>OX451736.1:570552758-571814810 GCA_948472305.1 Vicia faba | reverse complement strand
AGGTAGATTTATAGAAAGGGAAGGTGTTAGCACCCTTTCTATCCATGGTTATCCATGGGCTCTTAGATACTTGCTCATTGTGTTTTCAAAATGTTTGCTTTTCAAAATGTGAGTGGGTTTGAAAAAGTTTCTTTGAAAGATTTCTGAATAACTCTTGTATATGTCCTCAAGAGTGTTTGAAAAATTTGTTTTGAAAGTTTTTTTGAAAGTGTAGGGTGTGAAAAGTATTTTTGTTTTTTTTTTTAAAAGAGAAAGTACCCATGAGTCATCTACCTACCCTAAGGAATTAAGCTGTGTAAGTGTCCTTTAGGTAGTGCCATCCCACCATTGAGAGGTAGGTAGCACCACCGTTGGAGGTGTTCGGGTCAATTCGAGGATTAGGGACAGTGTGGTCACCGGAGCAACAGTAGGACACCTTAGAAGCTACCCTTATGCCATTGATCTTTTCATTCCGAGGCAACCGTTTCGAGGCAACTAGATCAGCGGACATAAGGACTTACTAAAATGTCTTGTACTCGACGACCACAATTCGAGCTTGTAGGGACAGTGTGGTCACCAGAGCAACAGTAGGACACCTTAGAAGCTACCCTTATGCCATGTTCATGGACATAAGGACTTACTAAAAAGTCCTATACTCGACGACCACGTTTCGAGGGGTAAGGCAACAGTGAGGCGTACCCTAAGAGTGGTGTGTGAATTTTTGTATTGTTTTCAGTTATGTTTTATCTTGTCATGCATTATGGTGATCTACGCTTTGATTTTATTTGGGTCATTCATTCTTTCATGCAAAATTTAGCAGTTAAGGGGTGCGGAAATTAAAGTACGGAAAACGTAAATCCTACGCTATTACAAGGCGCGGGTCTATACATCGCCAAATCTTTACAAAGACCCGTTTTGAAAAAATAAAAATGCGAGAAATTAAAAGAAAGCAATAAAGTCCTAATTAACTATTACATATCCGGAAACAGTTACAAAAATATAATAAAAAGGAATTAAAGCGCGAAAAGAAATTAAATCGGGAACGTCCTAAGGGTGTTGACCCTTTTTTAGAATTAAATTGAATTTGCCTTTTTTTTTGTAATTAAATGAAAATTAGGCCTAATTACTAATTAATTAATTTAATTAAAAGAAAAATATTTTTGTATTTTTATGTTTTTAATGAAAATAAAAATAAAAAGGAATTAAAAATGTCAAAAGAAAAGCCTAAGTCTAAATTGTTTTTATTTATTGTAAAAAGGTTAAAATTAAACTAATTAACTAATTAATTTGTTAGTATTTTATTTACAAAAATAAAAGAGTGAGATTAATAATAAATGAAATATTTACATTTTTTTAGTTTTTTTGAATTTTATGGAAAAATTAGTTATGTTAATTTAATGATAATAATAATAATGATAATAATTAAAAAAAGAAATTATAAGGAAAAGAGAATAAAAAAAGTAACAAAACCATGGGGGTGATGACCCATGTCTCCTGATCACGTTGATGCTTATGGTCCGTCCCAATTTTACCTGTAGAAAAAAATACCTAAAAATAAAGCAAACAAACCCTAGGCATGGGTATTGTCATACGAAGCCTAAAAATGAAATTGAATATAACTGTTGCATTGGAAATCAGGCATGGAGTATGAATATGCTATTATTTTCCAGAAAAAGTGCAAGAATGGAGAAACACGACTCCATGTTCAGAGGTGATTTCGTGAGTACTTACAGCGCTATTCAGTGGACCTTAGGACGCGTTTGTGGTTGCTTTGGCTTCAGTGAGTGGCAAGGAAGAAAGCTACGTGCTTGCTTTGATCTGAAAACGCTTGCAACTATGTTTTGATCTCACACTTTTTTTTCTGACACTTTTTGGATTTTTGCTTTAGCCGTTTGTGCATACTCTCTTTTTTGAATGAGGTTGGGAAGGCTTGTATATATAGTGTGTAATGTGTATCAAACAATATTATGGTCATTGAAGCCTTGCATTCATGTTTGAGATTTCCTCCATAACCAACTTTGAACCATTTTCCATATTTGTGAAATTTTGAATTTTTATGCCCATAATAGGCCATGCACGAATTTGGAATGTGTTTTAAGGTGTATCAAAGCTAATCATCACAAAATATATCCCTCCATTAATTTCTTTGATTTTTATTTGATTTTAAAAGATTTAAAATGAATTAAATCAAATAAAATTAAATAAAAAATGGAAAAATTAATTTTAAATCTTGAAATAAATTGTGGGACACATAGGAAGCATGGCCAAGCTGAAACAAGTGGAAAAAGTGGGGCCCTTTTGTCAAAAATGAAGTTTCAAGGATAATTGACTTTGGCCATTTCACAAAAATTTCCCAACTTCTACAATGCATATCTTGCTCAATTTTGAAGTTATGAACATGTTCTTGGACATTTTGGAAAGGTCTTGAAGTCCTCTAACCAATGTATTTTGTCCCATGTCATTTTGATTTACCAATATCAAGTTATGGTCTTTGACTTAAAGTCCCTTTTTGTTGACTTTTGGAAATGACCTATAATGTTGAAATTGATAACTTTTTGTGAGAGCATTTCTTGGACTTGGAATGTGAAGATGAGTTGTAGGAAATGTCCTCCCCTTCAAGATGAGCATTGGATGGGATTTTTCTGATGAACCATGAAAAAGTTATGCCTTGGTCAAGTTACAGTTAACTTTTCAACTGTCCAAAAATAGAAACTTTTGCATCCTTGATGATTTTTTGAGCCATTCTTGTGGAATCATGGTCAAGACTTGACCAAATGATGATTGTGGCTTCAAAATAAGAGGTTGACCAAAAATTTTGACTTTTGACTGCCAAATGACCATTTTGCCCCTACAGTTGACTGTTGAGCAAATGGGACTTTTGACTGTGCAACTTGACCTTGTGAGCCTTGAAACTTGACATGTAGGTGCTTGACAATGTGTATGAGCATATGGGACTTGATTGAGCCCTTGAAAATCTCAACTTCCTTGCAGGAACCAAAACCCTAGTTTGACTGGCTTAGGAGGATGGTTGACTGGGTAGCCCTTGAGTAGACTTTGAACCATTTGAGGTGATGCTTGTCAAAACTTTGAAGATTATGGGAGGGAAAATTTTGGGGTACAACAGTTGCCCCTGTTCAATCTTCTTAGACCTGAGGATGTAGATTGGCTGGTGTGCCCTTCGTGATCCGAAGGTGGAAGATGATTGAACACCAGAGTGCCCAGAAATTTGCACTCACATAGTTGAGTATCAGCAGCGTGATAGCGGGAATGGGCTTACAGATGCCATTTGGAGAGATGGATAGGAGGATGGGCTTATAGATGCCATCTGGAAGTGTGACAGAACCTTGTCGGGAATGGGCTTATAGATGCCATTTGGAGACTGTCGGATAACTGAATCTGAATAAGAAATAGAATAGCTTCCGTGCCTGGAGCATATCTAGCCTACATCTAGTTGTTGACGTCTGAATAAACAGTAGAATGACCGCCGTGTCTGGGGTATATCCATATTGTATCTGTATGAGCGACAGGATGTCATCCGAATCTGGATCGTATCTGGACTGAACAATAGAAGAGCATCCAGGATGGAGCATCTCTAAGTTGTTTTTTAGAAGTTTGAATCTGAATAAGCAATAGAACGGCATCCGGATCTGGAGCATCTCTAGGCTATATCTGAAAGGAAATCTGGAATGAGTGTCAGAACGTCGCCATGCCTGGGTCACATCTGAACCATATCTAGAAGGAGTCTTGAATAAGCAAAAGAACAGCATCCATATCTGGAGCATTTCCAAGCTATCTCTGAAAGGAAATGTGGAATGAGTGTCAGAATGTCGCCATGCCTGGGTCACATCTGAACCATATCTAGAAGGAGTCTTGAATAATCAAAAGAACAGCATCCATATCTGGAGCATTTCCAAGCTATCTCTGAAAGGAAATCTGGAATGAGTGTCAGAACGTTGCCATGCCTGGGTCACATCTAAACCATATCTAGAAGGAGTCTTGAATAAGCAAAAGAACAGCATCCATCTCTAGAGCATTTCCAAGCTATCTCTGAAAGGAAATCTGGAATGAGTATCAGAACGTCTCCATGCCTGGGTCACATCTGAACCATATCTAGAAGGAGTCTTGAATAAGCAAAAGAACAGCATCCATATCTGGAGCATTTCCAAGCTATATCTGAAAGGAAATCTGGAATGAGTGTCAGAACGTCGCCATGCCTGGGTCACATCTGAACCATATCTAGAAGGAGTCTTGAATAAGCAAAAGAACAGCATCCATATCTGGAGCATTTCCAAGCTATCTCTGAAAGGAAATCTGGAATGAGTATCAGAACGTCGCCATGCCTGGGTCACATCTGAACCATATCTAGAAGGAGTCTTGAATAAGTAAAAGAACAGCATCCATATCTGGAGCATTTCCAAGCTATCTCTGAAAGGAAATCTGGAATGAGTATCAGAACGTCGCCATGCCTGGGTCACATCTGAACCATATCTAGAAGGAGTCTTGAATAAGCAAAAGAACAGCATCCATATCTGGAGCATTTCCAAGCTATCTCTGAAAGGAAATCTGGAAGAAGTATCAGAACGTCGCCATGCCTGGGTCACATCTGAACTATCTCTAGAAAACGTAATCTCTGAATAAACAACAGAACAGCCTCCGTGCCCGGAGCATCTCCAAGTTATATCTGAGAAGAAATCTGGAGTAAGTATCAGAACTTCGCCATGCTTGGGTCACATCTGAACCATATCTAGAAAGGTGGTCTCTGAATAAACAATAGAACAGCCTCTGTGTCCGGAGCATCTCCAAGTTATATCTGAGAAGAAATCTGGAATAAGTATCAGAATGTCGCCATGCCTGGGTCACATCTGAACCATACCTAGAAGAGAATTTTGGATAAGCAAAAGAACAACATCCATATCTGGAGCATTTCCAAGCTATTTCTTTAATCTTTTTAACGTAGACATGCCCTGGCCGGATACAGGTATCGAATCCACAATCAATCGCTCACAGACATGCCCTGGCTAGATACAGGAATCGAATCTGGGATTGCGATAGTTGATAGTAATCATCTTTGTATTGACCTTTCCTGAAAAAAGGCAAAACATTAGTTATATGCAATGTCATGGTGCATGGAATGCGCGGTGTTATGATGTTTATAACCAATGGGATTGTAGAATGTGATGTTTATATCATGTATGAAAATGTGATGTTTGCGAATGTATTTTTGTCTAGGAAAATAAATCCTTGACGAATGTCGGGAGCTTATCCTGGGCTGATGTTGCAAGAATACCGGTAGGAGAAGATAACTCCGTTGGGGAATAAACTTGGCAAATAGATTACTATGCGGGGAAAATTACTCTAGCGATCTTGCTGGGGAAAATACTCTGTGGGAAGAGAGGTACTTCGTTGAGATGTTGTATGAGAACTCCGCTGGGGATACCATTGTTGAGTTACGTTTGGGAGGTTTGAGGAACTCCGCTGGGGATAGGAATACTTCGCCGAGGACGATCTTTCCGTGGCAATTAGCTGAGGATAACCCAGTTATAAGCTCTGGCGAGGAATAACCTTCTGAATAAAGACGGGGAGAGATATGCTCTGCAAAGGATAAGCTTCCAGAATCTACTGGGGATAAGCTTCCTACTGGGGAGATGATTTAACTCTCCTGGGGAGACTTTGGACTGTACTGGGAGGGGCTCCGCTGGATGTCTAGATTCCGCCGGAGAACAATCTTAGATCAAGACTGCCGGGGATGCTTGTTGAGGATGTTTGTAGACTCCGCTGAGGAATGTTGAGATCTTCTGGGGGTAATCCAACTTCCTTAAGGCTGACGGAGTATAACTCTGCTCGGGGAGAGTATCGCTGACCTGCTGGAGATATTGTGCCTTGTAGGGCTTATGGGAATCCAACTCTGCTTGGGGAGAATTGTTGAATCTTGGCTCGCTCTCTGGGGAATTAAGGCATCTTAGTTGTTCTTCAGCCGAACTTACCTTGGTACCTTGGTGGACAGAGCAATTAGATCGCTTAGACGACTCATTATTGCCCCAGTTTCAGTGGGAGAAGGCACCTGTGGGGGTAATTGACAAATCTTCTGGTAGACAGGTGATGAGATGCCAGGACATAGTCGTATGCTTTGATCCCTAATTTTTGCCTGGACCGCCCTTTCGGGTTTTTAGTCCACCGGGATACCCATTTTTGCCCAAGCCGCCTTTTCAGGTTTTCGACTTGCCGGGTGTACAGATTTTTTTTCATTTCATCCCTTATTTTTTCCCGAACCCTTTTGGTTCGTCGGGAAGCCCTTATTTTTGCCTAGGTATGTCAACCTAGCGGGTCTTTTGTTCATGCGTAGTATCTTTTTGACTATTTCCATATTCTCGGGACGAGAGAGTTGCCCCTGTCAGTAGGGTTGTGTTGTCATGCTACCAGAAGATCTTCATTTGATCGTCCAATGCCCCAAGTGATCCAGGTGGAGATTTTCCCCAGGCTGTTTGGCATCTTGAGAGATTCTTCGAATCTTGACTGGACGGCCCCAGATGATGGATAATGATCATGCCCTTCCCCTTGATTGGAGGTGATTTTGCTCATTAGACATTCGTCGTGTGAACTTCTATGTTGTTCAAACAAATAGTCATATGCAAGCAATGTTATATTAAAAACGCAAAGCTTATGTCTGTCTTGAATTTTGAAAAATGCATTTTTTGTAAAACAAGTGAATTTTGTGATGTCAACTCGTTATTTTACCGCAAGCCTTAAGGAGTCAGGATACCTTTCGTAACAGTATGCTTTCGAACTAACCCATGCTTCAGCTAGGACTTTTAAGGGTTATAACGTGGCCTGGTTCACGGTTCAAGAAACAAAGGACTAAGGCTCAAATTTCATTTGTACCCACCCACTCTTCGTGATGTTCTTCCAACCTAAACTCAGCTAATCATGCGTTAGACCTTATTGAGTCTTTGCTTTGATATAGTGATGGTTCGGATACTGACAGCTTATTTTGACCAGACAGTCATTTCTCTTTTTTTTTGACGAGGCTTTGTAGGACCTCTTTCTTTTTGATTGCGTTATCCCTATTTTTTGCCTGAACTATTTCCCTTTTTGTGGAATTACAGTCAGCGGGATGCCCCAGTTTTGCAAGTCTCCTTCATAGGTTTTGACTTAATGGGCGTTTATTTTGAGGGATAATGACTGCCTGTCTTTATGATTATTCGGAACCATCACTATCTTTTATTTCGGAAGGACTTTTTTGGTGCCATTCGTTGGGCACTTGGATCAGCTGAGAGAACTACCCTGCCCCAGGTTATGATTAAGGGTTTCAATTTTCGAAAAGAAAAACTCCTACTTCTTCGGCTCAGAGGGGTTGACGAGGGATTATCTTCCTTATAACTCCAGTGTTTAGGGATTGAAATAATACCTGTACCTCATCAGCGGGGTCTATTCAAAAGCATACTGTAAATGTCGTGGTATCGTTTTCGTCATCCTCCCTCAAGAGGCTTAGAATTATTAACCGAGAGTTGAACATCACAAAAAAAATATGAAGGCAATGTGAATATAGTGAAAATAATTGGATTAATTCAAAAACAGACATATGTCGTGCATTAATGAAATAAAAGAGTTCGCTATGACATTTAATTGTTCGTATAAGCAAAAAATTACAACTCGGAAATTCAAATAAACAAAAGTCTTCAACGATTGGGCAAAGGAGAATTGATTATGTTTGGAGTCTCTGACGCTTCAAACTGAATTTCTCCGGCGTCGATCATGTCTTGAATCTTGTTCTTCAAAGGCCAGCAGTTGTCCGTAGTATGACCCGGGCTATCGGAGTGGTATGCGCACCTCTCATTAGGATGGTAGTTAGGAGCAGAGGTGTTTGGATTCCTGAGAGGAGCCCTCAAGGTAATCAGCCATGCCTTCAACATTTGTTGTAGCGCTTGATCCAGTGGCATGTTGATTTTAGTGAATTGTCTCTTGGGTGCGACCTCCTTACATTGATGCCCCTGTCCTTATTGAGCAGGCCTAGGATTAGAGATCTGGACTGCCCCTACATGTTGATCATGGCGACCCTTTTGGCTGTACGCAGCATTGGCCTCTTTCTTCCCAGTGTAAGGCTTTTTGTGAGTATCAGAAGGTGCAGCTTCTTGGATCTTTCCAGCCTTTATGCCAGCTTCGATCCTCTCCCTGGTCAAGATCAAATCGGTAAACCCAGCAGAAGAATTCCCAATCAGATGGTTGAAGAAGGGACCAGACAGGGTCCCCAAGAACATGTCAACGAGCTCACGGTCAGTCAAAGGCGGTTGCACCCTTCCAGCCAGATCTCTCCACCTTTGTGCATATTCCTTAAAACCTTCACCCGTCCCAAGTGACATACCCTGGAGTTGGGTACGCGTAGGAGCGAGGTCGGCATTATACTGATACTGCTTATAAAAAGCAGTTGCCAAGTCCTCCCAGTTACGAATAGTGGTTCCATCCAGATGATAGAACCATTCGAGTTGAGTCCCTGAAAGACTCTCATGGAAGAAATGGATCCATAGATTCTTGTCTGCCGTGTAGGGCTGGATCTTCCTTGCGTAGGAACGGAGGTGCAGCTTAGGACAGGAAACCCCTTCGTACTTTACAAAGGCAGGCGCCTTGAACTTGTGAGGGGTCACCACCCCAGAAGATAAACCTAGGTCCCCAAAGTCCAACCCAGGCACACGTTGGATATCCATAGCATTTAACCGGCCCTCCAGCTGTTTGTACCTATCTTCAGCAGGAGGGTATTGCTCATCATTGAAGTCTGTCTCAGTGTCAGAGACCACGGGACTAGGAACCCTTCCCTCTTGGTGACTGCCTTCCCCAACAGATGGAGTAGTCCGCTCAGCCTCATTCTGTAGTGTATTCCCAGATCTGCGTCTAGGGTTGAACAAAACAGTCCTCTTCTTCTTCTTCTTCAAGAGCAGAGTCTTCAATTCCTGTTGTCCTTGTGCTAAGCTCATGACCAGCTCCTGGAACTGGGCGTTCTGGGCCTGGAGGGCCTTGATAGCTTGTGCATTGGATGACTCAGGATTCATGATGACTGCTAAAATAAACAGCGAAGAAGGTAAGCAACCTGTAGAGAAAGGGTACCTGTTATGCAATGATATGTATGATATGCATGCGATGTTTTCAAGGATATCGCGGGGTAAACAGAGAAATTGGTTAGAATTTTGTAGCTTGATTGAAGGAACTTCATGTTGTTGAGAGTCCTTCTTCAAGAGTCAAAGGCTCACCATATCCAGTGGGTCATAGCCCCTGACAATCTTGGCTCGGGGAACCTTCTTCAGGTGTCAAAGCTCACCATATCAAGTGGGTCATAGCCCCTGACAATCTTGGCTAGAGGAAAATAAATCCTCTTTGCCCCTTACTAGACATTCTGATTCATCATGACCTGCATCATAAGCCCTTGAGATCCTTGAAACGGATTAGTCCTTATGCAGGATGTATGCAATGGTATGATGTTATGCTATGCATGGGGTAAAGTAGGTAAACCCTGTTATGAGTCCCAATTAAGAACTATAAACAAAACCTGCAAGAAACTCCAGTGTCAGATAACAAGCATGCAAGTAGTCAAGTATGAAAGCACACAAGTCACACCACAGCCCTTAGAGTTTAGGCCAGCATGGGGTCTAGGTATTACCCTCTTGAAGTTGGTGGGCTCAACCTGTCCTATCAGAAGTAACTGGGTTCTAAGGGTCCCAATATCACTGGATTTCTTTCATTGTTCATCGTTTCGATTTAGCCACTGAACTGGCGACCGAAATATTCCAAGAAAACAACCCTCAATTGAGTGTAGTATCGAGTATCAACCAACCTCGGACTGCACCAAAGTCAGTTATCTCACTACCCTAAAGAGGCCAAGATGGTTCACTTAAGGTTCCTAAGGTCAGTTGATGCTTCACGACACCACGCGGCGGCCCCGTACTCTCCTTGACTGGACTCAAGGGTTACCGGTACACACCAAAGTGCCACATCAACGTAGCAGACTGCTTCAACCATGTCGGTATACCCCGCACAGTTCCCTCACAGCCTTGTTGCTACTTTCTAAGAAGGTATCCCCAGATCCGGGTTAGGATCTATAGAACTCCCAAGACAGGCCCACAATTTAAAGCAAACAATTCAGACAATTGAAAACACAAGTGATCTTAGTCCTAAGGTACACCTCACTTTAAAAATTTCCCCAGCAGAGTCGCCAGTTCTGTGATCGGTGGATCTGGAACTGACTGTTTTAAAGATGGATCGCGTATGTCGCGGTAAGCAAGAGTCGCCACCGTCTTTTATTTTCTCCAACATGGACAGGACAAAAGCACAGCAAAATTCCTTATGAGATAGTTTCTCGGTTCGGGAGGTAGATTTATAGAAAGGGAAGGTGTTAGAACTCTTTCTATCCATGGTTATCCATGGGCTCTTAGATACTTGCTCATTGTGTTTTCAAAATGTTTGCTTTTCAAAATGTGAGTGGGTTTGAAAAAGTTTCTTTAAAAGATTTCTGAATAACTCTTGTATCTGTCCTCAAGAGTGTTTGAAAAATTTGTTTTGAAAGTTTTTTTGAAAGTGTAGGGTGTGAAAAGTATTTTGGTTTCTTTTTTTTTTAAAAGAGCAAGTACCCATGAGTCATCTACCTACCCTAAGGAATTAAGCTGTGTAAGTGTCCTTTAGGTAGTGCCATCCCACCATTGAGAGGTAGGTAGCACCACCGTTGGAGGTGTTCGGGTCAATTCGAGGATTAGGGACAATGTGGTCACCGGAGCAACAGTAGGACACCTTAGAAGCTACCCTTATTCCATTGATCTTTTCATTCCGAGGCAACCGTTTCGAGGCAACTTGTTTCGAGGCAACTAGATCAGCGGACATAAGGACTTACTAAAATGTCTTGTACTCGACGACCACAATTCGAGCTTGTAGGGACAGTATGGTCACCAGAGCAACAGTAGGACACCTTAGAAGCTACCCTTATGCCATGTTCATGGACATAAGGACTTACTAAAAAGTCCTATACTCGACGACCACGTTTCGAGGGGCAAGGCAACAGTGAGGCGTACCCTAAGAGAGGTGTGTGAATTTGTGTATTGTTTTCAGTTATGTTTTATCTTGTCATGCATTATGGTGATCTACGCTTTGATTTTATTTGGGTCATTCATTCTTTCGTGCAAAATTTAGCAGTTAAGGGGTGCGGAAATTAAAGTACGGAAAACGTAAATCCTACGCTATTACAAGGCGCGGGTCTATACATCGCCAAATCTTTACAAAGACCCGTTTTGAAAAAATAAAAATGCGAGAAATTAAAAGAAAGCAATAAAGTCCTAATTAACTATTACATATCCGGAAACAGTTACAAAAATATAATAAAAAGGAATTAAAGCGCGAAAAGAAATTAAATCGGGAACGTCCTAAGGGTTTTGACCCTTTTTTAGAATTAAATTGAATTTGCCTTTTTTTTTGTAATTAAATTAAAATTAGGCCTAATTACTAATTAATTAATTTAATTAAAAGAAAAATATTTTTGTATTTTTATGTTTTTAATGAAAATAAAAATAAAAAGGAATTAAAAATGTCAAAAGAAAAGCTTAAGTCTAAATTGTTTTTATTTATTGTAAAAAGGTTAAAATTAAACTAATTAACTAATTAATTTGTTAGTATTTTATTTACAAAAATAAAAGAGTGAGATTAATAATAAATGAAATATTTACATTTTTTTTAGTTTTTTTGAATTTTATTGAAAAATTAGTTATGTTAATTTAATGATAATAATAATAATGATAATAATTAAAAAAAGAAATTATAAGGAAAAGAGAATAAAAAAAGTAACAAAACCATGGGGGTGATGACCCATGTCTCCTGATCACGTTGATGCTTATGGTTCGTCCCAATTTCACCTGTAGAAAAAAATACCTAAAAACAAAGCAAACAAACCCTAGGCATGGGTATTGTCATACGAAGCCTAAAAATGAAATTGAATATAACTGTTGCATTGGAAATCAGTCATGGAGTATGAATATGCTATTATTTTCCAGAAAAAGTGCAAGAATGGAGAAACACGACTCCATGTTCAGAGGTGATTTCGTGAGTACTTACAGCGCTATTCAGTGGACCTTAGGACGCGTTTGTGGTTGCTTTGGCTTCAGTGAGTGGCAAGGAAGAAAGCTATGTGCTTGCTTTGATCTGAAAACGCTTGCAACTATGTTTTGATCTCACACTTTTTTTTCTGACACTTTTTGGATTTTTGCTCTAGCCGTTTGTGCACACTCTCTTTTTTGAATGAGGTTGGGAAGGCTTGTATATATAGTGTGTAATGTGTATCAAACAATATTATGGTCATTGAAGCCTTGCATTCATGTTTGAGATTTCCTCCATAACCAACTTTGAACCATTTTCCATATTTGTGAAATTTTGAATTTTATGCCCATAATAGGCCATGCACGAATTTGGAATGTGTTTTAAGGTGTATCAAAGCTAATCATCACAAAATATATCCCTCCATTAATTTCTTTGATTTTTATTTGATTTTAAAAGATTTAAAATGAATTAAATCAAATAAAATTAAATAAAAAATGGAAAAATTAATTTTAAATCTTGAAATAAATTGTGGGACACATAGGAAGCATGGCCAAGCTGAAACAAGTGGAAAAAGTGGGGCCCTTTTATCAAAAATGAAGTTTCAAGGATAACTGACTTTGGCCATTTCACAAAAATTTCCCGACTTCTCCAATGCATATCTTGCTCAATTTTGAAGTTATGAACATGTTCTTGGACATTTTGGAAAGGTCTTGAAGTCCTATAACCAATGTCTTTGGTCCCATGTCATTTTGATTTACCAATCTCAAGTTATGGTCTTTGACTTAAAGTCCCTTTTTGTTGACTTTTGGAAATGACCTATAATGTTGAAATTGATAACTTTTTGTGAGAGCATTTCTTGGACTTGGAATGTGAAGATGAGTTGTAGGAAATGTCCTCCCCTTCAAGATGAGCATTGGATGGGATTTTTCTGATGAACCATGAAAAAGTTATGCCTTGGTCAAGTTACAGTTGACTTTTCAGCTGTCCAAAAATAGAAACTTTTGCATCCTTGATGATTTTTTGAGCCATTCTTGTGGAATCATGGTCAAGACTTGACCAAATGATGATTGTGGCTTCAAAATAAGAGGTTGACCAAAATTTTTGACTTTTGACTGCCAAATGACCATTTTGCCCCTACAGTTGACTGTTGAGCAAATGGGACTTTTGACTGTGCAACTTGACCTTGTGAGCCTTGAAACTTGACAATGTGTATGAGCATATGGGACTTGATTGAGCCCTTGAAAATCTCAACTTCCTTGCAGGAACCAAAACCCTAGTTTGACTGGCTTAGGAGGATGGTTGACTGGGTAGCCCTTGAGTAGACTTTGAACCATTTGAGGTGATGCTTGTCAAAACTTTGAAGATTATGGGAGGGCAAATTTTGGGGTACAACACCTTTCTTGAGGAATTATGATCAACCCTTGATCAATTGATGAAGATGACTTTAAAATGTTTATGTTGGCCAACAATCATGAATTTTGACTATATGTTGACCACAATTAAATTTTTATCCAATATAGTTGATTTTCAGTCATATGAGCAATTGACCTAGCAAATTTGTGTTGCAAGACTTGAAACTTGGTATGAGCATTCTTGAAGACTTATAATGAACCATGAAAGTTACTTAAGGTATTAAAAGTCCAACTTTCCTTAACCCTAAACCCTAATTTATGGTCTCAGTGCTTAGGAGGTGAGCTTATCTGATCAACTCTTGAGCATCCTTAAGCATTTGAGATCTTTTATGGGAAATGTCTTGAAGAAAGGGGAAGGAAAATTTTGGGGTACAACAGGCGTCCAAGACTGAGGAATCGGAGATTTTGTTGGTATTCAAATTTATTCAATTTTCTAAATGTTGAGACATTTTAGGAATATTGATATATTTTAGGAAACCCTTGATTGAAGATCTATTGTTATGTAGAATTTTAACAGTCTCCCAGGTGCATTTTGAAGCCCAAAATGCATTCCAACATGTGCAAAAAAATAGAAGCAAACATACCTGAACTGGTGTGGAACTGTAGTGTATTTTGTAGCGTTGTAGAATGTGATTTTGGGTGGTCTTGTGTGTTGATTGAACACTGAGTCTTAGTGAATGCATTATGATTGTTTTGTTAATTGTGAGCCTCTCTAATATCACTTTGATAGAAGAGTAAGATTGTCTCTTATTGAGTTGTAAGTATTGTTAATCATTCTTAAGCTTTTAAACATAGAATGGTTATGTGTCTTTGAAGTATGACTTCTATAATTTTCTAAGTGTTTAAAGTTGTTCTTGTCACTGTTTGTGACTGAAAGGAAAGTGACAGTGGTCTCATACATATGTGTGTCTTAGATAGAAGTATATCATGGATAGTGATTAAGTGAGAAGTTATAAATGGGGAAGTTTAGCTTCGAATTGATACTATTTAGTGGATTTCCTTCCTGGCTTGGTAGCCCCGAGATGTAGGTGTTGTTGTACATTAAATTGTGTTAGCAACTCTGTATGTTCTTTTACTTTTCTGTTCTATTTTAATTAGTATACCTTATCATTATGTTTTTGTTCAAAGATCAGTGTCTCAACATCTCTTAGGACATCTGAGATCTGACTATCAGAATTTCTGAAGTAATGTCTGATTTTTATAAAGAGTATTGATTTAAAATATCAATAATTTAATTATTTTAATATATAAATATAACTAAATGTTATCTTTGGAGATTTTAGATACGTAACTTACATACATTAATTCAACTAAGATATATAGTTTAACTACCTTAACTATCCATATTGAAATAATATTTAACTTTTCTTTAAATATTGTAACAAATATATATAACTTTTTTAAAATATTATCTTTTACTCTCAAAACAATTAAGACGAAATTGTTGAAATTATACAAGATTTATGGAGAATTTCAAATCAACTTTGATTAATAAGATTCAATCGAACCATTTTCCTTTGTCTTTCTTTTCTCTTGCTGATTGTGTTTGTAGAGTCACATCACTCTTCGACTTTTCTGCAGCTCTTTCAGCCATTCTTTGTTCATGAGATTCAAGCGTCCCTTGAAGCTCTTCCTTTGTCAATGTTGACAAATCTTTCAACCCTAATATAACTACTATCACGTGGTCAAACTTTAGAACCAATGACCTCAAAATATTTGTAACAACTGATCTTGATGTCAATATTTCTCCACATACCTTGATTTGATTCACCAATTTCATAACCCTAGTGAAGAAATCAATTATGCTTTCAATTTCTTCCATCTGAAGCAATCCATACGTTCTTTTGTAAGTTTGTAACATCACCTCTTTCACCTTCTCAGCGCCTCCAAACGATTTTTTTCTGAATTTTCCATGCTTCTTTCGCTGATTCAACATCACTCAACTTCTCAAAATTATCAGGATTAATACATTGATGAGTTATAAATAAAATTTTATAATTTTTCTTCTTCAATTCTTTGTGTGTAGGCTTTTCTTCATCGGTCGCGTCTTCTTTAAGCGGTGTTACTCCTTCATTCACAAGATCTCAAAGATCTTGATAACAAAAAACAACATTCATCTGCTTGCACCAATTCTCATAATTCTGACTCTTTAGAATCAGGAGACTCGCCGGAAAATATCTGTTTGGATGATTTACTGCCATCGCATTTTGCTTCTCCTAAATCGCTCAACTAGTGATCTAGATACCGGATGTTGGAATTACACAAAACCTATGGAGAAATCTGAAACAATCATGATGAACAAGATTCAATCGAACGATCAGGTTTCTCTCTTGTTCAACCTTGATTGCAAGATGATTATACTGCTCAATCAATAATGGGAAAGAAAGAAAAGATGAATTGAGGAAGAAATTGAGTTAGGGTTTGAACAAAAGGAAGAAGAAATTTTTTGCAGAGTTTCTCACTGCTTCTCAAAACTGAAACTTTATTCTCTACAACTCCAAGTTTGTGTATTACAACAATAGAAATTACTCTCTATTTATAGAATTATAGTTTACTTGCTCTCTAAGCAAACTACAAACTAACCTAATTAAACTAACATTATAAAATAGACTTAAGTTGAAATTCCGGTCGAAGCTATCTCCTTTGTCATTTCAACAACTATACAACTTAGACACACACACTAAGCTATTTCGATGCTATCTTATTTTTATGGAACAATCTACTTCAACACAAAAAATTACGTTCTCAACAAAATTGTACCCATTTAAAATCCATATTTTTTTAGTTTAATAATATAATGATGAAAGTGAACTTAAAAAATAAATAAGAGATATTATGAGTTCAAATCTACACTTATATAATCGTATGTTTCTACCCAACAATTAATTTCATTAAATCTTTTAAAACTAATTTTATCAACTCTCAAAGTGGAATTTAATGTACACGAATATTATTGAAAAGGTTCACGGGGTTGAATTTTCTCCCGCATAAAGGAAAACCCCAAGTCATTCAAGACAAAAAGCATACAAAATATCAATATGATATAGTTAAGGCTATGAAATTGACATTTGATTTATTAATTAATAAAAGTTTCATGTATACAGAAAGGACTATACCCCACACTGCAATATCATGAGTATGTCTTGAGGTATTGTTTTTATTAGATTGGCCTTGTTTGTTGGACATACTCTAAGGAAAACACTGTTCCCTATTCATGCTCTAAGGAACATGATAATTGCAAAACTACAAGTAGATACATACCCCTATGAAGGTTGCAACCATAAATTCATCAAAAAAAATTATCCGTTGTACTTTGTTATTGTAAAGTTGTGGCCACATTGTAATTGGTCAACCAGGTAGTATATATATCAGAGAATCTACTATTGTCACTCATGTCCATATATCCAGAAAAGATGTAGCAGAGTTCAATAATAGAATCAATCAACTCTGAATTGTGGTCCATTGTTCATATCTTTGGGATCAAATTCTTGTATATCATTCCATTTAGTTGGATACTCTCCCTTTCTCTAAAGAAATAGAGAACTCAATTATTGATATAGTATAAATACATATATTTTTAAAATGTGTGATATATATTTTATAAAATTTGATTTGTATACAATAAAAACATTAATAATTAAATTTATTATTTCTTTTGAAAAATAGAGAGATCTATACCCCCATTCCATTTTTGTATAACACCATTTAACTTAAAATTTATTTTATTTAATCAAATATAATTTATTTATTTTTTTAATATTAAATATAATTAACTTTTAAAAGTTTGTTTTTGAAAAATTCTCTATATCTCTTCCCTCTTCCTTCCTCTTTTTTATTTTATTTTTAAATATCAATATCTTTAATTTATTTAATAATTATACATCTTTTATATTTATATGTTTATGTATACTAATATAAAATAGCGATATTTTTGACAAATTATAATATTCTAACACTCCCTTGTAAATATTTAAAAAAAATATTCTTCAACAAAATTTTGACTATAATAATAATAATAATCAAATATTATCTTATAACATTTTATATTGGATTAAATAAAAAATAACATTTAATTATTCTATTATTTATGTGAACCATAAATATCTTTATATATATTAATAGTTTTTAAAAATATTAGTTTCATCTACTAACAACTGAACAAACTTTAATTAAAAAATATTTTTTTAATATAGTATAATTATGCAACAAATGGTATACCAATATTTAAAAGATCATTAATATTACTTAGATCATATTCTCTAAATATTTCATTTCATTTTAAATATTCTTTGTTTTCAAAATTGTTCATTAATAATATTATTATTATTATTATTATTATTATTATTATTATTATTATTATTATTATTATTATTATTATTATTATTATTATTATTATTATTATTGTTGTTAAAAATTCTTTGATGGTATTTTCCTAGAGTTTTTGGTAAATAATATAACCTTTTAATGTTATACATATCAACATCAAACAGAAACAATTTTTTTTACAATATATATTAGAATAAATTAAAAAAACATAAATTTATAATTTTTTTAATTATTGAATTTGTTATTTAAATTTAAACTCTAAATGCCAAGAACGAAAAATAATATGTGCGCGCGTGCTTTTGAGAGAGAAATTTTCTAAAAAAATCTCATTTTAAAAAGTATTTGCATTTAATATTTAATATTAAAAAAATATAAAAACAATATTAATTAAATAGAACAAATTCAAAATTTAATGAACAATTATAAAATTTTAAATTTTTATGAATGAGAGAGAAATTTTCTAAAAAGAATATCATTTTAAAAAGTAATTGTATTTAATATTTAATATTGAAAAGATATAAAAACAATATTAATTAAATAGAATAAATTCAAAATTTAATGAATAATTATAGAAATTTAAATTTTTAAAAACGAATGGCCAAAATTTAGTGTTAGAGTAAATTTTAATATCTTATGTCAAAATAAACGTTGACATTTGATGTCAATCAATCCTAACTCATTATTAAAATATAATGTTTAAAAAAATATTGTCAAAAAAAATAAAAAATTTACTCTCACCTAATACATTAACAATAGTTTCATTCAGTCAACGGTCTCTAACTTGGACTATGTTTTGGGGCTTTTTATTCGAAGGGCAAGTGTAGGCCTAATCTAGATCAGGAGTCCCCCAAGTTATTGCCCTTAAAAAAAGGGCAGTGACTTGAGTTCAGCTCTCGATGCCGGAGACTTGATCGAGGAGGACGACCAAAGTCCTCTGAAAGGAATGAGTTATTGCCCGCATGTGGGACAAGCTTGAGTGTGTCGGGGGATATTATGGATGAACGGGCAGTGAGACCGAAGGGGTCAGTCGCTTGCTCGAGAGGACCGTATTAGTTATGGGGAGCCTCCGCGAGATTTCTTTTGACGCGCCCGTCTTGAGGGAGTTGTCGATATGTCGAGCATTCCCTGAGGTGGTTGAATGGATGTGCCCGTGTACCCGCCCCAGCATCGAGCATTCCCTCGCGTGAGGTATCTGTCTCGTGCGTGTATGGGGATAACGCGTAGGATTCGGGCATATGCTCGTCAATCTAGAAGGGATGTGTGGTTGATAGTTGAGCCATGTGGCTAATGGTTTGGGGTGCCACCCCTTCAAGGGGAAAGCTAAAAGGCCCAATGAAATGATGACCTTTCGTGAGGGACCTCTTGAGGCGTGGGTCACCTATAAAAGGGGGGCCCTGGGTCTCATTTGTCATCTTCTCAAGTTTCCTTTCAACTTCCCAGATTTCCTTGCTCGTTGTGTGAAGCAATCCTCTCAACTCCCCAGATTTTCTCATTGAGTTCTTCATCCAAGTAATTTACAACCTCTTACCACGTTTCTTAAGCGTTTCTGGATTAAATGTCTAAAGTATGCCTTGATTGGATCAACATTTATGAGTTCTATGATGAATACTCATGAATGTTCATTGAAGTTCATGAATTCTGCATCGAGCACTCATGAATGTGTCGAGCACGTATGAATGTTCATTAGCTATAGCGTTGGGGGGTCTCCCTGAATAGTGGTTGTAACACAGGGGATGGTTTCCTCGGATACGGGGATTATCTCGGGCTTCTCACTCGGTGAGTGATCATCCCCCCGATAACATGACCTCCCAACGAGATAATCCGCTTTAGCGTGTAGTCGAGGGCTTGGTCAAGTTCGTCGCCCTTTCACTTGATCTGCGGTGGAAGGGTGGATTTGATAATGTCGAATTCACTATTTTCCCCTGCTTTTCAGGTATAATGGGGAACTCTAATCTTACAGAATCAGAATGGACCATCACAGCTAGCTCGGGCAGAAGTTGAGTGAGATGGGGGATACCTACAAGACACTCTGATGGCAAAGTAAGTTGCGAAATGAGCAAGCAAGTGTAAGAGTTAGAAAGTGTTGAATACACGGACCTCTTAGTAGAGAGGGTATTTATAGCCCCCGGCGCTGGGCCAAGGTCCCTATTATTGGGCCACGTTGAGGCCCAATAACAGGAACTGCCAGGGCTTACGTGTGTATGGAGTCCAACAAGTGGACTCCCCCCTGGTCAAGTGCTCCGCGAGAATAGGGTTGGACCCGTGATTTCCAGAGGGCAGTTTAAGATGATTGTTGTGATACGGTGGGAGAACTGACTTGTGTTTTGCGTTCGTATTCGCACTTGTGCGGTTAGCAAGAGTCGCCACCGACTTTTTGTTTTATCCTAAAGGAAAGGTTAAAAAAGCACAGCAAAAACCTTTTGAGATATTTCGTGGGTTCGGGGGGTAGATTATGAAAAGGGAAGGTATTAGCACCCTTCTCATCCATGGTTATCCATGGGCTCTTAGTTACTTGGTTTTTAGATCACTTGCCTTGTTTTTCGATTGCTTTGAAAATGGTGTGTGTGTGGGTGCTTTTTGAAAAATGTTTTAGAAAAAGATGCCTTGTTTTAGGCAACTAATGTATTTGACTCGTGTTTGAGTGTTTTACAAAAGTGTGAATCTTTTCGAAAAGATGTTTTCAAATGTTTTTGAGAGTTTGTTTGAAAGTATTGTGGATTGTGGTTTTTGAAAAGAAGGCAAGTGTTTTTGCAAGTTTGATCTCAAGTAACTAAGAGTTATGTCTACCCTATTGTACTCAAAGGTTTTTGTCATGTTTTAACCCCTTTTAACAATTTTGTTCCACCATTGAAATTGATGGGCAATCTTGCGTTTAGGAAGTTTATTCGGGACGGGCACGGGTCATCGCATAGACCATGAATGCAATGGTGCCAAGTGTCTTTGGCAAATTGTTTTGAAGGGACTATGATCATTCCGTTTAGGCAACTTTCGAAAGCGTCATCGAGGGACTTATGATCATTTGATTTTGTTTTGCCAAAGACATTCGACGTGCAAGCATGGCCCATTTTGGAAGGCAACATGTGGGATTACCCTAGGGGGTGCAAGTGTGATTGTGTATTGATTGCATGCATTTGTCTTGTATTAGGTTATCTAGCGTTTGATTTTATGTACATACAAACCCTAGGTCTAACCATGGTATAATTGAAAAGCTGTAAATTGCGGAATGTAAATCTACGCTATTACAAAATAATGTCCGGGAGTGGGGGTATAAATGTACAAGGGGATGAGACTTATAGTACCCAATAATTTACAGCCAAATCGAATGTGCGATCAAAATGAATATCAAATATACAAATATAAGATAAAGTGTGTGTAGGGCAATATATTGTGTAAGTGCAAACGTATATGTATTGTGTAAATGTAAATATGTACAAGTGCGAAATGTGAAATTGAGCGTATTAGGGTTTGACCTAGAGAAATGTTTTTAAATGTATTTTTGATTTATATGTTGAATTATGTACAAAAGAAAAATGAAGTGTTTTGTTTAAATGTTAAGTTTTAAAAAGTATTTTAGTCAAAATGTTTATGAATTTCAATATTAAAAGATGTATTGAATTGTTATATACAAAAAGAATGTTAATTTAAAAAAAGAGTTTAATTTTAATTATGTATAAAAAGTATTTGGTTATTTTATATACAAACATATTTTAATGAAAGAGTAAATAAATGAAAATAATTATTTTTAAACTTAATATATGAGGTAAAGATGTATTTTTAATTAGGTTAGTATGCTTAATTAAATTAAGAAATAAATTGTGTATGTTTTAGAAACAATGAATTAATTGAGTTAGTATATAAAAAAGAAAAACATTGTTTTTTTATTATAAAAATGGAAAGAGTTAGTATTTTTATCAAGAAGCAAAAAATATAAAATAAAAAAAAGGGGTTAGCTGATTACTATATAGGAAGAATAACTTAAATGAATATTGGATGAAAATGAAAAGAGATTGATGTTTAATGGGCTTAGGAAGACAGACACGGGTTAAGCCCAAATCAAAGCCTGAAACGAAATTTAGGGTTAAGCGTGTTGTTTGTGGAACGAGGGTTAGGGCTAGTCAGCGGCGCCGTGTTTACTGGATTCGTCTTCTCCGTTTAGGCTTTCTGAGCGCTCGATTCCGGCCACCATCATCATCCTCGCACTCTCTTCCCTTCTAGGCAGGAAATCCGCATCCTTTGAAACAAGGTTAGTCCTAAGATGTTATGTCTTTATCTTTCTTTTCTGGATTCGCGTGGTTCGGACTCGTTTTAAACTGCGTTTTATATTTTCGTTTTATGAGGTGAAAGGGAAGAAGATTGCTACCTGATTTTGAGAGACGGAGGAGAGGCGAAGGGGTGATGCTTCAGGAGGCCGGAACGGCGGTGATGGAGCTTGCTTTTGGTGCTTTCTGGTACTTTCGTTCTTTTATCTTTTGCTCAGGTTTTTTTGATGATGATTATTAACTGAAAAAACAAACCTTGAAATGATTCACTTCTTCATCTTCCTCTTTCCTACTGTGATGCCTTTGCTTTTGTTTGTGTGGAATATTTTGGAACAATCGTTGTCTTGAGTCTTGTTGCCTGAGTGTGATATGTCTGAGTATTTGCTTGAGGATTTAGAACATTGATGCCTTGCCTATGATGAAGCTTGCTTTTGAGGCTCTCTTGACGCTTTTGAATTGTTGCCTGAGTTTGAAATGTGATGCCTTTTGATGAAGCTTCTGAGTTCACTTTGAATTGCTTCTTTCTTCTTCTTCTTGAAAGGCTATGTGCTTGTTTGTGTGCTTGACGCTATGGTTGAAACAAATCTTGTTTTGATTAGCCTCTTATTGTTTCCTTTGTGTTGTTGCCCTGTGATGACCTCAAAGGTCTGAGGGTCTCAGTTGCCTTGAATCTTTACCTCTTCCACCTTCGTCCCCTTTGAATTGTTGAATGCTTTTTTGGAACGATCTTGAACAGTTATTGCCTTGGGGATTCTTATTATTGCCTAATGATGAATCTAAGATTCTGAAGGACTTGGGGGTTGGTTTGAATATGCCGTTTTTGTGTCTTTTGGTGGTTTTTGTGAGGCTTTGATTTTGGATATGAGGTTTGTATGTTTAGCATGAAGGTTGAGGCTTGAGTTTGGATATCAGTTTTGTAAGTATGGTTTAAAGGCTGAGGCTTGAGTTTGGATATCAGTTTTGTAAGTATGGTGAGGTTATTGGTGGTTTAGTTTGGATATCAGTTTTGTAAGTATGGTGAGGTTATTGGTGGTTTAGTTTGTGTGTTTTTCTTCTTAACCTCCCCCCTCAACTGAGTTTTGGTATCTCTCTTCTATATCTTCTCTATTCTGAACTGAGTCTATTGGCTTTTGTTTTCTGAAACTAATGCAGAGTGGATGGAGTTTGTGGACAGTAGGCAGGTTGTAGGCTTGCTTGGCTGTTCAGGTTTGATAGATCTTTTGTTATCTCTCCTTTGACAGGCTTGTAGAGGTTGGTCTTTTATATGATAGGATGTTGTGCAGGTTTGGGTATGTATATTTTCTCTTCTCTCTAACCTGCTATGCTGCTGAACTGAGCTTTTGATTTTGTGTATCTTTTCTTCCTGCTACTGCATTGTCTTGTCTGAACTGAGTTGGCTCCTGATTTTGTATATCTCTCTTTGAATTGCCTACTGTCTGTTGTGAACTGCCTTTATCTCTGCTATGCTGAGTTTTTGGATCTGTATATCTTTTCCTGTCTTCCTTTTGCCTGCTGTCCATTCTGAACTGAGTTGGCTTTATCTCTCTTTACTCTCTCTCCAAAGTACAGTTTGAATTTTATATGTTATATCTGTACTGTGTTCTGAAGGGGCTGACTAGGGAAATGATGAAAAAGATTGTTTTGCTTGCATAATACATCTTGCATCTCCTTTATCTCTCTTTTGACAGTTTATGTGCTTTTGAAATCTTTCTTTGAGTAAACCTTGGGCATTTTGACAGTAACTTTTGCTTTTGGATAGAAAGTTTGGATTGAACTTTTTCAGTTTGGATTGGATTTTGAATCTTGACTTTCTATGCAGCTTGAATTTGTAACTTATGCATTTTTTGACATTTGCATTTCATGAAATAAAATAATCTTCCCTCTCTGTGAACCGGGAGAAATCCCGTGATTTGCAGAGAGGGTAACTGATCTCAGTCAGTGGCCCCTAATGATGAGCAACTTTTACTGTCTTTTCCAATTTAATGCTTTCTGACTTTTCTTATTTCTTTTTGCAGATGAAAAAAAATGGAATACCGGAGCGGAATGAAGCACGAAGAATATTTAGAAAATAGGATAGTTTTTCATTCTATGTAATATTTAAATTAAATGTAAATTATTGTTTGTAATAAACAACAATTTGTACAAATAATTCAAACATCAATAAAAGTTTAAATTATCCAATTAATTCTAATTTCTTTATTGTTTATTTATTTATTTAAAATTCTTAGAATTAACAATTGAAAAATAAATTCAATCATTTAATTTCAGAATAATAAATAATTTAAATAAAACAACATTGACCAATTAAGTCTGTCTTATTCAACATCCAGAGCAAAACAACAGTCGATCCAAATAGACTGATCAAACGCATAAGCACTGTGAATCCAACACTGCATATATCTTTGGACTGGTGAATTCAAACCAATTGCTTCCTCTTACTGATTTGTCATAAACACTGATTCTTTGCAAGTACGGTAAATCCAACTGCAACCCTTCTTTGACTGGCCCAAACAAAATGAATTTATGCCACTATCTCTTTTGCTGATTAAACCAAGATAACGCGAATTTTAACTCGACTCTTGGAATAAACCGCAAAGTGCTATAGAATTCAAATTCTTCTGAGAATATGCCCATAAAACCCTAATTCCCGATTAAATGCCAAATCACGCTCGCTTGATCAAAATTGAACCAAGAATCAACCAAACCCTAAGCCCACTGTATGAAACAATTCAAAGCTCTAAAAATTAGTAAAAACCCTAATTTTGCTTGATTGTCAAGAAAAGTCCGTTTGTCCGATTCTTGAGCCAGTTTGAAAAGTCAGGAAATATTTGAAGCTGAGATTTCTTGTGGAAAAGCGCGAGGGCAAATTTTGGGGTACAACAGTTGCCCCTGTTCAATCTTCTTGGACCTGAAGAGTTAGATTGGCAAGTTTGCCTTTCGCGACTTGAAGGTAAAAGGAGATTGAACACTAATGTGCCCAGAAAATTTGCGCTCGTTGATGTGACGGTGGAGGTGAATGGGCTTAAAGATGCCATTTGGTGATGGGCTTAAAGATGCCATCTGGTGCGAGAGAATTTTGTCGGGGGATGGGCTTAGAGATGCCATCTGAGAATGGGCTTACAGATGCCATTCGGCGACTGCTGGTAGGAGGATGGGCTTATAGATGCCATATGGTGATGTTGAACTGTACGTCAATGGTGAGTGGACGAGTATCAGAAGGGCATCCCTGTTTTGGAATATCTCTGAATTGGGGTCTGAACAAGCAACAGATTGATGTCCGTGTCTGGAGAATCTGTAAACTATTTGAGATTGAATAAGCAATAGAGCAGCATCCGTTGTTGGGACACGTCCGTAAACTATTTTCAAAAATTGAGAAGAGTCTGAATCAGTCGGTAGATTGACCTCCGTTGTAGGGAAGAATCCGTAAACCGTTTTCAAAAGTTGAGAAGAGTCTGAATCAGTCGGTAGATTGACATCCGTTGTAGGGAAGAATCCGTAAACTATTTTCAGAAGTCTTGAAGAAGAATCTGAACAAGTGATAGGTTAACATCCGTTTACTTGGAGAACCCGTGAACTGTTTTCAGAAATCTTGAAGTTGAAGAGGAACCGGTGTAGGGTTTCTTGATGATGCGTCTGAATGGATCTGGAATAAGTATCAGAATGTCGCCGTGTCCGGGTCACATCTGAACTATTTCTGGATGAATCCTGGGAGTTGGTCTGTGTCTGTCGACTGATCTTACCTGAAAAGGTGAAGGGTTAGTTGTATGCAATGCTATGATGCATGATGCAATGCATGTGACATTTAATGTTTTATGAATGTGAATGTAATGAATGCGCATGTAAGCTGATGAGCTAATCCTGCCAAGGATACATGATTCCGAGATGGCTGAAGATAAAAACGTCTTGACCGCTGCCGGGGAAAATAAATCCTTGGCTGTCGCTGGGGAAGAGAATTCCTGATGACCTCTACTGGGGAGCTCCAACTAGTAGACTCATGCCGGGGAGACCAGATTGAGAATCTTTGGCTTGATGGGAGGTAACCCTGGAGACTTCACTGGGGAACTCAAGATATGCCTCCTCAAAACTCTGTGGGGAGAAAGTTTGAAAGTCTGACTCCGCTGGGGATTGAAGGAAACTCCGCTGGGGATAGGGAGAATCTTGGCGAGCGCGATCTTCCGTGGTGGTTGGCTTTGAGAAGAATCTGAACAAGTGATAGGTTAACATCCGTTTACTTGGAGAACCCGTAAACTGTTTTCAGAAATCTTGAAGTTGAATCAGCAATAGAACAACATCCGTTGTTGGGAAGCGTCCGTAAACTAAATTCGAAGGTCGCATCTGAACAAGTTGATAGATTAACATCCGTTGTTGGGATGAATCCATGAACTGTTTTCAGAAGTCTTGATAAGAATCTGAACAAGTCGGTAGATTGGCATCCGTTGTTGGGAAGAATCCGTAAACTGTCTCAGAAGTCTTGGAGAGGAATCAGCAATAGAACAACATCCGTTGTTGGGAAGCGTCCGTAAACTGAATTCAAAGGTTGCATCTGAACAAGTTGATAGATTAACATCCGTTGTTGGGATGAATCCATGAACTGTTTCAGAAGTCTTTGAAGTTGAATCAGCAATAGAACAAACATCCGTTGTTGGGAAGCGTCCGTAAACTAAATTCAAAGGTTGCATCTGAACAAGTTGATAGATTAACATCCGTTGTTGGGATGAATCCATGAACTGTTTTCAGAAGTCTTGATAAGAATCTGAACAAGTCGGTAGATTGGCGTCCGTTGTTGGGAAGAATCCGTAAACTGTTTCAGAAGTCTTGAAAAGAATCTGAACAAGTCGGTAGATTGGCGTCCGTTGTTGGGAAGAATCCGTAAACTGTTTCAGAAGTCTTGAAGGGGAATCAGCAATAGAACCACATCCGTTGTTGGGAAGCGTCCGTAAACTGAATTCAAAGGTTGCATCTGAACAAGTTGATAGATTAACATCCGTTGTTGGGATGAATCCATGAACTGTTTCAGAAGTCTTTGAAGTTGAATCAGCAATAGAACAAACATCTGTTGTTGGGAAGCGTCCGTAAACTAAATTCAAAGGTTGCATCTGAACAAGTTGATAGATTAACATCCGTTGTTGGGATGAATCCATGAACTGTTTTCAGAAGTCTTGATAAGAATCTGAACAAGTCGGTAGATTGGCGTCCGTTGTTGGGAAGAATCCGTAAACTGTTTCAGAAGTCTTGAAAAGAATCTGAACAAGTCGGTAGATTGGCGTCCGTTGTTGGGAAGAATCCGTAAACTGTTTCAGAAGTCTTGAAGGGGAATCGGTGCAGGGTTTCCTGACGATGAGCTTGTGTAAAACTGCATCGGGTTTTGAACACTTTTGACATTCGAATGCCCCAAGTGGTGATGTAGATAAAATCCTGGCTTATTACAGGTGTTGGTCTACAATCGGTTGTTCACAGATGTTTCCTGGGTTGTTGCAGGTGTTGATCTGGAGTTCTTCAGACATGCCCTGGCTGGATACAGGAGTCGAATCTGGAAAGGTGATAGTTGATAGATATGCCCTGGCAGGATACAGGAATCGAATCTTCGAACTCTTCAGACATGCCCTGGCCGGATACAGGAATCGAGTCTGGAAACGTGGTCAACAGATATGCCCTGGCTGGATACAGGAATCGAATCTGGAAAGGTTGTAGTTGATTTGTTGAACACTTTTGACATTCGAATGCCCCAAGTGGTTGTGAAGGAGTCTTGAATCAGATTACCCTGCATATTGAGAGATTTCTTGAAATCGTGACTGGACTGCCCCAGGTTAACTGTACTTTTGAAAGATCTGTTGGACCTTGACTGGACTGCCCCAGGTTAACTGAATTGTGACATGTCATGCCCTTTGTTGATAGGAGATTTGATGGAAGTGTTATCCTCTTGAAGTGATTTTGACTTACTGAGAGAGTTTTCGTTCCTCCGAACATTCGCTGTATGAACTTCTTCGCTGTCAAACAAAAGGGTCAAATGCAGACAGTGATATTCGAATAATGCAAAGTTTATGTTTGTCTTTGAAATTTTGAAAAAATGCGTTTTTAGCAGAAAACTTTTCATAAGACAAGTTAACACGAGATTTAGAGCAAAGCCCTACAGGAGTCAGGATACCTCTTGTAACAGTATGCTTTCGAACTAACCCATGCTTCAATTAGGACTTTTGAAGGGTTGTAACGTGGCCTGGTTCACGGTTTAAGAAACAAAGGATAAAGGCTCAAAGTATATTTGTACCCACCCGCTCTTCGTGATGTTCTTCAACCTAAGCTCAGTTAATAGTGTGTCGCACTCTGTTTTGAGTTTGGAACGACTTTTGGGTGATGGTTCACTAGTTTTGAATTTTGGGGAGACAGTCATCATCTCTGTTTTCTTTTCCAACATTTTTCATGTTGTTGAGGATTTTGTAATGACCTCACTATTTTGATTTTGATTTGTTATCCCTAACTTTTGCCTGACTGTTACCGTTTTCGGGATTACTGTCAGCGGGATGCCCCAGCTTTCTTAAGCCTCCTTTATAGGTTTTGGCTCAGCGGGCTTTTCTCTTTTGAGAGATTGACTGTCTATGTGATAGGGAACCATCCTTGTCTTTTGATTCCGAAGGAATGCTTTCTTTTCGACGTTGTTCGTTGTATTACGAACTGAGAGTTTGCGACTTTAATGCGCATTTTCTTTTGAATTAACTGAGATACTACCCTGCCCCAGGTTTATATCAAAGGTTTTGATTGTTTAGAACAGGAAACTCCTACTTCTTTGGCTCGAAGGGGTTGACTAGGGATTAACTTCCTTATAACTCCAGTGTTTGGGAATTGAAAGAAATGCCTGTACATCATCAGCAAGGTTTGTTCAAAAGCATACTGTATAAGATCACGGTATTGTTTCGTCATCCTCCCTCTAAAGGCTTGCAGCTTTTTATCAAGAGTCAAATATCATAAAGAAAAGCATAAGAGTAGTGAAACGAATGGATGAATTCAAGACAAACATATGCAATGCATTAATGAAAACAGAGTTTAACATCAACAAATAATTGTTTGGCAGCAAAAGAAATTACAACTTTGAAAATTCAAAAAGAAGCAAAAGTCTTTCAGTTTCGAGCCTCGTCACTTCAAGCGGAGAACCCTTTAACGGAAGATCTTCATCTCGCCGTCTGGCATGAATTCCAGCACCCCAATGTCAATCAAATCTTGAATCTTGTTCTTCAAGGCCCAACAGTCGTTGGTACTGTGTCCCGGGCTGCAGGAGTGGTAAACACAGAATTCGTCGGGATTAAAGCGAGGAGAGAAGATATTGAGCTTCTGAGGAGGGTCCTTTACGGTAAGCAAATTGGCCTCCAACAGGCGCTTCAGGATGAAGAATGATGGTATTTCAGTCTCCGCAAACTGCCTTCCTGACGTTTCTTGTCTACGCCGATTACCCCGCTGACGCCGGCGAGGTTGTTGATGAGGTTGTGACCCTGAAGCTAACAAAGGAGCTTTCCCCTTGTCTTCTTGAGTTGATGGAGGTTGAGCGGTGACTTGCTCTTCGACCTCAGATGTTTGCCCCAGTTGGTTGTTTGGAAGCAGTTGGCGGACCAGAACTCCGAGTTCCTCTTGTCTTTGAGATAGGTCTTGGATGAGAGCCATCTGGCCCACCAAATATCCCATCACTTGGGTCCTCAGTGTTGTTAGATCAAACTGCAGCTCCGCAATCTGATCACTTCTGGCATTGTTGGAACTCCCCAAGTCTTTGGTGAGGAGAGCTTTCATCTCTTCTTGTCCCAGAGACAAGTTCAGGAACATCTCCTGTAGTTGAGCAGTTTGATCTTGGATGTCCTTGACAGACCGTTCTAGAGCCATCTCTTGCTGAAATAAACAGCAGGAGAGTAAGGAAACCTGAAAAAGGAAAGATTGTTAAAATGAAATGCATGATATGTGGATGCATGTTTTCAAGGATCTCTTGGGGTAAACACAAGAAAATGTTAGAGGTTGAACTCTGCTCTTGGATTGGAGATTTCTGCACCGGTGGACGTCCTTCCACGAGAATCAAACTCACCATGTCAAGTGGGTCATAGCCACTGATTCAAGTTGTTGTTCTCGATCTTGGTTTGGAGAGCTTTGTGTTGGTGGATGTCTTTCCACAAGAATCAAGCTCACCATGTCGAGTGGGTCATAGCCACTGATTCAAGTTGTTGTACTTGAATTTTGACTGGATTGGTTAGAGGAGAGACCTCTGCTCCTTGATAGATGTCTGGTTCAACGTAACCCTGCATCAACAGAACCCTCGAGATCCTTGAAATGGTTATTGAAAATGCTAAAATGCTATGGTATGATGTTATGATGTTATGTACATGTATGCACAAACAAGTAAGTGTATATACAGGCAAACAATATTCACACAAAGCACACAAGGCCTTAGGTTTAGGCTTGCATGAGGTTCAGGTACTACCCTCTTTCAGTTTGTTGGTTAAAACCTGTCCTATCAAAAGTAACCGGGTTCTAGAGGATCTCATATCATTGGCTACCCTCAATCGGTCATAACTCCAACATCGCAACCTTTTCTCGCGGCCGGAACCATCTCGAGAGTTTAGCCTCAATGAGTGTAGCATACTGCTACTGTTCTAATGGCCAAGTTGGTCAATTTAGGGTTCTAAGGTCGGTTGATGCTTAATGACTCCTTGGAAGACCCATATTCTCCCCGTCTGACGCGAGGGATATCGGTACAGACCAAGACGCCACACCAACGTAGCCACTGCTTCACCCATGTCGGTATACCCCGGACAGGTCCCTCGCAGATTATGCTACCTAAAAAGGTTTCCCCAGATCCGGGTTAGGATCTATAAAACTCCGATACAAAGCCCACAAATGTAAAGCAAACAAAGCAATCAATTGAAAGTAAAGGTGATCTAAACCCTAAGGTAACCCCACTTTAAAATTCTCCCCAGCAGAGTCGCCAGTTCTGTGATACGGTGGGAGAACTGACTTGTGTTTTGCGTTCGTATTCGCACTTGTGCGGTTAGCAAGAGTCGCCACCGACTTTTTGTTTTATCCTAAAGGAAAGGTTAAAAAAGCACAGCAAAAACCTTTTGAGATATTTCGTGGGTTCGGGGGGTAGATTATGAAAAGGGAAGGTATTAGCACCCTTCTCATCCATGGTTATCCATGGGCTCTTAGTTACTTGGTTTTTAGATCACTTGCCTTGTTTTTCGATTGCTTTGAAAATGGTGTGTGTGTGGGTGCTTTTTGAAAAATGTTTTAGAAAAAGATGCCTTGTTTTAGGCAACTAATGTATTTGACTCGTGTTTGAGTGTTTTACAAAAGTGTGAATCTTTTCGAAAAGATGTTTTCAAATGTTTTTGAGAGTTTGTTTGAAAGTATTGTGGATTGTGGTTTTTGAAAAGAAGGCAAGTGTTTTTGCAAGTTTGATCTCAAGTAACTAAGAGTTATGTCTACCCTATTGTACTCAAAGGTTTTTGTCATGTTTTAACCCCTTTTAACAATTTTGTTCCACCATTGAAATTGATGGGCAATCTTGCGTTTAGGAAGTTTATTCGGGACGGGCACGGGTCATCGCATAGACCATGAATGCAATGGTGCCAAGTGTCTTTGGCAAATTGTTTTGAAGGGACTATGATCATTCCGTTTAGGCAACTTTCGAAAGCGTCATCGAGGGACTTATGATCATTTGATTTTGTTTTGCCAAAGACATTCGACGTGCAAGCATGGCCCATTTTGGAAGGCAACATGTGGGATTACCCTAGGGGGTGCAAGTGTGATTGTGTATTGATTGCATGCATTTGTCTTGTATTAGGTTATCTAGCGTTTGATTTTATGTACATACAAACCCTAGGTCTAACCATGGTATAATTGAAAAGCTGTAAATTGCGGAATGTAAATCTACGCTATTACAAAATAATGTCCGGGAGTGGGGGTATAAATGTACAAGGGGATGAGACTTATAGTACCCAATAATTTACAGCCAAATCGAATGTGCGATCAAAATGAATATCAAATATACAAATATAAGATAAAGTGTGTGTAGGGCAATATATTGTGTAAGTGCAAACGTATATGTATTGTGTAAATGTAAATATGTACAAGTGCGAAATGTGAAATTGAGCGTATTAGGGTTTGACCTAGAGAAATGTTTTTAAATGTATTTTTGATTTATATGTTGAATTATGTACAAAAGAAAAATGAAGTGTTTTGTTTAAATGTTAAGTTTTAAAAAGTATTTTAGTCAAAATGTTTATGAATTTCAATATTAAAAGATGTATTGAATTGTTATATACAAAAAGAATGTTAATTTAAAAAAAGAGTTTAATTTTAATTATGTATAAAAAGTATTTGGTTATTTTATATACAAACATATTTTAATGAAAGAGTAAATAAATGAAAATAATTATTTTTAAACTTAATATATGAGGTAAAGATGTATTTTTAATTAGGTTAGTATGCTTAATTAAATTAAGAAATAAATTGTGTATGTTTTAGAAACAATGAATTAATTGAGTTAGTATATAAAAAAGAAAAACATTGTTTTTTTATTATAAAAATGGAAAGAGTTAGTATTTTTATCAAGAAGCAAAAAATATAAAATAAAAAAAAGGGGTTAGCTGATTACTATATAGGAAGAATAACTTAAATGAATATTGGATGAAAATGAAAAGAGATTGATGTTTAATGGGCTTAGGAAGACAGACACGGGTTAAGCCCAAATCAAAGCCTGAAACGAAATTTAGGGTTAAGCGTGTTGTTTGTGGAACGAGGGTTAGGGCTAGTCAGCGGCGCCGTGTTTACTGGATTCGTCTTCTTCGTTTAGGCTTTCTGAGCGCTCGATTCCGGCCACCATCATCATCCTCGCACTCTCTTCCCTTCTAGGCAGGAAATCCGCATCCTTTGAAACAAGGTTAGTCCTAAGATGTTATGTCTTTATCTTTCTTTTCTGGATTCGCGTGGTTCGGACTCGTTTTAAACTGCGTTTTATATTTTCGTTTTATGAGGTGAAAGGGAAGAAGATTGCTACCTGATTTTGAGAGACGGAGGAGAGGCGAAGGGGTGATGCTTCAGGAGGCCGGAACGGCGGTGATGGAGCTTGCTTTTGGTGCTTTCTGGTACTTTCGTTCTTTTATCTTTTGCTCAGGTTTTTTTGATGATGATTATTAACTGAAAAAACAAACCTTGAAATGATTCACTTCTTCATCTTCCTCTTTCCTACTGTGATGCCTTTGCTTTTGTTTGTGTGGAATATTTTGGAACAATCGTTGTCTTGAGTCTTGTTGCCTGAGTGTGATATGTCTGAGTATTTGCTTGAGGATTTAGAACATTGATGCCTTGCCTATGATGAAGCTTGCTTCTGAGGCTCTCTTGACGCTTTTGAATTGTTGCCTGAGTTTGAAATGTGATGCCTTTTGATGAAGCTTCTGAGTTCACTTTGAATTGCTTCTTTCTTCTTCTTCTTGAAAGGCTATGTGCTTGTTTGTGTGCTTGACGCTATGGTTGAAACAAATCTTGTTTTGATTAGCCTCTTATTGTTGCCTTTGTGTTGTTGCCCTGTGATGACCTCAAAGGTCTGAGGGTCTCAGTTGCCTTGAATCTTTACCTCTTCCACCTTCGTCCCCTTTGAATTGTTGAATGCTTTTTTGGAACGATCTTGAACAGTTATTGCCTTGGGGATTCTTATTATTGCCTAATGATGAATCTAAGATTCTGAAGGACTTGGGGGTTGGTTTGAATATGCCGTTTTTGTGTCTTTTGGTGGTTTTTGTGAGGCTTTGATTTTGGATATGAGGTTTGTATGTTTAGCATGAAGGTTGAGGCTTGAGTTTGGATATCAGTTTTGTAAGTATGGTTTGAAGGCTGAGGCTTGAGTTTGGATATCAGTTTTGTAAGTATGGTGAGGTTATTGGTGGTTTAGTTTGGATATCAGTTTTGTAAGTATGGTGAGGTTATTGGTGGTTTAGTTTGTGTGTTTTTCTTCTTAACCTCCCCCCTCAACTGAGTTTTGGTATCTCTCTTCTATATCTTCTCTATTCTGAACTGAGTCTATTGGCTTTTGTTTTCTGAAACTAATGCAGAGTGGATGGAGTTTGTGGACAGTAGGCAGGTTGTAGGCTTGCTTGGCTGTTCAGGTTTGATAGATCTTTTGTTATCTCTCCTTTGACAGGCTTGTAGAGGTTGGTCTTTTATATGATAGGATGTTGTGCAGGTTTGGGTATGTATATTTTCTCTTCTCTCTAACCTGCTATGCTGCTGAACTGAGCTTTTGATTTTGTGTATCTTTTCTTCCTGCTACTGCATTGTCTTGTCTGAACTGAGTTGGCTCCTGATTTTGTATATCTCTCTTTGAATTGCCTACTGTCTGCTGTGAACTGCCTTTATCTCTGCTATGCTGAGTTTTTGGATCTGTATATCTTTTCCTGTCTTCCTTTTGCCTGCTGTCCATTCTGAACTGAGTTGGCTTTATCTCTCTTTACTCTCTCTCCAAAGTACAGTTTGAATTTTATATGTTATATCTGTACTGTGTTCTGAAGGGGCTGACTAGGGAAATGATGAAAAAGATTGTTTTGCTTGCATAATACATCTTGCATCTCCTTTATCTCTCTTTTGACAGTTTATGTGCTTTTGAAATCTTTCTTTGAGTAAACCTTGGGCATTTTGACAGTAACTTTTGCTTTTGGATAGAAAGTTTGGATTGAACTTTTTCAGTTTGGATTGGATTTTGAATCTTGACTTTCTATGCAGCTTGAATTTGTAACTTATGCATTTTTTGACATTTGCATTTCATGAAATAAAATAATCTTCCCTCTCTGTGAACCGGGAGAAATCCCGTGATTTGCAGAGAGGGTAACTGATCCCAGTCAGTGGCCCCTAATGATGAGCAACTTTTACTGTCTTTTCCAATTTAATGCTTTCTGACTTTTCTTATTTCTTTTTGCAGATGAAAAAAAATGGAATACCGGAGCGGAATGAAGCACGAAGAATATTTAGAAAATAGGATAGTTTTTCATTCTATGTAATATTTAAATTAAATGTAAATTATTGTTTGTAATAAACAACAATTTGTACAAATAATTCAAACATCAATAAAAGTTTAAATTATCCAATTAATTCTAATTTCTTTATTGTTTATTTATTTATTTAAAATTCTTAGAATTAACAATTGAAAAATAAATTCAATCATTTAATTTCAGAATAATAAATAATTTAAATAAAACAACATTGACCAATTAAGTCTGTCTTATTCAACATCCAGAGCAAAACAGCAGTCGATCCAAATAGACTGATCAAACGCATAAGCACTGTGAATCCAACACTGCATATATCTTTGGACTGGTGAATTCAAACCAATTGCTTCCTCTTACTGATTTGTCATAAACACTGATTCTTTGCAAGTACGGTAAATCCAACTGCAACCCTTCTTTGACTGGCCCAAACAAAATGAATTTATGCCACTATCTCTTTTGCTGATTAAACCAAGATAACGCGAATTTTAACTCGACTCTTGGAATAAACCGCAAAGTGCTATAGAATTCAAATTCTTCTGAGAATATGCCCATAAAACCCTAATTCCCGATTAAATGCCAAATCACGCTCGCTTGATCAAAATTGAACCAAGAATCAACCAAACCCTAAGCCCACTGTATGAAACAATTCAAAGCTCTAAAAATTAGTAAAAACCCTAATTTTGCTTGATTGTCAAGAAAAGTCCGTTTGTCCGATTCTTGAGCCAGTTTGAAAAGTCAGGAAATATTTGAAGCTGAGATTTCTTGTGGAAAAGCGCGAGGGCAAATTTTGGGGTACAACAATTGTCATGGAATCGTGGGCCATGTCCTTCAACGATCGTGTGGGGAGTTGCCGAACAGTCCCTGACTTGGGCTCTGTTTTTGGGCTTCCCATTTGAAGGGCAGGTGTAGGCCCAATCCATATCAAGAGCCCCCCAAATTATTTCCCTTGAGAAAAAGGGCGGTGACTTGAGTTCAGCTCTCGATGCCGGAGACTTGATCGAGGAGGACGGCCAAAGTCCTCTGAAAGGGACGAGTTATTTCTCGCATAGGGGACAAGCTCGAGTGTGTCGGGGGATATTATGGATGAATGGGAAGTGAGACCGAAGGGGTCAGTCGCTTGCTCGAGAGGACCATATTAGTTATAGGGAGCCTCCGCGATATTTCTTTCGACGCGCCCGTCTTGAGGGAGTTGCCGATATGTCGAGCATTACTCCGTCCCTGAGGTGGTTGAATGGATGTGCCCGTGTACGTTCCCCAGCGTCGAGCATTCCCTCACGTGGGGTATCTGTCTCGTGCGTGTATGGGTATAACGCGTAGGAGTCGGGCATATGCTCATCAATCTAGAAGGGACGCGTGGTTGACAGTTCAGCCATGTGGCTAATGGTTTGGGGTGCCACCCCTTCAAGGGGAAAGCCAAAAGGCCCAATGAAATGATGACCTTTCGTGAGGGACCTCTTGGGGTGTGGGTCACCTATAAAAGGGGGGCCCTGGGTCTCATTTGTCATCTTCTCAAGTTTCCTTTCAACTTCTCAGATTTCCTTGCTCGTTGTTTGAAGCAATCCTCTCAACTCCCAAGATTTTCTCTTTGAGTTCTTCATCCAAGTAAGCTACAACCTCTTAACACCATGTTTCTTAAGCGTTTCTGGATTAAATGTCTAAAGTATGCCTTGATTGGATGAACATTTATGAGTTCTATGATGAATACTCATGAATATTCATTGAAGTTCATGAATTCTGTGTCGAGCACTCATGAATGTGTCGAGCACGTATGAATGTTCATTAGTTATAGCGTCGGGGGGCTCTCCCCGAATAGTGGTCGTAACACAGGGGATGGTTTCCCCGGATACGGGGATTATCTCGGGCTTCTCGCTCGGTGAGTGATCATCCCCCCAACAACATGACCTCTCAACAAGATAATCCGCTTTAGCATGTAGTCGAGGGCTTGGGTCGAGTTCGTCGCCCTTTCACTTGATCTGTGGTGGAAGGGTGGATTTGATAATGTCGAATTCACTATTTTCCCCTGCTTTTAAGGTATAATGACGCACTCTGATCTTACCGAATCAAAATGGACCGTCACAGCTAGCTCGGGAAGAAGTTGAGTGATATGGGGGGTACCTGCAAGACACTCTGATGGCAAAGTAAGTTGTGGAATGAGCAAGCAAGTGTAAGAGTTAGAATAATTTAAGTTAGATGGGGGGTACCTGCAAGATACTCCTTGCTACCTAAACCGCAATCTCTTCAGTGGGGGGAGCTCCCTCGGCATGCACGAGGAGGACAGGGAGGCAACCTTGTTTGAAGGAGGTTCATCGGAAGAATTTGGCCGAGGATGTGGCCGTTGTGATGAGAGTGCTCAAGACAGCCCTTTCGCTAAACGATAAGTCCTCGAGTGCTCAAGCCTCTCTCGACACGGCCTATGCCAAAATTCACAAGCTGAAGGCCAAAAATGAGAAGTTAAAGTGTGACATCCTCAACCACGAATCAAAGTTCGAGGCCTAAGTTCGACTTCTCAAGGATTTAAATGATCTAAGGCCTCAATTGGAGGCCACCACTAAAGATAACGAGCGTCTGGTCGCTCGTACGACGGAGTTGGAAGGGATCACTTCCCCAGCCGAGGATGATACCGATGCGGATAAGGGCATGGCGACCAGGGCAGATTTGATCGCTCGCATCCGTGTGCTCAAACAAGACATTGTTGATACCCTTGGCTACGACTTTAACACTATCGTCGAGCAGTTAAGGATCTTGAACCCGGGGGTTGAGATAGTGGTTGAGGGAGCAGACCCATTTAACCAAGTCATTGACGGGAAGATATTTTATCCCCCTGATAGTAGCGACGGGGAAGATGAAGCTTGATTGTATTTTTTATTCAGGGCCTGCGTGTCCGCTATCATTTCAGGGTCTGCGTACCTGCTATCATTCATTTAGTTTTTGTGTTTGTCGTGCCTAACCTGTAATTTTAAACAACATCGACCCTTGTGGTCGGCATATTATAATTGCGTTGCTTCTCTTTGATGCCATATAATTACGTTGTTTATGACTGTTTATTTGATGAATGCTTGATATATCCCTTGGATATATGTGCCTGACCATCGTTGTGGTCGTTATGAATTTCTCACGAAGTTCATGTCTTCCGTGTGGAGATATGGGCTCGACCCTAATATTAGTTCGACACATATCGAAGTGTGTCGAGGGAGCAGAATGGGAATCCGCGGGACGAGCGTATGATCGCGATCGGGATCCTACGCTCGTGGCGTGAACTGCCCATCGCAATCTGGGTGTTCTGTCATATTGGGGTACTTCGACAGCAGACCTCGTTCAAGGTGTCCCTGTCGGGAAAAGATGTTGCTTGTCAAAATGAATGACATCCTGCTTTTTGTTGGTTGGTAGGCTGCATCCGTACTTCGATGCGCTTACGTGGTCGAAGTTTTCCCTTTGTCGGCTGAAGATGAGTATTCAACGGTTGAAGTCCTCAGCAAGTGAGGGACTTAGCTATAATACTATTTTAGCTTTGCAGCGTTCTAGGGACGAGGTAGTGGTTCTCCATTCAATTGCTCGAGGTAATATGCTCTGGTGCTCGTAGCTCTCTGGACGCGGTATGGTCCTTCCCAGTTTGCAGTCAATTTCCCTTCGCGGAAATCCTTCTGGTTTCTTTGCAAGACTAGGTTGCCGACCTGAAACTCATGCTTTATGAATTTGTTGTCGTGGCGTAGGGTTACCTGCTGTTTCAGCGTGGCCTCGTCCAGGCCTGCTCCTGATCGGATTTATTCAACAAGGTCGAGCTCGTCTCTCAAGGCGTCGTCGTCCATCTCCATGTCGAGGAGCATTCAATTCACCTAGATGGATCCATGATTTCTACTGGGATGACTTCCTCGGTGCCGTAGGTCAGTCGGAATGGTGTCTCATCGATCGTCGAGTGGGGCTTTGTTCGATAAGCCCATAGGATGCTGTGTAATTCTTCGACCCACCCCATTTTGGCTCGCCTAGCCTGCATTTGAGTCCTCGTAAGATGCCCCTATTTACGGCTTCGTCTTTCCCGTTAGTCTGGGGGTGTTCGACTGAGGTAAAATGTTGTTTGGTGCCAAGTTTGGCAACGAAGCTTTGAAAACCTTGGTTGGTGAACTGGGTGTCGTTGTCCGTGACGAGTGCTTGTGGGATTCCAAACTAAGCGAGCATGTTTCATTTGTAAAAATGGAGAATGTTGTGCGAGGTGATTTTCGCGAGGGCTTTGGTCTCTATCCACTTTGTGAAATAATCTACGGCCACGACGAGGAATTTGTTTTGGTATGTCCCTTGCATGAACGGTCCGAGGATATCCATTCCCCACCAGGCAAATGGCCACGGGGACGATAGCGTATTCAGCTCGTGCGGTGGAGCGAGGTGCATGTCGGCGTGTCTTTGGCACTTATCACATTTCTTGACGTGTTCTTTGGCGTCTTGTTGCATGGTCGGCCAGTAGTATCCTGCTCGTAATGCTTTTCGCGCTAGGGACTTTCTGCCCATGTGTTGGGCATTGATTCCTTCATGGATTTCCCGTAGTATCTCGGGGACCACAGACTCTTCGACGCACTTCAAGAGTGGGATGGAGAATCCACGGCAATATAGTTTGTGTTCGAGAACGACGTAAGAGCATGCTCGTCGTTTGGTTACGGCTGCCTCCCTTTGGTCAAGAGGAAGTTCCCCCTTAGTTAGAAAATTGAACATCGGGGACATCTAGCATGAATTGTCCCCAATGGCATTCACCTCGAGTAGGACTGTGGGGCGTTCAATGCTCGGGCGAGATAGGGACTCTTGCATGACTGATTTGTTTCCGCCCTTTTTCTTTGTACTCGCGAGCTTTGAAAGTATGTCGACCCGTGTGTTTTGTTCGCGTGAGACATGTGTAATTTCTACTCGGTCAAACTTCTTCACGTGTTCTTTGACCAAGTTTAAATATTCAATGAGGTTGTTGTTCTTAGCCCGGTATTCCCCTTGAACTTGCAACGCGACGAGTTGGGAATCAGTGAAAATTTGTAACTCTTGAGCGCCCAAATCCTCGGCCAGTCTTAGACCTGCGAGCAGAGCTTCGTATTCTGCCTGATTGTTTGAGCTCGAAAAGGAGAGAGTGAGCGAGTGTTCAATCACGACGCCCTCCTCGTGTTCGAGGAGGATTCCTGCTCCACTCCCAGTCGAGCTGGATGCTCCGTCCACAAAGATGGTCCACTTGTGCTCCTTCTCTGCGGGGGGAGGGGGTTGAGTGCGGTAATCTCAGCGACAAATTCGGCCAGGGCTTGGCCTTTAGAGCCTTCCTGCTTTCGTATTGGATGTCGAATTCTGAGAGTTCCAAGGACCACTTTAACATTCGCCCAGCCATATCTGGTCGACCTAACAGCTGTCTTACCTGTTGGTCTATTCGTACGATGATTGTGTGCGCGAGGAAATAGTATCTGAGCCTTCTCACTACATTGACGAGGGCCAAAGCCACCTTCTCGATGTGTTGGTATCTGACCCCGGGCCCTTGAAGCGCTTTGCTCGTGAAATACACGGGTTTTTGGCCGTCATGAGTTTCACGAATGAGGGCGGCACCAACGGCTTCAACGGAGACAGCCAAATATAGGAATAACGTCTTCCCGTTGACCGGTCGTGATAGCACAGGCGGATATGAAAGGCTCTGTTTGAGACGGAGAAGGGCATGTTCGCATTCCTTGGTCCACTCGAAAGCTGCTTCCTTGCACAGGAGTTTGAAAAAGGGCAGGGGCTGTTGAGCGAATTTTGCAACGAAACGGGAGATTGAGGCGAGCATGCCATTCAGAACTTGTATGGATTTTTTTGAAGTGGTTGTAGGGAGGTCAAAGAATGCCTGGAATTTTTTGGGGTTGGCTTCGATTCCTTATTCTGTTAGGTAGAAGTGGAGGAACTTGCCCGCCTTAACTCCGAAGGTGCACTTCTCGGGGTTGAACCTCATTCTACATTGCCTTGCTTGGGCGAAGACTTTCCTGAGATGCGCGGCATGTTTGATGTCTACTCGGGATTTGGCGATCATGTCGTCCATGTATACCTCTAGCATATCTCCGATCTCGTTGCGGAAGACTTTGTTCATTATCCGTTGATATGTTGCTCCTGCATTTTTGAGACCGAAGGGCATTACGTTGTAATAATAGTTGCCCGAGCTGGTCATGAAAGCATTGCAGTGTTTGTCGCTCATTGCCATTGGTATTTGGTTATAGCCCGAATAGGCATCCATGAAAGATAAAATTTTATATCCGACCGAGTTGTCGACCAACATGTCAATATTATGCAAAGGAAATGCATCTTTAGGGCATGCCCCGTTAAGATCGGTATAGTCAACGCCCATATGCCATTTTCCATTACTTTTCTTAACGAGTACAACATTAGACAACCAGGTTGAATACTGGGTCTCTGAAATAAAATTTGCCTCTAGGAGGTCTTTTACAGCTTTTTCAGCAGCCTCCATTTTCTCGAGGTCGATGGCGAGTTGATGACAGGCGACCTCTGGGTCGAGACCAGGCATCTCCGTGGCGCTCCACGCGAACAGATATGCGTTCTCCCTCAAGCAGGCCTTGATCTGCTTCTTCGCCAGGTCGGGGAGTCCTGTGACAATCTTCACCCCTCTTCTCGGGTCTTCACCAAGAGGGACAAGCTCGAAGTCCCCATCTGGAATTGGTCGGAGGAGCTCCTGCTTTTCGTTCGAGGGTTCATCTTGGTCGAAGCGAGTGTCCAGCAAGATCGAATCGGCCTTTGGAGGAGCCCTCTACACATTCGCTCTGATGGGATGTGGCTCTGATTGTTGAGGCTCTGGTCGCTTGTTGCAGCTTTCTTGGCGGGCCGTGCTCCGATGTCGGTTGTGCTTTGTCCCTTGGCCGCCGCGTTGAAGCATCTTCGGGCGGCTGCTAGGTCACCTTGAATGGTGGCGACCTGTGCCCTCTTTGTGTAGAACTTCATCTTCAGATGGATGGTGGAAGGCACCATGGTCAGCTCTGCTAGTGTCAGTCTCCCAAGGATGCAGTTGTAAAGGGACGGGGAGTCAATGACGAGGAAGCGCACATTGACTTTCCGGGAAACAGTATCTTCACCGAAGGTGACCATAAGCTCCACGTACCCCCATGGCTTGGAGGTCGAGCCATTAAAGCCCTGCATGTATGATCCCACGTATGGTGAAAGGTGAGATTCGTTGAGCTGCAGGGTTATGAAAAGTTGGATGTATACCACGTTGAAGGAACTTCCCTCGTCGACTAAGACGCGGTGAACATCGAAGTTGTCCATTCTCGCCCTGATTAGAAGAGGGATGGTTGAATTGGGGGGCCCTCTAGGCAGTTTCTCGAGGTAAAAGGTGATCGACTCTGATCTTCCTTTAACCCTCTCGAAGGTCACCGTTTAAGGGGGAGCCGCGTCGACTAGCTCGTCTAGCTTCCTCTTTGATGGATTTATAGTCAAGTCATTAAACCCCCACCATTTATGACCATGGTGGAGGGGGAGTTTTCCCACCTGTTGTTCGTAGACAGAGGTTCTTGCATATGTCCGGGGACGTAAAAGTCCTCTGGTCTCGTAACGGAGAATGCAGTCTGGATGGGGACTGACTCGTCAGATGGTCGGGCATCCTCATCTATCTCCCTTGTTTCACGGGCATCTCGACGGGGGGCGTCGCCGCGCTGATATTGCCTGAGTCTCCCCTCTTTTATGAGGGTCTCGATAGCATCCTTGAGATGGACACAATCTTCAGTCAAGTGTCCATGGCTCCGGTGATACTGGCAGTATTTGCTTCGATCTGCCCCGGGCTTAGCAGGAGCGGGGCGAGGACGCTTGATGCTGCCGTCCTTGAAATCTGTATTCACGCACTCCGCTAAGATGCGCTCGCGGGAAGCCGTTAGCGAAGTGTACTCGGTAAACCTCCACGAGGGTCCTCTTTGTTCCCGAGGGTCTCGGGGTTTGTCGTCTCTTCTCTTCTCGCCAGTTCGTCGAGGAGGGCGGTGTCTTGTCACGGATGACTGGTAGATCCATGATTCCTGGGATCCCGGGCTTTGTTGGTCGCTTCCCTCTCCTCATAGTCCATGTAGGCTCTGGCTTTCTCGAGGAGGGCATCGAATGTCCGGGGCGGTTCGATGCCTATGGCCTTACTGAATTCCGTGCCCGGGAGGAGTCCCCTCTCGAGCAGGTATCTCTTCATGTGATCGGTATATGGGACCTAGATGGCCTTCTGGTTGAACCGATCAATAAATTCCCTCAGGGTCTCATTGTGTCTCTGGACGATGGCCTCGAGGGCTGTTTCGGTCTTTGGGTGGCGTCGCGAAGCAGTGAATGAACTGATGAATTGGTTCTTCAGATTTCGCCAGGGGTAATTGACCCCGGGGCGAGACTTTTGTACCAGTCCATCACAACTTTCCTCAAAGTCATGGGGAACAACCGACATTTGATTAGTCTCCCGACATTGTAATAATGTAGCATGGCCTCAAACCCGTCTATATGGTCGACCGGGTCGGCGATATCGTCGTATTCCTTTAGGTGAGGAGGCTTCTCCATGCCTGGGGGAATGGGTGCCTCCATGATGGATTGCGATAAGGGACCACGGGGGTCATCCTCGCCACTCCGTTCGGGCGAGCGAGACGAGGATCTGATGCAACGGCGGTTATGGTGGCCCTGGTCGCGCAGAGCGTTCCTCGGGAGGTACGGTCACTCATTGTTTCCCCCGTTTTTATCTCCAGGGGGTCTTCTTTCTTGACGCGAGGGGTCGTGATTGCGTCTCCCCGTGTCAACAGGCTGGTCCCTTTCCAATACGGGGCATCGCCCGATTGGTCGGGGAGAAGGGCTTCGAGAAATGTCCCGACTACGTCTCCACGGGGGAGATTGGGGATGTTCCTCTGCTTGTCGAGGAGGAGGAGACCGAGGTCTCATGTGTCTTCTGGGGGCTCTCCGAGCATCTTCGAGCGTCCTCAATCTTTCTCCTTGAGCGAAGATCAGGTAGTTGGTCTGATTTATCGCTGCAAATAGTGCCCTGGTCGTGGCGTCTGCTCCGGCGGGAACGAGGACCTCATGGAACTGAATGGATTGGTAGTTCTGGGGAGGTGGCTGATCATCTTCGAGTCGTGGAGGCATTGATGATGACGAAGTAGTTGCTCCGTCTCTATAGCCAGAAGGCCCAGGCATATTAATGGCGGGGGCTGTGTTGTGGCCGGCGGTACCAGCGTTATCGAGGCCGACATTATTGTCAGCGATGTTGTTGTTGATGTCGATGATACGGACGTTCATGTTTTCTGCAGTCTGGTCAGCCATGACAGACAGGGATTGTTTAGCTTTGATCTCGAGTAAATGGAAGACGGGGAAGCAAGTTTCCCACAGACGGCGCCACTGATCTTACCGAATCAGAATGGATCGTCACAGCTAGCTCGGGCAGAAGTTGAGTGAGATGGAGGATACCTGCAAGACACTCTGATGGCAAAGTAAGTTGCAGAATGAGAAAGCAAGTGTAAGAGTTAGAAAGTGTTGAATACCTGACCCTCTTAAGAGATAGGGTATTTATAGCCCCCAACATTGGGCCAAGGTCCCCATTATTGGGCCATGTTAAGGCCCAATAACAGGAACTGCCAGGACTTACGTGTGTATGGAGTCCAGTAAGTGGACTTCCCCCTGGTCAACTGCTCCACGAGAATAGAGTTGGACCTGTGATTCCCGGAGGTTAGTTTAAGATGTCTGTCGTGGGATCGTGGGTCATGTCCTCCAACGGTCGTGTGGGAAGTTGCCCAACAGTCCTTAATTTAGGCTCTCTTTTCGAGTTTTCCATTCGAAGGACAAGTGTAGGCCCAATCCAGATCAGTATTTAATATTTAATATTAAAAAAATATAAAAACAATATTAATTAAATAGAACAAATTCAAAATTTAATGAACAGTTATAGAATTTTAAATTTTTATGAATGAGAGAGAAATTTTCTAAAAAGAATATCATTTTAAAAAATAATTGTATTTAATATTTAATATTGAAAAGATATAAAAATAATATTAATTAAATAGAACAAATTCAAAATTTAATGAATAATTATAGAATTATAAATTTTTAGAAACGAATGGCCAAAATTTAGTGTTAAAGTAAATTTTAATATCTTATGTTAAAATAAGCTTTGACATTTGATGTCAATCGATCATAATTCATTATTAAAATATACTGTTTAAAAAAATATCGTCAAAAAATATAAAAAATTTACTCGCACCTAATACATTAATAATAGTCTCATTCAAGTATAAGTTTTTAATTAGATTTTTTTTCCTTCATACATTTGTATTATTATTATAGTGAGATCCACTCTATTTTCTAAAAAGAGATAAAGGATTTATAACTATAATTTTGTGTATAAATTGTATACATTTCTAAGACATGTAGTACAAAATATATATATATATATATATATATATATATATATATATATAAATAAATTTTTAATTTCTTTTTAAAAAATAGAGTAGATCCCTACTCTTGTTTGTAATGGTCATTAACATTGTTGTGGGAAAGACATTGGATACAATTAATCAAGTACTTGAGTCCTGTTAGGTCATGAGTGGAGTTAATGATCGTCATATTAGACTAATTGATTGTTTGATTTTGTGACAAGAATTAAAAAAAAAAATACATTTAGAGGAGAATTTAGCGTAATTCGTAGAAATTATACATGCTTGTTTGTTTCAAAGGTTTATGTTCTGTAGTGAAATTAGAGTTGCTAGGTAAACAATGAAATAATGCTTTCCTACAGTGGATTTAAGCTTATGATGCAATGGTAAGGAGATTGATCTGCAAGTTTAGCACTTCAAAAGCTAAGTTAATGAGAGAATAGAAAATAATGTGAGAGTGATAATTGATTTGAATACCTACAAATGGTGCAACTTTCACTTATATATCGAGGAAAATTAAAACCGTATGTAAGGGATACAATGTACTATGCGGATAGTTGTACAATTGATCGGGATGGTGAGTGACGCATTAAAGGGTGAAGTTATTTTCTTTTTGTGAGAACGGAGGTGTGCTTCTTTCTCACCTTCACTTTCCTCAATCTTGCCTATATGCATTTCATTTTGGGTCTTGCAGATGATCCAAAACAGTTACCCATAGCCTTAGTCTTTACTCTACATGATAATGGTTTTATCGTATACACCCATAGGTTAAACACCTACTGAAGTAAGTGAAGATTCTTGATGGAATGTCACTGTTGATGTTGGCAACAAATTCATTAAATGTTCTTCTTACAATAAATGATGTTTTCCAGGGAGGTCTTGACACACATACCTAACTTGTCAGTAATGATTTTCTTTTTGTTCTATAACACTTAAGTTTTCTTGACCAATATTTAAGGGAAATCTGGACTGTTGGTGGTACATATCTCTCTTTCCAATGTGGGGTAGCGTGTGGCTTTCCACAGTAGGGATACACATAAGAATCTTATGACTTTCCCCTTTCCTTATTTTTCCATTTGTGGAATTCAGGAAACTCTTATTCTTCTTCTTTTTATGTAGCTTTCGCCCTCGATGTTAGACTTTCTACACATGTCTTCATTTCAAGTCTACTTACATTACCTCTTTATCACACAAATCTTAACCCTTATTTCTTTCTAAGGTAATACTTTAGCTTCCTCTTTCCTCCTTTGTTGTTACACTTTTTCACGGTTTCCGACATTCATATTTTGTCCTTAATTAATTTCTTCGCCATGGGCGTACCTTGACAGGAAATGTTGGATTTAAGTTTAAATTTTTTTAAAGTTCCTTATTTGACCTTGTTCTTCCTTCTGTCCATCACTATGAAGGTAGCACCGACTATGAGAAGGAAGGAAAAATGATACATTTCATCATATTTGGTATATCAAGAGACGTCGGATATTGTTATGTCTTTGCCAATGGTGATAACCAGAACCATGCTTATACTGAAATGGGGTCCCCATCGGATTAGGGGGTGTTCCCTATGGATAAAAATAAGAGGCTATGCAATAAATATGACGGGTGTATCATTTCCTTTCATGAGTTTGTGTTCTCTTTAATAGGGCTTCACAGTCATTTCAATGACTTTGAGATAGGCATCCTGAATCACTTGGTAATTGCTCCTTCGTAATTGCACCTAGTGAGCTAAGCGTATGTCAAGATCTTCAAGAAATTGTGAGAGTATAAGAAAAGTAATCTGACTTAGTGGCTCTTTGTTCATCTCTTCAAGACTAAACTCACTTCATCTCATCACGTAATACATCAATGCTTGATTTCTCTAAGGCAGTGTACCAAGTATTTTAAGGTTTATTCAAAATATGTGAGGCATTTTAAGGACCGATACTTCCTAGTTACTCCCTTTAATAAAGAAGCTCATGCAAAGATATGCAACATAGATTCCAGGTAGCAATATACATGTACAAACATATTTTCCAAGTTCGGGGGACATAGTCATATTTAGCAAAGTGAGGTTGTGCGACTATAAAGAGGATGCCTTGTTCGACAAAGAGATGTATCTGAATAGGCAGTTGGTTTCTTTCTTCAAGGAGTTTGGTTATGCAAGTGGCATCACCCTTCCTAATTAAACATCAAATAAACTAGTTAAATGATTAATTATAACCCACATATTGGTGAATAATAACACTAATGAGGCCTGGAATATTATCTTTTGTGATCCCCATGGGCGCTCTGTTTCTTCTTAATGTTTCATTAGCTACTTTCTTGTCTAATCTCTTTATTTTAATGATGGAGGTACGATGAATTGTGAGTAAATAATTTATATGATAAAAGTGGATTCCCGGGCTATATCTCTTTTGGTGTGTGCTCCCAATACTCCATCCACCAAGGAAGCTTCCTTGTTAGGGGTCTCTTCTAGATCGATTACTTTAGTTACCCCTCTAGCGATGAAAGTGGAAATTCAAGGCTTCTCTATCTGATTTATGATGGAGGAAGATCCATAACCCGGGGAGGAAAAGGTCTAACTCTTAGCTCTGAGCTCGAAGTGCCCCATGAAGAAGGCTCATTTTCCAAGTGTCCTCTGATACTTGGTTAAAACCTGAGAGGGTTTATTCCACATAGAGTTATGCACTAGTTATAGCTGCATTGCCCGCTTCTTTTTTTGGCTTGTCCTGGTCCCTATACAACAAGGGAGACTCAGGCCTCTATTTTTGAAGAATATTATTCCTATATTGAAAATAAGGTCGAGGTCACTCATGAAAAGGAGTTGTCAGACCTGGCGTATTATAGTCATTGGGCATTAGTCGTCCAGACTTTTAGTGTTGTTTGGCAAGGAGAAGTTTTTATGGCATATCGTCTTTGAGATGAAAGGGAGGAACTTCAAGGAAGTGCAAATGCTCTTACCATCAAACGAGACTGGTATCTAGAGGAATTTAGGGGGTCTCTTCCTCGCTTTCGAAAGTAAAAGATGTCGTTGATGCTTTTGGCTACCCCAACACTTTGGTTGACAAATTGAAATCACTAGTGAAATAAGTAACGAGGAAGAATGAAGCATTGCCCTCTAGTTAAGAGTCAGTGTCAATGGCGGAGGCCACTTTTGTCGAAGCAAACTGAGCGTTGGGCCTTTCTCGTAAGAATGTAAAATAACTTGAGGCATCTTCGAAGGAGGTTGAAGACGAACTTCAAGAGATGTGTCTTGGAAATCTTACCCTGAGTAAGGATTATAGAGTCGTAATAGGATAATTTCTTTGTTGCAACTGATTTTGAAAATGCTTAGCATCAAGTGGAACATTTTTGTCCAACATTGCATATCTCGCAAGAGCAAGTCCATGTTAAACATATAATGGAGGATTGGTAACCGGTTTCCATTTGGGATTAGTCAAACGCATAGTCCTTTCTTTCTTACATGGATTGATCGTGTCTGACATGTTTTTGATGTCTCTATAAACTTCGTGATACTTATTTTTAGAACATATTTTCACTTATTGTTATTTTTACCTATTACGTTGTTTGTGTTAGATTCTGAGTTCATTGCTCTGGGTGGCTTCTTTTCCTTGAGGTTATGCTCAAAATTTATTAGACGTTGCTGGGGACCATGCCCGACCTAGGGTCACTACTTCTTCCTTGCACCAAGGTGAAAACCTGATTCGATGTTAACGTCATTGGAGTTCATCTCGCCATTAAGAGTGGCTTGCTATCAATAAGGGGGATGAACCCTTTTTCTATTTTACGATGTGCTACTTTACTTGTGCGCTTGCAAATTGATGTTTATTGCTTTGGTTGTACGCTTAGAGTGTTTAAGACAACACCCCATAGTCCTTTTCCTTAGGATTTTGATTGCTTTGGTTGTATGTTTGTAGTTTTTACGAAAGCATCATGTGTCAGCGAGCGACAAAGCTCAAATCAATAAATAACAGACTGGTTTGAGTTGGATTGATTAGAAACATTAGAAATAAATGTGTAATTTTTAAATAAATAAAAATTAATTTACATCTACTAATTTTCCACAATAAAAATTTTTTTATAATTTTTTTTCTTTTCTCCATATAGGTTATAAAAGTTTTGAATGTGATCAATTGCGTTTCGTTTTTTCTTCTTCTTGAAGTTAAGTATTTTATAATAGTTTATATGATAATGATGATATAAACTATACAAATTAGTTATGGTTTGCTCGGGTAGACGGACTCGCAAATATAATTTTATAATTTATTGTTCAAACTAATTAACATCAAATTTCATTGGTTTGATTATGTTTTTACCCAAACTAAAAAATATTCAATTCAAACACTATGATTTAGTTTGAATTCTGATTTGTTTCAAATTTACTCGAACCAATAAACACTTCTAAATATTATAACCATCAAACCGCACTTAGTCGGAACTCGGCCACCCGACCACCATTGATAGCAGCCAATGAACCCAAGCCACAATTTCCTTTTTCTTTTCTACAAATTTTTTTTAAAATGAAATATAATTACTATTTTGTTTGAATTGGTTTTTTATCCAATAAATTTTGTATTTTTATTGGACGGTATCCAATGAACTTAGAAAATGAAAGAGATGGATGGGGAACCATGACTGTTATCAAATATGATAAGTTGAATCTGAATCATTAATCGCAACTTATTGTAGTGGGGATGAATTCAATGAATATTATACTTGAATGGATTGCATAGATGTAGACAAATAAATTACTTAACTATCACCTATGTAGGTGAACGTACATATAAGACTTACATAGCTGTGTTTAGTACATCTCTCTCGATGGTGACTTAACATGTTTTCATTAGATCAACTCTAATAAGCTTACGTTTAGATTCACGATAGAAAGCTAAAAAAATATGCATTTGGTTGAAGTTCTCGTTACGGTATAAATTCTTTAAATTAATATTTGATAAATTAATAAATTTTTAAAAATAATAAATTTGTCCGGTTCTGATTTGGACCAATATAAAAAATTAAAAAATTTGATAAAATAATAAGATAATAATTTTTTGGGAGATCTCTTTATAATTTTCGATTCCAAAAAAATCATAAATTAATAATTTATAAAAACTGTAAAAAAAAATATTACAGTCTAAATATGATTCAATAGTTGTTTGTTTTCCTTTAAAGTTCAAGTCTATTTGGAGTTCATCTCTAACTTTTCTTATTGCATCCAATAACTCAGGTATTGTATTTTTGTATTGTATCATAAAGTTGTGAAGAGTGTTCGACGCCATAAGTGCTTCCTTTCGCGTAACAGGCTCCAAAGACACCGTATCATCTTCGTCGTCATCCTCTGCATTATTCTCAATGATAGTACCCACAATATCTTCTAAACTCTGAATCTCCGAACATGCTTCATTTTCACCTGGGTAGTTCATTAGATTGTTGATATCCATCTTATTACGATAGCCACATTGATTGATCATAGTCTTGAGGTCTTGAGTTTCTTCATCAAAAGTGGTTTCATCCAAATTTCTTGCAATATCACTAGCTGATCGAATTTTAGTGTCTGAAGCAATTCACTATTGTTTTTTTCCGAACATCTATCATCCAAGCTGGGATTGCCAAATTGATAGCATCAAGGACATTTATCTTCCCTGGATCAGATTGTCTCACCTCATAACCTTTCAATATTTTGCTGTAAAACCTTATACGGTAATGCATCTTAAAAGCTCTTATTATCCCAGCATCGCAAGGTTGAATCTTTGATGTCATGTTGGGTGGCAAGAAGAACAACTCAACGTTTCTTAGCCCTTCAATATTTCTTGGATGTGCTGGACAATTATCCACCACAAGTAGAACTCTTCTACCATGCATCATTTGGTCAAATGAACGAACATATTCATCAAAAAGCACTCTAGTCATCCATGTTTTTTGTTAGCTCGATATTGACAATCCAAACTATTCATGTTGACATTCTTGAAGCAACGAGGCTTTGCATATTTCCCAATAATCCATAGAGGGATTTTTTTCAGAGTCATCTTCATTGCAATAAATAACTACTGTCAGCCTTTCTTTATCTTGTTTTCTTTCTTCAAGTTATTTTGTTACCAATGAATGATCAGCTTGTAGCCTATAAAACAACTCAGGTTCATCCATATTGAAAACATCTTTCATAGGGAACTGATCAATTTTCTCCCGAATCGATACCAATTTTTGCTCCATGTCTTGTACATCAACAGACTCACTCTCGCCAAAACGATGAAATGACTTTATGTCATGTCGGTGCTTGAATTTTCCAAGCCATCCTATAGAGAAGTAAAAATCTGAATCTTCATGAGGGTACACGAGTTTCATTGTATCTCTTGCATTCTGCAAAATTAATTCTCCTATGATATTCACATGTTCTTGATGTTGGAGAAACCACTTATAAACAACTTTCTCTATGTCAGGATATTTTGCTGGTTTATGTCTTTTGATCTCTGCTTTTCGCTTTTCTATTTCAGCAGAGAGATAGTCATCTGACCGCTTAAGTGTGTTTGATATTGTTCTTTGACTAATTTTCAACTGAAATTTCCCTTCAAACCATCTCTGCAAGTCTTTTTGTGTGTTTGCAAGATTATCTCTCTTGTACTCACACAACTCCTTACGTATTTGATCTGACATAGTTGATTTTGCAACACCTTTTAAATGAGAAGCCATCTTATGAGATATGGTTTAAATACTCTAACACATTCATGTAATTTATATATGACAAACTTGTTTAAGAATACATTGAACACATTTGTTCCTCTTGTTTACATTTATTATACTTCAAAAATCATTATTGATGTCCAATGCATATGAACACATTAGTTATTAATTTACATTGAGTCCTAAGATTTGTTCTAAGAGGCATAGACTAATTTGCCTTTTTGTTTGATATGTACCGTATAATTACTTAAAAACTCTTTAAATTAATAATTATTAATTTATCAATAAATTAATAACTCTCTAAATTAATAAATTTCTCTTGTCCTAATATTATTAATTTAAAGAATTTCTATTATAATAGCTTCTGAATTTCCACGATAAAAATCCACTGAAACGTGATTTTAATGATGCAAAAGCTAATCCAAAATACTATAAGGTGAATCTTGTTATTTTTATTACTATTATTTTTCATTTTTTTAATAATATTAAAAAAAATTCATTCATTATTTCATTTTATCTGTTTTTTTTTCTTTAAAATAAATAAGTTAGGGTATTACAAAAAAAATATAATTTATATTGCATTTAACATTAAAAATAACAAATAAATATGAACAGATGTTTTGTACAATTTTTTTGGCAGTTTAAATAATATTTTAAAGTAAAGAAAATTAAAGATGGTTGAAAAATTATACTTGTTGGTTTGGTATATCACCTAAATCAAAAAATATGGTTGAGTACAAGTAAATATTAGTGGTAAGATCAATGTTCAAGCATAATTTAAATATGATCAAAGTTATGGAAGTTTGTATTTGTGCCAATGATATAATAATGGTTGGACAGTGGTGACAACTGGTAAATTTGGCAATATATCATGTTTTGGTAACATATTTATAAATTACACTTTTCTTCCTTACTATGGATTTTCTTATGGTTTTTAATAAATTATTTTGTTCCTTGAGAAATCATTTAGTTGATTGTCAATTTTTTTAATCCATTATTCTTACCTTAATTAATATTATTATTTTTACCACAGAAAAGTTTTTGCTTGGTGGAACATCTCAATTTTACAATAATCATCAAAAGTGATTCTTCCATGTTTGTCATAAATAATTTAACTTTGATTTTTTTAAAGTTTTAGATGATTTGTCAGACTTCTTAAATGTTTATCTCATTTGAACATATATAATTAAATAAGTAATTTATTCTATATTAAAATAGGTTACTTAGACTTGTTGTAAAATAAATTAGAAATTTAAAAGACCGATACAATTAAATTCTATCTTAATATTAACCATAAAAGAATTATGTTCTAATGTAATGAAAATGTTAGCAAATTAAAAATTTAATTCAAAATATAAAATACGATAATTCTAATAAAAACTATTTTACATATTTATTTAAATAAATCAGTTTAATAATGAAACTTTTAAGATTTGATTGATAGGCGAGAGTTTGTTGCGAGTAAAAGATCGAAGAAAGAGAGCTGAGAAACAAGATATTTTTTCTGTTTGGTGCATCCAAGAAATAATAAAGAGAGATTAAAACATATAGGACACACCAATTTTTTAATTCTTCTCAAATTAACGAAGAAAGGAGTAGACACATTGCTATTTTCATAAATACCCTCTGCTCATATGTTTTTTCATATTATATTACATTATTATTTCTAAAAATACTAAAATTATGTTTGACATGTAACTGAAATTCCTTAGAAAATGAGTAATTAATTTTTTTTTTTTTAAATCATGTGAAATTTCATGAAATGAACATTTCTACCTTCTTTTCATGGGAATAAAATCATGAGAATTATGAAAATTATATATGTTATTTTATTCTAATAAACTTTTATTTTTTGAAAATAATTTTTTTTAACCTTGTAACAAACATGAGAATAATTATTTTACACCCATATATTTTCGAGAATATAATTCCTACCCTTGAAACATACGGCTCGTTATTAAAAAAATAGTTTGTTTAGAGATTTAATAATTAATTAATTTAATTAAACAAATAATTAAATAATCCATTTATTTTAATAGATAATTTAGTTAATATTTTGAAATAACAATTAATTAATAAATAAATTTAATTTAACTTTTAATAAATACTTTTTAATAAAGGATACTTTAGTCCTTTTATAGTTAATCAACACTTCTCTCTCTTCTATTTCTCTTATATTTCTCCTATAACAAATAATACATCAAATTTATTCAACTTCTTTCACATTTCTTTCTTCTTCTAATCTCTCTCACATATTTTTCTTTTTGCAATTTCTCTTTAAAACCAAACAATACCATTAATCTTGTTGACATATTAAATTAGATTTATTAAAATATTAGATTAGATTAGATTTAATATTTAAATATAATTCAAGTTATGTAGACCCAAGCCCAATTAGGGTTGTATATAAATAAGTCTAGTCTGTATCATTATTTGTACAAATTCAATAATACAAATCCTTATTCTTTTATTATTCTCTCTTTCTCTCCTCACTAAAATTGCCCCACGCACTAACAAATTGGTATTCAGAGCTTCCGGTTATTGTTCTTGATCGAGTTTTCAAGAATTTCACGTTAGAGATCGTGTTTCTAGAGCAAGTTTATCAACCGCTGCGGAGATGACTAGTGATAAGGGCATTCCTAATTCTATTCCAATGCTTGACGACAAGAATTGGATCCGATGGAAAAAACATATGCAATCCTTGTTTGACTTTCATAAAACCTTAGAAGTAGTTACCGACGGTGTTCCTGCGTTGGCTGCAAATGCAACCGACGAACAAAAAAAATCCCACAAAGAAATCAAGAAGAAAGATTGCAAGGCTGCTTATTACATTCAGACGGTGGTCGATGCTGCTAATTTTGACAGAATCTCTCATGCTGAAACGGAGAAAGAGGCATGAGATATTTTGGTGAAGTATTACGAAGGAGGTGAGAAAGTCAAGGTTGTCAAGTTACAAACCTTGCATCGATAATATGAGTTATTGTCGATGAAAGAAGATGAAAAAGTTGCAGAATATGTGTCAAAAGTTCAAAAACTCGTCCATCTCATGAAGGATTGTGGTAAAACCATAACTGATAAGATGATAGTTGAGAAGGTAATGAGAACATTGACCTCTCACTTTGATTACGTTATCGTAGCTATTCAAGAATCCAACAATCTTGAAACCACTAAAGTGGAAGATTTGGTTGGTTCGTTGGAGGCGCATGAGATGTGGATTGTCGAAAGGAAAAGAGTGCAAGACTCGATACAGACTCTGCAAGCTCAGTCATGAAAAAAGAATGGTGGTTCCAACAAATTCAAAGGCAAGTTCGACAAGACTCACGCAAGAAGTCTTGGTCGAAACCTCACAAACATTAGGTCGAAGATGGAGCTTATAAATCCTCGAAAGGAGGAGAAGGAAACTATCGAAAGGACAAAGAAGATAAAAAAAGGTGTGCAGTGCTATAACTGTGAAAAATGAGGTCATGTAGCTAAGAATTATTGGTACAGAAAAGACATGGGATCGACACGCAAGGACGAATGAGCGAACCTTGCACGCCAAGATTCAGATGATTCTGAAGGTGGTATAGTGGTTATGGATGCAGTTGCAGATCACCATGTCGAATCTAAAATCTAGTTTCTCGACTCAGGCTGCTCAAACCACACGACTGGTCGAAAGGAGTGGTTGGTAGATTTTGACGAGTCGAAGAAGAGCAAGGTAAAACTTGATGATAATATTTCATTACAAGCAGAAGGTACTGGAAATATAGTTTTTCAAATGAGTAATGAAGGGAAAGCTATGATCAAAGATGTGTTTTACGTACCCGGAATAAAGTGAAACTTACTAAGTGTTGGACAACTAGTCAAAAAAGGTTTCTCAGTTGTCATGAAGGATGAAGTTTTGAAATTGTTCGTCACCAAGAACAATTTGGTCTTAAAATCTCTGTTGTCGAAGAATAGGACATTTAAGACTATAATCAATTTAACTGAAGTTCAATGTGTGAAAACTGTTGTTGACCACGAGGATAGTTGGTTGTGGAATTTGAGGTTTGGACATTTGAATTTTTGATCACTCAATCAATTGATTACTCAAGATATGGTTACTAGAATTCCAAGTCTTGAGATGCCTGAAAAACTTTGTGAAGGTTATTTAGTAGGAAAGCAATCCAGAAATTATTTTGTTTCGACTATGCCAATGAGATCACCTTGCATACTCGAAGTGATATATTCAGATGTATGTGGTCCATTTGAAGAACATATAATTGGTGGAAACAAATATTTTGTTTCGTTTGTCTATGAGTTTAGTAGAAAGTTGTGAATCTATGTGATCAAACGAAAGGACGGAGTATTCAAAATCTTTAAGAGATTCAAGATACTTGTCAAAAACTAGAGTGAGAAGAAGATCAAAGTTCTGCGAACAGATGAAGGTGGCGAATATACATCCAAGATGTTTAAAGATTTTTGTGCAAAACATGGTGTTGGTCATGAGGTAACTTCTCCTTATACACCTCAACATAATGAAATTGCTGAAAGAAGAAATATAACCATATTAGGTATGGTGAGATGCATGCTAAAGCAAAAGTATTTGCCAAATTCTTTATGGGGAGAAGTTGTTTCGACTGCAGCTTATATTTTGAATAGGTGTCCTACCAAGATATTGAAGAACAAAGTTCTTGAAGAAGTATAGAGTGGCAAATGGCCATCAGTGAGTCATTTGAAGATGTTTGGCTCTATATGTTACAAGCATGTTCCTGATGCAAGAATAATGAAACTTGATGACAAGAATGAACCTATGATTCTGGTAGAATATCATAAAACTAGTGCATACAGACTATTCAATCCAATTATGAGAAGTTGTGTTGAGTCAAGATATTGTGATTAATGAAAATTCTGCATTGGAATTCTAGCAATTCAATTAACAAGCCATTAATGAGTTTGACTGTCGATGAAGAAACTGATGAAGTAAAGGTCGAAGGAATTGTTGAGAATTCAGTCGAAGTCGAAGAAGAAGAAGTTGCTGACATTCCCGACACATTCGAAGTTGGAGAGGATGTGGCTGAAACAAGCCAAAGACCTCAAAGAAATAGAGTTCTTCTAACAAGACTTCATGATTATGAAGTGGTGGGTGATGATGAAGTCACACCAGATGGAAAATTAGTTCATTTTTCTTTTCTTACAGGTGTTGAACCAATTAACTATAACGAAGCTTTGAAGACTAAACAGTGGAAGTTAGATATGGTCGAAGAGTTATAGGAAATCGAAAGAAACAACACATAAGAGTTAGTCGAATTGCCAGCACATACAAAAGCTATCAAAGTAAAGTGGATATTCAAGTTGAAACATAATGTTGATGGCTTGATAGCAAGACATAAAGCAATATTAGTAGCTCGAGAGTTTCTTCAAAGAGAAGGACTCGACTACTCTGAAGTATTTGCTCTAGTAGCAAGATTGGAGACTGTTCAACTAGTGGTAGCATTGGCATGCAATCAAGGCTGGTCGACATTTCATTTAGATGTGAAATTAATATTTCTGAATGGTCCTTTAGACGAAGAGGTCTATGTCACACAACCTCCAGGGTTTATGATTCAGAAGGAAGCGAGTAAAGTATATAAGTTGCACAAAGCGTGAAGGGGTAAGAAAACACTTAGAAGGGGGGGGGGGGGGTTGAATAAGTGACTCTTTTTGTTTTAATACAAAGCTCAAAACAATAATGGAATAACATAGTTATTTTTATCCTGGTTCATTTGAACTCAAACTACTCCAGTCCACCCGCCAAGGTGATTTCGCCTTTCTCAACAAAGACTTAATCCACTATAATCAACTGATTGCAATCATACAACAACTGTTGTGACTAACAATGCACAAGTAAACTTACAAGTGACTAACACCACTAAGACTTAAATCTAGTCCTAGTCAGCTTGAGAAATCTGACCAAACTTGGTCTCTCAAGGAACAAATACAGAAGTATAATCTTTACAGATAATTGAAATAGAGTTTGCTTCTAATAAATCTATATCACAACTGTGATTTTTCACTTAGAATATAATACACAAAATGTATGAACAATGAGTTTGTTAGCTTTTGAATCTTTCACGTAGTTTCTTGTTTGAACGTTATTGGTTGGCTTGTAATAAATGTTCTTCTATTTATAGTAGGAGTAATAAGACCGTTGCTACCTTCAGAGGAAATGGAGAGCATTAAATGCTTTGCGTGTATCCTTGCAAAATTCCATTCTCCAATAAACTAGTTGTAAGCACTTGAGTGTTTTCAGCCGTCTTTGCATTAATTAGCAAACGTCAGAATGTAAGAACGTGTTTCCTTTGCTTTGACAAGACACGTTGATTAAGACGTTTCAGTATTTGCTTTAAGTCAGAACATGCTTCATTCAACTTCTGGTCAGAGCGTTGCTTGCTAAGATCTTTGAACAGCGCTTGCTTTCAAGTTATCTTTAGAATCAAGAAGCCTGCTAGAAGTTAGAAGATACATTTAAAAAGTAAAGGTTCTTACCAGAGTCAACAGATGCGTTTGAATAAAAGATTCTTTTATCAAAGAACTTCTTCATAATCTTTGCTTAGTACTTTGGAATGTTTCTTGTCAGAACATTAACTAAGACATTCAAAACACATTCATTAGAGCATAAATTATATTAAATATAATTTAGTTATCATCAAAACACTTGGGATAGGTCAGAACTAATCTTGTTCTTTCAAAGCGCTCTATGGCCTCAAGCATGTATCTAGGGCATGGAACAAGAAGATCGACTCATACTTGTCGAATTGGGATTTGTCAAATGCAAATCTGAGTATGGTGTTTATGTTCAGGTTGTAGCATAATATATAACAATCATATGCTTATATGTGAATGACTTGCTAGTGACTGGAAATAGCTTGGAGAACTTGTCGAAGTTTAAAGAGTTGATGATGAAGGAATTTGAAATGTCTCATCTGAGTAAATTATCTTATTTCCCAGGTATGGAATTTCAAATGTCGAAGCAAGGTATGGTGCTACATAAAGGAAGTATGTCAAAGAAATATTCAAGAGATTCATAATGGATGATTTGAATCCTGCATCCTCACCTGGCGAACCAAATGTAAAATTGGAGAAGAATGTAGAGGAAGACAAATTCGATGTAACTTTGTTCAAGCAAATTGTGGGATCTCTGAGGTATGTGTGCAATAGTCGACTTGATATAGGTTTCACTGTGGGATTAGTAAGCAAATATATGGGTGAACTAAGAGTGTCACATATGAAGGCTGCAAGAAGAATCCTGAGATATTTAAAGGATTCGATAAACTTTGGAATAATATTTCGATGAGACTCTGAAGACAAAGAAGTAACAGTTAATTATTTTTTAAATGCTGATTGGTGTGGAGATAAAGAAGATCGAAGAAGCACATGAACTGGATATTTCTTTTAAATATTTGGTGCCCCAATCTCATGGTGTTCGAAGAAACAACCTGTGGTGGCATTATCATCTTGTGAAGTTGAATATATAACAGGATCTTATTCTGCATGTCAAGCAATTTGGATCAGGTCTGTACTTGAAGAAATGAAGGTCGAAGTGAAGAAACCTCTTGTCTTGCAAGTCGATAACAAATCAGTCATAAATCTGGCAAAGAATTCAGTTTTACATGGAAGAAGTAAACATATTGAAGCAAGGTTTCACTTCTTGAGAGAAAAGGTAAATCGAGGTGAACTTGAAGTAAGACATTGTTCGAGTGAAGCACAGTTGACCGACATTTTCACCAAAAGATTGAAGATCGAGAGATTCCTGAATTTGAGAAAGAAATTAGGAATAGTTCAAATCAACTATGATTAGCGTATGTTCGACAACTTAGATTATGGGGGTGTGTTGAAATATAAAATTAGATTTATTAAAATATTAGATTAGATTAGGTTTAACATTTAAATATAATCTAAGTTGTGTAGACTCAATCCTAATTAGGGTTGTATATAAATAGTTTCAGTCTGTATCATTATTTGTACAAATTCAATAATACAAATCTTTATTTTCTTTATTATTTTCTCTTTCTCTTCTCACTAAAAGTATCTCATGCACTAACAAATCTGAACTTCTTAAAAGTCACAATCTTATTTGTTTAAAATTAGATGGATAAATGTTGATTGACAATAAATTTAGTAAATAGTTCTATAGTTTAATCTACGCAACTCCAATAAAAAGATGATCAATCTCTCGCAATTGTAATAAAAAAGAGATTATAATCACTTGATCTCAGAATTAATCCAAAACCAAACTATATCGGTGGTATAAAACCAAAAAAAAAAAAATGGTTTTCCCTAAACCCAACACATAATGGTTTATAGGTTCGTATTGGACATTCAAATATAATCTATTCTCATCTCTATCATTTATTGAGTTTTTAAAGTACACGGTTATAACATTTTTATATAACCTTTTTACTCTTATTGATGAACTTATGGAGATGATAATTCAAGTGTTTACAAATATTTATCTTTTAAATATATTTGTGTAAAGTCAACTCCTTAATTAAAAGTCCTTCTCCTTAATATTTTAATCAAGAAAAGTAATCAATTTTAATTGTTGTATCAAAACTATACTAGCCTATATTCAAAGTGTAGACAAAAGATACAACATTATGATTAAGTATCTCCCAATTAGCACTAGTACCTTATGATAAAATCTTTAAACAACATCCACATAACAAACAAACAAAAAGGTAAAAGGTAAACAGAAAGAAGAACATGAAAACAAACAACCTAGCAATGACAGCAGCCATGGTTCTAAATCAACCTTATGCATTATCACATCTTTCTCCTGACTCCTAACCACTCTCTTAGCTAGAAGTGAGCAACTATAGAATCTGCTTCTTATTTTTTTTTCAAATTTTTATATTCTAGCTAATGGATTTTATTTAATTTACTTATTTATTTATCTTGTTGTGTCTTTATTTTTGCATGGATTTAAGGACATTATTCCTTGTTTCATGGGGAGGAAAAGAAACTTCCTCAATCTTAACATTAATTAAAATGTCTTGACACTTACAGATGCATACTAATATAAGAATGTTATACGTGTACACAACAAATAAACAATAACGCAAAATAACAAAATTAAAATATATTAATATTATGTTAAGCTATATGGTATATGGGATCATATGTTTATAATTTGAAATAATTTTGATTATGTAATCCGACTTTATAAAATTGAATTAGATCAAATTATATTATCAGAGTCTAGCTTAAGATTTATTAGATTATCTGTTATTAAATTTCTACTATTAAACCATTCATATCTTCTCGCTTTAAATATAAGTTATCTATTTTGAAGAATTGAATTAGACTTTACAATATTTATTAACTAATAACAAATTAGTTTAAAGGTTATATTCTTATAAATTACTAGTAAATTTAATCTATGTTATGAGTTATATATATGTTCATAAATTTAATATAAAGATTTTATTTTAAAAGGTGTGTATTTAATTTTCTTTAAATAAAAAAATTATATTATTTATAAGTAAAAAGACAAATTTCATGCTTATTAAGAAAGACAATTGAGTATATTTTTTTTTAATTTTATGTAAAGGAAATAATTTATTTTGATTTCATGTAAAAGAAATAATATAATTACTAATATACCTTCAATTAAATTGTAACCCACTAATAATACTCTTTCCGTCCCAAAACTTTTTTCATAAAAAAAATAAAATTATACTTATTAAGAAAAGTACAAACATTTGACTTGTAATTTTTATTGAAAAAATATATAGAAAGATGTAAAAATGATTCTAATTGATTGATGGTTATAAAAAAGATGAAAAAGAAGATAAATTAAATTCAGTTTGTATTTAATTTTACTTTGAAAAGAAAGAAAATTGATATTTTTGGGACAACAAAAATATATTTTTCTCTTTTATTTTGAAATAGATGGAGTATTGAGTAATTAATGCAGGAATAATTTTGTAAGACAAACATTAATGAATCTAGATTTGTGGACATTTACTTATATTTAAGGCCAAAAAATTTAAAAGATTTTTACTTATAAATAAGGTCCGAGAGAATATCTTTTTAATATATGTATTTTACTTGTATGCTTAGCAAATACTTTCTCCGTCTTAAATTATAAAATGTTTTGAAAACTTTAGACAAATTAAAAAAATTAAATTATTATTTTATGAGAAAGTAAAATAATATATAATTTTACAAAATTATCTTTTGATAATTATATTGGACAACGATAAATAAAGAAGTAAAAAATAAAGAAGATACATTGAATTTTTTTTTAATATTATATTAAAATTGTAAAATAACTTATAATTTAAAATAAATTTTTTCTCAAAAATATTTTATAATTTATAACAGTGGAAGTAATACCTTACCATGAATCACATGACACATAGTGCATTTTTTCTATATTATAGCTATTGTCTTGTTTGTATTTTAGGTTGTTCACATGACACTAGTTTATTTATTTGAGTATGAACTCCATGCCCAAATAATGATATATGGACAGTGAGCAAATTAAAGCATATGAGAATACAAATTGCTACCATATGAAAAATAATTGTAGAGGCAGAGGATGATGCCATTGACAACAGAACATTGCTCCTCAGGTACACCCATAAATGGACCAAAGTGACTTGAGAAAATAAAGGAAAATAAGGTTGAAAAGAAGAAGCCTTATTAAGCATGTGAATTTTAAGACTTGTCACATCAACCCAATCTAATATGGTAATAGATGTGTATCTTACTTTCTCCCCGGATAATGTTTAATGTACTCCACTTATTTAAGTTTCAATTTATGCGTATTGGAATCTATCTTCTTAGACACGTGACTAGATTAATTTTAGACTTCTATCAAGAGATTCCTCCTACTCGAGGAAGTGACCATTGCAACTAAAATACTAGTATGTAATGTATGTCACAAACACAAAGGTAGGTTCTCTACTTTTCTTTTCTTTTCCTTAATATACCTATTACTCCTTTATTTTTCCTTTTAGTTGTAGAAGTATCACTCCAAATTATTAGATTAGATACAAGTGTGAACTATGTGAACGATATCTATAAATAATTAAAATATTGATAAGAGAGATTTTTGATATTTTAAAATTTTGGATGAAGATGAATTTCATCTCTTGAAGTCTTGTAACATTAGAATAGTTGTTGTTATCGGCTTCTCTGTGTTCCTCAACAAATGATGTCAAATTAGATCCTAACAAATAATAATTATGTGACATCTGAATATTCATGCTTATCAATAACGAATACAATATACATAATAATCATTGACGACTGCGAATATTCAGAAATCACATAATTATTTGACTAGTTAGATACTATCACATCACATAAATAGTATCTAATTGATAGAAGGAGTTGTGATGATGGGATGACAAATAAATGATAATGTGGAGGCAAACAAGCTTCACATTGCAGGGATGACAAACAAGCTTTGACCCTGCAACAACTTACAACCAACCAGAAGTGTAACACAATGCTAATGCTAATGCGAAGCCAAATAAATATTCATGATACAAAGTCAAATAAAGTCGTACAACTCATTGAGGTAAAAGTATGTTATATAAATATTGTCATTACCTCTGAGGCACAACATCCTGCAAAATATTACAAGGAGAAAAAAAAAACTAAAAAGAAAAAGAAGAGGTGATCTCAATTGGACCTTAGTTGCGAAATAGTGAAATGCACTCCACATAACTCTTACATTTTTATTTGTATTTAGCTCAAACTTACCAAATTTCATCTTCTCTTTATTATCAATTATGGGTGAACGATACTCGATCTTAACCACTTTTTGATTGTCAATGTAATATAAGAGATTCTCCAATTTGAATTTCAGATTTATTAGAGGGGTGTTTTCTATGACCTTAAATTAGAAAAAGAAGACCTCATATCGTTTAAGGAAACAAATACAATGTACCAATATTAATCCATTAAAGTGTATGTATAAGGACGATTATGCAAGAAACAAAACCATCAGATTTATACAAAAAAATTCGATACACCGAATTTTTACATAAATCAAGTGGAAACAAAATTTGCCCCCAAATTTATATATATCTCCAATATGAATGCATAGCAAATTTATATATATCTCCAATATGAATGCATAGCAAATTTATACATCCCAATAAAAGACTTGTACAAAACATGTTAGTTGGTTAATTCCTGTTAGTTGTTATTTGGGATTTAACTTGTATTTGGGTCTGCGCATGTTGCTTATATAAAGTGTCATTACTTTGTAATCCACATAACTGCAGTAACGATAATAACAATTTCAGTTTAAGAGTTAGTTACACTAACTAACTCAACAATCTCTCTCCCTCTCTCTCTCTCTCTCTCTCTCTCTCTCTTCTTCTCTCTTCTTCTTCTCTCTTCTTCTTCTTCTTCTTCTTCTTCTTCTTCTTCTTCTTGTTTTTCACAATATTCATCTCTTGAATCCCTTGTTCCAACAAATTGGTATCAAGAGCTTGTTTGCGATTCAGAGAGAATCTAATGGCAAACGGATCAACGACCTCAACACAATTTCCAGCAAATTTTCTGGTTTTCAAAGGTGAAAAATATCAAAGATGGGTGACACAAATGAAGGTTATTTTCAGATTTTAAGATATTGTAGAATCGTGAATGATGGAATGTCACAATTGGAGGAAGATGCTACGGAAGCCCAGAAAGCTGCGCACAAAGATCAGAGGAAGAAAGATGGTAAGGCACTATTCTTGATTCACCAGTGTGTGGATTGTGATGTGTTTGAAAAGATAATTGAAGAAGAAACAACAAAAGGAGCTTGGGACAAGCTAAAGTCTTTGTATGATGGAGATGAGAAACTGAAGAAGGTGAAGTTGCAGACTCTGAGAATGTAGTATGAGATGCTGCAGATGAAAGATGATGAATCTGTTTTAGTATATTTCTCAAGAGTGGTGATGCTAACAAACCAGATGAAGGCGTGTGGTGAGCTGCTAACGGATTTTCAGAAGATAGAAAAGGTATTAAGATCTCTAATTGCAGATTTTGATTACTTTGTTGTAACAATCGAAGAGGCCAAGAATCTATCTGAGATGAAGTTGGAAGAACTTCAAGCTTCTTTGGAGGCTCATGAAATGAGGCCGCAGCAAAGAAACTCTGAAAGGGAGAAGACAACTGAACAAGCATTACAATCAAGATTCAGCAAGAAAGATAGAAAAGAGAAATCGAAGCAGCGTAAGAATCTTGCTGGTGATGAGAAGTCAAGCAAGAATACTGATTCGAAAGGAGTGGGCAACAAGTATTCTGAGAAGAAAGTTGATACGAAAGGGGTGCAATGTTATAATTGTCAAGGTTTTGGCCATTATGCTAGAGATTGTCGAAGCAAGAAAGCTGCAAGGTCGAAAGATAGTGATGAAGCTCAATATACACGAGCTGGAAGTAATGATTATGATGATGTGTTGTTGCTGGTGAACACTCAACTGAACACTGAAAAAAACAACATGTGGTATCTGGATTCAAGATGTAGCAACCACATGACTGGCAATAAAACTGGTTAACCAAGTTAGATGAGTCAGTCGAAAAGGTTATAAATTTTGCAGATGGCAAGCATATCAAATCAGATGGTAAAGGAGACATTTCGATTATCAGGAAGGATGATTGAAAGGCTATTATCACTGAAGTTCTGTATGTACCTTCGATGACAAGTAACTTGATAAGTGCAGGTCAATTACTTGCAAAAAGCTTCAATATGAAGTTGGAGAATAATCAAATGAAGGTATATAAGGTTGATGGGAGGCTAATAATGAAAGCACCATTGGCAGAGAACAAAACCTTCAAGGTCGAACTCAACACATCAGATGAAAAATGTCTTGCTTCAATTGTAGAAGAAGACAAGAACTGGATATGGCATCACAGGTATGGACATCTAAACTTCAAAATTTTATGTATGCTCAATTAGAAGAAAATGGTGCTTGGGTTGCCGTATGTGAAGGAACCAAAGCAGATATGTGAAGAATGATGCAAAGCTAAGCAGGCAAGGAAGGCATTCAAACGTGATTTTCCTATAATGTCAAGGCAAAAACTGGAGATGGTTCATTCAGATGTGTGTGAATCTTTCGAAGTAAAGTCCAATGGAGGTAATAGGTATTTCCTTACTTTCATTGATGAATTCACCAGACATATCTGGATTTACCTCATTAAAAGGAAGAGTGAGGTATTCACACAGTTCAAGAAGTTCAAGTTGCATGCTGAGAAACAAAGTGGTTGCAAATTGAAAAAGTTAAGAACTGATGGTGGTGGTGAATATACTTCAATAGAATTTGCCAGATTTTTAAATGAGAAAGGTATAGAGCATGAGGTTGTTGCATCCTATACGCCTCAGCATAATGGCATCATTGAGAGAAAGAATAAAAGTGTAGTGAACATGACCAAATGTATGTTGAAAGCTAAGAATATGCCTAAGAGATTTTGGGATGAAGCAGCTTCGACAACAGTATACATTCTAAACAGATGCCCAACGAAGAAGATGGTCGAAAAGACACCACACAAGGCTTGGACAGGGTCGAAGCAAAATGTAAGCCATCTTAGAATTTTTGGATCAATGTGTTTCAAGCATGTACCTGAACAATTGAGAAAGAAGCTGGATGATCGAAGTGAAGTCACGGTGCTCATAGGTTGTCATTCGACTGGTGCATATAAGTTGTATTCACCAATCGAAGATAAACTAGTGATCGGTAGAGATGTTCTTGTAGACGAAAGCAAAGGATGGGATTGGAGTCGAAGTGCAGTTCGACAAGAATCAGACAGGGTCATAACTGTGTTCGAAGTAGATGAAGCTTTGACAAGTCAAAATAAACAAGGTGATACTTTGACTGGTTGAAATGAAGAACCACCTGTGCAGAACGAAAGAAGATCCACAAGAACAAGAACTGAGTCAACTAGGTTGACTGGATATGAGAGGTTTCCAGATCAAGCAATAGATGTTGATGGTGACTTAATCGAAGAAGCCATGATGATGGCTGAAGCAGAACCAATTGACTTTGGTGAAGCCTTAAGCAATTCGAATTAGTGTGAAGCCATGAAAGAAGAACTTAGAGCCATTGAGAAGAACAACACTTGGGAGCTTGTCGAAAGAACCAACAAGAAACCAATTGATGTGAAATGGATCTACAAGGTGAAATGAAGGCCATATGGTGAGATTTCAAAGTACAAGGCAAGACTTGTGGCCAGAGGTTTTCTACAACAACCAGGTATTGACTTTGATGAAGTGTATGCGACTGTTGCTAGGATAGAAACAATCAGGATTGTTGTTTCGATAGCTGCATATAGAGGATGGAAAATGCACCAACTTGATATGAAGTCAACATTTTTGAATGGTCTTTTGGAAGAACAAGTCTATGTCACTCAACCACCAGGCTTCGACGTCAAAGGGCATGAGTCGAAGGTTTACAGATTGAGGAAGGCTCTCTATGGCTTGAAGCAAGCTCCTAGAGCTTGGAATAAAAGGATAGATAGCTTCCTAATTGAAGCAGGGTTCACAAAGTGTGTCTCTGAACATGAAGTGTATGTAAATTATGTCGAAAGAGCCAATCAAATCATTTTATGCCTCTATGTTGATGACTTACTCATTACAGGAGCTGATAAAGCTGAGATAATGAAGGTAAAGTCAAAGTTAATGTAGGAATTCGAAATGTCTGATTTAGGGAATATTTCCTACTTCCTGGGAATGGAATTCAAAGACATCGAAAGAGGAGTTTTATTGCATCAAATAAAGTATGCTCAAGATATATTGAAGAGCTTCAATATGAGCAAATGTAAGGCATCTGTTACTCCATTAGAGAATGGAGCAAAGCTGAAGAAAGAATCGAATGATGAGTTTGTAAGTTCGACCCTTTACAAACAAATCATTGGATCATTGAGGTATCTTTGCGATACTAGATTAGATATCTGCCAAAGTGTAGGATTGTTGAGAAGATTTATGGAGAAGCCTCAGAAATGTCATCTCATTGCAGTACAAAGAGTGTTGAGATACATCAAGGGAACTGTTGATCATGGTGTGTTGTTGCCAAAAGGATTGAAGAACAGTACAGAGGTCGAAGTGCATGGATACACTAACTCAAATTTCAGTGGAGATCAAGATGAAAAGATGAGTACTGCAGGGTACATTTTCATGATCGAAGGAGCTCCAATCTCCTGGAGTTCGAGGAAGCAAAGCATTGTGGCTCTGTCTCCACGCAAAGCAGAATATGTGGTTGCATCATATGCTGCATGCCAAGCAACATGGATTAAAATGCTATTTGAAGAGCTCAAAATAATGGAATCAAAGATGAAGCTGTTTGTTGATAACAAGTCAGCAATAAATCTTGCGAATCACCCAATGTGTCATGGTCGAAGTAAGCACATTGAACGAAGGTATCATTCTCTGAGAGACCAAGTAAACAAAGGGAAGCTTGAAATAGAATATTGCAAGACAGAAATGTAACTAGTTGACATACTCACCAAACCTATGAAGAAAGTGAGATTCAAAGAGTTAAAGAAAGACATTGGGATGAGAAGTCTTGATAACATGAATTAAGAGGGTGTGTTAGTTGGTTAATTTCTGTTAGTTGTTATTTGGACTTTAGCTTGTATTTGGGTCTGAGCATGTTGCTTATATAAAGGGTCATTACTTTGTAATCCACATAACTGCAGTAACAATAATAATAATTTCAATTTAAGAGTTACTTAAACTAACTAACTCAACATTCTCTCTCTCTTCTTCTCTCTTCTTCTTCTTCTTCTTCTTCTTCTTCTTCTTCTTCTTCTTCTTCTTCTTCTTGTTTTTCACAATATTTATCTTTATTGAATTCTTTGTTCCAACAAAATCAAACTTTTTCCTTTTTAATTTTTCGTATTTCAACTTGATAGTTATTATTTATGACTAACAGATTTTTGGTTTTTGTTTATAAAAAAAAAACAGAATTTTTGTTTTTAACTGCCTTTTTTGGGCCATATGGTAGAGGCCCAAAGTCCTTGGACCAATGTTTCACAAACTGTGTATGAAAAAAAAAAAAACAGAACCAATGAAGAGGTGAGGTGCAGTGTCTAACACGTGTGCCTTGTCTTCTTGTCTGCTGAATTTCTCAGTAACAGTAAATTTACAGACACAAATGGAAGAAACAATGCAAAGGGTTTAGCAAATTAATTACAAAGTGAGAAGAAGAAGAAGAAGCTCAATGGGTTTTGGTGGTTCCTCCTTTTCCTTCTCATCTTCTTCTTCAACCTTTTCTTTGCAACACACAGTTCTACCCTTAAAGAGAAGAAATTGCTACTTACAAACCTGCTTTTCTGTATCTTATCACAAGTTTGTTGATTTTGCTTTGGATGAAACCAATCTCCATACTCACTTGCTCCCTTCTCCTTTACAGGTTTCCATTATCTCACTCTTTTCTCTCTTTCTTCTGATATTTGCACGTGTTACTTTATTGCAAATTGAAATTATTGATTAGGGTTATAGTTAGTTTCATTCTGTTTTACAATTTTAGAAACGATTTATTATTGAAATGAGTAATGCTTTGTTTGTCACACTTAAATCTATGAAATGAGTAACGATTTATCCTTTGCTTCAAACTTTCTTATGTTGTTTTGCTAGGAAAAGTATAATTCCATGAATTCTTCGGATGGTAAAGGAACACTTAGTATGCTATCATTTGAAGCTGCCAAGATTAGGCTTCTGCGTAGCTTGATCATCGAGACAGAAAAAATGCAGGTTTGTTTTTAAATCTGTCTATTGATTATCAAATTGATACACATGATTGGTTTCTCGTACTATTAAAACCCCAAGCTTTTGTAGAAGCCGCTAATTTTTCACGGTCTTGCACAACTTACGCAGGTTTTGGACTTTGCTGTCTTTCCAAAAGCCGAGTGTGATGTCCCCATATTTTGTGCCAACTTTTTCACGTCAGCTAAAACAAATATCATTGTGTTGTAAGTTGGCATCTTCTTCCTTAGTTATGGACTTATAGTATCTTAGTATATCTCGGAATCAGAGCCATCTCAAATTTTTGAAGACTATTTAGATTATCGCAGTTTAATCATGACAACAAATAGATATCATATTTAACTAGGGTTTAACCATGACAAACTTTTTATGCGGCCCTCTTTAGCCACAGTTTAACCGTGACAATTTGGAATTTGTGCGGTAGTCCGTCTTGCATGCCCTCAAAGAGGACCCTGCTAAGAGTATATCTTAGTTCAAACATTAAAAACAATGTACTACATGTAATATAGAGCACTAATGTCGTGTTAATGTTGTCAGGGACCTTAACCCCTTGCATGATATCATCAATCAGGAGGATTACAAGGAAAAGTACTTCAAAAGCTTAATTCCTCTTGGCCTGAAATATGCTGAGGTAACCGAAAATATTTTCATTAGTTCGTTAACGGCCTCATGCATACAACATACACGCGTGTTTTTGTATTAATTAAAGTAGTTCTCTCTCAAAGGACTTAGCGTGTTGACTTAACAGAGACTTCATGCAGCATTTTCCATGGGGAGGAAAGCTCACAAGTGAGTCTATTAAATTTTTTTCACCGATTGTCATTTGGACAAGGTTTACTTCAAGCCCACAAAATTATGATATTCTGTATTCGGCTTTCAGAGATTATTATAAGGTAATTCCTACGACCATGGAAATTCATAGGTTTCTAATATGTTTAGTAAACTCTAAAACAATTGACCGTTAGCTTCACAGATATGGTTGGAATTGATAGATACAGCAGTAGAAGAGACAGATAAATATCAAATTTCCCGCAATCTTGAAGCACAACATAGATATCTGACATGGAGAACTGAAAAGGTAGTTTGGATTCCTATCATAAACTTTTGTCTATTTGGAAGTCATATGATTGGTGATGGATCTAGTCATGAGAAACACACATGTTTGTTGTTTTTTTAACTTCGAATTGTTTTCGAAAATTTCTTGTCCCCGGAAATATTTTGTAAGTAGGATCCGGGACATGCTGTTTTGAAGAAGCTGATCGGGGACATACTTGCAAAGGTAGACGAATTTGAGGTCAGTTTTGTTTCTGTACAATCTAGTACTAGAGATCCTCACTCTTTGTTTTGTACTATAGGATTTATTAAGTGGCTTTCTCTTTAACGGAGTCGATGAACTAGGAAGCAAAACATTCAATGACTATTTTCCACAGTACCTTGGTGAGGAAGGAACTTTAAATAAGAAAGGCGGTGTTGTTGGAAAGTCTTTTGAAAATCGTCCGTGGGATGCAAGAGGAAATTTCCTTGGTAAGCATGCTTGATTCAAAAGTTCAGTAACTAACCGGAAAACAGAAAACGTAAGATTACAAGAGGTCTTCGGAGTTTTAACGTGGCTAACATATAATCCTTGGACTATTTTAGGTCAATGAGTACGGGAAGCTTTGCACTCGAACTGGTTAGATTTCTTTGACTTGTTCTGCAAGAAAATGTTGGGTTTTCGCTGCAAATTTTGTCCAAGATGAATACTTGGTTGAATCAATTGATGAATTGGTCATACCAATTACCAACATGGTTGAATCAAATAATTTGTCACCTACAATAGGATTATGGATTTGGAATGTTAATTTTTCAAGGTTCTATTGATCATTTTGTAATTGAATATTTATTGAAATGTTTCTGACTATCTTGTTTGATTCGAGTTATATCGCATTTGCTCTATATACATCACATCCCTTCGAAAGTAAGTCACACATTTATTTTGTCAAATAAAATAATCTGAAAATATATTTTCGAAATAAATTCGGAGGTATACTTTCGTAGGAGACCCATATATAAGAATATACTAACTCATACTTCAGTGTTAGGAAGATCCTAAAGTCCCACATTGGTTGGAGATAGAGCATTGAAAGAGTCATATAGAGTGACGCTCCTGACCTTTCTAACCGGTTTTATAAGGTGAAGCTAAGTCAAATTCTAAGATTCAGCAACGATGAAATCCGTGCTTCAAGTGATCTTCATTGCCATGTTGAGGTAATGGCTTCTGCTTAGTTTTGTTTCATGTTTCATTAAGAAAAGTCCAAGATGTAGTTTTAAATATTTCTTCTTCTCAAAGTATACCTGATGGTTTTATCAAAACAATGGAACAAATGCATATGCCCCACAATTGAGGAACCTTGTAGTTTTAATTATGGCAATTTCTCTCTACACCTTTATGTATTGGAAAACACTATCAAAAATACGAAAATATCTTTGGATTTATTCGGAGATATATTTCAAAAATATCTTATTTTTTGCAAAAATTTAATTCTTAGATATATCTCCTAAAATAAATAGAAATAGAAATTTTTTTTGCAATAGAAATTTTCTATTATTTTTATAAATATAAATATTATTTATTATTTTCTTTAATTACTATTATTTTTTATAATAATTGTTTTCTTGACTAATATATAATTCACATAATAATAATAATAATATAATAATAATAATAATTATTATTATAATTATTTTTTTGACTAATATATAATTCATATATTATTATTTTCTATAATAATAATTTTCTATATTATTATATTAATATTTTAGTAATAAAACAAAGCAATCTAAATTGATATATTTTCGTAATAAAACCATGTAAAAAAATCTATTAAAATACACCAAAAATAATAATATTTTATTTATTTTGATTCAATGTTTTTTCGTATTAAATTATATTATTTTAAATCATGGTTTTTATATTTTATTATTTTTTGTACTAAAAATGAATTATTTAACCTAAGAAACTTAAAATGTCTGTTGTTTTTACAAGCTTAAAATTGGAAACAATTGTTTTTCAAAGGGGTCATATTTATGGCCATGGTTTCTCAATGAAGCATAATAAACATATTCTATTACAGTTAACGACAATAATTAAGTGCTTGAAAATAATAATGTATGTTATTTATTAGTCAAGAAAATAATAATAATAATAATAATAATAATAATAATAATAATAATAATAATAATAATAATAATATAAATAATAAATAATATTTATATTTATATTTATAGGAATAATAGAAATTTATATTTAAAAAATATATTTTTATTTATCAATTTTATTGAAAAACTAATAGTAATTGGAATAAATGGCATTTTCCGTAATAAGAATTCACTTCAAAAAAATTTGAAGATGTATTTTTAAACTAAATTTTTGCAAAAAAAAATAGAATTTAATAGGTTTATAGATATACATTAAAAAATATAAAGTATTTTAAAAATTTCGCCAAAAATTTAAGAGAAGGTATAATGGTATAAAGAGAAATTGCCTTAATTATTATTGATAAGTATGTGTCTCCTATGCAAATATACTTTCAGATTTATTGTAGAAGTATATTTCTAAACTACTTATTTTTAGACAAAACAAAGTGTGACTCATTTATGTGGTATGGTATGTATGGGGTGTGTAATGACGTGCATTTTTTATTTTTAAGGATACTATTGATTTTTCATCAGGATGTGTGAGCACTACCAAGAGTGCAATAAACAATCCCCCTAATGATATCTAGGCTTTTTTTTCTCTCTCTTTGGTCTATAAGTTGAAATCCATTTTTAGACAAGTACTAAGATTCACAAAGAATCTATTTGGCACCCCCAGTTTATACGTGACAACCGCACATACCCTTTAACTTAGATCATAAATTCATATCATTCTCATAATTAAAAAAAATACATTTTTCACGTTGATAATATTATCTTTCGGATATTTTACAACAAAAAGAATAGATTTTTATCGAAGATTTTGCAGTTTATACTAGTCATTTACAAATAAATGTTGCTTTTCATTTAAATTTATACATTCATATTGAATATTTTGATAAGATACAAAATATTTAAGTGAAAATATGCTTTATTATTAGATTTTTGAAATTTTCGATATCAAATTTATGATTTTATACCGACAATTTAAAAATATCTGATATAATTCTATATTTTGTTTGCATTTTTAGCGACAATTTAGAAATATGTGGTATGGATAGTATGCGTTTTTTATCGACAATTTTGAAGTTGCTGGTAAAAATACATATATGCATACCAGTTTTTAAGGGCATGCAAGACGAACTATCGAAAAAACCTAAAATTTATTACGGTTAAACCATATCTAAATAGGACCTCATAAAATCTTTATTAGTGCTAAAATATGGTTAAATAGGACCTCTAATTATTTTGTCATGGTTGTACCTAGCTAATCTATAATGAGCTTCCAAAAACTTAAGACGTCTCTGGTACTCGATATTTCTAAAATATCGGTAAAAACACTTATATGAATACTGAATTTTTAGAATTGTCGGTATATGTAAAGGGTATGATAGGATGTTTTAAAAAATTCACTAGATTAATTTTTTGTTGTTGAGTTTTTGGTTTGTCTGTAGTGAGGAGAAGAGAAAAAGAGTGCAAAATTATTCATAGATTGAGCGAGAGAGCAATTGCAAAGAGCTATGGTGGAGGCATCAGAGATGACGGAAATCAGTTGCAAACTAGGATATGTAGAGTAGTCCCCATCGATTCTCATTGTATGAGGATTAAGCAGTCGCACAAGCTGCATACTCTACTGCGTAGAGGAGATAGAGTTGTACGTGCCAAAGTTCATAATGTTGAGTCAGATATTGTCGTTGTTGATGATGTTCAGGCAACAACTTAGGATGATACAAAGGTTTATCCTTAAACTGATACATAGGTTTCTGATATAGTTGATGCAGAGGTGTTGACTCAGATGATATGAAGGCGTCTATTCAGGCTGACAAAAATGGATGATTCCCTGGAGGGCCTATTGACCCTACCTTTCTCATTAGGTATTCTAATCATGTGGTATTTAGATTAGCGGTTAAGTATCATGTATACATCGATGTTAGATGCACATCTCCAATTGTTGACTTTGAGCATCTCGATTGGGCCCAGGGTTATTCTGCTTTGACGATATTATATACTATCGTTTGAGTGGTGATTGCCTATGATATGAGACTGTTTACCGGTTATATGAGTCTATTTTAGGTATGAATATTTATTATGTTTTATTTATTTTGTTCTTATTTATCAAATACATTTCATATGTGTAGTTTGTGTTTATTTCTGAGTGTTGGATATACAAGTATTTTCCATCCATTTGTGATATGCGTGATCATGGTCTTCTCTCTATGGCTCCCCACAGTCCACCAGATGGGAGTATATGCATTCTCATTCAGGCGATCCGCTGGAGTACAAGCGGAGGATCAATGTTGTGACTGTTGATGATGTCATATGGGCACCTTATGCATACCATATAGTGCATCAGGAATTCAATGGCACTGACCTATTTTCGCTTAATCTGCAATGAGAGAGTTCTGTGGCTAAATATTTACCTTAGAGATGTCTGCACCAGTTTAGGTATGTTTAGGACATTCCTAAACTAGTTCGTGTTTTGCCATATGAGGGCATTGATAGATGGTTTAGGTATAACATTGCCATTAGTGCCATTGTTATTCGAGAAAATGCAATAAATGTGTCTTTCTTTGGACAATGTCTTGATGGTTAATTAGAGTGATAATTTAGAGTATCACTCCCTCACATCAACCCACGTGTTCAAATTGCAGATGGTGTTGGACCTTTAGATAATGAAGGACCTTCAGATGGCGTTCCACCGTCTCCTCGTGGTATGATTGACCAACAACGACTATAGATGGTATCACTTCTTTCAGATAACCTCATGAGTTTAGTAAACTTAAATTCCAGGTCTATGTTGGGTTATCGTAAATAACATACATAGCTCATGATGGACCAATGTAGATCTTATATGTTTATTATTTATTGTTGTTGAAATTATTTCGGGTTGTACTGAATTATTTGTATATTATTGACACTTTATCTTAATATTGCATTAAATGAAAATTAGCATTACATTATTGCGAGATGAACTAAACTTAACATCAACATTGTTAATATAACTTAACATAAAAATAACATGAACATAACTTAAACATTACTATATGATTCATGACGTTTCAACATCTTGATAATATTGTCGACATATCTCACAACTATCGCATTCACCTCAATTGGACCTTTTGTTTAGTATAGGTGAAATATGCTCTACATAACTCTTAAATCTTCATCGATTTTGTTTTGATGGTGAATGATATTTGATTTTTAACCATGCTTCTGTTGTTTGGGTAGCGCAAGATATTATCCAATTTGGATTTCAAAACATCAAGAGAGATGTCTTTTCTGAGTCTAAAATTAGAAGGAAGACTCCCCCTATTAAAGTACACAAATGTAAGATACCAAAATTGAGACACGGTGAAATATTTTTATTAACAACATATGAGACATATTTATACAAGTTTTAAATTATTATAGATCATGCAAAAGTGTTGATGCAATCTCAACTCTACAAAAAGTGTCGGTCCAATTACAACCATACAAAAATAACACTGTCTAATTTTTAAAGTGTAGGAGAAATATCTGATATAGCAGATTTTTAAAAACATTCAGTAAATATTTTGCTACCATCAATTTATTAAATAATTTAGTAAAAACTCATACTAGTTTTTTTTGTATAAATTCTCAAAATTTTTGCATCTAAGAGTTTATTTTGTAAATATTGGTTAATGAAAAAAATGAGGAGATATTTTTGATATTATAAAAATATGTATAAGTGTGAGGTTCAAATGAAGAGGTGCTAGATAGATTTCTTGAGATTCACTTAGACACGAGAAGCATAAATTCCTAGACCTTGTTGTCTTTCCCTTATAGCTATATCACGGGTTACAAATATTTTATTAGATATTATATGATAATACTATTTTGATTAGTTATATAATCATTCACTTAAGTTGAACTATCATATTAATATAAGTTAACAATAAAAATCACATGTTATATATTTCTATCCAAAAATTTAGATCACGGGTCATTGATATGAAATACTATTTATATTAAATTAATCTATAATGAGAATACTATATAGTATATTATATAAGTTTTATAAGTGCAGAAGAATTACTTAAAACTATAAGTGGTGAAGACAAGAAAAACATATTTTGATATTGTCAAAAATTATAAATCAGAAAAATTGTAGAGAAGTAATAGACCGTGTGATAGAAGGTAAACGACGGAAGTTCAGGAGGGTCATAAGTCTTGGGCTAGGTTGATTTAGTTCACGGATTCATTCGGCAATGAGTTGTGTTTTGAGGCTATTATGGATCTGTTTTGATTTCGATAATTATAAATATATATATTTATCAGTTTTGTTATATAAGAGTAAAGGACAAAAGGAATATCTAGTAATCCTAGTTATAGAGAAAGTGGCCGAACATCCTTTGAGTTATTGCAATTTGTGAAACACTTCTAGACATCTTAAGTTTGTGTGATTCATATATATAGAGTTGGAGATATTGAAAAAAACTTGGGTAGAAATTTGAGTTTATTCTTGAGAATTTGAGAGACTATTTTTTTGTAACTCATTTGTAATATCTTGTAATCTTTTGAAACTATAATGAATCATATAATTTCCCTCTTCCTCAAAATAAATCAATTTAATCAAATTAATTAAATAAATTCTTTATATACTCGCCTTGTATCTTTCTATTGTTTGTTGTGACATGTTAGTTTTTGCTTGAGGCCTTTAGTTTGGTTGTCATTGTTCTTTATATCATACATCATTATTATTGGTGGATTAATACTATTGTTAGATTTTCACAAAGCGGAAGTCTTGGTGTGATTGAACTTTTTAATTTCACAATAATAAGTTATTTTCATAGTGATATGATTGTATGCCACCATTCGACCATAAAACACTATTTGTTAGACATGATGAGTTGATTATTTTAGTACCTCCAAACATTGTGTGTAACAAAACAATTATAAATTTGGTTAACTAGGTACTCCACGAGTCATGTGGAGAAACATGAGTGACCTAGACAAGATTTATCCTTCCTAAATATGTGAGAGTAATATTTATGATCCTCTTGATCGAGTATGACTGTAAAATGAATGACTGTAAAATGAATGACTGTACTCAAATAAGTCAATATAAAATATTGAGCTTATTTGTTTTCACTAAGTATATTCGAGTACCAAGAGTATAATATTGGACTTTACAAGAGTGACATATGTTATTATTGTGTTCACCATACAAAGGCAAAAAGATAATTATACACATGATGAATATCAAAATCAAGTCAAATCACTAACATTCTTGTCACTTGAGTAGCGATGATGTGTTACTAGATACTGATTACTATTTATAAAAATAATTAGAATATTTAATATTATTGTTAATGTTACGAGAATCTACATTGTATTTTTTTTAATCAAAGAAAATATATATTAATTCAAAAAAACAATTAACTACAAGGTGATCCCTAAGATCCAACCATCCAACAAGGCAAAAGCAAAAGCCCTATGGCCCACATCATCAAATTGGCTATATGGCCTCTAAGGTTGGTGTACTGCTAACCCTTATACACTATAATATATATATATATATATATATATATATATATATATATATATATATATATATATATATATATATATATATATATATATATATATATATATATATATATAGTATCCACATCTTTTTTAAAACAAAAAGCATTTCTATACCGCCACGCACTATACACTGTTTCTGCAATTGCCATCATCATGATTGTAGCTCTCCAGCCTTTCTCTTTGGTACTTCTAATGATCCATCTGAGTTCTTCATCCCATTCCATTGGGATATGATTCACATCCAGCCAGCTAAGAATTCTGGCCCAGATTCTCCTAGTATTGTTCCCAATCCCGCAGTTTGTTCTTAAGAAAATTAGTGTACAACTTAAAAGTTTAGTAGTCCAATATTTCACTCTACCCATAATGTTTTTCAACCAGAGGCAAATAACGGTGAATAACAAGCTTCTTACTTGATATGGGCACACCAAGATATTTCATAGGGAGGACTCCTTCATCAAACTCGACAACTCTTCTCAGACTCTTTTTGCTATTACCCTCCAGCCCACCAAAGAACATTTTACACTTAGATGGATTGACCTTTAGGCCTATTGAATCAGAGAAACTCTTGATTATATCCATTATCATTTGCATGGATTTAGTATCCCCCATCAGAATAGAAACACATCATTTGCAAATATCAAGTTTGTAAGACCAATTTTATCACTGAAACAACCGGCTGAAAATCATCAAACAATGAAGTCGCCATCGAACGTCTTTTATCCCACATGAAGGTAAAGGTAAACATCGAGAAAACCTGAGAAGGGAGAAGTCACGGTCTTGCGATCGAGAGATCGGGTAAGGGAATCTATTACGCAAGGGGAAGGTATTAGCACCCCACACGCCCATAGTACTCTACGATATCCACTCTTGTTATCTATCTTATGGGTGTGTTTAATCTATGCTTACTATTTACTATACTATTGAAAGGAGAATGCATGCAAAAGAAATGAGAAAAAAATGTAGGGAAAATAAAACTGTGCTCGCTTGGGCCCTACCCCAATGTCTATGTATCCCTTTTGAGGAATCAGAGCTACCGTAGTTCGGCTCTTATGTTTTTGTTTGTTTGTGTTTTTTAATGGACGAAGTTAATTCTGCCTTCTGCCGCAGCTCGACCTTTGGAGACTTATGCGTTGGCACAGAAGTAAATTAATCATGTCCTTACCTGAAAAGGGTTTTTAGAGAAAGGTACTTGGACGCACAAAATGGTTTGAATTTGTTTTGTGTATCTTACCTTGAAAAGGGTTTAAGTATGCTTAGCATGTTTTTGATTTGCTAAGAAAAGAAGTTTTTTGTTTTAGATGCAAGGATGCAAAAAGGGAAAGAAAAGAGTCTACGGGAGACTAGCCTATTTCTAATCTGGTGTTATCATACAATGGTAGCCCTATGTCAAGGATGAATGAAAGGGAAACGTCTACCTAATGTTAGCATGCATGGTTTACAACCTAAGGTCTAACTTGCGTCTGAACGGAGCAAGCGCATCCTAAGGGAACATAGTATGTACAAGGATAAAGCAAGCAAGCTAATCAGCTCAAGAGAGCACACCTAGAGAGATCCTATCTAAGTTAGCATGCCAAAGAAAGTCTAACAAAACTATTCTATAGGGGACATACAATGAGAGCAAAGTCGTGATCTCAATTTCTAAATTGAGTGACTCATCGATCAACAAGAAAGAAAAGAAATCGATAAAATCCTATAGGGAGCATGCACTGAGAGCGAAGTCGTGATATCAATTTCGAAATTGAGTGACTCATCGATCGACAAGAAAGTAAACAAACACAAGCACAACACATATAGTAAATGAAGTGCGGAATGCCTGCTATAGGTCTTTAAACAACGACTTCGAGCGCACGCTCTTTATTTCCTACTTCTCATGGTATCTAGAAAGAGGTAAAGTGCGAAAATAAGGAATAAGATGAGATTGCGATGATACCGAACGGAGAAGGTCCATTGCCTCTTCAAAGCCACACAAGTGATAAGAAAACTCTACAAAAGTTGCTCCGCATGAGTGATCAAAAATTAATCTCCAAGCATTTCCCATCGCGAAAGTTACATCAATATAATATCACACAATATTAGCTAAAAAATGATAATGAAAATGATTATCGAACATGAAAATAATAGAAAACTCTAATTAAACATCTAAAGAGAATTTCTAAAATCAATAAGAATTTCTACTATTTTTGTATCTCTTTTATCATCAAAGTTATGAGAAGAATATAATAAGAAAAAAAAACAATTAAATCTAAAACAGAGGGGTGTTGAAGTCTGGATTAGGTGTGTAGTGTATCAAGGGTGCTAGGCCCATTAGATGAAGTCCAATGGTAGGTTTTTATTGCTTCCAATTTTCCAAAAAAATGGCCACGGGCCTCCTTGAAATATGGCTCGGTCCACTTCCCTTACACCAACACCTGATTCGGCTTATTAAAAGAAACAAGTAATAGTTTAAAAAAAACTAAATGTTGAAAGGGGTCATGGTTAGAAAATATTGGAACTATCGATTTTCAGCTTGCAAACGCCGTTATTCTCCGATCGATTCTTCCTCAGAACTCCAATCATCACATACTGCCGTCGTCGAATTATCATCTTCTTCATCAAGATTCCGCCATCAAACTCTTTCTCTTGATTCATTCGACTTCAGTCTCAATGCCTCCCTTATTTTGCTTCAGCTTCCACTTCAAGAGCTCAAACGTCTTAATTCTTCGTGATTCTGCCCTTCACGTCTCCGCCATAGTTCGTCACCATCATTTGCGATTCAAAACATTCATGATTATATTCCGCTTCTGCGATGCTGTTGTAGCAACTCATAAGTCATTGACGTTGTTTTCAGTGATACAGATAGAAGAAATTTTGTTGTAGATTGTGGAGATGATTGAAGCTTGAAGGTGCGTTGATGTTGTAGGTTCAGAGAGAAAGGTTGATGAATCGCTGCAAGCGGGTTGTGGTATCGTTGAAGGTGCGGTTCACGATGTCGACGTTGTTGCTTGAAGTAGGAAAATTGATGAGATATTGAAGATTGAGATATCACAAACAAAGTGTAGTGATGATAGCTTGAAGATTTGACTTCGAAGCAGTAGCAGTAATTGAAGATGATGAAAAATGTGGTTGATGTTTGTATTTGCAGTTGCGTGAAGCTGCATAAATGATGAAGTGAAGAATTGATGACGCTTTTGCAGAAAGATGAAGATTGAAATTCGTTGAAGGCTTTGTTGGTTTTTTCGGAGAGAGAGTTCTGAGAGTTTTTTTTTTGTTGGTGATGTGATTCTCTAGAGAATGAAGAATGACTCTGAAGGTGAGTTTTTTCTTTCTGTTCTCTGTTATCTCTTCTGTTGTGAATCTATGAAGTTTTTTAGTTGTGTAGAAAGTTGGTTAAAGGTTAGTGTGATACGGTGGGAGAACTGACTTGAGGTTTTGCGTTTGTGTTCACAATTATGCAGTTTAGAAAGAGTCGCCACCGACTTTTTATTTTATCCAAAGGAAAGGTCAAAAAGCACAGGAAAGACCTTTGAGATGTTTTCTTGGGTTCGGGGGGTAGATTATGAAAAGGGAAGGTGCAAGCACCCTTTTCATCCATGGTTATCCATGGGCTCTTAGTTACTTGTTTAGATCACTTGCTTTTGTTTTTCAATTGTTTGAAATGGTGCTTTGTGTGTGTGTGGTTTTGAAAATGCTTTGAAAAAGAGGCCATCGTTGTGGCAACCTTTGTAATGATTCTTGTTTGAATATATACAAAGGTGTTTGTCTTTTTGAAAAGATATTTCAATGTTTGAAAGTTTTATTTGTGAAGTTGTTTTGAAATTGTGTTGTGAAGTGTGTTTGAAAATAGCAAGGATATTTTGCAAGCTTTTGATCAAGTAACTAAGAGTTGTCTACCCTATTTTACTCAAAGATATTTCCTATGTATTTAACCCTTTTGACAGTGTTATTTCACCATTACATTTGGTGAACAACCTTGTGTTAGGATATTAAACGGGACAGGCGCGGGTCATCGCATACAATCATTGAAAGCAACTTGTGAGACGCTCTAGCAATTTTGTAAGGGACGAGATCGTTTTATCGAAGGCAACATCGAGGGTCATCGAGGGACTACGATCTTTGTTTATCGAAGGGGCATTTGCTAGAGTGTCTCATATTCGAGGGACATGATTGCATTTCCGAGGCAACAAACGAGGTTACCCTAGAGGTGCAAGTGTGCATTGTGTTTGTCATTTTCATGCATTTGGATCTTATATTAGGTCACCTAGCGATTGATTTTATATTTTTGCATACAAACCCTAATCTCTAGTCATGGCATATTTGAAAGCATAAAGTGAGAGAATTAAAATTCTAAGCTATTACAAAAGTATCCGGGGATGGGGGTACAATTATTTACAAATGGGGATGAATCTCACAAGGATAATAATGTCCAAACATCAAGTGTTACAACCAAATTGAATTGTCGCAATTCAATGTAAAATTATAACAAATGAAGAAATCAATAATATTATGAAATTCATGTATCTATTAACTTGAAAATAAATAAATAAAAATTCTATTCTAAAAAGAAAGATTAAGTATTTTATTATTCTTTTTTGTATTTTATTAATCAATAAAAGGGTTTAAAGAAACAAAATTAATTACATTAATGTTTTTTAATATTTTTGGTATTTTCTTGTTAAATGTGTGAAAAGAAAAAATGATTAAAACTAAATAAGAAAAATCAAAATTTTCTAAATATTATTAAAGTTTTTATTAACAAAAGAAATAAAAAGATAATTTAACTAAGCTAATTTTAAATTAAAAAAAAAGGTATTGAGTTTTATTTAAAAGAAGGGGTGAATTAAAACAGAATGAAAATGGGCCCAAGGGTTTGAAAGGGGATGACCCAAGTGAGAAATAAGAGAAAAGAAATCAAAAATAGAGAGGGGGTGTCAGTAAATCGCGTGGGCTTAAGTGATGGATGGCCCAATGCAAAGTTTACACAGTTTTTTTGTTAGGGTCTCAGCATTTTAGGGTTTGTGGAACAAATTAGGGTTTGTTGTGTCTCTCAGCGACGTTGTTTCTTCATCCTTTCCTCTTCATCTCTCTCAGTCTCACATGCCTGATTCTCTTCCTAAACCCTAGCTACCGGAGCGCCGCCTCTCACCCCTCATCTCCTCACGATAGTCAAAGGCTTTGTTTGTAAACGGTATGGTTCATTTTGTTTTGATTTTACAGTTTCAGTTTGGTGTTTGATTCACATGCTTGTCCAGTTTTGTTTTTAATCCATGATGTTTACATGTTTGAGATGCAGTAAGGGTTTGAGAAAAAACGTACCTTGAGATTTTCTGGAAAATGGAGGGAGAGAGAGGTTGGACCGGCGGCGCTTCCTTGGCGGCTAGAGGCGGAGGAAGAGGTGATGACGGTTACGCGCGTTTCTGGTATCTCTTTTCTGTTGAACTTTAGATGATGAGGCTTTGATAGCTTCTGACTTTGTTGTTCTTGATTGTTAATGATGAAACTGTTCTGAAACTTTGTTTGTATGCTTCTTCAACTCTTTTCCTCTCTTCTTGGCTTTGATATTGATGATGATGTGATAATCTGAAACTTGTTATTGTTGTTGATTACTTTTGAAATTCTCCTTCTCTTTCTTCTGAATGTTGATGTTTGATGATGAAATATTTCTGAAAACTTTGTTGTTGTTGGATTCTGAAACTCTTTTCCTCTCTCTTGATTTGTTGATGTTTGATGACGAAATTGATTTTTGTTGATGTTGATGATGAAGCTCGTTCTGAAACCTATTGTTTGTTACTTCTGAACCTCTCTTCCTCTTTCCTTGAATGTTTATGATGATGTGAGAATCTGAAACTTGTTGGTTGGGCTGTGCTTGCAAGTTTGCAATTTGTGCAATGGTTGCAGTTTCACATGATTTTTTGTGATTGTTTTGCTGTAGTTTTACAGTTGGAATTTGGTTGTGCAGTTGGGATTTGGTTGTGCTGTTTTCTGCTTGTTTTGTTTCTGAGCAGTTTGACAGGCTTGGCTATGCAGGTTTGGCAAGTTTGTTTTGGCAAGCTTGGCTTGTTTGTAGTTTTGAGAGTTGTACTTTTGGCTGGCTTTACAGGTTGTGGTAACAGGTTATGTGTTTTTTTTTGTTCTGAGTTTGAAACTCTGCAGGTTTTTGAGTTTGTTTGGCAAGTTTGGCCAAACAAGTTTATAGTTTGTATGGTTGTTGCTAGCAGGCTTGGGTTCTTGAAACTGTTAACAGTTTTGGGCTATGTAGGTTTGGAGAGTTTTTGTTTACTGTTTTGTTCTGTAGTTTTTTGCAAGCTTGTGCAGGTTTTGGAGAGTTTTTGTGATGGCTTGAAATTGTTTGTACAGGTTGGAGCTTTTGTGGTTTTAACAAAGTGTTTTTTTCCCTCTGTTATGCAGTTTGAGTTTTATATCTTTCTTAGCCTTTGTTAACTTGTGACAGCCTCCCTTTAGCCAAACTGTAAAACCTCACCCAAGGTGATATCCTTTTCTCTTTCTCTCTCTCCATGAAACAAGCATTTTTGCTTTTTTTATTATATTCTGAAAAGTTTGCTTTTGTCTGGAAAATGATGATAGCTTATGACAAGCTTTGACTTGTCAATTGGTTTATTTCTACTTTCATGCTGCTTGCCATATTTATACAGTTTGCATCCAATTTGTTTTATAACTCAGTTTGGGCAATTTGTTTTGTAGCTCAGTTTGGGACCTTGCTTGTGCTATTTGTTACAGCAGGTTCCTGCATTGTATATTTGTTTATGCTTTGACAGTTTGGCGCCTGTTTGCCTTTGTAACTTTGTAACTCAGTTTGGTTCAATGTTTGCCTTAGTTTGCTGCCATGTTTTGGTTGAGTTGCAATGGTATAGTTTGGCTTATGTTTGACAGTTTTGGCGCCTGTTGCATTTGAAACTCAGCTTGCTTTGTATGCTTGCATTTTTCAATTTGTATTTTTAATTTTCTCTTTGTGAACCAAGAAGAGAAATCTTCTTGTGATTTGCAAAGAGAAAAATAAAACGTGATGAAAAATAAGCATTCTGATTCCAGACGACAAATTTTAATGATGACCTTTTTTATTTCTTTTTCATTTGAAAATTATTTTCAATTCACTGTACTAATCTTCTTTTCCTTTGTTTTTTCATGTGAGCATCAATTGGATGATAGAGGAAGCTGAGGAAGCAAGAGACCTTGAGCATGGGAGCAATGGCAGCTTAGGAGGCTTAAGCTTAGATTAGATAGACTTTTTCCATTAATTGTAACATTTATTTTTTAAAATACTATAACTTGTAAAACTTACAATAATAAATTATTTTTATAACAACATTTGGAATGAATGAAGAAAACTTTTTATGAGATCATCTGATACTCCAATAAAACCTTCTACTATCAAATAATCTTGCCATTCTTTCTTCAAGTCTTTACTGATTATTTAAGATTCTCAAATCAAAATAATTGAAACTGCATTTCAACAATTCTAATCTAGATAACTTAAATTCTAAGTAATCCAAAAACTTTGCAGTCTCGTAACCTTGCATCAGTATTCCAATCACAATACGCATTGTATAATAAACAAGCAAGCATTCCATTAACTGGCAAACCTTTCATTCCATTAACAAGCAGACGTCTTGATATTCCAAATAACAGTCTCAGCTCCTATTTCTTATCCCAGATAATCAGGCCTTGAGAACAATCAGTTAACCTTTCAGCAAACTTGAAAAAGTGTGAAAACAATGTAACAGTAAACTGAATTTCTGAAGATTCAATTTCTTCTGAGAAATGCGAGAGAAACCCTGATTCTTGATTTACTGTCAAAGAAAAGTCTGTTTGTTGGATTTCTGAGCCAATCTTAAAAATCAAAGAAAACCCTAGGGTTGTGATTTCTTGTGAAAAAGGGAGGGAAAATTTTGGGGTACAACAGCTGCCCCTGTTCAATCTTCTTGAACCTGAAGAGTTAGATTGCCAAGTTTGCCGTTCGCGACTCTAAGGTAAAAGATGATTGGACACTAGAGTGCCCATACATTTTCACTCGTCAAAGCATAGTTGAGAGAATGGGCTTAAAGATTCCATTTGGAGATGTGACAGAACCTTGTCGGAGATGGGCTTAAAGATGCCATCCAAGAATGTTTGTTGAACTGTGTTATAGGTGAAAGAATGAGTATCAGAAAGATATCCATGTCTGGAACGTCTCTGAGCTGGGGATTTGAATAAGCAATAGATTAACATCCGTGTTTGGAGAATCTGTAAACTGTTTTCATGAGCTGAACCTAAACAAGCGATAGATTAGCATCCATGTTTGGAAGCGTCCGTAAACTGTTTTCGTGATTCTGGAGTTGAACAAGTAATAGATTAACATCCGTGTTTGGAGAATCTGTAAACTGTTTTCATGAGCTGAACCTAAACAAGCGATAGATTAGCATCCATGTTTGGAAGCGTCCGTAAACTATTTTCATGATTCTAGAGTTGAACAAGCAATAGATTAACATCCGTGTTTGGAGTATCCGTAAACTATTTTCATGATTCTGGAGTTGAACAAGCAATAGATTAACATCTGTGTTTGGAGTATCCGTAAACTATTTTCAAAAGTTGAATCTGAACAAGCGATAGATTAACATCCGTGTTGGGAAGCATCCGTAAACTGTTTTCAGAAATCTTTGAAGTTGAATAAGCAATAGATTAACATCCGTATTTGGAAGCACCCGTAAACTGTTTTCAAAAGTTGAGTCTGAACAAGCGATAGATTGACATCCATGTTGGGAAGCATCCGTAAACTGTTTTCAGAAATCCTTGAATTCGAAGCTTGCTAATCTTATCCTTGAAAAGGGTAAAATATTAGCTGAAACACAAAGTTATGTTGCATGAAATGTATGATGCAATATATGTGTTATATCAATGTTTATGATATATGAATGCAGTGTATGCGCATGTAAGCTGATGAGTTGTCTTGCTGGGGAAGGTAAATCCTGGATAGCTGGAGATAGTAAAATCTTTGACCACTGTCAGGGAAAATAAATCCTGGACCACTGTTGAAGAGTATGTGTGTCTTCAAGCTTTTTGACAACCTCTGCGGGGAGAAGCTATACTGCTGGGGAAATTAGGAGTTTGGGTTGTATGCCAATCCACTGGGGATTCCTGTTTTGTTGTTTAAGGAGAACTCCGCTGGGGAATATTTGAAAACTCTGTGAGGAATTGAGAATGAGAATCTTCATTCTGCTAGGGGAATTTGTGCTGAGGAGTCAAGAACGAGAATCTTCGATCTGCAGGGGATTAAAAATTCTGTGGGGAATAGCCATACTGCTGGAGGGTAAGCTCGGGACTCTGAAAAAGGCTTATTCCTGTTTGGAAGAAATTCAGGAGCTTAGGTTGTATGCCACTTTGAGAATGAGAATCCTCATTCTGTCGGGAATATCAGGAGCTTGGGTGTATGCCAATCTACTGGGGAAGGAAGAATGAGAACCTCCGTTCTGTTGAGGATATCAGGGGCAAACTGAATGGTTTCTGCTGGGGATTGGTAGCTCAAAGTTTCCTCTCCGCTGGGGGTCTTAGTGACGTGCTGATTTGATTAGCGACTTCATTGGGAAAAAGTTTAAAAATAACTTTCTGATGAATTATCTGGTTTAAAAGCAACTCTCTGGGAGAAGGGAGGACACTGGATGGTCTTCACTGGTGTTCACAGGTTGAAGGTTTGACTCTGCTTGGGGAAGAAAGTTTCATTCTTACTGAGGGTTTATAGTTCAAAGTTTTGCTCCGCTGTTGGTTGGGAATTTGAATACTAAACTCTGACGGGGATCCTTGAAACTTAACTCCGCTGGGGATATGCATTTCAAAGCTTTAGTTCTGCCTAGGATCTGGATGATGTATTGCAAGGGATTTCTCATGGAATAGCCTAAAGACACTTTCCTACACTTCCATCCTATCAGTAATTATTCTTTCTCATTTCATTTTATTTGTAAGCAGTGATTATATTCAAATGCATATGCTCATTTAATAAATCATTGGACGTTTTCAAATAAAGCACAAGTGTAAAAAAGAAAGAAAAGGCAAACAATTTTCTGTTCTTTGAAGTAATTTTGTATTAACTTTGTGTAAGTATTTTGTACAAAGGAGACAGACATCCTAGTAAGAGAATGTCGTCATAAAGTTGAGAAAAATTTATACAAAGAAAGATGGCTATGTGTAACAATTCCATGGGGTTCCCATTCTGCTATAGCCTTCACAACTCTGAGTATCTTGTCCATTCGTTGCTTCGTCCATATATGATTGGTTAGATCAGAAGCTTGTATCTTGTCCGTGAAGAGATTGTCCTTAAAGTGATTCGACGAGACATAGTCATACGCTTTAATTCCCTAACTTTTGCCTGGATCGCCCTTTCAAGTTTTCGATCCACCGGGAAACCCTTTTTTTCCCAAGTCACCCTTTCGGGTTTTCAACTTGCCGGGTGTACAGATTTTTTTTGTTTATCCCTAATTTTTGCCTGAACCTCCCTTTCGGGTTTTCGATTCTCCGGGATGTTTATGCGTAGTATCTTTTGACTATGTCTGCGTTCGTAGGGTGTGGCAGATCATCACCGTCCATGGTGGTTAGAATCATAGCCCCACCAGAAAAGATGTTTTTGATCACAAATAGTCCTTCGTAGGTAGGAGTCCACTTGCCCCTGGGATCGCTTTGCGGCAAGATGATCCGCTTGATTACAAGATCCCCGACTTGATATACTTGTCTCTTGACTTTCTTGTTGAAGGCCTTGATCATACGTTTCTGATACGTCTGGCCATGACAAACAACAGTAAGTCGCTTCTCGTCAATCAAGTTAAGTTGATCAAGCCGGGTCTGGATCCAATCGTCTTCACTCAAACCAGCGTACTTCATGATTCTCAGGGAAGGAATCTGAACTTCTATAGGTAAAATAGCTTCCATGCCGTATACCAAAGAAAAAGGTGTTGCCCCAATTGATGTTCGCGCCGTGGTACGGTACCCGTGTAGAGCAAACAATAACATCTCATGCCAGTCCTTGTAGGTGACTATCATCTTTTGAATGATCTTCTTGATATTTTTGTTCGCAGCTTCAACAACACCATTCATCTTTGGCCGATAGGGAGATTAATTGTGATGTTGAATCTTGAATTGCTCGCACAGAGCGGTGATCATAGTGTTGTTCAGGTTTGTACCGTTGTCCGTAATGATTCGGTCAGGAATACCATATCGACAAATGAGGTTCTGCTTGATGAAGTGGGCAACCACATTCTTTGTAACGGAGGCGAAGGAAGCTGCTTCGACCCACTTGGTAAAGTAATCAATGGCCACCAGGATGAAACGGTGTCCATTGGACGCTGTAGGCTTGATCTCTCCAATCACGTCGATACCCCACATTGCGAATAGCCAAGGAGCTGTTAGGACATTGAGAGAAACCGAAGGAATATGCACCTTATCCGCATAGACTTGGCATTTGTGACAAGTGCGGGCGTATTGATGACAGTCAGATTCCATGGTAGACCAGTAGTAGCCTGCCCTTAGGATCTTCTTAGCCATCGTATGTCCGCTCAAGTGGGTGCCAAATGTGCCACTATGCAGTTCAGTCATGATCTGCTCGGCTTCAACCTTGTCCACGTAACGAAGTAGAACACAATTATGGTTGCGCTTGTATAGGATACCATTGCTCAGGAAGAACTTGGCAGAAAATCTCCTTAAGAACTTTCTGTCATTGACTGAATCTCCTTCAGGATATTCTTGAGTCTCGAGATACCTTTTGATTTCGTGAAACCAGGGTTGTTCCACTACTTCTTCGGTATTAATCTCATGACAATGTGCAGGTTCATCAATCCGTTCTATGGTAATTTGGGGAGCCTCATTATCCCAGTTAAGTTTAAACATGGAAGACATTGTAGCTAGAGGATCTGCTAGCTGATTTTCTTCCCGCGGGAAGTGCTCGAAGGTAATCTGCTCGAAATGAGGTAGCAATGTCAGGACATGTTCTTTGTATCGGATGAGGTTAGGATGTTTAGTGTCCTACTCTCCTTTGATTTGACTGATAACCAAAGCTGAGTCTCCAAACACAACCAAAGATTTGATTCCTAAGTCAATCGCAGCCTTGAGACCAAAGATACAAGCTTCATACTCGGCCATGTTGTTGGTGCAGTTGAAGCAGAGTCTAGCAGTGAAAGGTGTATGGCAACCTTCTGGAGAGATAAGTACCGCGCCGATACCGTTGCCGAGTGCATTTGAAGCACCATCAAAGTACAGGGTCCATCAGGATCCTTGTTCAGGTCCGTCATACGGTACGTTACTTTCAATGTTGTCCAATGTCATAATGTCCTCGTCGGGAAAGTCGAATTTCATGGATTGATAATCTTCGACAGCTTGATGAGCTAGATGGTCAGCTAGTACACTCCCCTTTATAGCTTTTTGGGTTGTGTATTGGATATCATACTCAGTCAAGATCATTTTCCATCTAACGATTCTTCTAGATAAAGCAGACTTTTCGAAGATATACTTGATTGGATCCATTTTAGAAATCAGCAGAGTGGTATGTGTCAACATATACTGCCTTAGCCGACAAGCAGCCCATACCAAAGCGCATCAAGTTTTCTCGAGCAGTGAATAGCGAGTCTCACAGTCGGTAAACTTTTTGCCTAGGTAATAAATGACATGCTCTTTTAGACCAGACTCGTCATGTTGGCCCAGTACGCACCCCACTGAATTATCCAAAACAGTCAGATACATGATTAACGACCTTCCTTCGACGAGTGGCATCAAGATAGGAGGTTCTAGCAAATATTCCTTGATTTTATCAAAAGCAGCTTGACAATCATCATTCCATTCAACCACCTGATCTTTCTTCAACAACTTGAAGATTGGTTCACGGGTAGATGTTAGGTGGGAAATGAACCTTGCAATGTAGTTTAGGCGTCCTAAGAAACCTCTGACCTCCTTTTCAGTGCGGGGGGCAGGCATTTCTTGTATAGCTTCGACTTTAGCAGGGTCAACCTCAATGCCTTTGTTGCTGATGATGAATCCCAAGAGTTTACCAGACCTGACTCCGAAAGTGCACTTGCTAGGATTCAATCTGAGCTTATACTCCTTCAATATGACAAACAGCTTTTGCAGATGGTCGAGGTGTTCTTCTTCTGTTTGTGAACGGGCTATCATGTCGTCTACGTAGACTTCGATCTCATGATGTATCATGTCATGAAACAAAGCTACCATGGCGCGCTGATAGGTTGCCCCGACATTCTTCAGTCCGAATGGCATTACTTTATAGAATAAGGTACCCCACGGTGTAACAAAAGTAGTCTTCTCCATGTCTTCGGGGGCCATTTTGATCTGGTTGTACCCTGAAAATCCATCCATGAAAGAAAATACCTTATGTTGAGCTGTGTTGTCGACCAAAATGTCAATGTGCGGTAGTGGAAAGTCATCTTTAGGGCTAGCCCTGTTTAAATCTCGGTAATCCACACACATTCTGACTTTTCCGTCCTTCTTAGGCACGGGCACAATGTTAGCAACCCATTGTGGATAGGAAGTAACAGCAAGGAACCCGGCATTGAATTGCTTCATCACTTCGGCTTTGATCTTTTCAGACATATCGGGCGTCATTCGGCGAACTTTTTGTTTTATTGGTGGATAGTCTTCTCTTGTAGGGAGACGGTGAACCACAATATCTGTGTCGAGTCCCGACATGTCTTTATAGGACCAGGCAAAGATCTCAACATATTCATTCAACAGCTGAACTAAGCGCTCCTTGACACTTGGCACTAGGTTGGAACCCATTTTAACCTCTCTCCTGTCTTCGGCAGTACCCAAGTTGATAGTCTCTAACAACTCTTCATGGGGAAGAATAACCCTCTCTTCCTGTTGTAGAAGTCTAGCCAACTCTCTAGGCACTTCACAGTCTTCATCACCTTCGTATTCGGCATGATTGACCAGATCTTTAGAGTCACTGAAGGCCATAGCAGAATTGTTACCCATGGAATCCGGAGTGGATGGGTACCTTCATTTTGTGAGTGTGGGTGTGTGTAAGGGATAGCCACCTTTAAACAAAATAAAATGTAAAAAGAAAGAAAATGAACACAAAAGTTTATAGATGAAAACGTCCATGATTCATTATAAATGGCATATGAAAATGAAGAAATCAAGCCCTTACAAATGGACCTATATGCCCCGAGTAAGGCACAAGGCAAAAAGAGTGTACGAATTGTTTAATAGTTATTACAGACCAACTGAAAATGTTCAAAAGATAAATTACTGATTGATGAAAGTAATGGGAATGAAGTCTTTCACCTCCCAGTTGTTCAGTCCTCCTTCAATGGTTGGAAAGATCCAGTCTTCGAAATTACTCTCGTCTTCAACATCTTCCAAAGCGTGAACTCCATGATGAGTGATCTTTAATGGCGGTCCTCCAGCCCGGGAGCGACGCACAGCTTTCTGACTAGTAGTAGTGAAACCCAAACCGAACTTATCTGTTTTGAAAGGAAAATCTGGCAGTTGACCCCACACTGTACTTCCTCCTTCCTTGATCACAACCTCTGCATCTTTAAGGGACGACATCCAGGATACAGGCTTGGTAACTGCAGGTATAGAAGTTATTGTCTTGGCCATCATAACTTCAGGAGAAACCTCTTCAAAGTGTTGGAAAGGTGTTTCTATGAATTCACCATCTAACTCCACATAGAGGAAAGAGTTAAGGTGGCTTATCATATACTCATCCTCACCATGAACTGTTATGATTTTACCCTGGACTGGGTATTTGAGCATTTGGTGTAGAGAGGAAGTGACTGCCCAAGCGTTGTGGATCCATGGCCTTCCCAACAAGCATGAATATGAAGGACGGATGTCCATCACATAAAGCGTAGAGTTGAAAATCTCTGTTCCCACCTTGATTGGGATGTCCAGTTCTCCGTGAACCATCCGCTTAGAACCGTTGAAGGCTCTAACAATGATATTACTGGGCTTTAAGGTCAAACCCTCACAATCCAATCTGTCCAATGCTTTCTTTGGTAGGACATTTAAAGATGATCCGGTATCAACCAGAACGTGAGCAAGTGTGGTCCCTCTGCACTCTACCGAGACATGCAGCACATCATTATGCTTTCTTCCCTTGGATGTTAGATCGGCATCAGAAAAGCCCAGACCATTGTTGGCGGTTAGGCTGGCTACACACTCTTGAAACTGATCCGCAGAAGTTTCTTGAGGCACGTGCACCGTCTTCAGGAATTTGATTAAGGCTTTGGCATGAGCCTCAAAACAGAGCAATAGGTCCAGCATGGAGATTTTTGAAGGGGTTTTCCCCAGCTGCTCTACGACATCATAGTCGCTCTTCTTGATTATCTTTAAGATTTCCTCCATTTCCTTTTGGGTGGTCTCGGGGATAACCAAAGGCCGAGCCCTCATCCTGACGGGCGCTTCTTGGATCCCCTTACCTTTATCAGCAGTAACAACAGAGGGTACAACTTCGGGAGTAACAATTTCTTCAATTATTGGACCTCGCATAGATATCTTGACTGGAACACAGGCACTTGAGGGTCCGAAGATTGCCCTTGGAGGAGCAATTTCCGGAGAGAAGATTCTTCCACTACGAGTTATCTTACTTGTACCTGCAATATTTCCTATGTCGGGAGTTTATTCGTCAGAACCTTCTTCGACTGATTCGACCTGCTTAACACCGTGGTAGAAGATCTCTCCTCCATAATTCCACGGTATTGTCTTGTTGGACTTATATGGGATAGGCCCCGACATGGTAATCTTCAACGGTAAAAACTTTGGATCAGGCGTAATCTTAACAGGCCTTTTGCAGGTCTTGGAAAGATTGTCGGAAATGGTGATTATAACAATGTCATTGATTGGAGTAACAAAGGTAACAAGAGTAACATGAGTGATAGTAGCAACAAGAGTTTTCTGAAAGAGGATCTCTTGAGTATCCATCAGGCGTTGGATGCCTGATTTCAACAGTGGGCAGACGGATTGCAAGGTTGAACAGAAGTAACAGTCTTTTTCGCATCCCGGGAAAATCCCGGCTTTCAACAGATTCATTTTAATTATTGGCAACAGAGTCATTAATTCATCAACAACAGCAACATACAAATCCTCTTCAATAGCATGGACGTTCTGACCGTGCTTGGGCATTGAGGCAGAAATCACATTCGGCTTTTCGGGCGCATCAAATTCTACCTCCTTGGCATCTATTAAATATTGGATCTTGTTTTTGAGGGCCCAACAGTTGTTGGTGTCATGCCCTATGCTATCTGAATGATAAGCACATTTTGCGTTGGGATGATAATATGGAGAAGCGGTATTTGTATTCTTAGGTGCCTCTCTCAAATTAGCAAGGTTTAATTTCAGGAGATGTGGAAGGATCTAAGCTGGTGTCATGTTTATCGGGGTATATTACCGTTGTGACCTTTCTACCCTTTGCTGATAGGTTCTAGGTTGATCATTCCTCGGTTGACTATTTCTAGGTTGATCTGATGCGGACTTCTGAATTAATACGGCCCCCACTGTTGGCCGGCGTTCCTCTCTTTCCCGATTTCTCTGGGTGTAAACAGCAGAACTTTCCTTCTTGGCTGGGAAGGTTTTCTTGATAGCGGCTGAAGCAGATGCATCCTTCTGAATTTTACCACTCTTAATACCAACTTCGACCCTTTCCCCTGTCAGAATTAATTCAGTGAACCCTGCAGATGAGCTCCCTATTAGGTGATTGAAGAATGGACCAGACAGGGTCCCCAAAAACATATCAACAAGTTCCCTTTCAGACAATGGTGGCTGCACCCTTCCAGCCAGGTCCCTCCACTTCTGGGCATACTCCTTAAAGCCCTCGTTAGAAACCATACTCATGCTCTGTAGTTAAGTACGAGTAGGCGCTAAATCTGCGTTGTATTGATATTGTCGGTAGAAAGAAGCAGCCAAGTCCTCCCAATTATGTACATCAGATCTCTCAAGTTGATAGAACCAGTCCAATTGTGTACCCGACAAACTATCTTGAAAAAAGTGGACCCACAGATCCTTATCAGAAGAGTGAGGTTGGATCTTTCTGACATAAGAACGCAAATGCATCTTTGGACAAGACAAACCGTCTTATTTAGCAAATGTAGGCACTTTGAATTTAGGGGGAATGACGATCCCAGCAACCAATCCCAGCTCTTCGAAATCCAGTCCAAGTACCCTTTGTACCTCCATGGCTGCCAACCGCTCTTCCAGATTTTTATACCTGTCGTTCGCAGGAGGGTACTGTTGCTTGGAGTAATCTTCATCCACTCCAACTTCTTCCTCTTCAGCCTCAGACTCGGATGGTACTGCAACTCCTTTTCCTTTGCCGGTCCCTTCATCAGACGTCGAGGGGAACTCCAGGACTCTCCTAGCTTCGTTCTCAAATCTTCTTCCCAGAGTAGCTACTCCGACTCTTTTCTTTTTCTTTTTTCCTTTTTCCTTTTCTTTCTTCTCTAACAGTGCTTTAAGGTCCTCTTGACCCTTTGCCAAGGTCATGAGGAGTTGTTGGAATTGCGAATTCCGTGCTTGCAGATCTTTGACCGTCTGCTCTATATCCATCTTGCTGAAATAAACAACAGAAAGATAAGGAAACCTGGTGTGAAGACCTGTTTATGCATATGATGAATGATATGTTTATTCATGTAATGCATCCAAGGATTCAGAAATTCAAAGTTGTTGCAGACAAAAAGAACACACGTCATATTAATAAGAAGAAATTTGTTAGTACATAAATGCCCCATGGGCAAAATATTACAAAGCTTCTTAATGTAAAAAGACGTTGTGCATCCTTTTTGGTGCGATGTAAGTGTTAAGAGTCTCCTCTTCGTGAAGTCGGCGGGTAAGTTCCAAAACCTTCTTCTCACTGGCATAGAAGCTGGATTCAAAAGTGTTCTGCTCTTCCTTGAGCTGTATCCAACTCTTTTGCAATTATTCCAATGATGTTGGCATGTCTGGATGTAGGAGGGTGTATGGAACCTCTCCTTCCATAACAGGCTCTTTGATCACGGGGAGAATGTGGGGGTAAGGCATCATAAGACTCTGGGCGCAGGTTCGTACCCACTTGAGGTAAGGCTCAAGGGGGATGGAATTCTTGTGCCCCAGTGTCATACTATCCACTTTGTTGGGCATCCTCCATGCTCGGATAAACCTTTGTCGAAGTCCTTGAGCATCATTGTCGAAGTCAAAAACCAAGTCAGGAATCAGCATATCATGAGGGCCATCCCTTCGGGCGTACCCAAATTGTCTCAGAGCTAAACAGGGGTTGTAGGTAATGCCTCCCCTAATTCCAAGTAGTGGGACATTATGGAATTCCCCACAATGATCAATGATGATGACATTTTCTCTGGACCGAGAACACCAATGAACATCAGAATGTGTAAGAGTCATCAACTGTTGTGACCACCTCAAGCCTTGTTCTTTCTTCAAGACTGACTGGGGAAGGTGAGAAATAAACCACCTTGCTAGGAGAGGAGTACATCACATGAGAACACCTCTTTTCCTCATTGTTCGTGTGTAAAATGAGTGTAGGATATCCCCAAGCAATGTAGGCGCAGGATTCCGAGATATGAAAATCTTGACAGCATTCATATCTATAAGCTGATCAGGGTTTGGGAACAAGACCAACCCATAGATGAGAAGTGCTACAATCTCCTCAAAAGCTTGTAGATCTCGAGAATTCCAGCAATCTTGTGCCTTCTCAAACATAAACTTTGCCAAGAAACCCTTGACGTCACTTCTGGTTTCCCAATGACCTTTGATATCAGATGGTTGCAAGTGTAAGGCTTGAGCAACATCTTCAGGCTTTGGTTCTCTTTCCGTACTGTTGTAGGGTAGTTGATGGAGAATAGGAATCCTCAAAAGTTGAGAAAATTCCTCCAAAGTAGGTACTAGTTAGTAATCAGGGAATGTGAAACAGTGGTGAAGGGGGTCAAAGAACTGGAAGAGGACTTTCACCATGTCTTCTTCAATGTTGGAGTTGACCAAGTTGAGGAGTCTACCATGTCTTTCACTGAAGGGAGAATTCTCGGGAATCTTGGAAGTAAGCTCCTTGAGTAGAGGAGGAATTCTCACAAGGTTGACTTGAATTGTTTTCCTGCGAAGAGATTTCATGACCTATAAAACAGGAACAAAGATGAAGATCCAAACCCTTGAAATGGTTAGTGGATGCAAATGATTCTTCATGATGTTCATGATGTATGCACAAGTATATGTACAAGCAAATCACACAAGATCCTAGTTTCAGGCTTGCATGGGGTTTCATAGGTAAGTACCCTCTTGAAGTTTGTTGGCTCAACCTGTCCTATAAATAGTAACCGGGTTCTAAGGAGCTCAATATCACCGGATTATTTTCTATTTTTATTGTTTCAGTTTAGCCACTTTACTGGCGACCGAAATATTCCAAGAAAACAACCCTCAATGAGTATAGTATCGAGTATCTACCAACTTCGGACTGCACCAAAGCCGGTCATCCCACTACCCCTAAAAAGGCCAAGTTGGTCAAGTAAAGGTTCTAAAAGTCCATTAGTGCTTTGTGACATCACTCAGCGGCCCCGTATTCTCTTTGATTAACTCAAAGGCTACCGGTACCCACAAATATGTCGCACTAATATAGCTATTGCTTCAACCATGTCGGTATACCCCACACAGTTTCCACAACGTATTGCTATTCACCTATGAATGTTTCCCAAATCCGGGTAGAGGATTTCAAACCCAAACAATAGAACCAAATGTAAAGCAATCAAGGCAAACAAGATAGCATGCAAAAGGTGATCTAAAACCCTAAGGTAACCCCACTTTAAGAATTCTCCCCAGCAGAGTCGCCAGTTCTGTGATACGGTGGGAGAACTACTTGAGGTTTTGCGTTTGTGTTCGCAATTGTGCGATTTAGCAAGAGTCACCACCGACTTTTTATTTTATCCAAAGGAAAGGTCAAAAAGCACAGGAAAGACCTTTGAGATGTTTTCTTGGGTTCGGGGGGTAGATTATGAAAAGGGAAGGTGCAAGCACCCTTTTCATCCATGGTTATCCATGGGCTCTTAGTTACTTGTTTAGATCACTTGCTTTTGTTTTTCAATTGTTTGAAATGGTGCTTTGTGTATGTGTGGTTTTGAAAATGCTTTGAAAAAGAGGCCATCGTTGTGGCAACCTTTGTAATGATTCTTGTTTGAATATATACAAAGGTGTTTGTCTTTTTGAAAATATATTTCAATGTTTGAAAGTTTGATTTGTGAAGTTGTTTTGAAATTGTGTTGTGAAGTGTGTTTGAAAATAGCAAGGATGTTTTGCAAGATTTTGATCAAGTAACTAAGAGTTGTCTACCCGATTTTACTCAAAGATCTTTCCCATGTCTTTAACCCTTTTGACAGTGTTATTTCACCATTACATTTGGTGAACAACCTTGTGTTAGGATGTTAAACGGGACAGGCGTGGGTCATCGCATACAATCATTAAAAGCAACTTGTGAGACGCTCTAGCAATTTTGTAAGGGACGAGATCGTTTTATCGAAGGCAACATCGAGGGTCATCGTAGGACTACGATCTTTGTTTATCAAAGGGGTATTTGCTAGAGTGTCTCATATTCGAGGGACATGATTGCATTTCCGAGGCAACAAGCGAGGTTACCCTAGAGGTGCAAGTGTGCATTGTGTTTGTAATTTTCATGCATTTAGATCTTGTATTAGGTCATCTAGCGATTGATTTTAGATTTTCGCATACAAACCCTAATCTCTAGTCATGGCATATTTGAAAGCATAAAGTGCGAGAATTAAAATTCTAAGCTATTACAAAAGTATTCGGGGATGGGGGTACAATTATTTACAAATGGGGATGAATCTCACAAGGATAATAATGTCCAAACATCAAGTGTTACAACCAAATCGAATTGTCGCAATTCAATGTAAAATTATAACAAACGAAGAAATCAATAATATTATGAGATGCATGTATTTATTAACTTGAAAATAAATAAATAAAAAATCTATTCTTAAAAGAAAGATTAAGTATCTTATTATTATTTTTTGTATTTTATTAATCAATAAAAGGGTTTAAAGAAACAAAATTAATTACATTAATGTTTTTTAATATTTTTGGTATTTTCTTGTTAAATGTGTGAAAAGAAAAAATGATTAAAACTAAATAAGAAAAATAAAAAATTTCTAAATATTATTAAAGTTATTATTAACAAAAGAAATAAAAAGGTAATTTAACTAAGCTAATTTTAAATAAAAAAAAGGTATTGAGTTTTATTTAAAAGAAGGGGTGAATTAAAACAGAAAGAAAATGGGCCCAAGAGTTTGAAAGGGGATGGCCCAAGTGAGAAATAAGAGAAAAGAAATCAGAAATAGAGAGGGGGTGTGAGCAAACCGCGTGGGCTTAAGTGATGGATGGCCCAATGCAAAGTTTACACAATTTTTTGTTAGGGTCTCAGCATTTTAGGGTTTGTGGAACAAATTAGGGTTTGTTTTGTCTCTCAGTGGCGCCGTTTCTTCATCCTTTCCTCTTCGTCTCTCTCAGTCTCACATGCCTGATTCTGTTCCTAAACCCTAGCTACCAGAGCGCCGCCTCTCACCCCTCATCTCCTCACGATAGTCAAAGGCTTTGTTTGTAAACGGTATGGTTCATTTTGTTTTGATTTTACAGTTTCAGTTTGGTGTTTGATTCGCATGCTTGTCCAGTTTTGTTTTTAATCCATGATGTTTACATGTTTGAGATGCAGTAAGGGTTTGAGAAAAAACGTACCTTGAGATTTTCTGGAAAATGGAGGGAGAGAGAGGTTGGACCAGCGGCGCTTCCTTGGCGGCTAGAGGCGGAGGAAGAGGTGATGATGGTTACGTGCGTTTCTGGTATCTCTTTTCTGTTGAACTTTGGATGATGAGGCTTTGATAGCTTCTGACTTTGTTGTTCTTGATTGTTAATGATGAAACTGTTCTGAAACTTTGTTTGTATGCTTCTTCAACTCTTTTCCTCTCTTCTTGGCTTTGATGTTGATGATGATGTGATAATCTGAAACTTGTTATTATTGTTGATTGCTTCTGAAATTCTCCTTCTCTTTCTTCTGAATGTTGATGTTTGATGATGAAATATTTCTGAAAACTTTGTTGTTGTTGGATTCTGAAACTCTTTTCCTCTCTCTTGATTTGTTGATGTTTGATGATGAAATTGATTTTTGTTTATGTTGATGATGAAGCTCGTTCTGAAACCTATTGTTTGTTACTTCTGAACCTCTCTTCATCTTTCCTTGAATGTTGATGATGATGTGAGAATCTGAAACTTATTGGTTGGGCTGTGCTTGCAAGTTTGCAATTTGTGCAATGGTTGCAGTTTCACAGGGTTTTTTGTGATTGTTTTGCTGTAGTTTTACAGTTGGAATTTGGTTGTGTAGTTGGGATTTGGTTGTGCTGTTTTCTGCTTGTTTTGTTTCTGAGCAGTTTGACAGGCTTGGCTATGCAGGTTTGGAAAGTTTGTTTTGGCAAGCTTGGCTTGTTTGCAGTTTTGAGTGTTGTAGTTTTGGCTGGCTTTACAGGTTGTGGTAACAGGTTATGTGTTTTTTTTGTTCTAAGTTTGAAACTCTGCAGGTTTTTGAGTTTGTTTGGCAAGTTTGGCTTGTTTGCAGTTTGGCCAAACATGTTTACAGTTTGTGTGGTTGTTGCTAGCAGGCTTGGGTTCTTGAAACTGTTAACAGTTTTGGGCTATGTAGGTTTGGAGAGTTTTTGTTTACTCTTTTGTTCTGCAGTTTTTTGTAAGCTTGTGCAGGTTTTGGAGAGTTTTTGTGATGGCTTGAAATTGTTTGTACAGGTTGGAGCTTTTGTGGTTTTAACAAAGTGTTTTTTTCCTCTGTTATGCAGTTTGAGTTTTATATCTTTCTTAGCCTTTGTTAACTTGTGACAACCTCCCTTTAGCCAAACTGTAAAACCTCACCCAAGGTGATATCTTTTTCTCTTTCTCTCTCCATGAAACAAGCATTTTTGCTTTTTTTATTATATTCTGAAAAGTTTGCTTTTGTCTGGAAAATGATGATAGCTTATGACAAGCTTTGACTTGTCAATTGGTTTATCTCCTGCTGTTTACTTTTGCCTGCTGCATTTTTCTACTTTCATGCTGCTTGCCATATTTGTATAGTTTGCATCCAATTTGTTTTATAACTCAGTTTGGGCAATTTGTTTTGTAGCTCAGTTTGGGACCTTGCTTGTGCTGTTTATTACAGCAGGTTCCTGCATTGTATATTTGTTTATGCTTTGACAGTTTGGCGCCTGTTTGCCTTTGTAACTTTGTAACTCAGTTTGGTTCAATGTTTGCCTTAGTTTGCTGCCATGTTTTGGTTGAGTTGCAATGGTATAGTTTGGCTTATGTTTGACAGTTTTGGCGCCTCTTGCATTTGAAACTCAGCTTGCTTTGTATGCTTGCATTTTTAAATTTGTATTTTTAATTTTCTCTTTATGAACCAAGAAGAGCAATCTTCTTGTGATTTTCAAAGAGAAAAATAAAACATGATGAAAAATAAGCATTCTGATTCCAGACGGCAAATTTTAATGATGACTTTTTTTCTTTCTTTTTCATTTGAAAATTCTTTTCAATTCACTGTACTAATCTTCTTTTCCTTTGTTTTTTCATGTGAGCATCAATTGGATGATAGAGGAAGCTGAGGAAGCAAGAGACCTTGAGCATGGGAGCAATGGCAGCTTAGGAGGCTTAGGCTTAGATTAGATAGACTTTTTCCATTAATTGTAACATTTATTTTTTAAAATACTATAAGTTGTAAAACTTATAATAATAAATTATTTTTGTAACAACATTTGGAATGAATGAAGAAATTTTTTTATGAGATCATCTGATAATCCAATAAAACCTTCTACTATCAAATAATCTTGCCATTCTTTCTTCAAGTCTTCACTAATTATTTAAGATTCTCAAATCAAAATAATTGAAACTGCATTTCAACAATTCTAATCCAGATAACTTAAATTCTAAGTAATCCAAAAACTTTGCAGTCTCGTAACCTTGCATCAGTATTCCAATCACAATACGCATTGTATAATAAACAAGCAAGCATTCCATTAACCGGCAAACCTTTCATTCCATTAACAAGCAGACGTCTTGATATTCCAAATAACAGTCTCAGCTCCTATTTCTTATCCCAGATAATCAGGCCTTGAGAACAATCAGTCAACCTTTCAGCAAACTTGAAAAAGTGTGAAAACAATGTAACAGTAAACTGAATTTCTGAAGATTCAATTTCTTCTGAGAAATGCAAGAGAAACCCTGATTCTTGATTTACTGTCAAAGAAAAGTTTGTTTGATCGATTCCTGAGCCAATCTTAAAAATCAGAGAAAACCCTAGGGTTGTGATTTCTTGTGAAAAAGGGAGGACAAATTTTGGGGTACAACAGTTAGTTATGAAGTTCTGTTAGAAGTTGGTTAGAGGTTTGAGATGGTTAGAAACTTTTAGGATATTGTTAAAAATCTGTTTGGAAATTAGTTATGCAAAATGTTAGGATGACAGTTAGGCTATCTATTAATGTTATAGGTTAACAGTCAGGAAGAATAAAAATTTGGAGGTTTATAGGAATTTAACTGAAAATAGTTAGTTACAGGAAATCTGATTTTTTGTTGGTAAAAAGTTTGGTTAAAGCTGGAATTTTGAAAAATGGTTAGAGGGTTGGAGGTTGTTAGAAGGTTAGTTGGAATTTGGTTAGGTGGTTAGGAAATTAGAAAAATCTGTTGACAGTTGGTGAGTTAGTTATAGGCGGTTAGGAGGTTAGAAAGTTGGTTGGAATTTGTTTCCTGTTTTCTGTTTTGGATAGTCCTGCTGGTTTTCTGTTACATTGCTCTGCTCGCCCTGCTCTGATTTTCTGTTTTTTGGGAGCCAATGTATGTTTTTTAGCATGATGTGATCTAGTGATTCATAGTGTCCTTTGTTAATTTTGATGCAGGCTATATATCAAGGCAACATGAGGTTTGGGATGCACAGTTATGGTGATGTAATTGGCTGCAGGTTGTACCTGATGATGCAAGCTTAACATGACCGATTATGTATTTGGTTGAGCAGAACTGGAGGCATGACATTCACTATTTGTTGGTTTTTCTTATGCAGGTTAGTTTTTTTTTGTTAAGCTGGGATTCGGTTAGAGGGGAGTTAGTTTTTGTCATAAGTTAGTTCGGGGTTTATTTTCTGTTATGACATAACACTTAGGTAATTAGTGGCTTATTTGGGAAATAGTTGGATGGAAAGTTTGAAATTCTAATGTTTGATTGAAGTAAGCAGGTTAGGATTTTGGTTTAATTGAAGTAACGTTTTGAAATGTCTTATACTGGTTTTGTGAATGAATTTTGTACATGATTGTTGATAACGTCGAATTGTTGTTTTTTCAGGTTTTCAAGTATAGAATTAACGTATGGTCTAGGCATGGCACAAACATGGTTAAAGCTAGAACCTAATGTAAAGGTCGCTTGAAGTTAATGAAGGTGTGAGGCAAAGTCGGAAAGAAAAGTGCAACATGAAGTTAATATCAAAGCTCGACCATGGATCATTTAAAGACGTTATGGAGATATGAAGACAAGATTAGTGGACAAAGTTTGGAAGCAGTTGAAGGTTTGTGAAGGCATGGAGAAACTTTTGACATATCATGGAGAATGATGGAGGATTAGTTTAAGACATGAAGGCTTAAGATTAGCATGAATTTAGTGTAAAAGTTTCCATGTAGCATATTCTTGAAATGGTGACGATGTTTTTAATCTTGAAGCATGGTGATGTAATGTGGTTTGGTAATGTAACCTTGTAATGGCTTAAGCATTTTGAAATGAGATTGCTCACTTGAGTTAATGAGTATAGCTTTTTCCATATCATTTTCCTTTTGAATTTTTTAATGAAAATGATAAACTCTTCAAGAATAACTATTTCCAAATTGCATTTCTTTTATTTATCCCTTTTGAAATGGTGTGATCTTTGAATGAAGCATGAAATATGGATTCTTTTACTTTGTAAAGAAGTTGCTTTCACTTTCATGATGAGTAATCCAAAGAAATGGCTTTGAAACTTCTCTTACTTTCATGATGAATAATCCAAAGAAATGGCTTTGAACCTTCTTTTAGTCAAAATGGTGTTATCCTTGTATCTTGAATTCACCTTACGACCATGTTCTCACATTAAATCGAATATCCACGCATTCCATAATTGAATACAAATAGCCTCTAACTCAAAGCTTGCACCTAGAGCTCTTGAATACCCTTATTTTGGTATGAGATCCATCCCCAAAGCCATGTGGTCCAAATACCAATTGAATTTTCTTAGACGAAGAAAACTCACTAAACTCTTGTTTGCAATAACCATACCAATATCTCTGATAACTTGCACCTGAAGTAATGATAAAACCCCTTTGAAATTTATTAACGAACAAATCCACGTGGAACCATTCTTCAAGCCCACACGATTAGGAAAGTAAACCCTAACTCTTTCAACCCTAAAGTAACCTAGAGGGACGACTTTTTCTTTTGATGAAAACGAGTCTCTTGATAAAAGAGGAAATTCCCAATGAAAACCAACTCTAATCCCTCAACATCCTGGATCCCATGCCACATTTTTATCGATTAATGAATGAATGATGTGTTAGATGACCTAATGGAATTATGTACATGATGAAAGCATAACAATGCATAAGCCAGATAAAAGTGAAAGGGTAGGACAAATTTAGGGTATTACAACTGTCCCTATTTAATCGTCTTAAACCTGAAAGTAATGTTGGTGCGTGCCTTTTGGAAGTTCGAGGTAGAAGATGATTAAATATCAATGCCAAAAATTTATCCTGAGAGAGTGTGTAAGTGTTTCTTTATTTTTGTGATATCTGCTGGGGAAAGAATTTTTGTTTTTTTAGTGAAGAGACAGAGATTGGACTTATAACATGGCGTGATGCTAATACAAGACAAATGGTTGGTATGAAAAGACAGCGGACGAGGTCCACGGGCGACCTACGATCCTAAGGTGAAATATGAGAGTGATTTGACAGAGAACCTAGCCTAAGGGCGATCTCAGGTTCTAAGACAAGATACATATGGAAATAACCCAGCCAAGAGGCAATCTCAGGTTCGACGATGATTTATGGGAAGAACCTAGCCAAGAGGTGATCTCAGGATCGACGGTGACAATATTGGGAAGAACCTAGCCAAGAGGCGATCCCAGGTTCGACGGTGATCTAAGGAGGAACCTAGCCAAGAGGCAATCTCAGGTTCGACGATGGAAACATGGGTTACGACACGACGATTGTTTAGATAAGTGACACGGACGAGCATCAAGAAAGGTTAAACACGGACGAGTGTTTGAATCAATACAGACGAGTATTGAAAGAAGATACAAACAAGTATCAAAGGTTAAACACAAACGAGTGTTTTAATCAATACGGACGAGTATTGAAAGATGATATGGACGAGTATATAAAAGGTTTAAACACGGGCGAGTGTTTGAATCAATACGGACGAGTATTTAAAGAAGGTACAGACGAGTATCAAAGGTTAAACAGGGATGAGTGTTTAAATCAATACGGATGAGTATTGAAAGAAGATACAGGCGAGTATCAAAAGGTTTAAACACAGACGAGTGTTTGAATCAATACAGACGAGTATTGAAAGAAGATACAGGCGAGTATCAAAAGGTTTAAACACGGATAAGTGTTTGAATCAATACAGACGAGTATTGAAAGAAGATACGGACGAGTATCAAAGGTTAAACACGGACGAGTGTTTGAATCAATACGGACGAGTATTGAAAGAAGATACGGACAAGTATCAAAGGGTTTAAACACGGACGAGTGTTTGAATCAATACGGACGAGTATTGAAAGAAGATACAGGCGAGTATCAAAAAGGTTTAAACACGGACGAGTGTTTGAATCAATACAGACGAGTATTGAAAGAAGATACAAGAGAGTATCAAAAGGTTTAAACACGAAAGAGTGTTTGAATCAATACAGACGAGTATTGAAAGAAGATACAGATGAGTATCAAAGGGTTTATACACGGACGATTGTTTGAATCAATACGAACGAGCATTGAAAGAATATATGGACGAGTATCAAAAAGGTTTAAACACGGACGAGTGTTTGAATCAATACGGACGAGTATTGAAAGGAGATACAGGTGAGTATCAAAAGGTTTAAACACGGACGAGTGTTTGAATCAATACGGACGAGTATTGAAAGAAGATACGGATGAGTATCAAAGGTTAAACACGGACGAGTGTTTAAATCAATATGGACGAGTATTGAAAGAAGATACATGAGAGTATCAAAAGGTTAAACACGGACGAGTGTTTGAATCAATATGGACGAGTATTGAAAGAAGATACAGACGAGTATCAAAAGGTTAAATACGGACGAGTGTTTGAATCAATACGGACGAGTATTGAAAGAAGATACAAGCGAGTATCAAAAGGTTTAAACACAGACGAGTGTTTGAATAAATACGGACGAGTATTGAAAGAAGATATTGGCGAGTATCAAAAGGTTAAACACGGACGAGTGTTTGAATCAATACGGACGAGTATTGAAAGAAGATACAGGCCAGTATAAAAAAGTTTAAACACGGACGAGTGTATAGACACAATGAGTGTTTAGGAATTTACATGACGAGTGTTTAGAAGTTGACACGACGAGTGTTTATGAGTTGATGCAGATGAGTGTTTGGAGACTGACACAGACGAGTGTTAGTTTTGGACTTGGTGTATCGATTTTGCTGGGCATTGAAAAGGTGAAGGTCATCGGCTGGGGATTTTTGGAATGTATTGTTGTCCTTGAATGATTCAGGTTTTTTGTGTAAGGTACCTGATCTGGCTTATGCTTCATATGCATGTTTGAATTTCTTTTTCCGTAAAGATCCATTCTGATGGATCAGCTACGTGCTTTTGAGGATGCAATGTTATGCAGTGATAACTATATGCAATGTGAAGAAATATACTTCATGGGGATAAGAGAAGCTTGTTGGGAACCATTGCTCATCATTGGGGATGCCAATACATATCAGCGCTGGAAGCCTGCAGTACCAAAGATCACTGGGTATACTGATAAGAATTTGCACTGGGGATCCCATGATACCGTAGATTATTGATGACTTTGTTGAAGATTGCATTGCCGACGAAGTGAGTCTTCAGATACGCCACTGAATTCTGAATCATACCGTTGGGGAAGAGATAATATGGACAGACTTCCATACATCCTGAACCATCGAGAGGATGATAGAACTGAATATGCCGAAGAACGGATACTGAACACCATGTGGATCTCTTTGAATACATGCCCCAATTTTACGCACACTGGGGAATTGCCTCTTGAATCACTTGGGGATAAGAGATGGGCATGGACACCCACGAATGCCCCGGTTTAGCTCTGTGAATGCCCCAGTTTAGCTCCGCGAATGCCCCGGTTTAGCTTCACTGGGGATGTTCTTGATTAACTCCACTGGGGATATTCTCGCGCCTGCCGAGTCAAATGACAACTCTGAACTTTCTGAATTCACTTGGGGAATCAGGTTTGAAATTTTCTGTAGCAGATGGCGGCAGCTTCGTGTGCTGGCTAGGTCAGGGTGACCGTTATGATGCTTTTAGCTGATTGTAGTGGTCTCGTGCAACATAATTGGCTTGAGAAACTTTGTAAGTAAGGATGAGGAATTCCCCTGTCTGGAGGATTTCTATGTTGAATAGAATACCAGAATATTCGTGCCACAATACGATATGAGGTGGCCTGCCCCAATGTCTTGAGCCATGAAAAAAACTTCTCCTGATTACAGCTTTCTTGGAGAAATTTGTCGAATCTCAACGTAACTGCCCATGTTGAATGAGTTATGAATAGATTCCATTCCTCAATGTGATAGCCCCTAATTGATGACAACTTGAAGAGATTTATCGATGTGATAGGCTCTGATTGACAGCTTTGAGGGAATGCCCCAGATTTGGATGAACTCGGAGAGATCGACTCTCGACTTGATTGCCCCAGATTGGCAGACTCTGCTAACATCATCCCTGAATGGTACTCAGACTGTGAAGTACCAAGATGATTTCTCTTGACATAATCACTGGTTAACGTGTTGCTGGATAAGTCATTTCTCTTATGGCAACTGACTCTTGCTTCAACAGGGTATTCAAGCCTCTCTTCTCTGACAAGATTGAGCTCCTTACCGATTTTTCATTGTGTAAACTTACTTGATGTCAATCAGTTGTCTTGTATGCAGAAGAATGTTTATTATAAGAATGATAATTCTAATGCAACACATATGTAAGTCTTGAAACGTCACAACTCTATTGTGAACGAGTCACTAGCTAGAGAGAAACATTTGCAAATTCTTTTTTATGAAAGATAATGCAAGCATATGATGCCAACATATATATTGAAACGTACCTCTTAGGAGTCAGTTAAATGCTATCTCATTGTAGCACGCTTTCGAATTAACCCATGCTTAAATTAGGACTTTTATGGGTTGTAACGTGGCATGGTTCACGGTTTTAGAAAAAGGATTTAAGGCTAAAAATTATTTAGTTCCCACCCATTCTCCATGATGTTCTCCATTCCTACGTTCAGTTGACCCAATACAAGCATTCATCTCTCTAGAAGGGTTTTCGATGGTTGAGGAACCACTGAGGCCTCTTGGACACAACAGTCACTAACTTCTGATTTTGGTATCTGATCAAACGACTTTATTCTTTGATGAGGATTTTCATTGGTAATCCTTTTCTTTCCTTTTAGGCTTTTCAATTCCCTTATTGCTTTTGCCTGGACATATTCTTTTGAATTTCGATTTGGAAGTCCAGCGGGATGCCCCAACTTTTGCCTAAGCAACTTGTTTTTAAGCTTCGACCTAGCGGGGATTTTTGTTTCTTTCTTATTCGTATTTTCCATTTTGAACAAGTCGTTGATCTTTGTGTTGTCTTTGATTTGTTGGAAGTGATTGTGACTGTCTGAGTCTTTAGTAGATAAGGAATAACCATTGTTGTATTGTCATCTGTAGACCTCCCGATGTGCGAGAGATACCCATTGGGATATCGTTAGTTGACGCACGTTGCTGATAGGTGAGAGTTAACCATTATAGTTTTGACTATCCTCAACCTTTTGATGGATAACCATTGTTGTATCCTTGGATGCACACTCTTGATGAGTTCTGAATGCTTGACCAGATTAACTGAACACTACCCGCCCCAGGGTTAAAATGAGGGTTTTTTCTGAACAGAAAATAAACTCCTACTTCGAAGGCTCAGAGGGGTTAACGAGGGTCTATCTCCCTTATATCTCCTGTGTTTAGGAATTGAAACAAGGCCTGTAAATCGTCAGCAAAGTCTTACTCAAAAGCATACCAACCAGAGATTTTTGCGTTTTTAGATTATCGTCATCCTCCTTCCAATTCTTTACCTAAGCATAAGACTTGGAAAATTGGCATTAATATGCAAGTAAAACATTTAAAGAGTGATAACGAATGGATGAATAAAAACAAAAGAACACTTCAAGACAAGCATACTTATTGCATTAAGATTTTCATTCAAAAATAGACAAGTTTCTATATACAAGCAATGTTTAAACAAACAAGCAAGAATGAAAATGAAAATGCAGTAAAGAGAACCAATGGTTGCCATCGTTGAGGAGACTTGACTCCATATGGACTTGCTGATTCTGACGACTTTCTGTAGTCTTGATGCTTGAGTGTGCGAGAGAGTTCCTCTTCAGATCTGATGTGAACATGACAGTCTTTGAATTGATCTTGTCTTGGACTTTGTCTCTGGATGACATATCTTCAATCGAATGGCCAGGTGCCCCAGTATAATATGCATGGAAGATCCTTTCAGGAGAACGAATGAATGACTTACCCAACGAATCGGTATAAACTGCATCACCAAGCATATCGTGTCTCAAAGAAATAAAATAGTTCGTCTTCTCTCAGAACAACAAAGACATCCGACTCGTGAGAAAGATCCTGGAAGTTAGCCAAACAGGAATTGGACCTTTGAAAGAGACGCCAGACAGGTGCTGGGCTTTATACTTCAACCCCTTTACAGTCTTCGATGTCAAAACCGGGTGTCCCAGAATAGGGGATACATCTAGCATGTGTATTGCAATCAGAAGAGATGTTTGTGGGAAGAGGATCCCAAATATCAGAGCTTTGTCGAACTTCCACCAGAAGAGCAAATAACTGGATGTAATGCACTGGAGTTGCATCAGTATGCTCATCAGGCTTCTTCTGCCTTTGCTTAAAAGCTTTTTTTTTAATTCACTAGGGGAATGAAGATTGAAGATTGACTTCTGTCGAACAGATATGGGAATGCAAAGCTGTGGGGAGTGCCCATGATTGCACAGTCGGATGCCTCAGCGTATTAACCACATTTGACGTTGGTATCAATAAGAACGAAGCATTGATATAAGATCCCACAGTAAATGTGAACCATCTGCTGGTAAGATGCTCCAAGAACTTAAGATTGTGTAGCACTCCATGGTTGAAAGCATTTCCAAAAGACGAGGAGAAGAGGGGACCTGCTGTAGCAATAAGTGTAAGATTATTGACATCATTATCAGAGCTTTCATGACCTGGCTCATCTGAGTCTTCAATCAATTATCTTCCTGTTTGAAGAAATTTCTGACCACGGGCCAAAGCTTGCATGTAACACTCGGAGTTATTCCACAACTGATCTCTGAGCATGTGACTGTAAGATTCAAGTTGAACCTCTGAAGAAAGCCCCAGGTCTGAATAAGAATCCCCAATCTTCGGGTACCTGTTATGGATGCATGAATATGCATGGGGTGCATGAATGAATGCCATGTCATGTTCTGTCATTTCCAAGGAATTCACATGTTTTGATTTTGATTTTACGCAAGTAAAAGATGGAAAGGTTCAACACAAGGCTTGCAAATGTGTTCCCTCAAAATAACAGAACATGTATGTTAAGCATGTGGTTAACCATGTTATGTATGCAAAGGCATGGGATTAAATGGGATCAAGGTACCATCATTTCTGAATATGATTGCTGCACTGTTCTGAACCATATGAGTATCATTAGATCAAAGGTCCGACATAGCTTCTGTACATATAAGAACCAAGTACCATATAGATCTCCCATTTTACGGGATCAAGGCTTCAGGAACATCGGATACTGTTGAGCATTTTCTGAATATGCTGGGAATACCAAGATCGAAGGCTCGAATAAATCTCCAAGTAAACAAGTCAGGAACTCAGAAAATAAATCTGAGAACCATACGGTCACCAATAGAATATAGCATCTGCATAAAGTCATAAACATAAATCCAGAACATAGCCATTAGAACCAATAGTCACCGTCTGAACATAATCACCATCTGTACCTGTGATAATAATTCCCTCCCCACTCACGGGTGAAAACTAGGTCAAGGTAAGGTCATGGTAACTCAAAATCGAGGGTACTCTTGAAAAACTATCGCCGTATCACCTACGTGAAAACGATAGCCCCTCATTTGTACCTCATCTGAGCGTGGACGACATGGCGGCGATAGTGAGACCTAAGTCAACTAGCTGTTCATGTTCCACTCTATTCCTAAGGTTCCTATGGTATACAACTCTAGCCTAGGTATTAGGCCTTTTACCTCATAGTAACACCCACCCAATAAGAAGCAGATCCAGTACAACAATAGTATATGGAAGACAGTAAAATGCAATGCATAAATATGCTCAAGTATATACAAAATGAGTGAATAAACTGAAAGCATAAAAATAAACACCCAAAGAAAAGAAATCAAGAGCTAGGAGCGACTCCTAGATGGACCAGCATTTGGTCGACCTGTCCCCAGTGATGTCGCCAGCTGAAACAACCGGCTGAAAATCATCAAACAATGAAGTCGCCATCGAACGTCTTTTATCCCACATGAAGGGAAAGGTAAACATCGAGAAAACCTGAGAAGAGAGAAGTCACGACCTTGCGACTGAGAGATCGAGTAAGGGAGTCTGTTACGCGAGGGGAAGGTATTAGCACCCCACACGCCCGTAGTACTTTACGGTATCCACTCTTGTTATCTATCTTATGGGTGTGTTTAATCTATTCTTACTGTTTACTATACTACTGAAAGGAGAATGCATGCAAAAGAAATGAGAAAAAGTGTAGGGAAAATAAAATTGTGCTTGCTTGGGCCCTACCCCAATGCCTACATATCCTTTTGGAGGAATCAGAGCTACCGTAGTTCGGCTCTTATGTTTTTGTTTGTTTGTGTTTTTTAATGGACGAAGTTAATTCCGCCTTCTGCCGCAGCTCGACCTTTGGAGACTTATACGTTGGCACAAAAGTAAATTAATCATGTCCTTACCTGAAAAGGGTTTTTAGAGAAAGGTGCTTGGACGCACAAAATGGTTTGAATTTGTTTTATGTTTGTTACCTTGAAAAAGGGTTTAAGTATGCTTAGCATGTTTTTGATTTGCTAAGAAAATAAATTTTTTTGTTTTAGATGCAAGGATGCAAAAAGGGAAAGAAAAGAATCTATGGGATACTAGCCTATTTCTAACCTGGTGTTATCATACAATGGTACCCCTACGTCAAGGATGAATGATAGGGAAACATCTACCTAATGTTAGTATGTATGGTTTACAACCTAAGGTCTAACTTGCGTCCGATCGGGTTTGGATCCAATCGTCTTAACTCAAACCTGCATCTTTCATGATTCTCAAGGAGGGAATCTGAACCTCGATAGGTAAAACAACTTCCATGCCATATACCAAGAAATAGGGTGTTTCCCCAGTTGATGTGCGAGCCGTGGTACGATATCCGTGGAGAGAAAATGATAGCATCTCATGCCAGTCTTTGTAGGTGACTGTCATTTTTTGTATGATCTTTTTAATGTTTTTGTTCGCAGCTTCAACTGCACCATTCATCTTTGGCCGATAGGGAGATGAATTGTGATGTTGAATCTTGAACTGCTCGCACAAAGTGATGATCATAGTTGTGTTATGGTTTGTACCGTTGTCAGTGATGATCCTTTCAGGGATACCGTACCGGCAAATGAGGTTCTGCTTGATGAAGCGGGAAACAACATTCTTAGTAACGGATGCGAAGGAAGCCGCTTCGACCCACTTTGTGAAATAATCAATGGCCACCAGAATGAAGCGGTGTCCGTTGGATGCTGTAGGCTTGATCTCTCCAATCATATCAATTCCCCATATAGCAAATGGCCAAGGAGCTGTTAAGACATTTAGAGGAACATGAGGCACGTGCACCTTGTCTGCATAGATTTGACATTTATGGCATGTTCGAGAATGTTGATAGCAGTCAGCTTCCATGGTAGACCAATAATAGCCTGCATGTAGAATCTTCTTTGCCATCGTATGCCCGCTAGAGTGAGTGCCGAAGGTACCTTCATGCAATTCAGCCATAATCCTTTCAGCTTCAATCTTGTCCCCACAACGAAGCAGAATAGAATCATGATTGTGCTTGTACAGGATGCCATTACTTAGGAAGAACTTAGCGGAGAATCTCCTTAAGAACTTTTTGTCATTGACTGAAGCTCCTTCAGGGTATTCTTGAGCCTCGAGGTACCTTTTGATTTCACGAAACCAAGGCTGGTCCACCACATCTTCAGTATTAATCTCGTGACAATGTACGGGTTCGTCCATCCGTTCAATTATGATTTGGGGAGCCTCATTATCCCAGTTAAGTTTAAACATGGATGACATTGTAGCTAGAGCATCTGCTAGCTGATTTTCTTCTCGTGGGAAGTGCTCGAAGGTAATCAGCTCGAAATGTGATAACAATGTCAAGACATGTTCTTTGTAAGGGATGAGGTTTGGATGCTTGGTGTCCCACTCTCCTTTTATTTGACTGATAACCAAAGCTGAGTCCCCAAACACAACTAAAGATTTGATTCCCAAGTTTATGGCAGCCTTGAGTCCAAAGATGCATGCTTCGTACTCTGCCATGTTGTTCATACAGTTGAAGCAAAGTCTGGCGGTGAAAGGAGTATGGCAACCTTCTGAAGATATGAGTACCGCGCCGATACCGTTGCCAAGTGCATTGGAGGCCCCATCAAAGTACAGGGTCCATCGGGATCCTTGTTCAGGTTCGTCATATGGTCTGAAATCTTCAACATTGTCCAATGTCATGATGTCTTTGTCAGGGAAGTCAGACTTCATGGATTGGTAATCTTCAACAGCTTGATGAGCCAGATGATCAGCTAGCACACTCCCCTTTATAGCTTTTTGGGTCGTGTACTGTATATCATATTCGGTCAGGATCATCTGCCATCTAGCTATTCTTCCAGACAAAGCAGGCTTCTCAAAGATGTATTTGATCGGATCCATCTTAGATATCAGCAAAGTGGTATGGGTTAACATATACTTCCTTAGCCGGCAAGCAGCCCATACCAAAGCGCAGCAAGTTTTCTCGAGCAGTGAATATCTTGTTTCACAGTCGGTAAACTTTTTTCTAAGGTAATAAATGGCATGCTCTTTTCGGCCAGACTCGTCATGCTGCCCCAGTACGCACCCCATTGAATTATCTAGGACGGTCAGATACATGATTAGCGGTCTTCCCTCGATGGGTGGCATCAGGATAAGAGGTTCTAGCAAATACTCCTTGATTTTATTGAAAGCAACTTGACAATCATCATTCCATCTAACTACCTGATCTTTCTTCAACAAGTTGAAGATTGGCTCACAAGTAGATGTTAGGTGAGAAATGAACCTAGCAATGTAGTTTAGGCGTCCCAAGAAACCTATGACCTCCTCCTCAGTGCGAGGAGCGGGCATTTCTTGTATAGCTTTGACTTTGGCAGGATAAACCTCGATGTCTTTGTTACTGACAATGAAACCCAAGAGTTTACCGGATCGAACTCTGAATGTGCACTTGTTTGGATTCAATCTTAGCTTGTACTCCTTCAACCTGACAAACAGCTTTTGCAAGTGATCAAGGTGTTCTTCTTCAGTTTGTGATCAGGCTATCATGTCATCTATGTAGACCTCTATCTCATGATGTATCATATCATGAAACAAAGCTACCATGGCGCGCTGATAGGTTGCCCCAACATTCTTCAGTCTGAATGGCATCACTTTGTAGCAGAACGTGCCCCACTGTGTAACAAAAGTAGTTTCCTCCATGTCTTCAGGTGCCATTTTGATCTGGTTGTAACCTAAAAATCTGTCCATGAAAGAAAATACTTTGTGCTGGGCTGTATTGTCGACCAAGATGTCGATGTGCGGAAGTGGAAAATCATCTTTAGGGATGGCCCTGTTTAAATCTCTATAATCTACGCACATCCGTACCTTTCCGTCTTTTTTAGGCACAGGCACAATGTTAGCAACCCATTGAGGATAGGAAGTAACATCCATAAATCCAGCATTGAACTGCTTCATAACTTCTGTTTTGATCTTCTCTGACATGTCAGGTCTCATGCGGCAGACCTTTTGCTTCACTGGTGGACAGTCTTCTCTAGTGGGTAGATGGTGTACCACATTGTCTGTATCGAGTCCCGACATGTCTTCGTATGACCAGGAAAAGATCTCAACATACTCATGCAACAGCTGAACTAGGCGCTCCTTGACACTCGGCTCTAGATTGGCACATATCTTGATTTCCTTTCTGTCTTCCTCAGTACCCAAGTTGATTGTATCCAACTGCTCTTCGTGAGGCAGAATAGCCCTTTCCTCTTGTTGTAGAAGTCTAGACAATTCCCCTGGCACCTCACAATCTTCCTCACCTTCGTATTCGGTTTGGTAGACCAGATCTTCAGAGTCATTGAAGGTTATAGAAATATTGTTACCCATGGGATCCGGAATGGAAGAGTACCTGCATTTGTGAGTGTGGGTGTGTGTAAGGGTATAGCCATCTTAAAACAAATAAAATGTAAAAAGAAAGATAATGAACACAAAAGTTTGTATGAAAAACGTCCATGATTCATTAAATGGCATATGAAGATGAAAAATAAGAACCCATACAAATGGACCTTTGTGCCTCGGGTAAGACACAAGGTTGAAAAAGTCCGAATTGTTTGTGAATTATTATAGATCTAACAGAAATGTAAAAGATAAATTACTGTGGTATGAAAGTAATCGGAACAAAGTCTTTTGCTTCCCAGTTGCACATCCCTTCACCAACAGTAGGAAAAATCCAATCTTCCATGCTGCCCTCTTCTTCACTGTCTTCTAGTGCATTAACCCCTTGGTGACTGATCTTCACAGGTGGCCCTCCGGCACGGGCGTGGCGCACGGCTTTCTGACCAGTTGAGGTGAATCCCAAGCCGAACATGTCTGATTTGAAAGGAAAGTCTAGAAGCTGCCCTCAGATTGTGGATCCTCCCTCTTCAACCACTGCTTTTGTATCCCTGAGAGATGACATTCGAGGAAGAGGTCTGGTAATCGTGGGTACAGAGGACACTGTCTTGGTCGCCGCTATCTCCTGAGCTACCTCTTCAAAATGATGGAAAGGGGTTTCGATGAATTCGCCATCCAATTCTACATAACGGAAGAATTCAGACGACTGATCATGTATTCCTCTTCGCCACGAACAATTATGATTTTCCCCTGGACAGGGTACTTGAGCATTTGATGCAGAGTGGAAGTGACAGCTCCAGAATGGTGGATCCAAGGTCTTCCCAACAGGCAAGAATAAGAAGCACGGATGTCCATCACATAGAATATGGAGTTGAAGGTTTCAGTTCCCACCTTAATCGGGATGTCCACCTCCCCGTGGACCATCATTTTAGAACCATCAAAGGCTCTGACAATTATATTGCTGGGTTTCAGGGTTAAGCCTTTACAATCCAGTCTATCCAAGGCTTTCTTCGGCAAGACGTTCAAAGACGAACCAATGTCTACCAGTACGTGTGCTAGGGTTGTCCCTCTGTATTCCACCGAGACATGAAAAGCATCATTATGTTTTCTCCCTTTCGAAGTTAAATCTGCATCGGAGAATCCTAGACCATTGTCAGCTGTTAAACTAGCCACACATTCCTGGAACTGATCAGCGGAGGTTTCTTGTGGCACGTGGGCCGTCTTTAAAAATCTTATCAGAGCCTTAGCATGAGCTTCTGAACAAAGCAACAGGGCCAACATGGAGATCTTTGAGGGGGTTTGCCCCAGCTGTTCCACCACATCATAATCGCTTTTCTTGATTATTTTCAAAATTTCCTCCATTTCTTTTTGAGAGGTTTCAGGGATGGTCAACGGCTGAGCCCTCGTCCTGACGGGCTCTTCTTGGATCCCTTTCCCTCGAACATCAGTAGCAGCAGAGGGGATAACCACGGGGGTTGTGACTTCTTCTATGATTGGTGTACTGGCAGATATGTTTACCAGCGTAGAGATAACCTTAGGAGCAGTTGAGGGTCCAAAAATTGCCTTTGGAGGGGAAATCTTTGGAGAAAAGATTCTTCCACTACGGGTAACTTTGCTTGTTCCGGCAATGTTACTGATGTCAGAATTTTCTTCTTCATAACTCTCTTCCTCGGCAGTCTGTTCAATCTGTTTAACACCATGGTAGTAGATTTCTCCACCATAGTTCCATGGTATTGATTTGTCGGACTTGTACGGGACTGGCCCGGGCATGGTTATCTTCAAAGGTGCAGCCTTCAGAGCGGGTGTAATCCTAACAAGTCTTTTAGGGACCTTGGAAGGATTGGTGGATATGGTTATTATTGAAACATCGTTAACAGGAGTTGATAAAACATGAGTCTTCTCAAATAGGATTTCTTGGTTATCAATTAGGCGTTGGATGCCTATCTTCAACAATGGACAGTGGGTTAATGAGGATGAACAAAGGTGACAATCTTCTTCACAACCTGGGAAAACCCCAGCCTTCAACAAATTTAACTTGATTATGGGGAGCGGAGTTATCAAATCATCTACAACAGCAACAAACAGATCCTCCTCAATAGCATAGGCGTTGTGGTCGTGCCTTGGCATTGGAGCAGAGATAACATTGGGTTTTTCAGGTGCGTCGAATTCAACTTCTTTAGCATCTATCAAATCCTGAATTTTATTCTTCAGGGCCCAACAATTGTCAGTGTCGTGCCCTGGGCTCTTTGAATGGTAAGCACACTTGGCGTTCGGATGGTAATATGGAGAAGCAGTGTTAGGATTTTTAGGGGCCTCTTTCAGCATGGAAAGGTTCAACTTCAGAGGATGGGGTAGGACTTGAGCAGGAGTCATGTTTATCTTGGTGAATTGCCTTACAGGCCTTTCCACCCTTTGCTGATTGTTTCTAGGCTGATCATTCTTCGGCTGATTGTTTCTTGGCTAATCTGATGCAGACTTTTGAATCATAACGGCCCCCATCACTGGCCGGTGCTCAACTCTTCCTTGACCCCTCTGAGAGTAGACAGCTGATACTTCCTTCTTTCCCGTGAAAGGTTTTCTGATGGCAGCAGAAGTAGATGCATCTTTTTGAATTTTCCCGCTTTTTATACCGGCCTCCATTCTTTCTCCGGTTAGAATCAAATCAGTGAACCCAACGGACGGACTTCCAATCAGGTGATTGAATAAAGGACCTGACAGGGTACCCAGGAACATGTCTACTAGCTCTCTTTTTGACAATGGTGGTTGCACCCTTCCAGCTAAGTCCCTCCACTTTTGGGCGTAGTCTTTGAAGCCCTCATTGGTAGCCATAACCATACTCTGCAGCTGAGTACGGGTTGGCGCCAAGTCGGTGTTGTATTGATACTGTTTATATAAGGTGGCTGCCAAGTCTTCCCAATTGTGCACATCAGACCTCTCCAACTGGTAGAACCAATCAAGCTGCGTTCCTGACAAACTGTCCTGGAAAAAGTGGACCCACAAATCTTTGTCAGTAGAATGTGGTTAAATTTTCCTGACATAAGATCGTAGGTGCATCTTGGGACAAGACACCCCATCATACTTGGAAAATAGAGGTACTTTAAAATTAGGCGGGATTACAATTCCAGATACCAGCCCCAACTCCTCAAAGTCCAGCCCCGATACTCTTTGCACTTCCATAGCTGCTAGACGCTCTTCCAAGTTTTTGTATTTGTCATCGGCCGGAGGGTATTATTGTTCAGAGTAGTCCTCTTCCTCTTCTTCTTCAGCTTCAGAATCTGAAGGCACTGCAGTCTCTTTACGTTTTTCTTCCCCTTCCTCAGAGGTTGATGGAAATTCCAAAACCCTTTTGGCTTGTCCTTCAAATCTTCTGCCCATGATAGCCATGCCAGCTCGCTTCTTCTTCTTTTTCTCTTTTCCTTTCTCTAGCCGAGTCTTGAGCTCCTCCCGCCCCTTAGCCAAGGTCAAGAGTAGCTGTTGAAATTGTGAATTCTGAGCTTGCAAGTCTTTAGCCGTTTGTTCAAGATCCATGTTGCTGAAATAAACAACAGAGGGATGAGGAAACTTCTTGCAAAGACCTGCTTATGCATATGATGAATGATATGTATTCATGTAATGCTTTCAAGGATTCAGAAATTCAAATTTGTTTTAAACAAAAAATAAATACACGTCATATTAATAAGATATAATTTGTTAGTACATCAATGCCCCTTGGGCAAAATAATACAAAATTCTAAGGTAAAAAGACGTTGCGCATCCTCTTTGGTGCAATGTAGGTGTTGAGAGTCTGCTCTTCATGAAGTAACCGAGTGAGTTCTAAAACCTTCTTCTCGCTTGCGTAGAATTGGGCTTCAAAAGTATCACGTTCTCCCTTGAGCTGTATCCAACTCCTTTGCAGATCTTCGACTGATGTTGGCATGTCAGGATGTAGGAGGGTGTATGGAACCTCTCCTTCCTTAACAAACTCTATAATCACTGGGATAATGGAGGGGTAAGGTATCATAAGACTTTGGATGCGAGTTCGTACCCACTTGAGGTAAGGCTCAAGAGGGATGGAATTCTTGTGTCCCAAGGTCTTACTGTCTACCTTGTTAGGCATCCTCCAAGATCGGATGAACCTTTGACGAAGTCCTTGGTTGTCGTTGTCGAAGTCGAAAACCAAGCCTTGAATCAGTATGTCATGTGGGCCATCCTTTCGGGCATAACCAAACTGTCTTAGAGCCAAGCAGGGGTTGTAGATGATGCCTCCCCTAATGCCAAGTAAAGGGACATTAGGGAATTCCCCATAACGGTCGATGATGATAACACTCTCTCTGGATCGAGAACACCAATGAATGTCCGAATGTGTAAGAGTCATCAATCATTGTGACCACCTTAAACCTTGCTCATTCTTCAAGACTGATTGGGGAAGATGAGAAATAAACCATCTTTCCAGGAGAGGAGTGCAACACATGAGAACACCTCTTTTCCTCATTGTACGAGTGTGAAAAGAGTGTAAGATATCCCCAAGCAATGTAGGCACCGGGTTGCGAGTCATGAAGATTTTGACAGCACTCACATCTATGAGTTGGTCAGCATTAGGGAACAAGACCATCCCATAGATGAGAAGAGCTACAATCTCCTCAAAAGCTTGTAAGTACAAGGAATTCCAGCAGCTCTGGGCCTTCTCAAATAAGAACTTTGCCAAGAAGCCTTTGACACCACTTCTAGTTTCCCAATGACCTGTGACATCTAATGGTTGCAAGTACAGGGCTTGGGCAACATCTTCTGGCTTTGGATCTCTTTCCGTACTGTTAAAGGGTAGTTGATTGAGAATATGAATCCTCAAGAGTTGAGAAAATTCCTCCAAAGTAGGCACCAACTGGTAGTCAGGAAATGTGAAGCAGTGATGCAGGGGGTCAAAGAACTGGAAGAGAACTTTCATCATGTCTTCCTCTGTGTTGGAAGTGACTAAGTTGAGAATACGACCATGCCTCTCGGTGAATGGAGAGTTCTCAGGAATTCTTGAAGCTATCTCCTTGAGTTGTGGAGGAATTCTTACAAGGTTGACTTGGATAGTTTTCCTATGAAGTGAATCCATAGCCTACAAAACAGGAACAAAGATGAACTTCCAAAAATCCTTGAAATGGTTAGTGGATGCATATGATGCTTCATGATGTCCATGATGTTATGCACATGTATATATGTATAAGCAAATCACATAAGTTCCTAGTTTAGGCTTGCATGGGGTTTCATAGGTAAGCACCCTCTTGAAGTTTAGTTGGCTCAACCTGTCCTAAAAATAGTAACCGGGTTCTAAGGAGCTCAATATCACTAGATTGTTTCCTTGTTCATTGTTTCAATTCAGCCTCTTACCGGCGACTGAAATATTCCAAGGAACCAACCCTCAATGAGTGTAGTATCGAGTATCTACCAACTTCAGACTGCACCAAAGCCGGTCATCTCACTACATCCTAAAAAGGCCAAGTTAGTCAAGTAAAGGTTCTAAAAGTTCGTTAGTGCTTCATGACATCACTCAGTGGCCCCGTATTCTCTTTGATTGACTCAAAGGCTACCGGTACCCACAAATATGTCACACTAACATAGCTATTGCTTAGACCATGTCGGTATACCCCGCACAGTTTCCACAACGTATTGCTATTTACCTATGAATGTTTCCCAAATCCGGGTAGAGGATTCAAACCCAAATAATAGAACCAAAGTGTAAAGCAAACAAATCAAGCAAGATAAGTGTGTAAAGGTGATCTAAAACCCTAAGGTAACCCCACTTTTATTTATAGATCCCCAACAGAGTTGCCAGTTCTGTGATGCGGTGGAAGAACTGACTTGAAGTTTTGCGTTTCGTTCGCACTTGTGCGGTTAGCAAGAGTCGCCACCGACTTTTCTTTTATCCAAAAGGAAAGGTAAAAAAGCACAGGAAAGACCTTTCGAGATTATTTCTCGGGTTCGGGGGGTAGATTATGAAAAGGGAAGGTATTAGCACCCTTTTCATCCATGGTTTTCCATGGGCTCTTAGTTACTCGTTTAGATCACTTGCTTTCATTTTATTGTGTGCTTGTGGTGTGGGCTTTGAAAGTATTTTGAAAAATCTCTTTGTAATGGTTCTCGTCTCTATAAGAATGTATACAAAGTTTTGTTTCGAAAAATGGTTCAAAGAGGTGTTTGTTAATCGTATTTTGAAAAGTGTTTTGAAAAGAGGTTTTGCAATGGTTCTCGTCTCTATAAGAACGTATACAAAATGTTTTGTCTTTAGAAAGTGTTTTGAAATGGAGGTGTAGGTGTACAGATTTTTTATCGTGAGCAAGCGAGTAACTAAGAGCGAATCTATCTACTCGAAAGGTCTTAGGTTGTTCTTTTCTTCTTCCTTTTAATGGTGCTATCTTACCATTGATTTGGTAAGAAGCCCCACCATTGGATGTAAAGGGACAGACGCGGGTCAATTTTACAATCATTGAAGGCAACTTGTGAGACGCTTTAGCAATTTTGTAAGGGACGAGATCGTTTTAATCGAAGGCAACATCGAGGGTCATCGAGGGACTACGATCTTTGTTTATTGAAGGGTCATTTGCTAAAGTATCCCATATTCGAGGGACATGATTGTATTTCCGAGGTAACGAGCGAGGTTACCCTAGAGGTGCGCGTGTGAAAAAGTGTGTTGGTTTCAAGTTTATTTTATTCTTGGATTAGGTCATCTAGTGATTGATTTTTGAATCTTGCCATACATGCCTAGTTACTATACAGTATATGGAAAACAGTAAATTGCGGGAATTGAAATTCTACGCTATTACAAAAGTATTCGGGAATGGGGGTACAATTGTTACAAATGAGGATGAATCAAATGAAAATAGCAATGTCCAAATATTAAACAATACAACCAAATCGAATTGTTGTGCGATTTAATATAAAGCTATGACAATTTATGAAATAAAGTCAACAAAATATGAAATGAAATGTATTTACTTGAAAAGAGAAAAAATAAAACCTATTCTAAAAAAGAAATTGATTAAATTAAAATCCTCATTATTATTTTTTGTGTATTCTTATTAATTATGTAAAATCTAAAGAAAAATAAATAAACTAAGTTATTATTTTTGGTGTTTTATCATGTCAATTAAAAATTAAAGCAAAATTTAAAAAAAGAAACTAAATGATAAAAATTAATTTACAAAAAAAAACTTAAATCAATTTAATAAAATATTTTAAATTATATTAATAATTTTGTTAATAAATAAAATATAGGAAGCATAACGAATAAAAAAAGAAAGAAAGAAGTAATATGGGCTTAAGAAAATTGATTTGGGGTGAGGCCCAAACCAAAGTATGCTATTGCTGTTACCAAAACAAGCCAGGGGGGTGTAAAATACGCATGGGCTTTTAGGGGGAACAAGACAGGCCCAAGGTCTTAAGTCAGTTTAGCTGTTTGATTAGGGAGGCAAACAAAAATTAGGGTTCTGAGACCCTTTTTGCACACAGCGGCGCCGTTCATCTCTTTGGCTCACTCTGTTCATCTCCTCATCTCTATTCATCTCTAAACTCCTCTCCTCCTAGTCTCATGGCCGAAACTCCCTATTAACAACATAATCTCTCCTCATCTCACCATGATTCACGTTTTTTTTCTGGAAACCCTAAGTTCTGATTTATGCCTAAAGCGTTCGATTCTAGCTTATCTGATCTCCCCCCCTCAATTTTCTGTTGCCGGAGTGCTCTCTCTCACCTCCTAACCAAGCTCTATTTTTTTTTCTTTTGAAAAGGTGATGTTCTGTAAGTTTGAAGCTTGAACGATTTTGTTATTTGTTTTGTCTTGTTACGTTTTTCTGTTAATCAGACTTGCTATTCATTGAGATGCAGGAAATAGTTTGTAAGGAGGGTGAAGAAGCCATACCTGTTTGGGACTTTTCTGTGAAATGGAAGGGAATGGTGAGACTGAGGGTGACGCTCCTTGGTGGCCGGAGACGGGGGGAAGAAATGAAGATGAAGGCCTTAGTATTTCTGGTAACATTTTTCTGTCCTCTGCTTTGAATGATGATGATGCTGTTCGATGGGTTTTGGGATTTTTTTTTGTGATTGTTGAATGTTGTTTTATTAGCTTTTACTGGTTTTGGAATTTGGTTTTGTGATGATGGTTTTAGTTTGATGATGTTTGCTGATGATAATGATTTGATGATGTTGGTTATCTGGGATGTTTGAGGCTTGGATACTGTGTTTGAGGTTTAGAGATGGTGATTGTTAGCTTGATGGTTTTTTGGCCTTTGGTGATTTTTGTATTTTTGATTTGGTTTGATTGCAGGTTGTGTTATTGGTTTGGTTTTAACAGGTTTTGCTTACAGTTTTGGTTACAACTTTGGTTCTTGAGGATGACTGTTGTTTTGTATTGATAGTTTGACAATTTCTTTTTGGATTTGGTTACAATTTGGCTTTTGACAGGTTTGAAGGTTGATGGTTTGAAGGTGGTTCTATAAGCTTGAAGCTTGAGACTTTTTTCTGTTTTGTTTTGAATAGGTTTTGGTTATCTATTTTTGACAGGCTTTGGAGGTTTTGTGATTTGGTTCTTGCTGTTGGTTTGAGATTTGTTTCAGATTTTTGGAACTTTGAAAGTTTTGTAGACTTGAGTTTTTTTTTGAGGTTTTTGAAGTTTGATAATTTTTTGAGTTTTAAAATGGTTTTGGTCTTTTGAGGCTTTTGACAGTTTGGATGCTTGATGATGTTTTTGTTTTTTTGGTTATGGTGATGTTTTTGTTGTTTTGGATTTGTTGGTTAACATGTTTGATGAGTTTGTTACAGGTTTGTGACTTGTGTTGAGATTTGGCTTGATGATGGTTCTGGCTGTTTGAGGATGGCTTGGGATATTGGTTCAGATTTGGGTTTTGTTTGACAGTATTTTTGACTTGAGAGTTTTTTGACAGCTTTAAAAACTGGAGGTTTTTTTGAGGTTTTCTTTTATTTGCCGAGTTTGATAATTTTTTTCTCTATATGTCCCTTGCTTCAGCGCTTTGTTTACTGTTATATTCATGTGGTTTGGTTGAAATCTTATTCAAAAAGGGAGGGGGGGGGGGGGGGGGAACAAAGAAATTGAATATTTTGCTATGTTGTTCCTTTGGCTTTTTGATGGCAGTTTTGTTTTCTAGCAGCTTCTATGCAATTGTGACAGTCAAGGCAGCAGGGCTGTGCATCCCTAGGTGACTTCTTTCCTCTCTTCTCTCTCAATGACCCTAAGAGTCAATTGCTCTTTTGTCTTTTTTCTGAAAAGTTTGCAATAAAAATGGAAAATGATGAATTGGCTTATTGAACAAGCCTCTTGCTTGTTTGACTTAGTTTATCATATTGCTATTCTTCCTTTGCTTCCTGCTCTAGCTTATGCTGTTTGTTGTTTGCTTTTTGTCCAATTTTATTTGGCTCGGTTTGCTTGCATTTCTGTTTGGTGATGCGCTGCTGTTTGCAATATTTGTTTGGCTGCTGTTTGGGTATTCTATTTGTTTGGACAACTTGCTTGCATTTCTTGTTTGGACAACTTGCTTGCATTTCTTGTTTGGACAACTTGCTTGCATTTCTTATTTTTCTTTTTGTGAACCAAGAAGAATAATCTTCTTGTGATTTGCAAATAGAAAAAAATAAAAATGTGATGAATTAAAAATGGCTTTCTGATTCCAAATTGCAAACTTTAATGATGAATAGCATTCTTTCTTTTGAAAATTCTTGCTCATGCCCAAATAATTGTACTAACTATTTTTCTGTCTTTTGTTTTCATATGAGCACAACTGGATGGTGGCAAAGCAGGGGAAGCAAGAGACTCTGTGGCAAGCATGGAAGCAAAGGAAGCTCAGTCAACCTTAGGCATAGATTCATTTTCTTTGTAATTTAGAGAGAATCATTCTTGTATTATATCCAACAATTGTACTAATTTATCTTTTAAATACAATAAGTTGTAAAACCTAAAGTATTTAAATAATAAACTGTTTTGTAACAACGTTTGAAATAAATGGAGAAAGTATTATAAGATATTCTGGTGTTACTTGAAATCATTTACTGTCAATAACTTGTAATTTTTTATTCGCATCTTAACTGATTCTTAAAGATTCCCAATCAAGATAATTGAAACAAAATGCTCCAACCTGATAATTTAAATTCCAATAATTCTGTAATCTTGCAACTGCACTCCAAACAAACACGCACTGTCTATTCCCTTTCCTAAACAAGCAAATGTTTTAGAAGACGTAAATCATCTGGTTAACCTTGAGAACAAACACTGTCTTTTCAGTAAACTTGAGAAAGCATGAAAATCTGTGAAAGTCAATTGGATCTTTGAGAATTCATTTCTTTTGAGAATTTCAAGAAAAACCCTAATTGCTGGTTTACTGCCACAGAAGAAAATTTGTCTGATCGATTCCTGAGCCAATCTTGAATATCTGAGAAACCCTAGGGTTGTGTCTTCTATGAAAAATGGGAGGGCAAATTTTGGGGTACAACACTATCCTATAGGGGACATGCAATGAGAGCGAAGTTGTGATCTCAATTTCTAAATTGAGTGACTCATCAATCAACAAGAAAGAAACGAAATCGATAAAATCCTATAGGGAGCATGCACTGAGAGCGAAGTCGTGATCTCAATTTCGAAATTGAGTGACTCATCAATCGGCAAGAAAGTAAACAAACACAAGCACAACACATATATTAAATGAAGTGCGGAATGCCTGCTACAAGTCTTTAAACAGCGACTTCGAGCGCACGCTCTTTATTTCCTACTTCTTATGGTATCTAGAAAGCGGTAAAGTGAGAAATAAGGAATAAGATGAGATTGCGATGATACCGAATGGAGAAGGTCTGTTGCCTCTTCAAAGCCATGCAATTGATAAGAAAACTCTACAGAAGTTGCTCCACATGAGTGATCAAAAATTAATCACCAAACATTTCCCATCGTGAAAGTTACATCAATATAATATCACAAAATCTTAGCTAAAAAATGACAATGAAAATGATTATCGAACATGAAAATAATAGAAAACTCTAATTAAACATCTAAAGAGAATTTCTAAAACCAATAAGAATTTCTACTATTTTTGTATCTCTTTTATCTTCAAAGTTATGAGAAGAATATAATAAGAAAAAAAAACAATGAAATCTAAAACAGAGGGGTGTTGAAGTCTGGATAAGGTGCGTAGTGTAGCAAGGGTGCTGGGCCCATTAGATGAAGTCCAATGGCAGGTTTTTATTACTTCCAATTTTCCAAAAAAATGGCCACGAGCCTCCTTGAAATATGGCTCGGTCCACTTCCCTTACACCAACACCTGATTCGGCTTATTAAAAGAAACAAGTAATAGTTAAAAAAAATAAAAACTAAATGTTGAAAGGGGTTAGGGTTATAAAATATTGGAACTATCCAGCTTCATCTTGCAAACACCGTTATTCTCCGATCGATTCTTCTTCAGAACTCCGATCATCACATACTGCCGTCGTCGCATTATCATCTTCTTCATCAAGATTCCGCCATCAAATTCTTTCTCTTGATTCATTCGACTTTAGTCTCGATGCCTCCCTTATTTTGCTTCAACTTCCACTTCAAGAGCTCAAACTTCGTGATTCTTCGTGATTCTGCCCTTCACGTCTCCACCACGGTTTGTCACCATCATTTGCGATTCAAAACATTCATGATTCTATTCCGCTTCTGCGATGCTGTTGTAGCAACTCATAAGTCGTTGACGTTGCTTTCAGTGATGCAGATAGAAGAAATTTTGTTGCAGATTGTGGAGATGATTGAAGCTTGAAGGCGCATTGATGTTGTAGGTTCAGAGAGAAAGGTCAATGAATCACTGCAAGCAGGTTGTGGTACCGTTGAAGGTGCGGTTCACGATGTCGACGTTGTTGCTTGAAGTAGGAAATTTATGAGATATTGAAGATTGAGAGATCACGAACAAAGTGTACTGATGGTAGCTTGAAGATTTGACTTCGAAGCAGTATCAATAATTGAAGATGATGAAAAATGTGGTTGATGTTTGTATTTACAGTTGCAGGAAGCTGCATAAACGATGAAGTGAAGAATTGATGATGCTTTTGCAAAAAGATGAAGATTGAAATTCGTTGAAGGTTTTGTTGGTTTTTTTCGGAGAGAGAGTTTTGAGAGTTTTTTTTAGTTGGTGATGTGATTCTCTAGAGAATGAAAAATGAATCTGAAGGTGAGTTTTTTATTTCCGTTCTCTGTTATCTCTTCTGTTGTGAATCTATGAAGTTTGGTAGTTGTGTATAAAGTTGGTTAAAGGTTAGTTATGAAGTTCTGTTAGAAGTTGGTTAGAGGTTTGAGATGGTTAGAAACTGTTAGGATATTGTTAAAAATCAGTTTGGAAATTAGTTATGCAAAATGTTAGGATGACATTTAGGCTATCTATTAATGTTATAGGTTAGCAGTCAGGAAGAATAAAAATTTGGAGGTTTATAGGAATTTAACTGAAAATAGTTAGTTACAGGAAATCTGATTTTTTGTTGGTAAAAAGTTTGGTTAAAGCATGAATTTGGAAAAATGGTTAGAGGGTTAGAGGTTGTTAGAAGGTTAGTTGGAATTTGGTTAGGTGGTTAGGAAATTAGCAAAATCTGTTGACAATTGGTGAGTTAGTTATAGGAGGTTAGGAGGTTAGAAAGTTGGTTGGAATTTATTTTCTGTTTTTCGTTTTGGATAGTCCTGCTGGTTTTCTGTTACATTGCTCTGCTCGCCCTGCTCTGATTTTCTGTTTTTTGGGAGCCAATGTATGTTTTTTAGCATGATGTGATCTAGTGATTCATAGTGTCCTTTGTTAATTTTGATGCAGGCTATATATCAAGGCAACATGAGGTTTGGGATGCACAGTCATGGTGATGTAATTGGCTGCAGGTTGTACCTGATGATGCAAGCTTAACATGACCGATTATGTATTTGGTTGAGCAGAACTGGAGGCATGACATTCACTATTTGTTGGTTTTTCTTATGCAGGTTAGTTTTTTTTTGTTAAGCTGGGATTCGGTTAGAGGGGAGTTAGTTTTTGTCATAAGTTAGTTCGGGGTTTATTTTCTGTTATGACATAACACTTAGGTAATTAGTGGCTTATTTGGGAAATAGTTGGATGGAAAGTTTGAAATTCTAATGTTTGATTGAAGTAAGCAGGTTAGGATTTTGGTTTAATTGAAGTAACATTTTGAAATGTCTTATACTGGTTTTGTGAATGAATTTTGTACATGATTGTTGATAACGTCGAATTGTTGTTTTTTCAGGTTTTCAAGTATAGAATTAACGTATGGTCTAGGCATGGCACAAACATGGTTAAAGCTGGAACCTAATATAAAGGTCGCTTGAAGTTAATGAAGGTGTGAGGCAAAGTCGGAAAGAAAAGTGCAACATGAAGTTAATATCAAAGCTCGGACATGGATCATTTAAAGACGTTATGGAGATATGAAGACAAGATTAGTGGACAAAGTTTGGAAGCAGTTGAAGGTTTGTGAAGGCATGGAGAAATTTTTGACATATCATGGAGAATGATGGAGGATTGGTTTAAGACATGAAGGCTTAAGATTAGCATTAATTTAGTGTAAAAGTTTCCATGTAGCATATTCTTGAAATGGTGACGATGTTTTTAATCTTGAAGCATGGTGATGTAATGTGGTTTGGTAATGTAACCTTGTAATGGCTTAAGCATTTTGAAATGAGATTGCTCACTTGAGTTAATGAGTATGGCTTTTTCCATATCATTGTCCTTTTTAATTTTTTAATGAAAATGATAAACTCTTCAAGAATAACTCTTTCCAAATGGCATTTCTTTTATTTATCCCTTTTGAAATGGTGTGATCTTTGAATGAAGCATGAAATATGGATTCTTTTGCTTTGTAAAGAAGTTGCTTTCACTTTCATAATGAGTAATCCAAAGAAATGGCTTTGAAACTTATCTTACTTTCATGATGAATAATCCAAAGAAATGGCTTTGAACCTTCTTTTAGTCAAAATGGTGTTATCCTTGTATCTTGAATTCACCTTACGACCATGTTCTCACATTAAATCGAATATCCACGCATTCCATAATTGAATACAAATAGCCTCTAACTCAATGCTTGCACCTAGATCTCTTGAATACCCTTATTTTGAAATGAGATCCATACCCAAATCCATGTGGTCCAAATACCAATTGAATTTTCTTAGACGAAGAAAACTCACTAAACTCTTGTTTGCAATAACCATACCAATATCTCTGATAGCTTGCACCTCAAGTAATGATAAAACCCCTTTGAAATTTATTAACAAACAAATCCACGTGGAACCATTCTTCAAGCCCACACGATTAGGGAAGTAAACCCTAACTCTTTCAACCCTAAAGTAACCTGGAGGAACGACTTTGTCTTTTGATGAAAACGAGTCTCTTGATAAAGGAGGAAATTCCCAATGAAAACCAACTCTAATCCCGCAACATCCTGGATCCCATGCCACATTTTTATCGATTAATGAATGATGTGTTAGATGACCTAATAGAATTATGTACATGAGAAAAACGTAACAATGCATAAGCCAAATAGAAGTGAAAGGGTAGGACAAATTTGGGGTATTACACTCACATTTCGAATGATGGTTAAAATCCGGATCCCTTTGCATTTTCATCATCGCCCTGTGTATATACTCCATGATTATTACAAACAATATAGGGGACATAATGTCCCATTGTCTTATACCTCCTTTTGCCTGTATGATACTTGAGTAACTTCCATTTATGTTGAAGTGATAAGAGACAGTAGAGACTCCTACCATGATCCACTTCACGAACTGTCTGGGCGTTCCAACTTCCTGTAGAATGCATTCCATTGTCTTCCAATTTACCATATCGTAAGCTTTGTGGAGGTCCAACTGCATCATCAATCGGGGAGTGCCACCTTTCCTCTCATAACCTTTTAGCAACTCATATGACAAAAGGATATGGTTATGTATGTTTTTCCCTAGAACAAAAGTTGCCTGAATGGAGTTAATGGTACTAGGAAACACCTTACCTAGCCTACCAGTCATGACTTTGGCAATTATTTTATAAAAATTTGTATAATAAACAATGGGCATGTAGTCCTTTACTTGTCTAGCATTATCACCCTTCTGAATCAAGGTAACATCGGTATTATTGAAGCCTATATACAACCTTCCAGTATTGAAAAACTCTATAATAGCTTCAATTACATCCTCATTTACGATGTGCCAACAAGCTTTAAAACATTTTGCACCAAAGTCATCAATTCCTGGACTTTTAGCATCACCATTACCTTTTAGAGCTTTTTCAATTTCCTACACAATTATATTGCTTACCGGAAATTTCCTCTGCTCCATATTTAATTGATTACCACTTCTCATAGCATCCTCTATTGCTTGTTGATTCTCCAGCACAGTACCATCACTCTTCTACATCATTTTCATGCTCCTGTTGTTATATTTTGCTTTTATAGTGGCATGGAAAAGTGTTGTTTCCATCACCCTTCCTTAAACCATCTATTTTTTCTCTTTGCATTAACAACTTTTATTCCAATTCATTGATTTGTATAACTTCATCAATGAGGTGCTACACTCTCTCAATGTTATACATATCAATTCTATTAGCAATTTGATCCTCTTGAGCTCTATTCAGATCCTCTTTGGCTTTTATCAAATTCTGCTTAATATTTGACATGGGTCTACTGAACCTTCTCATATCATGTTGAAGTCTATTAAGTTTATTCGAAATTATCACCATAGGACAACCCCTAGTAGGTTTATTCCAACTGTTTCTCACCATTTCATTATATCCCTCCATATCCACTAAATAGTTTCTAAACTTGAAGTGCTTTGTAGGCTTTGTATTCTAGACTATACTGGTAACACATATTATGGCATGTTTTGAAACACTAGCAGGTATAATTTTAAAAATAGCATCCATATTTTCATGAAACAAGTCCAAATTACCCAATACCTTATAAATTCTGAAATAAACTGTTCCAATCACATGTTTGTTGGACGAAGTAAAGAAATCCCTAGTGTTGTCCATCTCTGCCAAACCAGTGTAATCCATCATGTTCTGCAAATCAATATACTCAGCCTCTGTAACCATCTTACCCCTAATTCTGTCTTGTGCCTTGACAACATTGTTGAAGTCTCCAAGAACATCTTTTCCAACTGATTAAGTGCATACACTGTAGTGAGCCAGTACTTGAAGACACCCTGCACATCATAAATCCCCACATGAATAAACTGAATAAAGCTCTTGACATGCCTTACATAAACTTTATTATTATCCAATTCTATCCATAATCTCCCATTCTCATGCCACTGGTAATTATCCACATAGTTATTTGGAAGTTTTAGCTTCTCTCTAATCTTTTTTGCATTATTTCTTTTTACTCTTGTTTCTATTAAGATGGAAATTGTAGGCCTAATTTCTAGGAGGAGGGATCTAATCTCCTTTAGCTTACCCATTTTATTTAATCCCCCTTATGTTCCAGGAAACTATCATTATTCTATGTGTTGTACCCCAAAATTTTTCCTCTCAATTCTTCAAGAAATTCCTCACAAGATTTCTACTGGGCCAAAACTGCACGAGGCTTGATCAGCTCAAGTTGCCATGGATCATATTGGATTTCCAAGCATCAGGTCAAGGAGAAAACTATTGAAAGAGCAAAGTAGATAAATTTGACTTTTCTGACAAAATTGAAGAAAAATAACTTGCTTTGATTAATGCTTAGCTTCGACTGAATTTTCTCCTCCATATTAGTTTCGACTGGATTTAGTTTCGCTTTGAAACAGTTTCCTTCGATTCAAAAGGAAATGACCTTTTTACTAGCTTCTTTCGATTCAAAATAAAATGGCTTTCTAAAAGTTTCCTTTGATGCAGAAGGCAATGTCCTTCTAAAGGTTTCCTTCGATTCACCCAGTAGGGACTTCCTGCATGCAAGCTTCATTTGGGCATTTAAATTCCTTGCATACATCCTTCGATGGAACCATTAGGCTTACATATTTTCTTGATTCACAAGTGAAATGGTTACCTGCATGCAAGCTTCAATTGGGAATTTAGTCCCCTGCATACATCCTTCGATTGTGCATTGGTCCCTGACATGTTTGTTTTGATTCATAAAAAATGGCCATCTGCATGCAGCCTTCGATTGAGCAATGACCTCTTTCTTGCATGCTTCGATCCACAAAGCTAGGGGCTCCCACCATGCTAGCGTACACACGGCAGAGGCCTCCCTATGCATTCATATTAGCACCCACAGGGTTTTGGCTATCTTCATGCTAGCTCTGACTGGGCAAAGTCTCCTTTTAAAACAACTTGATTTCGATCCATAAGGGCAACACTTATCTTTATACAAGTCTCGTTTGGACAGAAAGAGACCTCCTGCATGTAAGCTTCGATTACACCAGTGACTCCTTACAAGCTGGCTTTTGGTGCACATGGGAAAAGCCTCCTGTAGCCTCCTTCGATTCAAAGGGGAAAAGCCTCCTGTAACCTCCTTCGATTCAAAGGGGAACAACCTTCTGTAACCTCCTTCGATTCAAAGGGGAAAATCCTCCTGTAACCTCCTTCGATTCAAAGGGGAAAAACCTTTTGTTGATGTCCTTCAATTCAGAAGTTTGGTGGCTGCCTGCTGGCCTCCTTCGATTTAGAAGACAAGTGCCTTCTTTACGCTTACCCCCAATTCATAAGGCAAGGACCTTCTTCAAGACAACAGGAACAATGCAATGGCCTCCTGCAGCTATCCTTTGACTTATAAGCCAATGGTCTTGCATGTTTTCCAAATTCACAAGGCAGAAATTTCCCTTCATGCTAGCGCTCACAAAGCAAGGGACCTACTGCATATAAGCTTCGATTCCCTCTTGAAAACCTTCAACACGTATAGTCTCTACACTATGACACATCTGGGTGTTCCAATCGAAGTTTATATCTTGGTGTTCCAGCTTAAAGATTTCAAGTGATGCACACAAATGATGCATGTGGTTCCTTCAAAAGGATACATACATATTTCAAATCGAAGAACACCCATTTGGGCCCTTTCGAAAGATACACATACAGTCCATTCGAAGGACACTTTGAAAGAAACATTATTATTTGAAAAGGAGTCTGGTCGAAGGATAGGGCTAGTTGGTCAAAACAAAAGAGAAGTAGTCTAAATGCTAGTGGTATCAAGTATAAGTCAGCTGCACTGGCCACAACGTTCCAAAACTGCTACAAAGCAGTCCTGTCACGCTGCTCCCATACTTGCACCAAATTGGCATATAAAAACTGCACCTCGAAGACTATAAGAACATCATACCCAATTTGTGCAAACTTTTGTTTTACCTCCCAAACACCAGCCAAACTCATTTAGAAATAAGACCTTCCATCACACATCTTAGGGCCCCCGGGTAGTTGCAAAAATTCTTGTTGTGAGAAAATTATCAATCTCTAAACACTCTCAAACACTCTTAAACGTTCTCAAACATTCCTAAATACTCCAACTCTAAAAACTCAAATCCCTTCATACACTAAGCGAACCTTTCGATTCACTCCTCAAACTTCCAGATAACAAACCTTCGACTCATTCCTAAACTACAACATAATAGTATTTTGATTCAATCCCTAGACTATTATAGAACAACCTTTGATTCATTCACCACCATCACATACCCTCCTTCGATTCAGTGACTGCCCAAACAAAGCAGTAACTGAACTAGCTTCAGGAAGATTCTAGCGAAGTTCCATTCACCACCAAGGAAGTCATCTGAGCTCCTTCGATTAAGCACTTCAAGAGGTAAGTTTTTCCTCCAAACTTGGAATTTGTTCATTTAAATATCATTTGTACATATAAATAAAAGGAAAATGTAGATATCCCATCTAGGAAGTTGACCATGCTTTAACTTTCGATCCTCACTGCCTGTATGTTAAAAATCTCAACCCTGACTAGTTAGACTTTGGATTTTGGTGCCCAATGATCTTGTGCTAACCCTGGCTTGTAGCTTTCAAAAGTTATACTTGTTAGTTTTATTTTCAAGTTTAGATAGTTTTTCATGGATCCTTCGATTCGCTAAACATTAAAGCCTTCGAATTTTAACTTGGGAGCTTTGCATTCCTGCAATCAAAGGGGTAACAAGGAGGTTGAAACAAAGAGTGCACCTCACGCTGACTTCCAAGCCAATCGAAGGAAGCAAGAAGGCAGAATCGAAGAGCGCATCTCATCCTAACTTCCAGACCCAAATCGAAAGAGGCAGGGAAGGGCAGAATCGAAGGGAAACTGCTGTCTGGATCGAAAAGCTTATGTTCCCTTTTTATTTTATTTTTTTTGTCTTTATATTTTATTTCTATTAAATATGGTTATAATAGTGTAGGATATTTATTTTCTGCATTTTTATTGCTTTATACAAATGTTAGTAATTAGGATGTATGGCAAGATAAAACCAACAAGTATACTACCCTAATCAAAGACAAAAATATATGCAATCAAAAATACTTTGCACAAATGCACCTCTAGGGTAATCCCATTTGTTGCTTCAGAAAATAGTCATGTCCCTCGAATATGGGCGTTTTAGCAAAGACACTCGATAAGAGATCGTAGTCTCTCGATGTCCCTTGATGTTGCATTTGGTAAACTATCTAGTCCCTAACAAAATTGCTAAAACGTTCCATAAGTTACCTTTTATGACTATACAAACGACTCACGCCCATTCCTTCACATCCAACGACGAGGCTTCCTACCAAACCAATGGTAAGATAACAACATCTAAGGGAGGAGGAAAAGAACATAGACCTTTTGAGTAGGTAGGATACTCATAGTTGCTCGCTTGATCACAATTAAAAAATCCCTTTCACACCAACACTTTCAATTGAAACATTTTTAAAAGTTAAAATACTTTGTACGCATTCTTATAGAAACGAGAATCATTACAAAGGCACTTTTCAAAATCACTTTCAAAAACACCCACAACAAACACCTCTTTGAACTATTTTCTTCAAAACCAACACTTTGTATGCATTCTTATAGAGACGAGAATCATTACAAAGACGTTTTCAAAATATTTTCAAACCCACACCACAAGCATATTTTCAAATAAAAGCAAGTGATCTAGCAAGCAACTAAGAGCCCGTAGATTACTACGGATGAAAAGGGTGCTAACACCCTCCCTTTTCATAACCTACCCCCGAACTCAAGAAAATAATCTCAAAGGTCTTTCCTTTTCTTTTCACCTTTCCTTATTGGATAAAAGAAAAGTCGGTGGCAACTCTTGTTATCCGCAACAATTGCAATCAAACACAAAACACCCAAGTCAGTTCTCCCACCATATTACAGAACTGGTGACTCTGCTGGGGACTTACTTAAAAGTGGGGTTAACTTAGGGCTAGATCACCTTTAATTGCTTTCTTTGTTTGACTTGTTTACTTTATATTATGGTTTGTCGTTTGGGTTTGTTTTGATCCTCTACCCAGATCTGGGGCACCTTTTAGGTAAGTAGCAATAAATTTTGGAAATTGTGTGGGGCATACCGACATGGTCAAAGCAATAGCTATGTTAGTGTGACACATTTATTGGTACCGATTGCCCTTGAGTAGTCAAGGAGAATATGAAGCCGCTGTGTGGTGTCATGAAGCACTAACTAACTTTAGAACCTTAATTGAACAACTTGGCCATTAGGAAGTAGTGAGGCAGTTGGCTTTGGTGCACTCCAAAGTTGGTTGATACTCGATACTACGCTCATTGAGATTAGACTTTTGGGATATTTTGGTCACCAATGAAGAGGCTTGCGCTGAAATAATTCCCGATGAAGAAAGATCAGTGATATTGAGATCCCCTAGAACCCGTTTACTTTTTAGGACAAGTTGAGCCAACTAAACTTCAAGAGGGTACCTACCTATGAACCTCATGCAAGCCTAAATCTAAGGACTTATTTTATTTTCTTGTGTATATACTTGTACATAACATCATGACATTATACCATAGCATTTTACACTAACCATTTCAAGGATTTCGAGATTCATCTTTGTTCTGTTTTGTAGGACATGGCTCCCACTCGCAGGAATACGATCCAAGTCAATCTCGTACGAGTATGTTTTCAACTCAAAGAATTAACACCAAGGGTTTGTGAGAATTCTCTGTTCACCAAAAGACATGGACGACTTCTCAACCTGGTTACCTCAAGCTTTGATGAAGACACGATGGAAGTGCTTTTCCAGTTCTTCGACCCTTTACACCATTGCTTTACCTTGCCCGATTACCAACTTATGCCTACTATGGAAGAATCATCTCATCTCTTGGAAATTCCTATTCTCGACCAATTACCTTTCAACGGTATTGAAAGAGACCCGAGCCCCGAGGAGATTGCCCGAGCTTTATACTTGCAACAATCCGATGTCATAGCTAACTGGGAAACAAGAAGTGGTGTCAAAGGGTTTCTAGCCAGGTTCTTATTGGAAAAGGATCAAGACTGTTGGAATACTCTGGATTTACAAGCCTTTGAAGAAGTCTTGTATCTTATTATCTATGGGATGGTACTATTTCCTAATCCTGACCAACTTATAGATGTGAACACAGTCAAAAATTTTATATCTCACAATCCAGTGCCTACTTTGCTGGGAGACATCTTGCATTCTCTCCACTCCCGCACCATGAAGAGAAGGGGAACCCTCACATGTTGCACTCCTCTGTTGGCTAGGTGGTTTGCTTCGCACCTACCCCGGTCTGTTGTGAAGAACGAGCAAGGCTTGAGATGGTCCAATAGGTTGATGTCACTCAGACATTCGGATATTCATTGGTGTTCTCGATCCTTGGAGGACATTACTATCATCAATCGATATGGGGAATTCCCTAATGTCCCTCTGCTTGGCATTAGGGGAGGTATTACTCACAACCCTAGCTTGGCTTTGCGACAGTTTGGCTATGCACGAAGAGATGGTCCTCGTGATGTGCTCATCCAAGGTGTGGTATTCGACTACGAGAGAAATGACAAAGGCTGTCGTCAAAGGTTTATACGAGCTTGGAGAATGGTAAAAAAGGTGGATAGTAAGACATTGGAACACAAAAATTCTATTCCCCTTGAGCCTTACCTTAAGTGGGTACGAACTCGTGCTCAGAGTCTTGTAATGCCTTACCCCTCCATCCTACCTATCATCATGGAGCCTGTTGCTGAAGGAGAGGTTCCGTATACTGTCATTTATCCTAACATGCCTACCTCTCTTGAAGATTTGCAAAAGGATTAGATTGAGCTAAAGGAAGAGCGAGACACCTTCGAAGCCCAATTCCATGTGAGTGAGAAGAAAGTTTTGGAGCTTACGAGACAGCTTCATGAAGAGGGAAGTTTGAACGCCTACATTGCGCCAAAAAGGACGCGCTCGAGCTTTTTGTCTTAGGAGTTTATTTTGTGATTATTTCCTCCATTGTAAGCCCCAAGAGGCATGATGTAATCAACTTGGATTTATTAATATAATGTATGTTTCCTTTTGTCTGAGCAAATTTAAATCTCCTAGTTTTCTTGAAATCATTTGTATATGCATTTTCATTCATCATAACACAAACAGTTTTTTCATAACATGTTTCCTTATCTTTCTACTGTTTATTTCAAGAGATGGATATTGAACAGAAAATAAAGGATCTTCAAGCGCAGAACGCTCAATTCCAACAGATGTTCCTGGCTCTGGCTAAAGGACAAGAAGACCTGGAGGCTCTACTGATCAAAGATAAGAAGAAGAAGGCGAAGAAACTAGCCGATGTTTTGAATTTGGGAAAAAGGTTCAGAGGACCGGCCAAGCGAGCTCTAGATTTCATAACCTCGTCGGGTGAGGGAGATAATTAAGAATAAAAGAACAAGGAAGGGAATGACAACCCAGAGCCTGAGGAAGATGGAGCTGACTACTCTGAAGAATAATATCCTCCTGCTGATGATAAATATAAACAGTTGGAGGATCGCCTCAATGCTATAGAGATCTAAAGGGTACCCGGGCTGGATTTTGAAGAGCTAGGACTGGTCTTAGGGGTGGTCACCCCATAGAAATTCAAGGTCCCCACATTTTTTAAGTATGACGGTGTCTCTTGTCTTAAGCTACATTTAAGGTCATACGTCAGGAAGATTCAGCCCCACACTGCTGATAGAAACCTATGGGTGCGTTTCTTCCATGAAAGTTTGTCAGGAACACAGTTGGATTGGTTCTATCAGTTGGAAGGAACCAACATTTGCAATTGGGAAGATCTGGCTGCTACTTTTTACAAGTAATACCAGTATAATGCTGACCTAGCTCCAACTCGAACACAATTGCAAAGTATGTCTATGGGTTCTGGTGAGGGTTTCAAAAATTATGCCCAGAAATGGAGGGATCTCATGAGAAGAGTCCATCCCCTTTATATGATAGAGAGTTGGTCGATATGTTCTTGGGCACGTTGTCTGTTCCATTCTTCAACCATCTGATTGGAAGCTCTTCAACTGGGTTTACTGAGTTGATCTTGACTGGTGAGTAGGTAGAAACTGGTATTAAGAGTGGAAAAATTCTAAGGGATACATCCTTAAGTACGATGAATAAACCCTTCACTAGAAAGAAGGAGGTCAGTACTGCTTATGGCTAGAGAAATCAAAAAAATGATAAAGGATGTTATGATCTCTAATCCTGTATCAAATCAACAACAAAACCATCAACGCATGCCAGATGCGCCCATAAGACGATTCACCTGGATCAACATGACCTTATCCCAGGTTTTGTCTCATCTGTTGAAGTCTAATCTAGTGACTCTAAAGGAAGCTCCCAAGAATCCTAATACTGCTTCTCCCCACTACAACCCAAATGCTCGATGTGCCTATCATTCCGAGAGTCCGGGGAATGATACAAACGATTTTTAGGCTCTGAAAAATAAGGTACTAGACCTTATCGAGGCAAAAGAGATTGAGTTTGACCTTCTAGAGACACCTAATGTAATAACAGTGCCAATGCCCAAACATGGCCAAAGTGTCAATGCTGTTGATGACGACTGTTTTGTTTCCTCCATGGATGAATTAACTACTCCTCTTATAATTGTTAAAGAAAATCTGTTGTGATCCGGTTTATTTCCGGGCAGTAGTGAAGGTTGCCACTTATGTATGTCTCTACCAGATGGCTGTTTGTTGTTAAAAATGGGCGCCCAACGCTTAATGGTTAACAAAGAAATTCTGCTCGAAAAATTCCCCTTACAAGAAGTTGTTGTGAAGATGTCTCGATAATCACCATTTTTGACAATCCTCCCAAGGTATCCACCAAAAGACCCGTCAGGATTACATCTGTTCCAAAGTTTGCTCCCTTGATCATCACCATGCCGGGGCCAATACCATATTCCTCGGATAAAGCTGTTCCCTGGAATTATGGGGCTGACATCTATTACCATGGCATTAAGTAAGACCTGTTGGCTATTGAAGACAAAATTACTGAAGATACTGATCCTGACGTTGACAATATCGTCGGGACCATTAAAATTACGAGAAGCAGAAGAGTTTTCTCTCTCGAGATATCTCCAAAAACTGTTGCTACTCCTGTGATTATTCCTGCTGCTGCTCCTGTCAGTATTCCCATTGTTACTCTTATTGTTAGTTCTGTTGTTATCCCTGCTACTGAGTCGGCCGAGACTCGGGGCAAAGGGGTATTGGTTGATCCTGTCCAGACGAAGGTACACAAAGAAGTCATCCCCTAGGCTTCTAAAAGGGAAATGGAAGAGATATTAACGATAATCAATAAAAGTGATTATAATGTCATGGAGCAGTTGGGGCAGACCCCTTCAAAAATCTCAATGCCGACCTTACTTTTGTGCTCTGAAGCCCATGCTAAGGCTTTAGTAAAATTCTTGAAGTCTGGCCACGTGCCTCAAGAGACCTCCGTTGATCAATTCGAGAATTGCGTGGCCAGCCCGACTGCTAATAATGGACTGGGTTTTTTCGATGCTGATTTAACCCCTAAGGGAAGGAAACGCAATGATGCCCTGCATGTCTCCATTGGACTTAAAATGAATTTTCTATGATTTTTTGAAATTTAAATCAATTAAAATAAAAATCAGAAAATAAAATATCAAACCAAAAAAATATGGGCCATCTGATCATTGTTAAAACGTGTTAGTAAACAGATCAAGTGGTACTGGCGCGCTGTGCATGTTATGGTGTTTAGTGAATAAAACACTAGATCACTAATTAAATCAGAAATTCAAAAAGAACAAATGGCACGCCATCATTGGTTGGAAGATGACACGTTGGTCATCTTCAACCTCCAGCCAACGTGAATTGCAGGTCTCTCAAACTGTAAAATCAGAAGCTCAGACATATGCCATTCGCTTCGTCTCTTCAAGACGAAGACAACCACACCTTCGCGACAAATTTATATAAATTGTAGCTCAAGTAATTTGGAAGGAAATTTTTGAAAAGGAATTTGAAATTTCATGGTCAAAATGTGTTTCCAGTTAAAAGCAAGTGTTGCAGTTGCAAGTTTCCAAGTTACCAAGTTTCCAGTCAAAATTCTGACTTGGTGAGAAATTCAGTTCCAAGTTACCAATTTCAAAACAATGGCATTTTTAGCTCAAGGGGTCTTAGGACATGATTCTTGATGCTTTAGAAAGATGAGATTACAAGCTTTGTAATGGAAAAAGAATGGAATCAAATGGATGTTTTATCTGAAAGTTGCAATGAGTCAAAGTTGGGAAAAAGAAGTTGACTTTCCATACTTAGAAATATTTCAAAATTTTCTTCAAAAGTTACCTATAATGTTTTGCATCCAAACATGGCCTTCCACTTGGAATATGCTCTTGACTAAAAAATATGGCATGAAATAGATCTTTTGAATGACATTGTGACACTTGAAACATTCAAAATCTCCAAAATTGAGAGGGTTATGAATTGTCGAAGTTGGCAAAAAATCATGAAGTGACCTATAATCTTTTGTATCCTTAGGGCATCTTCCATCCATTTTATAACTTTGCACATAAAAGAAGGAATAAAGCTCACACCCTCAATATCATTATGGAAAATTAGTGGGCTCCAGGTGATAAAAATTGACCAAGTTATGATAATTTGAAGTCACACATGGGAATTTGGGGGTTTATTTGGAGGACTTGTAATCTTTCTTCTTCACCAAGTTTCTTCCACATGAAAACTCCTTAAAAGTTTTGAAGTGATTTGTTAATAACTATTTGAAGATAAGGATGTTTTTGGAATCACTCAAAAATACCAAAAGATGAGAAATATATACTTCTTTGAAGTTCAAAACCCTAGCTCCTAGATCAAGAAAAATGCTTTGAGGAACTTTGACAATTTTAAAAAACCTTCTTGTACTAACACTTTTGCTTTGTAGATAGAAGTTGTTGAGGATGATAATGAGAACTCATAGAAACCAAAACCACTTCCATATCTTGAGAATTGATAGAAATATCCACTTGTGACCAATGAGAATAAGGCCTTGTCCAATCATGACAACTTCTTCAATCAACACCTTGTACTTTTGAATCAATCTTGATAACTTTGAAATGTGGTGAACCAAAATAAACCTTGCCATGCCATTTTCTCCAAAAAAACTTCAATGGTGAGGTTTGAATTTCTCAAGCTTTATTGACTAGGGTATGGAAATAAACTCATGAACCCATGGATCAACTTGCTAAGCCATATTACCTTTACCTACTGTTGTACCCCAAAATTTGCCCTCTCATTCTCTCAACATTTCTCATCACAAGGCTCTTGAAGATCAAGATCCAGTTAGGGTTTCATCTGCTCAAGACTTCTCCTTGCACTGTTGACCCAAATTAGGGTTTGTGTTTGCACAAAGATGTTTTGACCTAAAATGCCTAAGATAACTTTCTTGCTTCATATTGGACTCATAAGTTTACCCACATCAAGTTTCAAGTCTTGATTTCAAGTTTTGCCCAGTCAATTGGACAATTGACCTAGAAATCAGCTGTATTGGGGAAAAAGTCAACTATGGCCAATTGACAGTCAAACCTCATGAAAATTGACCCACATCAAAATTATGAACTCCTATGAACCATTTGATCAAGTTGGGATCACAATTCCACAAGATATTTGATCAGATCACCAAAAGGGCAAAATGGTCATTTTTAAGGTTTTGACTGCACAAAGGCAATTTTTGATTGTTTGACCTAGCCAATGGCAAACCAAGCTCACATATGGACTCAAGGACCCCATGGAATTATCTTGACATGCTCAACAAACTCAAAATATCCCAAGTGCACAAGATTGACAGTTGAATTTCCCAGTCAATTGATCAATTTTGACTGTATACTGAAAAGTCAAACTTTGACTTTTTGGTCAAAATCAAGAGTCAAGATTCATTTTTCATCAAAACATGCCAAATCATGAAACTTGTTCACCAAGAAATCAAAAAATGCAAATTAGGGTTAGAAATGAGAATTTTTCATAACTTAGAATTTTTCTAAGTTATGAAAAACCCTAATTTTTTCCCAACTTTGCCCCACTTTCTCACCAAGATCTATTTGGATTCAAGCAAAAGTCAAAACATGAAAGTTGTAGCTTGTTGCATAATCTACAACTTTGATTCACAAAGTTTTCCCAAATGAGGCTTGTATCTCAAGTTACAAAATTTTGAATAAGGGCACTAAACCATTCTTAACTTAGTGAAATTTTAACCTATTTTGACAAGGTTTTCTACCTAACTTCAAGTCCATTTTCCATACACTTCCACTTGGAATTTCAATTTGCATTTCAAAGATGGATTGTAGTACACATTCCAAGCTTTCCAAAATGTCCAAGAACTTCTCAAACAACCTCATAACTTGAGAGAATCGAATTTCACAATATGGCAAAAACTCACTTTTGAATTGGCTATTTTCCATGTTCATAATTTGTGCAAACTTCTCAAACCAGCATGCCCCTTTGATTACAGGTCCTTAAACCATCCAACACTCAATAATTTAATGCATGTTCATTGTGCTAAGGCCTTGTTTCATGAGTTCAAGCATTGCCTAAAGGATTAATCCCAAATTGGAAAAAGCATTATATCCATTTTTGCAAAAGTTTCACTTTATGTCATGATGCAAATCCACAAGTACAGATGAGATCTAATTGGCACAAGATTATGAGCAAAACACTCTGATCAAGGAGATATTATGCAGCACATTAGGGGGCCTCTACTGACCTAGAACACAACTTGGGCATTTGTTGCTTAAAGTGTAAGTAACATTGCATTTTGTAAGACAACTCTCATATCAGCTTACAAACACTTAAGCAAACTTGAAAAACACATCCAGGACATCCCAACTAAGCTAGTACACGACCCTAACATCCCTCATACACTCCCAATCCCAGAATCACCTTCAAACTGCAAGAACAGGGCAAGGCCTGCAGTTTGAGTGCCATCTTTCATTCCTCTCAAGCTTTCTTGCCCAAACCAGTTCACACACATTCCCTAGCATCCATGCAAGCTAACCAAGACCTGAAACACGACCTGTAATCCCTCTAACAAGTTCCACCATTTTCACTTTTTCATTTTGCAGTTGAAGTTCCACAACTCGATTCAAGGTGTCTCAAGGCAAAGTAAATATTGGAACAGCATCACCACACCTCAAGGAAGCTATACCAACCATTACCTTGCACTGAAAGCTTCCCCATTGCCAGATAGAACTTCAACTGAACAGGTACTTTGGTGAACTTCTAACTCTTAGTATATGCATCATTAGCTCTAGGTTTGTGAATAAGAAATGTTCTACTCATGCCACTGAACCTGTACATACTTTTACTTTTCATTTCTTTTGCTTGAGCCGTGAGAATTTAAGGTTTGAAAATGGCAGAAAACTTAGGTCAGGATTTGGGAATGTCAAAATTCTCTCTCATTTCTAAGAGTTAGGAGGTGTTCTTTATATATTTGGAATCGTGATTCAATGCTTAACATTTTTTGTGTTGAAAGTTTGTGCAAAAGATCAAGGAATCAGGATGTTTGAACTGGAAGAACAGGCGCGCGTTTTGGACAATTTTTTTGTCTGAAGGTTGAAGAAGAAGCCACATGGGCTGGGCCTGTGTGGTCTTTTCTTTTCACACCCTATTTCCATTTTCATATCCCCCAAGCCCATTTTGTGTATTTTTATGATTTTTTGATTTTTCCTTTTTCATTCTGACTCATTTATTTTTTCTTATCATATGAAAAACATAAAAAATATTTTTTGCATCATTTTTATATTTTTTAGACATTTATTGGATTATATTGATATTTGTATACAAATAAGTAAATAATATACTATTTAGAATAAATAGAGAAAAATAATGTAAACACATTTTATTTTTATTTTTTATTTTTTATCTTCTTGAAATATTTTTATACAAAACATACTTTTTTCATAAATATTAATTATTATTATTTTTATATATATATAATATTTATTTAGTAAATGATATATATATATATATATATATATATATATATATATATATATATATATATATATATATATATATATATATATATATATATATATATATATATATATATATATATATATATATATATATATATATATATATATATATATATATATATATATATATATATATATATATATATATATATATATATATATATATATATATATATATATATATATATATATATATATATATATATATATATATATATATATATATATATATATATATATATATATATATATATTAATACACTTAGGATAAAATACCAAAAATATACATATTTTTATTTTATTAATATTTAACACTAAAAATACATTTTTACAAATATACTTCCTTTTTATTTTATTTTTTGTATATAAATAGTAAATATTATATATATTAAATAATTAATACCCTTTTGGTTAAAATTAGGGTTTTGCCCTAAATATGAAAATATTCCAAAAATAATACTTTTTTTATTTATTTTACATAAATAATACTTTTTCATACATATAAAAATTCTTTTTACATCTTGCATATTTATTTCATTTCCATTTAATTTATGCCTTTAATTATATTGTAAATATTCAAAGAAAATGATGTAATAGCTAGGTTTAAGTTCTTGTCTAAATGAACCCCATTTGAAACATTTGTACCCCCCTCCCCATATTATTGTGCTGTAATAGTGTAGGAATTTAAATTTCGCACTTTAATGCTTTCTAAACATACCATGCTAGAGTTAGGGTTTGTATGTAAATAAAACGAACAAAATAGTTTTGACCTAATTTCAAGATAATCAAGCATGAAAATGGACAACACATTTCACACTTGCACCCCTAGGGTATTCCACTTTGTTGCCTTCAAATAATTGGGCCATATTGCATGTTAGGTTTCTTTGGGTAAAACAAACAATCAAATGATCATAAGTCCCTCAATGACGCTTTCGAAAAGTTGCCTAAAATGATCAAGTCCCTTTCAAAGAAAAAATTGCCCAAAGACATTTAACACTATTGCAATTATGGTCTAAACGATGACCCGCGCCCGTCCCTTTCACCTCCTAACACAAGATTGTCCACCAAATGCAGTGGTGGAACAAAATTGTCAAAAGGTTTAAAACATAACAAGAATCTTTGAGAAAACTTTAGGGTAGATAACTCTTAGGTACTTGTCAATTTGCAAAGAAAACGCTTGCCTATTTTCAAACCACACTTCACAAACACTTTCAAAACAAACTTTCAAAAAACCTTGAAACATCTTTTCAAAAGACAAAACACCTTTTGTAAAACATTCGAGTAAAGAATTGTTACAAGGGTAGCCTATACAAGGCATCTTTTCCAAACATTTTCAAAAACCACACACCGAGCACCATTTCAAACAATTGAAAACCAAGGCAAGTTTGATCTAAGCAAGTACCTAAGAGCCCATGGATAACCATGGATAGAAAGGGTGCTAATACCTTCCCTTTCTATAATCTACTCCCCGAACCCAAGAAAACTCTCAAAGGTTTTTGCTGTGCTTTTTTAACCCTTTCCTTAGGATAAAATAAAAAGTCGGTGGCGACTCTTGCTCAACCGAAACATTTGCGAAAACAAACGTAAAACCACAGTCAGTTCTCCCACCGTATCACAGAACTGGCGACTCTGCTGGGGACATTTTTTAAAAAGTGGAGTAACCTTAGGGCTTAGATCACCCTCTTGCATGACAAATTGTTTGAATTGTTTGCTTTATATCTTGGCTCTATTTGTTTGGGTTTACATTCCTACACCCGGATTTTGGGAGACATTCATAGATAGCAATATGTTGTGGAAACTGTGCAGGGTATACCGACACGGTCGAAGCAATAGCTATATTAGTGCGACATATTTGTGAGTACCGGTAACCCTTGAGTTCAATCAAGGAGAGTACGGGGCCGCTGAGTGATGTCACTAAGCACTAATGACCTAGAACCTTACTTGACCATCTTGGCCTTTTATTAGGGGTAGTGAGATGACCGGCTTTGGTGCAGTCCGAAGTTGGTAGATACTCGATACTACACTCATTGAGGGTTGTTTTCTTGGAATATTTTGGTCGCTAGTTAAGTGGCTAAACCAAAACAATGAACAATGAAAACAATCCAATGATATTGAGCTCCTTAGAACCCGGTTACTGTTTATAGGACAGGTTGTTTAGCCAACTACACTCAAGAGGGTACTTACCTATGAAACCCCATGCAAGCCTGAAACTAGGGTTTGGTGTGATTTGCTTGTACATATGTTTTGTGCATACATCATAAACATCATAAAGCATCATATGCATTCGCTAACCATTTCAAGGGTTTGGATCTTCATCTTTGTTCCTGTTTTGTAGGTCATGGAAATTCCTCGCAGAAACACCATTCAAGTCAACCTTGTGAGAATCTCTCCTCAACTCAAGGAGCTCACCTCAAGAATTCCGGAAAATTCATCCTTCAGTGAAAGACATGGTAGATTGCTCAGCCTAGTCAACACCAACATTGAAGAAGACATGATGAAAGTGCTATTCCAGTTCTTTGACCCTCTTCACCACTGTTTCACTTTCCCTGATTATCAGTTGGTACCCACTTTGGAGGAGTTTTCTCAACTCCTGAGAATTCCTATCCTCAATCAACTACCCTTCAACGGTACGGAAAAGGAACCAAAGCCGGAAGATGTTGCTCGAGCATTACATCTACAACCATCCGACATCAAGGGGCATTGGGAAACCAGAAGCGGCGTCAAGGGATTCTTAGCAAAATTCTTGTTTGAGAAGGCACAAGAATGTTGGAACTCATTGGATCTACAAGCCTTTGAAGAGATTGCGGCACTCCTTATCTATGGGTTGGTCTTGTTCCCAAATCCTGACCAATTGGTAGATGTCAACGCCGTAAAAATCTTCTTGTCCAGAAATCCAATACCAACATTGCTTGGGGACATCCTTCACTCATTTTACACACGAACAATGAGAAAGAGGGGTGTTCTCATGTGCTGTACTCCCCTCCTCGCAAGGTGGTTTATTTCGCACCTTCCACAATCTGTCTTGAAGAATGACCAAGGCTCAAGGTGGTCCCAACGGTTGATGACTCTTACTCACTCTGATGTACATTGGTGTTCTCGGTCCAGAGAAAATGTCATCATCGTCGATTGTTGCGGAGAGTTTCCTAATGTCCCTTTACTGGGAATTAGGGGAGGTATCACCTACAACCCTTGCCTAGCTTTGAGGCAATTTGGATATGCACGGAGGGATGGCCCTCATGACATGTTGATTCCTGACCTAGTTTTTGACTTCGACAACGATGCGCAAGGACTTCGCCAAAGATTCATCAGAGCTTGGGGAAAACTCAACAAGGTTGATAGCAAGACTCTGGGACACAAGAAATCCATCCCTCTTGAGCCTTATCTCAAGTGGGTACGAGCCCGAGCCCAAAGTCTGATGATGCCTTATCCTCATGTTCTCCCTGTGATTAAAGAGCCCGTCAATGAAGGAGAGGTTCCCTACACCATCCTACATCCAGACATGCCTACATCGTGGGAGGAAATGCAGAAAAGTTGGATTCAGCTCAAGGAGGAACAGAATACTTTTGAAGCTAGCTTCTACGCCAGTGAGAAGAAGGTTCTAGAGCTTACCCGCCGACTCCATGAGCAAGAGGCCCTCAACACCTACATCGCACCAAAGAGGATGCGCAATGTCTTTTTGCCTTAAGAAGTTATTTTGTAATATTTGGCCCATGGGGCATTTATGTACTAACAAATTTCTTCTTATTAATATGACGTGCGTTTTTCTTTGTTTGCAACAATTTTGAATGTCCTAAATCCTTGAATGCATTGCATACATAAGCATGCCATTCATCATGTGCATAAGCAGGTCTCACGCCAGGTTTCCTTATCTGTCTGCTATTTATTTCAGTAGGATGGATCTCGAGCAAACAGTCAAAGACCTACAAGCTCAGAATGCACAGTTCCAGCAACTCCTGATGACCTTGGCTAAGGGTCAGGAGGATATCAAGACTCAATTGGGGAATAAGGACCCAGTGAAAAGAAGAAAAAGAGGATTGGGGTGGCTACTTTGGGGAGAAGATTTGACGGAGAAGCTCGGAGAGTGCTTGAATTCCCTCCTACTTCTGATGAAGGGACCAGTAAAAGAGATGGAGCTGCGGTACCTTCCGAGTCTGATGCGGAAGAAGAGGAGGTTGAAGAGGATGAAGATTATTCTGACCAGCAATACCCTCCAGCTGATGATAAATACAAGGGTTTAGAAGACAGATTGGCCGCCATGGAATTACAAAGAGTACCGGGTTTGGATTTTGAAGACTTGGGTTTGGTTGTCGGGATTGTGATTCCCCCAAAATTCAAAGTGCCAGTGTTTGTGAGGTATGATGGGCTGTCCTGTCCAAAAATGCATCTCAGGTCCTACGTGAGAAAGATTCAACCCTATACGGCAGATAAAAACCTTTGGATTCATTTCTTTCAAGACAGCCTTTCGGGAGCTCAATTGGAGTGGTTTTATCAGCTAGAAGGAACCAGTGTCAGAAATTGGGAAGATTTGGCCACAGCTTTCTACAAACAATACCAGTATAATTCTGACCTTGCTCCTACTCGTACCCAACTTCAGGGTATGTCGTTAGGAACAGGCGAAGGATTCAAAGAATATGCACAAAAATGGAGGGATTTGGCTGGCAGGGTGAAGCCTCCTTTAACCGATCGTGAACTCGTTGATATGTTTCTAGGGACCCTATCTGGGCCATTTTTCAATCATTTAATTGGTAACTCTTCCGCGGGGTTTACCGATTTGATCTTAACAGGCGAAAGAATAGAAGCTGGCATCAAGTAAGGAAAGATTCAGAAGGGTGTTGCTGCAAGTGTTGAGAAGAAGCCTTTTAAGAAGGAAACAGCTATGGTATATTCTCAGAGAAGAGCAGGGAAGACGGAGCGTCGGCCAACTGTGGGGGCCGTAATGATTCAAAACACTCCGAGTGAGCAGCCTCGCTATAACCAATCCAGACCAAATCAACAACGGGTGGAACGGCCACAATGGCAGTTCACCCGCATTAATATGACTCCAGTGCAAGTGCTTCCCCATCTATTGAAGTTGAATCTCGCCACCATCAAGGAGGCACCAAAGAATGTGAATACGTCCTCTCCGCATTATCATGCCCATGCTAAATGCGCCTACCATTCAGACAGTGTTGGACACGACACCAATGATTATTGGGCACTCAAGCATAAAATCCAAGACCTGATAGAGGCTAAGGAGGTGGAGTTTGACGCTCCAGAGAAGCCTAATGTGATATCTGCACCCATGCCGAAGCACGGCCGAAATGTCAATGCCATTGAAGAAGATTTGTACGTTGCTGATGTCAGCGATCTGACTACTCCATTGCTAACCATTAAGTTGAACCTATTGAGGGCCAGGATCTTCCCGGGATGTAAGGAAGACTGCTATTGTTGTTACTCTCTGCCGTTTGATTGTCCGTTACTGAAGAAAGGCATCCAAGGCCTTATGGATAGTCGACAAATTTTGTTTGAAAAAGTTTCTGCTGTTCCAGTTCATACTGAAGATGTCTCAATCATAACCATTCACGCCAATCTTTCCAAGGTCGTCAAAAAGCCTGTTAAGATTACACCGGCTACGAAATCTGTTCCTTTGAAGATAACAATGCCAGGGCCTATTCCCTATGTTTCTGAGAAGTCGATACCTTGGAACTATGGCGGTGACGTCTCCTACCATGGTATCAAACAAATCGAAATAACTGGAGGAAGTTCGGATGATGAAGAAGCCAACATTAGTAGCATTGCGGGCACTAGCAAAATCACTAGGAGCGGGAGAATATTTTCTCCAGAGATTGCCCCTCCAAGAGCAGTCTTTGGACCCTCATCAGCTGACAAGGTCATCCCGGCACCAATAAAACTTTCTGCTAGAACTCCTTTGATTGAAGACGTTGTTGTTCCTAGTACTGTCTCTCCTACCGCTGCTGACAAAGGTAAGGGAATCCAAGATGAGCTCGTCAGGACGAGGGCTCAACCCTTGGTAATCCCGAAAACCTCCAAGAAGGAAATGGATGAGATTTTGAGGATAATCAAAAGAAGTGATTACGATGTAGTAGAACAGCTGGGGCAAACCCCCTCCAAGATCTCCATGCTGGCACTACTGCTTTGCTCAGAAGCGCACGCTAAAGCCCTGATAAAATTCCTGAAGGCAGCCCATGTGCCCCAGGAAACCTCTGCGGATCAGTTTCAGAATTGCGTGGCTAGCCTGACTGCGGACAATGGATTAGGTTTTTCTGATGCTGACCTAACTCCTAAAGGTAGGAATCACAATGATGCTTTGCACATTTCAGTCGAGTGTCGAGGAACTACTCTCGCACACGTCTTGGTTGACACTGGTTCGTCGCTGAATGTGTTGCCTAAAAAGGCCTTGGACCGACTAGATTGTGAGGGATTGGAATTGAAGCCGAGTGATATTGTTGTCAGAGCTTTCGATGGTTCGAAGAGAATGGTCCATGGAGAGGTTGAAATTCCCATCAAGATAGGCACTGAGGTGTTTAAATCCACTTTCTATGTGAAGGACATCCATCCATCATACTCTTGCCTGCTGGGTAGACCTTGGATACACCATGCTGGGGCAGTCACCTCCTCCTTACATCAGATGTTGAAGTATCCTGTCAAGGGAAAGATCATCACTGTCCATGGCGAAGAAGAGTACATGATTAGCCACTTAAATTCTTTCCGGTATGTGGAGGTTGAAGGAGAGTTCATTGAGACACCGTTTCAACATTTTGAAGAAGTCCTTCCTGAAATAGCAGTAGCAAAGTTGGCAGCTGAGGCACCGAGACAGATGGCCAGGATGGCATCTCTGGAGGACGCAAGGGCCGCAATAAAAGAAGGGAAGAATTCAGCATGGGGGCAGTTACCTGACATTCCACATAAGACAGACAAATTTGGATTAGGGTTCACTACCGCAGGCCAAAAAGCTATGCGTCGGTCGAAGATTGAAAGAGTGCCAGTCAAAATTTCTCCCTACGGAATCAACGCTTTGGAGGATGAAGACAAAGAGAGCAACATTGAAGAGTGGATTTATCCAACTATCAAAGGAGGATTGAGCAACTGGGAGGCAAAAGACTTTGCCCCCATCACTTTTATTCATCAGTAATTTATCTGTTAAACATTTCTTATTTGGTCTGTAATATTTACTTTCAAACAATCCGTACACTATCTTTCACCTCCTGCCTTGCCCGGGGCATGTAGGTCCACTTGTAAGGGTTTTGATTATTTTTCATATCCATATGCCATGTTTAATGATTCATTGGACGTTTTTCATTTGATAAACTGCTTGTGTTCATTTTCTTTCCTTTTGCATTTTCTGTTTAAGGATGGCTATCCCTTACACACACCCACACTCACCAATGCAGGTACCCATCCACTCCGGATTCCATGGGTGACTATTCTGCTATATCTTTCAATAACTCTGAGGATCTGGTCAATCTAGCCGAGTATGAAGATGACGAAGGTTGTGAAGTACCCGGGGAACTAGCCAGACTTCTGCAACAAGAGGAAAGGGCCATATTACCGCATGAGGAGTCACTGGAAACTGTCAACTTAGGGACCGAGGAAGACCGGAAGGAGGTGCAAGTGGGTGCCAATCTGGAACCAAAAGTCAAGGAGCGCCTGGTACAGTTGTTGAATGAGTATGTTGAAATCTTCGCTTGGTCTTATGAAGACATGCCGGGTTTAGACACATACATCGTGGTTCACCGTCTCCCCACAAGAGAAGACTGTCCACCGATCAAGCAAAAAGTTCGCCGAATGAGGCCTGACATGTCCGAAAAGATCAAAGCAGAAATAATGAAGCAATTCGATGCTGGCTTTCTAGCTGTTACGTCCTATCCTCAATGGGTCGCTAACATTGTGCCAGTACCTAAGAAATATGGCAAAGTCAGGATGTGTGTGGACTACCGGGATTTGAATAGGGCCAGCCCTAAAGATGATTTCCCGCTACCTCATATTGACATCTTGATCGACAATACATCTCAGCATAAAGTGTTTTCCTTCATGGATGGATTCTCGGGCTACAATTAAATCAAAATGGCCCCCGAGGATATGGAGAAAACAACTTTTGTCACTCAATGGGGCACTTTCTGTTACAAGGTGATGCCGTTCGGGCTGAAGAACGCAGGGGCAACTTATCAACGCGCCATGGTAGCTTTATTTCATGATATGATACATCATGAGATTGAAGTTTACGTAGACGATATGATAGCTCGGTCACAAACAGAGGAAGAGCACCTTGAACATCTGGAGAAGCTGTTTGTCAGGTTAAAAGAATACAAGCTCAGGCTGAATCCAAGTAAATGCATTTTTGGAGTCAGGTCTGGTAAACTCCTGGGATTCATTGTAAGCAACAAAGGCATTGAAGTCGATCCCTCAAAAGTAAAAGCAATACAAGAGATGCCTGCTCCCCGTACTGAGAAGGAGGTTAGAGGATTCTTGGGGCGCTTAAACTATATTGCCAGATTCATCTCACATCTGACTTCTACCTGTGAGCCAATTTTCAAACTCTTGAAAAAAGATCAGGTAGTCGAATGGAACGACTATTATCAAACTGCTTTTGATAGAATCAAGGAGTATTTGCTAGAACCTCCTATTCTGATGCCACCCGTCGAAGGAAGACCATTGATCATGTATTTGACCATCTTGGATAACTCAATGGGGTGTGTTTTGGGCCAGCATGACGAGTCTGGTCGAAAAGAGCATGCTATTTATTACCTTAGCAAAAAGTTTACCGACTGTGAGACTCGCTACTCACTGATCGAGAAAACTTGCTGCGCTTTGGTATGGGCTGCTCGCCGACTAAGACAGTATATGTTGACTCATACTACCTTGTTGATTTCCAGAATGGATCCTATCAAGTATATCTTCGAAAAGCCCGCTTTATCTGGAAGGATAGCTAGATGGCAAATGATCTTAACTGAGTATGACATCCAGTATACCACCCAAAAAGCTATAAAAGGGAGTGTGCTAGCTGACCATCTGGCTCACCAGGCTATCGAAGATTATCAACCCATGAGATTTGATTTCCCGGACGAGGACATCATGAATTTGGACAACATTGAAGGTAACGGACTGTATGACGGACCCGAAAAGGAATCCCGATGGACCCTGTACTTTGATGGTGCTTCAAATGCACTTAGAAACGGTATCGGCGCGGTACTCATTTCTCCGGAAGGTTGTCACACACCTTTCACGACCCGACTTTGCTTCAGCTGCACAAACAACATGGCTGAGTATGAAGCTTGCATCTTTGGTCTCAAGGCTGCTATAGACTTGGGGATCAAATCTTTGATCGTATTCGGGGACTCGGCTTTGGTTATCAGTCAAATCAAAGGAGAGTGGGATACCAAGCATCCTAATCTTATCCCATACAAAGAACATGTCCTGACATTGTTGCCTCATTTCGAGCAAATTACCTTCGAGCATTTCCCGCGAGAAGAGAATCAGCTAGCAGATGCTCTAGCCACAATGTCCTCCATGTTTAAACTCAACTGGGATAACGAAGCTCCCCAAATCACCATCGAGCGAATGGATGAACCTGCGCATTGTCACAAGATTAATACCGAAGAAGTAGTGGAACAACCCTGGTTCCATGAAATCAAAAGGTATCTCGAGACTAGAGATTATCCTGAAGGAGCTTCCGTAAATGACAAGAAGTTCTTAAGGAAATTCGCTGCTAAGTTCTTCCTGAGCAACGACATCCTTTACAAACGAAGCCATGATTGTGTATTACTCCGATGCGTAGATAAAGCTGAAGCAGAGTTGATCATGACTGATATACACATCGGCACATTTGGCACTCACTTGAGCGGGCATACAATGGATAAGAAGATCCTAAGGGCAGGCTATTACTGGTCTACCATGGAAGCTGACTGCCATCAACATTCTCGTACTTGCCACAAGTGTCAAATCTATGCTGACAAAGTTCATATCCCTCCGGTTCCTCTCAACGTCCTGACTGCTCCATGGCCCTTTGCAATGTGGGGCATTGATATGATTGGAGAGATCAAGCCCACGGCTTCCAACGGACATCGCTTCATCCTGGTTGCCATTGACTATTTCACCAAATGGGTCGAAGCAGCTTCCTTCGCCTCTGTTACTAAAAATGTGGTTGCCCGCTTTATCAAGCAAAATCTCATATGTCGGTATGGTGTTCCAGACAGGATCATCACAGACAACGGTACAAATCTGAATAACACGATGATCACTGCATTGTGCGAACAGTTCAAGATTTATCATCACAATTCATCTCCCTATCGGCCGAAGATAAACGGTGCTGTTGAAGCTGCGAACAAAAACATTAAGAAGATCATTCAGAAAATGACAGTCACTTACAAAGACTGGCATGAGATGTTACCGTTTGCTCTACATGGATACCGTACGACGACACGTACTTCAACTGGGGCAACCCCATGTTCTTTGGTTTATGGCATGGAAGCTGTTTTGCCTATGGAAGTCCAGATCCCTTCTCTAAGGATTATAAAGGATGCAGATTTGAATGAAGATGATTGGATGCAGACCCGACTTGATCAACTCAATCTGATCGATGAAAAGCGACTTGCTGCTATATGCCATGGTCAGACGTATCAAAAGCGGATGATCAAGGCCTTCAATAAGAAAGTCAGATGTCAAGTGTATCAAGTCGGAGATCTCGTAATCAAGCGGATTATCTTGCCGCAAAGTGATCCCAGGGGAAAATGGACTCCTACGTATGAAGGACCATTTGTGATCAAGAGCATATTTTCTGGTGGTGCAATGATTCTGGCCACCATGGACGGCGACGATTTGCCGCACCCTGCGAACGCATACATAGTCAAAAGATACTACGCATAAAGGACCCGACAAGTCGAAAACCCAAAAGGGCGGCTTGGGCAAAAATGGGCATCCCGGTGAACCGAAAACTCGAAAGGGCGGTTCAGGCAAAAATTAGGGATAAAAACAAAAAAAATCTGTACACCCGGCAAGTCGAAAACCTGAAAGGGCGGCTTGGGAAAAAAGGGGTTTCCCGGTGGATCGAAAACCCGAAAGGGCGATTCAGGCAAAAGTTAGGGAATAAAAGCGTATGACTATGTCTCGTCGGATCATTTCAAGGACAATCTCTTCATCAACCGGTTCCAGGCTTCTGATCAATCCAGTCATCGTCAAACGAAGCATTGAATGGACAGATATTCAGAGTTGTGAAAGCCATAGCGGAATGGAATCCCATGGAATTATTTCACATAGCCATCCTTATTTTGTATAAATCTTTCAAATATTTACTGCAAAATCCTCTTACTAGGATGATTGTCTCCTCTGTACAAATATACTCATAGAAAATCAATACAAATACTTTCCCCAGAAATTTGTGTCATTTCCTTTTCTTTTCTCTTACACTGTTTGTTTTATTTTGAGAAACGTCCAATGTTTTGTTAAATAGGCATATGCATTTGAACATAATCATTTCCTTATGAACCAAGAAAGAGGATTACTGATAAGTCAAAGGTACAATTGGATAACCTGATACCCCGTCAAAGGAAACCCCCGGGAGATTTGGAATCCATATCCCTAGCAAGTCTTGAAGGTCATCCCCAGTAGATTCTGGAAGCTTATTCCCCGCAGAGTACGGACGTCTCTCCCGAGTTTTATTCAAAGTTATTCCTCACAATGGCTTATAACTGTGTTATCCTCAGCTAACAATCACAGAAGATCGCACTCGCCAAAATTCTTCCTATCCCCAGCAGAGTTCATCAAAGTTCCCCAGTAGTAACTTATCTTTACAATCCCCAGAGGAGTTTATCTTTGTTATCTCCAGCCAGAGATTCCTCCAGAACTCATTTCCCCTCAGAGTTCAAATTTTCAGTATCCCCAGCTGAGCTAAAGCTTCAAAATTATCAATCTCCAGCGGAGCCAGACTAATGAACCGTTTCCCCACAGAGTTTTAGAAAGGAAAATCTTGAGTTCCCCAGTGAAGTCGCCAGAGATATTTCCCGCCAAACTGAAGATTCTCAGTCTTGCATCCCCAGCATGAGTCTACTAGATTGGAACTCCCCAGTAGAAGTCGTCAGGCATTCCCCAGAAGATTGGTATACAACCCAAGCTCTTTATCCCCCAGCAACAGCCAAGGAATTATTCTTCCCGGCAGCAGTCAGGATGCTTTTATTTTCATCCATCCAGGATTCATCTATCACCAGCAAGACAGCTCATCAGCTTACATGCGCATTCATTACATTCATATCATAAACACTGATATAATATATAATGTATCATACATTTCATGCAACATAATTTTGTGTTCAGCTAACATTTTGTCCTTTTCAGGATAAGAATAAAAGGCTATCATTATTAGTTTCAGATGCAGTTTTGCACAGACTCATCATCAGGCAACCCTACACCGGTTCCTCCTCAAACTCCAAGATTTCTGAAAACAGTTTACGGGTCCTCCAAGTAACGGATGTTAACCTATCGCTTGTTCAGTTTCTTCTCCAGACTTCTGAAAACAGTCTATGGATTCTTCCCAACAACGGATGTTAATCTATCACTTGTTCAGATGCAACTGTTGAAAACAGTTTACGGACGCTTCCCAACAACGGATGATGCTCTATTGCTTTTTCAATTCCAAGACTTCTGAAAACAGTTTACGGGTCCTCCAAGTAACGAATGTTAACCTATCGCTTGTTCAATTTCTTCTCCAGACTTCTGAAAACAGTCTATGGATTCTTCCCAACAACGGATGTTAATCTATCACTTGTTCAGATGCAACCGTTGAAAACAGTTTACGGACGCTTCCCAACAACGGATGATGCTCTATTGCTTTTTCAATTCCAAGACTTCTGAAAACAGTTTACGGGTCCTCCAAGTAACGGATGTTAACCTATCGCTTGTTCAGTTTCTTCTCCAGACTTCTGAAAACAGTCTATGGATTCTTCCCAACAACGGATGTTAATCTATCACTTGTTCAGATGCAACCGTTGAAAATAGTTTACGGACGCTTCCCAATAACAGATGATGCTCTATTGCTTTTTCAATTCCAAGACTTCTGAAAACAGTTTACGGGTCCTCCAAGTAACGGATGTTAACCTATCGCTTGTTCAATTTCTTCTCCAGACTTCTGAAAACAGTTTACGGACACTTCCCAACAACGGATGATGCTCTATTGCTTATTCAACTCCAAGACTTCTGAAAATAGTTCACGGGTTCTCCAAGTAACGGATGTTAACCTATCGCTTGTTCAGTTTCTTCTCCAGACTTCTGAAAACAGTCTATGGCTTCTTCCCAACAACGGATGTCAATCTATTGCTTATTCAGACCCCCAGTTCGAAGATGGTCCAAAGCATGGACGCCTTCCTGATACTCATTCCAGATGGCATCTGTAAGCCCATCCCCGACAAGTTGCTGTCACCCCTCAAGATGGCATCTCTAAGCCCATCTCCAAATGGCATCTCTAAGCCCATTCCCGCATCCATTGCTTTGACGAGTGCAAATTTCCGGGCACTCTAGTGTCCAATCTCCTTTTACCCTCGAGTCACGAAAGGCAAACTTACCAATCTAACTCTTCGGATTCAAGAAGATTGAACAGGGGCAACTGTTGTACCCCAAAATTTGCCCTCTCATTCTCTCAACATTTCTCATCACAAGGCTCTTGAAGATCAAGATCCAGTTAGGGTTTCATCTGCTCAAGACTTCTCCTTGCACTGTTGACCCAAATTAGGGTTTGTGTTTGCACAAAGATGTTTTGACCTAAAATGCCTAAGATAACTTTCTTGCTTCATATTGGACTCATAAGTTTACCCACATCAAGTTTCAAGTCTTGATTTCAAGTTTTGCCCAGTCAATTGGACAGTTGACCTAGAAATCAACTGTATTGGGGAAAAAGTCAACTGTGGCCAATTGACAGTCAAACCTCATGAAAATTGACCCACATCAACATTATGAACTCCTATGAACCATTTGATCAAGTTGGGATCACAATTCCACAAGAAATTTGATCAGATCACCAAAAGGGCAAAATGGTCATTTTTAGGGTTTTGAATGCACAAAGGCAATTTTTGATTGTTTGACCTAGCCAATGGCAAACCAAGCTCACATATGGACTCAAGGACCCCATGGAATTATCTTGACATGCAGAACAAACTCAAAAGATCCCAAGTGCACAAGATTGACAGTTGAATTTCCCAGTCAATTGATCAATTTTGACTGTATACTGAAAAGTCAAACTTTGACTTTTTGGTTAAAATCAAGAGTCAAGATTCATTTTTCATCAAAACATGCCAAATCATGAAACTTGTTCACCAAGAAATCAAAAAATGCAAATTAGGGTTAGAAATGAGAATTTTTCATAACTTAGAATTTTTCTAAGTTATGAAAACCCCTAATTTTTCCCAACTTTGCCCCACTTTCTCACCAAGATCTATTTGGATTCAAGCAAAAGTCAAAACATGAAAGTTGTAACTTGATGCATAATCTACAACTTTGATACACAAAGTTTTCCCAAATGAGGCTTGTATCTCAAGTTAAAATTTTTTGAATAAGGGCACTAAACCATTCTTAACTTAGTGAAATTTTAACCTATTTTGACAAGGTTTTCTACCTAACTTCAAGTCCATTTTCCATACACTTCCACTTGGAATTTCAATTTGCATTTCTAAGATGGATTGTAGTACACATTCCAAGCTTTCCAAAATGTCCAAGAACTTCTCAAACAACCTCATAACTTGAGAGAATCGAATTTCACAATATGGCAAAAACTCACTTTTGAATTGGCTATTTTCCATGTTCATAATTTGTGCAAACTTCTCAAACCAGCATGCCCCTTTGATTACAGGTCCTTAAACCATCCAAAACTCAATAATTTAATGCATGTTCATTGTGCTAAGGCCTTGTTTCATGAGTTCAAGCATTGCCTAAAGGATTAATCCCAAATTGGAAAAAGCATTATATCCATTTTTGCAAAAGTTTCACTTTATGTCATGATGCAAATCCACAAGTACAAATGAGATCTAATTGGCACAAGATTATGAGCAAAACACTCTGATCAAGGAGATATTATGCAGCATATTAGGGGGCCTCTACTGACCTAGAACACAACTTGGGCATTTGTTGCTTAAAGTGTAAGTAACATTGCATTTTGTAAGACAACTCTCATATCAGCTTACAAACACTTAAGCAAACTTGAAAAACACATCCAGGACATCCCAACTAAGCTAGTACACGACCCTAACATCCCTCATAAACTCCCAATCCCAGAATCACCTTCAAACTGCAAGAATAGGGCAAGGCCTGCAGTTTGAGTGCCATCTTTCATTCCTCTCAAGCTTTCTTGCCCAAACCAGTTCACACACATTCCCTAGCATCCATGCAAGCTAACCAAGACCTGAAACACGACCTGTAATCCCTCTAACAAGTTCCACCATTTTCACTTTTTCATTTTGCAGTTGAAGTTCCACAACTCGATTCAAGGTGTCTCAAGGCAAAGTAAATATTGGAACAACATCACCACACCTCAAGGAAGCTATACCAACCATTACCTTGCACTGAAAGCTTCCCCATTGCCAGATAGAACTTCAACTGAACAGGTACTTTGGTGAACTTCTAACTCTTAGTATAGGCATCATTAGCTCTAGGTTTGTGAATAAGAAATGTTCTACTCATGCCACTGAACCTGTACATACTTTTACTTTTCATTTCTTTTGCTTGAGCTGTGAGAATTTAAGGTTTGAAAATGGCAGAAAACTTAGGTCAGGATTTGAGAATGTCAAAATTCTCTCTCATTTCTGAGAGTTAGGAGGTGTTCTTTATATATTTGGAATCGTGATTCAATGCTTAACATTTTTTGTGTTGAAAGTTTGTGCAAAAGATCAAGGAATCAGGATGTTTGAACTGCAAGAACAGGCGCGCGTTTTGGACAATTTTTTGTCTGAAGGTTGAAGAAGAAGCCACATGGGCTGGGCCTGTGTGGTCTTTTCTTTTCACACCCTATTTCCATTTTCATACCCCCCAAGCCCATTTTGTGTATTTTTATGATTTTTTGATTTTTCCTTTTTCATTCTGACTCATTTATTTTTTCTTATCATATTAAAAACATAAAAAATATTTTTTGCATCATTTTTATATTTTTTAGACATTTATTGGATTATATTGATATTTGTATACAAATAAGTAAATAATATACTATTTATAATAAATAGAGAAAAATAATGTAAACACATTTTATTTTTATTTTTTATTTTTTATCTTCTTGAAATATTTTTATACAAAACATACTTTTTTCATAAATATTAATTATTATTATTTATATATATATAATATTTATTTAGTAAATGATAAAGATATATATATATATATATATATATATATATATATATATATATATATATATATATATATATATATATATATATATATATATATTAATACACTTAGGATAAAATACCAAAAATATACATATTTTTATTTTATTAATATTTAACACTAAAAATACATTTTTACAAATATACTTCCTTTTTATTTTATTTTTTGTATATAAATAGTAAATATTATATATATTAAATAATTAATACCCTTTTGGTTAAAATTAGGGTTTTGCCCTAAATATGAAAATATTCTTAAAATAATACTTTTTTTATTTATTTTACATAAATAATACTTTTTCATACATATAAAAATTCTTTTTACATCTTGCATATTTATTTCATTTCCATTTAATTTATGCCTTTAATTATATTGTAAATATTCAAAGAAAATGATGTAATAGCTAGGTTTAAGTTCTTGTCTAAATGAACCCCATTTGAAACATTTGTACCCCCTCCCCATATTATTGTGCTGTAATAGTGTAGGAATTTAAATTTCGCACTTTAATGATTTCTAAACATACCATGCTAGAGTTAGGGTTTGTATGTAAATAAAACGAACAAAATAGTTTTGACCTAATTTCAAGATAATCAAGCATGAAAATGGACAACACATTTCACACTTGCACCCCTAGGGTATTCCACTTTGTTGCCTTCAAATAATTGGGCCATATTGCATGTTAGGTTTCTTTGGGTAAAACAAACAATCAAATGATCATAAGTCCCTCAATGACGCTTTCGAAAAGTTGCCTAAAATGATCAAGTCCCTTTCAAAGAAAAAATTGCCCAAAGACATTTAACACTATTGCAATTATGGTCTAAACGATGACCCGCGCCCGTCCCTTTCACCTCCTAACACAAGATTGTCCACCAAATGCAGTGGTGGAACAAAATTGTCAAAAGGTTTAAAACATAACAAGAATCTTTGAGAAAACTTTAGGGTAGATAACTCTTAGGTACTTGTCAATTTGCAAAGAAAACGCTTGCCTATTTTCAAACCACACTTCACAAACACTTTCAAAACAAACTTTCAAAAAACCTTGAAACATCTTTTCAAAAGACAAAACACCTTTTGTAAAACATTCGAGTAAAGAATTGTTACAAGGGTAGCCTATACAAGGCATCTTTTCCAAACATTTTCAAAAACCACACATCGAGCACCATTTCAAACAATTGAAAACCAAGGCAAGTTTGATCTAAGCAAGTACCTAAGAGCCCATGGATAACCATGGATAGAAAGGGTGCTAATACCTTCCCTTTCTATAATCTACTCCCCGAACCCAAGAAAACTCTCAAAGGTTTTTGCTGTGCTTTTTTAACCCTTTCCTTAGGATAAAATAAAAAGTCGGTGGCGACTCTTGCTCAACCGAAACATTTGCGAAAACAAACGCAAAACCACAGTCAGTTCTCCCACCGTATCACACCTACATTATTAACAAGTAAGACAAACCAACATTTCATTTTATTAATTAAAAGAAAAAGTTAAAATAAAACATGCATAATCACAAGAAAAACAAGTCAAGGTGCTTGGTGATTCCTCAAAGAGAAAAACTAAAGATAGGGAGAAGAACCAAAAGCCCTAATGTGATCTTGTTGTGATTGAATCAATATGGTATGATGAAGGGATCTTAGGGAAAAAATTGGGGTACAACACTTCCCATACCAAATAGATGTTAAAAGAGCTTTATTGAATGGTATAATTGAATGTGCATACATAAAAACAATTATAGCAAATGAGTCATATACAAGTTTCATCTTGAAGAATGTAAGCCTATGTTAACTCTTATGTATCCCACCTACACTTTTGAAAAATATTAGACAAGTTCACAGGTAGACCAAAATGTATACATAGGTATGGCATGCTCTTTTATTTATCTCACTAATCCACAACATAATATACTCTTGATTGTGTTCTTTTATCTTTATGTTATATCCTAATTTTTACCTCTAATATCCCCTATTATTTTGCATCTTTGCAACACATTAAGATCACAAACCTTGGGTTTCCTTTTAATATTCTCTCTCTCTTCCTTCTTTAAGTTTGCCTTTGAGGGATCACCAAGAATCCTATTGTGTATATTGTGCATTCGTTTATATGATTTATGTTTAATAACTACCAATCAAAATATAAAAATATGTCTTCTCTTCCTTTGTTAATTTTGCAAGAACAAGTGGTGAACCAAGTGGATCAAACAAGTTCCCTCAGCTAGGGTTTCATCTGGCCAAAGTCAAAGTATGATCAACATTGATTCTCAAAGGTTTTTACATTAGGTATTGGCCTATAATATTAGGTCATATCATCCTGAAACATCATTCAATCTCAATAGATCAAGAGTTCCCCAAGGTTGATTGCTTATTTCTCAAGAAAAGTCAAAAGTTCATGTGTTTATTTCCATGCCTTCATCATCAAGTAATCTCAAGTGTGGACATGATTAATCAAAGATAAATAAGGGATTCATCATTATAAGTTCATATATGTATCATCATGCTTTTAATTTCAAGTAAAGATCAAGTATACAAGTTGATTCAAAATGGGTTTGACTAAAAAGTCAATATTTTCAAGTTTAAGTTCAAAATATCATAACTCACTCATTTTTAAACATTTTTTAGTGATCCTTTGAGCATATGACTCTCCTTGACATCCTATCCAACTTCTCTTTACAAGGCAAGAGACAATTATGTTTGAAAGATCATCAAAAGTTTGGATACATTATAGGTTATCTTGTGGAATTAGAAAATTCTAACCTATTTTCAAGCAATATTTGCCCAACTTTCAAGGATCATAACTTCTTCAATTTTAATCATTCGAGGCTCATTATTTTTGTACAATTCTCTCATAGATGCCATCTATAAGTTCTCCTCAATGGTCAAGTTCTAATTTTGCTTGGAAGACCATGGAATTTATTAATACATTACAAGTCATTATAGGTCATTGGGAGTTAGAATTTTTCAAGTTTGTGAAGTCAGAACTTTGTGCCAACTTCAACATGCTATAAATTTTGAGACAAGTATCCAAATGCAACCTTTCTTTCCAGATTGTGATCTTTATGATGATGTTAGTACATTGTAAAAGGAATGAGTGTAAAAAGCCTATTGTGCAATATTCCCCAATGGTGTGAACATAACCTCATGAAATTGCATTTTTGCACTTTGGCCAGATTTCCACTTGATCAAAACTCATTCTAATCACCAAATTATCATGCATTTTGGACCAAAACATGTTTAATCAAGTGTCCAAAAGTTAATTGACTTATAAAACACAGGGTTTGATGGAGTTTTGAGGAGTTAGAAGTCACACTTCCCTCACCTTACAGGTTCACACGAATTGAGGGAATTTATGATCATTCCACACACTTATGCATTCCATCATAATATCCTATAAATAGAGAAGCTTACTCCATCATTATTAAAGCTTTTGAGAGCTAAAAACCCTTTCTCCTTCTTCAACTTTTTTGCAAAAATTATTGAGATTGTATTTCCTCTACAAGCCCTTTCAACTCAATTTCTTCATTCATACACCTTCCTTGCAACCCCAGGAAACTAACACAACAAGAATTAAAGCCTGAGATGCCCCATAACTCTCTAACCAAGCTCAGTTTCAGACAATTTTGATCACACTTTGTTCAAGTATCTACACACCTCCATTTGCTTCAAACTTTTTACCACGATGTATCCCTCGGATTTATGAAGCTCATGCTTCTTTTAGTTTCCATTTTCATTGTGATTTCATAATTTAATTTTGATTCGAATTTTCGAAAATACCACGAGTTTTCATAAAATTTTCTCTGCTCAGTTGATATAAATTTTAACAATGCATATGGTTGAGATCACGATGAAGAGGTGACCATAATAGTGGTAGTTTCAATGTCTCATGTTGCGAGTTTCAAAAACTCTGGTGAAGATCGCATGAGAAGATGACAGGAGGAAGAGAGAGATGATTGAGTTATGATTTAAATGCTTCAGCCAATCGAATCACGCCACTTAAAATGTTTTCATGGGGTAGCATTTTCTTGATTCTATGTGTTTTTCAAAATAAATTTCATCATGAGCATGCATCTATGAACCCTTAGATTTGCCAAGTCAGTTTAATGAAGGTTGATCATATGCCTCTCATTTTTTCTAGATTATTCCATTTTATTTTTCTTAATTTATTTTAAATTTCAGAAATTCATAATAATTCCATTTTTGTCCAAAAAATCTGAAAGTAATTTCTAAAAATCTCTCTGATTTTTCTTCATTTAATTTTTTTCTTCATATTTTTATTGTTAGTTTTATAAAAAGATTAGAGACCATTTCTGATTTTTCTATGGTCTCATTTGAATTTTATTTGATGTTTTGATTATACTTTGATATTTTACCTTTTATTTCCATTTAAAAATACTTTTAACATCCACTTTAATTGTTTCATTGTATTTTAATTGTTTTTTGACTTTGTTAACTGACTGGCCTTGGATCTTAGCTTGTTTGATCATTCTTATTAGATCTTAGGTGTTTATGGGGTGAAAACCCTAATCCACCAAAATGTATGAATAATTTTTATGATAACTTGATCAATGCTTTGATCAAATTTGGGATTTATGTTCTTGTTTAAGTTATCTATGCTTCATCTCTTTCTTCTTCTTTTTTCTTTTTGATCAATTGGATGATGATTGCTTTATATTTATTCAATTAGGTTTGGATTGATACTTGATGAATTTTTACCATTTCAAATCTACCTCTAAGTGATCAATTGATCACTCAAGGTACTTTGGATTGATGATAAGTTTGTCCTAAGGTATCATGAAGGATTTGATTGATGTAATTATCTATTCTCCTCGACTTAGTCTTGATCACCTTTGCTTTTAAACTATGGTGTGCATTATATGCAATACACCTACATTATTTTGGACCGACCTCAGATAGGTACAACTTCTATATAAGTTCACTTACAATTGTTTAACATAGCACCAAATTGTCCCAAATCAGAAAACTAATTACTAACACTAACTATTAATTGTACTAACATTTAATTCTCCGCACATTTATTTTTCCGTCATTTAAATTTCCCGCAATTTACTTTATGCTCTTTAATTTTAACATCTTTATCATTCTTGTCATTTTTACTTTCTTACCTTTATTTTTATGCCATTTTTCTTTTATTCCTTGAGAACTTTATTTTATGTCATTTTTATTTTGCTCCTTGAGCACTTCATCTTTATGTCCTTTTTCTTTTGCTCCTTTTTCATTTTTATTTCTTTCTTTAAAGACATTAAAAAAGGCTTAAACATTAAAAGTCTTCTAAGGTTCTTGGAACATGATTACTATCCTCAACTTATGGAGATTTAGACCTCTGGACTTAAGATTGAACCTTGACTTGGGAAAATCATCTGGACATTGTGACCTAATCCTTTATCTGAGACCTTGGTTGTGTTTTTGTTTTTGTCTGTTTGTTGGGAAATTTTATATGTGCATGCATTGTTACTTTGAAATCCATATGATGCAAGAACATTCATCTTAGATGTGATAATTGGATCAAACTCTAGATGGTCGAAGGGTAGCTTCTATGTTCGACATGAGTTTAACATGTCATCAAAGTTTGCTCACATGTTATTGTCGAAGACCTACATACTGTAGTCGAAGTGTGTTGTAGTCTGTGGCTGTCAAAATGATAGTGTTGTTAGTATATCGAATTGGGCACATTTGTTATGTTAAATTGTTTAAGTTAGCTTGTACCCTAAGTTAGCTTGTAATGGGTATTTGTGAAAAAACCTATTAGTTTAGTATGTTAGGTTTATTATAAATAACATACTAGTCTCTCATCATTGCATACAAGAAATCCTAATTTAGGGTGAGAAGGTTATTTGTTATTCTTGTGTACTTGTAATCTTGTCTAAAGAGAAAGTAAAGAGTAACAATTAATAGCCAATTCCTTGTGTTCTTCTTGTTTTTCCATCTTTTCTACCCTTGTGTGTTTCTTGATCATAGAGAAACCATTTATACTTTGTTTCCAAGGCATCATTTTCACAACAGATTGGTGCAATGAGAGTGGAGAAGATGCCTTCAACAAAGTATGAGATTGAAAATTTCACCAGAGCGAACGATTTCATTTTGTGGCGCTTAAAGATGAAATCCCTACTGGTTCAGCAGGGTTGTTTGAAAGCGTTGAAGGGAGAGACAACCATGAACGTCGCGTTAACGGCTGTTGAGAAGAAGATAATGATAGAGAAAACCCACATTGGAATATTGTTGAGCCTTGGTGATAAGGTTCTTCGACATATATCAAAGGAGACGTCAGCGAAAGGGTTATAGGTGAAACTTGAAAGTTTGTACATGACCAAATCATTGGTAAATCGACTCTACCTGAAGCAATCTTTGTATTAATTCAGGATGATTGAAGACAAAGTGTTGGCTGAGCAGTTGTATATGTTCAATAAGATGATTCTTGATCTTTAAAATATTAATGTGAATATCGATGATGAAGATCAAGTGCCGTTGTTGTTGTGCGTGTAACACGGTGGGAGAACTGACTTGGGATGTTTTGTGTTTTATCGCAATTGTTACGGATAGCAAGAGTTGCCACCAACTTTTATTTTATCCAAATAAAGGAAATGGTGAAAAAACAGGAAAGACCTTTGAGATTATTTTCTTGAGTTCTGGGGGTAGATTATGAAAAGGGAAGGTGTTAGCACCCTTTTCATCCATAGTTATCTATGGGCTCTTAGTTGCTTGCTAGATCAATTCCTTTGTTTGAAAATGTGCTTTGTGGTGTGATTTTGAAAGTATTTTTGAAAAGCGCCTTCGTTTAGGCAAACTTTGTAATGATTCTCATCTCTATAAGAATGTATACAAAGTGTTGTACTTTTGAAAATATTTCAAGTTTTGAAAGTGTTTTGTGTGTGTTTGAAAAGATGTTTGTTTTGAAAATGAGCAAGCAACTAAGAACGTTTTTACCTACTCAAAAGTCTTTGTTCTTCTCTTCCTCCTTTAGATGTTTCTATCTTACCATTGATTGGTAAGAAGCTTTATCTTTGGATTTAAAGGGACGGGGTGTGGGTCATCGTATAGTCATGAATAACAATGTTGTGAGATATCTTAGCATTTTTCTTGAGGGACTAAGATCATTTGTAAAGCAACATTCAAAGTGTCATCGAGGGACTATGATCTTGTATTTTGATTGTTTTTGCTAAGACATCTCACGAGCATAACATGACCATTTTAATAAGGCAACAAATAGAGTTAACCTTAGGGGTGCATGTGTGAATAGTGTTTGTATTTCATGCTTGATTTATCTTTGAATTAGTGTTTTCTAAGCATTGATTTTATCTTCCCATACAAATCCCAATTACTAGCATTTATATGAAGACGATAAATTGCGGAAGATAAATATCCTACGCTATTACAATCATTAGGGGGATGGGGTGTACAAATTTACAAATGGGGAATGCAAGAAATTAAAGTCCTAATCATCTAGTACAAGCAATGTAAAATAGACTTGTTTTGTTTTTGTTAAGAGAGGAAATAAATTTGCTTAAGAAACTATTTTTAGTCTTTTTGTCTTAAAAGAAATAAAATAAAGCATGTGAATATAAAGTATTTTTTGGTGTTTTTGATTAATGAAAATAAAGTGATGATAAAAATAATAAGAGAATAAGGGTCAAAATCACCACGTTGTTGAAATAAGAGAGAGCAGAAGTTCTGACTCTGGTGCACTGCAAGTCAGAAAGAAAATGTTAACAGGAATAGGGAATGCCAGAAGCTATGGATCCATACGCATTAAGGTTCTAGGGGTATTGGGAACAAAGGAAAGCCTATAAGTTCTGATTGCTGAGGGAGTCTAGAAGTTCTAGTGCATCTGGGAATCTAGAAGTTCTATTGTCACTGGTAGATCATAAGTTCTGGTAGTTTGAGAGAGCCTAGAAGTTCTAATGCAACTGGAAACCTAGAAGTTTTGATAATGGGCAAATGAGGTGTCAATGCTGTTGGATGGGAAAATCTAGCAGTTCTGGTCCAGGATCACTATTTTGACAAACAAATGGGAGTGGGTTTATCTAGAAGTTCTGGTCTAGGGTTATTGTTTGACAAATGATGGGGTAAAAATGTCAGGAAACAAGCATAAAAAGTTGTTTCTGGGGTTAGAACTTAGGACCCTTGACACTAATGTCTTATGCGCGCGCTCTCTACCACTGAGGTGGCTATACATACGATATTAGAAGCAAAAACATAAACATATATTACAAAGTAAGTTCTGATGATGAACTTCATCTCCTTCTCCATGCCAACCAGAGTATCTGCAACTTAGTCATCTCTCAACAAAAATGGAAAATGTAAACATAGCAGTTACGACAGATTTTATCATGGTTTCAGAAATACAAAAAAAACATTAGAACTGTAAATCAGAAGCAAGCATGAATTTTTCTGATCCTAATTATGAACCCTAATTTCCTCAAGAAGTTATGATCTAAAATTCTCTCTACTTAGACCATATACATGAAATCTATAAATATGTACAGAATCAGAGCCATACTATTTACATTGTATCTTTGAAAATGCCAGCCTAACAATGCCTAAGTAATGAGATAAAAGTCAAAAGAAACTTACCTTGCAGCTGGAAGTTGTTCTGTGAACTAGAGCCTGGTTCAGATTGCTGTGATGTTCTGATCAGCTTTCTCATGTTCTCAAAAAGCTAAGGCAACCCTCAACTTGAGTTATGGATGGCTGGAATGTTCTGGAGTAGTCAAGTTACAAAATTCTGTTTTTTTTAAAACAAAGAGTGGTGAATACTGTTTTACAGTATGAAAACAAAATTTGGGAAAGCTTCTATATGTATTCTAGAAACTTGTATGGATGATTTGGTCTAGGAACACATGAGAAATATTAGAGTTTGAATGTAAAACCTAGAAATTAGCAGGTTTTGTGTTTGGGCTGCAATTTCAGGTTCTTGGAATTTCAGCAAGGTTTCAAAGCTTTTTTCAATCTTTCGACCCCTTTAGCAGTTGCAAATGAAGTTCAATTTATAGGCAAAGGATTTAGGAGCTTGGAGAAGTCAAGAGTACAACCATCATATGTTATGGCGCTGACTTGTTCTTGAAGCAAATTTGGACAAGCATGTTTCAAGACAAAGTAGAGTGGTTAGCAGCTTTAGCCGCGCCTAATCTGAGTTTGTAAGCATGATTTATGGAAAAGTACCCTCAGAAGCAAAAGTAAAGCATGGGCCCATCATAAACTTTGTACAAAAGTTTACTTTCTTAGGACAACAGTGGATTTTTATGCCACACGTGGGGAAATCCTTTGGATAAAGACTCAAAAGTGGGTGTAAGCATTAAATAATGATGAGATTTAACAAACAGGAAGACCTGTAACCCGAGATTATGCATCATAGCTTGAAGCTGGATCAGAAGTTTAACATAAACGTAACTCAGAACAAATGTCCAACTTCTGATCTTTGAATCTCCCTACTCCAGCATGATTTGGAGGAGTTCTCAGACTTTTCAGAAAGCTTGTAACATGCTTTGTAATCCCTATTTGAACCTATTTTGCAAACTTTTATTGAACCTACATGAAAACTAGCCCAGAAGTTCTAACCAAATTCTGACTTGGAAACAACTCAGAATTTACCAAGTGTTTTAGTTTCATGGACGTGTTTTCAAAGATTTATAACTTGAAATCCCAGCATTTCTAGGAGAAGTTCTGTTCTGCAATGTTTTAGATCTCATTGAGATCTACAACTATTGTGTCAAAAGTTCTTCCTAAATCAGCTTGCATCATGATGAAAATCTGGCCAGAAGTTCTGAACTTATCATCTTTTCTTAACACTTAGAAAAATTTCTAAGTGCTTAGAATTTTGACTTTTCCAAAGTAATTTTGACTTTTGACTTTCTTGATGAAACAAACTTTATATTCTAACATGGCTTGATGAAACAATATTTATATTCTAACATGGCTTGATGAAATATGATTCTTGAAACTTGATTTTGATCCAAAAGTTAAAGTTTAACTTTTCAGTGTGCATTTGACCATTTTACCCTTGTGCCAATTCCAAACCTAAATTGATGTACTAGTGTTGCAAACTTTATGTCATGGAAGATCTTGTGAAAGAATCCTTGAGAAATGAGAGGGAAAATTTTGGGGTACAACAGCTGCTCCTGTTCAATCTTCTTAAACCTGAAGAGTTAGATTGGCGAGTCCGCCATTCGTGACTTGAAGGTGGAAGATGATTGAACATTAAAGTGCCCAGAAATTGGAACTCAATGATGTGTTAGTTTACTTTGTAGGGAATGGGCTTAGAGATGCCATTCAGAGTGACTGGGGAAGGTATCAGGATAAATCTTTTGGATGATTTATACTAAAACGATAGATGTCTTTTGCCTGTTGATTTTCCTGCAAGGAAAAAAATTAGTTACATGCAGATGTATGCAAGACGTAATGATGTTCTCAAAATAAATGAGATTATGCTGTATGCATTTGTCATGTATGCATTATGGTTTATGAATGTGATGCGTTTATTTTAGTGCGTCCTTGTCTAGAAAAATAAATCTCCGACAACATGCTGGGGAGACTTGGGAGGCTGAAACTTGAACTGTTGTTAGAGAGTAGGTGTATCTTCAACTTTATTTAGACTGTTTCTGCTGGGAATTCCTGTTCTGTTGTTTGAGGAGAAACTCTGCCGGGGAATACTGGGTTGTTTAAGAAGACTCTGTGGAGAGTGTTGATCCCTGCTTGGGGAAAAGAGTTTAGGAGTTTTGGTTGTTCAATGCTCTTACTGGGGAATTATTCCTGACTGGAGAGCATCGAAAGTTGGCTGTTATCTGGTCAAAATCCAGGCTTGGCAGCAATTTGTTGGGGATAATGAAGTTTATTTCTATCTGGTCGTATTCCAGGCTTCACAGTGACTTCCAGGGGGAAATGTGAATTAAACTATTATCTAGTCGTATTTCAGGCTTCGCAATAAAATTGCTTGAAGTTGAACTATTATCTGGTCGGGTTCCAGGCTTCACAGTGTCTTACTGGGGAAGATTAAATTAACTGTTATCTGGTCGGATTCTAGGCTTCGCAGAAAATTTCTGGGGAGAATGAAGTTAAACTGTTATCTGGTCGGGTTCCAGGCTTCGCAACAACTTACTAACATTAAACTGCTATCTGGTCGGATTCCAGGTTTCGCAGCTTTTTGAGGTGGATGAAGTTAATTGCTATCTAGTCGGATTCCAGGATTCACAATAATTTACTTGAAAAGATGAAGTTGAACTGATATCTGGTTGGGTCCAGGATTCACAGTAACTTGCTGAAGTGATAAAGTTGAACTGATATCTCGTCGGGTCCAGGCTTCACAGTAACTTTTTGGGGGTAGAGGCAAACTCTATTGGGGAAGAGAAGTTAAACCCTTATCTGGTTGAGTCTAGGTTTTTCAATATCTCGAAGAGTTAAATTATTATCTGGTCGGGTCCAGGCTTCATAGTGTCTTGAGAAGTTACCTATTATCTAGCCGGGTCCAGGCTTCACAGTATTTTGAAAAGTTAAACTATTATCTGGCCGGGTCCAGGCTTCATAGTGTCTTGAGAAGTTAACTATTATCTGGACGGGTCAAGGATTCACAGTATTTTGAAAATTTAAACTATTATCTGGCTTGGTCCAGGCTTCATAGTAATTGAAAAGATAAACTATTAGCTGGTCGGGTCCAGGCTTCATAGTACTTGAAAAGTTAAACTATTATCTGGTCGGGTCCAGGCTACATAGTAACTGAGAGTTGTTTGAATAGGAAATGATTCTGTTGAGGAGCTGTTGTACCCAAAAATTTGCCCTCTCATTTCTCAAAGGATCATCCTGGACCCTCAGTTTCTGCTTCCATCCATTATCAAGCCTTGAATTACAAATTTTCCAAGAAAGTCATTCACAAGGGCAAAATTGTCATTTGCACACTGAAAAGTCAAACTTTGACTTTTGGATCAAAATCAAGTTTCAAGGATCATATTTCATCAAGACATGTTGAAATATGAAGTTTGTTTCATCAATAAATTCAAAAGTCAAAATTACTTTGGAAAAGTCAAAATTCTAAATACTTAGAATTTTTTTAAGTGTTTAAGAAATATGACAAGCTCAGAACTTCGGGCTAAATATTCACAATGATGCAAGCTGATTCTGGAAGAACTTCTAACACAAGAGTTTTAGATCTCAATAAGACCTAAAATATTACAGAACATAACTTCTTCTAGAAATGTTGGGATTTCAAGTTATACATCTTCAAATTCACGTCTCTGAAACTTAAACACTTAGTAAATTCTGAGCATTTTCAAATCAGAATTTGTTTACAACTTCTGGGCCAGTTTTCACGTAGGTTCAGTCAGAAGTTGCAAGAGTAATTTAAAAAGGGCTTACAAGGCTTGTCATAAGCTTTCTGGAAAGTCTGAGAACTCGCTCAGAACATGCTGGAGCGAAAAGATTAAAGGATCAGAAGTTGGATGTTTGTTCTAAGTTGCGCTGATGCTAAACTTTTGGTCCAGATCTAAGCTATGATGCACAATGTCATAGCGCATGATTTCTGGTTTGATAAATCTCATCATCATTTAATGCTCACAACCACTTTTGAGTTTTCATCCAAAGGATTTCCCCACGTGTGAGATAGAAGTACCATTGGTGTCCTTGAAAAATAAAACAAACTTTTGTACAAGTTTATGCTGGGCCCATGCTCTTCTTTTGTTTCCGAGGGAACTTTCCCTTATTTCACGCTTACAATTCTAGTTTAGACACAGCTAAAAGCTTCTAACCACCATACTTGCTTCAAGAACAAGGCAACAGCCTAGCATATGAAGTTTATGTTTAATGCTTCGGTCAGAACATCACTCTTCGAGTCTCATTCTGGTCTTCTACGATCAGAACATCACCAAATCCCAAAACCTCGTTTAAACATCCTGCTGCAATGCTACAACATAGTCCTATAGCCAACGGCTAATCCAGTCCACGCCAGCATGTTTTCAAACCCCATAATTTCACCAAACTAGCATACGGAAACTGTGTTTAAAAAGAAATGGAAAAATATGCCAAAAAGGTTTAAAATCCAATTTGTTTTTCCCACCAAAACCACAGTAAACTCACCTATAAATAAGTTGCTCCATCACATTTTCAAGGGGCTGGATTTTGGATAGAGAGAATTGTCAAAAGAGAGAAAAGAAAACTGTGAAACCTTCATAAAAATCCAGAATTCCCAAACAGAAAACCAAATCTTTGTTCTTCCCTTTGAATCAAAGAACTTAGCATTTTCTCTTCCGTTGTTCCTATTGACTCCAGAACATCTGAAGGTAGCAGTTCAAATTCCAAGCACATGCTCCAGATTCAAGGTAAGTCTTTCTGACTTTGCATCTTTTCATTCAGAACATCATTAAATATGTAAATATCATAGTATTGATATTGTCCATATCATTGCATAAGTAGAAAAACTGTGGATCAGAGCTTCTTGATTAAGGCTAGGTGTTGTACCCCAAAATTTGCCCTCCTCTTTTTCACAAGAAATCACAGCTTCAGGTTTTCCCTGATTTTTCAGTTTGGCTCAGGGTTTGATCAAGCAGACGTTTCTTTGACAGTAAATCCAAAATTAGGGTTTGCACACGCATTCTCAAAAGGAATTGAGTCCACAGTTCTTTTCAATCGACTGTTACATTGTTTTGACGCTTGTTCAAGATTGCCGTTTGTTTCTCAAAGCCTAAACCTTTGGGATAGAAGCTGAGGCTTCTGATTGAAAGTTTGAAGCGTTGGTTTAATCAGTGAAGTGAAAGGCGTATGGACGTTTGTTTGTTTAACTGTGCAATACATATGGTTAATTAGAATGTCAGGCTTATTGTTGGTTAATGCAAGGCTGTGAGACTGCGACATTTGTTGATTATTTGTATTATCTGAGTTACAATTATTGGGATGCATTTCCAATTATTATAATTCAAGAAATTTAAATAATTAAATAAACAAGTGCTGAAGAAATAAAGAATTATCTGACAAAAGATTTTTTATTCATTTTTAATTGTTGTTACAAATGTTATTTGGATACTGTAAATTTATTTACAATATTTACAATGATATTTATTACAAATAATTGAAAAAGAAAATAAATCTAAAGCTCTTGAAGTATTCTATCTTCTACTGCTGCTTCCCTTATCTAACTGATATTTACCTGCAAAGACAGAAGAAAGAAGTCAAAATACAGTTAAATTGGAAAAGCATTTTCAGACAGATAATTAAAAACTCACCATTAAAGATTATTGGCCGGAATCAGATTGTTTTGATTTTCATCATGTTTTACTCGTCCCCTTTGCAAATCACAAGAAGATTTCTCTTCTTGGTTCACAAAGAGGAAAGTAAAACTAATGTTGCAAGCATATAAATCAATTAAAAAGAAGGCACAAGGCTGCATATTTTGCAATACACAAAGCTGCATAAGTTCAAACTGAACAAACAAATTGCATTGTCAAACTGAACAAACTAAGTCACAAGTTCAAACTAGGCAAGCCAAGTTGCACAACCAAGCTGTCAACAAACTGCCTACAAGCTATCAAAGCTGTCAATGCAGAAAATAAGAAAGTACAGAATGTAGAGGAAAACCAAATTGTAAGCAAGCAATATTGTCAAAACATTTTCATCATTTCCCAGGCCAACAACTTTTCAGAATAAAGGTACTTTAAGCAATAAAATATGCTTTGGAGAGAGAGAGAAAGAAAGTGAAGCAGGTTTGCAGTTTGGCAGGCTTAGGAATAGATAAATATAACATTGTTCTAATAGTTCAAGGAGGGGGCAGAACACAGAGAAAAAATCACAAAAACTGTAAACACAAGCAAAACACCAAACCTACAAACCTGTTTTCTCCAAATAAGCCTTAAAACCTGTTTCAAACTGAACAAACTCAGTAACCTGCATAAAACCTCCAAACAAACTGGAAACAAAAGCAAGCCTGCATAACACAGCCTGCCTATACCAACTTCAAACCTACAAAAACTGTAAACACAAACCACAAGAAAACCTGCATAACACAGCCTTGAGGCTTGTTTCCAACAAACCTGTTTCCTCCAAACCTACCTCAAACCTGCCTATAACATCAAGCCTGCATAACCTTCAACAGAAAAAACCAGTTCAAACTGCAAATGCCAATAAACCTGCCTTCCTAAAATTTCAAGCAAACTTGCCTTCAATCCAAACCAAAACTCATACAAATCCAAACACCAAATCCACCAATAACACTAAGAAGCGCCTCAGAACCAAGTTCATCATAGGCAAAATCATCAACATCAATACCAACAAAATTCAAGAGAGGAAGAGAGTCAGAAACATATCAAAAGCATCTCAGATCGAAACTCATCATTGACAATAAATCAAGTCCACAACAATAACAACAAGCATTCTCAGAACAAAGTCCTCATAGAATCAACTCAAGCCAACAAAATATTCAGAAAGAAGAGCATATCAAAAGCATCACAGAAGCAAGCATTCAGATAAGAAGAGGTCCAGAAAAGAAACAAATAATCCTAGGGTTTTCAGAACAGATTCATCACAAAACCGTTCAAAGTTAAAGATACAAATACCAGGAAGCAAGCTCTTGTCATCACATCCTCCCCACTCCGGCCACCAAGGAGGCGCCACCGATCCCTTTCCTCCCTCCATCATTCTCAGAAGCAGGACATTCAAGGTACATTCCTCAAACCCTCGAGTTTATACTACATGTAAACATCAATAAAAAAGGCATAAGGACCAAAACATGCAAGTGATAACGTACAAGAATCGCGTTAATGTAACTCTGAAAAAAACCTAAAAAATACGAATGAACGAATCAAACCTTTCTAAACACCAAGCTTGGATCGCTGGGAGAAGGTAAAGGAGTGAAAGGGGGCGGCGCTCCAGTAGCCAGGCATAGAGGGCATCAATGGTCCTGTTTGAGAATGGTGAAGAGGTGAAGAAGATGAGAAGGGAGCGGTGCTGTTTCAAACTGTGAAACCTAATTCTGAGCCAAACAAACTGAAACCCTAACAAAACTTGTCAAATGCTTTTGGGCTTCTGCCCCATCAAACCCCTAAGCCCAAATTACAAACTGGCGCCTGCACCCCCTCTTGGTCTTTTTCTTTTTTGCTTTTAGGCCCTAACCCATTAAAAAAAAACTTCAAAAATCTTTTTTTATTAACTTATTAATTATTTACTAACTAACCTTAATTAGTTTTCTTCCCCTTTTTAACAATACTAATTAATTTTTGTTCATCTTTTTTTAGAGATAATTATCTTTTTCTTTTAATCTTGTTTCCCTTTAATAAAAAAAATACATAAATAATAGATTTTCTTATTAAGTTAAATAATTTTTTCTTTAAAAAACTTTTTGTTTATATAAGCATTAACAAAAATACAAAAATAATGACACTTAATTTTCATTTGATCATTTGTAAACAACCATATGCATCATACAATGCTTTTGACTCTCTTTATTTTCTTATACCTTGTTATACTTTTACATTGAGAATGCGACAATTTGATTTGGTTGTAAATAATATTTGGACATTACTATTCTGATAAGACTCATCCCCATTTGTAAACATTTGTACCCCCATCCCCGGATACTTATTTGTAATAGCTTAGACTTTAAATTCCCGCAATTTATCGCCTTTCATATACTGTATAGTAATTAGGGTTTGCATGCGAAGATTCAAAATCAACCGCTAGATAACCTAATACAAGACAAATGCATGAAAATCAATACACAATTCACACTTGCACCTCTAGGGTAACCTCGCTTGTTGCCTCGGAAAATGCAATCATGTCCCTCGAGTATGAGACACTCTAGCAAATGTCCCTTCGATAAACAAAGATCGTAGTCCCTCGATGACCCTCGATGTTGCCTTCGATAAAACGATCTCGTCCCTTACAAAATTGCTAGAGCGTCTTACAAGTTGCCTTCAATGATTGTATACGATGACCCACGCCCGTCCCGATAAACATCCTAACACAAGGTTGTTCATCAAACACAATGGTGAAACAACACTGTTAAAAGGGTTAAAACATAAGAAAATCTTTGAGTAAAATAGGGTAGACAACTCTTAGTTACTTGATCAAAAATCTTGCAAAACATGCTTGCCATTTTTCAAACACACATCACAACACAACTTCAAAAATAATTTCAAAACAAAACATTGAATTATCTTTTCAAAAAGACACACACCTTTGTATATACTCAAACAAGAGTCATTACAATGGTTGCCTAGACAAGGCATCTTTTTCAAAACATTTTTAAAACATTTTCAAAACAACACACACAAAGCACCATTTCAAACAATTGAAAAGCAAATGAAAGTGATCTAAGACAAGTAACTAAGAGCCCATGGATAACCATGGATGAAAAGGGTGCTAGCACCTTCCCTTTTCATAATCTACCCCCCAAACCCATGAAAACATCTCAAAGGTCTTTCCTGTGCTTTTTGACCTTTCCTTAGAATAAATAAAAAGTCGGTGGCGAATCTTGCTAAACCGAACTAGTGCGAAAACAAACGCAAAACCTCAAGTCAGTTCTCCCACCGTATCACACTAGGCTCATAATTAGGATTAAAACTTCTATAAACTGTTGTGCTTTTATCCTTCTGATTTGGTGTTTGTTAAGAACTGAATAAATTGCTGATGTGCTAATTAATATGAGGAAAGAGTTGAAATGTAGCACAAAACTTCTGATTTTCACTCACGATTTTAGCATAGCACAAAAATTCCGAGTTCTTCTCACTGTTTAAACACACTAAACTTCTGATGCTTACTCGCTGTTAACGCACACTGAACTTCTGATGTTCACTCACTGTCTTAGCACATATTGAACTTCTGAGTTCTCTTCACTATTTTAATACACAGAACTTCTAAGACTTTCTCATTGTTCTAACACTCAGAAGTTCAGCACATAGAAACTGATCGGGATTATACTTATGTATCCAATGATTCAGACTGCAAGTGCACAGTCTTATCGTGTAGTTTTAAAAGATATCGAACCACAGGGACTGATGAATCGATCTACCGTCTTCTATTGTTACTTCGCAAATCTAAAGCTAATGAATATTTGACTGGGTTGTAGGGAAAACTAAATACTAAATTAAATTGGATTTTTAATAATCAATCAGCGTAATTACCAGTATGTAATAGTCGTACCTCGGGAACTAGCGACTTGTTGGGTGTCTTTATATTTTCAAAACGGCTTTCAGTAAAACTTATTTAGTTTAAAAACCCTCGTCTCACACTGTCGTTTTGTTGATCTAGGCTATGCAGTTAAGTCCTAACGTACGCTTCCGCCATCCCGCAGGAGTTAAAAACACCTTTTGAAAACTAAATAAAATCTTAATTAACTTTAAAGTGCTTCCGCTATATTTTAAGCCAATGCCTAATTACTACTGTCCAGTTAAAAGATCTCAAACTTCCACTTTGTTGACCCTAACCTCTATCTATTTTTTACTTCCGTAACAAAACAATTTAATGATTAAAAATAGTAACTTAGGCCAGAAAAGAAAGTTTTGTAGTAAAAATAATCCCAACTAAGTTACTCGTTCCCTTGGTAGAGTGACTTTACATACCGGTATAGGAATTCTAGCCTAGTATCAGACCAAATCACAGAATAATTTACGAGACAAACGAAAATAAACATAATTATATTGATTAAAAGAAATAAGAATTCGTAAACATAAACCTGGTAATAATTATGAAGATATAAGCCCTCCTGCACAAATTGCAGGCTTTGCTTCGATCGGAGAATATATTTAACCGTACAAAGAAAATAATGCTGGAAGAAATATAGAAATAATTGGGAAAGAAAATAATGCTGAAAGGAATATTCGCTCAAAGTAAATATAAAATCTCCAAAGTTTCTTGCACAAAAAGCAGAACCAAAACAAAATGTTGGAATCCTGGATCCCCCAGAGAGAGAAAAAGAGAGACCCTTGGTTAAATGGATGAAGCCTCCTATTTATATCTTTCTTGAATAACTGCAGGTGAGAATTTGTAGGAGAGTTTGTAGGGTTGTTGAATCTCTCCGTAGTTGACTTGGTGGAAGGTGGATATATCAACTAACACACTTTCGTTGCAAGTTTTAAGGGACGTGGGCAAAATAATAGGAGTGACGGTCGTCATGCTTTACGTGACTGTCGTCGTGCTTTACGTGACACACGCTTCTTCTTTTTGGGCTTGGGCTTATCTTTGGCTCTTTACTTTTTGTATCCTTTTTTCTTTTTGGATATTTCCTATTTTTCTTCATTTGTACCCCCTTTTTCTTCCTTTTCTCACAAAAGCTTCATTTAATTAAATACCTGCAATACAATTAAATACCAGCGTAATACCAACATAAAGCAACATAATTAAAATAAAATAGAGACATAATTTATATTAATTAAGCCAAATATACTATACATTTTCGTGTTATCAAACTCCCCCATACTTAAACTTTGCTTGTCCTTAAGCAAATGCTAAGTATGTTTTTCTAAACGTGGTCAGATGCACGGTTATGACTCAGATCAAACTAATATATAACTGCGTTGTCAGAAAATCTGTGGCTCGATTCATGCTCTATTACTACGTCAATGACACTAGACAGTCCCATTTTACGTAACCAGTTACAGGTCCTATCATAGCCTACCTCGAGTATTTGTCTTGTTTTGACCTTTTCATTCTAGCGCAATCACATTAAGCCCTTTATCTTTACACGCACATAGCAGAACAGTCGGTTAGTGGTTTATGATCCTTATAAACTTTTAGAGGTTTCTGGCACAGTAATGTGGCAACCTTTTCCAATTCAATGGTTGGATGCGGGGGATCAGACTGTAATCTGCCCTACCGAGTTCAGTACCAGATGCTCCTGAACCATCTACCAAATGATTTTTCATGTTACTTTGTAAGGTTTACATCCTTTGGATTAGGCGATCGGGTAAGGATCGTCCAATTTAATTGGTGTGTTTCCTTGCAACATTTTGCTGAAATACTATATCATCTACTTATATTTATCGACTTCCTGCGTAGTTTGTGTTTAAGATGGTGCTGACTGCTAATATAAACTACTCAGGGTTACTACAAAGACTAAACTCAGGGTGTTGGAATGACAGGTACTTGAACTGATCTATCATACTTTGGGGTTTTAGAATGTCTAGATGGTAGAAATTTCGCTTAATCTTGCCACAATTCCTGACAATTAAAGATCTTGCAGTCTATGTACTTGTCGAGTGAGTCAATTTTTTTTATAGGGATCAAAAAGAAAGGGGAGTCTAAAAGAACAACACAAATTGCTTCAATAGATACCTTGATAAATTTTTTTTATTGAATTAAAGATAACGGAAGGGAAATTACAAAGAAAAATAAAAATTACTAGGAAAGGGAAATACTTCCTCCCCCATACTTGAATCATACATTGTCCTCAATGTTTTGACAAAATATGGAAAAGGGAAATGGAAACTGGACAATCATTCTTCCTCCTCTTGTCTTCGGAAACGGCCACGTGTCCTCGCTCTTCGACGTGCTTGCTCACCGTGTTTGGAAGATTCGCCTCCATCTATCTGAGATATGATGATATGCAAGTCGTCAATACGAAGTGTTAAGGCTCACATATCTTCCGTCATTCCTGCGGTGAATTCTAGCATACTTTGATCATGCCTGCGAATGTAGTCGTTTTGGTCTCTCTGCATTTGTTGCATGAGAGTCATCATTTCAATTTGGCGCGTCTCGAGGTTCTGGTAGCATTGAGTGGACAACTGGTTTTGCTGCATTATTGCGACAGAGATTGCATCGATGGTGGCGAGATTGTTGGCTTGTTGTGGTTGGGGCTCTTGCTGATCTAATTCTTCTTCGATTTCATTAGTAGCAGCGTTGTTGGCCTCACCTTGATTTCCTTGCTCATTTTCTCTGGGTTCCGTGGCGTTCAGGTTGTAAAGCCAATTATCCAGATTGCCCAAATTAGTACGATTGTGATTCGGCATGATCACGCTAAGAACTTTTACATTCTTAACCATTTAGATAGTACCCTCCAGCTTCTCGTACTTTGATCAGGCGGCCAGCTCTACAGTTATCAATATCCATATAAACTGTTGGCAGCGGAGGTAGGAGTTGAATCCTTTCCCCCCAGTTCAGGTGAACTGCGATTGTGGTGACAATGCCTCCGATACAAAAAGGCGTAGTCCCGTCTCTTGTAACGAGGTTTTAAATGTGGGCCATCATTAAAGTAACGGGATTAAGACATAGGTTTTGTGAAAAGGTACAGTGAAGAGCATACAACTCTTTAGTGTTGACTTTGTTGTTGTTTGCCCTTCCAAATACTGTGTTTGCCATAACGCGGTGTAAGAAGCGAATGTTCGGGTTGTGGATGTGAGAGGCGTAACGTGCTTCGAGATTAACATTTGGTTCACCGGTTATTCTATCCCATAGTGCGTATGCACTTCCATTCTAATCCAATTATGGGGGAATGCGATATTGCACATTATTCCCACGGGGAAAATGAAATATGTCGCTCAAATTTTCATGGCTAAGTGTGTACTCTCGGTTGAACATTCGAAATTGAGCGGCTCCCGTTAGGTGTGCGTCAGCATCATCGCGGGTGTGATAGGCGTAGGAACTTAAGAATTCCAACGTTAGAGCTTCGTAAGTTGGTGTGTTCATCGTGCTAATAAAGCTCAGGCCAGCTTTATTCAGCAAGCCTTGCATATGGGTTTGCAACCCCAATTCTTGCAAGCAGTTGTTGTCGATGAACCTCGTGGATATTATCCCTCGACGATGGAATTTAATGTACCTTTCCTTTTGAAGTTCACCTACTTCTCCTTGTCGGAGCACGAGATGTCGCATGTTGGGTTCAGGTTGGTTTGGTGGATTCCTTTGGGCGGCCATGATTTTGAACTTGATAGAAAAAATGTATTTGTGATGAAGAGATGGAAGGTGGGTGGTAGTGATGAAACTAGGGGATGGGAGAAAGGTTTATATAGATGGTTTTATTGAGTAGGAAATTGAATGATGTTTATGAGAGAATAATGGATATGAGAGGTTATGGAAGTTAAGGATGAATGGAGTAAATGGGGTAGTGGGGGTTTTAAAACAAAATTTCGTGCAAGTTTCAATGTGGTTCAATGGTCACGGGAAGAGAAATCATGGTAGACAGGCTTCTGACGCTCGTCACGCGCTCTCTGACATTCGTCAGGGTCGGCAGGGTGTCGGGCAGAGAGTGTCTGAGCCTTTGTTTGACCGAGTGCAGTAAATTTATTAATTAACTAATTCACATAGTTTGAGTAGTGTTGCAAGGGATATATATCTATGTGAATAGTTAGTGGCACATAGTAAAATCAAAGGAATGATAATCGAAATAGAAAATAAAAAATAAAAAAGAAATAATTTAATTAAAGATAAAAATTAAATGAAAAACTTGTGGGTTTCCTCCCACACAACGCTTGTTTAATGTCGTTAGCTTGACGGCTCAAGAGTGCAAGCACTCATGGTGGTTCTCTCGAGGATGACTCCTCGGTTGAACTTTTAGTAGTTGTCATTTTCCATGGCCACTTATCAAGCCATCTCACATACCCCTCACCTTTTCTTTTCTTTCTTCTGTTGGGTGGTTCATTCTTTTTAACTTGTGGTGGTGGTTCTGGATCTATCCTAAGTATCAACTTTTCAAGTTTGGGCTTAGTGATTTCATCCACCACCTCAAAGGTTGACCTTACCCTCTTAACGCTAATAATATCCCTAGTTTCATGGTCCTCTGATTTTCTCTTTTTATGCAAGACTTCAAACAAGGGTGCATTGGTGTGGATATTTTCCAATACCTCCATACACGTTTTAGATTGGATGTATATCTGAGCTTCCATAAAACTTTTTGAGAAAGGAATCAGTGGGGTATAGGGATGAGAAACAACAATAGGTGCTTCCTTCTCTACCTCTTCTACAACCTCCCTTTTAGATGGCGTTGGAGGATTTTTCTCAATCTTTACTCTTTTCTCGCCCGAACTCTCCTCAACCACATCATCACTCTCCTTAACCTCATTATCACTCTCCTTAGGATTTTCAATTTGTTTTTCACTAATGGTTGTTACACCATCCAATTTCTCCTCAAGGAAGGGTCCTAGAGGGTTTTGTTCAAGCTGGGAGATTTGAGTCTCTAAGGCTATGTTGTGAGTCGCGAGCGACTCAACCACAGTGGTCAGTTGCCTAAGGTTTTCACTGTTTTGAAGACTTTGTTTTCTAAACTCTTCGTTCTGGACAGTTTGTGTCTCTACAAAGTGCTCCATCATAGATTCTAACCTAGAGTGAATTAGCATCTCATCAGAATCCTCCATTGATGTTTCAAAGTTGAAATCATGCGATTCTTCTGATTCTTCAAAGTGAGTTAGAGTCACATTTTGTGTTTCCATAGAGCACTCTGTCATCATAGATATTTCATTTTCCATTAATATTTCGAGGTCGGATTTATAGGATTCTTGCGTCCCCTTGAAATATTGGGTGTAGTGATTGTAAGGGAAATTTGGTTGAGGATAAGTTTGGTTGGAATTATAATATTCTTGCGATTCCTCAAAATTTTAGGATTGGTAGTTGGAAAGGTAATTTGGGTGAGAATGAGTTTGTGACGTATTGAAATTCTCCAACAGTATTTCGAGGTCGGATTTATGGGATTCTTGTGATTCCTCGAAATACTCGGAGTGGGAGTTGTAGAAAAAAGTTGGGTGATACATAGTAATTGGGACAAAAATTTGAGATGATACTCTTGAATGCGGCGTCTAAGTCTGAGATACCGCTCGATATCATTGATTTGTATGTATAACGGCTCGCCTTGCGAACGAGTGTTTGGCATACAAATAAGAAAAGAAATAGAAAAGAAATAGAAAAGAAATAGAAAAGAAATAGAAAAGAAAAAGAGAGGTTTTTGCTCTAGTCTCTACTGCGTAACAAAAGAGTAGCAATATCGACTTAAATCAGTCCCCGACAACGGCGCCAAAAACTTGATCGGGATTATACTTATGTATCCAATGATTCGGACTGCAAGTGCACAGTCTTATCGTGTAGTTTTAAAAGATATCGAACCACAGAGACTGATGAATCGATCTACCGTCTTCTATTGTTACTTCGCAAATCTAAAGCTAATGAATATTTGATTGGGTTGTAGGGAAAACTAAATACTAAATTAAATTGGATTTTTAATAATCAATTAGCGTAATTAGCAGTATGAAATAGTCGTACCTCGGGAACTAGCGACCTGTTGGGTGTCTTTATATTTTCAAAACGGCATTCAGTAAAACTTATTTAGTTTAAAAACCCTCGTCTCACACTGTCGTTTTGTTGATCTAGGCTATGCAGTTAAGTCCTAACGTACGCTTCTGCCATCCCGCAGGTGTTAAAAACACCTTTTGAAAACTAAATAAAATCTTAATTAACTTTAAAGTGCTTCCGCTGTATTTTAAGCCAATGCCTAATTACTACTGTCCAGTTAAAAGATCTCAAACTTCCGCTTTGTTGACCCTAACCTCTATCTGTTTTTTACTTCCGTAACAAAACAATTTAATGATTAAAAATAGTAACTTAGGCCAGAAAAGAAAATTTTGTAGTAAAAATAATCAGAACTAAGTTACTCGTTCCCTTGGTAGAGTGACTTTACATACCGGTATAGGAATTCTAGCCTAACATAGTATCAGACCAAATCACAGAATAATTTAAGAGACAAACGAAAATAAACATAATTATATTTATTAAAAGCAATAAGAATTTGTAAACATAAACCTGGTAATAATTCTGAAGATATAAGCCCTCCTGCATAAATTGTAGGCTTTGCTTCGATCGGAGAATATATTTAACCGTACAAAGAAAATAATGCTGGAAGGAATATAGAAATAACTGGGAAAGAAAATAATGCTGAAAGGAATATTCGCTCAAAGTAAATATAAAATCTCCAAAGTTTCTTGCACAAAAAGCAGAACCAAAACAAAATGTTGGAATCCTGGATCCCCCAGAGAGAGAAAAAGAGAGACCCCTGGTTAAATGGCTGAAGCCTCCTATTTATATCTTTCTTGAATAACCGCAAGTGATAATTTGTAGGAGAGTTTGTAGGGCTGTTGAATCTCTCCGTAGTTGACTTGGTGGAAGGTGGATATATCAACTAACACACTTTTGTTGCAAGCTTTAAGGGTCGTGGGCAAAATAATAGGAGTGACGGTCGTCATGCTTTACGTGACGGTCGTCGTGCTTTACATGACACATGCTTCTTCTTTTTGGGCTTGGGCTTATCTTTGGCTCTTTACTTTTTGTATCCTTTTTTCTTTTTGGATATTTCCTATTTTTCTTCATTTGAACCCCCTTTTTCTTCCTTTTCTCACAAAAGCTTCGTTTAATCAAATACCTGCAATACAATTAAATACCAGCGTAATACCAACATAAAGCAACATAATTAAAATAAAATAGAGACATAATTTATATTAATCAAGCCAAATATACTATACATTTTCGTGTTATCAGAAACCCAAAACTTCAGTGTTTTCCCTCTAACATTTCTTGCAGGACCTCAGAGTATATAAATCCAGAATTTCTGACGCTTCTTTCTGAACCACAGCGAGCCCTAAATCAAAACTTCTGATCCCCTTTGTTTTACTTTCAGCAGCATGTTAATTCTATCTCTCATTATTTACCTTTTTTATCATTTTCAATATTAATACTCTTTTTATTAATATAAAAAGGACATAAAAATATTTTCTTTTTATTTAATTAATTTATTTATTTTCCTTAATTCATTAAGACAAAAAACCATTTTCTAAACACACCCTTTTTCTTTCTTACATTGTACATTTCAATATGGTTGTAATAGTTAATTAGGACTTAAATTCTTGCAACCCCCCATTGGTAAATTCGTACCCCCATCCCTACGTGATGTAGTAGCGTAGGATTTTACATTTCTGCACTTTATCGCTTCCAAATGTAAATGCTAGTAATTAAGGTGTGTATGGCAAGATACGAAATCAACAAATAGATAACTCTAATCAAGACTAAATTCATCTAAATAAAACACACTTGCACACTAGCACCCTTAGGGTAATCCCACTTTGTTGCCTTACAAAAATGGTCATATTACGCATGTGAGGTATCTTTGCAAAAACAAAAATACAAGATCATAGTCCCTCGATGACGCTATCAAAGTTGCCTTTCAAAAATGATCTTAGTCCCTAAAGAAAATGCTAAGATATCTTACAACATTGCTAATCTTGGCTATACGATGACCCACACCCGTCTCTTTTACATCTAAAGATAGGGTTACTTACCAAATCAATGGTAAGATAACAATATCAAAAGGAAAGAGGAAATAAACATGAAAGACTTTTGAGTAGGTAGATTGTTCCTAGTTTCTTGATCAATTTGAAATCAAAACATCCTTGTTATTTTCAAAACAAATACCAACACTTTCAAAAATATCTTTCAAACTTGAAAACATTTGCAAAAGATCAACACTTTGTATATATTCTTACGAACGAGAATCATTACAAAGTTTGCCTAAACTATGGCGCCTTTTCAAAATACTTTCAAAAACCACACAAAGCATATTTTCAAACAAAAGCAAGTGATCTAGCAAGAAACTAAGAGCCCATAGATAACTATGGATAAAAAGGGTGCTAATCTCTTCCCTTTTTATAATCTACCCCCTGAACTCAAGAAAACATCTCTAAAGGTCTTTCCTGTTCTTTTCAGCCTTTCCTTTTGGATAAAAGAAAAGTCGGTGGCGACTCTTGCTAACCGCAACATTTGTGATAAAACACAAAACACCTAAGTCAGTTCTCCCACCGTGTTACAGAACTGGAGAATCTTCTAGGGAATCCTAATTAAAGTTGGGTTACCTTAGGGCTAGATCATATTTACTTGCTTTCATTATTTGATTTGTTTACTTTACATTATGGTTCATTGTTTGGGCTTGCTTTAATCCTCCACCCGGATCTAGGACACCTTGATAGGTAAGTAGCAATATTTTGGAAACTGTACGACATAGAACGATATGGTTGAAACAATGGCTATGTTAGTGTGACGCATTTGTGGGTACCGGTATCCCTTGTATTGAATCGAGGAGAATACGGGGCCACTGAGTTGCGTCATGAAGCACTAACTGACTTTAGAACCTTAATTGAACAAACTTGGCCGTTTAGGACGTAGTGAGATAACTGGTTTCAATGGAAAGCTGAAAATTGGTTGATACTCGATACTACACTCATTGAGACTAGACTTTTGGGATATCCCGGCCGCAAGAAAAGATTGATTGTGCTGGGATAATGCCTAAAGGAAAGGTCAGTGATATTTAGATCCCTTAGAACCCAGTTACTGTTAACTAGGACAAGTTGAGCCAACTAAACTTCAAGAGGGTACTTACCTACAAACTCCATGCAAGCCTAAACCTAAGGACTTGTCTGCTTTGTGTGAATATGACTATTTGTATATAATTTTGCTTACTTTGCATACTTGTACATAACATCATGACATCATACTATTGTATTTTCAATAACCATTTCAAAGATATCGAGGGCCTTTGATGTAGGATTACATTAAAACGATACGTCTAGCAAGGTGCAGGAGGATTTACTTTCCTCTAACCAAACACCGTCAAAGATCAAGAACAACAATTTGAGTCAAGGGATACAACCCATGTGACATGGTGAGCTTAATTCTCGTGGAAGGACATCCACCGATACAAAGTTCCCAAATCAAAACTGTAAGTGACTACTAACATTTACCCCGCGAGATCCTTGAAAATATGCATCCATATATCATGCATCATAACATGTAATCTCCAGTACGGGTCTCTCATTTTCTCGCTGTTTATTTCATTAATGGCTCTCCAGCAAGACAACAGAGATCTTCAAACTCAAGAGGCTCAGTTCATGGAAATGTTCCTTAACCTATCAAGGGGGCAAGAAGAATTGAAAACACTCCTCGCTGGGAATCTGACCAAGAAACGTCCTGATAACAACAAGGATGACCAGGTTGAACAGTTGCAGGTTGAGATGGAAGCAATGAGAATCCAAATGTTGGAACAAACGACTCTTATCCAAAGCCTAACCCGGGGGAAAGAAGAGTTGAGGACCATTGTCAACGAGTTCCATCAAGACGGATGCCACCGTATGAAACAAATAGTCAAGGTTGGGGCCAAGTCATTGATCAACCTCCGAGAAGAAAAGAGGTTAGACCTTTCCAAATTGCTACTACCTCACGGGTCCGATAACAGCCTCTCCAACAACAACAGGGTAATTAGTGTAAACGGAATACATCTGAAATACGCTTTACCGAAATCAACATATCATTGGCTCAAGCATTGCAACACATGTTGGAGACCAAGATGGTTACGTTAAAAGACCCCCCCTCAAAATCCCAACATAGCCTCCCCAAGGTACAATCCAAATGCAAGATGTGCATACCACTCCAACAGTCTTGGACATGACACAAATAGCTGTTGGACATTGAGAAATAAAATTCAAGATCTGATTGAAGAAGGAACGCTAGAATTTGCACCAGATGGTAAACTGGAATTCTTCTGCCGTCCCTCAAAGGCTCACCACCTAAAGTGACAAGTTCAAACAAAGAGGCTCCTGTTCATTTGAATTTTCAATTGTAATCTCTTTTGTTGTTTAAACAATTATCTATTAATTTCAAACCTTGTTTCATTAATGCATTGCATATGTTTATCTTGAAACCATCCTTTCGTTTTCACTATATTTAAACTATGTTTTCTCTCTCTTGCTAAAAGTTACAAGCCTTTAGAGAGAGGATGGCGAAAACAATGCCTTAATATCATACAATATGCTTTTGAACAGACCTTGCTGACGATGTACAAGCGTTCTTTCAAATCCAAAACACTGGAGTTATAAGGAAGATAATCCCTAGTCGACCCCCTTTGAGCCAAAGAAGTAGAAGTTTTCTTTCTTACACAAATTAAAACATTTAATCAAAACCTGGGACAGGGTAGTCTCTCAGTTAATTCGAATACGCGTTCACTTCAAGTGGAATCAAAAACATTCTTCTGGAATCAAAAGACAATAATGGTTCTCTACCAAATAGGCAGTCATTATCTCTCGAAAAGAAAAGCCCACTAAGTCAAAAACCCATGAAGGAGACTTAAAGAAAGCTTGGGCATCCCGCTGAACAGTCAAGAAAAATTAGGGATAACAAAAGAAAAAGGTCACTACAAATCCTTAACAACATGAAAAAATGTAGCAAAAATGACTGACTTCCAACAAACTTAACTTGTCTGAAACATCACCAAAACGTTATTCCATACTCAATTGGAGTTCAAACGCACAATTAACTGAGTTTAGGATTAAAGAACATCACGAAGAGCGGGTGGGTACAAACACACTTTGAGCCTTTATCCTTTGTTTCTAAAACCGTGAAACAAGCCACACTACAACCCTTCAAAAGTCCTAATTGAAGCATGGGTTAGTTTGAAAGCATACTGTTACAAAAGGTATCCTGACTCCTGTAAGGCTTTACCCTAAATCCTGAGTTGAATTTTTTTACAAAATCTCCTTACTTGCTAAAAACTCATTTTCAAAATTTCAAGACAAGCAAGAACTTTGCCTTATTTGAATATCACTGTTTGCATATGGCTATTTGTTTGACAATATAGAAATTTACACAACAAATATCTAGTGAACAAAATCTCTATCAGTGAACAAAATCACTTCCGATGGGATGACACTTCCAATAACAAATCTCATATCAACAAGGGGGCATGACATGTCACTATCCAGTACACATGGGGCATTCCAGTCAAGATTCCAAGAAATATTTCAAGAAGTGCAGAATAACCAGGGGCAGGTCATCATCTCCATCACTTGGGGAATTGAACGCAAATCCCGACAAAGGGTTACATACAATCAAACAGTTCCTGGCAGTGCCACAAACATTGGCTACTAGGGGCAGTAAAAAATCTCCCCAAAATCCTTCTCATAGGATGACTCCCAGCCATATTTTCAATCCCTGAAAACTTCTCCCCAGCTGAGTTGACCTCAAGAATCCTCGAGGATTTCTACCAGTGAAGTCATTACCTCCAACGGACCGGCAACAAGGTTTATTTCCCCAACAAACGGCAGGATTCCCCAGCTTGAGGTGGCCTCTCCGACTACTACAAATAAAAGGACCACAACTCCTCTTCCCCAGTAGACTACTCTACAATCCCCAACAAGTTACTGTAAAGCCTGGACCTGATCAGATATCAGTTCAACTTCATCCATTAAGAGATAACTCTCGGTAGAGCAACGGACAACCGAGACTCCTAATCTCTTTTCCCCAAGCAGGAATCAACACTCTCCAACAGAGTATTCTCAAACAAAGTCGATATTCCCCCGCGGAGTTCTCCTCAACAAAACAGGAATCCTCAGTGGAAACATTCTAAACATTCAATACAAATTCCAGATATAGTTCAGATACGCTCCAAATATGGATGCCATTCTGATACTCATTCAGATCCAGCTTTCAGATACAGTTCAGATACGCTCCAGACACGGATGCCATTCTGATACAAATTTAGATTCAGCTTTCAGATACAGTTTAGATACGCTCCGGATACGGATGCCATTCTGAGACTCATTCAAATTCAGCTTTCAGATACAATTCAGATACGCTCCAAATACGGATACCATTCTGATACTCATTCAGATCCAGCTTTCAGATACATTTCAGATACACTCCATATATGGATGCCATTCTGATACTCATTCAGATCCTGCTTTCAGATACAGTTCAGATATGCTCCATATACGAATGCCATTCTAATACTCATTCAAATTCAGCTTTCAGATACAGTTCAGATACACTCCAAATACGGATGCCATTCTGATATTCATTCAGATCGAGTTTTCAGATACAGTTCAGATATGCTCTAGATACGGATGCCATTCTGATACTCATTCAGTTCAGCTTTTAGATACAGTTCAGATATGGTCCGGATACGGATTCCATTATGAGACTCATTCAGATTCAGCTTTCAGATACAGTTCAGATATGCTCTATATAAGGATGCCGTTCTGATACTCATTCAGATCCAGCTTTCAGATACAATTCAGATACGCTCCAGATACGGATGCCATTCTGATACTCATTCAGATCCAGCTTTCAGATGCAGTTCAGATACACTCCAGATATGGATGCCATTCTAATACTCATTCAGATTTAGATTTCAGATACAATTAAGATACGCTCCAGATACGGATGCCATTCTGATACTCATTCAGATCCAGCTTTCAGATACAATTTATATATGCTCCAGATACGGATGCCATTCTGATACTCATTCAGATTCAACTTTTAGATACAGTTAAGATACACTCCGGATACAGATGCCATTCTGAGACTCATTTAGATTCAACTTTCAGATACAGTTCAGTAATGCTCCAGATACGGATGCCATTCTGATACTCATTTAGATCCAGCTTTCAGATACAGTTCAGATACGATCCAGATACGAATGCCATTCTGATACTCATTTAGATCCAGCTTTCAGATACAGTTCATATATGCTCCAGATACAGATGCCATTCTAATCCTCATTCAGATTTAGCTTTCAGATACAGCTCAAATACGCTCCAGATACGGATGCCATTCTGATACTCATTCCGATTCAGCTTTCAGATACAGTTCAGATACGCTCCAGATACGGATGCCGTTATGATACTCATTCAGATTCATCTTTCAGATACACTCTAGATATGGATTCCATTTCGATACCCATTCAGATTCAGCTTTCAGATACAGTTCAGATACACTCCAGATACAGATGCCATTCTGAGACCCATTCAGATTCAGCTTTCAAATATAGTTCAGATACGCTCCAGATACAGATGCCATTCTGAGACTCATTGAGTTTCAGCTTTCAGATACAGTTTTGATACACTCCAGCTGCGGATGCCATTCTGATACTCATTCAGATACAATTACAACATAGATTCATTCTGACACTCCTTCACACAGCTGCCAGATACATAAGACACAATCTCATTTATTTTGAGAACATCATTGTACCATACATTTCATACATCATGACATTGCATACAACTAAGCTTTCATCTTTTCAGGAAAGATCAATCAACTGAAAATTATCGTCAAAATTTTCAGCAAGTCAAATACAAATCAATTCCCAAGAAAGGATTAGTCAACCATCTATGTTGCAGATGCTTTCTCTGGTTCAGATGAATCACTCAAAGATTTACTCTGATTCTCTGCAGTTAAAGAATATTCAAGACCTCTTTCGGTTCAATTTAAATCTCTCAACGGTTTATCCTGATACTTTCTAAAATAAATTTTTCTGGTTCGGATAAATCTCTCAATGATTTGTTCTGATTCTTCTCCAGATCCCTGCCGATTTAGTTTAAATCTCTCAACGGTTTATCCTGATTCTTTCCCACAGACGTTTTCTCTGGTTCAGATAAGTCGTTCCAAGATTTACTCTGACTCTTTTCCAGTTGAAATCAAGTTCAGACTTAGTCTATCCTCTGTCAACAGTCACCCTTGGATGGCATCTACAGGCCCATCTTTGGCAGATTTCCATCATTCTTCCAAATGGCATCTATAAGCCCATTCCCATCTCATCATCGAGTGCAAATTTTTGGGCACTCTAGTGTTCAATCATCTTCCACCTTCAAGTCACGAATGGCAGATTCGCCAATCTAACTCTTCAAGCGTAAAAGTATTGAACAGGGACAGTTGTTGTACCCCAATATTTGCCCTCTCATTTCTCAAAGGATCATCCTGGACCCTCAGTTTCTGCTTCCATCCATTTTCAAGCCATGAATTACAAATTTTCCAAGAAAGTCATTCACAAGGGCAAAATTGTCATTTGCACACTAAAAAGTCAAACTTTGACTTTTGGATCAAAATCAAGTTTCAAGGATCATATTTCATCAAGACATGTTGAAATATGAAGTTTGTTTCATCAAGAAATTCAAAAGTCAAAATTACTTTGGTAAAAGTCAAAATTCTAAATAATTAGAATTTTTCTAAGTGTTTAAGAAATATGACAAGCTCAGAACTTCTGGCCAGATATTCACCATGATGCAAGCTGATTCTGGAAGAACTTCTAACACAAGAGTTTTAGATCTCAATAAGACCTAAAATATTACAGAACATAACTTCTTCTAGAAATTCTGGGATTTCAAGTTATACATCTTCAAATTCACGTATCTGAAACCTAAACACTTAGTAAATTCTGAGCATTTTCAAATTAGAATTTGTTTACAACTTCTGGGCCAGTTTTCACGTAGGTTTAGTCAGAAGTTGCAAGAGTAATTCAAAAAGGGCTTACAAGGCATGTCATAAGATTTCTGGAAAGTCTGAGAACTCGCTCAGAACATGCTGGAGCGAAAAGATAAAAGGATCAGAAGTTGGATGTTTGCTCTAAGTTGCGCTGGTGCTAAACTTCTGTCCCAGATCTAAGCTATGATGCATAATCTGATAGCGCAAGATTTCTGGTTTGATAAATCTCATCATCATTTAATGCTCACAACCACTTTTGAGTTTTTATCCAAAGGATTTCCCCACGTGTGAGATAGAAGTACCATTGTTGTGCTTGAAAAAAAACAAACTTTTGTACAAGTTTATGCTGGGCCCATGCTATTCTTTTTCTTCTGAGGGTACTTTTCCTTATTTCACGCTTACAATTCCAGTATAGACACGGCTAAAAGCTGCTAATCACCATATTTGCTTCAAGAACAAGGCAACACCCCAGCATATGAAGTTTATGTTCAATGCTTCGGTTAGAATATCACTCTTCGAGTCTCATTCTAGTCTTCTGCGATCAGAACATCACCAAATCCCAAAACCTCGTTTAAACAACCTGCTGCAATGCTACAACACAGTCCTATAGCCAACGGCTAATCCAGTCCATGCCTGCATTTTTTCAAACCCCATAATTGCACCAAACTAGCATGTAAAAATTGTGTTTAAAAAGAAATGGAACAGTATGCCAAAAGGGTTTAAAATACCATTTGCCCCCCCCCCCCCAAAACCACAGCAAACTCACCTATAAATAAGTTTCTCCATCACACTTTCAAGGGGTTGGCTTTTGGAGAGAGAGAATTGTCAAAAGAGAGAAAAGAAAACTATGAAACCTTCATAAAAATCCATAATTGCCAAACAGAAAACCAAATCTTTATTCTTCCCTTTGAATAAAAAAACTTAGCATTTTCTCTTCCGTTGTTCCTACTGACTCCAAAACATATGAAGACAGCAGTTCAAATTCCAAGCACACGCTCCAGATTCAAGGTAAGTCTTTTTGACTTTGCATCTTTTCATTCAGAACATCATTAAATATATAAATATCATAGTATTGATATTGTCCATATCATTGCATAAGTAGAAAAATTATGGATCAGAGCTTCTTGATTAAGGCTAGGCTCAGAATTAGGATTAAAACTTCTATAAACTATTGTGCTTTTATCCTTCTGATTTTTTGTTTGTTAATAACTGAATAAATTGCTGATGTGCTGATTAATATGAGGAAAGAGTTGAAATGTAGCACAAAACTTCTGATTTTCACTCACGATTTTAGCATAACACATAACTTCTGAGTTCTTCTCACTGTTTAAACACACTAAACTTCTAATGCTTACTCGCTGTTAATGCACACTGAACTTCTGATGTTCACTCACTGTCTTAGCACATACTGAACTTCTGAGTTCTCTTTACTGTTTTAATACATAGAACTTCTAAGACTTTCTCACTATTCTAACACTCTGAAGTTCAACACATAGAAACCCAAAACTTCTGTGTTTTCCCTCTAACGTTTCTTGCAGGACCTCAGAGTATATCAATCCAGAATTTATGACACTTCTTTCTGAACCACAGCGAGTCCGACATCAGAACTTCTGATCCCCTTTGTTTTGCTTTCAGCAGCATGTTAATTCTATCTCTCATTATTTCCCTTTTTTATCATTTTCAATATTAATACCCTTTTTATTAATATAAAAAGGACATAAAAATATTTTCTTTTTATTTAATTAATTAATTTATTTTCCTTAATTCATTAAGTCAAAAAACCATTTTCTAAACAAACCCTTTTTCTTTCTTACATTGTACATTTCAATATGGTTGTAATAGTTAATTAGGATTTAAATTCTTGCAACCCCATTGGTAAATTCATACCCCCATCCCTACATGATGTAATAGCGTAGGATTTTACATTTCTGCACTTTATCGCTTCCAAATGTAAATGCTAGTAATTAGGGTGTGTATGGCAAGATATGAAATCAAAAAATAGATAACCCTAATCAAGACTAAGTGCATGTAAATAAACACACTTGCACACTAGCACCCTTAGGGTAATCCCACTTTGTTGCCTTACAAAAATGGTCATATTACACGTGTGATGTATCTTAGCAAAAACAAAAATACAAGATCATAGTCCCTCGACGATGCTATCAAATTTGCCTTTCAAAAATGATCTTAGTCCCTAAGGAAAATGCTAAGATATCTTACAACATTGCTAATCATGGCTATACGATGACCCACGCCCGTCTCTTTTACATCTAAAGATAGGGTTACTTACCAAATGAATGGTAAGATAACAATATCAAAAGGAAAGAGGAAATAAACATGAAAGACTTTTGAGTAGGTAGATTGTTCCTAGTTTCTTGATCAATTTGAAATTAAAACATCCTTGCTATTTTCAAAACAAATACCAACACTTTCAAAAACATCTTTCAAACTTGAAAACATTTGCAAAAGATCAACACTTTGTATACATTCTTACGAACGAGAATCATTACAAAGTTTGCCTAAACGATGGCGCCTTTTCAAAATACTTTCAAAAACCACACAAAGCATATTTTCAAACAAAAGCAAGTGATCTAGCAAGAAACTAAGAGCCCATAGATAACTATGGATAAAAAGGGTGCTAATACCTTCCCTTTTTATAATCTACCCGCTGAACTCAAGAAAACATCTCTAATGGTCTTTCCTGTTCTTTTCAGCCTTTCCTTTTGGATAAAAGAAAAGTCGGTGGAGACTCTTGCTAACCGCAACATTTGCGATAAAACACAAAACACCCAAGTCAGTTCTCCCACCGTGTTACATAACTGGCGACTCTGCTAGGGAATCTTAATTAAATTTGGGTTACCTTAGGGCTAGATCACATTTAATTGCTTTCATTATTTGATTTGTTTACTTTACATTACGGTTCATTGTTTGGGCTTGCTTTAATCCTCCACCCGGATCTAGGACACCTTGATAGGTAAGTAGCAATATTGTGGAAACTGTACGATGTAGACCGATATGGTTGAAACAATGGCTACGTTAGTGTGATGCCTTTGTTGTTACCAGTATCCCTTGTGTTGAATCGAGGAGAATACGGGGCCACTGAGTGGAGTCATGAAGCACTAACTGACTTTAGAACCTTAATTGAACAAACTTGGCCATTTAGGACGTAGTGAGATAACCGGTTTCGATGGAAAGCTGAAAATCGGTTGATACTCGATACTACATTTATTGAGACTAGTCTTTTGGGATATCCCGGCCGCAAGAAAAGATTGATTATGCTGGGACAATGCCTAAAGGAAAGGTCAGTGATATTGAGATCCCTTAGAACCCGGCTACTGTTAACTAGGACAGGTTGAGCCAACTAAACTTCAAGAGGGTACTTACCTACAAACTCCATGCAAGCCTAAACCTAAGGACTTGTCTGCTTTGTGTGAATATGACTATTTGTATATAAATTTGCTTACTTTGCATACTTGTACATAACATCATGACATCATACTATTGTATTTTCAATAACCATTTCAAAGATCTCGAGGGCCTTTGATGCAGGATTACATTGAACGAGACGTCTAGCAAGGGGCAGGAGGATTTATTTTCCTCTAACCAAACGCCGTCAAAGATCAAGAACAACAATTTGAGTCAAGGGATACAACCCACGTGACATGGTGAGCTTAATTCTCGTGGAAGGATATCCACCAATACAAATTTCCCAAATCAAAACTGTAACTGACTACTAACATTTACCCCGCGAGATCCTTGAAAACATGTATCCATATATCATGCATCATAACAGGTAATCTCTAGTACGAGTCTCTCATTTTCTCGCTGTTTATTTCAGCAATGGCTCTCTAGCAAGACAACATAGATCTTCAAACTCAAGAGGCTCAGTTCATGGAAATGATCCTTAACCTATCCAGGTGGCAAGAAGAATTGAAAACACTCCTCACTGGGAATCTGACCAAGAAACATCCTGATAACAACAAGGATGACCAGGTTGAACAACTGCAGGTTGAGATGGAAGCAATGAGAATCCAAATGCTGGAACAGATGGCTCTTATCCAAAGCTTAAACCGGGGCAAGAAGAGCTGAGGACCATTGTCAACGAGTTCCATCAAGACGGATGTAACTGTATGAAATAAATAGTCGAGGTTGGGGACCAAGTCATTGATCAACCTCCGAGAAGACAAGAGGTTAGACCTTTCCAAATTGCTACTACCTCACAGGTCCGACAACAGCCCCACCAACAACAATAGGGTAATCAGCGTAAGCGAAATACATCTGAAAGACGCTTTACCAAAATCAACATATCATTGGCTCAAGCATTGCAACACATGTTGGAGACCAAGATGGTTACATTAAAAGACCCCCCTCAAAATCCCAACATAGCCTCCCCAAGGTACAATCCAAATGCAAGATGTGCGTACCACTCCAACAGTCCTGGACATGACACCAATAGCTGTTGGACGTTGAGAAATAAAGTTCAAGTTCTGATTAATGAAGGAACGCTAGAATTTGCACCAGATGGTCAATTGGAATTCTTCTGCCGTCCCCCAAAGGCTCACCACCTAAAGTGACAAGTTCAGACAAAGAGGCTTCTGTTCATTTGAATTTTCAATTGTAATCTCTTTTGTTGTTTAAAAAATTATCTATTAATGTCAAACCTTGTTTCATTAATGCATTGCATATGTTTATCTTGAAATCATCCTTTCATTTTCACTATATTTAAACTATGTTTTTTCTCTCTTGCTAAAAGTTACAAGCCTTTAGAGGGAGGATGGCGAAAACAATGCCTTAATCTCATATAATATGCTTTTGAACAGACCTTGCTGACGATGTACAAGCGTTCTTTCAAATCCTAAACACTGGAGTTATAAGGAAGATAATCCCTAGTCGACCCCCTTTGAGCCAAAGAAGTAGAAGTTTTCTTTCTTACATAAATTAAAACCTTTAATCAAAACCTGGGACATGGTAGTCTCTCAGTTAATTCAAATACGCGTTCACTTCGAGTGATATCAAAAACATTCCTCTGGAATCACAAGACAGTAATGGTTCTCTACCAAATATGCATTGATTATCTCTCGAAAAGAAAGGCCCACTAAGTCAAAAACCCATGAAGGAGACTTAAAGAAAGCTGGGGCATCCCGCTGAACAGTCAGGCAAAATTAGGGATAACAAAAGAAAAAGGTCACTATAAATCCTCAACAACATGAAAAAATGTTGCAAAAATGACTGCCTTCCAACAAACTTAACTTATCTGAACCATCACCAAAACGTTATTCCAGACTCAATTGGAGTTCAAACGCACAATTAACTGAGTTTATGATTGAAGAACATCACGAAGAGAGGATGGGTACAAACACACTTTGAGACTTTATCCTTTATTTTTTAAATCGTGAAACAAGCCACACTACAACCCTTCAAAAGTCCTAATTAAAGCATGGGTTAGTTTGAAAGCATACTATTACAAAAGGTATCCTGACTCCTGTAACGCTTTACCCTAAATCCTGAGTTGAATTTTCTTACAAAATCTCCTTACTTGCTAAAAACGCATTTTCAAAATTTCAAGACAAGCAAGAACTTTTAATTATTTGAATATCACTGTTTGCATATGGCTATTTATTTGACAATAGAAAAATTCACACAACAAATATCCAGTGAACGAAATCTCTCTCAGTGAACAAAATCACTTCCGATGGGATGACACTTCCAATAACAAATCTCCTATCAACAAGGGGGCATGACATGTAACTATCTAGCACACATAGGGAATTCTAGTTAAGATTCCAAGAAATCTCTCAAGAAGTGCAGAATAACCAGGGGCAGGTCATCATCTCCATCACTTGGGGCATTGAATGCAAATCTCGACAAAGGGTTACATACAGTCAAACCGTACCTGGCAGTGCCACAATCACTGGCTACTAGGGGCAATAAAAAATCTGCCCAAAATCCTTCTCATAGGATGACTCCCAGCCAGATTTTCAATCCCTGAAAACTTCTCCCCAGCTGCTTTGACCTCAAGAATCCTCGAGGATTTCTACCAGTGAAGTCATTACCTCTCCAACAGACCAACAACAGGGTTTATTTCCCCAACAAACAGCAGGATTCCCCAACTTAAGGTGGCCTCTCCGACTACTACAAATCAAAGGACCACAACTCCTCTTCCCCAGTAGACTACTCTACAATCCCCAACAAGTTACTGTAAAGCCTGGACCTGATCAGATATCAGTTCAACTTCATCCATCAAGAGATAACTCCCGGTAGAGCAACAGATAACCGAGACTCCTAATATCTTTTCCCCAAGCAGGAATCAACACTCTCCAACAGAGTATTATCAAACAAAGTCGATATTCCCCAGCGGAGTTCTCCTCAACAAAATAGGAATCCTCAGTGGAAACATTCTAAACATTCAATACAAATTCCAGATATAGTTCAGATACGCTCCAAATACGGATGCCATTCTGATACTCACTAAGATCCATCTTTCAGATACAGTTCAGATACGCTCCAGATACGAATGCCATTCTGATACTCATTCAGATTCAACTTTCAGATACAGTTCAGATACGCTCCGGATACGGATGCCATTTTGAGACTCATTCAAATTCACCTTTCGCATACAGTTCAGATATGCTCCAAATACGGATACCATTCTAATACTCATTCAGATCCAGCTTTCAGATACAATTCAGATACGCTCTAGATATGGATGCCATTCTGATACTCATTCAGATCCAGCTTTTAGATACAATTCACATATGCTCCAGATACGGATGTCATTCTAATACTCATTCAGATTCATCTTTCAAATACAGTTCAGATACGCTCCAGATACATATGCCATTCTAATACTTATTCATATTGAGTTTTTAGATACAGTTTAGATATGCTCCAGATACGGATGCCATTCTGATACTCATTCAGATTCAGCTTTTAGATACAGTTCAGATACGATCCGGATACGGATGCCATTCTGAGACTCATTCAGATTCAGCTTTCAGATACAACTCAGATACGCTCCATATACGAATGTGTGATACGGTGGTAGAACTGACTTGAGGGTTTTATGTTTTATCGCAAATGTTGCGGTTAGCAAGAGTCGACACCGAATTTTCATTTATCCAAAAGGAAAGGTAAAAAGCATAGGAAATACCTTTGAGATGTTTTCTTGAATTCATGGGGTAGATTATGAAAAGGGAAGGTATTAGCACCCTTTTCATTCATGGTTTTCCATGGGCTCTTAGTTACTTTTTTAGATCACTTGCTTTTGTTATTTGAAAATGTGTTTGGTGTGGTTTTGAAAGTATTTTATAAAAGAGGCCATTCGTTTAGGCAATCTTTGTAATGATCCTCGTTCGTAAGAATGTATACAAAGATGTTTGTCTTTTGAAAATGTTTTTAATGTTTGTAAAATGCTTTTGAAATGTGTGTGTTTGTTTTGAAAGTAGCAATGATAGTTGTTAGAAAATGGAGCAAGTAACTAGAAGTAATCTACCTACTCAAATATCTTTCTTGTGCATTTTCTATTCCTTTGACATTGTTGTCTTACCATTGATTTTCTAAGAAACCCTATCTTTGGATGTAAACGGGACGGGTGTGGGTCATCGTATAACCATGATTAGCAATGTTTGCAAAGTATGGGACCAAGATCATTTTGTAAGGAAACTTTTTGAATAGCGTCATCGAGGGACTATGGTCTTTATATTTGTTTGTTTTGCCAATATACTTCGCATGCGTAATATGGCCATTTTTGTTTTAGGCAACCAAGTGGAGAAACCCTAAGGATGCTTGTGTGCAAGTGTATCATTTTCATGCTTTGGTTTTATCTTGTATTTAGGGTTTTCTAGTTTGCTTTATTTTGATCTTATCATACAAACCCTAATTACTAATCATGGCATGTAAAGCGATAAATTGCGTAATGTAAATATTACTAAGCTATTACAACAATTTTAAGGGAGGGGCGAATACAAATTTGAATGGGGATTTGCAAAAATGTAAACCTAAATAAATTATTACAACCAAATCGAATTTGTACGAATTAGAATAAATAAAATACAATATTTAAAGATGCAATATAATATACATGTAAGAAAAAGATTTTTGTTTTATTTTATGTAAAATAAATTTTAATCTAAACCTATAATTAAGGAAAAGAAATTAATTTTTTAGAAGGGAGGTTTTAACCCTAATTTCTATTTTAAAAGAAAATGAAGTTCATATGTATTATTTTTTTAATGTATTTTTTATATTAAAATAATAAATAATATTGTAAAAAAAATATAAAGTTTTTATATATGCAAAAATGAATATTTATAAGTATGGGATAAATAAACTAAGCTAAATATTTTAATTATATCTTACAAGTTTACTAAGAAAATATATGATAAATATTAAAAATAAAATATATTTCTATGTGAAAAGTAAACTAAACTAAAATAAAAATGCCATAGTATGAAATTTACATTTTTTGGGATTTTTATGCATCAAAGAAATATTTAATATATATAAAAATGAAAATAAAATAAATAAAATAAAAATATAAAAAGTTGGGCAAAGGGGGTATGGCAAGCAGACTAAAGACAACATGTTAGCAAAAAAATTATGGCCCAAATATGGAGGCCCAACCTGCAAAAAGATCACAAAGCTGAAAAATGGAAAAATATGGAAAACAAAAGTAGCGCCCAGGTTCGAACTTAGGACATGGGTCTTACCAGCGCGCTACTTTGCCACTGGGGTGGCTATACATCCATTATCTTAAGTGAAGCAAAAATAATATAACATGAAATAAGTCCTTGCCCTATACTTCATCTTCTTCCTCAAGCTTGGCCAGATGTCCTGTAACTCTCTCATTCTTCCATAAAAATGAAAACTCATAACATGAAAACTGTAGTATTTGATCTCTCGATTCTAACCATATAAGTTATGTAAGCTAACCATCAAATATCAAAGAGAATTTTAAAAGCCCTAAATTTAAACCTAATTTTTTCAGAAAACTTCAAGTTCTAAATTCTCTCAACTCAGGCCAAATAAATGTAAGATAAAGATATGTACAATTTTGTTGCAATGAGGACTACATTATTTATTCACAAATCGTGGCCAATGGTTGCCTGTACAAGGAGATAGAAGTTGAGATTTTACCTCCTTCAGTTGAAATCATGGATGGAACTGGAGTGAGTTTGATGGAGGCCTGATGCTTGCTTGAGCTTCCTTGAACTTCCCTGAATGTATTCCCACCCTTGCCTTGCTCTGAAAGTGCCTGAAACTCCTTGGCCAAGTCAACCTGCAAGCTTTGAAAACAAAAATGGCAGATGATGGAGAAGGGGTTACAGTACAGGGATGAAGGTCTGGATTAGTTGGATATTAAGTAGGTAAGGTGTTTTGATGATCAAGAATGGAAATGCACGAGCCAAATGAGAGATTGGCATGCTTATGCCAAAACTGCAAGTTTGGACAGTTTTCTGGTGTTTTTGAGCTTGGGAGTGTTTAAGGATTTTTTCAATCGTGTCTTGTGTTATATTATGTTTGTATATTAGTATAGAATCAATTTCATGTCAACCCTCCAACAGATGTGCCAGTTCCCACCTTTTTGCAACCTTTCTTGCTTTTGAAGTAAAGTGAAAGGACAAGGATTGCCATGCTTGTACTTGTTTTCTTAGGGTTGGTATATACTTGTAACACTTGCTTTAGGCCTGTAAGATTTGTATATGCAATGGAGACAGGTGCAATACTCAAGAATTGGAAAGTGGTAAAAGTTGAGCTTTTTCAAAATGGCAATGGTCACTTTATGCTATTTATGGAATTACAACTTGGGTAATGGCTATAGGGCATGGATCAAAGCTTTGTCAAATGAGTAAGCATTAAATCAAGGAGTTACGAACAAGTTTGGGACCTGTAAAGCATGGATTAGGAAGCATAGGTACTGATTGGAACTTTGTTCTTCATGAAATGGCTTGGACAAAAAGTGAGAAATTGCCAACTTCATCTCTTCGATTCTCCCTACTCAAAACTGATCTGGAGGAGTTCTTGGACATTTTGGAAAGCTTGAAATGTTCTCTATAACTCATATTTAAAATGAATTTGTAGATACCTCTTGGAACTGGGTGAAAAATTGCCATGAAGTTGGGTCCAAAACCTACCTAAATTAGGGCAAAATTTCACTAAGTTATTTAGTTCATGACCATGTATTCATAAATTTATATATTGAGATCCAAGCATCTTTAGGGAAACGTGTGTGAAGAAAAGTTGTAGATTTCATGGGGGTCTACAACTTTCATGTTGGGAACTTTCTTTGAATCCTTATGCATCATGGTGAAAAAATGGCCTAAAGTTGAGAAAAAATAAGAAATTTTCTATACTTAGAAAATTTTCTAAGTTAAGAAAAATTTCAAATTCAAACCCTAATCTTCAAAATTGGATTTCTTGATGAACAAGTTTCACATTTTGACATGTTTTGATGAATTATGACCCTTGGCACTTGATTTTGACCAAAAAGTCAAAGTTTGACTTTTCAATGTACAGTTGACTTTTGATCAGTTGACTGCAAATTTCATCTGTCAATCCAATGAAATTGAAATGTTTTGAGCCATGCCATTAGGTCAAGATGATGCAATTGAATCCTTGAAATCATACTTTAACTCAATTGGTCATTTGCTAGGTTAAAAATCAGAAATTGCCCTTCCTTAGTCAAAACCCTAATTTTTGACCATTTTGCCCTTTTGGTGATTTGATCAAATTTCTTGAGAAATTGTGATCCCAACTTGACCAAATAATACATATAAGTTTAAAATGTTGATGTGGATCAAAAATTATTAAGTTTGACTGTAAATTGTCAAAGGTTGACTTTTTCCCCAATACAACTGATTTTTCAGTCAACTGTCCAATTGACTGACCAAAAATGTGGTTCAAGGCTTGAAATTTGTCATGAGTGATCTTAGGGATCCATAATGATGTTTGAAAGTAACATGAAGCATTGATAATCCAAAAATCCTTGTGCAACCCGAAACCCTAATTTTGGGTCAACAGTGCACGATGAGATGTCTTGAGCTGACCAAACCTTAATCCAGTCTTGAGTCAAAGAAAATCTTGTGAGAAAAGTCTTGATAAATGAGAGGGAAAATTTTGGGGTACAACAGGATGCCATTCTGATACTCATTCAGATCCAGATTTCAAATACAATTCAGATACGCTCCAGATACGAATGCCATTCTGATACTCATTCAGATCCAGCTTTCAGATGCAGTTCAGATACACTCTAGATATAGATGCCATTCTAATACTCATTCAGATTTAGCTTTCAGATACAATTAAGATACACTCCAAATACGGATGCCATTCTGATACTCATTTAGATCCAACTTTCAGATACAGTTCAAATATGCTCCAGATAAGGATGCCATTCTGATACTCATTCAGATTCAGCTTTTAGATACAGTTAAGATACACTCCGGATACAGATGCCATTCTGAGACTCATTTAGATTCAGCTTTCAGATACAGTTCAAATATGCTTCAAATACGGATGCCATTCTGATACTCATTTAGATCCAGCTTTCAGATACAGTTCAGATACGCTCCAGATACAGATGCCATTCTGATACTCATTCAGATCCAACTTTTAGATACAGTTCAGATACGCTCCAGATACGGATGCCATTCTAATACTCATTCAGATTCAGCTTTCAGATACAGTTCAGATACGCTCTAGATACGGATGCCATTCTGATATTCATTCAGATCCAACTTTCAGATACAATTCAGATACGCTCCAGATACGGATGCCATTATGATACTCATTCAGGTTCATCTTTTAGATACAGTTCAGATACGCTCCAGATACAGATGCCATTATGAGACTCATTCAGATTCAGCTTTCAGATACAGTTCATATACGCTCCATATACGGATTCCATTCTGATACTCATTCAAATCCAGCTTTCAGATACAATTCAGATACGCTCTAGATACAGATGCCATTCTGATACTCATTCAGATCTAGCTTTCAGATACAGTTCAGATACACTCCAGATACGGATGCCATTCTAATACTCATTCAGATTCAGCTTTCAGATAAAGTTAAGATATGCTCCAGATATCGATGCCATTCTGATACTCATTCAGATCCAGCTTTCAGATACAGTTCAGATATGCTCCAGATACGAATGCCATTATGATACTCATTCAGATTCAGCTTTCAGATACAGTTCATATACGCTTCGGATACATATGCCATTCTGAGACTCATTTAGATTTAGCTTTCAGATACAGTTCACATACGCTCCAGATACGAATGCCATTCTGATACTCATTCAAATCTAGCTTTCAGATACAGTTCAGATACGCTCCAGATACAGATTCCATTCTGATATTTATTCATATCCAGCTTTCAGATATAGTTCAGATATGCTCCAGATACAGATGCCATTCTAATACTCATTCAGATTCAGCTTTCAGATACGGTTCAGATACACTCTAGATACGAATTCCATTCTAATACTCATTCAGATTCAACTTTCTGATACAGTTCAGGTACACTCTAGATACGTATGCCATTCTGATACTCATTCAAATTCAGATTTCAGATACAGTTCAGATACACTCCAGATACAGATGTCATTATGATACTTATTCATATTCATCTTTCAGATATAGTTTAGATACGCTCCAGATACGGATTCCATTCTGATACCCATTCAGATTCAGCTTTAAGATACAATTCAGATACGCTCTAGATATGGATGCCATTTTGAGACCCATTCAGATTCAGCTTTCAGATACAGTTCAGATACGCTCCAGATACGGATGCCATTCTGAGACTCATTGAGTTTCAGCTTTCAGATAAAGTTTTGATGCGCTCCAGTTGTGGATGCCATTCTGATACTCATTCAGATACAATTATAACATTGATTCATTCTGACACTCCCTCACATAGCTGCCAGATACATACGACGCAATCTCATTTATTTTGAGAACATCATTGTACCATACATTTCATACATCATGACATTGCATACAACTAACCTTTCATATTTTTAGGAAAGATCAATCAACTGAAAATTATTGTCAAAATTCTCAGCAAGTCAAATACAAATCAATTCCCAAGAAAGGATTAGTCAACCATCTACGTAGCAGATGCTTTCTCTGGTTCAGATAAATCACTCAAAGATTTACTCTGATTCTCTGCAGTTAAAGAATATTCAAGACCTCTTTCGGTTCAATTTAAATCTCTCAACGGTTTATCCTGATACTTTCTAAAATAAATTTTTCTGGTTCAGATAAATCTCTCAATGATTTGTTCTGATTCTTCTCCAGATCCCTGCCGATTTAGTTTAAATATCTCAACGGTTTATCCTGATTCTTTCCCACAGATGTTTTCTCTGGTTCAGATAAGTCGTTCCAAGATTTATTCTGATTCTTTTCCAGTTGAAATCAAGTTCAGACTTAGTCCATCCTCTGTCAACAGGCACCCTTGGATGGCATCTACAGGCCTATCTCCGGCAGATCTCCATCATTACTCCAAATGGCATCTATAAGCCCATTCCCATCTCATCTTTGAGTGCAAATTTTTAGGCACTCTAGTGTTCAATCATCTTCCACCTTCAAGTCACGAATGGCAGATTCGACAATCTAACTTTTCAAGCGTAAGAGTATTGAACAGGGGAAGCTGTTGTACCCCAAAATTTTCCCTCTCATTTCTCAAAGGATCATCTTAGACCCTCAGTTTCTGCTTCCATCCATTTTCAAGCCTTGAATTACAAATTTTCCAAGAAAGTCAATCACAAGGGCAAAATGGTCATTTGCACACTGAAAAGTCAAACTTTGACTTTTGGATCAAAATCAAGTTTCAAGGATCATATTTCATCAAGACATGTTTAAATATGAAGTTTGTTTCATCAAGAAATTCAAAAGTCAAAATTACTTTTGAAAAGTCAAAATTCTAAATACTTAGAATTTTTCTAAGTGTTTAAGAAATATGACAAGCTCAAAACTTCTGGCTAGATATTCACCATGATGCAAGCTGATTCTGGAAGAACTTCTAACACAAGAGTTTTAGATCTCAATAAGACCTAAAATATTACAGAACATAACTTCTTCTATAAATGTTGGGATTTCAAGTATACATCTTCAAATTCACGTCTCTGAAACCTAAACACTTAGTAAATTCTGAGCATTTTCAAATCAGAATTTGTTTACAACTTCTGGGCCAGTTTTCACGTAGGTTCAGTCAAAAGTTGCAAGAGTAATTCAAAAAGGGCTTACAAGGCATGTCATAAGCTTTCTAGAAAGTCTGAGAACTCGCCCAGAACATGCTGGAGCGAAAAGATTAAAGTTTCAGAAGTTGGATGTTTGTTATAAGTTGGGCTGATGCTAAACTTATGGCCTAGATTTAAGCTATGATGCACAATATCATAGCGCATGATTTCTGGTTTGATAAATCTCATAATCATTTAATGCTCACAACCACTTATGAATTTTTATCCAAAGGATTTCCCCACGTGTGAGATAGAAGTATCATTGTTGTCCTTGAATAAAAACAAACTTTTGTACAAGTTTATGCTGGGCCCATGCTCTTCTTTTGCTTCTGAGGGTACTTTTCCTTATTTCACGCTTACAATTCCAGTTTAGACACGGCTAAAATCTGCTAACCACCATACTTGCTTCAAGAACAAGGCAACACCATAGCATATGAATTTTATGTTGAATGCTTCAGTCAGAACATCACTCTTCGAGTCTCATTCTGGTCTTCTGCGATCAGAACATCACAAAATCCTAAAACCTCGTTTAAACAACCTGCTGCACTGCTACAACACAGTCCTATAGCCAACGGCTAATCATGTCCACACATGCATTTTTTCAATCCCCATAATTGCACCAAACTAGCATACAAAAACTTTGTTTAAAAAGAAATGGAACAATATGCCAAAAAGGTTTAAAATCCAATTTGTTTTTTCCCCCAAAACCACAACAAACTCACCTATAAATAAGTTGCTCCATAACTCTTTTAAGGGGCTGGCTTTTGGAGAGAGAGAATTGTAAAAAGAGTGAAAAGAAATTTGTGAAACCTTCATAAAAATCCATAATTCCATAACAGAAAACCAAATCTTTATTCTTCCCTTTGAATCAAAGAACTTAGCATTTTCTCTTATGTTGTTCCTACTAACTCCAGAACATCTGAAGGAAGCAGTTCAAATTCCAAGCACACGCTCCATATTCAAGGTAAGTGTTGTACCCCAAAATTTGCCTTCCCATATTCTTCAAGATTTGCAAAGAGCATGCTTCAAAATCTCCCAAGAGTTGCACAGTCCAATTGCCTCCTAACAGTCAAAAATTAGGGTTTTGGTTCTGGCAAAGAAGTTGAAGTTTCCAAGGGTCCAAACAAGTCCCACATGCCTACAAAAATGGTCAAGCATCCATATGCCAAGTTTCAAGACTCACAGCACAAAATTGCACAGTCAAAAACCCTAATTGCTTCACAATCAACTGCAGGGGCAAAATGGTCATTTGACAGTCAAAAGTCAAAATTTTTGGTCAACATCTTATTTTGAAGCCACAAACATCATTTGATCAATTCTTGATCATGATTCTCAAGGCATGGCTCAAAAAGTCTCAAGATGCAAAAGTTTCTATTTTTGGACAGTTGAAAAAGTCAACTGCAAATTGACCAAGGCATAACTTCCACATGGTTTATCAGAAAAATTCCATCCAAAGCTCATTTTTAAGAGAATGACATTTCCTACAACTCCTCTTCACACTTCAAGTCCAAGAAATACTCTCAGAAAAAGTTATCAATCTCAACATTATAGGTCATTTTCAAAAGTCAACAAAAAGGCACTTTAAGTAAAAGACCATAACTTGATATTGGTAAAACAAAATGACATGGGACCAAAGACATTGGTTAGAGGACTTCAGGACCATTCCAAAATGACCAAGAACATGATCAAAGCTTAAAAATTGAGCAAGATATGCCTTGTGGAAGTTGGGAAATGTTTGGGAATTTTGAAAAGTCAACTTTGCTTCAAATGCCTCAAAATTGCTAATGGGCCTCAATTTCTTCCATGAATCATCACCCAAAAGCTATGCACGATCCATTGACATCCAAGGGAGTTATTTTATCATTTTTGATTAATTATTTGAATTATTATTATTATTATTAATTCACTTAATTAAAATTAAATATGACAAAAATAGCAAAACATGTTTTCCAAATCTTTTTGTGCAGCATATTCCCTCATCATGACCTAGAGATTTCGTGTACCACATCAAGAGGCAAGATCTTCCAAAATAGGCAAGTTTCTATGACAAAAAATGATTGAAAAAGATGCTTGAAAATCAAATATTGAATCATTGAATACATGGATTTTGGGCCAGTTTTTCTAACCTAATTCATTCACCTATATGTGCACATTGCAAACCTAATGCCAAGAACAAGAAAGCTGCGCTGAAACCTCAAGAACACATTTGCATTTTTCACAAAAAAATCTCAAAACTGTTTTCATAGCTAGGGATCGTTCCAAGGCCTCAAAGCTATTCCAAAACACTCCTGACACTACCAGGAAGCTGTTGCAATTGAAATCAGATCTCCACGCGCAAGGAATTGGTAGAACCATGTTGCACTTTTTCACAAAAAATTCATAATCGTGTTTCTATTTATACGCATTATTTGTGATATTTAACCATTGATTTACACTAACATGGGTATTCTGAAGCTAATGGCATGCTTTAATTGAATTAATAAGGCCTGTATGAGAATCCACCATGGAAGCTTTTTAGGGTTTCAGAGGTTTGAAATTAGGGTTTCTTTCATGTGGAAAAATTGAACCATACGACCAGCACCATTGGAATCGTGACATCCAAACGGATTGAAATCACCCATCGCGCCCTTTTTCTTTTTGCTTATGAGCTAATCACTATTATTCACTGTGCTATTTAGTGGGGGTTTAAAACCCCCGCTATTTGATATTAGTTTCAGGCAAAAACGAAGAAGCCAGGGAGAAGAAGATGAGCTGTTGGCGTGTGGTTGGTTAGTTCAAACATTGGCGCGTTTTATTTTAATCCAGCATAATATTGTTTTTCTCTATTATATTATTCATTGTCCATTAAACTAACAAAGAAACGCACTAGCTCCATTGGCAAACACGCTGGCATGCAGGTATTGGGACCTGGGTTCGATTTTCAGGTCCCCCATATTTCCCTATAATTTTTGTTGTAACATGATTCTGTGCAGTACGCTCCCAGTGACCCATCATACAACGCATATGCCTCTGCTTGCCATGCAATCTGATTGATCAATCCAATGGTCACAAAAGCAGTCCACCATGCACATTGGTCAACTGATGCACACGTAATCCCAGAAAGTCCAAAGGGCCTTGCATTTCAATGGGCCTAATTGCTGCAAATTAACCTCCAAAAAAAGGCCAACACCCCCATGGTTTGCATTTTCTTTTTCCTTTTTCTTTCTTCTTTTTATTTTAATTGTCTTTCTTTTGTTTTATTTAATTCACAAAAATATAATTTTCATAATAAAACCAGAAAATCATAAAATAAAAATATGTTTTATTAATATTAATTTCTATCAATTTTGTAAATAAATTCCAATAATCAATTTAGTTTAATTTTAGGTTTAACTTTAATGTTTTTTTTTCTTAAATAAATAAAATACATAAAAATTAGGTTTTTAGCATTTTACTCTTTTTCTCAATAATTAAAATTTTCTTCTTATTATTATTAACTATTAATTTATTTTTGTAAATGAATATGTAATTAATTAATTAGAGTAAATTAGGTTTGAACTTTAATTCTTTTCCTTAATAATTAAAAACATGTAGAATTAGGGTTTCTTTTCCTTTTAATTTTCTTTATTTTTATTAAATACAAAAAACATAAAAAATAACTTCTTTTCTTATTAAAATAATTTAATTAATTTGTAATTTCAATTTAATTTCTTTAAAGGGTCCAACGCCCTCGCACCTTCGATTATAATTTCTTTTCGCGCGTTTGCTTCTATTTTTCATTTTAAATATAATGTATTTGCCCCAAAGCTTTGTAATAATAATTAGGACATTTACTTTCCGCACTTTTATTCAAAATCGGGTCTTTATTTAATTTGGCGATGTATAGACCCGCGCCTTGTAATAGCGTAGGACCTTTATTTTTCCGCCTTTTAATTTCCGCACCCTTTAAACTGCTAATCACATGAAAGAATGTATGCCCAAATAAAATCAAAGCGTAGCTCACCCAATGCATGACGAGATCAAATATAACTGAAAATGACACACAATTCACACACCACTCTTAGGGTACGCCTCACTGTTGCCTTGCCCCTCGAAACGTGGTGGTCGAGTATAGGACGTCTTAGTGAGTCCTTATGTTCCATTGATCTAGTTGCCTCGAAACAAGTTGCCTCGGAATAGTTGCCTCAGAATAAAAAGATCAATGGCATAAGGGTAGCTTCTAAGGTGTCTTACTGTTGCTCGGTGACCACACTGTCCCTATAAACGAATTGACCCGAACACCTCCGACGGTGGTGCTACCTACCTCTCAATGGTGGGATGGCACTACCTTAAGGACATTTACACAGACTAATTCCTTAGGGTAGGTAGATGACTCGTAGATACTTGCTCTAATTCAAAATAAATCAAAAACTTCTTTTCACACCGACACTTTGCAAAAAGCTTTCAAAAACAACTTTTCAAACACTCTTGAGGACTGATACAAGAGTCGATCTGAAACTTTCAAAGAAACTTTTTTCAAACCCACTCACAATTGAAAAGCAAACAAACATTTTGAAAACAAAAATGAGCAAGTATCTAAGAGCCCATGGATAACCATGGATAGAAAGGGTGCTAACACCTTCCCTTTCTATAAATCTACCTCCCGAACCGAGAACTAATCTCAATAAGGAATTTTTCTGTGCTTTTGTCCTTTCCATGTTGGAGAAAATAAAAGACGGTGGCGACTCTTGCTTCCACGACATTTCGCGAAACCAGCGTTAAACAGTCAGTTCCAGATCCACCGATCATAGAATTGGCGACTCTGCTGGGGATCCTTTATAAAGTGAGGTGTACCTTAGGACTAAGATCACTGTGTTTTCAATTGCTTTGACTTGTTTGCTTTAAATTGTGGTCCTGTCTTTGAAGTTCTATAGATCCTAACCCGGATCTGGGGATACCTTCTTCGAAAGTAGCAACAAGGCTGTGAGGGAACTGTGCGGGGTATACCGACATGGTTCAAACAGTCTGCTACGTTGATGTGGCACTTTGGTGTGTACCGGTAACTCTTGAGTTCAGTCAAGGAGAGTACAGGGCCTCCATGTGGTGTCGTGAAGCATCAACTGACCTTAGGAACCTTAATTGAACTATCTTGGCCTCTTTAGGGTAGTGAGATAACTGACTTTGGTGCAGTCCGAGGTTGGTTGATACTCGATACTACACTCAATTGAGGGTTACTTCCCTGGAATATTTCGGTCGCCAGTTCAGTGGCTAAATCGAAACGATGAACAATGAAAGCAATCCAGTGATATTGGGACCCTTAGAACCCGGTTACTTCTAATAGGACAGGTTGAGCCCACCAACTTCAAGAGGGTAATACCCAGACCCCATGCTGGCCTAAACTCTAAGGGCTGTGGTGTGACTTGTGTGCCTTATCATGTTTGCCTTTGTAAATATTTGTGGTGTGTTTAATCATAGCATCATGACATCATACATCATCATTGACTAACCATTTCAGGGGTTCGAATCTTCATCTTTGTTCTTGTTTTGTAGGACATGGAAACTGTTCGCAGAAAGACAATTCAGACTAGCCTTGTAAGGATTCCTCCTCAGCTTAAGGAGCTTATATCCAGGATTCCCGAGAGCTCTTCATTCAGTGAGAGACATGGAAGACTCATCAGCTTGGTCAACACCAACATTGAGGAAGATATGATAAAGGTCCTATTCCAGTTCTTTGACCCTCTGTATCACTGTTTCACTTTCCTGGATTATCAACTGGTGCCTATATTAGAGGAGTTCTCCCGGCTTCTGAAGATCCCTATCCTTGATCAACTACCCTACAACGGTACGGAAAAGGAACCCAAGCTTGAAGAGATTGCTAAAGCCTTACACCTACAACCATCTGACCTCAAGGGACATTGGGAAGTTAGAAGTGGTATCAAAGGGTTCTTAGCCAGGTTTCTGTTTGAGAAGGCCAAAGAATGTTGGAACTCCCTTGACCTACAAGCTTTTGAAGAAGTTGTGGCCCTCCTTGTCCATGGTTTGGTGTTGTTCCCCAACCCAGATCAGCTTATAGATATCAGTGCTGTCCAGATCTTCATGTCCAGGAATCCTATACCTACGTTGCTGGGGGACATCCTTCACTCATGTTACACTCGAACCATGAGAAAAAGAGGTGTTCTTATGTGCTGTACTCCTCTCTTGGGAAGGTGGTTTATTTCGCACCTTCCGCAATCAGTTTTGAAGAACGAGCGGGGTTTGAGATGGTCACAACAGTTGATGACTCTTACACATGCGGATATACATTGGTGCTCTCGGTCCAGAGAGGATGTCACTATCATTGATCATTGTGGGGAGTACCCTAATGTTCCTTTACTTGGAATCATAGGAGGTATTACTTACAACCCATGCTTGGCCTGGAGACAGTTTGGTTATGCTCGGAAGGACGACCCTCATGACATGTTAATTCATGACATAGTTTTTGACTTCGACAACGATGCACAAGGACTTCGCCAGAGATTTATCAGAGCTTGGAGGATGCCAAGTAGGATAGACAGCAAGACCCTAGGGCACAGGAATTCCATCCCATTGGAACCTTATCTCAAGTGGGTACGAGCCCGCTCCCAGAAGTTAGTGATGCCATATCCTCATGTTCTCCCTGTGATCAAAGAGCCAGTATTGGAAGGAGAGGTGTCCTATACCATTCAACATCCTGACATGCCCACGTCCTGGGAAGAGATGCAGAAGAGCTGGATCCAGCTTAAGGAATAATGGAATTCTCTTGAGACCAGTCTACATGCTAGTGAAAAGAAGGTCTTGGAGCTCACCCGCCTATTGCACGAGGAGAGGAATCTCAACACTTACATTGCTCCGAAGAGGATGCGTAGTGTCTTTTGGGATTGATTTGCTTTTGTAATGTCTGCCCATGAGGCTTTGATGTATCAAACAATTATTTCCTTAATGATAACGTGTGTTCCTTTTTGTCTACAACAAATTTAAATTTTCGAACCCTTGAATGCATTGCATAAACACATATCATTCATCATGTGCATCACATGTACTCTTCTTTTCAGGTTGCTTACTGTTCTTCGCTGTTTATTTCAGCATCATGAACCCTGAATCATCTACCGAGATGTCTATCAAAGCCCTTCAGGCGCAGAACACACAATTTCAGGAGCTGATCATGGGTTTGGCTCAAGGTCAAGAAGAGCTGAAGGCTTTGCTCCTGAAGAAGGAGAAGAAGAAGAAGAGAACCGTTCTATTCAACTTGGGCCGGAGATTTGGTAACACTCTGCAGAATGAGGAAGCTGGTTCTTCTGTAGGCAAAGACAGTCCCCAGGGGGGAAGGGCTCCAAGTCCGGTGGTCTCTGACAATGAGACTGATTTTAATGAGGAACAGTATCCTCCGACTGAAGACCGGTACAAGCAGTTGGAAGACCGTCTGAACGCCATGGAGATCCAACAAGTGCCTGGTTTGGATTTCGGAGACTTGGGTTTATCTTCTGGTGTGATCATCCCTCACAAGTTTAAGGCACCATCTTTCACCAAGTATGACGGGGCGTCCTGCCCTAAGTTACACCTCAGATCTTATGTGCGGAAGATTCAGCCGTATACAATGGACAAGAACTTGTGGATCCACTTCTTCCAGGAGAGTCTTTCAGGGACTTATCTCGAATGGTTCTATCAGCTGGATGGAACCAAAGTTCGTAACTGGGAGGAGTTGGCTACTGCTTTTTACAAGCAGTATCAATATAATGCCGACCTTGCTCCTACGCGTACCCAACTCCAGGGTATGTCGCTAGGATCAGGCGAAGGTTTTAAAGAGTACGCGCAGAAGTGGAGGGATCTGGCTGGCAGGGTGCAGCCACCATTAACAGACCGTGAATTGGTGGATATGTTCTTGGGGACCCTCTCCGGGCCATTCTCCAATCATCTTATCGGTAATTCGTCTGCAGGGTTTACTGACCTCATTCTGACTGGGGAAAGGATAGAGGCTGGCATGAAGTCCGGTAAAATTCAGAAAGGTGCGTCTTCGAGTTCCGAGAAGAAACCCTTTAAGAAGGAGGCCAGTGCTGTGTATGGGCCTAGGAGGCAAGATAAACCAGAGCGCCGCCAATCTGTCAACGCGTTGGTGATTGCTAAACCTGCTGCCGCTCCTCGGCAAACCAATCAACCAAGGGATGAAAGACCCAGAAGAGAATTTACCCGGTTGAGTATGACCCTATCATAAATCCTGCCGCAGTTTCTATCAACCAACTTGGTGGCTGTCAGAGAGGCTCCAAAGGTTGTGAATACTGCCTCTCCTAAGTATAATCCAAATGCCCGCTGCACTTATCACTCCGATAGCCCGGGGCATTCTACTGATGATTGCTGGGCCCTAAGGAATAAGTTGCAGGACCTTATTGATGCCAAGGAGGTACAGTTTGAGGCACCTGAGAAACCCAATGTGGTGACTGCTCCCATGCCTAACCATGGAGTGAATGCTATCAGGGATGATGATGAAGTGGAGGAATCAGAGTTCGATAGCTGGATTTATCCGACGGCCGACAATGGACCTAGCAATTGGATTGCAAAAGACAACCTACCTGTTACTTTTGTTACGCAGTAATGAATTCCTTTGTTTTTGTTATTTGTAATAAACAATGAATTGAAACTTTATGGCCCGGTGTCTTACCCGGGGCACCGTTGGCTTCATTTGTGAGGGCTTATAACTGTCATTTACATATATCATGAATAAAGATCTTGGACGTTTTTTCGCATTTCAAATCTTGTGCTCCCTTTCCTTCTTTCTTTCTTTATATATTGCAAAACAGCTGTATTTACACACACACTCACTCATACAGGTTTCAATCCACTCTGGATCTCACTGGTAACGAATCTGCTACTGCCAGTTATGACTTCGAAAATCCGATCAACTTAGCCGAAGACGAAGGTGAAGATGATTGCGAAGTGCCTGGCGAACTTGCAAGACTGTTACTCCAGGAAGAGAGGGCAATTCAACCACATGAAGAGCCGGTGGAAACAATAAATCTGGGTACTGAGGCAGACAGAAAGGAGGTTAAGATTGGTGCCAACCTAGAGCTCAGCGTGAAGCAGCGGTTGACTCAGATGTTACATGATTATGTGGAGATCTTTGCCTGGTCCTACGAAGACATGCCTGGGTTGGATACCGACATTGTGATCCATCATTTGCCTACCAAGGAAGACTGCCCTCCGGTTAAGCAAAAGGTCCGCTGTATGCGTCCAGAGATGTCTGAGAAGATCAAAGCTGAGGTTATGAAACAGTTTAATGTCGGGTTTCTTGCAGTGAGTTCTTACCCTCAGTGGGTTGCCAATGTGGTGCCGGTACCAAAGAAAGATGGTAAGGTCAGAATGTGTGTTGACTACAGGGATCTGAACAGGGCCAGCCCCAAGGATGACTTTCCCCTACCTCACATTGACGTCCTGGTTGACAATACTGCTCAGCACAAGGTGTTCTCTTTTATGGATGGATTTTCAGGTTATAATCAGATTAAAATGGCTCCTGAAGACATGGAGAAGACTACCTTTGTTACTCAGTGGGGCACCTTCTGCTACAAGGTCATGCCTTTTGGACTGAAAAATGCTGGGGCAACCTACCAACGTGCCATGGTTGCTTTATTTCATGACATGATCCATCATGAGATTGAAGTGTACGTTGACGATATGATTGCAAGGTCCCAAACTGAGGAGGAACACCTTGACCATCTGCAGAAACTATTTGACCGTCTGAAGTTGTACAAGCTGAGGTTGAACCCGAACAAGTGCACCTTCGGGGTAAGATCTGGAAAGTTGCTAGGCTTCGTCGTAAGTGATAAGGGTATTCAAGTGGACCCTGCCAAGGTTAAAGCTATTCAAGAGATGCCAGTTCCTAAGACAGAGAAAGAGGTCAGAGGCTTTTTAGGACGCCTGAATTACATTGCTCGGTTCATCTCACATTTAACTGCTACCTGTGAGCCAATCTTCAAGCTGCTGAAGAAAGATCAGGTAGTACGTTGGAACGATGAATGTCAGGCCGCTTTTGACAGAATCAAAGAGTATCTCCAAGAACCACCCATCCTTATGCCACCGTTTGAAGGGAGACCTCTGATACTATACCTGACAGTACTCGACAACTCAATGGGGTGTATGCTGGGGCAGCATGACGAGTCTGGCCGAAAAGAGCATGCCATTTATTACCTTAGCAAAAAGTTTACCGACTGTGAGACCCGATACTCACTGCTCGAGAAAACTTGCTGCGCTTTGGTATGGGCTGCTCGCCGGCTGAGACAGTATATGCTGACTCACACTACTTTGTTGATCTCAAAAATGGATCCTATAAAGTACATATTTGAAAAGCTTGCTCTGTCTGGGAGAATAGCAAGATGGCTAATGATCTTGACGGAATACGACATCCAGTACACGACCCAGAAAGCCATCAAAGGAAGTGTATTGGCAGACCACTTGGCACATCAGGCAGTAGACGACTATCAGTCAATGAACTTTGAGTTTCCGGACGAGAGCATCATGATTGTGACTGATTGTGATGTACCTGGACCGGATGAAGGACCTGAGGAAGGATCCCGATGGTCTATGCACTTTGACGGAGCCTCCAACGCTTTGGGAACCGGTATCGGCGCTGTGATCATATCCCCTCAAGGCACTCATACTCCACTCACTTCCCGGCTATGTTTCAACTGCACCAACAACATGGAGGAGTATGAGGCATGCATCATGGGTCTCCAAGCTGCGATTGACTTAAGGATCAAGTTTCTGAGTGTCTTCGGAGATTCCGCTCTCGTGATCAATTAGATCAAAGGCGAGTGGGATACGAAACATCCGAATCTTATTCCTTACAGAGAATGTGTGTTGACATTGATCCCCCATTTCACAGAGATAACTTTTGAACATTTCCCAAGAGAGGAGAATCAGTTGGCGGACGCGTTAGCTACGATGTCTTCTATGTTCAAGGTCAAATGGGACAATGAGGCTCCCCGGGTCATTATCTGGAAACTGGACGAACCGGCATACTGTTGTGATCTCGAGGCTGAGGTAGTGACTGAGAAACCTTGGTACCATGAGGTGAAGAGATACTTGGAAGCTCAGGAGTATCCTGAAGGTGCCTCTGTCAATGATAAGAAGTTTCTGAGAAGGTTCGCAGCGAAGTTCTTCCTTAGAAACGGCATCCTGTACAAGCGAAACCATGATTCAACCTTACTGCGTTGTGTGGATAAGACTGAAGCAGAAAGGATCATGGCGGAGCTACATGAAGGTACCTTCGGAACACATTCCAGTGGACACACTATGGCAAAGAAAATCCTTCGGGCAGGGTATTTCTGGTCCACAATGGAAGCCGACTGTTACCAACATTCTCGGACATGTCATAAATGCTAGATTTATGCAGATAAGGTGCATGTCCCTCCAGTCCCTCTGAATGTCCTGACTGCACCTTGGCCTTTTGCAATGTGGGGCATAGATATGATCGGCGAGATTAGACCTACGGCATCCAATGGGCATCGCTTCATCCTGGTGGCGATTGATTACTTTACAAAGTGGGTTGAAGTAGCTTCTTATGCCACTGTAACCAAGAATGTCGTGGCACAGTTCATTCGGCATAACCTGATCTGTCGATACGGCATCCCAAAGAGAATCATTACAGACAACGGTACCAATCTCAATAACAAGATGATCACTAAGCTCTGCGAGCAATTTAAGATACAGCACCACAACTCTTCTCCTTACCGGCCAAAGATGAATGGGGTTGTCGAAGCAGCGAATAAGAATATCAAGAAAATTGTGCAGAAGATGACAGTGACCTATAAAGATTGGCACGAGATGTTACCGTTTGCTCTACATGGGTACCGTACCTCAGCAAGGATGTCAACCGGGGCAACTCCTTTCTCCTTGGTCTACGGCATGGAGGCAGTCTTACCAATTGAAGTACAGATACCCTCTCTCCGGATAATGAAGGATGCATATCTGAGCGAAGATGATTGTATCCAGACACGACTTGATCAACTAAATCTAATTGACGAAAAGAGACTGGCTTCTATTTGTCATGGTCAAACGTATCAAAAATGGATGATCAGGGCATTTAACAGAAAGGTCAGACCACAAGAGTATCAAGTGGGGGATCTGGTAATCAAGCGCATCATCCTTCCTCAGAGTGATCCAAGGGGCAAATGGACCCCTACGTACGAAGGGCCATTTGTGGTTAAACATGTGTTCTCAGGAGGAGCCATGATCCTAACCACCATGGATGGTGACGACCTTCCTCACCCCGCCAATGCAGACATAGTAAAAAGATACTACGCATGATAAAAGACCCGCTAGGTTGACATACCTAGGCAAAAATAAGGGCTTCCCGGTGAACCAAAAGGGTTCGGGCAGAATGAGGGATGAAATGAAAAAAATCTGTACACCCGGCAAGTCGAAAACCTAAAAAGGCGGCTTGGGCAAAAATGGGTATCCCGGTGGACTGAAAACCCGAAAGGGCGGTCCAGGCAAAAGTTAGGGATAAAGCGTAATACTATGTCTAATTGGATCACCTTGCATCCAGAATCCGGTATCAACTGTCAAGTTCAAAAGACATCGATCAATCAACTTCATCTTCAGCTAGGTCATCAAGTGATGAGACGCTCGAAGATATAAAGGCGATAGCAGAGTTGGAACCCAGTGGGATTATTCTTTTCACATAGCTGTTTTGTTTTCCTTTTGTACAAATTTGTATAAACTCTTTTGTTCGGCGGCGTTCTCTTACTAGGACGTCAGCCTCTTGTACATAAAACGCCTATTTACAGGCAAATTCAAAAATCAATATAAATTCACTTTTCAGCTAAAATTGCCAATTGTTTTTCCTTTTTCTGTTTTGTTTTGCGAAGAACGTCCAAGGTTCAATTTGTGATATATGCATTTGACAATAATTGCTAACTCATAAATGTTTGCATACAAAACAAAGGATCAATTACAGGTAACATTAGAAACAGGGGCAATAATGAGTGGTCTAAACGGTCTAATTGCTCTGTCCATCAAGGTACCAAGGTAAGTTCAGCTGAAGAACACAACCAATACACCTTAATTCCCCAGAGAGTGAGTCGGCAAGTCAAGGCACTCTCCCAAAGCAAAGCTATATTATCAGCCTTAAGGAAGTTGGGTATCCTCCAGCAGATCTCAACATTCCCCAGTACAATATACGAATATTCTTAACCAGCATCCCCGGCAGTCTTGGTCTAAGATTGTTCCCCGGCGGTATACCAGGCATTCAGCGGAGCCACTTCCCCAATACATCTCAAAATCTCCCCAGGAGAGTCCAATCCAAATTTCCCCAAGAAAGTTTGAATCAATCTCCCCAGTAGGAAGCTTATCCCCAGTAGATTCTGAAAGCTTATCCCCTACAGAGCACGAACGCGTCCCCTGGCTTTATTCAAAGGTTATTTCCCTACCAGGATATAACTAGGTTATCCTCAGCCAAAAGCCAAGGAAAGACTGTCCTCGGCAAAGTCTTCTTATCCCCAGCGGAGTCTATTAACACTTCCAACATAACAACGGTATCCCCAGCGAAGTTAGCATCAACATCCCAGCAAAATACCTCTCCTCCCACAGAGTACTATTCCCCAGCAAGGTAGCTAGAGTAATTTCTCCCCGCAAAGTAATCTATTCACCAGGTTTATCCCCTAACGGAGTTATCTTCTCCTACCGGTATTCTTGCAATCATCATCCCCAGTGGAAACAAAAGCTCTACATCAGCCCAGGATTTAACTTCCCGACATCCGTCAAGGATATATTTTCCTAGACGAAAATACATTCAAAAACATCACATACATCATGATACATGCATAAACGCATCATATCTTACAATCTCATTTATGTTGAGAACATCATTGCTTGATCCATGTCATGAATTGCATATGACTGACCTTTACCTTTCAGGAAAGATCCAGTTAAGTTCTCAGCTATGTCCAAAACCTCCTCTGGTTCAGTTAGATCGATTCCTAAAGATTTTTCTGATGCCGATCTAGTTGAAGTTAATCCAAGACTTTCGTATGGTTCAGTTAAATCGATCCTAAGATTTTTCTGATTCTTATCCAGTCAAAGACATCCCAAGACCTTCTCTGGTTCAGTTAGATCGACCCTAAGATCTCCCTGATTCTTATTCCAGTTGAAGAGATTCCAAGACCTTGCCTGGTTCAGTTAAATCGACTCCTAAAGATTTTTCTGATGCCGATCCAGTCAAAGGCCTTCTCTGGTTCAGTCAGATCGACGCTAAGATCTCCCTGATTCTTATCCAGTCAAAGTTAATCCAAGACCTTCTCTGGTTCAGTCAGATCGACCCTAAGATCTCCCTGATTCTTATTCCAGTTGAAGATGTTCCAAGACTTTCGTCTGGTTCAGCTAAATCGACCCTAAGATTTTTCTGACACTTATCCAGTCAAAGTTATTTCAAGACCTCCTCTGGTTCAGTTAAATCGACCCTAAGATTTTTCTGATTCTTATCCAGTTGAAGTTATTTCAAGACCTTGCCTGGTTCAGTTAAATCGACTCCTAAAGATTTTTCTGATGCCGATCCAGTCAAAGGCCTTCTCTAGTTCAGTCAGATCGACGCTAAGATCTCCCTGATTCTTATTCCAGTTGAAGATTCCAAGACCTTGCCTGGTTCAGTTAAATCGATTCCTAAAGATTTTTCTGATGCCGATCCAGTCAAAGGCCTTCTCTGGTCCAGTTAAGTCGATTCCTAAAGATTTTCCTAATGAAGACCCAGTAGAAGATATCCAAGATTCTCTCATCGTTACTGTTGAGGTAGTAATCGTCCCAAGATTCTCTCATCGTTACTGTTGAGGTAGTAATCGTCCCAAGATTCTCTCATCGTTACTGTTGAGTTAGTAATCGCCCAAGGTTCTCTCATCGTCACTGTTGAGGTAGTAATCGCCCAAGGTTCTCTCATCGTTACTGTTGAGGTAGTAATCGCCCAAGGTTCTCTCATCGTTACTGTTGAGGTGGTAATCGTCCAAGGTTCTCTCACCGTCCCGTTGAGGTAGTAATCGTCCCTGATCCATTCATCATCCTGCTGAGGGTGCATCTGAAGAGTTTCAAGACCCGATTCCCGTATCCATCCAGGGCGCATCTACCTAAAGAGTATGAAGATCAATCCCTGTAACAGGCCAGGTAATTATCTTTCTTTTTTTCAGGTACGCAAGTCCTCGCTAAGGAAACTCTTACGCGATCGACACCCAGATGGCATCTATAAGCCCATCCATCTATCCATCACCCCTCAACATGGCATCTATAAGCCCATCTTCCTATCCATCAATCTCCAAATGGCATCTGTAAGCCCATTCCCATCATCACACTGCTAACATGTGAGCGCAAATTTTTGGGCACTCTAGTGCTCAATCATCTTCCACCTTCGGATTATGAAAGGCACGCCAGCCAATCTACATCCTCAGGTCTAAGAAGATTGAACAGGGGTAACTGTTGTACCCCAAAATTTGCCCTCCCATATTCTTCAAGATTTGCAAAGAGCATGCTTCAAAATCTCCCAAGAGTTGCACAGTCCAATTGCCTCCTAACAGTCAAAAATTAGGGTTTTGGTTCTGGAAAAGAAGTTGAAGTTTCCAAGGGTCCAAACAAGTCCCACATGCCTACAAACATGGTCAAGCATCCATATGCCAAGTTTCAAGACTCACAGCACAAAATTGCACAGTCAAAAACCTTAATTGCTTCACAATAAACTGCAGGGGCAAAATGGTCATTTGACAGTAAAAAGTCAAAATTTTTGGTCAACATCTTATTTTGAAGCCACAAACATCATTTGATCAATTCTTGATCATGATTCTCAAGGCATGGCTCAAAAAGTCTCAAGATGCAAAAGTTTCTATTTTTGGACAGTTAAAAAAGTCAACTGCAAATTGACCAAGGCATAACTTCCACATGGTTTATCATAAAAATTCCATCCAAAGCTCATTTTGAAGAGAATGACATTTCCTACAACTCCTCTTCACACTTCAAGTCCAAGAAATACTCTCACAAAAAGTTATCAATCTCAACATTATAGGTCATTTTCAAAAGTCAACAAAAAGGCACTTTAAGTCAAAGACCATAACTTGAGATTGGTAAATCAAAATAACATGGGACAAAATACATTGGTTAGAGGACTTCAAGACCTTTACAAAATGTCCAAGAACATGATCAAATCTTAAAAATTGAGCAAGATATACCTTGTGGAAGTTGGGAAATGTTTGGGAATTTTGAAAAGTCAACTTTGCTTCAAATGCCTCAAAATTGCTAATGGGCCTCAATTTCTTCCATGAATCATCACCCAAAAGCTATGAACGATCCATTGACATCCAAGGGAGTTATTTTATCATTTTTGATTAATTATTTGAATTATTGTTATAATTAATTCACTTAATTAAAATTAAATATGACAAAAATAGCAAAACATGTTTTCCAAATCTTTTTGTGCAGCATATTCCCTCATCATGACCTAGAGATTTCGTGTACCACATCAAGAGGCAAGATCTTCCAAAATAGGCAAGTTTCTATGACAAAAAAGGATTGAAAAAGATGCTTGAAAATCAAATATTGAATCATTGAATACATGGATTTTGGGCCAGTTTTTCTAACCTAATTCATTCACCTATATGTGCACATTGCAAACCTAATGCCAAGAACAAGAAAGCTGCGCTGAAACCTCAAGAACACATTTGCATTTTTCACAAAAAAATCTCAAAACTGTTTTCATAGCTAGGGATCGTTCCAAGGCCTCAAAGCTATTCCAAAACACTCCTGACACTACCAGGAAGCTGTTGCAATTGAAATCAGATCTCCACGCGCAAGGAATTGGTAGAACCATGTTGCACTTTTTCACAAAAAATTCATAATCGTGTTTCCATTTATACGCATTATTTGTGATATTTAACCATTGATTTACACTAACATGGGTATTCTGAAGCTAATGGCATGCTTTAATTGAATTAATAAGGCCTGTATGAGAATCCACCATGGAAGCTTTTTAGGGTTTCAGAGGTTTGAAATTAGGGTTTCTTTCATGTTGAAAAATTGAACCATAAGACCAGCACCATTGGAATCGTGACATCCAAACGGATTGAAATCACCCATCGCGCCCTTTTTCTTTTTGCTTATGAGCTAATCGCTATTATTCACTGTGCTATTTAGTGGGGGTTTAAAACCCCCGCTATTTGATATTAGTTTCAGGCAAAAACGAAGAAGCCAGGGAGAAGAAGATGAGTTGTTGGCGTGTGGTTGGTTAGTTCAAACATTGGCGCGTTTTATTTTAATCCAACATAATATTGTTTTTCTCTATTATATTATTCATTGTCCATTAAACTAACAAAGAAACGCACTAGCTCCATTGGCAAACGCGCTGGCATGCAGGTATTGGGACCTGGGTTCGATTCCCAGGTCCCCCATATTTCCCTATAATTTTTGTTGTAACATGATTCTGTGCAGTACGCTCCCAGTGACCCATCATACAACACATATGCCTCTGCTTGCCATGCAATCTGATTGATCAATCCAATGGTCACAAAAGCAGTCCACCATGCACATTGGTCAACTGATGCACACGTAATCCCAGAAAGTCCAAAGGGCCTTGCATTTCAATGGGCCTAATTACTGCAAATTAACCTCCAAAAAAAGGCCAACACCCCCATGGTTTGCATTTTCTTTTTCCTTTTTCTTTCTTCTTTTTATTTTAATTGTCTTTCTTTTGTTTTATTTAATTCACAAAAATATAATTTTCATAATAAAACCAGAAAATCATAAAATAAAAATATGTTTTATTAATATTAATTTCTATCAATTTTGTAAATAAATTCCAATAATCAATTTAGTTTAATTTTAGGTTTAACTTTAATGTTTTTTTTCTTAAATAAATAAAATACATAAAAATTAGGTTTTTAGCATTTTACTCTTTTTCTCAATAATTAAATTTTTCTTCTTATTATTATTAACTATTAATTTATTTTTGTAAATGAATATGTAATTAATTAATTAGAGTAAATTAGGTTTGAACTTTAATTCTTTTCCTTAATAATTAAAAACATGTAGAATTAGGGTTTCTTTTCCTTTTAATTTTCTTTATTTTTATTAAATACAAAAACATCAAAAATAACTTCTTTTCTTATTAAAATAATTTAATTAATTTGTAATTTCAATTTAATTTCTTTAAAGGGTCCAACGCCCTCGCACCTTCGATTATAATTTCTTTTCGCGCGTTTGCTTCTATTTTTCATTTTAAATATAATGTATTTGCCCCAAAGCTTTGTAATAATAATTAGGACATTTACTTTCCACACTTTTATTCAAAATCGGGTCTTTGTTTAATTTGGCGATGTATAGACCCGCGCCTTGTAATAGCGTAGGACCTTTATTTTTCCGCCTTTTAATTTCCGCACCCTTTAAACTGCTAATCACATGAAAGAATGTATTCCCAAATAAAATCAAAGCGTAGCTCACTGATCGGGACTTTATGAGTCTGTCGGGATACTAACTGCAAGTATACAGTTCAGTCGTTCTAGTTTTAAAAGATTATCGAACCCACAGAGACTGAGGATCAATCGCATACGATCTAATGCTACAATATGTCTAACTAAGCGATGACTATTCGATTTTTGGGGGAAACAGTTTAATTAAAAATAATAGTACTAGTTATACCGGTATGTGATAATCGGACTTAGGGAATTCGGTGAACCGCTTGGCCTATAAAGTATTTCGGTAAAAGCTAATTGTTTAAAGACCTGAGACATACACTCTCGTGTTTATGAAATAATTCATGCTACTAAACCTAGTGGATGCAATTTAAATTTAATAACACTTTTTGAAAACAATTTGAGTTTAATTAATTTATTAAAACACTCTCGTGTATTTAAAAATCAATGTTTCGTTACCACTATCTGGGTCGAACCCCAGCTCTCGCATGCAGGTTCTTGCCTTAATTAATTTCCCACTCTCGTGGCAAAATCGTGTTAATTAACCTCTCACTCTCGTGACAAGGGTAGTTAAATTAATTTTGGAAATTGGAAACCAGAAATTGTTTTATAAATATTTTTGGCCAAGGTATCACTGAATTCCTTCAGTTCTTAAGAGTCACATACCGGTATTAATAAATTAGTCGGACATAATAAATTTAACAACAATGCAATTCAAAATATAATTCATAAAAATAATTGGCATAATATAAAAAACAAATAAATATTAATTGCAATAAAAACCTGGAATCAAAGTTGCTATGGTAATCTTGAAGTATTACAATAATCCTTGAGCTTGATTGCAGTAAATAATTCGTGTTAATTCTTGAAGGAAGAATTAACACTTAAAACTAAAAACTAAAACTTGGAATGAAAATTACAGTAATATAGAAAAAGCTCAAAAACAAGGAAATAGAAATAATGCAGAAAAATAGAAATTTGGTCTGTAGAAAATTCTTCGACCCTTGCTCTGAAGGTTGAACTTGTATTTATAGGCTTCATTTGTAACTTCCCGTTTCCATGTTGTACGAAGGCTAGTGGAGATCATGGGAATAACTACCAGAATCATGGGAGAACATGGGAATAACTACCAGAATCATGGGAGAACATGGGAATAACTACCAGAATCATGGGAGAACATGGGAATAACTACCAGAATCATGGGAGAACATGGGACACGTCTCCATGACGTGAGGAAGTTGAAATATAGCACGTTACGGTCGTCACAAGGCTGTTACGGTCGTAACACCTTGTGGACTGAACTTCTGCTGGGCTTTTTCTCTTCTGGGCTTAGTCTTTTTCTTTGTATAATTATTTCTTTCTTCTTAACTCCTCCTTTTTGCTATATCACCCCTTTGCTTCATTTCTCTGGCTTTTTAATCCGATTTTCCCTCAATTTATTTCTTTTGCTCAATTGATCTTTTATTTAATACAAATACCTGAAACAAAAGAAATACCAACGTAATACAAAAACAAAATAGAATAAATAAATAAAAATACTAATATTATCTATGAAAATTAAGCCAAATATGTTATATAAATTTGTGTTATCAACACCCCTATACTTAAACCTTTGCTTGTCCTCAAGCAAAAATTAAAAATGAAAAATTACTTAAGCATAAGTCAAACGTAGATATAGAACACAATTCAATTCGTATTTGGTTGCAGGTCAATTCTTTTGTTTGGATAACTCAAGTTCAGACTTCGACACCAAAATTACCGTAATGACACTAGATACCCTCATTTATGCAGACCAAATTAAGTCATGAATTATAACTCGACCTAATACTTTCGTTTCGTTTCACCCGTTTTCATTCTGGTGCAATCACATTAAGCCCTTTACCTTACACGCACATAGTGGAGTAACCGGTTAGTGACTCTGATCTTTATAATCTAGCTTGGAGTTCTGGTAGTTATATTTGGTACTCCTTTATCCAATTACAGATTGTGGGGGATCGGACCGTCGTCCGCCCTACCAAGTTCAGCACCAGAGACCACTGAACCAATTCATAATGGTTGTTTGCATAAATATTTTATAGTTTCTGCAACCGTTGAATTAAATGATCTGGTAAGGATCATCTAACTTAATACGTGCATCTTCTAATAAAAATTTCTTTTTAAAAATCTTGATCAAACACTTATATTCATCGATTCTCCACGTAGTTTGTCGTTCAAGGCGGTGCTGACTGCTTTTATAAACTACTCGGGATTACTTTAAAACTAAGTCTTAAGGTGTTGGTATAATAAGTACTTAAATCAATCTAACACGTTGGGGTATTGAAGTGTTATGATGATAATAATTTTGCTTTAGTCGCGCTCGAGTTCTTATTTATAAAAATAAGCAACCTTAATACTAGTTGAATATGTTAATATAACGTTTGAATTTTTTCGTTATGGCTCAAGAATATGGAGGAATTCGAATAAGCACGAGAATTTTACATAAAAGGCTAAAATTTCATAGGAAAAAAAAAGGGAACTAAAAGGGAATACTAAATAGAGCAAAGATAATAAAAACGAAGTAAGAAATGTTCTGACTCCCCTAAACTTAAAGTAAGCATTGTCCTCAATGCGTTAGTACCAGGAGAAATCAGAAAAGAGAAGGGTGATCACTCGTCGCTTGGAGAATTTTGTCCTCTTGCTCCTCTATTTTTATTTCGTTGTCTTCTACGTCTATCAGAGTCGTAATCATGCAATCCATCGATTCTAAGGTTTAAGGCATGTATGGACTCGTTAAAATCCTCCATTTGATTTGATATCGCTTCGTAATTGCGGTTATTCCAATGTGCGTAGTCGTGTTGGTCGCGTTGCATTTCTCGAACTAGGCGCAATGTTTCATTTTGAACGACTTCCATTGCTTGGAAACGTTGATCTTGTTGTAGAATCGTAGCATACATTGCTTCTAGAGTAGCCGGAGGATGATCATTATCTGTTTGTGCAGCCGGCTTGATTGGTGCATTCAAATTGAAACGCCAATTTTGGAAATTTTGCACATTAATCTGATTTGGACATGGAAGTATTATATTGGGAATCAGATGTGAATCGCGGCAGTACATAACATCTACCGTCTGGGCCGGCATCATATATTGTCCCAAGGACAAAAGCTCGTCGAAAAGGCCTAAAGCATATGCTAAAGATGTGATGATTCCACCGAAGACAAATGGGTTGGTACCGACCGCATTTACGCATGTGTGAAAGTGGCTAAGCATGAAGGGAGCGGCGTTGACAGCTTGACCGTTGAGGGAACAGAAAATAAGAAACATCTCATTTTGGTTGACCTTGTGATTATAGGTCCTCCCAAAAATGATGTTTGCGAGAATTCGATGGAAGTACCTCAGAGCGGGATTATGAATATGCGAAGCGCAGAGATCTCGCCAACTTTCCGTGGGTTGACCGGTTAGATCATCCCAAAGGGAAAAACCAACTTTATCCCAAGAAATGTCGCCTTCGGGGTCGAAAGGTTTGCAATGAACGGTCGGACCTCTAGTGAATTCTAAAAGTTCAGCGACTCTTTCTTGATCAATTGAATATTCTTGATTAAACATGGGGAAGTTCGCGGTACCGGTTGTGAATGGATCGTCGGGAGGCGTATTGTATGAGAATGAACTGAGGAACTCAAGCACGAGCGGTTCGAAGGTCGGAGAAGGATTTAAACAGATATTTAACAAACCCGTATTCGTAAGCATAAAAGTGATGCTTTCCGCCCTACCCAAGGCATCCAAACAATCGGTGTCCACATATTTAGTGAGGACAACCGAACGGGAATAGAATTTCATGTACTTTCCTCTTTGTTGGCCATCATCATCTTCTCAGAGTATAATCGTGGATAGGTCGGGTGGTGGTCGGTCTGGCCTCACTTGACGTTGAGTGTTTCGTGGAGCCATGGAAGAGTATGAAATGAAGGATAAAATGGTAGAAAATGAAATGGATGAGAGAAAGTATATGAGAATTAGATGGAAGGGACGTGAAATGAGAAGAAATGTAGAAGAGTGTTTATAGAGGGTTAAGATTGAAGAGGAATTATTATAATAATAATGTGTTGGGAAATGAAGAGGGAAAGTTTGAATAAGAATTATGGTGGAAGATGAATAAGAAGAATATTTTGATGGAAGAGTAAATAAGAGTTGAATGGGAGTAATGTGGGAAAATGAAAAGAAGAAAAGGACGAAACAAACAGTCAGTCAAGGGAGCAGAAAAGACAACATGCATCTGGAGAAGCACGAGCTGAGGCGGGGGTTATGGACGTAGTGGGACGGTTATGGAGGTAGTGGAAGAAGAAGAAGAGATTTTGTCTGCTATAGGGGTTACTGATATAACCCGTGTTACGGTCGTAACACGGGCATGACGGTCGTAACACGCTAAAAGGCGTGTGACGGTCGTAAGGGCTTTGTTACGGTCGTAACAACTACAAATTTTGTAACTTTTAGCAGAACAGAGCTGTTTCTGTTCTGTGACATTTCTTTCTTACTACAGATACATTACAAAGCATTATTGCGTCCAGTATTTATTTTCAAACTAGTGCAAATATATTCCAGAGCATGGTGTGGAGACTTGAGGCGACCGTCTTGGGCAACGATTTGAATTTAGGCAGAATAAGGAACAAGGAATTGTATTTCAGCTCACATGCATACATACTACATACTGTATATATATATATATATATATATATATATATATATATATATATATATATATATATATATATATATATATATATATATATATATATATGTATATATATATATATATATATATATATATATATATATATATATATATGTATATATATATATATATATATAATAGATAAATCTAGAATTTTAATTAATAGTATATATATATATATATAATACTAGTATATAATGCATTATGATTGATACTATAAATATTGGGAAGTATTAGTTCAGTATGTTAATACGAGACGGGGAAATACGATAATTAAAATAATATTCAATTATAATTATAAATATTAACGTGAATTATTTAATTGAGTATAATTATCGGTATTACGGGGAAATAGTTCAAACGCATCAGATGAAAGGGTGCAACCGATAATCGACTTAAATATAAAATTTAACATAAAATAGAAAAAAAATGAAAATATGGAAGAGAAAATTTAAAATTAGAAACCAAGACGACTACTGGTTGATTTTCCATGGCCACTTATCAAGCCATCTCACATATCCCTCACCTTTTCTTTTCTTTCTTCTGTGGGGTGGTTCATTCTTTTGAACTTGTGGTGGTGGTTCTGGATCTATCCTAAGTATCAACTTTTCAAGTTTGGGCTTAGTGATTTCATCCACCACCTCAAAGGTTAACCTTACCTTCTTAACAATAATCATATCCCTAGTTTCACGGTCCTCTAATTTTCTCTTTTTATGCAAGACTTCCAACAAGGGTGCATTAGTGTGGATATTTTTCAATACCTCCACATACGTTTTACAGTTGGAGTCTATCTGAGCTTCCATAAAACTTTTCGAGAAAGGAAACAGTGGGGTATATGGGTGAGGCATAACAATAGGTGCTCCCTTTTCTACCTCTTCTACAACCTCCCTTTTAGATGGTATTGGAGGATTTTTCTCAATCTTTACTCTTTTCTCGTCTGAACTCTCCTCGTCCACATCATTACTCTCCTCAAACTCATTATCACTCTCCTTAGGATTTTCAACCTGTTTTTCACTACTGGTTGTTACAACATCCAATTTCTCCTCAGGAAAGGGTCCTAGAGGGTTTTGTTCAACTGGGAGATTTGGGTCTCTAAGGCTATATTGTGGGTCGCGAGCGAGTCAACCACAGCGGTCAGTTGCCTAAGGTTTTCACTGTTTTGAAGACTTTGTTTTCTAAATTCTTCGTTCTGGACAGTTTATGTCTCTACAAAGTGCTCCATCAGAGATTCTACCCTAGAGTGAATTAGCGTCGCGTCGGAATCCTCCATTGATGTTTCGAAGTTGAAATCATGTGATTCTTCTGATTCTTCAAAATGAGATAGAGTCGAATTTTGTGTTTCCGTAAAGCGCTTTGTCATCATTGATATTTCATTAAAATTTTCCATTAATATTTCGAGGTCGGATTTATAGGATACTTGCGTCTCCTCGAAATATTGGGTGTAGTGATTGTAGGGGAAATTTGGTTGAGGATAAGTTTGGTTGGAATTACAATATTCTTGCGATTCCTCAAAACGTTGGGATTGGTGGTTGGAAAGGTAATTCGGATGAGAATGAGTCTGTGATGCATTGAGATTCTCCAATAGTATTTCGAGGTCGGATTTATAGGATTCTTGTGATTCCTCGAAATACTCAGAGTGGGGGTTGTAGAAAAAATTCGGGTGATACATAGTAACTGGGATAAGATTTGTAGATGCAAAGGCTCGCTTCGGGAGTGAGTATTTGGCATACAAATCGAAAGAGGGTTTTTGTTGCCTAGTCTAAACGCGCAACATAAGAATCGTACTTAATTGATTAATCAGTCCCCGGCAACGGCGCCAAAAACTTGATCGGGACTTTATGAGTATGTCGGGATACTAACTGCAAGTATACAGTTCAGTTGTTCTAGTTTTAAAAGATTATCGAACCCACAGAGACTGAGGATCAATCGCATATGATCTAGTGCTACAATATGTCTAACTAAGCGATGACTATTCGATTTTTGGGGGAAACAATTTAATTAAAAATAATAGTACTAGTTATACCGGTATGTGATAATCGGACTTAGGGAATTCGGTGAACCGCTTGGCCTATAAAGTATTTTGGTAAAAGCTAATTGTTTAAAGACCTGAGACATATACTCTCGTGTTTATGAAATAAGTCATGCTACTAAACCTAGTGGATGCACTTTAAATTTAATAACACTTTTTGAAAACAATTTGAGTTTAATTAATTTATTAAAACACTCTCGTGTATTTAAAAATCAATGTTTCGTTACCACTATTTGGGTCGAACCCCAGCTCTCGCATGCAGGTTCTTGCCTTAATTAATTTCCCACTCTCGTGGTCAAATCGTGTTAATTAACCTCTCACTCTCGTGACAAGGGTAGTTAAATTAATTTTGGAAATTGGAAACCAGAAATTGTTTTATAAATATTTTTGGCCAAGGTATCACTGAATTCCTTCAGTTCTTAAGAGTCACATACCGGTATTAATAAATTAGTCGGACATAATAAATTTAACAACAATGCAATTCAAAATATAATTCATAACAATAATTGGCATAATATAAAAAACAAATAAATATTAATTGCAATAAAAACCTGGAATCAAAGTTGCTATGCTAATCTTGAAGTATTACAATAATCCTTGAGCTTGATTGCAGTAAATAATTCGTGTTAATTCTTGAAGGAAGAATTAACACTTAAAACTAAAAACTAAAACTTGGAATGAAAATTACAGTAATATAGAAAAAGCTCAAAAACAAGGAAATAGAAATAATGCAGAAAAATAGAAATTTGGTCTGTAGAAAATTCTTCGACCCTTGCTCTGAAGGTTGAACTTGTATTTATAGGCTTCATTTGTAACTTCCCGTTTCCATGTTGTACGAAGGCTAGTGGAGATCATGGGAATAACTACCAGAATCATGGGAGAACATGGGAATAAATACCAGAATCATGGGAGAACATGGGAATAACTACCAGAATCATGGGAGAACATGGGACACGTCTCCATGACGTGAGGAAGTTGAAATATAGCGCGTTACGGTCGTCACAAGGCTGTTACGGTCGTAACACCTTGTGGACTGAACTTCTGCTGGGCTTCTGCTCTTCTGGGCTTAGTCTTTTTCTTTGTATAATTATTTCTTTCTTCTTAACTCCTCCTTTTTGCTATATCACCCCTTTGCTTCATTTCTTTGGCTTTTTAATCCGATTTTCCCTCAATTTATTTCTTTTGCTCAATTGATCTTTTATTTAATACAAATACCTGAAACAAAAGAAATACCAACGTAATACAAAAATAAAATAGAATAAATAAATAAAAATACTAATATTATCTATGAAAATTAAGCCAAATATGTTATATAAATTCGTGTTATCACTCACCCAATGCATGACGAGATAAAATATAACTGAAAATGACACACAATTCACACACCACTCTTAGGGTACGCGTCACTGTTGCCTTGCCCCTCGAAACGTGGTCGTCGAGTATAGGACGTCTTAGTGAGTCCTTATGTTCCATTGATCTAGTTGCCTCGAAACAAGTTGCCTCAGAATAGTTGCCTCGGAATAAAAAGATCAATGGCATAAGGGTAGCTTCTAAGGTGTCTTACTGTTGCTCGGTGACCACACTGTCCCTATAAACGAATTGACCCGAACACCTCCGACGGTGGTGCTACCTACCTCTCAATGGTGGGATGGCACTACCTTAAGGACATTTACACAGACTAATTCCTTAGGGTAGGTAGATGACTCGTAGATACTTGCTCTAATTCAAAACAAATCAAAAACTTCTTTTCACACCGACACTTTGCAAAAAGCTTTCAAAAACAACTTTTCAAACACTCTTGAGGACTGATACAAGAGTCGATCTGAAACTTTCAAAGAAACTTTTTTCAAACCCACTCACAATTGAAAAGCAAACAAACATTTTGAAAACACAAATGAGCAAGTATCTAAGAGCCCATGGATAACCATGGATAGAAAGGGTGCTAACACCTTCCCTTTCTATAAATCTACCTCCCGAACCGAGAACTAATCTCAATAAGGAATTTTTCTGTGCTTTTGTCCTTTCCATGTTGGAGAAAATAAAAGACGGTGGCGACTCTTGCTTCCGCGACATTTCGCGAAACCAGCGTTAAACAGTCAGTTCCAGATCCGCCGATCACAGTAAGTCTTTCTGACTTTGCATCTTTTCATTCAAAACATCATTAAATATGTAAATATCATAGTATTGATGTTGTCCATATCATTGCATAAGTAGAAAAACCGTGGATCAGAGCTTCTTGATTAAGGCTAGGCTCAGAATTAGGATTAGAACTTCTATAAACTATTGTGATTTTATCCTTCTGATTTTCTATTTGTTAAGAACTGAATAAATTGCTGATGTGCGGATTAATATGAGGAAAGAGTTTAAATGTAGCACATAACATCTGATTTTCACTCATGGTTTTAGCACAACACATAACTTCTGAGTTCTTCTCACTGTTTAGACACACTAAACTTTTGATGTTCACCCGCTGTTAACACACACTGAACTTCTGATGTTCACTATCCATCTTAGCACATACTGAATTCTGAGTTCTCTTCACTATTTTAATACACATAACTTCTAAGACTTTCTCACTGTTCTAACACTCAGAATTTCAACACATAGCAACCCAAAACTTCTGTGTTTTCCCTCTAACGTTTCTTGCAGGCCCTCAGAGTGTATCAATCCAGAATTTTTGTTGCTTCTTTCTGAACTACAACGTGTCCGACATTAGAACTTCTAATCCCCTTTGTTTTTCTTTCAGCAGCATGCTAATTCTATCTCTCATTATTTCCCCTTTTTATCATTTTCAATATTAATACCCTTTTTATTAATATAAAAAGGACATACAGATATTTTATTTTTATTTAATTAATTTATTTCTTTTTCTTAATTCATTAAGACAAAAAACCATTTTCTAAACAAAACCTTTTTATTTCTTACATTGTACATTTCAATATGGTTGTAATAGTTAATTAGGATTTAAATTCTTGCAACCCCCCATTTGGAAATTCGTACCCCCATCCCTACATGATGTAATAGCGTATGAGTTTACATTTCCGCACTTTATCGCTTCCAAATGTAAATGCTAGTAATTAGGGTGTGTATGGAAAGATATGAAATCAACAAATAGATAACCCTAATTAAGACTAAATGCATGTAAATAAAACACACTTTCACACTAGCACCCTTAGGGTAATCCCACTTTGTTTCCTTACAAAAATGACCATATTACGCATGTGAGGTATCTTAGCAAAAACAAAAATACAAGATCATAGTCCCTCGATGACATTATCAAAGTTGCCTTTCAAAAATGATCTTAGTCCCTAAAGAAAATGCTAAGATATCTTACAACATTGCTAATCATGGCTATACGATGACCCACGCCCGTCTCTTTTACATCTAAAGATAAGGTTACTTACCAAATCAATGGTAAGATAACAATATGAAAAGGAAAGAGGAAATAAACATGAAAGACTTTTGAGTAGGTAGATTGTTCCTAGTTGCTTGCTTAATTTCAAATCAAAACATCCTTTCTATTTTCAAAACAAATACCAACACTTTCAAAAACATCTTTCAAACTTGAAATCATTTGCAAAAGATCAACACTTTGTATACATTCTTACGAGCGAGAATCATTACAAAGTTTTCTTAAACGATGACGCCTTTTCAAAATACTTTAAAAAACAACACAAAGCACATTTTCAAACAAAAGCAAGTGATCTAGCAAGAAACTAAGAACCCATAGATAACTATGGATATAAAGGGTGCTAATACCTTCCCTTTTTATAATCTATCCCCCGAACTCAAGAAAACATCTCTAAAGGTCTTTCCTGTTCTTTTCAGCCTTTCCTTTTGGATAAAAGAAATGTCGGTGGCGACTCTTTCTAACGGCAACATTTGCGATAAAATGAAAAACACCCAAGTCAGTTCTCCCACCGCGTTACAGGAGCGTATTGTTTTGTTGGGGAATAAACCCTATTGATGAGAATATTTGATGACATGCTGGAAAGATGAATTCTTTAGGAAGAAATCCACAAGGCTTCTTCTTTTAAGTCCAACTCAGTTGGGGAGAGGGTTTTCGAGAGATTGAGACTCTGACCGAGGTTTGCATAAATCCAACTTTGCGGATAATTATGTTGGGGAAAAGGTTTATTGTAACAAGCTATGTGGGGATAATGATAATGAGATAACTCTATGGGGATATCTCAACTGCATTAAATAGATGCTTGTTGCTGCTTGGTGGCACATAATTGCTAAACATTTTAATTATGTTCATATGCATATGTTCATTCAATTTTAGTCATTGGACATCTTTGTACTCAAAACAAAAAACAAAAAGTTTGCACTTCAAAGTATATTTGTATTGATGTTTTGCCCATGAATAGGCGTTTTTTACAAAGAGACAGAGATCCTAGTAAGAGGAAATTGTCGGAAGGAAAACAAAATTGAAAACACAGATAATAGCCATGTGGAAGTGATCTCATTGTGTTCTAACTATACTATTTCCCCAATGTCTTCGAACGTCCCTTGTCGTTGACAAAAGTTGATTGGATTGTTCTTGGACCGTTTGAACTCGGTCCTTGGTAATAAAGTCAACTGTGGTGATTCCACGGGACATAGTCATACGCTTTCAATCCTTAATTTTTTCCTGGACCGCCCTTTCGGGTTTTCAGCCCACTGGGATACCCATTTTTGCCCAAGTCACCCTTTTGGGTTTTCAACTTGCCGGGTGTGCAATTGTTTTTATATATCCCTAATTTTTGCCCAAACTTTTGGTTTGTCGGGAGGCACTTGTCTTGCCTAGGTGTGTAAACCTAGCGGGCCTCTTATGCGTAGTATTTTTTAACTATGTCCGCGTTCACAGGATGTGGGAAATCTTCACCGTCCATAGTAGTCAGCATCATGGCACCACCAAAAAAGACTCTTTTGACAACAAATGGCCCTTCGTAGGTGGGAGTCCATTTTCCGCTGGGGTCGCCTTGTGGAAGAATGATGCACTTTATTACCAAGTCACCAACTTGATATATTTGAGGCCTGATCTTTTTGTTGAAAGCTTTGACCATACGCTTTTGGTACATTTGACCGTGACAAACAACAACCAGTCGCTTTTCATCGATCAAGTTCAACTGATCCAATCTCGTCTAAATCCATTCGTCTTTGCCTAAGCCTGATTCATTCATAATCCTTAGTGAGGGAATCTGAACTTCCACTGGTAGGACAACTTCCATGCCATAGACCAAAGAAAATGGAGTTAAACTAGTTGATGTCCAAGCTGAAGTACGGTAGCCATGAAGAGCAAACGGTAACATCTCATGCCAGTCTTTGTATGTTACCACCATCTTCTGCACAATATTCTTAATGTTTTTGTTGGCTGGTTCCACTATGCCATTCATCTTAGGTCTATAAGGAGAAGAATTATGATGCTTAATTTTGAACTAAGTGCAAAGTTCTGTAATCATAGCATTGTTGAGATTGGTCCCATTTTCAGTGATGATCCTTTCGGGGATACTATAGCGGCATATGAGGTTATGTTTGATGAATCTGGCTACCAAGCTCTTTGTGACTGAAGCAAATGAGGTAGCTTCGACCCATTTGGTGAAATAATCGATAGCGACCAGAACGAAGCGATGTCCATTGGATGCAGTAGGTTTAATATCTCCAAATATTGTCAATGCCCCACATTGCAAATGGCCATGGAGCGGTCATGATGTTTAGAGGTATAGGAGGTACATGGACCTTGTCAACATAGATTTGGAACTTGTGGCAAGTCCTTGAGTGGTGATGGCAATCAGTCTCCATCGTTGACCAATAGTAACCAACTCTCAGGATTTTCTTGGCCATAGTATGTCCGCTAGAGTGAGTTTCAAAGAGACCACCATGCATGTCTTCCATAATTTCCTCTCCCTCCTTCTTGTCCACACATTGGAGTAGAGTAAAATCATGGTTGCATTTGTACAGAACTCCATTGCTTAGGAAGAATTTGGATAAGAATCTTCATAAGAAATTTTTATCATTGATGGATGCTCCTTCAGGATACTCTTATGCTTCAATGTATCATTTCACCTCATGGTACCATGGCTTCTCGATGTCAGTGTCAAGCTCATAGCAGTGTCCAGGTTCATCGAATCTCTCAATTGTAATCATAGGAGCTTCGTTGTCCCATTTAACCTTAAACATATAAGACATTATGGCCAAAGCATCGACTAACTGATTTTATTCTCTAGGGAAGTGTTCAAAGGTGATCTCTTGAAAGTAAGGAATCATAGGTAGCACAAGCTCCTTGTAAGGGATAAGATTAGGGTTTTTGGTGTCCCAATCTCCTTTTACTTGGCTAATTACCAGAGCAGAATCTCCAAACACATTTAAATGCTTAGTCCTTAAATCAATGGCAGCTTTCAGACCCAAAATGCATGCCTCATATTCAGCCATGTTATTTGTACAATCGAAGCACAATCTAGAAGTGAAAGGGGTGTGGAAACCCTACTGGGATATGATTACAACTCCAATTTCATTACCCAAAGCGTTGGAAGCCCCATCGAAGACCATAGTCCATCGAGATCCTTGTTCAAGTCCGTCATACGATTTCACACAGTCGGTCACTAGCATGATATTCTCATCCGAGAAGTCAAAGTTCATAGACTGATAATCATCAACAGCTTGATGGGCCAAATGATCTGCCAATACGCTTCCTTTGATGGCCTTTTGTGTTGTGTATTGAATGTCGTATTCAGTCAAAATCATCTTCCATCTAGCTATCCATCCGGAAAGAGCAGGTTTCTCGAAGATGTACTTGATATGGTCCATCTTAGAAATAAATAGAGTGGTATGAGTCAACGTATACTATCTTAGCCGACGATTAGCCCATGCCAGAGTGTAACAAGTTTTCTCGAGCAGTGAATATATGGTTTCACAGTCAGTAAACTTTTTGCTCAGTTAATAAATGGCATGCTCTTTTCGGCCAGACTTGTCATGTTGGCCCAACACGCACCCCATAGAATTTTCTAGCACAGTCAAGTACATGATCAAGGGACTTCCTTCAACTGGAGGCATGAGGATAGGAGGTTCTTGCAGATATTCTTTGATTTTGTTCAAGGCAGCTTGGCATTCATCATTCCATCTGACTACTTGATCTTTCTTCAAGAGTTTAAAGATTGGCTCATAAGTAGCAGTTAAGTGAGATATGAAGTGAGCGATGTAGTTAAGACGACCCAAGAATCCTCTAACCTCGTTTTCAGAATGGGGGACTGGCATTTCTTGAATGGCTTTTACCTTTGCAGGATCAACTTTGATGCCTTTACCACTGACAAAAAAACCTAGAAGTTTTCCAGATCTTACTCCGAATGTGCACTTATTAGGGTTCAACCTCAACTTGTACTTTTTCAGCCTGTCGAATAGCTTGTATAGGTGATTGAGGTGCTCCTCTTCAGTTTGTGACATTGCAATCATATCATCCACATATAACTCTATTTCATGATGGATCATATCGTGAAACAAAGCCACCATAGCCCTTTGACATATTGCTCCTTCATTCTTCAATCGGAATGGCATTATCTTGTAATAAAAGGTGCCCCATTGCGTAACAAAGGTGGTCTTCTCCATGTCTTTGGGAGCCATCTTAATTTGATTATATCCTGAGAAACCATCCATGAAAGATAAAACTTTATGTTAAGTGGTGTTATTGACAAAAACATCAATACGTAGTAGAGGGAAGTCGTCCTTGGGGCTTGCCCAATTCAGATCCCTGTAATCTATGCACATACAAAGTTTTCCGTCTTTATTTGGCACTGGAACCACATTTGCAACCCATTGGGAATAAGATGTCACAACTAGGAAATCTGCATCGAATTTTTTCATTACTTCGACTTTTATCTTTTCAGACATGTCAGGCCACATGCGACAGACTTTTTGCTTGACAGGAGGACAATCTTCCTTTGTTGGCAGACGATGAACTACAATGTCGGTATCCAACCCTGGTATATCTTCATACGACCAAGCAAAAACTTCTACATAATCATGCAACATCTGAACTAATTTTCTTTTGACACTGCTTCCTAGGTTGGCGCCGATCTTGACATCTTTCTTGTTTATCTCGGTACCTAGGTTGATGACTTCAACTGACTCCTCATGCGGCTGAATAGCTTTTTCCTCTTGCAATAGAAGTCTGGCTAATTCTCCCGGTATTTCACAATCTTCCTCACCTTCGTCTTTGGCTTGGTTAATTAGATGTTCAAAGTCATAGGTGGCCATAGTAGAGTCGTTGGAAATGAGATCCGGAGTGGATGAGGACCTGCAAGAGTATGTGTGTGTGCATGTAAGATACATGGCTATATGAAAAGTGTATTTAAAGAGGAAGAAAGACAATGAGCTCAAAAATTTGAATGAAAAAGTCCAATGTATTGAATGATCATATGATAAAATGAACATAAATAAAACCCTTAACAAATGAACCATAGTGCCCTGGGCAAGGCATATGGCTTAAAAGTCATTGTTTAATATTAGAAATAAAAGGTTCTTGAATTGATAGAAAGCAATAAACAAGTAATTACTCCTCAATGAAGGAGAAGGGAACGAAGTCCTTTGCATGCCAATTACCGAGCTCTGTCATGGTAGGGTATACCCATTCTTCGAATGCACGTTCATCATCAGAACCCTCCACAGTGTTTACCTCATGATTCGCAATACAGAGAAGGAGGCTTTCCTGCACGAGCGTGTCTCACTTCTTTCTGAGACTTGATAGTAAAACCCAAACCACATTTGTCTGCTTTAAATGGGATCTCAGGGAGTTGCCCCCAGGTATCACAACTTCCTTCTTCGACTGCGGCACGAGCATCTTTAAATGAAACCATCTTTGGCACAACCTTATCATCTTTAGGCATGTTAGAGGAAATTTTTGCAGAAGCAACCATAGGCGGAACAACTTCAAAATCCTGACATGGGGTTTCTATAAATTCGCCATCCATCTCCACATATTTGAAATAATTTATATGGCTTACCATGAACTCCTCCTCACCACAAACAGTGATGATCCTCCCCTTGACTGGGTATTTTAGCTTTTGGTGAAGTGTAGATGTTACTGCCCCTTCTCCATGGATCCACGGGCGACCCAGCAAACATGAGTAAGCAGGACGGATGTCCATGATGTAGAAAGTAGAGTTGAAAATCTATGAGCCCACCTTGACCGGGAGATCCACATCTCCGTGAACCATCCATTTGGACCCATCGAAAGCCCTCACAATAATGTCACTCGACTTCAAAACTAGTCCTTCACAGTCTAACCGGTCTAAAGTGCCTTTTGGTAGCACGTTTAAAGAAGAGTTAGTGTCAACCAGAACATATGCTAAAGTAGTCCCCTTACATTCAACAGAAACATGCAGAGCTTTGTTATGGTTTCTTTCAAGTGGTTTCAGATCAGCATTGGAGAATCCCTAACCGTTATCGACCATCAAGCTTGCCACATAATTTTCAAACTGGTCAGTTGTGGTCTCATGAGGGACACGAGCCTTCTTCAAGAATTTGATTAATGCTCGGGCATGAGCATCGGAACAAAGTAGCAAAGATAACATGGAGATCTTGGAAGGGATTTTCCCCAGCTGCTCCACTATCTTGAAATCACTCCTCTTTATAATTTTCAAGATCTCATCCATTTACTGAGCAAAAGGTTCCTCGGCAGCACCATCTTTTGCAAGCGTCTCTGTCTCAACAGGCTCAACTAATTTCTGTTTACCCCTTGTGTCAGCATTAGGCTTAACAGCAGTGATACAGACAGGTGCCTTTGTAGCAGTTGGCGGTGAAATGTTGGGCGAAAAGATTCTCCCAGTTCTGGTCACCTTACTAGAGATGGTAATATTACTAATGTCATCAGCCTTGCTTTCTTCAATCCAATCATCTTGTTTTATTCCATGGTAAAACACTTCATCATGGTAGTTCCACGGTACTGCTTTGTTGGAAGAGTACGGAATTGGCCCAGGGGCAGTAATTATCAGAGGAGCAACAACCGGTTCATTTGAAATCCTGATAGGCTCTTTAAGGAGATCCTATAAGGCTTGTTTGAAATTTTTATGATGGAGAGGTCTTCAATCTTATTGGTCAAACTTTTGGCGAACAAAGTCTTCTCAAATAGGATCTCATGACTATTCATTAGGCGTTGAACGCCTTCCCTCATCCATTTACATCCATTAGCTTGTGTGGTGCAACAATCACAGTCCTTTAAATAACCAGGGAAAACCCCGACTTTCAGCAGATTGTTTTTGACAATTGTTAAAGTAGTAGTCAAGTCTTCGACGAAGGAAACAAAATTAGTGTCTTCAATTGCATTCACACCTTTGCCATGGTTTGGCATTGGTGCCGTTATCACATTGGGAATTGTAGGAGGATCAAATTTGATGGTCTTGTTATCTATTAAGTCTTGAATTTTATTCTTCAGTTCCCAACATTGATCGGTCTCATGCCCGGGACTATTCGAGTGATATGCACACTTGGTATTCAGATTGTATTTAGGTGAGGAGGTATCTAGATTGGACAGAGGATCGCGCAGTGTCACCAAATTAGCCTTTAACAGGTTTTGTAAGGCTTGGGATAGCGACATGCCAATCCTTGTGTATTGTCTTCGTGGAGCCTCAAATCTTTGATGATTGGAAGATTGTCTTTGAACAGGAGTCGGGTTGGAAATCTGAACAACATTAACGGACGGACGGTTATCCTTCTTGGTGTGGGCCCTTTCCCCATACACATCATTAGTTTCTTTATTCCCAGTGAGGGGTTTCTTTACGGGATTGAAGGTGGAAGCAGATGCCATGGGGATTTTCCCGCTTTTGATACCACTTTCGACCCTTTCACCGGTTAGGACCAGTTCGGTGAAACCGGACGAAGAGCAACCAACCAATAAGTTGAAAAATGGACCAGATAGTGTACCTGTAAACATATCAATATGTTCCCTGTCGGTTAATGGTGATTGGACCCTACTGGCAAGATCCCTCCACTTTTAGGTGTACTCCTTGAACCCTTCATTTTTATCCATTGTCATGTCTTGTAGTTGAATTCTAGTCGGCGCCAGGTCAGCATTGTATTGGTATTGGTGATAGAAAGTAGTGGCCAAGTCTTACTACGTATGGATATGGGAACCTCTAATTGGTAAAACCACTCTAGTTGAGTCCCGGCCAAGCTTTCTTGAAAGAAGTGGTTCCAGAGTTTCTTGTTGGTGGTGTGCAGTTGTATCTTGCGCATATAAGACTTCAGGTGAAGCTTTGGGCAAGAAACCCCATCATATTTAACAAATACTGGTATCTTGAATTTGTGGGGAATGATAACTCCGGATATTAAACCCAAATCATCAAAATCCAAACCAGGGATGGCTTGAATCTCAACGGCCTTCAATCTATCCTCCAGCTGCTTGTACTTAACATCAGCAGGAGGATAATGCTCGTCAAAAAAGTCTTCATCATCAGACATTTGATCATTGATACACCCATCCTGGGTACTCCTTGCTTCTCCAATTTGATTTTCGTCTTCCTCAGACGAATCTTCAACTATTGGCATCTGGCGGATCGACTCTCTGAATCTTTTACCCATGTTGACTATGGCTTTCCTCTTTGGTTTCTTTTTGGATGCCAGCAACGTCATCAACTCTTGTCGCCCCTTGGCCTGGGTCAATATAGTCTCTTGAAACTGGGAGTTTTGTGCTTGCAGGTCTTTCACTGTTTTCTCGATATCCATCTTACTGAAATAAACATCAGAGAGATAAGGAAACTTGTCGTGGACAACGTGTTATGTTATGATGCATGAAAAGTGTGCATGTAAATGATTTAAAGGATTTATAAATTTAAATTTGTCTAGACAAAGAATGAACAAACGTTAATTTGCATTAATTAGTTCAAGATGGTTACAACGTGCCTCTTGGGCTTACAAAGTAAATTTCTAAGACAAAAAGGTCGAACGCATCCTCTTTGGTGCAAGGTATGTGTTCAAGCTATGCTCTTTATGTAGTTGCTTTGTAAGATCTAAAACCCTTTTCTCGCTTGGGTAGAATTGAGCTTCGAAGGCATCTCGCTCTTCCTTTAGCTGAATCCAACCCTTTTGCAGGTCTTCAAGAGAAGTAGGCATGTTGGGATGGAGGACAGTACACGGGGCTTCTCCATCCGCAATAGGCTCCATGATAACTGGTAGGATGGAGGGGTAAGGCATCATGAGCTTCTGAGCACGAGATCGTACCCACCTAAGATAAGGTTCAAAGGGAATAGAATTCTTGCGTCCCAGCATCTCACTATCTGCTTTATTTACCATCGTCCAAGCTCGTACAAACCTCTGACGGTAGCCTTGATCGTCGCTCTCGTAGTCGAACACCACTCCTTGGATGAGAATAACATGAGGACCATCTCTTTGGGCATACCCAAACTTTTGTAAAGCTAAGCAAGGGTTGTAAGTGATACCACCCCTAATTTCAAGCAGAGGGACATTAGGGAATTCCCCACAACGGTAAATGATAGAAGTATCTTCCAAGGATCTTGAACACCAATGAATATCAGAGTGGGTGAAGGACATCATCCTTTAAGACCATGTCAATCTTTGCTTGTTATTCATGTTGATCGAGGTAGGTGCAAAGTAAACCACTTGGCGAGTAGAGGAATGCGACATAGGAGAGTACCTCTTTTCTTCATGGTGCAGATATGGAAACAATGTAAGATGTCTCCCAGCAAGGTAAGTATAGGATTATGAGAAAGAAAGACTTTGATGTCATTCACATCTATGAATTGGTCTGAATTGGGAAATAGAACCAAACCGTAGATGAGAAGGGCCAGGACGTCTTCAAAGGCTTGAAAATCTATATCTTCCTAAAATAAACGAGCTTTCTCCAATAAGAACTTGGCTAGGAACGCTTTAACTCCACTTCTTGTCTCCCAATTTGCTATAATGTCGGCTCTCTTCAGATGCAAGGCTTTAGCAATGATTTCAGGTTTTGGAATCCCTTCTAAATCGGTGAACGGTGCTTGATCAAGCACGGGCACTCCTAATATTAGAGAGAATTCTTCTAGTGTTGGCACCAACTGATAGTTAGGGATGGTGAAGCAATGCTGTACGGGATCAAAGAATTGGAAGAGCATGACATCATCTCTTATTGGAAATTGGAAGTAGCCAAACTAGGGAGTCAACCATATTTCTTGGTGAAAGGAGAGTCTTCGGGCACCCTTGATGCTATTTCTTGGAGTTGAGGGTGTGCCTTCACGAAGCTGATTCTGATGGTATTCCTTTGAACGCGATTCATGGCCTACAAAACAAAACAAAGATAAATTCCTAAATCCTTGAAATGGTTAGTGAGAATGCTTATGATGTTATGATGTTTATGATGTTATGTACAAGTAAGCAAGTTGTTATGTACACACAAAGCAGACGAGTCCTTAGGTTTAGGCTTGCATGGTGTTGATAGGTAAGTACCCTTTTGAAGTTTAGTTGGCTCAACCTGTCCTAGAAAGTAACTAGGTTCTAAAGGATCTCAATATCACCGACCTTTCTTTTAGGCATTGTCTCAGCACAATCAATCTTTTGTTGCGGCCATGATATCCCAAAAGTCTGATCTCAATGAGTGTAGTATCGAGTATCAACCAATTTCCAGCTTTCCACCGAAATCGGCTATCTCACTACTTCCTAATGGCCAAGTTGTTCAATTAAGGTTCTAAGGTCAGTTAGTGCTTCATGACGCCGCTCAGCGGCCCTGTATTCTCCTCGATTCAACACAAAGGATACCAGTACCAACAAATGTGTCACACTAACGTAGCCATTATTTCAACCATATCGGTCTATGCTGTATAGTTTCCACAATCTATTGATACTTACCTAAAAGGTGTCTTAAATCCGGGTAGAGGATTACAACAAACCCAAACAAGGAACCATAATGTAAATCAAACAAGTCAAACAAAGACAAGCAAGCAAAGGTGATCTAGCCCTAAGGTAACCCCACTTTTAAGATATCCCCAGCAAAGTCTGCAGTTCTGTAACACGGTGGGAGAAATGACCTTGGGATGTTTTGCGTTTTATTGCAATTGTTACAAATAGCAAGAGTTGCCACCGACTTTTCTTTTATCCAAATAAAGGAAAGGATGAAAAGAACAAGAAATACCTTTGAGATTATTTTATTGAGTTCAGGGGGTAGATTATGAAAAGGGAAGGTGTTAGCACCCTTTTCATCCATAGTTATCTATGGGCTCTTAGTTTATTGCTAGATCATTGCCTTTGTTTGAAAATGTGCTTTATGGTGTGGTTTTGAAAGTATTTTTGAAAAGCGCCTTCGTTTAGGCAAACTTTGTAATGATTCTCGTCTATATAAGAATGTATACAAAGTGTTGGACTTTTGAAAATATTTCAAGTTTTGAAAGTGTTTTATGTGTGTTTGAAAAGATGTTTGTTTTGAAAATGAGCAAGCAAATAAGAATGTTTCTACCTACTCAAAAGTCTTTGTTCTTCTCTTCCTCCTTTAGATGTTGATATCTTACCATTGATTGGTAAGAAGCTTTATCTTTGGATGTAAAGGGACGGGGTGTAGGTCATCGTATAGTCATAAATAGCAATGTTTTGAGACATCTTAGCATTTTTCTTGAGGGACTAAGATCATTTGTAAGGCAACATTCGAAGTGTCATCGAGGGACTATGATCTTGTATTTTGATTGTTTTTGCTAAGACATCTCACGTGAATAACATGACCATTTTTCATAAGGCAACAAGTGAAGTTAACCCTAGGGGTGCATGTGTGAATAGTGTTTGTATTTCATGCTTGATTTATCTTTGAATTAGTGTTTTATAAGCATTGATTTTATCTTCCCATACAAATCCTAATTACTAGCATTTATATGAAGATGGTAAATTGCAGAAAATAAATATCCTACGCTATTACAATTATTAGGGGGATGGGTTGTTAAAATTTACAAATGGGGATTGCAAGTAATTAAAGTCTTAATTATCTATTACAACCATATTGAAATAATGTACAAGCAATGTAAAATGGACTTGTTTTGTTTTTGTTAAGAGAAGAAATAAATTTGCTTAAGAAAATATTTTTAGTCTTTTAGTCTTAAAAGAAATAAAATAAAGCATGTGAATGTAAAGTATTTTTTGGTGTTTTTGGTTAATGAAAATAAAGTGATGATAAAAATAATAAGAGAATAAGGGTCAGAATCAACGCGTTGCTGAAATAAGAGAGAGAAGAAGTTCTGACTCTAGTGCGCTGCAAGTCAGAAAGAAAATGTTAATAGGAACGGGGAAGGCCAGAAGCTCTGGATCCGGACGAATTAAAATTCCGGGGGTACTGGGAACAAAGGAATGCCTAGAAGTTCTGATTGCTGAGGGAGTCTAGAAGTTCTAGTGAAGTTGGGAATCTAGAAGTTCTAATGTCACTGGAAGATCAGAAGTTCTGGTAGAGAGAGCCTAGAAGTTCTAATGCAACTGGAAACCTAGAAGTTCTGGTAATGGGCAAATGAGGTGTCAATGCTGTTGGATGGGAAAATCTAGCAGTTCTGGTCCATGATCACTATTTTGACAAACAAATGGGAGGGGGTTTATCTAGAAGTTCTGGTCCAGGGTTATTGTTTGACAAATGATGGGGTAAAAATGTCAGGAAACAAACATAAAAAGGTGTTTCTTGGGCTAGAACTCAGGACCCTTAACACTAATGTCTTATGCGCGCGCTCTCTACCATTGGGGTGGCTATACATATGGTATTATAAGGAAAAGCATAAACATATATTACAAAGTAAGTTTTGATGATGAACTTCATTTCCTTCTCCATGCCAACCAGAGTATCTGCAACTTAGTCATCTCTCAACAAAAATGGAAAATGCAAATATAGCATTTATGGCAGATTTTATCATGGTTTCAGAAATACAAAAAAACATTAGAGCTGTAAATTAGAAGCAAGCCTGAATTTTGATGATCCTAATTCTCAACCCTAGTTTCCTCAAGAAGTTATGATCTGAAATTCTCTCTACTTAGGCTATATACATGAAATCTATAAATATGTACAGAATCAGAGCCATGCTATTTACATTGTATCTTTGAAAATGCAAGCCTAACAATGCCTAAGTAATGAGATAAAAGTCAGAAGAAACTTACCTTGCAGCTGGAAATTGTTCTTTGAACTAGAGCCTAGTTTAGATTGCTGTGATGTTCTGATCAGCTTTCTCACATTCTCAAAAAGCTAAGGCAACCCTCAACTTGAGTTATGGATGGCTGGAATGTTCTGGAGCAGTCAAGGTACAAAATTTTGTTTTTTTTTTTAAACAGAGTGGTGAATACTATTTTACAGTCTTAAAACAAAAGTTGGGAAAAATTTTATATGTATTCTAGAAACTTGTATGGATTATTTGGTCTAGGAACACACGAGAAAGATTAGAGTTGGAATGTAAAACCCAGAAATTAGAAGGTTTTGTGATTGGGCTGCAATTTTAGGTTCTTGGAATTTCAGCAAGGTTTCAAGGCTTTTTCCAATCTTTTGACCCCTTTAATAGTTGCAAATGAAGTTCAATTTATAGGCAAAGGATTTAGGAGCTTGGAGAAGTCAAGAGTACAACCATCATATGTTATGGCACTGACTTGTTCTTGAAGCAAGTTTGGACAAGCATATTTCAAGGAAAATTAGAGTGGTTAGCAGCTTTAGCCGCGCCTAATCTGAGTTTGTAAGCATGATTTATGGAAAGTATCCTCAGAAGCAAAAGTAAAGCATGGGCCCAACATAAACTTTATACAAAAGTTTACTTTCTAAGGACAACATTGGTACTTCTATGCCACACGTGGGGAAATCCTTTGGATAAAGACTCAAAAGTGGGCATGAGCATTAAATAATGATGAGATTTAACAAACAGGAAGACCTGCAACCTGATATTATGCATCATAGCTTGAAGTTGGATCAAAAGTTCAGCGTAAACGTAACTTAAAACAAATGTCCAACTTCTGATATTTGAATCTCCCTGCTCCAACATGATTTGGAGGAGTTCTCAGACTTTTCAGAAAGCTTGTAACATGCTTTGTAATTCCTCATTGAACCTCTTTTGCAAACTCTGATTGATCCTACGTGAAAACTGGCCCAGAAGTTCTAACCAAATTCTGACATGGAAACAACTCAGAATTTACCAAGTGTTTTAGTTTCATGGACGTGTTTTCAAAGATTTATAACTTGAAATCCCAGCCTTTCTAGGAGAAGTTCTGTTCTGCAATGTTTTAGATCTCATTGAGATATACAACTCTTGTGTCAGAAGTTCTTCCTGAATCATCTTACATCATGATGAAAATCTGGCCAGAAGTTCTGAACTTATCATCTTTTCTTAACACTTAAAAAAATTTCTAAGTGCTTAGAATTTTGACTTTTCCAAAGTAATTTTGACTTTTGACTTTCTTGATGAAAAAAACTTCATATTCTAACATGTCTTGATGAAATATGATTCTTGAAACTTGATTTTGATCCAAAAGTTAAAGTTTGACTTTTCTGTGTGCATTTGACCATTTTACCCTTGTGCCAATTCCAAACCTAAATTGATGTATTAGTGCTGCAAACTTGATGTCATGGAAGATATTATGAAAGAATCCTTGAGAAATGAGAGGGAAAATTTTTGGGTACAACATTGCGTTTTGCCTAGAACATATGCTCACTTCAAATACACTCTCTTGTATGGAAGGGAGTCCCCGACCTTTAAAGAAGTTCAACCAGCCTTGTTTTCTAAGGACTTGAACGAATGAAAGAAGCATAAACCTTCAACGGTTGGTGAAGGTTTGGCCGTTAAGGGAAAATTCTTGCAAAAGGATGGTAAGTTCGACAAGAAGAAAAGTAAAAGTTAGGAGAAGTCATATAGTGGCAAAGCATCTGGTATTAAATACTATCATTGTAAGAAGGAGGGTCACACCAGAAAGGTGTGCCCTGAATGCCTGAAATATCATGGAGGTAAGGATAATGGCAACACTTCCATTGTTCAAGATGATTTCGACTCATCTGATGTTCTTATGGTTTCAAGCAGCGATTCAACAAAAGAATGGATTATAGATTCAAGTTGCACTTGGCATATGACTCCAAAAAAGACTTGTTCTAGGAATTGAGTGATCAAGATGGTGGATCTGTATTGCTGGGAAGTAATAAAGCTTGCAATATTGCAGGTGTTTGATCTGTGGGATTCAAACTCCATGATGAGTCAATAAGGTTGTTGACTGAAGCAAGATAAGTACCTGATTTGAAGAGAAATTTGATTTCTCTTGGTGAATTTGACAAGAAAGGATATGTTTTCCATGAGAGAATAATATCCTAAGAATCATGAAGGGATCAAAGGAAGTCTTGAGAGGCGCGAAGAAAAAAGGCTTGTATACCCTTGAGGCTGAAGTTGTAAGTGGTTCGACAAATGTTGTATCCACGAAACCTTTGTCGAAGACAGAAATTTGGCACATGAGATTGGGCCATGTCAGTGAAAGGGGTCTAGTAGAATTAGGGAAACAAAATTTTCTTGATGGAGACAAAGTTGAAAAGCTGAAATTTTGTGAACCCTATTGTGATCGGTGGGAATGAGAACTGACTGTTTTGGAATGCTGGTTCGCGTTTGCGTTTGTTTTCGCAAAATGTCGCGGTAAGTAAGAGTCGCCACCGTCTTTTATTTTATCCAACAAGGAAAGTACAAAAGCACAGAAAAATTCCTTTTCGAGATGTTTCTCGGGTTCGGGAGGTAGATTATAGAAAGGGAAGGTGTTAGCACCCTTTCTATCCGTGGTTATCCACGGGCTCTTAAGTACTTGCTCACTATGTTTTCAAAAGTTTGCTTTTCTTTGTGTTTGTGGGTTTGAAAAGAGTTTTTGTTTTAAAAGGGGTGTAAGTGCGAAAAGTTTTGTTTTGTTTTTAAATGGAGCAAGTACTTAAGAACCTCTACCTACTCAAAAAGGAATTAAACTGTGAAAATGTCCTTTAGACAATGCTATCCCACTATTGAGGAGTAGGTAGCACCGTCGTTGGAGTTTTCGGGTCAATTCGATTTAAGGGACGTGTGGTCATTAAAGCAATGTTAGGACGCCTTAGTGGTAACCTTAATGTCTTAGATCATTTTATCCGAGGCAACCGTTTCGAGGCAACTTATGATCTTTGGACAAGAGGGCGACCTCTAAAACATCCTATACTCAATGACCACATTCGAGGCAACCAAGTGAGGTGTACCCTTAGAGTGGCATGTGCGAGTGTGTCAATTTTCAGTTTATATTATCTTTACATGTCATGGTGAGCTACTCTTGATTTTAAGTCAAGATAGATCTTGTCATGCAATCCTAGTTAGCATACATCTAAACAGTTAATATATGTACAGGAATTTAAAGTGCGGGAATTGTAAATCCTACGCTATTACAAGGCTTCGGGGAGGGGGATTATTTACATGTCCAAAATTGGGGGAATAAAGCAGTAAAGTGTAAAATTCTTAGTTAAGCTATTACAAACCAGTAGGCAGTTACAATAAAATAAACACGCGCGAATTTGAACATAACCTCTAAAAAATCCTAAGAATAAAATCTTTTTGTTGTTTTATTTTATTTTGGGAAAATGACCTAAATCTTCTTAATTTTAGTTTTGAGAAAATGTTAAGATAATTAAATGATTAATTAAGTTAATTTAATAGAAATAACTAGCCTAATGTTTTTGTGGTTTTTTTTAATTGATTTTACGTTGATTAAAAAAAAGAAAAAAAATAGTCAAAACAAAGATGAAATCAAAGGAACAGGCATTAAATCAAGAAAGGTATAATTCTGGAGGCCTGGATCGAAAGAGGTGTGGGCTGTCTTTCGATCCAGTGAAAAGGCTTGATCGAAGGTGCATGAGGGGCTGCACTTTGAGGGTGTTCGATCTAGATATGTCACCCTTCGATCTGGGAACCCTGGATCCAGTTCGAAGCTAGGCTGCTAAGCTTCGAAGCTCTGAACAAGATTCTGAGAAGATATTTCCTGCAAAATGAGACAAATGTTAAAGATCCAGGGGGGATTTTACCCCCCCCCCTATTCGAATCTGCTCCCAATTCGAATCCCTCCTCAATTTGAATCTGCTGAATCTGGGCCTGGGTTTGTTTTATCCTGAGATTCGAAGGAGAAACTTAGATCGTGCCCCAGCAATGGCACGATCTCATCTTTGCGCTTCAGCTTACATGCAACATAATCAGTAATAACAAGAATACATATGAAATGTGTATTTAAATGTCATGAAGGTGCAATTTTGGTTTTGCAAACCCTTACCAATTAAAGATGTATGATCTGTGGCTCTGGGTGTGGAGATGTTCGCTGAATGGCTGCTTTGGCTTGGATTACTTATGAAAATGCTGATAACCTTTGGTGGGTTTGTGGGCAGTGTATCTCTAAATCCTCCCTGTTTCTTTTTCTCCTTTTTTTCGTTCTTGTCCCCCTTGGCACTATATGCTTGCCCTTGTATTTATAGGAGTATGATGGTCTAGTAACGGCAAGAGACAACCAATTAAACAGGCCTTTAAAGCCATGAGATAAGAATCAGACATATTAAAAGATTTCCTTTTTTGAAATATTCATGTCTCTTTGGAAATCTTGAATGAACCTGGACACCTTTGATTTTCGAATGCCTCCAGGCCATGCTCTTCGAATGGTCTTGAGTTGACTCCTTTGAATGGACTTCTTATGTGCCCTTCGAATGGGCCTTATGAATGCTTCTTCAAATGGACCTTTGAATTCTTCTCTTTGATAGCTTCAAAGTCCCAAATCGAATTACTCCAACTTCAATTGCATAGCCCCTTCGATTGAGCATCCCTCTGCTTCGATTGCTTGATTCGAAAAGGATCACCCTGGTCGAATCAACTCTTGTAGGGTTGGGAGCAAACAAGGCAAGAATCTGGCCTTTAATTCAAATAATTGAGTCCACAATCAGCATTTAATTATTTCTATATTTGCAAGGGACACATGCCATTGTGAACTTTGGGTGAACCTAGACAGGTTAAGATATGTGTTTTTGCTTAGTCATGCCAGCCTACTTCATTACTTCGAATCTGCCTTCTTTGCCAGCTTCAAAGTCCAATTCGAATCTATTTAGAACATTCCCTATTAGACAACTTCGACCAGCCCTTGGCCTTGTGATGAGTCTAAGTTCTAATTCGAAGTGTCCAGAACTTCCTTCATCAGAGCATCTTAGATTAAGAGAAACTCTGCACTGAAATGCCATTCGAAGGTCATTTCGTTCTGATGTTTTGATTGAGGTAAAGTGTGAAGTTCCAGTCGAAGGACCCTCTGAAGTACTAGTCGAAGCATTGTGAAATTGACTTGATCGAAGGGGCCCAACGCTCAATCAAAGACTTGCACATAAAAGCTTGATCGAAGCGTTCCAAAAACCTAATCGAAGCTTACTAATCAAAGCCTGATCGAAGAGTGCCAAATGTCCAATCGAAGACTGGTGAGTCAAGTCTGTATCGAAGTGTTTTGGATACCCAATCGAAGACTTTTCTCAGATGCCAATCGAAAGACACTTTGTTCATCTTCAAAAAACTTTATTTTCGTTAGCCAAATGTTTGTGACCAACCATGTAAGGGAAGACCTTTGAAAACATGAAAGGGAAAATTTTGGGGTACAACAGTTGCCCCTGTTCAATTTTCTTAAACCTGAGGATATAGATTGGCTTTCGAGCCTTTCGTGATTCGAAGGTGGAAGACAATTGAACACTAGAGTGCCCAGAAATTTGCACTCGCATGGTGTAGTATCAGGATTGTGACGCCGGGAATGGGCTTACAGATGCCATTTGGAGATGGTTGGTAGGAGAATGGGCTTATAGATGCCATCTGGAGGAGTGTCGATCGCATAAGAGATTCCTTAGCGAGAACTTGCATACCTGTTGTTTGTAGAAGATTCCGCTAGGGAAGTCTAACTTTTGTTGAGATTTAGGAACTGACTCGTGCTCACTGGGAGTATACCGTTGAGGTTATAGAACTTGTCCTGTCTGGTTCCAAGTATTAATCTTCAATCTCTTCATGTAGATAATTTTCCTGGCTTGTTACAGGTATTAATCTATAATCAGTCGTCCACAGATAGTTTTCCTGGCTTGCTACAGGTATTCAACTAGGACTTAAAAAGGTTGGTCGATGAGAAAGTTGTCCTGGCTGGTTTCAGGTATTAATCTCTGACTTGAGAAAGAAAGGTCTTCCTGGCTTGTTACAGGTATTAATCTTCAATCTCTTCATGTAGATAATTTTCCTGGCTTGTTACAGGTATTAATCTACAATCAGTCGTCCACATAAATTTTCCTGGCTTGCTACAGGTATTAAACTGGGACTTAAAAAGGTTGGCCGATGAGATAGTTGTCCTGGCTGGTTTCAGGTATTAATCTCTGACCTGAGAAAGAAAGATGGTCTTCCTGGCTTGCTACAAGTATTAATCTTCAATCTCTTCATGTAGATAATTTTCCTGGCTTATTACAGGTATTAATCTACAATCAGTCGTCCACAGATATTTTTCCTGGCTTGTTACAGGTATTAAACTGGGACTTAAAAAGGTGGGTCGATGAGAAAGTTGTCCTGGCTGGTTTCAGGTATTAATCTCTGACCTGAGAAAGAAAGATAATTTTCCTGGCTTGCTACAGGTATTAATCTTCAATCTCTTCATGTAGATAATTTTCCTGGCTTGTTACAGGTATTAATCTACAATCAGTCGTCCACAGATATTTTTCCTGGCTTGCTACAGGTATTAAACTGGGACTTAAAAAGGTTGATGGTAGCCATCTTTTGATTGACCTTTTCCTGAAAAAGGTAAAACGTTAGCTGTATGCAATGTCATGATGTATGAAATGCATGATGTCATGATGTTCTCAAAAATAAATGAGATCGTGTCGTATGCACTTTATCATGTATGTAAATAGGAGGTATGAAATGTGAAATGTTTATGAATGTATTTTCATCTGGGAAAATAAATCCTTGACAAATGACGGGGAGTTTGTCAAATCCTGGACTGCTGTTGAAGAGTATGTGTGTCTTCAAACTTTGTTTAGAATGTTTATGATGGGGATGACGAACGAAGATGGTTGTGAGAATAAACCTGTAGGAGAAAATAACTCTGTTGGGGAATAAACATGGTGAAGAGATTACTCTGCGGGGAATTACTCTATGGGGAAGAGATACTTTGCTGAGATTTTAATGATAAACTCCGCTGGGGATTCCGTTGATAAGCTCTGTTGGGGATTTGGATGATGAACTCCGCTGGGGATAGAAAGAACTTCGTTGGGGATGATCTTTCAGTTGCAACTTGCTGAGGATAACCCGGTTAGACACTTGTGAGGATAACCTTTGAATTTGGCTGGGGAGACTTATTTGTGCTTCGCAGGGGATAAGCTTCTAGAATCTACTGGGGAAGATGATTCAACTCTAGCGGGGAAGCTTTTTTAGACTGCGCTGGGGAAATGGCTCCACTGGGGGTATCTTGCATTCTGCCAGGGAACATTCTTATATTCCATTGAGGAATATTAAGTCTGCCAGGGATACTCTTATGCTTGCTGGGGAATATCTTTATACTCCGCTGGGGAATATTAAGATCTTCTAAGGATACCCAGCCTTTTAAGCGCTGATGGTGGATAAACTCTGCTTGGGGAGAGTATTACTGATTTGCACATAGCTGCAAGTCTCAGCTGGGAGAGCTACCATTACTGCCTTATTCTGTGGGGAGTGAAAGTATCTTAGCCGTATTCTTCAGCTGAATCTACTTTTGTACCTGGTGAGCAGAGCAGCTGTACAGTTTGGAAAATTTTTATTGCCCCTGTTTCTGCCGGAGAAGGTGCCTGCGGAGGCCCTGTGGATCGAGTATTATCCCCACCTATGAGGTGCTTGGTATCTTTCGGTCAAAATGACAAGTCTTCTTCTGGTAGGCCAGTGACGAGATGACGAGACATAGTCGTACGCTTTGATCCCTAATTTTTGCCTGGACTGCCTTTTCGGGTTTTCAGTCCACCGGGATACCCTTTCTTGCCCAAGCCGCCTTTTCAGGTTTTCGACTTGCCGAGTGTACATATTTTTTAATTTTCATCCCTTATTTTTGCCCGAACCCTTTTGGTTCGCCGGGAAGCCCTTATTTTTGCCTAGGCCAGTCAACCTAGCGGGTCTTTGATTATGCGTAGTACTTTTTGACTATGTCCACGCTCTTAGGATGTAGGGAGGTGTCACTGTCGGTAGTGTTGTGTTGCCATACTACCAGAAGATGTTCGTTTGATCATACAAGATTCGTTGCTGGAATTCATGTCCAATGCCCCAAGTGATTCAGATGGAGATCTGCCCTTGGCTATTTGGCATATTTGAGAGACTCCTTGAACCTTGACTTGACTGCCCCAGATGATAGACAATGCTCATGCCGTGCCCCTTAGTTGGAAGTGTTTTTTCCACTTGAGGTGACCCTTTTTATTGAAAAGGTTTTTTGTTTACTAGATATTCGTCGTGCGAATTTCTCTGCTGTTGAACAAATAGTCACATGTAAACAATGTTATTTTAAGAATGCAAAGCTTATGTCTGTCTTGAAGTTTTTGAAAATGCATTTTTCAGTAAAACAGGCAAATTTTGTAAAATGTGATGTCAACTCAGGATTTACAGCAAGCCCTACAGGAGTCAGGATACCTTTTGTAACAATATGCTTTTGAACTAACCCATGCTTCAGCTAGGACTTTTTAAGGGTTATAACGTGGCCTGGTTCACAGTTTAAGAAACAAAGGATAAAGGCTCAAATTTTATTTGTACCCACCCGTTCTTCGATCCTAAACTCAGCTAATCGTGCATTAAATCTTGTTTGATTCTTTGCTCTGATATACCAGTGATGGTTTGGATACTGACAATTTATTTTGAACAGGCAGTCATTTTTGTTGAGAGTTTTTAGGACCTCTTTTTGATTTTATTATCCCTATCTTTTTCCTGAACTGTTTCTTTTTGTATTTACAGTCAGCGGGATGCCCCAGTTTTGTAAGTCTCCTTTATAGGTTTTGACTTAATGGGCTTTTATTTCTGAGAGATAATGACTGCCTGTCCTTACGATTATACGGAACCATCACCGTCTTTTGTTTCAGAAGGACTTCTTTGATGCCATTCATTGTGCACCTGGATCAACTGAGCAAACTACCCTGCCCCAGGTTATAATTAAGGGTTTTAATTTGTGAAAAGAAAAACTCCAACTTCTTTGGCTCAAAGGGGTTAACGAGGGATTATCTTCCTTATAACTCCACTGTTTAGGATTTGAAACAACGCCTGTACATCGTCAGCGGGGTCTATTCAAAAGCATACTGTAGATATTTTGATATCATTTTTGTCATCCTCCCTCAAAAAGGCTTGGAATTTTTTAATCGAGAGTTTAACATCACAAAAATGAAAGCAATTTGAATATAGTGAATACGAACGAACTGATTAAAAACAGACATATGCAATGCATTGATAAAGTAATAAAGTTTGACATGAATAAATGTTTGAACAATCAAAAGAAAATTACAACTTGAAAATTATAATGAATAAAAAGCCCTCTCTTGTCAGAACTTGTCACTTCAAACGGTGAGCCTTGGAGGGATGGTAGAAGAACTCATCCTGACCATCTTGTGTGAATTCCAATGCTCCTTCATCAATCAGGTTTTGAATTTTGTACTTCAACTTCCAACAGTCGTCAGTATCGTGCCCGGGGCTGTTGGAGTGATATGCACACCTTGCATCAGGATTGTATTTGGGTGAAGAAGTCTTAGGGTTCGGATGAGGTCCTACCAACGTCACCAGATTCAATCTCAACATATGTTGCAAAGCTTGGGACAGCGGCATGTTGAGCTTGGTAAACAGCCTCTGATTAACCCGTTGTTTATGGCAAGGTTGTTGTTGGACCCTTGAGGTAGTAGCAACTTGGAGAGGTCCATTCTTTACCAAACCAAACCCTTGTCTTCTTGGAGGCTGATCAATGACTTGGTCCCTGGCCTTAACTGTTTGCTTCATGTTGTTGTATCTTTCTTGATGAAGCTGGTTGATAATGGTTCTCAACTCTTCTTGTTCCCGAGCTAGGCCTTGGATAAGAGCCATCTGCCCCAGCATTTGGGTTTTCATGGCACTGAACTCAGCTTGCAGTTGTTCCAACTGTTCGTCCTTATTGTCTTCAGGACTTTTCTTGACCAAGTCCCCAACGAGGAGTGTTTTCAACTCTTCCTGCCCCTTGGATAGATTTAGGAAGATTTCCCTGAACTGAGCTTCTCGAGTTTGAAGATCTTGGTTGTCTGGTTGGAAAGCCATTGCTGAAATAAACAGCGAGAACATGAGAGACTGGTACTGGGAGACCTGTTATGCAATGATATGTATATATGCAATGTTTTCAAGGATCCCGTAGGGTAAATAAAAAACTTGTTAGAATTTGAATTTCGCAGCTTTGATTGAAGAAACTTCATGTTGTTAAGAGTCCTTCTTCAAGAGTCAAGCTCACCAGATCGAGTGGGTCATAGCCCCTGACTCAAGTTATCGTGTTTTGATTTCTTGACAACCTTGGCTAGAGGAAAATAAATCCCCTTTGCCCCTTGCTAGACATTTGATTTACCATAACCTGCATCACAGACCCTTGAGATCCTTGAAATGGTTAAAGAAATGTTAAGGCATGATGTTATGATGTGTATGCTATGCGTTTAAGCAAAAGTGTGAGGTGATGTAAGTAAGCCCTGTAATAAATCCAGATTATTGGATAAGGACTGTAAACAAAACCTGCAAGGAACCCATGTTGTCAGATAACAAGAATGTGCAAGTAGTTCAAGTTTGAAGGCACACAAGTCACACAAAAGAGCCCTTAGATTTCAGGCTTGCATGGAGCTTAGGTACTACCCTCTTTCAGTTCAGTTGGTTAAAACCTGTCCTAAAAATAGTAACCGAGTTCTAGAGGATCTCAATATCACTGACTACCCTCAATCGGTCATAATTCCAGTTTAGCAACCTTTTCTTGCGGCCGGAATCATCGCGAGAGTTTAGTCTCAATGAGTGTAACATACTGCTACTGTTCTATGTCCAAGTTGGTCAATTTAAGGTTCTAAGGTCAGTTGGTGCTTAATGACTCCTTAGAAGACCCATCTTCTCCTCGTTCCAATACAAGGGATATGGGTACAGACTAAGGTGCCACACTAACGTAGCTACTGCTTCATCCGTGTCGGTCTACGCTGGACAGATCCCTCACAGTTTATTGCTACTTACCTAAAGGGTATCCCCAGATCCAGGTTAGGATCTATAGAACTCTGATACAAGCCCACAAAATTTAAAGCATACAAAGCATACAATTGAAAACACAAGTGATCTAATCCTAAGGTACACCTCACTTATAAGAATCCCCAGCAGAGTCGCCAGTTCTGTGATCGGTGGGAATGAGAACTGACTGTTTTGGAATGCTGGTTCACGTTTGCGTTTGTTTTCGTAAAATGTCGCGGTAAGTAAGAGTCGCCACCGTCTTTTATTTTATCCAACAAAGAAAGGACAAAAGCACAAAAAAATTCCTTTTCGAGATGTTTCTCGGGTTCGGGAGGTAGATTATAGAAAGGGAAGGTGTTAGCACCCTTTCTATCCGTGATTATCCACAGGCTCTTAGGTACTTGCTAACTATGTTTTCAAAAGTTTACTTTTCTTTGTGTTTGTGGGTTTGAAAAGAGTTTTTGTTTTAAAAGGGGTGTAAGTGCGAAAAGTTTTGTTTTGTTTTTAAAAGGAGCAAGTACTTAAGAACCTCTACCTACTCAAAAAGGAATTAAACCGTGCAAATGTCCTTTAGACAATGCTATCCCACTATTGGGGAGTAGGTAGCACCGTCATTGGAGTTTTCGGGTCAATTCGATTTAAGGGACGTGTGGTCACTAAAGCAATGTTAGGACGCCTTAGTGGTAACCCTAATGTCTTAGATCATTTTATCCGAGGCTACCGTTTCGAGGCAACTTATGATCTTTGGACAAGAGGGCGACCTCTAAAACATCCTATACTCAATGACCACGTTCGAGGCAACCAAGTGAGGTGTACCCTAAGAGTGGCATGTGCGAGTGTGTCAATTTTTAGTTTATATTATCTTTACATGTCATGGTGAGTTACTGTTGATTTTAAGTCAAGATAGATCTTGTCATGCAATCCTAGTTAGCATACATCTAAACAGTTAATATATGTACATGAATTTAAAGTGCGGGAATTGTAAATCCTACGCTATTACAAGGCTTCGTGGAGGGGGATTATTTACATGTCCAAAATTGGGGGAATAAAGCAGTAAAGTGTAAAATTCTTAGTTAAGCTATTACAAACCAGTAGGCAGTTACAATAAAATAAACACGCGCGAATCTGAACATAACCTCTAAAAAATCCTAAGAATAAAATCTTTTTGTTGTTTTATTTTATTTTGGGAAAATGACCTAAATCTTCTTAATTTTAGTTTTGAGAAAATGTTAAGATAATTAAATGATTAATTAAGTTAATTTAATAGAAAAAACTAGCCTAATGTTTTTGTGGTTTTTTTTTAATTGATTTTACGTTGATTAAAAAAAGAAAAAAAATAGTCAAAACAAAGATGAAATCGAAGGAACATGCATTAAATCAAGAAAGGTATAATTCTGGAGGCCCGGATCGAAAGAGGTGTGGGCTGTCTTTCGATCCAGTGAAAAGGCTTGATCGAAGGTGCATGAGGGGCTGCACTTTGAGGGTGTTCGATCTGGATATGTCACTCTTCGATCTTGGAACCCTGGATCCAGTTCGAAGCTAAGCTGCTAAGCTTCGAAGCTCTGAACAAGATTCTGAGAAGATATTTCCTGCAAAACAAGACAAATGTTAAAGATCCAGGGGGGATTTTACCCCCCCTGATTCGAATCTCCTCCCAATTCGAATCCCTCCTCAATTTGAATCTGCTGAATCTGGGCCTGGGTTTGTTTTATCCTGAGATTCGAAGGAGAAACTTAGATCGTGCCCCAGCAATGGCATGATCTCATCTTTGCCCTTCAGCTTACATGCAACATAATCAGTAATAACAAGAATACATATGCAATGTGTATTTAAATGTCATGAAGGTGCAATTTTGGTTTTGCAAACCCTTACCAATTAAAGATGTATGATCTGTGGCTCTGGGTGTGGAGATGTTCGCTGAATGGCTGCTTTGGCTTGGTTTACTTATGAAAATGCTGATAACCTTTGGTGGGTTTGTGGGCAGCGTATCTCCAAATCCTCCCTGTTTCTTTTTCTCCTTTTTTTCGTTCTTGTCCCCCTTGGCACTGTATGCTTGCCCTTGTATTTATCGGAGTATGATGGTGTAGTAACGACAAGAGACAACCAATTAAACCGGCCTTTAAAGCCATGAGACAAGAATCAGACATATTAAAAGATTTCCTTTTTTGAAATATTCATGTCTCTTTGGAAATCTTGAATGAACCTGGACACCTTTGATTTTCGAATGCCTCCAGGCCATGCTCTTCGATTGGTCTTGAGTTGCCTCCTTTGAATGGACTTCTTATGTGCCCTTCGAATGGGCCTTCTGAATGCTTCTTCAAATGGACCTTTGAATGCTTCTCTTTGATAGCTTCAAATTCCCAAATCGAATTACTCCAGCTTCAATTGCATAGCACCTTCGATTGAGCCTCCCTCTGCTTCGATTGCTTGATTCGAAAATGATCACCCTGGTCGAATCAACTCTTGTAGGAGGTGGAGCAAACAAGGCAAGAATTTGGCCTTTAATTCAAATAATTGAGTCCACAATCAGCATTTAATTATTTCTATATTTGCAAGGGACACATGCCATTATGAACTTTGGGTGAACCTGGACAGGTTAGGATATGTGTTTTTGCTTAGTCATGCCAGCCTACTTCATTCCTTTGAATCTGCCTTCTTTGCCAGCTTCAAAGTCCAATTTGAATCTATTTAGAACATTCCCTATTAGACAACTTCGACCAACCCTTGTCCTTGTGATGAGTCTAAGTTCTGATTCGAAGTGTCAAGAACTTCCTTCATCAGAGCATCTTAGATTAAGAGAAACTCTGCACTGAAATGCCATTCGAAGGTCATTTCGTTATGATGTTTTGATTGAGGTAAAGTATGAAGTTCCAGTCGAAGGACCCTCTGAAGTACTAGTCGAAGCATTATGAAATTGACTTGATCGAAGGGGCCCAGCGCTCAATCGAAGACTTGCACACAAAAGCTTGATCGAAGGGTTCCAAACACCTAATCGAAGCTTACTAATAAAAGCCTGATCGAAGAGTGCCAAATGTCCAATCAAAGACTGGTGAGTCAAGCCTGTATCTAAGTGTTTTGGATACCCAATAGAAGACTTTTCTCAGATGCCAATCGAAAGACACTTTGTTCATCTTCAAAAAACTTTATTTTCGTTAGGCAAATGTTTGTGACCAACCATGTAAGGGAAGACCTTTGAAAACATGAGAGGGCAAATTTTGGGGTACAACACCTATGTACTTGGAAAATCTTACAAAGTGAAGTTAAATAATGGAAAACAAAGAACACATGGATCCCTTGATTTCATCCATGTTGATCTTTAGGGGCCTGCAAGGTGTCCATCACATTCAGGAGCAAGGTTTTTTCTATCCATAGTAGATGATTATTCCAGAAAGTTATGGGTATTCATCCAGAAGACTGAGGATGAAACTTTTGAGAATTTTAAAAGTTGGAAGACTCTGGTCGAAAACCAAACTGGCAGAAAGGTCAAGAGGCTGAGAACCAACAAAGACCTTGAATTTTTCAACGAGGCTTTCGACAACTTTTGTGATGCCTCTGGTATTGCAAGGCACAAAACTACTGTAGGTACTCCATAAAAAATGGTTGGGATGAAAGGTTTAATAGAACTATTTTGGAGAGAGTTAAATGCATGTTGACTAGTGATGTGTTAAAGAAGGTGTTGTGGGTTGAAGTTGTTTCGACATCAACATATCTGATAAACTGATGTCCTTCGACTGCATTATATATGAAGACACCTGAAGAAGTTTGGTCGAGATATCTACCAGATCTGGACAAACTGGGAGTATTTGGTTGCGTAGGCTATGCTCATATTAGGCAAGACAAAATCAAACCTAGAGCTCTAAAATGCATGTTCATGGGATATCCTGAAGGCGTAAAATCTTATAGGCTATGGTGCTTATAGCCAGGTAATATGAGGAGTATCATTGGTTTAGATGTATTTTTCAATGAAGCTGAAATGACTTTCAAGAAAATTGATGATGTTGGTCGAAGTGTAGAAATATCTGACGAAGGGCTCAAACAGGTAGAGATTCCTGTTGAGGTGGAGCATGTTGATGCTGAATTGTGTATCCTAGATGAAGTCGGATAAGAAGTAGAAGATGCTGATGCAGTTGAGGAAATTTTTGATGACTACCTATTGTAAAAATATAGGATGCGAAGAGTCACCAAGCCACCTCAGAGACTTGGGTATGCATATCTTATAGCTTATGCCTTAATCTCTGCAAGTGAGGTTCTAGACAAAGAACCTAGAGACTATAAGGAAGTTATGAGGAGTCAAAATAAGAATGAGTGGCTTAAAGCCATGGATGATAAGATGAAATCTCTTCATGATAAAAATACCTGGGAACTGATTTAGAAACCTAATGGAAACATGTTAGTCAACTGTAAATAGATTTTTAAAGTTAAGGAATGAATCGAAGGAGTGGCATAAAAAAGATACAAGGCAATGATGGTTGCAAGGGGTTTAACTCATAAAGAAGTTATATACTTAAATGATGTGTTTTCTCCTGTTGTAAAGCACAAGTCCATTTGATTGTTGCTTGACTTGGTGGCACAGTTCGACCTTGAACTAGAACAAATGAATGTAAAGACTGCCTTCTTGTATGGTGATCTAGATGAAACAATCCTGATGAGGAAACCCGAAGGGTATGTCGAAAAGGGTGATGCAACCTGAGAAAATAAATCTCTCAAACAAGCAATGAAGTTTCCATCAGACATTTTTTATCCCACGGGAAGGGAAAGGAAAACATCGAAGAAAACCTGAAGAGGATGAAATCAAGGTCTTGAGACCAAGAGAACGGGTAAGGGAGTCAATTACACAAGAGGAAGGTATTAGCACCCCTTTTGTCCTTGATACTCCACGAGATCCACTCTTGTTGTCTAATCTAATGGGTGTGTTTAAATCTAAATCTAGGTTGTAAAAGGTATGCACAAATGCAAAGTATTATGTACAAAAAGTAAAGGTTTTATTAGTCATGTCTACCTCGATTGCGAACCTTTGTGCCTACGTACAACCATCCATGCAATGGGGATCAAGGCACTCGTAGTTCACCCTAAAATTTTTGGTTTGTTGCATGTTTTTTTATGAATGATGCTATCGGAGCATGTCATTTTTGAAAAATATTTTAAAAGAAAAAGTATGAAGACAAAAAGATTTACATTGGTTGGTGTTTTTAACCTTGAAAAGGGTTTACTAATGTTAGTGTGTTTTGAAGTTTGAACAAACAAAGAGATTTTAGTTTTAAGAATGCAAAAGGGGAACGAAAAAGTCTAAGGGAGACTATCTATCTCTATCCTTAATGTTATCATACAATGATAGTCCTAAAGTTTGGATAACAAAGGGAAATCTCTACCTAAGTTAGCATGCATAGGTTACAAACTAATGTCTAACTCGAATCGGAAACAAACTGAGTGCATCTTAAGGGAACATGCAAAATCCTAAAAGGAAAAGTGCAGACACAAGTTCAATCGAACAAAGTTGAAACAAAACCAAAACAAAAATCAAGTGCGAGCTAGCAATAAACAATGAATCCAATAGATTTCAAAGTGGGAGTAAGGAACTCTTTCCACTTGATTTTCTCATGCACCGATATCGAGTAATAACTCGAAGCGTCAATGTTTAAAGAAACATGAGCTAACATCTTCGAAACGAATGACAAAGTGTTGGGGTTGGTTACGAAACCTTTTCCACTTTAATGGACAAGAATAAGCACGGTTCAAAGCAACAATGGATAACGCGAGCTAAGAACGACACGAACTAGAAAGTGTGTGGGCCAATTGCAGGCCATTTGCTCAACTTATTGACTCGATTGCAAGCACAAAGTAAAAGGGAAATGGGAGAGGAGTGGGATTTGCCTTCGTCGAGGTCTTTTGCACACAAACAAAAAATGACCTCTTTTGAGGACTTTTAACAAAATAAACATCGCCTTCTTTGAGGACTTTAAACACATTTGCCCACCTAAAGCAGGGACTCTGAGTCATGCATCTCTATTCCTACTTCTCCTAGCAATGAAAAGAAAATATAATGCAAAATCAAAATAACACCAAATACAATACCAAACGAACAATAATGTCTGTAGCAAATTGCAATCAAAGCAAAGAAACCCGACGGTCTTCGTGCAACATAGCATCAATAAACAAATGAATCAGAATCAGGTGCTAGGAATAGACGCCAAAGCATCGACAATGTGAAAATAAATCACATGTGAAATGTGTATCAAACATATCCTCACGTCATCAATAAATCTGCATGAAAATACACATCCAGACAAAAACACAAGCAATGTATATATCTCATAGAATGAGAATCAAGCACGTTGGAAGAGAACTTGAATCCACAAAGAAAGTGGAATAAAATGCTTTTCAATCGAATAGCCAAGAATTAATTAAACGATTGAAAGCTCTCTTGAAATGCCTTGCACAAGTAAACAAAAGAGTTAGAAATAACAAGGAGGCATAAACGAAATCAAGTATTCACATCACAAATTAAATAAAGATCGAATCATGAAGAAATAAGATGCGAACATGCATTGGAACATTAAAATGAATTTTTGGGAAGCAACACATTGGCATATGCAAGTGCATAAAAATTTGGAGTAAAATCAATCAAACTCGGCACCGATAACCACTAAACATGCTAACAAGCTCAAACATGCATTAAGTTGAAATTAAATCACCAAACTAAGCACACTTACCATCTTCGGTCAATAACATTCCACCTTACGAAATGCTCAAAAAGTCTGCTTAAAAACAATCGAATTTTCACATATATGTCAAACATAAACCAAGGCAAGTTCATTCATGTGCTAACCAACAATAAAAATAAGCTTTGAGGCTTACTTATAAATTCAGGCAGCACTATATATAAACATGAAATTAATCGGAAAACCGTGTCGGAACCAAGAAAACTCATCATTAATGTTCATTAAACACTCAATTATGGACAAGCATATGTCAAATTAGAATTAAAGCATAATGCACATGTGAGAAAGAATTCCGGACAACATGTTTTTTGTACATGAGATGCTTCAAAAGTCGGTTTAAAATCAATCGAAACAACCACAAATGTCAAGAAAGTACCAAGTGAAAACTAATTGTACAAGGTGCAACAATTAAATCAAAGTTTATGGCACAATTGTGAATTCTTGACAACAATATATCAAGTGTCGATGTTTGTTAAAAATCGGTTAGCAATCATCGTTTTGATGCAAAAGTGCATATATCGACACATAAAAAATCTATCGAAATTCACAAACAAATCTTATTCATCCAACCGGTATCGATATCACGATTTCCAAGAAATTGAAACCAAAATTATTTATGCGTCGAAAATAAATGAGCACCTCAAAATTTGATTCTGATACATGAGTTTAAACAAATTATGAACAAAGTATCAAATCAGAATCAAATTGCGATGCGTAGAGGTCAACAATCATGAACATATCTCAATTTCGACGCATAAACCACAATCAATTAACAATCACCACGTCAAAATTTAATATTCAAACAATTGAATACAAAACTCAACCAATTCCAAGCTTATTCATAATTCACAAACTCAAGAATCACTTAATTCCTTAATGCAAAATTCAACTCATGCTTAATTCAATTAATTCATCTCAAATCAAAATAAATTAAATCAAGAATCAATTCTCAACACAAAAATTGAATCAAGCAAGTTTCAAGATCTATTACAGAATCAATGCCGGAGATACAAAGATGATGACCGGAAGAAGGAGGAGCAAAATCAGAAGTGTTCGCCGGAGAGAGGAGTCCGATCAGACTTTACAAAGACGAAGGGAGTATGCATGGAAGAACAAGGCGCGACGGAGAGAGGAGGCGGCTGGCTGGAGTCGTGATGGTGAGGAGGCCATGTAAGAACAAGATTTGGTTCTGCAATATTATCTTTGAGTTTTTATAATAACAAATGAGTATGTTTGTATGAACAATTTTGATACTCTAATGTTTGTTATTGTTGAGTACTTAAAAAACAGGTTCTGCTTCTGATGGATGGTGTGGCCAAGACATTAGAAGAAAATTAGTTCCGCTTCTGCACTATATAAGTTCTATTGAACAATAGCAAGACACTCTAGAAGGCTCTGAAGTGTAAGCTATGATGTTTGTCTAAAGAAACCAGTCAAAATATATGAAGAAAGAAGTTGCTACTAAAGTCCAGATGTTGAAGACTCATGTTTCTGAAGACAACAGGTTCTAAAGAAACAATCAGAAGATCTGAAGATAGAAGTTTCTGCTCAAGTCCAGATGCTAAAGACTCAAGTTTCTAAAGACCCAAGGTTATACAGATAATGGTTCTAAAGACCAAGTGTTGAAGACTCTAAAGACAAAAGTTCTAAATATTCTAAAGACACAAGCCTCCAAGAAAAGTTTCTCACAACCAAGTGTTGAATACGCAGTTCTGAAGACTTGAAGTTCTGATGACCTTATGTTATGTTCTCGCTTCTAAACTCATGCTCGTAGAAGCCTCTGAAGTGCAGAAGGAAATAAGATAACATTAACATGGTATAAGTAGTACACGATACAATCAACGTTTCATTCCACTACCATGAAAGGACGGATGCGTCGCACGATCTTTTCCCCCATGTTACTGTTTATGCTGCCAACGTTTCTAGAAATGCCAAGAGTACCCCTCAACTGATATATTATTTTTTGGCTATATAAAGGCTTGAAGACTAAGAGAGAAAGCAACCAATCAACAAAATATTCATGCGTGAAATTTGTTCATAGATTTCATATTTTTAAGTCACTGTTCTTAAAATATTTTACATATTAAGCTTGTGTAGAAGCAATACCTTTGTAAACAAAACTTGTATTTAAACAGTTGTTTCATTTTCCTTAAGGGACCAAGAAGGTCTGTATCCTTAAGAAGTCTAAGACTTGTAAGTTTTAGAGGTTGTTAGTCACTTGTGAGTAGCTTATGCATTGTAATAATCAGGTCGATTATTGTTTGATATTATTTAAGGGATCGGGTAGGTCGGTATCCTTAAGAAGTCTAGGACTTGCGAGTCTTAGAGGTTGTTAGTCACTTGTGGGTAGCTTGTGCAAATTGTAATCAGTTTGATTATAGTGAATTAAGTCCTCGATTGAGTGAGGTGAAATCACCTTGGCGGGTGGATTAGGCTAGCTAGATAATTTTCAAGTGAACTAGTATCAACATACATTTTTTTACTTCCTGTTCTTAATTATTGTTATTATCAAGAGTGAAGGAAAAAGTATTTTAACTTAAAGGGGAATATTTTTAAAGAAAATTTTTTGTTTTAAAAACCCAATTCACCCCCCCCCCCTTTCTTGTATTTTTCACACCTTCAGGCCGATCGATCTTGGCCGTTGCAGAGAGGAGAGAGTTTGCTGGAAATTCATCGGAGAGATGTGAGAGGAAGATGAAGATCTTGCAACTTTTGCTTCTTGAGTTTTCTGTGCAACTTGAGAGAGAAGAGATAATTTGAAGTTTATTTGTGAGTTTTTGTGAAAATGGAAAAAGCTCTCTTGGAAATTGAGTTGAAGGAATATATACAAAATTCCTTAAGTCTTGTTTGACAAGTCTATTTTTAACTAATGCAAAATTTTCAACATATTCCGATGCACGACTCAATAACAAACCAAAACTCATGATATTTGGTGCATAATCCTGACACGCACCCCGATACGATAAAAATTGAGCGAGTTATAATTCTTTAAATGGCGAGAAACGAATGACAGAAAATTCTCTGTGCAGATTTTTCAGCTTATTTAGGTGTGCAATCCGAGAAAACCCATAAGGTCATCACTTTCGGTGCATAATTCTAACACGTAACCTGAAACAAAAACGTCAATGACAAAATTTATGACATCATGCCAAAAGAATCGCTTCGACGTTATAAAAATCGACAAAGTTATGAATTTCAAAATGGAAAGAAACTTGAGACAGAAAACCCTATGTGCCGATTTTTCAGCTTATTTCAATGTACGACTTTGAAAATCGGCCATAAACCGAAGTCTTCTAAGCACAATCCAAACTCGTGACCTGAAGCAAACTTGTAGATAACACAATTTGTTACATCATTCAGAAATAATCGTCTTGATACGATGAAAATTGAGAAAGTTATGATTTTTGCAATATTGCACGACAGCTGACCAGAAATTCACTTCAGCATGCAATTTTCACCGTATTTTTACAATTTCAAAGATCTTCAAAGAATTAACTTCTAAACTAAACATACGAAGTGAGGACAACATCAAGATGGATTTTATGCCAAAAGAGTCATTCAAAAACGTTGAATTGGGCGTAAGTTATGAGTTTTTGAACATTTGAAAAACAGTGGATCAACATACTGTTTCAGGGTACCAGTCTCAGAAAATTTGACCTTTTGGAAGTCTTCCTCACTGAATCAGCTTCCAACCCGAACATAAGAATTGAAGAAAATGCCAAGCCGATTCAAATTCTCCAAGAACCAGTCAAATATGATTTTCCGGTCTGAAGTTACGAATTTTTTAACATCTGGAAAAAAAAATAAACCAGGAAATCCACTATATAACATGATTTCAGGTATTTGCACTTTTGAAGATCTTCCTTACAAAATTAGCCTTTGACCTGAACAGTTAAATTGAAGAAAATAACAAGACAGTTCTAATTCATGAAGAACCATTCCCAAAACTTTTTTTGATCAGAAGTTACAAATTTTAACATTGAACCGCAAAATTCTGAATTTCTATCTGCACTGTCTCAAATGAACTGGAACACTAGACTTTATCTGCAATTCAAAGCGTGATGGAACACATGAGAGCTTAGAATTATGATGAAATTAACGGGCCTTTCTAAATCAGAAAAGCCCATGTAAGTTTTTTTGAGCCAACTGCATTTTCGGGTATGATTTTGTTCAGGTTTCAGTCCATTTTAAATATTTAAAGGAGTTACACTATTTTAAAAATTATGGGCCTTTCTAAATCAGAAAGGGCCCATGTAATTTTTTTAGTCCATTTCAAATATTAAAAATGGGGTGTATAAAGAAATTCATTTTCTTGTTAAAGCCCAATAAATTGAAACGGTATGGCCCAATTGAGTTTTTGGTTTTGGTTTTTAAGAAAAATGTTTTGTTTAAAATATAACATTTTTATTATTATTATTAACATTATTATTAATCTATTATTAATCTTACTATTTTTTATTATAATAAAACATAAGGAAACCAGTGCATTAAGTTTCTAGAGATAATATCAAACTAATACAAAAACTAAATTAATACAAATCAAAACCTGATACAAACATAATCAGACAAAATCAAGTTCATAATCAATACAAAATTAAAATTGTATTAACTTTACAGACATATTAAAAAGTTTCCTAAATCAATGAATCCCTAAAAACTCTATAAAAACCTAAGAAGAAATAAAAAAGGAGGGACCAACAAAAAATTAGAGAGGAAATAATTACAAAGAAGAAAGTTATTAGAAGGAGGAATATTTGTAACAGAAGAAGGACAGAGAAGCCTCGCCATTGTAATCCCCGTCCACTGCTGCCTAGGGTTTCAACATCTGAAACCCTAGATGTAGTTGTCACGATGCCTCCATCAAATCGCCGCCATAATCATCATCATCGGCTTCCACCAGCGAATCAAAAAGAGAGAGCTTAGAAAGGGAACCGAAACAAAGAAATTTAAGGTGTCGGAAAGTAATCTCTAACTTAGCTTGATAGTTAATTGATGCTTTACATGCCCCCCAGTTTTACTAACACACTAAAAAATGTACCCTCTTTTCTTATTGGGCCTGAATTCAAGGCCCTAATATCTCTCCCCCCATTTTTACTAGCCTAGCATTATTTGCACCCCCCTTGCATTTTATTTAATTTTCTTTATTATTTTTATATTTTCTATTTTCTTTTTATAATAATATTATATTAATTATTATTATTATTAAATCAAATGAATATTATTTTCTAAATTCATCCAAAATTTTATTTATTTCATTGCATAAAAATATTTTTAATCATGCATTTAAATAAAGATGTTTTCTACGATTAACACATAAAAAATATTCAACCAACGAAAAATTATTTTTCATAACTAAATTAATTCAATAATTAATTTTTGAAAAGGATTACGAAGCACATTTTAATTAACTGTGCGCTTTGTCTAAGTATCTCCGCTATTCACACACCTAGACTAAGTACGCGAGAAATTCAAATATCTTCGTAATCCATAAAAAACGCAAACCAACTGTGAACTATGAAATGAGACTCTGATTCCTCCTAAGAGGATACGTAGGCATGCGATTAAAATTGTGGCGAGTTTCCCTAATAAAATTTAAAACCCTATTTCCTAAAATTGCGCTTTTAAACCTAGTATCCTTGTGAACAAGGTAGATGAGGTGTTCCTAACACCCCCTTTCGTCTAGAACTGAGTCAGACGTAGAATCTCAGATCTTTTTTTAGGGTTATTCCTTTATACCCCCTTCCTTAGGATAAAAATTAAGGGCGGCGACTCTATAATTTAAAACCAGTTACAACGGTTGGCGACTCTGCTGGGGACTCAACCCTAGGTTTACAAGCTTGATCTTTCAGTTTTAGGGTTTGTTAGGGTTTTTTGTTTTTTTAATATATTTGCTTATTTTATTATTTATTTATTTGCTTATTTTTAATTATTATTCATTATATTATTATATTTGTGATGGGATTTAATTTTCTCAAAAAATATTTCCAAAAACCCTTAGAAAGAAGGTTCGTCTATTAGCCAAGGGGATACATCAACCCTATGAGTTTATGTGAGGACTTCACCTATAGTCGGTGGAAATCTACAAAAGGAATACCTCTTAAGAGGCATCCTTTTGGGAAGTAGGACTTTGGAATAACATCTATGACTCTTTGTGTAACCCTCAAACCAAAATCTCATGATGAGACCTGAAATTCTGGCAGCAGATACTCAATGTCACAGTGAATGTTATGACACCGTATATGACTTTCTACAAGACAGTAAATCTAAAAGCAGTAAAGAACACAATCAATTGTTTACCCAGTTCAGTGTGTAACAACACCTACTCTGGGGGCTACCAAGCCAGGGAGGAAATTCACTATAAGAGATATTAATTCAAGAATAAACCAACCAGTTTATCTCCTTCACTTAAGACCTACCCAATGCAACTTCAATCTAAGTTTAACTTAAACCTGAGTTCCTACTCACTCCCCCTCAATCACAGCAGTGATACTAAACAATTGACTAACGAAATTATGAAGACACTCTTCAGAATATACACTTGATTATGCTTCACAGCTTTTAATCAACTAACACAAACACTCGTGCTTCAAAGCTTTGAGTGATACATAACCTAACTTGACTTTGCTTCAAAGCTTTAATCAAGTGACACAAGCACTCGTGCTTCAAAGCTTTGAGTGATACATAACCCTTAAAATCAAATCCTACTCCAAGTCACTTATCACAATGATAATTGCTTGGATTACAGTAGTTAAAACTATACAGTCCCTTATTGATCTTCTGTCAAAAGTTATCTTCACCAACAGTCGTCCTGTTGAATATATAGGCCACTGTTCTTCAGTTAGGGATTCCACAAAAATAGCTAGGGTTAATTAACCTTAAGACTTGGTCATAGGACTTTATCAACCAGATTAGGGTTAATTCAAGTTAACCTAAAGTCCACGTGAGACTTTGTACTGGACTGTGTAAACCAGTTTCCTGAAAAATCTCAGAATTAACAAAACTGTACAACTATTAGATCAGTACAGGATGTCTTTAACATTGGTTATGACAACAAGAATCCTGTTTACTGATTTTGGTAGAATGTAATAAATATGATCATTGCATGATGATCAGCTAAACAATCAATTTAAGCAGCTTCTGTATGACATCCTTTTTCTGCAGAATGTACCTAGTAACCCAGAATGTTATGACATCAGTCATGACATTCACACACCTGGTTTTACCAAAAAACATGCCAACAACCAAACGCTTACAAACTCCCCCTTTGGAAAATTTTTGGCTAAAACCCCTAAACAACCAGAGATTAGAAAGCAGCAGAATTAATATGTCTGCAGAAAGAAATAATGTTTACCAAGTCTAATTAACACAAAAACTTCTCCCCCTCTTTAGCCATAAATATGCCAAAGATACATGTACTTTTAGGATATACAGTCATCCAAAATAAAAACAGATAAAAATTCTAAAAACACTTGCAGCAACAGGTACCAGCAGCAAGGTTGTCATCTACTTCAAGCACTGTCATCTTCAGAGGAGGCACTATCTTCAGCATTAAGCTAATCTTCAGCAGCATCCTCTTCCCTTCTTCGTCCTTCAGTCTCCTCCTGTTCTAGTCTAGCAATAAGGTCCTCAAGAGTCCTTTTCCTTGTATCCAGCTCTTTGCAGGTTTCCTTCAACACAGCTATAACATCAGTTCTCTTGGACTGAGTTTTGACAGTTGATGTCTCAGCTGATGTCATGACAATGTCAATGTCAGGAACATGAGTTCCCTGAAATAGCTTGTAGTGCAACCCAAGAGCAGGGGCTCTTTTGCATACAATATCTTTTTTAACTAGAATGTCAGGATACTGAGCAATGACTATACCACATAGGAGGGAGGGAAAGGCAATATGGCCTTTAACAGCATAGCTTCCAGCATGTTTTAAAGTTTGATCAAAGATATACTTGCCATAGTCAAATTTTGTCCTGCTTCCAACAGCATAAATGAATCTTCCCAGTCCTGTGGAGATGGTTGATTTATGGTTGGTGGGAACCCAGTTGGCTGCACCAATTTTGTGCAGAATGGAAAATTTCATGCTCAGCTTGCTTGCATTCAGCTTCCCTTTTAAGGGCCAACTCTTGACTTGATTTGCAGTGATGGTTTGGCATACTTGGTTGTCAGTAACCTCTAGCTCAGGGCAAGCATCATCTGGTCTTCCTAGGAATTTGTTTATTTCAGAGGGAGAGAAATTTACCTTTCTTCCTCTCACATAGACACATTTAAAGTCAGCTGACCTTCCATCAGCACACCCATCAGATAAATTCACTATGAATTCTTTGACAAGAACTTCATAGCAGTTGGTAAACTTTACCACAGTATTTATTAGACCAGCAGTTTTCATTAGGTCCATGATCTCCTTACATTCCATGGCACCCTTGTCCAGTTCTCTTTCCAAGGCTATCCTTTTCAAACAAACATACTTCCACCTGTTTGCATTCTCAGGAAGGTGAAAGAAAATGTTGTCAGTGGGGACTTCAGGGAATTTAGACATTTTGCTTGATGGGAGTTTCCTTTTGAGAGGTATGTCTTCAGCATCAAATTCAAATTCTGATTCCTCATCAAAATCAGAGGGTTTAGGCTCTTTCCTTTTCTTAGCTATTGGTTGTCTCACAGACTTTGAGAGACTACCAGCAGGTACTCGAGTTTTCACCTTCCCTTTTGACAATCCAGCCTTCACAGTTTCTACTTCAACATCAGCAGTCTTCTCTTTGGACATACATTTGGCAGCATCTTGCTTTCCCTTTCTATTCATCATTCTTCTAGCTATGCTAGGGTTGATATTTGCAATTAGGTCATTGTCAGAGTATTCTTCATCAACATCAATAACCGGGGTTTCAACATCCTTCTCAGAAGGGTTCTGGTGATCATCAAGATTTTCAGATGATTTCCTAATGTTGTCATCCGGTGTCTCAACATTCTGAGTGACATCTGGATTCATTTCAACATTTGGACTAGCAGCTTCTTGATTCAAAGGTACAAAAATTCCAGGTACTGAGTGATTCTCATTTAGAATCCTTGTAACAAGTCTAGCTATTGCTTAATGAACATAAGCTGAGCCTTCCCTATTTGATATTTCTGAGGGAACAGAGGATGTTTGAGAGGGATTACCAGATGAAGAAGCTTGAGAACTTCTTCCATGTCTTGTTCTCAGCTTTTTAACCTTAGAGGGGTCAGATGCCAATTCACGAAGAGGAGTTATCTCCAGAACATCAGAATCCATGAAGTTTGTGATTGCCCTAGGTTCTCGATCAGAGGATGCGGAAGAAGCAATCGTCTTTGAAGAGGATGATGCCATAGATAGTTGAGACATGTTGAGCGTCTTAGAAAACCAGTAACAGCGAGAGTAAAATCTTTGATTGAGAGAATGAAGATTGTTGCAGAGCCGAGAGAGGAAGGAGATAAATGAGAGTCTATTCAACTTCCTAACAATTGTGAAAGAAATAGGGAAACAGATGATTAACCCAATCAAAATAGACTTAACAAAAAAATCTCCTTCATCCCTTGTCTTAAGCAAAATTAATTGCTACATTTCCTCATGTTGGCAAATACCCAACTTGCCCCTAAAATTTTCAAATTGATTTGCATCAAGTGCCTTGGTAAATATGTCAGACAGTTGTAGTTCAGTGGCAACATGTTCTAGTTTAATCGTCTTCTCCTCTACAAGATCTCTGATGAAGTGATGTCTAATGTCAATGTGCTTGGTCCTGCTATGCTGAATAGGATTCTTGGAAATGTTGATAGTGCTCAGATTGTCACAATACAATGTCATAACATCTTGTGTGACATTATACTCAGTAAGCATTTGTTTCATCCAGATCATTTGAGAACAGCTACTACCAGCTGCTATGTATTCAACTTCAGCAGTAGAGAGAGACACACAATTCTGTTTCTTGCTGAACCAGGAGACAAGATTATTTCCTAAGAAGAAACATCCTCCAGAGGTGCTCTTTCTATCATCAGCACTTCCAGCCCAATCAGCATCATAGTAACCAGTTAGAGTTGGTTCACATCCATGAGAGTACAACAAGCCATAGTTGTAGGTTCCACTTACATACTTCAAAATTCTCTTCACTTGGTTGATATGACTTACTTTGGGATCAGCTTGGTATCTTGCACATACTCCAACTGCAAAAGCAATGTCAAGTCTACTGGCTGTTAAGTATAGCAAACTTCCTATCATGCTTCTGTATAGGCTTTGGTCCACCTTAACCCCACTTGAATCTTTGGATAACTTTAAATGAGTAGGTGCAGGAGTCCTTTTGTAACTGGCATTCTCCATTCCAAACTTCTTGACAATGTTCTTTGCATACTTGCTTTGAGACAGAAAAATTGAGTCTTCCATCTGTGTGACTTGCAGTCTAAGAAAGTAGGTCAATTCTCCCACGAGGCTCATTTCGAATTCAGCCTGCATCTGGTCAGCAAAATGTTTAACCATTTTATCTGACATTCCCCCAAACACTATGTCATCAAGATAGATTTGAGCTACCATCATCTTTCCTCCTTCATTTTTGACAAAAAGGGTTTTATCCAAGCCTCCTTTTCTGTATCCTTTGTCAGAGAGAAATTTTGTCAGCCTGTCATACCATGCTCTAGGAGCTTGTTTTAGGCCATACAAAGCTTTCCTCAATTTGTAGACATGATCAGGGTAGTTTGGATCCATAAATCCTTTAGGCTGTTCCACATAAACTTCCTCATTTAAGTACCCATTTAGGAAGGCACTTTTTACATCCATCTGAAATAACTTGAACTTAAGGAGATAAGCAATTCCCAACAGGAGTCTGATTGATTCCAGTCTGGCTACAGGAGCAAAAGTCTCATCAAAATCAACCCCTTCAACTTGAGTGTATCCTTGAGCAACAAGTCTTGCCTTATTCCTGGTGACAACTCCTTCAGCATCTGATTTGTTCTTGTAGATCCATTTTGTGCCAATGATGTTTGTTCCTTCTGGTCTAGGAACTAACTCCCATACTTCATGTTGCTTGAATTGGTTCAATTCATCTTGCATTGCTCCAATCCAGTATTCATCAGTTAAAGCCTCCTTAACATTTCTTGGTTCAATTTTAGATACAAAGCAAGAGTTTGAGATGATTTCTCTAGATCTTGTAATGACTCCACTGTTAGGATCTCCTATGATGAGTTACTTAGGATGATCTTTCTTAATTCTGATGGAAGGGTCTTTGTTAGTTTCCTTTGATTCAGAATCTGAAGCAGTAGTGTTAGGTAGATCATCCTGTTGAGTTGAAGTCTCAAAGAATGTCTCAACATCACAAGGGACATCTGTTTCCTCATGATAATCATCAACTATGACATTTATTGATTCCATCATAACTTTGGTCCTGGAATTGAATACCCTATAAGCTCTGTTGTTGGTAGAGTATCCTAGGAATATTCCTTCATCACTTTTAGGGTCCATCTTTCTCCCTTGTTCACGATCTGTCAGAATATAGCATTTGCTTCCAAATACATGGAAGTACTTCACTGTAGGCTTTCTTCCTTTCCAGAGTTCGTAAATGGTGGATGATGTTCCCTTTCTCAAGGTGACCCTGTTATGGACATAACAGGCTGTATTCATAGCTTCAACCCAAAAATGAATAGGAAGTCTTTTGGCATGTATCATTGCTCTGGCAGATTCCTGTATAGTCCTGTTTTTCCTTTCTACAACTCCATTTTGTTGAGGAGTTATAGGTGAAGAGAATTCATGATTAATTCCTTCTGAGGAACATAACTCATCAAACTTACTGTTTTCAAATTCCTTGCCATGATCACTTCTGATTCTGACAATGTACCCTTCTTTTTCTCTTTGAATTCTTTTGTACAGTTCTTTAAACACTTCAAATACATCAGATTTTTCCCTAATGAAGTTAATCCAGGTGAATATGGAAAAATCATCCACAACAACATAGGCATATCTTTTTCCACCAAGACTTTCCACCTGCATTGGTCCCATCAGATCCATATGTAGAAGTTCTAGTACCTTAGAGGTGGTCAAATGTCTTGACTTTGGATGTGACATCCTAGTCTGCTTCCCAACCTGACATTCACCATAGACTCTCCCTTCATCAATTTGCAGTCTTGGAATCCCTCTGACTGCCTCCATGGATATAATCCTTTTCATTCCTCTTAGATGTAGATGACCAAGTTTTTGGTGCCACAGTTTCACTTCTTTTTCTTCTTTGGCAACAGAACACACAGAAGAGTAATTAGTGTTCTCAGGCTCCCACAAGTAGCAGTTGTCTTTAGATCTGACTCCTCTCATTACAACTTCTTGTTTCTCATTAGTTATAAGACATTCAGACTTGGTGAAGTTGACCTTGAATCCTAGGTCACATAATTGGCTTATACTTATGAGATTAGCAGTCATGCCTTTTACCAGCAATACTTCATTTAGGTTTGGAACTCCATGACAGTCCAAGTTTCCAACTCCTTTGATTTCTCCTCTAGCATATCTCCAAAGGTCACATAACTAGTAGTGTGAGGTTTAACATTATTGAGAAGATTCTTGATTCCAGTCATGTGTTTAGAGCATCCACTGTCAAAGTACCAGTCTTCCTTTGTAGAGACTCTAAGGGAGGTGTGAGCTATCAGGGCAGTAGCCTTTTTCTTCCACTGTTGAGTATATGGTACCTTGTTAGACTTAGGTTTGACAACTGGGGTATGATTAGGATATCCATATAATCTGAAGCAGAATGGCTTTATGTGACCAAACCTCCCACAATGATGGCATCTCCATCTTTGATACTTTTTCTTCATATTTCTCTGTTCTCGATGTTGAGTTCTATGTTGTGACATCTGCTTTGACATTTGTTTATCAGGCCTGATCTTATTCTTGTCTATAACAGATTTCTTTGTTGCCACAAATCCTAGACCAGACTTGTTTCCCACATTTTGTCCAATCTGAAGGATTTCTTCTAATTTGTCAGTTCCATTTGTCAGCATCTTGACAGATTTGGTCATCTGGTCCAGTTTTGAGTTTAGCATTTGAACTTCCCCTTCTAGATGACTTATAGTATCAATGCCTGCCTTTTTCTCAACCTCCAACTTTATTATGAGTTTTGTTTGTCTCTCATTTTGCTGACAGACTTCAGCACTTCTGATACATAACTTCTTGTAGGAATCATCCAGTTCTTCAAATGTCACTTCCTCATCACTAGAGTCACTATCAGAGTTACAAATACCAGTTAGTGCAATAACTAGTTTGGTAGATTCTTCTTCAGAATTACTTTCTGAATCACATTCAGACCAAGTAACAGACATTCCTTTCTTTTGTTTCTTAAGAAAGGTAGGACATTCAGCTCGAATGTGCCCATATCCTTCACATCCATGACATTGAATTCCTTTGCTTTGATTTCCCTTCTCTTCAGACTTTGGTCTTCTGCTGGAGTCATAGGATCTGTTAACGTCAGAAGGAATGTTCTTAACATTTGACCTTGACTTTGGGTCCATTCTCTTGATGAGTTTGTTGAATTGTCTTCCAAGCATGGCTATAGCTTCTGAAATATTTTCTTCTTCATCCTCCTTGTTCTCATCTTCAGTATTAGATACAAGTTCTATGCTCTTGTTTTTCTTGTCGACATTGTCACTGATCCCCATCTCAAAGGTCTGAAGTGACCCAATGAGTTCATCCACCTTCAAATTGCAGATATCCTGAGCTTCCTCTATAGCAGTCACCTTCATTGCAAATCTTTTAGGCAAGGATCTGAGAATCTTTCTCACCAGCTTTTCTTCTGACATCTTTTCTCCCAATGCTACTGAGGTGTTGGCAATCTCCAAGATGTTCATGTGAAACTCATGAATGGTCTCATCTTCCATCATCCTTAGGTTCTCAAATTTGGTAGTCAGCATCTGAAGCCTTGACATTTTTACTTTGGATGTGCCCTCATGAGTAGTTTTGAGAGTGTCCCAAACTTCCTTTGCTAGTTCACATTGATGTACCAGTCTGAATATGTTTCTATCAATTCCATTGAACAAAGCATTTAAGGCTTTGGAATTACCCAGGGCTAACTCATCTTCTTCTTTGCTCCATTCTTCCTTAGGTTTCAGACTGATTGTCCCATCTTTCTCAGTTATGGTGGGATGGTTCCATCCTTTGTCAGCAGCTCTCCAAGCCTTTTTTTCCAGTGATTTTAAGAAGGAAATCATACGAGGTTTCCAGTAGTCATAATTTGATCCATCCACAATGGGTGTTCTATTTCCAAAAACTCCTTCTTTGTCCATAGAGCCAGAAAATAATATCCCTAGATCTCACCCAGTAAGACTGGCAGGGTGACTACTCTGATGCCAATTGAAATTCTGGCAGCAGATACTCAATGTCACAGTGAATGTTATGACACCGTATATGACTTTCTACAAGACAGTAAATCTAAAAGCAGTAAAGAACACAGTCAATTGTTTACCCAGTTCAGTGTGTAACAACACCTACTCTGGGGGCTACCAAGCCAGGGAGGAAATTCACTATAAGAGATATTAATTCAGGAATAAACCAACCAGTTTATCTCCTTCACTTAAGACCTACCCAATGCAACTTCAATCTAAGTTTAACTTAAACCTGAGTTCCTACTCACTCCCCCTCAATCACAGCAGTGATACTAAACAATTGACTAACGAAATTATGAAGACACTCTTCAGAACATACACTTGATTATGCTTCACAGCTTTTAATCAACTAACACAAACACTCGTGCTTCAAAGCTTTGAGTGATACATAACCTAACTTGACTTTGCTTCAAAGCTTTAATCAAGTGACACAAGCACTCGTGCTTCAAAGCTTTGAGTGATACATAACCCTTACAATCAAATCCTACTCCAAGTCACTTATCACAATGATAATTGCTTGGATTACAGTAGTTAAAACTATACAGCCCCTTATTGATCTTCTGTCAAAAGTTATCTTCACCAACAGTCGTCCTGTTGAATATATAGGCCGCTGTTCTTCAGTTAGGGCTTCCACAAAAATAGCTAGGGTTAATTAACCTCAAGACTTGGTCACAGGACTTTATCAACCAGATTAGGGTTAAGCCAAGTTAACCTAAAGTCCACGTGAGACTTTGTACTGGACTGTGTAAACCAGTTTCCTGAAAAATCTAAGAATTAACAAAATTGTACAACTGTTAGATCAATACATGATGTCTTTAACATTGGTTATGACAACAAGAATCCTGTTTACTGATTTTGGTAGAATGTAATAAATATGATCATTGCATGATGATCAGCTAAACACTCAATTTAAGCAGCTTCTGTATGATATCCTTTTTCTGCAGAATGTACCTAGTAACCCAGAATGTTATGACATCAGTCATGACATTCACACACCTGGTTTTACCAAAAAACATGCCAACAACCAAACACTTACAAGACCTTTCAGGTCCTAGTGACGAAAGTTTCGGTCTGTAAAGAGGCTCCACTTAAGGGAGGCCCTTATGCCTTTCCCTCTAGTGTTATTCATGATATTATAAAGGAAACTACCTTATTGGGAGGGTAGAATATATGTTGGCCAATACGAAAGACCTACCTTCTAAGGATACCTTTCAAAAAACCCACTACACTCTTTAAACCCCCAAGGATTGTCTTTCCATCCATTACTATCTCTAGCCCGCAGGGCTTCTGTCCATGTCGTAATCCCTAACCTGTAGGGACTCCTCGTCGTATTTCATTATCCATAATCCTCAAGGAATTCCTACATGTCTCAATCTCTAAGACAATATAGGGTATCATCAAATCTATGTCTATTATCATCTTCGTCCGTAAGGAGTCCCTGCCTGTCTCAATTTCTTAGTTAGAGTAGGATGTCATCATCAAATCTGTATAGGTTACCCCTACGTCTACCATCATACTACGTCTACATCGCATTGCATATCCATGAAACCTTTTCTTTTGCATACGTAAAAGCAAAAAATGTTTTTGCATACCCAAGCATTTTTCATGCATTTCCATTTTCATCCATCTGCATAAAGCTCATATCTCCTCCACTTATAGAAAACTTCCACCCTTATCCAAATGTGGTCCAGCTAATAAGATTCTTGATACTCACAAGCGAACTCAAAGAATCTCTCAAGAAACCATAGAGGAACTCAAAAGAAACCAAGAACTGTTGAAGGAGGAGGTCCACCAGTTGAAGACCCAAATAAACTTGATCATGCAACTATTACTGAGGAGTGAAGGTAATCTTTTGTCATCCCAGCCACAGGCCTATTCGGCACCGCAGATGCCGCCACCACGGGAAGTCCCCCCACCTCAACAACAACTACAACAACCCTATCAACGGAAGAGGTACGCCCAATAAAGGAAGAGACAAAATCTATCACCTAGGAGATTTGATCCACTTCCCATACCACACAATCAACTGCTGCAACATTTACTCAAGGCGTATTTGGTAGAGAATAAGTCATTGAATCCTCCGAGTGGGGCACTCCCGCCTAGGTATGATGCAAACTCCAGGTGCAAGTATCATGCCAATTCCCTGGGGCATACTATAGAAAAATGTTGGGCTTTCAGACACAAGGTCCAAGACTTGATCGACAATAAGTAGTTGACTTCTGAAGAAGGGGTCTCATTGGTGAATGGTTGCCCTTGCTTTGATAAATCCAAAGACTAAGAAGAATCCCCTAAAGTCAGTGGATCAACAAGATGGCTTATCTCTAGATCATTAGGCCTTTATCATCTCAGATTGTGATTTCTTTATTGCTAAGTGTTATTTATTATTTGTTATGAAATAAGCATGCATGTTTTTTAAATTTATCCATTCCACAAATAATCAACGACTTTCTATTCTTATTTTCTATCTTCCATTGCATAACTTTAACAAACTTTGATCGAGAATGATAAAAATACAAAATAATCGAATTTTGCTTATGTATGCTTTTTAATAGTAAGACTTAGGTGACGATGTAAGACATTGTTTCACTTCCTAAACAATGGAGAAATAAGGATTTAATCCGTAGTTAACCCCCTCGAGCCCGAAGTTGGAGTTTTTTCTATTTTCAAAAATCCTTAATTTTTAACCAGGGGCAGGGTAGATTTCAATTAATTCATAGATGCATTCTAATCTTAAGATAATTAGTCTATCTACGCAAAAGATTCAAGCTTATCTCCTTCCTTGATACACCATTGAGGAGACGATCTAAGCAAAGGTTCGAGCACATCATCTTCCTCGTACACATCAACAAAGATTGAGGAAGCAATCAATAAAGACGAATTCCACAATGTCTTCTTCCCCGATACATCAATCAAGATCGAGGAAACAATGAAGACGGAGCTTACAACACCAACATAGGCAATCACAAAATTTCAAAAAAAAAATTCAAAAAAACAAAGAAAGCATGCTAAGTCGAGTAACAATAAAAAAAATTTTACCTAGGAAAAAGTTAGGGCATCCCGAAAGACCGGAAATTCAAAAGAATTGGTCTATGCAAAATAAGGGATTAAAAATGAATAAATCGATGAACAATCTTGTGTCTGTCACCTCAAGAATAATCAAGCCTTCTCATCAACTCTTGGATGTTATCAACACTTGGATCTCATCAATGCTTGGATCTCATCAACGCTTGGATCTCATCAATGCTTGGATCTTATCAATGTTTTTCATATGTGCTTGGATCTTTATCTACGCTTCTTATCATCTGCGCGACTACAAAATTTCTCTTGGGGATTAAACGCATCTGTTGCATTAATTGAAATTAGGACTGGGAAACATCAAGGAGAATGGGGTGGGCTAAACAAATTTTGAGCCTTATATCTTTTGTTTCTTAAACCACAAACCATGGCCACGTTACAACCTTCAAAAATCCTAATTGAAGCTAGGGTCACTATGAAAGCATACTCAACAAGATTTATGTTAAACTGACTCTTAATGTTTGTTAAATAATCACTAAACCATGTTGCCACTTCTTCACCTCTAATAATCCATTTCTTTTCAAATAATCGATTACGATTTCAAGAACTTACATGGGCATCACATTAGGATTACTTTTTTGAAATGTACAATTTTATCTACGAATTAATACTTAGAATCAAGGAGATTTCAAAAAAAGGTCTGATCAAACGCAACACTTCCAAGAAGCTTCTACCTAGGGGCAAAGTATCTAAGAGGACCCCATTAAATAGTGGAAAATACTAATGATCTTAGGGGTATATCCCATGAAGATACTATTGACAAGGGGTGATCATTCCAAGATTCAATCAACTTGGGTCAAATTTCTAAGCACTATTCAATCAGGGGTATACCTTTCGAAGGAGCATTCCTTAACCAATTCATGTCACAATAAGATATGACTCAGTTTCTTTATTTTAAAAAACCTCTCAAGGACTTGATATTCAGGGGCAACCTTCCAAGATTCAAATGTTGAGGCAATACATACCTAGTTCATCCTACTACACGTAGGGTCCAAATTCTTCAAGCAACTTCAGATACAAACTTTTCAAGCTACAAATACTTGGGAAAATCTATGTCAAGTTCATGGTGAGTTCTAAGTTCTTTCTTAGGGTAATTCCTCAATATCTAGGAGATTGAAGGGCACCTTTTTTAAAATTCGAATGGTGGGGCAAACCACTGCAAGGCTCGATCAAAAGGAGTTGATTCAAAATGGTTCATCAAAGCTAAGCATCTTCAAGAGTCTTTTAATCAGGGGCATAATACAAAATAGTGGGGTCATTCACATTATGATCAAATTGTTTCCAAGCTCATACCAAAGAGAATATCCTCCAAGACCCTACCAACAAATTAGGGAAAGACAGTCCACAAAGGGGAAAGATCTTCGTGTACTTTCACAATCTCCAGTGGATCTTTCTCCTACATCAACAATTTTCGAGTTCAAGTCGAGTATCAGGATATCATGATAGCACAACATTTAACCACCATGTGGAAAGCAACCTTTTTGCATAGGAAAACCTCTACGCTTTAATCATCCACGACCCATTACAGGGGCACCATTAAAAAAACCATTCGAGTCATAATCATAAAGCGTAAAGTTGCATAAATCTTGCATTAGGGTTCTTCGATCCAAAATCAAACTATACTTATAAGCTCATCCATCTTACAAATTCCAACAACATGGGGCGGGCATATCTCAAAAATACCAACTACACATTCGTATTTCAAAACCCAACATCCATTTACACATATCCAACTCACTCATTATATGCATCAATAAATGATTACATTTCATGCATTAATATAATATACATGCATAGCATAAACCATGTTACATGTGAAGACAATCATCATTGTTGATCAAGTTATCAATTCTACATCGAATCTCGGCAGTAGATTCCCCTGGTTAATCTCGGCAGTTGATTTTCTAGAACACCTTGGCAGAAGGTATTTCTACATCGAATCTCGACAATAGATTCTCCTAGTTAATCTCAAAAAATGATTTTGATGAAGACCTCGACATAAGGTAATTCTACGTTAGACCTCGACATAAGGTATTTCAATTGAATCTCAACAGTAGATTCCCCTGGTTAATCATGGCAGTTGATTATCCCGTAGACCTTGGCAGAAGGTAGCTCCCAATTAAATCTCGACAGTAGATTCCCCTGGTTAATCACGATAGTTGATTATCCAGAATACCTCGGCATAACGTATCTCACAATTGAATCTTGATAGTAGATTCCCCTAGTTGATCACGTTAGTTGATTATCCATAAGACCTCGACAGAAGGTGGATCACATTTGATCTCAGCAGTAGATTCCCTTGGTTGATCACGATAGTTGATTTTCCAAAAGACCTCGGCAGAAGGTAATTTCTCAACAGAATCTCGACAGTAGATTCTCCTGGGTAAATCTCAGCAGTTGATTTCCAAGAAGACCTCGGCAGAAGGTATCTTCTCGACAGAATCCCGACAATAGGTTCCCCTGGTTAATCTCAGCGATTGATTTTCCAAAAGACCACCCCAGAAGGTAATTCTCAATTGAATCTCGGCAGTAGATTCGTTGGAAATCTCGGCAGTAGATTTCTCGTCGAAAAGCTTCACATCAAGCATGTTGTACACATAACCATATCAAAATCTCAAGGTTATTCACAACATTTGGTGCACCTAACATACGAAAACACCAAAGAACATTTGATGAAGAATAAAAGTCTATTGTGATTATAAATACATCGAAAGAAAATCCACGCCTATTTCTATGCCCATGCCTACATCTACGACTATGACAACATCCATGCCAACATCCACATCTACATCCATACCTATGCCTGCACCTATGATACAGACATCAAGATCTTACTGACACTTAACACCAAATTCAAATCAACTTGGAGATACAATAGTTTGCAACAAACAATGTTGGGAAGTCAGTGACTACAAAAAACCTGTTGTACACTAAAGTTTTCCCTCCCATTTTCTTCAAAACATGCTCACAAAAGGTCTCAAATACTTAAAGTTACTCAAGAGTTGACTGGTCAAACCTCCTCATAAGCAAGGGTCTACAATTAGGGTTTTGTGATTATATGGGAAGATTGGGTTGCAAGGGTCTCAAACGAATTTCATGGTTTATCACGGGCCCTCAATAATTCTTATGTCAAGTTTCAAGTCTTGTATCACATGTTTTCTCAGTCAATGGCTCAAAAGATTGAAAGTCAACTATATTAGGTAAAAATTCAACTGTGGTCAACATACAGTTAAACTTCAATATTTTTTGTCAACATCAACATTTTGAAGTGATGTTCATCATTTGATCAAGGTTTGATCATGATTCCTCAAGGAAAGTCCTCAAATCATCAAAGGTCAAAAATTGCCAAATTAGGGTTTTGATTGAAGATGGCTAAATCATTGACTTTTGGCCTAGTGCATGACCTAATGGTTTAAAGCATGATTTCAAGGGCTCAAATACAACATCTTTACCTAATTACATGGGTCAAGACATTTCCAAAGATAAAAGTGATTGATAGTTGAAGAATTGAATCAATTAATAAAAAGTCAACAGTCTAACAAAAGTCAAACTTTGACTCTTTGGTCAACCTTGGAATTCAAAAATCAAGAATCATTAAAACATTCAAAATTATAAAGTTTGATCATCAAGAATCAACAAAGTCAAGAAAATCAAGAAAAAAGTCAACAAAAGTCAAAAGTTGGAAAATTTTCCAACACTTAGAAAATTTCTAAGTGTTTTGTTCTTAACAAAGTCACTACTTTATGGCCATTTTTCACTAAGATACAAAATAATTTAAGGAAAAATTTCAACATGAAAGTTATAGGGATTAATGAATTCTATAACTTTTATATTGTGAGATAATCCTCAAAAAGTGTTTGGATTAAGAGATATGGACCCATGAAGTTCTGATACTTTTTATCTAACACTTAGAAATAATTTAGATCAATTTTTGTTCTCAACTTTTTGGACAATTTTCACCAATTTCCCTGTTGATTTAGCCAAAATGGTCAATGTGAAAGTTGAAGATCTAGATTCAAGCTTTCCAAAATGTCTAAGAGCATGAAAAGATCATGTTTGAGCTGAGAGTTTCGAAGACATGAAGTTGGCATTTCATTCTTGAATTATAGGTCATTTTTGTGATGAACTCATGACCAAATCTCATAACCATGCCACACAATCTCACTTTGCATTCCTCTAAACTCCTAAATCTCTCCATAATTAGAATATTACACACTTTTTTTTGGCTATTATCCAACTGACTCAAGCCTTACCCAAGTGATTATTCTATTAATGGCACAAAGTTAACACTTCCATTTTGAAAAAGCAAGCTTTAAACCAAAGTCAATTCGTTGAGCTCCTAAATTGTTACCCTCTGATCATACTCAATAGGAAAGTGAAGAAGCAAACCCTCTGCACCCAACAACCACATATCCCTCTTGTACTTCTCCATTGGAACCACCATTTTCATATGACTTGACATTTGAAATCCAACCAAGCCATAACTTGATAACTTGAGAATTTTTCCATCTCATTACCTCTGAGTTTTATTTATAAATAGAGAGCTCATTTGCAAGCCAACAAGGAATTCACAGCTCCAAAACACCCTCAAATTCTCTCAAATTCTAAAATTGCTCCAAAACTCCATTAAAGCTCCAAGAAAACCTTATCTTCGAATCTCTCAAACCTTGCAAGTTCCTTGTGATCTAACCATCATAACACGTTATAATTATCATATGGAAGTCATCCAAACACCAAAAAGACTTATGTAGCATCATCATCATCATCTTTCAAACTCAAAAACCAAGCCTTGCAACTTGACTAGGTTGGAGAGCTTCAGCAACTTTCAAAATATTCTACCAATTGGAATAGCTTTAGTGAGGTCCAAGGGAGCTTAATCAATCATAATATTGCACCTGTAACAGCTAGAAGAAGCTTTGGACTTTTCTCCAAAGAGGTAAAAAAACTCAAACTGTGATATCCTTATCCATACATCATTTACTTTCGATTTCAAAAGATAAAATATAGATATGATTGCCTTGAAACTAACCATGTCCTTAGTTTTCATTTATGTTGTCTGTGTGTTGAGAATTTTGCCTCTGAACCGTTAGAGTTCGTTTTTGGTACCAACAAAAATTCTTGCTTATCTTTGAGTGTTGGTTAAAATAAGTTATATGGTTGAATTCGTGATTAAATTTCAAGCAAGTTTGGTGTTTAAACTTTTCAAAAAGGTTGAGAAATGAAGCTTTTAGAAATTCAAAAATGGTGTTGTTGTAGGTCTGTTCGCGCGAGGGAGATGAAGATGGTATTTTAAAATTTTCAAAACTTGTTTCATATTATATTTATTGGGTGATGTTTCACAACTGGATGAAACAGCCACCCCAGTGGTAAAACTAGCACGCCTGTAACCTCTAGGTCTGGGGTTCGAATCCTCCTCGCCTCATACCTTTTGGTTTTATTTTTCTCATCATCCCTACCATGCACCTTTGTTCTCTCAACCTTCAGATCTTCATCCTACGCCCATAATTGCTTCCCCACGGTACACCTCTCCTGGAGCAGTCCATCAGATCCCCCGCATAAGCCTCATTGGGCCTGGACTCCATTATGATGTTCACACCCTCCTTTTTACTGGATTTTCAGGCCTACTCTAATACTTTTTTTTCTGCTTAAAAAAAACACTTGTTGTGGGCCTAATAATCATTGGCTCAATGCCCCAATTTCTTTTCATACCCTCTGGTTTATTTGTTTTTCTGGCCCATTGAATTGTTTTCTATATCTCTTTATTTCATTATTTTTTGCTTTCACTTTGTTAAAAAATACAAAAAATGTACTTGATTGAATAATTAATTAAATTGAGAAATTATATTTAATATTATTAATTAATTAAATTTATTAATTTTATTAAATAAAATTATTTAATTTAATTAGTTATTTAAATTATTTCGATTAGGTTGTATTGTTTTATTAATTTAGACTTTTAATCGAACTTTCGATTCAATACATCCCCATTCATAAATTTGTACCCCTGTTCTCGAAGCGTTGTAATAACGTAGGATATATAATTTCCGTAATTTACTACTTTCCTTATTATCGTTAGTTTAATAGGATTGTATGGCAAGATTTAAAATAAAACAATAGATAACTGAAAACAATCACTTTGCACACACGCACCTCTAGGGTGACCCTCACTTGTTTCCTTGGATAACAAACAGTCATGTCCCTCGAATGTGGGATGCTTTAACAAAGACCCTCAATTAAAAGATCGTAGTCCCTCAACGACCCTTCGATGTTGCCTTCGGTAAATGATCTTAGTCCCTTACGAAAGTTTCTAAAGCATCCTACAAGTCGCCTTCTATGACTATACGATGACCCATGCCCATCCCTTACATCCAATGATAGGGATTCCCGCTAACTAATGATAGGTTAGCACTATCTAAAAGAGTAGGAAAAGAACAAAGAATTTTTGAGTAGGTAGAACGCTCGTAGCCACTTGCTCACAAACTTTTCAAAAAAACATATCATCTTTTCACAAAACAACAATTTCTTTCAAAATATTTTCAAAACAAACATTTTGTATACATTCTCAATGATACGAGAATCATTACAAAATTTTCACAGTTAGGCATTTTCAAAATATTTTCAAACATACACAAACACAAAGTATTTCAAAAGTGAGCTAGTGGTTAAGAGCCAGTAGATAACTACAGATGAAAAGGGTGCTAACACCTTCCCTTTTCATAACCTACCCCCCGAACTCAGAAAATTTTCAAAATGTTTTTACAGTTCTTTTCAACCTTTCCTTTATTGGTTAAAAGAAAAGCCGGTGGCGACTCTTTCTATCTGCAACACTTGCGATAAAACACAAAACCCACAAGTCAGTTCTCCTACCGTATTATAGAACTGACAACTCTGTTGGGGAATGATAACTAAAAGTGGGGTTACCTTAAGAGCTAGATCACCTTTATTGCTTTACTTGTTTGCCTTGTATGCTTTATATTTCGAGTTATGCTTGGGTTTATTTCTTTTATAAATCCTATACCCAGATTTGAGGGAATTTTAGGTAAGTAGTAATAGATTGTTAAAACTATACAACATAGACCGATATGGTTGAAATGATGGCTATGTTAGTGCGACACATTTGTTGGTGCTGGTGTCCCTTGAGTAAGTCAAGGAGAATGTTGGGCTGCCGCGTGGTGTCATAAGCACTAACTGACCTTAGAACCTTAGTTGACACAACTTAGCCATTAGAAAGTAGTGAGACGAACGACTTTGGTGCAGATTGAAGTTGGTTGATACTCGATGCTACACTTATTGAGATTGGACTCTCGGGATATTTCGGTCTCAAATTAGATGCTTGTGCTGAAATAATGCCTGAGAGAAAGATCAGTGATATTGAGGCTCCTAGAACCCGGTTACTTCTTTTAAGACAAGTTGAGCCAACTAAAAACCTCAAGAGGATACTTACCTATAAATTTCATGCAAGCCTGAAACTAAGGCCTGATGTGTCTTGTTTGTGTTTGATTAAATTTGTGCGAACATAACATCATGACGTCATTACACATGTCATTTTCACTAACCATTTCAAGGACCTAGGGATTTATCTTCGTTCTTTGTTGTAGGTTATGGCCTCTACTCACGGAAATACTATCCGGATCAATTTTGTGAGGATACCTTCTCGACTTAAGGAGTTAGTCTCAAAGGTTCCTGAAAGCTCCCAATTCACCAAAAGGCATGGTCAACTACTCAATTTGGTTACTTCGAGTTTTGAAGAAGACATGATGAGTGTTTTATTCCAGCTCTTTGATCCCGCACACCACTGTCTCACCTTTCTAGATTATCAAATGGTACCCACAATGGAAGAGTTCTCTAAGCTACTGGGAATACCTGTTCTTGATTAGACACCTTTCACTGGTTTAGAGAAAGATCCATAACCTGAAGAAATTGCAGCTACCATACATCTGAAGCGGTCTGACACTGTATCTAATTGGGAAACAAGGAGTGGAGTCAAGGGTTTTCTAGCTAAATTTATGTTATAGAAGGTTCAGCTATTTTTGGATTCTATGAGTTTTCAAGCTTTCGAAGAAATCTTGGCTTTGTTGATCTATGGTTTGGTGCTATTCCCTAATCCAAACCAACTCATAGATGTGAACACCATCAAAATATTTCTCTCTCGTAACCCTGTGCTTACTTTTCTCGAAGACATTATGCATTCTCTTCACGCTCTAACAATGAAGAGGTGAAGGACTCTCATGTGTTGTATACCTCTGCTATCTAGGTGGTTTATTTCGCACCTTCCCCACTCGGTAATGATAAATGAACAAGGTTTGAGGTGGTCACAAAGAATAATGTCACTTTCTTATACAAACATCTACTGGTATTCCCGATCTCATGAGAATATCATTATCATTGATTTTTGTGGATAATTACCTAATGTTTCGCTCCTTGGCATTAGGGGAGGCATTGCTTACAACCCTGCTCTAGCTTTACGCCAATTTGGTTATGCTCGAAGAGATGGTCCTTATGACATGCTTATCCAGGGTATTGTGTTCGACTACAAAATTGATCCTCGAGGTTATCATCAAAGGTTTATACGTGCTTGGAGCATGGTAAACAAAATTGATAGCAAGACTTTAGGATAAAAGAATTCTATCCTTTTGGAGCCCTACATCAAATAGGTACGATCTCGTGCTCAAAACCTTAAAATGCCATATCCCGCCGTCTTACCAGTAATTATGGAGCCTGTTGCCGACGGGGATATTCCTTATACCATTCTTCATCCAGATATGCCCACTGACCTTGAAGAATTGTATAAGTCTTGGATTCAACTCAAGGAAGAACGAGACACCTTTGAAACTCAATTCTATGCAAGTGAGAAGAAAGTGTTGGAGCTCACAAAGCAACTTCACGAGGAGCAAAGCCTTAATGCATACATCGACATGAAGAGGAAGTGTCCATGGGAGACTTGAATCTTAGGTTTTAGGAGTTTATATTGTTGTCTCCTTGAGACCCTTTTTTTTTTCATTGTAAGCCTAAGAGGCAATTGTAATTTAAAACTTATTAATGAAATCTTTGTTTTTGTTTCCTCTCGGTTAACAAATTTAAATCTCATAAGCTCCTTGAAAACATTGCATCTACATATCATGCATCATTTTATAAACAAGTTTTCCAATACATGTTTCCTTATCTATTTACTGTTTATTTAAGTATAAAATGGCCCTCGAATAAACTGTCGAGGATCTACAAACTCAGCATGCACAATTTCAAGAGACTCTTCTGAATATGGCCAAAGGGCAACAAGAGATGATGGCGCTCCTCACCAAGAAAAATAAGACTAAGAAGCCAGCTATTATCCTCAATATGGTGAGAATATTCAAAGTTCCTGCTCTACCAGTTCAAGTGGATGATGTTTCCTCTAAGGAAGACGACACAAAGAGGAGGATGGCAGAAGTGTTAGGGGTAAAGGTAGAAATAGCCAGGGTTTTGAGAATATTCCTAAAGATGAAGACTATTCCGATGAACAGTACCCTCCTACAGATAACAAGTACAAGCAGTTATAAGACCGTCTCAAAGCTATGGAAACCCATAAAGTGCCTGGGTTGGATTTTGGAGAACTACGTCTGATCCCAGGGGTTGTCATCCCTCACAAATTCAAGCTCCATATCTTTTCTAACGGGGTCTCTTGTCCCAAGCTCCATTTGAGGTCGTATGTTCAAAAAATCGAACCTCATACCGCTGACCAAAAGTTGTGGGTCCATTTCTTTCAAGAAAGTTTGGCTGGCACTCAACTTGAATGGTTTTATCAGCTCGAAGGAACTAAGATTCACACATGGGAAGACTTGGTCGATGCTTTCTAAAAGAAGTATCAATATAATGCTGACCTTGCACCGACTCGTGTACAATTGCAAAACATGTCCATGGGCTCGAATGAGGGGTTCAAGGAGTATGCCCAGAAGTGGAGAGACTTAGCTGGAAGGGTCCAACCTCCCTTGTCTGACTGGGAATTAGTTGATATGTTCATGGGTACTCTGACAGGCCCATTCTTTAATCATCTGATTGAGAGTTCTTCATCTGGATTTACTGAGCTAATTTTGACAGGAGAAAGAGTTGAAAGTGGTATTAAGAGTGGGAAGATTCCAATGGCTGCAACTTCTAATGCCGCGAAGAATCCGTTCAGTGGTAGAAAAGAAACAAATGTTGTCTATGGCCAGATGAGCCATAGTAAAAATGACCGCCATCAGTCTGTGGGAGCGATGTTGATCTCTAATACAACGCATGTTCAACAAATACAACATGGCAACCATCAAAGGCCAGACGCTCCGTCAAGGCAGTTTACCAAGATTGGCATGCCTTTATCTCAGGCATTACAACATTTGTTAAAAGCTGAACTCATTTCACTGCGGGATCCTCCTCAGAATCCCAACACATCTTGTCCAAAGTACAATCCAAATGCAAGGTGTTCCTATCATTCGAACAGTCCTGGGCACGACACCAACAATTGTTGGGCCCTGAAAAGCAAGATTCAGGATATGATCGATAATAAGGAAATTGAATTTGATCCTCTAGAGACTCCGAACGTGATTACTGAACCTATGCCTAAGCATGACAAAGGCATGAGTTTTGTTGAATATGTTTTGTATATTACTTCCGTAAATGATGTGGTTACTCCCCTCTCAACAGTCAAGGAGAATTCGCTACAAGTCGGTTTATTTCTGGTTTATGTTAAAGAATGTCATTGTTGTGTAGTTTTAACCCAATGGTTGTAGGTTACTGAAGGAAGGCATTCAGCGCATGATGGATGAACATGTAATTTTGATTGAGAAATTTAGGTATTCTTGGAATTCGTGCCAAGATTTGTCTGTCATATCTGGTACTTCTTTCAAGATCACTTCCAAGGGTCCTGTAAGGATTACTGCCAATCCAAAAGTTGCTCCTTAAATCATCACAACACCTGGGCCCATCCCATATTCCTCGGAGAAGGCTATTCCATGGAATTATGGGTATGACGCCTATTATCACGACATTAAACAAGAGTTGTCTAACGAAGATGATGAAGAGGTTGATCCCAATGTTGACAATATTGCAGGGACAAGCAAAATTACTAGAAGCGGAAGGATTTTCTCCCCAAAAATATCTCCACCTGTTCAAGTCATAGTTACCAAGACAACTTCCGAGGCTCAAGGTAAGGAGCCAATGATAGAGCCTGCCCAGATAGAGGCGCCAAAAGAAGCTACAGTCAAGGACACCTTTGGACACGAGTTGGAATAGGTTTTGAAAATCATCCACAAGAGCGACTATAAGATTGTTGAACAGCTGGGGCAGACCCCGTCCAAAATCTCTATGATATCTTTACTACTGTGTTCTGAAGCCCATGCGTAGGCTTTAGTAAAATTCTTGAAAACTGCTCATGTGCCGCAAGAAATTCCGGCTGATCAATTTGGAAGTTACGTAGCGAGTTTAACAACTGATAATGGAATAGGCTTCTCTGATGCTGACCTGACTCCAGAGGGGAGAAATCATAATAGGGCTCTGTATGTCTCTATTGAATGTCGGGGCACTATGTTGGCTCATGTGTTAATTGATACTGGCTCTTCTCTGAATGTTCTGATAAAAGTCTCTCTCGATAGACTAGATTATAAAGGGGTTATGCTAAAGCCCAGTAATATCATAGTTCGAGCCTTTAACGGGTCCATAAGAATGGTACATGGAGAAGTGGACCTCCCAATCAAAGTGGGTTCACAGATATTTGAGTCCACTTTCTATGTAATAAACATCCGGCCAGCTTATTCTTGTCTATTAGGACGCCCCTGGATCCATGGGGCAGGTGCCGTCACCTCCATTTTGCACAAAAAATTAAAGTATCCTGTAAAAGGGAAGGTTGTTACTGTCTGCGGAGAAGAGGAGTACATGGTCAACCACCTGAATTCATTCCGGTACGTAGAGATGGATGGAGAATTTATCGAGACTCCATGTCATACCTTTGAGTGATTTCCCCTGCTGCTATTGAAGTTGTTTCTTCCGTTCCAAAGACCACCAAGGTTCTGTACAAGATGGCTTCCTTAAAAGATTCCAAAGCAACTATAGAAGAAGGTGGTTGTAATATTTGGGGCCAGCTTCCTAATATCCGTTACAAATCTGATAAGTTTGGTTTGGGATTTATTGCATAAGTTCAAAGGGTTGTTCATCACGCTCGAGCTGGAAGACTTCTGTTTCATATCAGCAACAACATAATCAATGCTATAGAAGACGCTGATAGTGATTATGATTTCGACAACTGGATATTTCCTACCATGGGCAATAGACTCAACAATTGGAAGGCAGAAGACATTATCTCTATCTCCTTTAGTCAAGAGTTATAGCTATTTCTGTTTTATTGCCTTATGAAATTTGGTTATGTAATTTCTTTTAAAACAATGACTTTAAACCGTGGGTCTTGCCCGGGGCACAATGGTCCATTTGTTAAGGGTTGTCATTTCATATGTCATATTTTCATTTAATGAATACATTAGACATTTTGCATTCAAATTTTGTGTTCTCTGTCTTTCTTTTACTTTATTTCACTTAGCTATGTGTTCTTACATACACCCACATACTACATTGCAGATCCACACCCACTCTGGATCTCGTTGATAATGATTATGCTATTGCCATGTATGACTTTGAAAATCTGATCTACCAAGACGAGGAAGAAGGTGAGCAACATTTTGAAATACCTATAGAACTTTCCAGACTCTTAATGCAATAAGAAAAGGCTATCCAACCACACGAAGAGCCGATCGAAGTGGTAAACTTGGGTTCTGAGACAGATAGAAAAGAGGTCAAGATAGGCGCCAACTTAGAGGACAGTGTCAAGAACAGATTGATTTAGATGTTACACGACTATGTTGTGATATTTGCTTGGTCATACAAAACATGCCAGGACTCGATACTGATATTATAGTTCATCATCTGCCAATGAAAGAGGGTTGTTCTCCGATTAAACAGAAGGTTCGCCGCATGCGTCCCGAGATGTCAGAGAAGATGAAGGATGAGGTTATGAAGCAATTCAATGCAGGTTTCTTAGAAGTAACGTCATATCCTTAATGGGTTGCTAATGTTGTTCCGGTAACAAAGAAAGATGGAAAGGTCCGTATGTGTGTAGATTATAGAGATCTGAACATGGAGAGCCCCAAAGATGACTTCCCGCTTCCACATATTGATGTTTTGGTTGAAAATACCGCTCAACACAAGGTATTCCCCTTCATGAATGGTTTCTCGGGTTATAATCAGATCAAGATGGCGTTTGAAGACATGGAGAAAACTACCTTTATCATACAGTGGGACACTTTTTGTTACAAGGTCATGCCTTTTGGGTTGAAGAACACCGGGGCAACTTATCAGCGTGCCATGGTAGATTTGTTCCATGACATGATTCATCACGAGATATAAGTTTACATCGATGATATGATAGCTAGATAATAGACTAAAGAAGAATATCTTGATCATCTGCATAAATTATTTGAGAGATTGAAGAAGTACAAGCTGAGGTTGAATCCAAACAAATGCACCTTTGGGGTGAGGTCTGGGAAAATCCTAGGTTTCATCGTTAGTGGTAAAGATATTGAAGTTGATCCGGTAAAAGTTAAAGTTATTCAATAAATGTCGGCTCCCTGTACTGGGAAGGAGGTCATAGGTTTCTTAGGATGACTGGATTGCATTGCCCGATTCATTTCTCCTTTGACTGCTACCTGTGAGCAATTATTCAAGCTGCTGAAGAAAGATCAAGTAGTGAAGTGGAATAACGATTGTCAAAAATCCTTTGATAAAATTAAGGAATACTTACAAGAACCTCCGATTCTAATGTCACCAGTTGAAGGAAGACCTTTAATCATGTACCTAACAGTTCTAGAGAATTCAATGGGGGTGTGTACTGGGGCAGCATAACGAGTCTGGTCGAAAAGAGCATGCAATATACTACCTTAGCAAAACGTTTACCGACTATGAAACAAGATATTCACTGCTCAAGAAAACTTTTTGTGCTTTGGCATGGGCTGCTCACCGACTAAGACAGTATATGTTGACCCATACTACTTTATTGATCTCTAAAATGGATCCCATCAAGTACATATTCGAGAAGCCGAATCTCTTCGGAAGAATAGCCCGATGGAAAATGGTCTTAATAGAATACGACATTCAATACACCACTCAAAAAGCAATCAAAGGAAGTGTACTGGAAGACCATTTGGCACATCAAGCTGTAGACGACTATCAGTCTATGAATTTCGAATTCTCGGTTTAGATCATTATGCTAGTTACGGATTATGAAGAGTCTGGACCATGTGAAGGACCTGAGCTAGGATCCCGATGGACTATGGTTTTCGGTGGAGCTTCTAACGCACTTGGAAACGAGATCAGTGATGTGATTGTCTCTCCCCAGAGTTGTTATACGCCCTTCACTGCTATACTTTGCTTTGACTGCACCAATAAAATGGCTGAATATGAAGCATGCATCACGGGTATTAAAGCTGATATTGACTTGAGAATCAAATTCCTGAGCATATATGAGGATTCAGCCTTGGTAATCAGTCAGCTCAAGAGAGAATGGGATACGAAGCATCTGAATCTTATCCCTTATTGAGAACATATGCTAACCTTGATTCCATACTTCGAAGAAATTACTTTTGAGCATATCCTAAGAGAATAAAATCAGTTGGCGGACGCATTATCTACCATGTCATCCATGTTCGAAGTTAGATGGGACAAAAAGGCTCCCATAATTACCATGAAAGATTCGACGAACCGATACATTGCTACGAAATTGATACTGATGGAGTAGAAGAAAAACCTTGGTTTCATAAAGTGAAAAGGTACCTTGAAGCTCAATAATACCCTGAAGGGGCATCGATCAATGACAAGAAGTTCCTATGGAGGTTCTCGTCTAAGTTCTTCTTGAGCAATGGAATTTTGTACAAGTGTAATCACGATTCAACTTTGCTTCGCTGTGTAGACAAGTACGAAGCAGAGAAAATTATGGAGGATAGGCACGAAGGATCTTTGGTACTCACTCCAATGGGCATACTATGGCTAAAAAGATTCTGAGAGCGAGTTATTATTAGTCGACTATGGAAACCGACTGTCACCACCACTCGGGGAATTATTATAAGTGCCAGATCTATGTTGATAAAGTTCATGTGCCTCCAATTCCTCTGAATATTTTGACTGCTCCATGGCCATTCGCAATGTGAGGCATTAATATAATCGGAGAAATCAATCCTACTGCTTCTAATGGACATCGCTTCATTCTCGTCGTCATTGACTATTTCACAAAATCTGTTACCAAGAATATGGTCGCCCGGTTCATAAAACATAATCTTATCTTCCGGTATGGCATCCCCGAGAGAGTTATCATAGATAATGGTACCAACCTCAACAACACTATGATCACTGAACTCTGCACACAGTTCAAGATCAAGTACCACAACTATTCTTCATATCGACCAATTATGAATGGTGCAGTGGAAGCCGCCAACAAGAATATTAAGAAAATCAGATAGAAGATGGTTGTAACTTACAAAGACTGGCACGAGATGTTACCATTTTCTCTTCATGGTTATCGTAATTCAGAGCGAACATCAATTGGGGTAGCCCCATTCTCTCTGGTCTATGTATGGAAGTTGTCCTACCCATCGAAGTTCAAATTCCTTCTATGAGGATCATGATAAATGCAGTCTTAGACAAGTGGATTCAGACCAGGCTAGAGCAGTTGAATCTGATTGACGAAAAGAGGCTTGCGGATGTCTATCACGGTCAGTTGTATAAAAAACATATGATTAAGGCATTCAACAATAAAATCAAGCATCTGGTATATCAGGATGGTGACTTGGTAATAAAGTGCATCATTATACCACAAGGTGATCCCATGGGAAAATGGATTCCCGCCTATGAAGGGCCATTTGTAGTCAAGAAGATATTTTCTGGCGGTGCTATGATACTGACAACCATGGACGACGAAGATTTCCCGCACCTGTGAATGTGGACATAGTTAAAAGATACTACGCATGAAAAAGACCTGCTAGGTTGATTGGGCTAGGAAAAAATAAGGGCATCCCAGTGAACTAAAAGAGTTCAGTAAAAATTAGGGATATATATAAAAGATTGTACACCTGGAAAATTGAAAACCTGAAAAGGCGGTTTGGGCAAAAAAGGGTATCCTGGTGGACTGAAAACCCGAAAGGGCGGTCCAGGAAAAAATTAAGGATTAAAGTGTGCGACTATGTCCCGTTGAATCACTTACAACAAGATTTATCACCAAAGTCAAAAGTTCAAATGGTACAGATCAGTTCAATCAACTTCTTTCCACAACAAGGGATGAGATGTTCGAAGACATAGGGGCAATAGCGAAGTTGGAACCCAATGAGATCATTTCTACATAACTATATGTTTTGTTTTCACTTTTTACTCTTTTCATTTCATGACAATTTCCTCTTACTAGGATTTATGTCTCTTTGTATGAAATCACATGTTTATGGGCAAACTATCGATACAAATACACCCTAAAATTCAAACTTTTTGTTTTTTCTGTTTTGTTTGCAAAAACGTCCAATGACTAAAATTGAATGAACATATGCATATGAACACAATTAACTGTTAACAAATATATGCATAAGAACATGAATAAGTATTTACTCAAGACTCTAGGAGTTGAGATAACGCCCGAGCTGTCCACAAATCCCCACATAGCCACTTCCATGAGATTATCCCCAGAGTAATCTTCACAAATTCATCTTTAAAGACGGACGTAGACATTTTCTTGCTCAGATTAAATCGACCATAGATTTACTCTAATACTACTCCCAGTTAAAGATGGACGCAGACATCTTCTGGCTCAGATTAAATTGACCATAGATTTATTCTGATACTTCTCCCAGTTAAAGATGGACACAGACATCTCCTGGATCAGATTAAATCAAGCGTAGATTTATTCTGATACTTCTTCCAGTAGACATTCTTTGGCTCAGATTAAATCAAGCATAGATTTATTCTGATACTTCTTCCAGTAGAAGCCGAGTGTAGAATTAGTCTAATCTCTATCAATAGTTACTTTGGATGGCATCTATAAGCCCATCCCTAATGACTCATCATTACCTCTCCAAATGGTATCTTTAAGTCCATTCCAAGTATAATCAACCAACAATGTTATTTCGTGCACCGGCGAGTGCAAGTTTATGGGCACTTAATTGTTCAATCATCTTCTACCTTCAAGTCACGAACGGCGGACATGCCAATCTAACTCTTTAGGTTTAAGAATATTAAACAGGGAGAGTTGTTGTATCCCAAAAATTTTCCCTCCCATTTTCTTCAAAACATGGTCACAAAAGGTCTCATATACTCAAAGCTACTCAAGAGTTGACTGGTTAAACCTCATCCTAAGCAAGGGTCTACAACTATGGTTTTGTGCTTCTCAAGGAAGATTGGGTTACAAGGGTTTCAAATGACTTTCATGGTTTATCATGGGCCCTCAATAATTCTTATGTCATGTTTCAAGTCTTGCATCACATGTTTACTCAGTCAATGGCTCAGAAGATTGAAAGTCAACTATATTAGGTATATAGTCAACTTTGGTCAACATACAGTGAAACTTCAAATTTTTTTGCCAACATCAACATTTTGAAGTGATGTTCATCATTTGATCAAGGGTTGATCAAGATTCCTTAAGGAAAGCCCTAAAATCATCAAAGGTAAAAAATTGCCAATATAGGGTTTTAATTGAAGATGACTAAATCATTGTCTTTTGGCCTAGTGCATGACCTAATGGTTTAAGACACGATTTAAAGGACTAAAATACAATATCTTGACCTAATTACATGGCTTAAGACATTTCCAAAGATACAAGTGATTGATAGTTGAAGAATTGAATCAATTGATAAAAAGTCAACAGTCATACAAAAGTCAAACTTTGACTTTTTGGTCAATATTGGAATTCAAAAATCAAGAATCATCAAAACATTCAAAGTTATCAAGTTTTATCATCAAGAATCAACAAAGTCAAGAAAATCAAGAAAAAAGTCAACAAAAGTCAAAAGTTGGAAAATTTTCGAACACTTAGAAAAATTTCTAAGTGTTTTGTTCTTAACAAAGTCACTAATTTATGGCCAATTTTCACTAAGATACAAACTTATTAAAGGAAAACTTTCCACATGAAAGTTGTAGGAATTAATGAATTCTAAAACATTGTTAATGTGGGATGATCCTCAAAAAGTGTTTGGATTAAGAGATATGGGCCCTTGAAGTTCTGATACTTTTTATCTAACACTTAGAAATATTTTTGATCAGTTTTTCATCTCAACTTCTTGGCCAATTTTCACCAATTTCCCTGTTGATTTAGCCAAAATGGTCAACGTGAAAGTTGAATATCTTGATTTAATCTTTCCAAAATGTCCAAGAGCGTGAAAAGATCATGATTGAGCTGAGAGTTTCGAAGACATGAAGTTGGAATTTCATTCTTGAATTATAGGTAATTTTTGTGATGAACTCATGACAAAATCTCATAACCATGCTACACAATCTCACGTTAAATGTCTCTAAATTCCTAAATATCTCCATAATCAGAAGATTACACACTCTTTTTGGCTATTATCCAACTAACTCAAGCATTACCCAAGTGATTATTCTATTAATGGCACAAAGTTAACACTTCCATTTTGAAAAAGCAAGATTTAAACCAAAGTCGATTCATTGAGATCCTAAATTGTTATCCTCTGATCATACTCAATAGGAAAGTGAAGAAGCAAACCCCCTGCACCCAACACCCACATATCACTCTTGTACTTCTCCATTGGAACCACCATTTTCATATAACTTGACATTTGAAATTCAACCAAGCCATAACTTGATAACTTGAGAATTTGTCCATCTCATTACCTCTGAGTTTTATTTATAAATAGAGAGCTCATTTTCAAGCCAATAAGGAATTTACAGCTCTAAAACACCCTCAAATTCTCTCAAATTCTAAAATTGCTCCAAAACTCCATTAAAGCTCCAAGAAAACCTTATCTTCGAATCTCTCAAACCTTGCAAGTTCCTTGTGATCTAACCATCCTAACCCCTTATAATTATCATATGGAAGTCATCCAAACACCAAAAAGACTTATGTAGCCTCATCATCGTCATCATCTTCCAAACTCAAAAACCAATCCTTGCAAATTGACTTGGTTGGAGTGCTTCATCAACTTTCAAAATATTATACCAATTGGAATAGCTTTAGTGAGGTCCAAGGGAGCTTAATCAATCATAATATTGCAACTTGAACAGCTAGAAGAAGCTTTGGACTTTTCTCCAAAGAGGAAAAAAACTAAAACTTTGATATCCTTATCCATACATCATTTGCTTTCGATTTCAAAAGATAAAATATAGATATGTTTGCCTTGAAACTAACCATGTCCTTAGTTTTCATTTATGTTGTCTGTGTGTTGAGAATTTTTCCTCTGAACCGTTAGGGTTCGTTTTTGGTACCAACAAAAATTCTTGCTTATCTTTGAGTTTTGGTTAAAATAAGTTACATGGTTGAATTCGTGATTAAATTTCAAGCAAGTTTGGTGTTTACACTTTTCAAAAAGGTTGAGAATTGAAGCTTTTAGAAATTAAAAAATGGTGTTGTTGTAGGTCTGTCCGCGCGAGGGAGATGAAGATGGCATTTTCAAATTTTCAAAACTTGTTTTATATTATATTTATTGGGTGATGTTTCATAACCGGATGAAACAGCCACCCCAGTGGTAAAACTAGCACGCCTGTAACCTCTAGGTTTGGGGTTCGAATCCCCCCGCCCCATACCTTTTGGTTTTATTTTTCTCATCATCCCTACCATGCACCCTTGTTCTCTCAACATTCAGATCTTCATCCTAAGCCCAGAATTGCTTCCCTACGGTACACCTCTCCTGGAGCTGTCCATCAGATCCCACACATAAGCCTCATTGGGCCTGGACTCCATTATGATGTTCACACCCTGCTTTTTACTAGATTTTCAGGCCCATTCTAATACTCTTTTGTTTTCTGCTTCAAACAAAAAAACACTTGTTGTTGGGCCAAAAACTCATTGGCCCAGCGCCCCAATTTTGTTTCATACCCCCTGGTTTATTTGTTTTTCTGGCACATTGAATTGTTTTCTATTTCTCTTTATTTCATTATTTTTTGCTTTCACTTTGTTAAAAAATACAAAAAATGTACTTGATTGGATAATTAATTAAATTGAGAAATTATATTTAATATTATTAATTAATTTAATTAATTAATTTTATTAAATAAAATTATTTAATTTAATTAGTTATTTAAATTATTTCGATTGGGTTGTATTGTTTTGTTTATTTAGACTTTTAATCGAACTTTCAATTCAATACATCCCCATTCATAAATTTATACCCCCATTCCCAAAGCGTTGTAATAGCGTAGGATATTTAATTTCCGCAATTTACCGCTTTCCTTATTATTGTTAGTTTAATAGGATTGTATGGCAATATTTAAAACAAAACTCTAGATAACCATAAATCCAAGACAAAAATAACTGAAACCAATCACTTTGCACACACGCACCTCTAGGGTGACCCTCACTTGTTGCCTCGGATAAAAAACAGTCATGTCCCTTGAATGTGGGGTGATTTAACAAAGACCCTCGATTAAAATATCGTAGGTGTTGTACACAAAAAATTTCCCTCTCTTTTCTCAAGACATTTCTCACAAAGGATCTCCAATGCTCAAGGATTCTCAAGAAGTGATCAGACAAACTCATCTCCTAAGCACTGAGGCCACAACTTAGGGTTTTAATTTTCACAAGGACAATTGGACTTCTAATTCCTAAAATGACTTTCATGGTTCATTATAGACCTCCTAGAATACTCATTCCATGTTTCAAGTCTTGGAGCATAATTTTCCTCAATCAAGTGATCAGATGACTGAAAATCAATTATATTGGGAAAAAAGTCAATTATTGTCAACCCACAGTAAAACTTCAATATTTTTGGCCAATATCAACATTTTGAAGTCACATTCATCAACTGGTCAAGTTTGGATCACAAATCCTCAAGAAAAGTGTTCAAATCATCAAAGGGACAAAATGGTCATAATTAGGGTTTTGACTGAGAATGACTGATTTTTGACTTTTGACCTAATACATGATCTAATAACTTGAAGCATAATATTAAGGTCTCAAACACATCATATTGAAATAACTTCATGGCTCAAATCATTTCTCAAGATCAATGAGTTGATAGTTGAAATTTGATCAACTGATGAAAAGTCAATTGTTACACCAAAAGTCAAACTTTGACTTTTTGGTCGACATTTAGTTTCAAATATCAAGATTCATCAAGATACTCAAAAATATTAAACTTAGTCAATAAGAATCAATAAAATCAAGAAAGTCCATAAAAAGTCAAGGTTTTCAAGACTTAGAAATTTTCTAAGTACATTTAATACTTGATAAATTCATTACTTCATGACCCTTTTTCACCAAGATGCAAGATGATTCAAAGAAAACTTTCAACATGAAAGTTGTAGATATTAATGAATACCAAAACTTTGTATTATAGGGTTGATGTCCAAAAAATTCCTAGATTTGAAGAAATAATCCCATGAAGTCATGACATTTTTCATAAAACACTTAGTGGAAATTTTGACAAGTTTAGGCAGATTTTTGACCAAACATATTGGCCAATTTTCACCTAGATATAAGATGATTTAGCCAAAATGGTTTACATGAATGTTGTAGAAAATGTTTCAAGCTTTCTAAAATGCTATAGAACTTGAAGAGATCATTTTTGAGCTAAGAGAATCGAAGGCAAGAAGTTGGGCATTCATTCTTGAATCACAAGCCATTTTCTTGATGAACACATAACCAAATCTCAAGCCATGATGTATAGATCTCACTTTACAGGCTTCTAACTTTCATTTCACTCCATAATTAATGAATTACACAACTGTTAGAGCTCTGATCCAAGTGTTTGAACCTTTGTCCAAGCTACATTTCCATTTATGGCACAAATGCACCATTGCCATCTTTAAAAGTTGCTTTAATCACAAAGTCAACTTGTCTTGAGCTTTGCACTTGTTCCTTATGCACAAGCTTCATCTACAAGATCAGAGCAAGCATGTTTAAAGTTTCTAGTCACCCTACAAGCCTTGTACCTTGCCTTGAAACCATATTTGTCAAGCTTGCTTCAAAAACAAGTCAAGCAAACACAACATGTGATTTTTTGTTTCTGACCATATCAAGCTCTCAAACCTTTTCCGACAAATTGAGACATTGTTTACAAGCCAAGGAGACGATTTTTCAATCCTGAAAACTCCCTCAAACACTCTCTAACCAGAATTGCATTCAAACTTCCATAACTTGTCATTTTCTGCCTAAACACTTCCATCTCATAATCCACTTGTGTGTTTCTTCTCCAAATCAATCCTAAAGATTCCTTACATAAAATATAACTCATCCTCATCTCTGTTTTGGATTTGTAACACCTCCTTCATTATATTCCATAACCAAAATCAGTCACTTGCACATTGATTTCTCTAGCACGATTCAACCACTCTTAGCTCAAAGTAACTATTGAAATAGATTCTTGGAGGTTCAGTGAAGCTAACCAGATCATTACAACACCTTGAAGTGTGCTCAAACTCAAAACACAATCTCCGTCAGCAAGGTGAGTTTTCTGAAATTCTAACTCTTCATACAAACATCATTGGCTTTGATTTTAAAAGATAAAATGTAGACATCATAGATCTTAAACTAACCATGCCTTTAGATTTCATTTATGTTGCCTGAGCATAGAGAATTTTGAAGTTGAACTTACAGAAAAAATTAGGTTAAATTTGGTACTAATAGAAATTCTCATTCATCTTTCATTTATAGTTTATGAAATTTACATGGTTGGATTCATGGTGAAAATGCAATAACTTTCATGCTTACATTTCCTGATTTGGTTGAGAAATGAGGAAGTTACAAATTTGAACAATAGTGTTGTTGATCCTGATACGCGCGCAAGATTAAAGATGAAGTTCAAAAATACTAGGGCTGGTTTTATTTTAAATTTATTTCAACATGTTTTATATACTGATGAAACAGCCACCCCCGTGGCAGGAGGAACGCGTATAAGGCATTGGTATAGGGGAGCCTGGGTTCGAGCCCCAACATCCCATTTTGTTATTTTTCTCACATATTTTTGTTCCTTTTTGTTCAAACAGCGCGCCTGGGCCTCAACTTTTTTCTCTCCCTCTAACACCCCTTGTTTACTTAACAACATCAAGCCCAAATATTTTTAATTTTTATATTTCTGACTAAAACAAAACAGTTTTGGGCCTAACACCAAACTCTTTTACTTTCTAACCACCCATTTTCTTTTCAAACCCCCTGACTTCATGTTTTATTTTTAATTTTATTTTGTTTTGTCTTATTATTATTTTTATACAAAACAATATATTTTATTAAAATACTTAAAATAAAAATTATTATTTTATTTTCACTTTATTTTATTTCCTTTAAACAAAAGACCTAAAAATATTTTCTTAACAAATTATTTTCTTTTTAAAAAAAAGTTAATTTAGACTTAGGTTTTCACTTTAATTTTCTCTTTTAATTAAATTAACTTAGACTTTAGGTTTCTAATTAATCAACTTCTTTTCAAATCAATTAGGGTAATTAAAACTTTTTTCATACAAAAAAGCCATAAAAACAATCTTCTTTTCTTTTACATTATCTTTATATTCTTGTATATTTTGTTTTGTATTATTCAATTTGGTTGTAATAATAATTAGGGTTTATTTTACTTGTCATTCCCATTTGTAAATTTGTATCCTTCATCCGAAAATATTGTAATAGTGTAGGACTTTTAATTTCCACAATTTTTTGCTTTCTATATTATTGCTAGTAATTAGGATTTGTATGGCAAGACTTAAAACCAAACATTAAACAACCCTAATTCAAGACCAAATAAATGAAAACAATACACTTTGCACACATACACCTCTAGGGTTTACCCACACTTGTTGCCTTAGATTAACAAACATTCATGTCCCTTGAATGTGAGATGATTTAACAAAGACCCTCGATTACAAGATCGTAGTCCCTCGATGACCCTTCGAAGTTGCCATAGGTAAACGATCTTAGACCCTTATGACAAATTGCTAAGGTATATTACAATGTTGCCTTCTATCTCTGTACGATGATCCACGCATGTCCCTTCACACCCAATGATATGGTTTCTTACCAATTAATAGTGAGATAACACTATATAAAGGAGGAGGAAAAGAACAAAGAGTTTCTTTTGAGTAGATAGAACGCTCGTAGTTTCTTGCTCACAAACATTTCAAAACAAACATCTTTCAAAACACACCAAATATTTTCAAAAGTCAACACTTTGTATACATTCTTATAGAGACGAGAATCATTACAAAGTTCGCCTAAACGAAGGCACTTTTTAAAAATACTTTCAAACATCACAAGCACATTTACAAAGCATTTTCAAAAGTGAGCTAGCAACTAAGATCCCGTAGATAACTACAAATGAAAAGGGTGCTAACAACTTCCCTTACCCCCCAAACTCAAGAAAATTCTCAAGAGGTCTTTCCTATTCTTTTCACCCTTTCCTTTATTGGATAAAAGAAAAGTCGGTGTTGAATCTTGCTATCCGTAATAATTACGATAAAACAAAAAATACTCAAGTCAGTTCTCCCACCGTATTACAGTAGTCCCTCGATGACCCTTCGATGCTACCTTCGGTAAATAATCTTAGTCCCTTACAAAAATTGCTAAAGCGTCCTACAAGTTGCCTTCTATGATTGTACGATGACCCGCGCCTGTCCCTTACATCCAATGATAGGGCTTCCTAATAACTATTGGTAGGGTAGTACTATCTAAAGGAAGAGGAAAAGAACAAAGACTTTTTTGAGTAGGTAGAACGCTCGTAGTTTCTTGCTCACAAACTTTTCAAAAAAACAAAACATCTTTTCACAAAACAACACTTTCTTTCAAAATATTTTCAAAACAAACATTTTGTATACATTCTCAATGATACGAGAATCATTACAAAATTTCCACACTTAGGCATTTTCAAACTATTTTCAAACATACACAAACACAAAATTTTTCAAAAGTGAGCTAGCGATTAAGATCCCGTAGATAACTGTAACGCCCCATTTTATTTAATATTATATTATATTAATATTTTCGAATTACCGTTTGACGTTTATTTTTGCGACGAAAATATTTAAATTAACCTTTATATCTATTAATATATTCGGAGACGTTTTATTCGGACCGATAATTATTTTATTCAGTCCGATATTTCTTTTGAGGGACCGGTAATTATTTTATTTGGTCCGATATTTGTTTTGAGGGACCGGTAATTATTTTATTTAGTCCGGTATTTGTTTTGAGGTACTGGTAATTATTTTATTCGGTCCGGTATTTGTTTTGAGGGACCGGTAATTATTTTATTCGGTCCGATATTTATTTTGAGGGACCGATAATTATTTTGTTCGGTCCGGTTTTTATTCCATTCGGTTCGATAAAATATTATTCAGATCGATATTTAATTTTTGGAGTTATTTTAATTATTTGGGTTAATAATATTATTTGATATTATTTAGTGTTAATTAGTGGTGATATATCAAGAAGGGCTTTTAGGTATTTACTTGTGTCTTGCTACTAGAACCAACCAAAGACTCCTTGTTTTATGTCATAACACAAAACACACTTAGAGAGAACTAGAGAGAGTCTTGGAGGAAGAGACGAAAAAGAACACAAAGTTTGAGTTTTGGGTTGGTTGCAACATCAAGAATCATTCAAACATCTAAGGTAAGGGATTTGATTTTTCAATGCTTATAGTTAGGGTTTGATTTGGTATATTTTGATTTGGGATAAAATTGATGTTAGGGTTCTTGAGATTTGTTGAGATAAATTAGGAGAGTTAATTTAGGTGTTAGTATTGTGGGATTATTATTATGTTAATAAAAATTAAATTATAAAAACTAAATTATATTAATTAAGTTTAGTTTATAACCTAAGAACTAGCAGTATGTTCATTATGAGGTTTAGAAACTTAAACTAGCAGTATAATTATTAAATTAAGTTTAGAAAATTAATTAATTAATGTTTTGTTTTTCTTTTCTTAATTTAATATATTAAATATTTATATTAATTAAATACAAATATGACATAAGTTAACCGATTTAATTTGGAACCCGATTATGTCCAATTTCCCGTTTTCGGCAATTTCGGCGACGAAGCTAGTTGCTCCGAATTGAACGAAAATTGACGTGCTAGTTAATTTCGACGTGTAGAACATCATGGTGAGGTTAGTTTTTCGAGATTTCGAATTTTTATGAAGCAACCCGAAATAGGCCGATTTATGATTAATTTGAAATGGGTTGCGTTTTAGTCGGTTTAAGTCGCGTATGGACAATCCGATTGCGACGTTAATGATTATGATTGATGCCGATTATTATGAATGACTTTCGTGATGATTATTGATGTTTGACTATTTTTTCCGTGTTTGAAATTTAGTGAATTATTTGATAATGATGTGGTGTGATTAAATATGATGTTTGCGACGGTTTATTTATAATGAATACTTGATGATATGTGATGTGATGATATGTTTATCTTGATATGGATGAATATGGAGACGTGGGTTTTATACCAATTTTGATGTGCGATGATGATGTTTTGTTGTGTCGTGTTTGTGATGTCGTGTTGTTGAGTCACATACATTGCATTGGCGACGAGGGCTTTTATGCCAAGCGAGGAGGGCTTTTATGCCAAAGCGACGATGGGCTTTTATGCCGAATGCCCCTAATTATGGACAAAGCGACGGGTACCACATGCATAACATTGTCGTGTCTCATGGAGTCGGTTATGTTTATTTTTGAGTCTTTTGGCGTTGAGTTTTATTTCATGGCTTATGATGAATTGCGATGATATATGATACTTTGTTTTGTGATGATTTTTGTGTTGAACATAAAGTGAATATTATGCGATAATTTCATGATGAGTAAGCGATGAATATAACATGACGGTAAAACGACAATATGAGTTTATGGCGATGAAGTTTATGTCTTGTTTTGGTATGATTATGATGATTACGTGACGAAATTAAAGTGTTGATTTTATACAATAAATGATGATTTAAAGTGTGTGAGATTTGGATATGTGCTGACATACTCTTATTAATCCTATATCATTTATGATTCCAAAACTATTTATATATTTTATCATGCCTTTAATTATATGTTTTGGAGTATCTCACCCTTTACTTGTTTCACCGTTGCCTTTATATTGGTAACGTGCAGGTGATCCGCGAGGATGATGAGGATTAGCTCGAGTCTCTTTATTTTGAGTCGCTCTGCTCTAATAGTAGTAACACTCAGGATTTGGGCGACGTTATTATTTTGATAGGATAGTTTATGTATAATATCTTATGACCTTATGTATTGATGATAACATGATGATACATACATTTTGTGAACACATCCGTTGTGCTGTGATTAGTCATACGTTTATATGATGATTTATGTTATGAATCGGTATATCCAACTTTTGATTTTGTGATATGCATTATAATGCAAAGTGATGAAAAACACGAATATGTGATACCTCAATTTATGTTTGGATGAAATTTGGAAACTCTGATTTTATTATTAATTACGAGGGGTAGAATTGGGGTGTTACAATAACTACGGATGAAAAGGGTGCTAACACCTTCCCTTTTCATAACCTACCCCCCGAACTCAGAAAATTCTCAAAAGATCTTTCTTGTTCTTTTCACCCTTTCCTTTATTGGATAAAGAAAAGTCGGCGGTGACTCTTGTCATCCGCAACACTTGTGATAAAACACAAAACCCACAAGTCAGTTCTCCCACTGTATTATAAACCTGATGGTTTAAGAAGGAAAATTATCAAAAACATTTTCAAAATACTTAGGGCGTACACACTCAGTGCATATACACTATGGGTTCCATACTGATTTAAGACATCATACACATACGTCACAGATGGCATTTCTCAAAACATGCTTTGGTTAAAAACAAATACAATCGGCAAAAATCTTATCTCATCTCTGATTTAGTTATCTAAGATTTGAATCAACAAAACAACTTCCTCCATAACTTAACTCATTGCGTCAGGCTCCATGCAGCAATGTGTTTTCCTTCTTTGTGATATAGCTCATTGTGTCAGGCTCTATGCAGCAATATGCAAAATCTGTAATGTAACTCATTGCATCAGGCTCCATGCAGCAATGTGTTTCCTATTTTGTGATATAACTCATTTTGTCAGACTCCATGCAGCAATGTGCAAAATTCGCAATTTAATTCATTGCATCAATCTCCATGCAACAATGTATTCCTTCCTCTAGGATATAGTTCATTGCGTTAGGATCCATGCAGCAATGTTGTTATCAAACTTTTTAAGCTATATAGCTCATTGTATCAGGCTCCACGCAACAATGTTCGAAATATTCAATTTAACTCATTGTGTCAGGCTTCATGCATCAATGTGTTTTGCTCCACGGTGATCTAGTTCATTGTGTCAGGCTCCATGCAATAATGTGCGAAATATGTAATGTAACTCATTGTGTTAGGATCCATATAACAATGTGTTTCTTCCTCCGTAATTTAGCTCATTGTGTCAAGCTCCATGCAGCAATGTGTGAAATCTGCAATATAACTCATTGCGTCAGACTCCATGCAACAATGTGTTTTCCTTCTTTGTGATATAGCTCATTGTGCTAGGCTCCATGAAACAATGTGTGAAATCTGCAATATAACTCATTGCGTCAGACTCCATGCAGCAATGTGTTTTCCTTCTTTACGATATAGCTTATTGTGTCAGGCTCGATGCAACAATGTGCGAAATATGCAATTTAACTCATTGCGTCAGACTCCATGCATCAATGTGTTTTCCTTCTTTGTGATATAGCTCATTGTGTCAGGCTTCATACAACAATGTGAAAAGTCTACAATTTAACTTATTATGTCAGGCTCCATGCAACAATGTGTTTCCTCCTTTGCAATATAGGTCATTGTGTCAGGCTCCATGCAATAATATTCAAAATTCATAATATAATATATTGCATCAGTCTCCATGCAACAATGTTATTATCAAGATTTTCCCGCGATATAGACCATTGCATCAGTCTCCATACATCAATGTTATTATCATGTTTTTTCCGCGATATAGCCCATTGCATCAGTCTCCATGCATCAATGTTACTATCAAGCTTTTTCTGCGATATAACCCATTGCACCAGTCTCATTGCAGCAATGCTATTATCAAGCTTTTTCCGCGATATAGATCATTGCATGTAGCAATGTTATTATCAAGCTTTTTCCGTGATATATCCCATTGAATTAGTCTGCATGCATTAATGTTATTATCAAGCTTTTTTCTGCGATATAGACCATTGCATCAGTCACCATGCAACAATGTTATTATCAAGCTTTTTCCGTGATATAGTCCATTGCATCAGTCTCCATACATCAATGTTATTATCAATATTTTTGATTTAGCCCATTTCCCCAGTCTCCATGCAACCATGTTATTATCAAGCTTTTTCTGTGATATAACCCATTACGTCAGTCTCTATGCAGCGATGTGGGAAATCTGTGATATAACTCATTGCGTCAGGCTATATGTAGTGATGTAGTTATCAAGATTTTTTAAATTATCTATCCCCTAGGTTGCGATAGATATGCGAATAAATCTGTGTAATCTATTGCATCAGTCTCCAGGCAGCAATGTATTATCAGACTTTATTTTAATTATCCCCTAGGTTGCGATGAATAGACAAAATCAAATCAAAACTTGCTATATTAGTCTCCAAGCATTAGTAAGTCAACTTTTCAAACTTGTATCATTTACCTCCTTAGATACTGACGATTTATCCGCGTCATCATGTCTAAGTCAAATCAACTTTGGTTCAATTGCGGATTATATGATACATCATTATCTATACTTACTGTTCATACCCAAGGGAGCGCTGTACAATGTATCCTTATAATCTTTCAGACAAATTTTGGAGTCTTCCAATATTTAATAAACTTTCGATCAGAATGTGCGAGACCTACATATTCTCGCACTATTCAATCGAAAGGCAATTAAATAGGGGCAGTTGTCATACCCCAAATTTTTCCTACTTGTTCCTAATTTTTTTATTCCTATTGCTAAAAATTACTTTACTTTATAAAATATTATTCATATAGTTATTGGAGTTTAGAATTTATAAAAAAGGGGTTTATCTTATAAAGAAATCAATGGGCCTTTCTAAATCAGAAAAGCCCATGTAAGTTTTTTTGAGCCAACTGCATTTTCGTGTATGATTTTGTTCAGGTTTTAGCCCATTTTAAATATTGAAAGGAGTTACACTATTTTGAAAAATCATGGGCCTTTCTAAATCATAAAGGGCCCATGTAATGTTTTAGTCCATTTCAAATATTAAAAAGGGGGTGTATAACGCAAGTCATTTTCTTGTTAAAGTCCAATAAATTGATACGGTATGACTCAACTCAATTTTTTATTTTCGTTTTAAAAAAATGTTTTGTTTAAATTATAACATTATTATTATTATTATTATTATTATTATTATTATTATTATTATTAACATTATTATTAACATTATTATTAACCTATTATTAATATTACTATTTTTATTATAATGAAACTTAAGAAAATCAGTGCATTTAGTTTCTAGAGACAATATCAAACTAATACAGAAACTAAATTAATACAAATCAAAACCTAATACAAACATAATCAGACAAAATCAAGTTTATAATCAATACAAAATTAAAATTATATTAACTTTACAGACATATTAAAAAGTTTTCTAAATCTATGAATCCTAAAAACTCTATAGAAAACTAAGAAGAAATCAGAAAGGAGGACCAACAAAAAATCAGAGAGGAAAGAATTAGAGAAGAAAGTTATTAGAAGGAGGAAATTCGTAACAGTAGAAGGACAGAGAAGCCTCGCCGTTGTAATCCCCATTCACCACCACCTAGGGTTTCAACATCCGAAACCCTAGATCCAGATGTCATGCTGCCGCCATCGAATTATCGCCTTAATCATCATCACCGACTTCCACTTGTGAATCTAAAAGAGAGAGCTTAGAAAGGGAACCAAAATAAAGAAATTTAAGGTGTCGGAAGGTAATCTCTAACTTAGCTTGACGGTTAATTGATGCTTTACACACCCCCCAGTTTAACTAACACACTCAAAAATGTCTCCCCTTGTCTTATTGGGTCTAAATTCAATATCTGAATTCAAGACCCTAATATCTCCACCCCCCCCCCCCCCCCCCCCCATTTTAACTAGCCTAGTATTATTTGCACCCCCTTACATTTTATTTAATTTTATTTATCATTTTTATATTTTATATTTTCTTTTTATAATTATAATATTATATTAATTATTATATTATTAAATCACATGAATATTATTTTCTAAATTCATCCAAAATATTATTTATTTTCATTACATAAAAATATTTTTAATCATGACTTAAATAAAGATGTTTTCTACGATTAACACATAAAAAATATTCAACGAACGAAAAATTATTTTTCATAACTAAATTAATTCAACAATTAATTTTCAAAAAGGATTATGAAGCACATTTTAATTAACTGTGCGCTTTTTCTAAATATCTCTGCTATTCACACACCTAGACTAAGTACGCGGGAAATTCAAATATTTTCGTAATCCATAAAAAACATAAACCAGCTATGAACTATGAAATGGGACTCCGATTCCTCTTAAGAGGATACATAGGCATGCGATAAAAATCGTGGCAAGTTCCCCTAATAAAAATTAAAACCCTATTTTCTAAAATTACGCTTCTAAACCTAGTATCCTTGTGAACAAGGTAGATGACGTGTACCTAACACCTTCCCCTCGTCTAGAACCGAGTCAAACCTAGAATCTCTGAACTTTTTTAGGGTTATTCCTTTATACTCCCTTCTTTAGGATAAAAATTAAGGGTGGTGACCCTATAATTCAAAACCAGTTACAACACATGGAATCAATTATATGTATGCATGAATATGTTAGAGAAAAACAAGCCAATTAGAGTTACACTGAAGAGGGTGAATTTTGAGGTACAACAACTTCCCCTATTCAATCTTCTTTAACCCGAGTGTGAGATTGATGCTAGCCTTTCGAACAATCAAGGTAGAAGAGGATTAAATACTCAATAGAACCATAAAATCCATACTCTGAAGAACAAACAAAAGTCAAATATTTTGTTTTTTTTTCTGTATTTTATATTTTTTGTTTTGCTTTTGTGAAATGGTTATCCGTACATCAGACCAGAGTTAGACATACGAGGGACCAAGTAAACTTGGATAATACATGTCAGGTCAGGGTTAAACACATATAGGGTATCAAGTATACATATTCGATGTTGGTATTAGACACATAAATGAAATAAAGAAACCAACAAATGAAGGTTTCTAACAGGGATATCAAGCATACATGTCCGAATTTGGTATCAAACACATACAAGAAAGAGACCGGAAGAGGACTCTAATGAGGAAGGATGCACCTGTCCAACCAAATATATTAAGAATATATGTTTGGAGTCAGTAGCAAACATATACAAGAAAGAGACCGGAGGAGGACTCTAACGAGGAAGGACGCATTTGTCCAACCATAAATATCGAGAATATATGTCTGGAGTTAGTAGTGAACACATATAAGAAAGAGATTTGAAGAGGACTCCAACAAAGATATCAAACATACATGTTTGGAGTGGGTAGCAAACACATACAAGAAAGAGACCATAAGAAAGGACTCTAACAAAGACATCAAATATATATGTTCGGAGTTGGTAGTGAACACATACAAGAAAGAAAGAGACCAACCGAAGAAGATTTCTAACAACAATATCAAGAATATATGTTCGGAGACGGTAGCAGACATATACAAGAAGAAACCGGAGGAGGACTCTAACAAAGATATCAATAATATATGTCTGAAGTAGGTAACGAACACATATAAGAAAGAGACCGAAAGAAATGAATCCGTCAAAGATATCAAAAAATATATGTTCAAAGTTAGTAGCGAACACATATAAGAAAGAGATCTGAAGAAAGGACTTCGTCAGAGATATCAAGAATACATGTCTGGAGTTGGTAGCCGACACATAAAAGAAAGAGACTGGAAGAAAGGACATCATCAAAGATATCAAGAATACAAGTCCGGAGTCAGTAGCGAACATATGCAAGAAAGTAATCAAATATATGCCATGTAAAATTATACATATACAAACAAGGAAGAGACCAATTGAAGAAGGCTCTAATAAAGAATACTAACCGAAAGTAGACTCCTGGGGAATAAGACTTCTCATGCCCAAGGCAGAGAACAAGAATTATGGAGATAGAAGAGAAAACCAGAAGTTGAAAAATGACTATTGGGGGAGTATATAATAAACATCTGCAACTCAGGATTTGAGAACTCATGACTCGAAGGTTGGAAACTCACGACTCAATAATCGAAGAGGGATTAAACTGACAACTAGAGGGTTGGAAACTCACGACTCAAGGATCGCAGAGGAAAAAACTGACAACTCGAAGGTTAGAAACTCGCAACTCAAGATCAGAGAAGAAACAAACTGTCAACTCGAAGATTGGAAACTCGCGACTCAAGGATCGAAGAAGAAACAAAACTGACAACTTGAGGGTTGGAAACTCGCGACTCAAGAATCAGAGAAGAAACAAAACTAACAACTCGAGGGTTAGACACTTGCGACTCAAGGATTTGAGAAGAATAAAACTGACAACTATAGGGTTGGAAACTCGCAACTCAAGGATCAGAGAGGAAATAAACTGACAACTCAAGGGTTGGAAACTCGCGACTCAAGGATTAGAGAAGAAACAAATTGACAACTCGAGCGTTGGAAACTCACGACTCAAGGATCAGAGAATAAATAAATTGACAACTCGAGAGTTGAATGTACATTAGGCCGAGGGAAGACATAAACGGTATATGTCAGGTCGGGGGGAGACATATACATGAAAGAGACCAGCCGAAGAAGACTCTAAGAAGGAATACTAACCGAAGGTAGAATCCTAAGAAAATAATGTCATTCAAAGACAAACTTACAATGAAAAGAAGACTAGTGGAGGTAGACTCCTAAGAATGCCGACCAAAGGAGAACTTAGTTGGGGATACAAAATAGACATTGAATCTGAATAGAACGCCGATCGAAATCGGACTTACAAATGAAAAAGAGACTAGCCGAAGGGGACTCCAACAAGGATTAACAACCTAAGTTGGACTTTTGAGAGGGTATTGATATTTGCAAAAGTGCAAGAACTACATCATCTCTCAGGCCAAAGATGGGGTGTAATTCTTCAAGAGTGGCAATTATCTAAATTGCCACACACAAAGTATGGATACTCAAACAATTGAGAAGAAAGACAGGTTATACACCAACTATGACTCGCACTCTAACTACAAAGGCAAACAATAGGTAAAAATACTGCAACAAGAATTTTATTAAAGCAAGACACTTGGTATATGAATTGGATTATGGATAGAATTACACGAGGTCAATAATGCTTGCAGATAGCAACAACAAGAAGATATGATTTGAGGAAAAACTATGGGGAATATCACTTGATATATTTGAGGGATAAAGTTCTCTTTGGAAAGGTTCCTTTTGCCTAAATAGGGAAGAAAAGGGTGCTTGAGAAAGACTTGAATATGGCTTATGGTTCAATAAATCTTTGAGAGCTACATTACTAATTCAAGCTGAATCACACAAATCGAAGTCCAAGACAACTCAAACCAAATCGAAGTCCAAGCAAACTCATGCAATCAAAGTCCAAGAAAACTCACCTTGAATCAAAGTCCATGTAACTCACCTTGATGCAAAATCTGGAAATTCGAATCCTCTGCTCCATATGCAAACCAATGCTTCCACTATGATCTACTCACTTCACTGAAAATGAATCAACAAGAAAAGATGAAGAATAAAGTAAGAGAAATGAGAGAATTCGAAAACTGAATTTGAGATAAAATTGAACTTTAGATCTGAAATTCTTTGGCCAATGGTGCTCTCTTTCGACTGAGGATGCAGGATTGGGGAGTGGAGTTGCTTTAAGTTCATGATGTTGTTACACGTGAATAAATTCCAGTTTTGCCTACAAGTTGATTATAGTGCGATGAATGAAGCAGTGAGGTGGATGATGCGTTCTGAGATGAACAAAACTGTGATATTGTTGTTTCTTGCAATGATGATGAAGATTTCAGAAGATTTAAGAAGTTGTAGTGGTGTAAAGAATGTCGTTGAAGATTGATGCGAGGATGATGAAGGTTTGAGGAGGTTGAAGCAGTTGCATGGAGAATTTTTGATTGAAGATTAAAGAAGAAAGCAGAGAGAAGATGAGAGCTCTTTTTGGTGATTCTTCCCTCGACTAAAGAATGAATGAGATTGAAAGAGAAAGTTTGTTATATAGCAGTAAAAGTTTGTTACAGTTGAAGTGATCATGGCCTTTGAATTAGAAAATCCAGATGGAAAATGGATGGTGAAGATCAAAATAATCTTGAGGTTCGTTTGAGATTTTGGTTTTTTTTCTTCTAATTTCATACAAAATCCAAAAAGTGGAAAAATTGCGTTTCATGCCTTGCAGTTCCTCAATGGCCTGCGTTTTGATGAGCAAAGAGTGAGTGGAAATGAGAGGAAATAAGTGTGAATGCTAACTTCACATGATTTATTTCCTGCTTCCTACTTCACATGATTTCTAGAAAGCAATAAATTACGAAATGAGATAAACAAGAGAAAATACCAAACTGATATTAATCCGTAGCAGAGCGTTTTAAACAAAGAAACCTGACGATCTTCACGAAAGCTTCACCAATAATTAACTAGACTAATCCTCAAGCGCTCAATATCACAAACCAAACTTTTACCACGAACTCATGGAAATAAAATAATAACAAATGAGTATTAGCATGGAAAGAATAATTTGGAAACTTCAATTAAATTCTAAAGCCCTAATAAAAACTCTAAGATATTCTATTATTTTTGTATCATTTTTATCATCAAACTATAAAAAAGAAATTTCCATGAGAAAACAAATGACAAAGCTTTGCCTCCTTCGATTGGCTTTAATGTTTCCTTCGTCGATTGACCTGAACCTTGCAGTAGCAACCTCATTCGATTTGCTTTAATTCTTCCCTCTTCGATTGACTTCAATTCATCCTTCTTCGATTGGCCTCATCCTTGCAGTAGTGGCCTTCTTAGATTTTCCTGAAACTGCCTTCATTGATTGCATAGAACTTTCAGCAACAACCTCATTCGATTGGCTTCAACCTGCAGCAGTAGCATCCTTCGATTGGCTTCAACCTTCAGTAGTAGCATCCTTCTATTGGCTTTAACCTGCAGCAGTAGCATCCTTCGATTGGCTTCAACCTGCCTTCTTCGATTGACTTCTCTTCAGCCTTCTTCGATTAACTTCAAACTAACCTTCTTCGATTAACTTCAAATCATCCTTCTTTGATTGAATTCACTTCAACCTTCTTAGATTGGCTTCAATTCGTTCTTCAAACGAAGATTCAACCTTCTTTGGACAAAGCTTTAATGACTTAGAATTTTAGTGATTCGACTCATCCTTCGAAGCTTCACCAACTCTAACCTCCAGCACAAATGAAACTTGCGCGAAAATTCAGTGCAAGGGCTCATGTTCAGATCATTCAAACAAAACTCAAATCTCCATCAGATTTAATAAAATCAAGTGAAATCGAAAGCTAGTTAATCACTCTACATCATGCAACTCGAATCATCTAAAATTATTAGCCACGGATCAAGAACAAAGCTCATGAAAACTCAAATAAAATCATCTACACCAAGAATTTCAGAAACTCCAGAAAATGATTTAAGCATCAACCGAAGATAAATTTATGCATCATACCTATAGTCCGACCAGCTAAACCACAATGCATAAGAGCTACATTACTAATTCAAGTTGAATCACACAAATCGAAGTCCAAGACAACTCAAACCAAATCGAAGTCCAAGCAAACTCATGCAATTGAAGTCCAAGAAAACTCACCTTGAATCGAAGTCCAAGCAACTCACCTTGATGCAAAATCTGGAAATTCAAATCCTCTTCTCCATATGCAAACCAATGCTTCCACTATGATCTACTCACTTCACTGAAAATGAATCAATAAGAAAAAACTGAAGAATAAAGTCAGAGAAATGAGAGAATTCGAAAACTGAATTTGAGAGAAAATTGAACTTTAGATATGAAATTCTTTGGCCAATGCTGCTCTCTTTCGACTGAGGATGCAGGATTGAGGAGAGGAGTTTCTTCAAGTTCTTGATGTTTTTGCACGTGAATCAATTCTCGTTTTGTCTACAAGTTGATTATAGTGCAATGAACGAAGCAGTGAGGTAGATGATGCGTTCTGACATGAACCCAACTATGATGTTGTTGTTGCTTGCGATGATGATGAATATTCCGGAAGATTGAAGAAGTTTCAGTGGTGTAAAGAATGTCGTTGAAGATTTATGCGAGGATGGTGAAGGTTTGAGGAGGTTGAACCAGTTGCCGAGAGAATTTTTGGTTGAAGATTAAAGAAGAAAGCAGAGAGAAGATGAGAGCTATTTTTGGTGATTCTTCCCACGACTGAAGAATGAATGAGATTCAAAGAGAAAGTTTGTTATATAGCAACAAAAGTTTGTTATAGTTGAAGTGATCCTGGCTTTTGAATCAAAAAATCCAGCTAGAAAACGGATGGTGAAGATCAAAATAATTTTGAGGTTCGTTTGAGATTTTGGTTTTTTTTCTGATTTCGTACAAAATCCAAAAAGTTAAAAAATTGTGTTTCATGCCTTGTAGCTCCTCAATGGCCTGCGTTTTGATGAGAAAAGAGTGAGTGGAAATGAGTGGAAATAAGTGTGAATGCTGAGGTGTCCAACTGCGCATGGAATATGTGATATCTTTGAGATAAAGTTGCCAAAAATGGCAAGGCACGAGGGAAGTGAGGTGAGGCATAGTGTGTGAGAATGTTTAGCGAAATCAGGTAAGAAGTTACGTGGGAGTTCAGTGCACACGTGAGACACTGGTGTGTGATGAAATCAAATCACAAAAATGTATTTGGTGTTAAATCTGGTGCTGAGGTGAAGCTGTCTTGGCCATTCCTTGCATCTTGCGTGCCATGTCTGATCAGTTGAAGATGCCCACTTTCAACATTCATAACTTGATCAAAGCCTAACCATCACTGTGATACGGTGGAAGAACCGACTGTTATATTGGTTTGTGTTTTTTGTTTGCAAATGTCGCGGTAAGCAAGAGTCGCCACCGACTTTTATTTCATCCAACACTGGAAAAGGAAAAAGAACAGAAAAATCCTTTTTTGAGAATGTTTTTGAGTACGGGGGGTAGATTATAGAAAGGGAAGGTGTTAAAACCCTTTTTATCCGTGGTTTTCCACGGGCTCTTAGGTACTTGCTCATTTTTTTAAAAAAATTACTTGTGTGTGCTTGTTTTGAAAAGTTTTGTTTTACTTCGTGGTGACTCTTGTATTAGTCCTCAAGAGTGTGACGGAGTTTATGAAAATTGTTTTGAAAAATTTTTGTGTGAAATTTTTTTGTTTTGAGCAAGTACTTAAGATTTCTACCTACTCGAAAAAAGTCTGTTCATTTTCGTTTCCTTTAGACAGCGCTATCCTACTATTAAGGAATATGTAGCACCGTCGTTGGAATTTTAAAGGGACGTTTGAAGGGACGAAATAGTCTTTGAAGGCAACAAGTAGAGATACCTTAGCATTTCGAAGGGACTATCGTCATAAGATCAATTCATAGGCAACTCTAGGGACAAGTAGGGACTATGATCTTTATGACGATTTTGAATCATGGGTCATTGCTAAGGTATCCCTACATTCAAGGGACACGACCATTATTTCTGAGGCAACCGAGTGGAGTAAACCCTAGGAGTGAACATGTGCAACAGTGTGCTTTTTTCAGTTATATTTATCTTGCAGTTTAGTGATCTATGATTGATTCATTAATCATACACGCCTAGGTTTCTAACAATTATATACAAGCATACAAAATATAAAATCAAGAAAGTAAAAGTCCTACGCTATTACAAGGCTTTGGGGTAGATATATAAAGAATTGACTGAAATCAAAATACATAAATAAAACCCTAATTAAGCTTTTACAAACCCGTAGCAGTTACAAATAATAATAAAAAAAGGGGAAATTAAAATGCGCAGTAAATCCAAATGCAAGAAATAATTAGACGACCTAAAAATCTAAATTGAGAAAATATTTATGTTATTTTTAAGGAAAAATTAGGTTAAATATAAAATTAAACTTTAAATCTAATTATTTTGAATTATAGTAAAAAGACATTAAATTACCCTAATTTAATTAAACTAATCAATTAATAAAATATTTTTTTTTATGAAAAAGATTTTGGATGTTTTTGGTGATTTTTGATTTAAATGAAAAAAAAAATTTCGGTATTATTTAAGAAAAAATATAATTAATAAATAAAAGAAAAATAATTAAAAATAAAAAAAGAGTAAGAAGTTGGGCCTGTCTAAGCACCTAGGGGGTGTGTTTTGGAATTTTTGTCCAGGCCCATTATGCTGAGCCCAAACATGCGCCTGATCCCGTGTGCTTGTCTTCTGATGGTCTATCATGGATGTTCAAAGCTAGGGCGTGGGATCTGCATGGCAATAAATCCAAGGAGCGAGATCCAAGGGCACATGGTGGTCTTTAGGACATGGCATGCACTAGATCTGGGATTTTAGTTTCAGAAAATGCAAAAGGTCTGGACCTGGGATCGAACCCAAGTCCTCCCTCTCACATGCCTTCATCCCTTGCCATTTGCGCTAGTTGGTTAGTCATATACTTAATCAAATAAAATAAATATAATACAAACAGAGTGCTTGGCCTAAGAAAACACACGAATTTCAAATGGACCAGTGGGACGCTGCCACACCTTCATCTTCTTCCCAGAAGTGTCGTTTTTTATTTTAGGCTTTTACCCACGGATGGATTCGTCACTATAAGTTATAGTGACGGTTCTTGTGCGTGACTACAAACCTGCAATAACTGAAAACGCAGCACAAGCTAGATAAACATAAACCAAACGTACAGGACAGTCAGGAATCATGCTCTGGATTCAATGATGCCCATGATTTGATCTAATTTCTCCTATACAAGGAAACCCCAAAACGAAACTTGGAAACCCTAACAATGGCTATCTTCCTTCCCTGCACTCAAAACTTAATTAAAGTATTCAGAAAGCATCAACTACCCATGGCAAACCAGAATACATGATTAAACTATATGAACAAAGCCTATATGCACGTAATCGGAATCAAAAAATGTGTCAAACCGTGATGTGTATGGAGCGTGGTTCTTGATGCTTCAGAGCCTGGCAAGGATTGGAAAAGCTTCTAGAGACGTCTATGAATGCATTGAAACCCTTAAACCTCCTTGAGAGTCGTTGTGATCCGGAATTCCAATTAAGATTTCTTGATAAAAAAACACAAGTTGCTCTGGCCTTTTCCCACGATTTTTCTGCCTCTTAATGCTTGGGATGTGTTATGTATATGTATCTCTTTGAATTAGGTTTAAAAAAAAGCTCCAAATCCTTGCCAATCATTGGGATTTGATTCCATTCCAACCTTGTATTATTTCTTTCCAAATCAAGATAAACCATTCCATTCTCACTCCAATCAACCTTGGCATGATTTGATTCTGTTTTACAGCATCAATGAATTGAGATTCTATTCAAAATCAAATAAAAAACAAATCTTCCATATTTTATATCATTTATTTGATTTAATTTGATTTTTAAATGATAAAAATCAAAATAAACTAAATAAATAAAGTCAATAATATATGAGAGAGAGCTTGGGTCATGGACATTTCTATAGGTAAGATGCAAGCATAAAAACTTTGGCCCATTTGCCAAAAAATGCAATTTTGGGCATATTTGACTTTTGGCAATTTTCCAAAAATGATCAACTTTGACAATGCATAACTCTTCCAATTTTAACCCTAGAGAGGTGTTCTTGGACTTTTTAGAAAGCTTAGGATGTACCCTAAACAACCCTTTTAGTTTCATCTCGATTGGGTCTTCCATGTTCATGTAAGAAGCTTGACCCAAAATGTGTTTTTGTTGACTTTTCAAAAGGACCTATAATGTAGAAATTCATATCTTTTTATGGGTTCATTTATTGAACTTGAGGGATGAAGATTAGTTGTAGGAAATTGAATTCCCTTCAAAATGAGCCTTGGATGAGAAATTTCTGATGAAGTATGAGAAAGTTATGCTTGGTCAAATTTTGGTTGACTTTTCCTAAGAAACCCTAATTTAGCCACTTTTGAGTTTTTAAGAATTAGGAGCATTCCTTGAGGAATCATGATCAAATGATGAATATCACTTCAAAATGTTGATGTTGACCAAAAATCTTGAAGTTTGACTGTATGTGGGCCACAGTTGACTTTTGACCTAATATAGTCGATTCTCAAGCATCTGAGCAGTTGACTGAGAAAACTTCTTGTACAAAGCTTGAAATTTGACATGGATGGTCTTGAGGACATATTAGGACCATGTAGATCATATGAGGTCTTTGGAGTTCACCCATATTGATGAAAATGGAAATCCTAATTGGAGGTTCATTGTTTTAGGGAGGAGTTTATCTGGTCAACTCTTGGGTATCCTTGAGCAAGTTGAGTATCTCAATGAACATATATTGAGTAAAGTGAGAGGGAAAATTTTGGGGTACAACAGCTGCCCCTGTTCAATCTTTTTAAACCTGAGGATGTAGATTGGCCGGTCTTCCTTTTGTGATCTGAAGGTAGAAGAGGATTGAACACTAAAGTGCCCAGAAATTTGCACTCGCATGAAGTAATACTTGATTGGTGATATCGGGAATGGGCTTATAGATTACATTTGGAAGTTGATAGAGAATCGTCGGAGATGGGCTTAATGATTCCATCCAGAAATATACCAGTTGCATGAAAGATTCCTTTGCGAGAATACCTGTACCTGCCGTTGAGGAGGACTTTGTTGGAGAATGTTGATTCACGTCTTGGGAAATAGAGGCTAGGAGCTTTGGTTGTCCATTACTCTACTGGGGAATTAACTCTTGATTGAGGAAGAGGAAGTGAATTGCATATCTGGTAAGGGTCCAGGTTGCGCAGCGACTTACTAGGGAAAGGTGAAATCGACCGTAACTGGTCGGGTCCAGGTCTTATCGTGTTGTAAACTACTGTCTGGAGATAAGAGGGAAGGAACCTGGATATTAGGGTTGCTTCGAAATGAAAGCCTGGATAGTAGGGTTACTTCGGGATGAAAGCCTGGATAACATGGCTATGAGAAGGAACTTGGATAATAGGGTTACTTCGGAATGAAAACCTGGATAGCAGGGTTCTGAGAAGGAACCTGGATAGTAAGGTTACTTCGAAATGAGAGCCTGGATAATAGGGCTATGGGAAGAAACCTGGATAGTAGGGTTACTTCGGGATGAAAGCCTTGATAGTAGGCTATGAGAAGGAATCTGGATAGTAGGGTTACTTCAAAATGAGAGCCTGGATAGTAGGGCTATGGGAAGAAACCTGGATAGTAGGGTTACTTCGGGATGAAAGCCTAGATAGTAGGGCTATGAGAAGGAACCTGAATAATAGGGTTACTTCGAGATGAAAGCTTGGATAGTAGGGCTATGAGAAGGAACCTGGATAGTAGGGTTACTTCGGGATGAAAGCCTGGATAGTAGGGCTATGAGAAAGAACCTGGATAGTAGGGTTACTTAGAAATGAGTGCCTGGATAGTAGGGCTATGGGAAGAAACTTAGATAATATGGTTACTTCGGGTGAAAGCCCATATGGTAGGGATATGATAAGGAACCTGGATAGTAGGGTTACTTCGAGATGAAGGCCTGGATAGTAGGGATATGGGAAGAAACCTGTATAGTAGGGTTACTTCGGAGTGAGAGCCTGGATAGTAGGCCTATGGGAAGAAACCTGGATAATAGGATTACTTTGGAATGAGAGCCTGGATAGTAGGGCTATGGGAAGAAACCTGGGTTGTATGCTTACTTCAAGATGAAAGCTTGGATAGCAGAGCTTATGGGAAGGAACCTGGATAGTAGGGTTACTTCAAAATGAGAGCCTGGATAGTAGGGCTTATGGGAAGGAACATGTGTCGTAGGGTTACTTTAAGATGAAAGCCTGGATAGTAGGGCTTATGGGAAGGAACCCGGGTCGTAGGGTTACTTCGTGGGGAGTTTGGGAAAAACTACATCTGAACTGAGAATGAACCTAGGTAAGGTTACTTTGTGAGGAGTTTGGGTAAAATGACATCTGAACCGAGAAGGAACCTATGTAAGGTTGCTTCGTGGGGAGTTTGGGTAAAACTGCATCTGAACCGAGAAGGTGCCTATGTAAGGTTGCTTCCTGGGGAGTTTGGGTAAAAATGCATTTGAACTAAGAAGGAACCTAGGTAAGGTTACTTCGTGGGGAGTTTGGATAAAACTGCATCTGAACCGAGAAGGAACCTAGGTAAGGTTGCTTGGTGGGGAGTATGGGTAAAACTACATCGTAACCGAGAGGGAACCTAGGTAAGGTTTCTTCGAGATAAGTCTGAGAAAAATTTCAGAATGAACCTGGGTAAGGTTACTTTGGGCTAAGTCTGTGTAAAACATTGAAAGGAACCCGGGTAAGGTTACTTTGGGCTAAGTCTGTGTAGGAATTCAAGAGGAACTTGGGTAAGGTTACTTTGGGCTAAGTTCGTGTAAAACTTCAGAAAGAACCTGGGTAAGGTTACTTCGGGATAAGTTCGTGTGAAACTTTATTTGGAATTGTATGAGAAGGGGCCCGTGTAATATTTTTCAGGATAAACCCGTGTAAAGCTGCATTTAGGAGAAACCCGTGTAAGATTGCTTCGTGATGAACCCGTGTAAAGCTGCATTTGGTTGCACAGATAATTACTCTGTTTAGTTTCAGAAGCTAATCTTGAACCTGCTGGAAGTTGTTGATGATAACCATCTTTCCTGAAAAGGTACATGATTAATCGTATATGATACATGAAATGCATTGTATGATGACATTCTCAAAATAAATGAGATGATGCTGTATGCAATATGTATGCGCACGTCATGATGTATGAACATGAAATGCTATTGTGGCACGTCCAAGTTTGGGAAAATAAATCCCTGGCTGCTGTTGGAGAGTACTGGAAATTGCATTCCTGATCGTTGTAGAAAAAGTGGTTCTTCTACTTCCGCTGGGGATGGTGAACGAAGATGACTATGCTGGAGATTTTCTCCTTGTTTACAACTACTCTGCCGGGGGAGAGACTCTGTTTGAGAATAAATCTGTGGGAGAATAACTTTGTTGGGGATGAGCTTCCACATTCATAGAAATAAACTCTGCTCGGGAGAAAACTATATGAACCGCTTGCGATTACAAAATTCGCCTGGGGAATATAGACGTCGACTCTCCGAAAAAGGTTGGCTGGGGAAAGTAACTCTTGTGTGGGGAAGTAGAGATCAAAACTTTGGTTGCCTTTACTCTGTGGGGAGTGCAGATGTTACTGGGACGCATGTTGAGGATACGACAATGACTTTGCATCAAGACTTTTCTGCCCCCGTACCTGCTGGAGAAAGTGCCTGCGGAGGCCTTGTGGATTAAGTGTTATCCCAACTTATGAGATGCTTGGTAACTGCCGATCGGAATGATAAGTCTTCTAATGATAGGAAAATGACAAGATGACGGGACATAGTCGTACGCTTTAATCCCTAACTTTTTCCTGGACTGTCTTTTCAGATTTTCAGTCCACCAGGATACCCTTTTTTTCCCAAACCGCCTTTTCAGGTTTTCGACTTGCCGGGTGTACATATTTTTCATATGTACATCCCTAACTTTTTCCCGAACCTTTTTGGTTTGCCGGGATGCCCTTATTTTTTCCCAGGCCAGTCAACCTAGCGGGTCTTTTTCATGCATAGTATTTTCCAACTATGTCCATGCTCTCAGGATATAGGGAGTTGTCATTGTCCGTAGTTTTGTGTTGTAGTACCCTTAAAAAAATTTTCTTGATGACACAGGATTCGTTGCTGGGATGCATGCGTAATGCCCTAAGTGATTCAGATGGAGATCAGCCCCTGGTTATTTGGCACTTTTGGAGAGATTTCCCCAACTGTGTTAGACATCATTTCATGCCCCTTACTTATGGAAGACCTGTTGTTAGAAGTGTCTTTCCTACTGAGGTGATTTTGTCCATTGAGAGGATGTTTGTTCATTGAATATCCATTGTGCGGATTTCTCTGCTATTAAACAACTAGTCATATGCAAACAATGTCATTTAAAGAATGCAAACTCATGTTTGTCTTGAAATTTTTTTGAAAATGTGTTTTGTGTAGTACCACAAAATTTGCAAGAATGTGATATCAACTCGGGATTCGTAACAAGTCCTACAGGAGTCAAGATACCTTTGTAACAATATGCTTTCAAACTAACCCGCGTTTCATCTAGGACTTTTAAGGGTTCTAACATGGCCTGGTTCACAGTTTAAGAAACAAAGGATAAAGGCTCAAAATTTATTTGTACCCACCTGTTCTTCGTGATGTCCTTCAGTCCTATGCTCAGCTAATTGCGTGTTTAGAATCCCAGTTGAGTCCTGGAGTACTGTCCTTGATGTTCCGGTGATGGTTCGAATAGTGAAAGTTTGTTTTGAATAGGCAGTCTTTTTTGTAACCTTCTTTCTGTTGAGGATTTGTAGGACCTCTTTCTTTTTGAATTTACTATCCATGTCTTTTCCTGAACTGTTTCTTTTTGTAATTACATTCGGCGGGATGCCCCAGTTTTTTCTTAAGTCTCCTTTATAGGTTTTGACTTTACGAGATTTTCTTTTGAAAATTAATGACTTCCTGCTTTGATGATTATGTGAAACCATCACCATCTTCTGATTCAGAGGGACGTCTTCGAGGCCATTCATTGTGTGTGAAGCCGAAGATTGTGATTGAATGCGCCCCTGAATTAATCGAGAAAACTACCCTGCCCCAGGTTATGATTAAGGGTTTTAATTTGTGTGAAATAAAAACTCCTACTTCTTTGGCTCAAAGGGGTTGACTAGGGATTATCTTCCTTATGACTCCACTGTTTGAGATTTGAAACAACGCCTGTACATCGTTATCGGGGTCTGTTCAAAAGCATATTTTAGAGATTATGGTATCTTTTTCGTCATCCTCCCTCTAAGGCTTAGAGTTTTTAGTCGAGAGTTGAATATCACAAAAAGGAAGTATAAAGCAGTTTAAGCATAATGAAAACAAATTAATTCAAAACAAAAATGTGTAATGCATTAATGAACTAATAAAGTTTTACATGACAATAATTGTTCGAATAAGCAAAGAAAATACAACTTGAGAATTCAAATGAACAAAAATGCTTTCAATCCTAGCCATGTTTTGGAAATGGAGCAATGATCACGCTGGGAGTCTCAGGAGGGTCGAATTTGGTCTCCTTGGTGTTAATCATATTCTGAATCTTGTATTTTAGCACCCAACAATTGTTAATATCGTGCTCCGGGCTATCAAAATGATAAGCACACCTTGCATCCGGGTTGTAGTTAGGAGAAGAATTCTTAGGGTTCGGATGAGGGTTTATCACCGTAATCAGATTCATCTTCAACATGTGTTGCAATGCTTGTGACAATGGCATGTTGATTTGGGTGAACTGTCTTTGAGGTCTTTCCACTCTTGGCTGATTGTTTCGTTGTTGTGGTCGTTGTGCGCGTGTCGAATTAGAGATCAACACTTCCCCCACAGATTGGTGGTAGTCTGCCTTGCTACGCCCCTTCTGGCCGTGCATAACATTGGCTTCCCTCTTTCCACCAAATGACTTCTTCTCTGTACTCGAAGAGGTATTTTTTAGGATCTTGCCACTCCAGGTCCTAACTTCTACTTTTTCTCCAGTCAATATCAGCTCGGTGAAACTAGCTGAGGAGCTACCAATCAAGTGATTGAATAACGTACCATATAGCGTACCAAGGAACATATCCACCAACTCCCTATCAGACAAAGGGGGTTGGACTCTCCCTGCCAGATCACTCCATTTTTGCGCATAGTCCTTGAAACCTTCGCTTGCACCCATGGATATACTCTAGAGTTGAGTACGGGTAGGGGCAAGGTCAGTGTTATATTGATACTACTTGTAAAAAGCAGTAGTCAGATCTTCCCAATTACAGACATTGGTTCCCTCCAGTTGATAGAACCATTCAAGCTGAGTCCCGGACAGACTGTCCTGAAAGAAATGGACCCACAAGTTCCTATCAGCGGTTTGAGGCTGAATCTTCCTCACATAGGAACAGAGATGAAGCTTGGGACAAGACACCCCATCATACTTCACGAAAACCAGAGCTTTAAACTTTTGTGGGATGACTACCCCCGACACCAATCCCAGCTCTTCAAAATCCAGCCCTGGTATTCTCTAGATCTCCATAGTGCTCAACTGATCCTCTAACTGCTTGTATCTATCCTCAGTGGGAGGATACTGCTCATCATTGTATTCTGTGTCATCCTCGGAAACTTTAGGACTAGGGTCATCCCCCCTTGTGTCACCGTCTTGGTTCTCCTCTTCCTTGGATGAAGAGGTCAGATCAACCGTTTGCTTCAACGGTTCCCTAAATCTTATGCCCAGATTTAGGACACCGACAGTCTTCTTATTCTTATTCTTCTTCTTCTTCTTCTTCTTTTTCTCCTTCAGAATAAGGGCCTTCAGATATTCCTGCCCCTTAGCTAAGGCTACGAACATTTGCTGAAATTGGGCATTTTGTGCCTGTAGATCCTTGATGCTTTGTTCAGAAGACATTACTGCTGAAATAATCAGCGAAGAAGATGAGAAACCTGTTATGGTACCTGTTATGCAATGATGTGTATGACATATGTATGCAATGTTTTCAAGGATCTCACGGGGTAAACAAGAAATGTCAGAAGTTGAAATTTTACAGCTTTGATTGAAGAACTTTGTATCGTTGATAGTCCTTCTACAAGATTCAAGCTCACCATATCAAGTGGGTCATAGCCTCTGACTCAAGTTGTCATGTTTCGATCTTTTGACGACATTGGTTAGAGGAAAATAAATCCCCTTGCTCCTTTCTATACGTTTGGTTCATCATAACCTGCATCACAGGCCCTCGAGATCCTTGAAATGGTTAGTATGATATGTCATGTTATGATGCTATGATGTGTATGCTATGTATCAAGCAAAAATGCAGGGTAAGAAACCAATTTATTGGATTTGTACAAACAAGGTCCTGCAAGGAATACAAACAAAGCCCTGCAATGAGTTCAAATTGTTAGGCAAAGAAAGCAAACAAGTCACATAATTAGCCTTAGTTTTAGGCTTGCATGGATTCCATTGGTAAGTACCCTCTTGAAGTTTAGTTGGCTCAACCTGTCTTATAAAAGTAACCGGGTTCTAAGGATTCTCAATATCATTGATAATCCTTTATCGGGCATTGTTTTAGCTCAGAAAATCTTTTCTTGCGGCCGAAATATCCTGAAAGTCTGATCTCAATGAGTGTAGCATCGAGTATCAACCAATCCTCGGCTTTATACCAAGGCCGGCTATCTCATTACTTTCTAATGTCCAAGTTTGTTCAACTAAGGTTCTAAGGTCCGTTAGTGCTTCAGGGCACCACGCGGCGGCCCCGTATTCTCCTCATTTCCACACGAAGGATACTGGTACCAACCAATGTGTCACACCAACACAACCATCGCTTAAACCATATCGGTCTACGCCGTACAGTCTCCACGATCTATTGATGTTTACCTAAAAAGTTCCCCCAGATCCGGGTGTAGGATCTTCAACTACACCCAAGCAAAAACCCTTAAAGATAAAGCAGGAAAAGCAAACAAGAAAATAATTAAAAAATGACCTAGATCCTAAGGTATACCCCCACTTATTTAATTCCCCAGCAGAGTCGTCAGTTATGTGATAAGGTGGCATAACCGATTGTTATACTGGTTTGCATTTTTTGTTCGCAAATTTCACGGTAAGCAAGAGTCACCACCGACTTTTATTTCATCCAACACAAGAAAAGGAAAAAGAACAGAAAAAACTTTTTCGAGAATGTTTGAGTACGGGGGATAGATTATAGAATGGGAAGGTGTTAGCACCCTTTCTATCTGTGGATTTCCACGGGCTCTTAGGTACTTGCTCTTTTTTGTTAAAAAAATTGCTTGTGTTTGCTTGTTTTGAAAAGTTTTGTTTTACTTCGTGATGACTCTTGTATCAGTCCTCAAGAGTGTGACGAAGTTTGTTTGAAAATTGTTTTGAAAAGTGTTTGTGTGAAATTTTTTTGTTTTGAGCAAGTACTTAAGATTTCTACCTACTCGAAAAAAGTTTGTTCATTTTCGTTTCCTTTAGACAGCGCTATCCTACTATTAAAGAATCGGTAGCACCGTCGTTGGAATTTTAAAGGGACGTTCGAAGGGACGAAATGGTCTCTGAAGGCAACAAGTAGAGATACCTTAGCATTTCGAAGGGACTATCGTGATAAGATCAATTCATAGGAAAATCGAGGGACAAGTAGGGACTATGATCTTTATGACGACTTTGAATCATGGGTCATTGCTAAGGTATCCCTACATTCAAGGGACACGACCATTATTTCCGAGGCAACCGAGTGGAGTAAACCCTAGGAGTGAACATGTGCAGCAGTGTGCTTTTTTCAGTTATATTTATCTTGCAGTTTAGTGATCTATGATTGATTCATTAATCATACACGCCTAGGTTGCTAACAATTATATACAAGCATACAAAATATAAAAGCAAGAAAGTAAAAGTCCTACGCTATTACAAGGCTTTGGGGTAGATACATAAATAATTGACTTAAAGCAAAATGCGGAAATAAAACCCTAATTAAACTATTACAAACCCGAAGCTGTTACAAATAATAGTAAAAAAGGGGAAATTAAAACGCGCGGTAAATCCAAATGCGAGAAATAATTAGACGACCTAAAAATCTAAATTGAGAAAATATTTATGTTATTTTTAAGGAAAAATTAGGTTAAATATAAAATCAAACCTTAAATCTAATTATTTTGAATTATAGTAAAAAGACATTAAATTACCCTAATTTAATTAAACTAATCAATTAATAAAATATTTTTTTTATGAAAAAGATTTTGGATATTTTTGTTGATTTTTGATTTAAATGAAAAAATAATATTTTTTTGGTGTTATTTAAGAAAAAAATATAATTAATAAATAAAAGAAAAAGAATTTAAAAAAAAAAGAGTAAAAAGTTGGGCCTATCTAAGAAACCAGGGGGTGTGTTTTGGAATTTTTGTCCAGGCCCATTATGCTGAGCCCAAACATGCGCCAGATCCAGTGTGCTTGTCTTTTGATGGTCTATCGTGGATGTTCAAAGCTGGGGCGTGGGATCTGCATGGTAATGAATCTAAGGGGCGAGATCCAAGGGCGTGTGATGGTCTTCAACACATGGCATGCACTGGATCTGGGATTTTAGTTTTTAGAAAATGCAAAAGGTTTGGACCTGGGATCGAACACAAGTCCTCCCTCTCACGTGCCTTCATCCCTTTCCATATACGCTAGTTGGTTAGTCATATACTTAATCAAATAAAATAAATATAATGCAAACATAGTTCTTGGCATAAGAAAACGCGTGAATTTCAAATGGACCGGTGGGATGCTGCCACGCCTTCATCTTCTTCCCAGAAGTGTCGTTTTTGATTTTAGGCTTTTACCTACGAATGGATTCGTCACAATAAGCTATAGTGATGGTTCTTGTGCGTGGCTACAAACCTGCAATAACTGAAAACGCAACACAAGCCAGATAAACATAAACCAAATGTACAGGACGGTCATGAATCATGCCCTGGATTCAATGATGCCCATGATTTGATCTAAATTCTCCTATACAGGGAAATCCAAAAATGAAGCTTGGAAACCCTAGCAATGGATATCTTCCTTCCCTGCACTCAAAACTTAATTAAAGTATTAAAAAATCATCGATTATTCATGGAAAACCAGAATACATGATTAAACTACATGAACAAAGCCTATATGCACGTAATCAAAATCAAAAAATGTGTCAAACCGTGAGGTGTATGGAGTGTGGTTCTTGATGCTTCAGAACCTGGCAAGGATTGGAAAAGCTTGCAGAGATGTCCAGGAATGGATTGCAACCCTTAAACCTCCTTGAGAGTCGCTGTGATCCGGAATTCCAATTGAGATTTCTTGATAAAAAAACACAAGTTTCTCTGGCCGTTTCCCACGATTTTTTTCCTCCTTATGTTTGGGATGTGTTATGTATATGTATCTCTTTGAATTAGGTTAAAAAAAAAGTTCCAAATCCTTGCCAATTATTGGGATTTGATTCCATTCCAATCTTGCATTATTTGTCTCCAAAACAAGATAAACCATTCCATTCTCACTCTAATCAACCTTGGCACGATTTGATTATGTTTCACAGCATCAATGAATTAAGATTCTATTCAAAATCAAATCAAAAACAAATCTTCCATATTTTATATCATTTATTTGATTTAATTTGATTTTTAAATGATAAAAATAAAAATAAATTAAATAAATAAAGTCAATAATATATGAGAGAGTGCTTGGGTCGTGGACTTTTCTAGAGGTAATATGCAAGCATAAAAAGTTAGGCCCATTTGCCAAAAAATGCAATTTTGGACACATTTGACTTTTGGCAATTTTCCAAAAATGGTCAACTTTGACAATGCATAACTCTTCCAATTTTAACCCTAGAGATGTTTTCTGTGACTTTTTAGAAAGCTTAGGATGTCCCCTGAACAACTCTTTTGGTTCCATCTCGATTGGGTCTTCCATGTTCATGTAAGAAGCTTTGACCCAAAAGGTGTTTTTGTTGACTTTTCAAAAGGACCTAAAATGTAGAAATTCATATCTTTTTATGGGTGCATTTCTTGAACTTGAGGGCTGAAGATGAGTTGTAGGATATTTAATTCCCTTCAAAATAAGCCTTGGATGATGAATTTTTGATGAAGTATGAGAAAGTTATGCTTGGTCAATGTTTGGTTGACTTTTCCTGAGAAACCCTAATTTAACAACTTTTGAGTTCTGATGAATTAGGAGCATTCCTTGAGGAATCATGATCAAACCTTGATCAAATGATGAATATCACTTAAAAATGTTGATGTTGACCAAAAATGTTGAAGTTTGACTATATGTGGGCCACAGTTGACTTTTGACCTAATACAGTCGATTCTCAAGCATCTGAGTAGTTGACTGAGCAAACTTCTTGTGCAAAGATTGAAATGTGACATGGAGGGTCTTGAGGAAATATTAGGACCATGGAGATCAAATGAGGTCTTTGGAGTTCACCCATATTTATGAAAATGGAAACCCTAATTGGAGGTTCATTACTTTAGGGAGGAGTTTGTCTGGTCAACTCTTGGGCATCCTTGAGCACGTTAAGTATCTCAATGAACATATATTGAGTAAAGTGAGAGGGAAAATTTTGGGGTACAACAATCACCAATAATTCTTATCACAATAGAAATCCAACATGTAATACTTCTAGTTAAACCCAAAATTAAATCAAAACCTAGCTTGAGTTACAAGAAAATGGATTGCATATTTGGTGTGCCACCTGCTCGATGAAATGTCTGGGCAAGATGCCTCAGGATGGCCTGCGTGGCTCGCCCATGATGCCCAACACTTAACCAACTTTCCCAGAACTTCAAAGGCTCATAACTTTTGATTTTGAGTAAGAAGTGTGTTTTTGTCCTATGTGGGGCCTTGTAGATCTTTTCCCCCTCTTCAATTCAGTAAAATGACTGTTTTGCCCATTTGATTCAATCTGACCACTTTTCTTAAAAATTGGACCTCAATACTTTAATCAAGGATACTTAATAACATATGGTGAAAAATGGAAACAAACTTGGGTGAAAAAGTCAGAGAAATCCTGATTAAATCCAAAACGCTTATTTTGCACCATGCGTTAGGAAATAGCTGATCAAGCTCCAAACCTTTAATTCCACTGGGCATCAAGAGAGGATTTTTGAACCAAATTGATTCTAATGATGATAAAAGAATGATGCTTCAATATTTGGCTCATCTAGACCCCAATAACTCCAACTTGGGAAAAACCCTAATCTTGACTGATGAATCCAAAGGATGTGATTTTCCTTATAAACAACACAATACTCGATCTTCTATTGATCCAATGAGGTGGATAAGATATCTTGAGATACGTGATACCTTTGGGCTTGAAATGTCCAATGTTTTAGATAATAGGGCCCTCCTTGAGTAACTTGTCAATACAATCAATCTTCCAAAGTTTGAGGGAGGCTTAATAAACAAAATACCTTGATCCCATCACCATGTATGAATGCAATGCACTACGATGTTTATGATGAAACATAAGCCTAAATCAAGAGGATAAATTTTGGAGTGTAACAATTTGTTTGAATCAAACAGCTAGCTGAGTAAGGGCTCAATCGAAGAGGCCCCAATGATGAGACTTAAGCCATTCGAAGGACACACCTTGGTGGCCCATTCAAAGAGGGCACAAGGCATACATATGGACTATTCGAAAGACATTCAAAAGATCCATTTGAAGGATATACAAGAGGTCCAATTGAAGGGCAGGGACTGAAGAAATTCGAAAGCCATTTGTGTCCATATTCATTCAAATTAAAAAAGAGAGACAAGAATTCCATACCTTTGGCCAAGTTTCAAATATTTGTTTATGGCTCTTAAAGAACATTATTGAGCATGTTTATTTCCCTCCTACCTTGTCCACTCCATCTACTCTATATAAAAGTGGCATTTGCAAGCCTCAAAAACAGATACACGGCCTAGAAAGAGTCAAGAAAAAATTGCCTGAGAAGAACCACACAAAATTGCTAAAATTCTCCAAAGTTGTGAAATCCAAACAACGAATTCCAGCAATATTCAATTCTTTCTAAGCCTTCCATTAACTCCCTGGAGGTTCCAGGAATCCATTCCAGTCATCACATAAGCCCAACGCACTCAAAAATGCACGCACGATCTATCTCCAATTTGGTAAAATTGCATGATCTCAAACTTCCTTTACATAGGATCTAAATGATTTTTATATGCATACATATGTTCATATTGATGTTTTCGAATGTTTAGATCCATTACATGCAAGGTTTGGCGTGAGGAAAAAGATTTTCCATTTTTAGGGAAAATTTTCAAGCGTGTATGATTCTCAATGATAGAGGCCATTTCAGTGGAAACTACCCCCATGGTTGAATTCGTAGACCCTAATTTAGGGTGGGTAGCCTAAAGCTTTTGCCATGAATCTCTCTTTTTTGCAAGCTCACTTTTTTATTTGGCCGGAGAAGATGACGGAGGGCAGCTCTGGCATCCATGAAAATCTTTGACTCCGGTCAAAGCTGGCATGGAAGTTTTGTGTTACCTGATTGGCCCATTCAAATATAGCTGGCGCACGCGTTTGAAATTGGGGAATATAATTGAATTCTCTTTATATTATTTTTGTGTTGTCATACTAACGAATGAACAGGATGACGCAGTGCCAAGACAGTGCATGTTAAGGTGTTGCTTATGTGAGAGGTCAAGAGTTCTATCCCTGCCTCTTGCATATTATTTTTCCACTTCATATTTGCAGATCCAGTGTAGCAAGGCTGCACACGCACACCATAGGCCATCAGATCCATGCTTTCCAATGTCAACGCAGCCAGATCCAAGCACACCAAGTATACATCCCCACCATGGACATTCAAAGAATCCCCTCATTGGATCCATATAGCCTCTGGGGCCCTTCATACATGTGCCTGGCAATTTCAAAAATGCACCCCCCATTTACTTTAGACATCAGGCCCAATTTATTTTCTATTTTTCTTTTCAACTTTTTATTTGTTTTATATTTTATTTTTAAAACCCTTTTTTATAAAATCATAAAAATCACAAAAAATAATAGACTTAGCATTTTTCAATTAATTTAAATTTTCATAATTTAATTTAATTAATTATTTTGACCTTATTTTAATTAATTTAAAATCAACTAGATTTAGATTTATTTCATTCAAATGTTTTTCTTAATAAAAACATAAAAATTATTATAATTAGTTTTGTTTTTATTAATTAGAATTAAATTTTGTCTTTCTTATTTAATTTAATTTAAGTATTTTCTTAGAATAAACAAAGGCCAAAATATTTTCTTATTTCACTTAGAATTTTTTTTAGGTTTTAGACGATTCTCTCCATTTCGCACGCGTTGTTTATTTTTGCATCTTTTCTATACCAATGTATCTGCTGATGGAGTGTAATAGTTATTACAATTTTTACCGTTTTCCTTATTTTTCTTCCCCTAAGTTTTTGTACATTGTAAATATCCCCCTCCCCGAAGCCATCTAATAGTGTAGGGATTATTTTCTCACTTTACATTTTTTCTATATCACACTAACTGTTAGTAATTAGGCATGTGTAAAAAGACTAAAATCAAACGCTAGCAAACTTAACACAAGACTAAAATAACTGAACATAACACACCATGCACATATACACCTCTAGGGTACCCAACTTTGGTTGCCTTCGGAAAACAATCACAATTCTCAAAACATGAGAAGTTTTAGTGGCTGTCCTCTAGTTTGAAAGATCACAAGTCCCTCGATGACCCTCTCGATGTTGCGTCGGTTAAAAGTAACCTTAGAACTTTAGGACAGTTACTAAAATTCCTTGCCAAGTTGCCTTCGTGACCGTAACATCCCTTTGAATGTCCCTCAAACATCCAACGATAGGGCTACCTACTCACTAATAGTATGATAGCACTGACTAAAGGATGGGAGGAAAAAAACTACTTTTTCGAGTACAAGTAGATAGTTGTTAGATGCTTGCTCAAGCAAAACAAACTTTCACACTTGCACATTTAAAAAACAACTTTCAAAAACATTTGCTTTGTCAACACTCTTGAGGACTGATACAAGAGTTACCACAAAGAAAATTACCGCACTAAGGCATTTCAAAACATTTTTTCAAAACACACAAAGCACAAGAAATTTTTAAAACATGAGCTAGCATCTAAGAGCCGGTAAATATCTATGGATGGAAAGGGTGCTAACACCTTCCCTTTCCATAACCTACTCCCCTTACTCAGAAAATTCTCGAAAAGGTCTTTTTCTGTTTTTTTCACCCTTTCCTTAATTTGGATAAAAGAAATGTCGGTGGCGACTCTTGCTTACCGCAACATTTGCAAACATAAACACAAAAACAATATTAACAGTCGGTTCTGCCACCCTATCATAGAACTGACGACTCTGTTGGGGATTTAAAATAAAAAGTTAGGTTACCTTAGAGTTAGTTCATTTTAAAATTGTTTTGATTGCTTACTTTGTATGCTTTATCCTTGGAGGGTTTGTTTGGGTTGTAACTATAGATCCTACACCCGGATCTAGGGCACTTTTTAGGTAAGCAGCAATAGATCGTGGAAACTGTACATGGTATATCGACACGGTTAAAGCAATAGCTACGTTGATGTGACACTTTGGTTGGTACCGTTAGCCCTTGAGTAGTCAAGGAGAATACGGGGCCGCTGCATGGTGTCATGAAGCATAAAATGACCTTAGAACCTTTAATTGAACAACTTGGCCATTAGGAAGTAGTGAGATAGTCGTCTTTGTTGTAGCCCAAAGTCGGTTGATTCTTGATACTACACTCATTGAGATTTGACTCCCGAGTTTTTTTGGTGGCAAGTCAGTTGTCGATCGAAACAAAACTTGTGGGAAAGATCGGTGATATTAAGATCCCTTAGAAACTGATTACTTTATAGGACAGGTTGAACCAACTAAAATTCAAAAGGGTACTTACCTTAAAATCCACGCAAGCTTAAAACCTAAGGTCTTTGTGTGATTTTCTTGTGCTTGCTATATTTATGTTTTCCTATCATAATCATAACATCATCACATGGCATATCATACTAACCATTTCAAGGATTTTTAGGACTTATCTTTGTGTTGTTTTATAGGACATGGCTTCCACTCGCAGGAATACTATCCAAATAAACCTAATAAGGGTACCTCCTCAACTCAAGGAATTAGCATCAAGGGTTCCTGAGAGCTCTCCATTCACTGAAATACATGGTCGACTTCTCAATCTGGTCACCTCAAGCCCTAATGAAGAAATGTTGAAGGTGCTCTTTCAATTTTTCGACCCTTTACATCACTGCTTCACCTTCCCTGATTACCAATTAGTTCCTACCATGGAGGAGTTTTCTCAGTTATTGGGGGTCCCCGTTCTTGATTAGTTACCCTTCAATGGTATGGAAAGAGACCCAAAACCTGAAGAGATTGCTCATGCTCTGTCTTTACAACGGTCTGATGTAATGGAAAATTGGGAAACAAGAAGAGGCGTCAAAGGGTTTCTAGATAAGTTTCTATTTGAGAAGGCTCACCATTTTTGGGATACCCTGGATTTACAAGCTTTTGAGGAAGTGTTGGCCCTTCTCATTTATGAGATGGTACTATTCCCTAATCCGGACCAACTCATAAATGTAAATATAGTCAAGGTTTTTCTGTCTCACAATTTGGTGCCTACTTTACTTGGAGACATTCTACACTCTCTGCATACCCGCACTATAAAGATAAGAGAGACCCTTATGTGTTGCACTCCTCTGTTGGCTAGGTGGTTTATTTTGCAACTGCCTCAATCTATGTTGAAGAATGAGCAGGGCTTGACATGGTCTAATAGGTTGATGTCCCTCACACATTCAGACATTCATTATGTCCTTGATCCTTGGAGAATATTACCATCATTGACCGCTGTGGGGAATTCCCTAATGTCCCTCTCCTAGGAATTAGGGGAGGAATCACTTAAAATCCTTGTTTAGCATTGAGACAGTTTGGTTATGCTAGAAGGGATGGTCCTCATGATACCCTTGTCCAAGGAATCGTATTCGACTATGAGAATTATGCTCAGGGTTATCGTCAGAGGTTCATAAGAGCTTGAGGCATGGTGAACAAAGTTAATAGCAAAACACTGGGGTATAAGAAATCCATTCCTTTGGAGCCTTATCTTAAGTGGGTACGAGCCCGTGCTCAAAGTCTCAGGATGCCTTATGAGGCCATTCTACCCATCATCATGGAGCCAGTTTCTGAGGGAGACACTCCTTACATTGTTCTTCATCCTGACATGCCGACTAATTTCGAGGAGTTACAAAAATCCTGGATTCAACTCAAAGAGGAACAAGATGCCTTTGAAACCCAATTCTACGCCAGCAAGAAGAAAGTTTTAGAGATCACAAGGCTACTTCACGAAGAGAAGAGTATAAATGCCTACATTGCACCAAAGAGGATGCGCCTGTGGGAAGCTTGACTCTTTTTTTTTGCTTTGAGAGTTCATTTTTGCTTTGTTACTTCCTTTATAAGCCCAAGGGGCATCATTGTAACCGCTTAAACTTCTTAATGCAATTAATGTTTGTTTTACCTTTGGCTAAGAAAATTTAAGTCTTAGAAATATTTGAAAACATTGCATACATATATCATACATATCATTGCATAAACAGGTTTCAAGACAGGCTTCTTATCTTCTTCGCTGTTTATTTCAACAATGGCTCTTGAACAAGTAGTTAGGGAGCTTCAGGTACAGAATGCCCAATTCCAAGAAATTTTCCTGAATATGGCTAAGGGATAAGAAGATTTAAAAGCTATGATTCTCAAGGACAAGAAGAAGAAAAAAAGGTCAGTGGATGTTCTGAATATGGGAAGAAGGTTCAAAGGACCAGTGAGGCAAGTTTCAGAGCTCGCATTCCATCAAAAGAGAGAGACAATCATGAAGGAGAGCCAAGAGAAGAAGACCACAGTACAAGGGAGTCTGAAAAAGATGGGGCTGATTACACCGAGGAACAATACCCTCCGGCTGATAATAAGTACAATTAACTAGAAGACCGTCTCAACGCCATGGAATTTCAGAGGGTACCTGGCCTGGATTTCAAAGATCTAGGGTTGGTTTCTGGAGTGGTTATCCCGCAAAAGATCAAAGTGCCCTCATTTGCTAAATATGATGGGGTATCATGTTCTAAGCTGCATCTCAGATCTTATGTCAGGAAGATCCAGCCACACAATGCTGACATGAATTTATGGGTGCATTTCTTCCAAGACAGTCTATCAGGGACTCAATTAGAGTGGTTCTATCAGCTGGAGGGAACCAATATCCGTAAGTGGGAAGACCTGGTTGCTGCTTTCTACAAGCAGTACCAATACAATGTTGACCTCGCTCTAAACCGTACACAACTTCAGAGCATGTCTATGGGTTCTAGTTAGGGCTTTAAAGATTATGCCCAGAAATGGAGAGACCTCACAAGAAGATTCCATCCTCCTCTAACTGATAGGGAGCTGGTGGACATGTTCTTGGGTATGTTATCCGGGCCGTTCTTCAACCATCTGATTGGAAGCTCTTCAGTTGGATTTACTGAGCTGATCTTGACAGGAGAAAGAGTGGAAGCTGGTATTAAAAGTGGTAAGATTCAAAGAGATGCCTCTTTAAGTGAAGGAAAGAGGCCTCTCATGAGAAAGAAATAGGTCAGTGCTGTTTACAACTAGAGAAGTCAGGGAAGAACCGAACACCGTCCAACGGTGGGAGCTATAATGATATCCAAACCTGCAGCTACTCAACAACAGAACAATCAATCCAGAATAGATAAGCCCGGGAGACAGTTTACCCTGATTAATATGACTTTGTCTCAAATTTTGCCATATTTGCTGAAATCCAATCTGGTTACCATGAGAGAGGCTCCCAAAAATCCCAACATTGCATCTCCTTGTTACAATTCAAATGCTCGACGTGCCTACCATTCTTAAAGTCCATGCCATGATACAAACGACTGTTGGGCTTTGAAGAACAAGGTGCGGGATTTGATTGAGGCAAAGGAGATTGAATTTGACACTCCTGAGACCCCTAATGTTATAACTACCCCTATGCCCAAGCACGACCGTGGTGTTAATGCTATTGATGATGACATGTTTGTTGTTTCTGTTGATGAACTAGCTACTCCACTCCTGACTGTTAAAATGAATCTTTTGTAAGCCAGTTTATTTCCGGGTTGTGGTGAAGATTTCCATGTATGTTTGTCTCTACCTAATGGTTGCAATTTGTTGAAGGAAGGTGTTCAGCACCTGATGGATGATAAAGAAATTTTGTTTGAGAAAACTCCAGTTACAAGTGCTCCGTGTGAAGATGTTTCTATCATTACCATTTCCGCCAATCCTCCCAAGGTCTCCTCCAAAAGACCTGTCAGGATTACATATGTTCCGAAAGTTACTCCGTTGATAATTACTTTTATGGACCTATACCATATTCCTCGGGTAAATATGTTCCCTAGAATTATGGGGCTGGCGTATATTACCATGGCGTCAAGCAAGACCTGTTGGCTATTAAAGACAAAGTTGCTGAAAGTAATGTTCCTGACGTCGTTAATATCACCGGGACTAGTAAGATAACAATAAGTGGAAGAGTTTTCTATCCCGAGATCTCTCAAAAAACTATTTCTACTCCCGTGATCATCCCTATTGTTGCTCCTGTTAATACTCCAATTACTACTCTGGTATTTGTTCATGCTGCTGCTCCTGTCAATATTCCCATGGCTTGCTGTTAGTCCTACTGTTATCCTTGCTACCGGGTCGGCCGAGACTCAGGGAAAAGAGGCATTGGTTGAGCCTGTCCGGATGAATTCATATCCATAATCCATTCCTGAGGCTTCTAAAAAGGAGTTGGAAGAGATATTGAAAATAATCAAGAAAAGTGATTACAATGTCGTAGAACAATTGGGGTAGACCCCTTAAAAAATCTTAATACTGGACCTACTGCTGTGCTCTGATGCCCATGCCAAGGATTTAGTTAAATTCCTGAAGCCTGCCCACGTGCCTCAAGAGAACTCTGCTGATAAATTCGAGAATTATGTGTCTAGTTTGACAGCTGACAACGGCATGGGATTCTCTGATGCAGACCTAACTCCCAAGGGGAGGAAACATAATGATGCCTTACATGTCTCTATTGAGTGCAGGGGAACTACATTAGCCCATGATCTGGTAGATACAGGTTCACCACTAAACGTCTTAGCCAAGAATGCTCTAGATAGGTTGGATTGTGAAGGGTTCACACTAAAGCCCAATAACATTGTAGTAAGGGCCTTCGACGGTTATAAAAGAATGGTTCATGGGGAAGTGGACATCCCTATCAAAGTTGGTACTCAAACTTTAAATTCCACTTTCTATGTGATGGACATCCGCCCATCTTACTCCTGTTTATTGGGTCGGCCCTAGATCCATGGTGCTGGTGCTGTGACTTCCACCCTACATTAGATGCTGAAGTACCTAGTCAATGGGAAAATTATCACAGTTCATGGGGAGGATGAGTACATGGTGATCCACCTGAATTCTTTCAGGTACGTTGAAATGGGCGATGAGTTAATTGAGACCCTCTGTCAGAACTTTGAGGAGGTTCCACAGACCGTTGCAACAACCAAGATTACTTCCAGTGTTCCAAAGATTACTAGGCCTCCGCAGAAAATAGCTTCCCTCAAAGATGCCAAGGCAGTCGTTGAAGAAGGAGCCCAGAGAGCTATTCGTCGTGCTCGCAACGGGGGACCACCTTTATGGATCAACAACCATGGAGTCAATGCCCTGGAAGACAATGATAGTGATTATGACATGGACAAGTGGATCTTCCCAACCATCAGCGGTGGACTCAGCAATTGGGAGGCTAAAGACTCTATGCCCATTACTTTTATTCAAGAGTAATTTGTCTTTTTTGTTTTTGAGGAAATGTAATATTTGAACAATTGAAACATTAAAGTCTTGTGTCTTACCCGAGGCACAATGGTCTATTTGTGAGGGTCATTACTTCATTTTCATATGTCATCAATAAAACATTGGACGATTCACATACAAATTTTACGCTCTTTGTTTTTCTTTTCTTCCTCTTTACTTTATCAAAAATATACATCTATGCTCTTACACACACTCACATATCAAACTGTAGATTCACATCCACTCTGGATCCCATTGATAACGGTTCTGCTATTGCTCATTATGACTTTGAAAATATTATAAACCAAGCCGAGGACGAAGATGAGGAAGATTGTGAGGTACCAGGAGAGCTTGCCATACTGTTACAATAGGAAGAAATGGCAATATAGCCTCATAAGGAGCCAGTTGAGACAATGAACTTGGGTACTAAAGAGGACAAAAAAGAAGTCAAGATAAGTGCCGATCTGGAGCATAGTGTCAAGGAACGGTTAATTCAGATTCTAAATGACTATGTTGAGATTTTTGCCTGGTCATACAAAGACATGCCTGGACTTGACACCGATATTGTGGTTTATCGCCTACCTACAAAAGAGGATTGCCCTCTAGTGAAACAAAAGGTTCGTCGTATGTGGCCAGATATGTCAGAAAAGATCAAGGCTGAAGTCATGAAACAATTCAATGTTGATTTCTTAGCTGTCACATCTTATCCATAATGGGTCGCCAATGTTGTTCCAGTACCTAAGAAGGACGGTAAGGTACGTATGTGTGTGGATTAGAGACCTGAACAGGGCAATCCCCAAGGATAACTTTCCGCTTCCCCATATTGATGTTCTAGTTGACAACACCGCACAACATAAAGTATTCTTATTCATGGATGGTTTCTCCGGATACAATCAGATCAAAATGGCACCTGAGGACATGGAGAAGACGACCTTTGTCACACAGTGGGGCACTTTATGCTACAAAGTTATGCCATTTGGACTAAAGAACATTGGGGTAACCTATCAACGTGCCATGGTAGCTTTTTTTCATGATATGATCCATCACGAGATAGAGGTCTACGTTGATGATATGATAGCCAAGTCTCAGACTGAAGAGGAGCACCTTGATCACCTACAGAAGCTGTTTGAAATGCTGAAAAAGTACAAAATGAGGCTGAACCCGAATAAGTGCACCTTTGGAGTAAGATCTAGTAAACTCTTAGGTTTCGTGGTCAGCGGCCAAGGCATTAAAGTGGATCCTGCAAAGGTCAAAGCTATACAAGAAATGCCAACTCCTCGCACTGAGAAGGAGCATAGAGGATTATTAGGATGCCTAAACTACATATCCAGATTCATTTCACATTTGACCGCTACTTGTGAGCCAATATTCAAATTACTGAAGAAAGATCAAGTAGTGAAGTGGAGTGACGATTGCCAATATGCCTTTGAAAAAATCAAGGAATATCTCCAAGAGCCTCCAATTTTGATGCCACCAGTTGAAGGAAGACCTCTGATCATGTACTTAACAATATTAGAGAACTCAATGGGGTGTGTGCTGGGGTAGCATGACGAGTCTGGTTGAAAAGAGCATACAATATACTACCTTAGCAAAAAGTTTACCGACTGTGAAACAAGATACTCAATGCTCGAGAAAACTTGTTGTGCTTTGGCATGGGATGCTAGTCGACTAAGACAGTATATGTTGACTTAAACTACCTTGTTGATATCTAAAATGGATTCTATCAAGTACATCTTTGAGAATCCCGCTCTCTTAAGAAGAATAGTAAGATGGCAAATGATCCTGACTGAATACAACATCCAATACACTACCTAGAAAGCAATTAAGGGAAGTGTACTAGATGATCATTTGGCTCATCAGGCTGTGGACGATTACCAATCCATGAATTTTGAGTTCCTGGACGAGAACATCATGTTAGTAACTGATTGTGAAGAACCTGGACTAGATAAAGGACCTGAAAAAGGATCTCGATGGGCTATGGTTTTTGACGGAGCTTCCAATGCTCTTGGCAATGGCATCGACGATGTGATCATATCTCCTGAAGGCTGTCATACTCCTTTCACTGCTAGGCTATGTTTCAACTGTACCAACAATATGGATGAGTATGAAGCATGTATCATGGGTCTCAAAGCTGCAATCGATTTAAGGATCAAGCTCTTAAGTGTGTTTGGATACTCGACTTTGGTAATCAGTCGGATCAAAGGAGGATGGGACACGAAGAATCCTAATCTCATCTCGTACAAAGAGCATGTGTTGACACTAATCCCATACTTTGAAGAAGTTATCTTTGAGCATTTTCGATGAGAGGAAATTCAACTAGCGGACACACTAGCTACGATGTAATCTATGTTCAAGGTCAGGTGGCATAATGAGGCTCCTCAGATCACCATTGAGAGGATGGACGAGCCAACATACTGTCATGAGATTGGTACTGAATAAGTAGTGGACAAACCTTGGTTCCATGAAGTCAAAAGATATCTCGAAGCCCGAGAGCATCCTGAGGGAGCTTTAGTAAATGATAAGAAGTTCCTAAGAAGGTTCTCCGCCAAGTTCTTCCTCAGTAACGGGATTCTCTACAAGTGCAACCACGACTCTACTTTGCTTCGGTGTGTAGACAAGAGTGAAGCAGAAAAGATTATGGCTGATTTACACGAAGGTACTTTTGGCACTCATTCTATTGGGCACTCAATGGATAAAAAGATCCTATGGGCAGGATACTACTGGTCCACCATGGAGGTAGACTATTATCAGCATTCACGAACTTTCCATAAATTCCAGATCTATACTGATAAGGTGCATGTGCCTCCGGTTCCTCTAAATGTATTGACTGCTCATTGTTCGTTTACAATGTGGGGCATCGATATGATTGGGGAAATCAGACCTACAACTTCCAATGGGCAATATTTTATCCTAATTTCCATTGATTACTTCACAAAGTGGGTCGAGGCGGCTTCATTTGCTTCTGTTACCAAGAACGTTGTGGCCCGATTCATCAAACACAACCTTATTTTCAAGTACAGTATTTCAGAAAGAATTATTACAAATAATGGTACAAATATCAATAATACAATGATCGCCGAGCTCTACACGTAATTCAAGATTCAGCATCATAACTCTTCTCCTTATCGGCCGATGATGAATGGCATTGTTGAAGCTGCTAACAAAAATATCAAGAGAATCATACAAAAGATGATGGTGACATATAAAGATTGGCATGAGATGTTACCATTTTCTCTTCATGGTTACCACACCACAATGCGCACATCAACAAGGGAAACTCCTTTCTCTTTAGTATACGGTATGGAAGTTATCCTGCCCATTAAGTTCTAGATCCCTTCCTTGAGGATCATGAAAGATGCATGATTGAGTGAGGACGAATGGGTTCAAAATCGACTTAAACAATTAAACCTGATTGATGAAAAGAGGCTTGCGGCTGTCTGCCATGGTCAGATATAACAAAAACGTATGATCAAAGCTTTTAACAAGAAGTTCAGATGTCAGGTATATCAGGCTGGTGACCTAGTAATCAAGCACATCATACTGCCGCAAGGTGATCCCAGGGGAAAATGCACTCCCACATACGAAGGGCCATTTGTGGTCAAGAATATATTTTCTGGTGGAGCTATGATCTTAACCACTATGGATGGTGACGACCTTCCGCACCCTGTAAATGCGGACATAGTTAAAAGATATTATGCATAAACAAAGACCCGCTAGGTCGACTGTCCTAGGAATAAATTAGGGCATCCCAGCGAACCAAAAGGGTTCAGGCAAAAATTAGGGATATACATGAAACAATTTGTACACCCGGCAAGTCGAAAACCTGAAAAGGCAGCTTGGGCAAAAAAGGGTATCCTGGTGGAATGAAAACCCAAAAGGGAGGTCCAGGAAAAAGTTAGGTATTTAAAGTGTATAACTATGTCCCATTGGATTACTTTACAACCAATCTTCAGTATCAACTATCAAGCTCAAGCGGTACTAATCAATCCAATTAGATTCGGACAAGCAGCGAAAGGGATGAGATGCTCAAAGACGTAAAGGAAATAGCAGAATGGGAACCCAATGGGATTATTTCACATAGATGTCTTTCTTTGTAAACTATTTTTGTATAATTTCCATTCTTACAAAGACATTCTCTATAATACAAAACTATTCCTTTGAAAGTGTAAAACTTCTGTTTTTATTTTTCTGTTTTGTGTGCGAAAACGTACAGTGATTATTATTGAACATATGCATTTGAATGTGATTACTGCTTACAAATATACACCTAAAAACAAAAAGGCAGTGTCTAATGACTTTAAGAAGCGGGACAATATCTAAGGGCCATCCATAAAATCCTCGCAAATGTTTTCCCAAACATATACCTTCCCCAACAAGTACAGAGACAGGGACATCCTACTGCAAGGTCTCTTCCATATTCTCAGCATGCAGCCTAATGGTGTCAGGTGTCCTCATATCCCCGGCGGAGCAAGAATCCCCAAATTACTACTCCAGCATCTGAAAATTTCCCATTGAAAGTTGCCAAGATTCTTAGGATTCCCCAGTAGGATTTCACAAAATCCCCAAGCAATGCATGGAGTTTCCCTTCCCCAACAAAGTTTATTTCTCTAACAACGAAAGTTCATCTCCCATCATTTCAACTTCAACAAATCTGAATACCTACATTCTTCACTCCCAACAACAGTCAGGGATTTATTTTCCCTAATTCAACAACATAACAATGGAACAACTGACACATTCATACATTGTATCCATACATCATTTCTACAAACATCGTAGCATATGCAGCACAAATGCATATATCACAATCTCATTTATTTTGAGAGCATCATGCAATTCATACATCATGACATCACATGAAACTTACATTACCTTTCCAGGTTAAGTTCGCAGAAAGACAAACATTATCAACTTATACAACAGGTCAAAGATTAACGCCCAAAACCAGACGGAAAAACCATCTACACGACTAAATGGTATGAACTCCCGAAGCAAGACATGTTTACCAACAAATACAGCAGGTCACAAATTAATTCCCGAAGCTGGACGGGGAAACTATCTATGTGACCAACAAAATAAGTCCCAGATTGACACCTGTAACAAGCCAGGAAAACTATATGTTGGATAGATTGATTGTAGATTAACACCTAAAACAAGCCAGGAGAACTATCTACATAAGAAGATTGAAGATTAATACCTGTAACGAGCCAGGAAAACTATCTTTCTTTCTCAGGTCAGAGATTAATACCTATAACAAGCCATGACAACTATCTCAATGACCGACAAAAACAAGTTCAAGATTAATACCTGTAACAAGCCAAGACAACTATCTGTGGACGACTCATTGTAGATTAATACCTAAAAACAGACAAGAAAGCTATCTACATGAGCATATTCAAGATTAATACCCGAAGCAAGACGAGAAAACTATCTTTATTTCTAAGGTAAGAGATTAATACCTGTAACCAGCCATGACAACTATCTCAATGACCGATAATTTTCAAGTTCCATATTAATACCTGAAATCAGACAGGACAACTATCTGCGAGCAGTTGGTTGTAGATCAACACCTGAAACTAGACAGGAAAACTATCTACACGATCGGACGAAGAAATCTTACACGGATTCCTTCTCAACTTTCCAGATGCAGTATAACACGGACTTATCCTAAAGTATCCCCACACAGGCTCATTCTCATATATCTCTGGATGCAGACTAACATAGACTCCTCCTGAAACAGCCCTACACAGGCTCTTTCTAATACATTTTCAGATAACAGTTAATTCCATTATCCCTAGCAAGTTAATGTGAAGCCTGGATTTCAACTAGAAAATAGCAAACTTTCATCTCTCCAGAGATAACTCTTCAACAGAGCCTTGGACAACTGAAGTTCCTAGACTCTATTCCCCACAGAGTTTTCCTCAAGAAGGAGAACAATAAAAACCCACATTCCCCAACGGACTCCTCCTCAGACAGCAAGAACAGGAACCCCCAAAGGGACCATGTGTGAAATCAACATCTATTTTGGATGGAATCTTTAAGGCCATCTCGGATGACTCTCTGTCATCTTCTCTAAATGGCATCTGTAAGCCCATTCTCGTCGTCATCAACTAACAATGTTACTTAATGCGAGTGCGAATTTCTGGGCACTCTATTGTTCAATCATCTTCTACCTTCAGATCATGAAAGGCAGACAAGCCAATCTAAATCCGCATGTTTAAGAAGATTGAACAGGGGCAGTAGTTGTACCCCAAAATTTGCCCTATAATGTTTCCCTTATATGGGTGGTTACAAACACTTGCCTAAATAAAATGAAAATTTTTAATGTTAAAAAAGTTTCTTTCGATTGGCAGTTCAACAATGTCCTTCAATTAGCATCTGAGCAGGGTACTTCGATTGGCATCTGAGCAAGCTTCAATTGGGCGCTGAACTTCTTTTGACACAAGCCTGATTCACAAGCTTCAATTGGGTGTTGGGCCACTTTGATCAAGTTCAAATCACAAGGCTTCGAATGCACATTGGTTGCTTCAGGCTTTCCTTTAATTTACAAGGCAAAAACTTCCTCCATGCCTGCTTCGATTCACAAAATAGTAGTCCCCTGCAGACAAGCTTCGATTGAACATCTAAAGACCCATTGGAGAAAGATTTGGTCCACAAGTATCATTCCAGCATGGTCTTCTCTGTGCTTGCCTTCAATGCATAAGGCACAAACCCCCTCTTCAACTTGCCTTCAGCGCACTAGGCTAATACTCCCTCTGTGCATGCCTTCAACACACAAAGCAAGAATCCCCTGCAATTTTGTTTCGATTCACCATCAGTGAACTCCTACATACCAACTTCGATTAGGCGCTGAGTATCCTTCGATCAAGCCTAGTTCATAAAGCTCTCACTGGAAAAAAGGCCCCTTCATCTTGTCATCAACATACGTATGCCTCTTCATGCTTGTTAGGCAAAAAGATTCTTCATGCTTGCCTTGGTTTCACAAGGCAAAGACCCATCAGCCTGCCTTCGATCTACAAGGCAAAAGACCCCTGTCACTGGTCTTCGACTCACAAGGAAAAGGCCCCCTCTTCAGCTTACCTTCAGCATACAAGGCCAAGACTCCTTCATATTTTCCTTCGATCCACCAGGAAAAGAGATTCCTTTGACCCATAAGGCATTGACTACCTTTGTGCTAGCTTCTCCTAGGAAATGGCCTCTTTTACGCTTGCTTTGACCTGCCTCATGCTAGCATCCACAAGGCATGGGCTGCCTTTGTGCCAGCTTCGACTGGGCAATAGTCCCCTTTGAAACAGTTGTGTACAATTCAACACGCATGATAATCCCTTCGAAGGCGCATTCATGTGTCCCTTCGAAGAAGCATTCATTGGTCCATTCGAAAGACACATGATTATTGAAAACAAGTTTGCTTTGTGATGGGTCTCGGTCCTACATGTGGCCAGGCCCAAGCATGGCACTTGAAGGTGGTGATAGAGAAGGTTTTCGATTGGCCATATTGAAGTTTTCGGTTGATTTGTTTGAATCAAACGGCTAGCTGAGTAGGGGCTCAATTGAAGTGGCCCTAATGATGAGACTTGAGCCATTCGAAGGACACACCTTGGTGGCCCATTAGAAGAGGGCACAAGGCATACATATGGACTATTCGAAAGACATTCAAAAGATCCATTCGAAGGATATACAAGAGGTCCAATCGAAGGACAGGGACTGAAGGCACTCGAAAGCCATTTGTGTCCACATTCATTCAAATTCAAAAAAAAAGAGACAAGAATTCCATACCTTTGGCCAAGTTTCAAATATTTGTTTATGGCTCTTAAAGAACATTATTGAGCATGCTTATTTTCATCATAGATGGTCCCCTTCATCTTCTCTATATAAAGGTGGCATTTGCAAGCCTCAAAAATGGATACACAACCTAGAAAGAGTCACGAAAAAATTGCCTGAGAAGAACCACACAAAGTTGCAAAAATTGTCCAAAGTTGTGAAATCCAAACAACGAATTCCAGCCATATTCAATCCCTTCTAAGCCTTCCATCAACTCCCTGGAGGTTCCAAAAATCCATTCCAGACATCACACAAGCCCAACGCACTCCAAAACGCACGCACGATCTATCTCCGATTTGGTAAAATTGCATGATCTCAAACTTGCATTACATACGATCTAAATGATTTTTATATGCATACATATGTTCATATTGATGTTTGAGAATGTTTAGATCCATTACATGCAAGGTTTGGCGTGAGGACAAAGATTTTCCATTTTTAGGGCAAATTTTCAGGCGTGTATGATTCTCAATGTTAGAGGCCATTTCAGGGGAAACTACCCCCATGGTTAAATTAGCATACCCCAATTTAGGGGGGGTAGCCTAAAGCTTTTGCCATGAATCTCTCTTTTTTGCAGGTTCACTTTTTTGTTTGGCCGGAGAAGATGACCGGAGGGCAGCTCCGGCATCCCTGAAAATATTTGACTCTGGTCAAAGCTGGCATGGCAGTTTTGTGTTACCTAATGGACCCATTCAAATATATCGGGCGCGCGCGTTTGAAATTCGGGAATATAATAGAATTCTCTTTATATTATTTTTGTGTTGTCATACTAACGAATGAACAGGATGACACAGTGGCAAGACAGTGTGTGTTAAGGTCTTTCCAGCGTAGCAAGGCTGTACACGCGCACCATAGGCCATCAGATCCATGCTTTCCAATGTCAACGCAGCCAGATCCAAGCGCACCAAGTATACATCCCCACCATGGACATCCAAAGGATCCCCTGATCCATATAGCCTATGGGCCCCTTCATACATGGGCCTGACAATTTCAAAAACGCACCCCATTTACTTTAGACATCAGGCCCATTTTATTTTCTATTTTTCTTTTCAACTTTTTATTTGTTTTATATTTTATTTCTAAAACCCTTTTTTATCAAATCATAAAAATCACAAAAAATAATAGACTTAGGATTTTTCAATTAATTTAAATTTTCATAATTTCATTTAATTAATTATTTTGACCTTTTTTTAATTAATTTAAAATCAACTAGATTTATATTTATTTCATTCAAATATTTTTCTTAATAAAAACACAAAAAATATTAGAATTAGTTTTATTTTATTAATTAGGATTAAATTTAGTCTTTCTTATTTAATTTAATTTAATTATTTTCTTAGAATAAACAAAAGCCAAAAGATTTTCTTATTTCACTTAGAATGTTTTTTAGGTTTTAGACGTTTCTCTCCATTTCGCACGCGTTGTTTATTTTCGCATCTTTTCTATACTAATGTATCTGCTGATGGAATGTAATAGTTATTAGGATTTTTACTATTTTCCTTATTTTTATTCCCCTAAGTTTTTGTACATTGTAAATATCCCCCACCCCGAAGCTATGTAATAGTGTAGGGATTATTTTCGCACTTTACATTTTTTCTGTATCACATTAACTGTTAGTAATTAGGCATGTATGAAAAGACTAAAATCAAACGCTAGAAAACTTAACACAAGACTAAAATAACTGAACATAACACACCATGCACATATACACCTCTAGGGTACCCCACTTCGGTTGCCTTCGGAAAACAATCACAATTCTCGAAACGTGATAAGTTTTAGTGGTTGTCCTCTAGTTTGAAAGATTACAAGTTCCTTGATGACCCTCTCGATGTTGCCTCGGTTAAATGTGATCTTAGAACTTTAGGACAGTTACTAAAATTCCTTTCCAAGTTGCCTTCGTGACCGTAACGTCCCCTCGAATATCCCTAAAACATCCAACGATAGGGATACCTACTCACTAATAGTAGGATAACACTGTCTGAAGGATGGGAGGAAAAGAAATACTTTTTCGAGTACAAGTAGATAGTTGTTAGATGCTTGCTCAAGCAAAACAAACTTTCACACTTACACATTTCAAAAACAACTTTAAAAAACATTTGCTTTGTCAACACTCTTGAGGACTGATACAAGAGTTATCACAAAGCGAATCGCCGCACTAAGGCATTTCAAAACATTTTTTCAAAACACACAAAGCACAAGAAATTTTCAAAACATGAGCTAGTATCTAAGAGCCCGTAGATAACTACGGATGGAAAGGGTGCTAACATCTTTCCTTTCCATAATCTACCCCCTTACTCAAAAAATTCTCGAAAAGGTCTTTTTCTGTTCTTTTCACCCTTTCCTTAATTTGGATAAAAAAAGTCGATGGCGACTCTTGCTTACCGCACCATTTGCAAACACAAACGCAAAACTAGTATTAACAGTCGGTTTTGCCACCGTATCACAAACATTTATCACGCCTTGGGGAACATTTTTATATAAGGTGACGCTGTTTATTTTGAAAATGTCTGGGAAACATATCAGCGTGCCATGGGTACTCTCTGTCATGATATGATTCACAAGGAGATTGAGGTATATGTGGACGATATGATTGTTAAGTCTGACACGGAAGAGGAGCATCTGGTTCATTTGGAGAAGTTGTTCGAGAGACTGAGGCAATTTCTGTTGAGGTTGAATCCAAATAAATGCACCAAAAATAGAAAAGGAAATCAGTGGTTTCTTGGGGAGGTTAAATTATATTTCCCAGTTTATTTCTCATCTCACAGCCACGTGTGAACCTTTATTCTATTTGTTAAAGAAAAATCAGACGGCAAGGTGGAATGAAGATTGTCAGAAGGCATTTGACAAAATAAAGGAGTATTTGCAGGAACCCCCGATACTCATGTCGCCGATGGAAGGAAAGCCATTAATCATGTATTTAACTTTGTTGGAAAACTCTATGGGTTATGTCCTCAGTCAGCATGACGAGACAGGGAAGAAAGGACAAGCCACTTATTACTTGAGTAAGAAGTTTACGGAGTGCGAGTCAAGGTACTCATTGCTAGGAAAGACTTATTGTGCACTTGCTTGGGCTACCAGACGTTTAAGACAGTACATGTTAACTCACACCACCTACTTGATATCCAAAATGGATCCAATCAAGTACATTTTTGAGAAGCTGGCACTTACAGGAAGGGTATCCCGTTTGCAAATGATACTCACTGTGATATTCAGTACACTATGCAAAAGGCGATTAAAGGTAGTATATTGGCAGATCACCTTGCTCATCAGCCCATGGATGATTATGAACCGATGAAGTTTGTCTTTCCATATGAGGAAATAGTGTACATTCAGGATTGTAATATACCAAGCCCAGATGAAGGACCTGAGCCCGGATCATTTTGGACGCTTGTGTTCGACAGTGCCTCCAATGCCATGGGCAACAATGTCAGAGCTGTTATCACTTCCCCTGAGGGATTCCACATTCCTTTCACATCTCGTATTTGCTTCGGTTGTACTACCAATATGGCCGAATGTGAAGCTTGCATTTATGGCATTTAAGCAGCAATCAACCTACGGATCAAATATTTGAAAGTTTACGAGGATTCAAATCTTGTTATTATCCAGATTAATGGAGATTAGGAGACTCGTCATCAGAACTTGATTCCCAATCGTGAGCATGTTATGAGGTTGATTCCATACTTCGAAGAGATCACATTTGAACACATTTCCAGAGAAGAGAATAATCTAGTGATGCGCTGGCAACTTTTTCCTCCATGTTCAATGTTAAGTGGGATAGTGAAGCACCCTCCATTACCATCAGAAGGTTGGATGAGCCAACTTTTTGCTTTGAATCCAATTTGGAATCAGACAATAAACCTTGGTTTTATAATATCAAAATATATCTTGAAACACAAGAATACCCTGAAGAGGCATCCGTCACAAATAAGAAGTTCTTGAGAAGATTTTCGGCCAAGTTCTTTCACAGTGGTGGTGTGTTGTATAAGAGGAATCATGGTGGTTTACTGCTCAGATGCATTGACAAAAGAGAAGCAGCTAGGATCATTGAAGAGATACATGAGGGTGACTCTGGGACTCATTCCAGTAGGCATACCATGGCGAAAAAGAGTTTGCGAGCTGGTTATTATTGGTCCACCATGGATATTGACTGTTACAATCATGCACGGATTTGCCACAAATGTCAAGTCTATGCTGATAAGGTACATGTGTTGCCCGTACCACTGAATGTATTGACTTCCCCTTGGCTGTTCGCGATGTGGGGTATTGATATGATTAGTAAGATCGAACCAACAACATCCAACGAACATCATTTCATTCTGGTTGCCATCGATTATTTCACAAAATGGGTCGTAGTTACGTCTTATGCCAATGTCACCGGACAAGTGGTAACCCAGTTCATCAAACACAATATTATCTATCGTTACAGAGTGCCTGAAAAGATCATTACCGACAATAGGTCTAATTTAAACACAAAATGATGAAGGAGCTTTGCGAGTCATTCAAAATCAAGCATCATAACTCTTCCCCGTATAGGCCGAAGATGAACGGCGCTGTCGAAGCAGCCAATAAGAACATCAAGAAGATTATATAGAAGATGGTAGTAACTTATAAAGATTGGCACGAGATGCTTCCCTTTGCTTTACATGGATATCGTACTACTATGCGTACTTCAAATAGGGTAACCCCATTTTCCTTGGTCTACGGCATGGAAGCAGTGTTACCTGTAGAAGTTGAAATTACTTCTCTTAGGATCATGATGGATGTTAAGCTTGATAAAGGTGAATGGGTGCAAAATCGTCTGGATCATTTAGACTTATCGATGAGAAGAGGTTGACAGATGTATGTCATGGTCAGGTATATCAGCAAAGGATGAGGAAAGCTTTTAACAAGAAGGTGCGGCCCCAGTGTTACAAGCCAGGTGACCTTGTGCTCAAGAGGATAATTCTTCCCAAGGGGGTCCCAGAGGAAAGTGGGCTCCGACTTATGAAGGACCATTCGTGGTCAGAAAAGTTTCTCTGGTGGAGCGATGATGCTCGCAACCATGGATAGAGAATACTTCCCTTTTCCTGTGATTGCTGACGTAGTTAAAAAATACTTTGCATAAAAAAAAGAGGACCCGCTAAGTTGAAAACCCGAAAGGGAAGCTTAGGCAAAAAGAGGGTGTCCCGGTGAATCGAAAAACCGAAAGGAAGATTCAGGCAAAAGTTAGGGACTTAAAGCAAATGACTATGTTCAACATGATTTCCTTTGTTTCTTTCTTTCGGTTACCTGACACAGGTTTAGAGCCAATCCATGATGGTTGTGTCAAAAGCAGGAAGGCAAAGACATTAAAGTCATAAGAGTTATAGCAGAATCAGAACTTGATGGATATTCATATTCACATTGCCATTTGTAAACACTTGTTTGTTTGGATTTTGCAATTGTCTACTTCCAAATGTAAACTCCTTCTCCATAGGCTAATTTCTCAAATCAATAAAAGATCCTCTTTAATATGTTCATATAACTTCCCTTTTATTGTTTTGTTTGCAAAAATGTCCAATATTGTTTTATAAACATATGCACATAAACTTTGCTGGCCCTACATGAACATGATGATCTAAGTTATAATAGCTTGAAATACGGATAATAAATACAACTGTCATGTTATGCAAGGGGCATGTTCATTTCCTTCTTGTTAATGCTCATCTACTTTCTTGTGGGTACTTTGCTAAGTTGTTCCATGGCCCCATACTGGGGGCAAAGGTTTATCTCTTCCCTTTGAATGCTCTTTTCTTCAAAAAGACAAACAAAAGAAAAACCATTCACAACTTCTCTTCATAATGTAGAGGTCATGGGTCAGGATACGATCCAGATTACAGTGCATCGTCCAGATTGACAAGTCCGGATGGAGATGATCTTCTTCCATGGTAGCATTTTTCTTTGCTGCATTTTCATGTGTATCTTGATTGGCTGTTTTAACATTGTCTGCATGCAGGAACTTGTCTATTTTTTAGTGTTAACCTTGATGCGCTGGATATGTTTTCTTTGAAGAAATTCTTTTGTTTTAAACCATTCATTATCACTCTTTAAACGATTTTTTGGCATTTTGATACCAAATGTGCCAACTCTTTTGCTTAGTCAAAAGATTGGAGGAAGGGCGATATCTCTGATTGTATGCTTTTGGGTAGAACCATGTTGACAATGTACAAGCCTTGTTTCAATCCCCAAACACTGGAGATATAAGGGAGATAGACCCTCGTTAACCCCTCTGAGCCTTCAAAGTAGGAGTTTATATTCTGCACGAAAGAAAACCCTTATTTTAACCCAGGGCAAGGTAAATGTTCAGTTAATTTGATCAAGCATTCAAATTTCAGAAGGAGTGTCCCCTCTGAGGATCACCATATTTTATCCCTCGCATTATGAGGTTGAAAAATGATCAAAACAACAATGGTTATTTCCCCAGTGAAAAAAACAAACAACAACAAACAACAAAACAAAAATCCTAAGGTCGAGATCAAATCGATACAACAAAGGTTATCCCTTGCCGACCAAGGAATAAGGCAGTCACTTTCTTCCAAAAAAGTTCAAAGACTTAGGGTCACACAACTTGTTCAAAATGGAAAGTATGAATAAGAAAGAAACAAAAAAAAGCCCCTCTAAGTTAGAACTTAAGAAAATTTATTTAGGCAAAAGTTAGGGCATCCCGCTGGACTTCTAAATTGAAATCCAAAAGAATTTGTCCAGGAAAAAATTAGGGAAAGCGGAAAATTTGAAAAGCCTTAAAGGCAGAAAAGGATTATCCAATAAAAATCCTCATCAAAAGAAAATTCGTGTGATCGAATATCCAAAAACCAAAGGTTAGGTCACTGTCGTGTCCAAAAAAAATTGTTGTGGTTCCTCAACCATCATAAACTCTTTTGAGAGAGGAATGCACGTGTCAAGATTAACTGAATTTAGGATTGGAGAACATCACGAAGGGGGTGGGCACCAAATAACTTCAGCCTTAAAAAACTTTTTTCTAAAAAAAACCATGAATCAGGCCACGTTACAACCATTAAAAGTCCTAACTGAAACATAGGTTTAACTCGAAAGCATACTACAACAGGATAGTGTTTCCTAAATTCCCAAATATGTGTTGCATATCCATGTTGGTATCTTATCGCCTGCATCATGTACATTTTTTTAATAAAAAAAAGGAGAGGAGAAGTTTTAAAATTTTGCACTCTAGCTAGTGATTCATTCACAACAGAGATGCGACATCTTTATATTCAAGGATTTCAATTTCAAGGTTTACATAATTGTCGCATCAGGGTGTAGCGGTAGAAATGTTTAAGACTAAGCCATTGGATTGACTAGACTTATACAAATCAAAATAAAAATCACCACCACACTTTATTGTTTCCAAAGGAATGGGAAAAGAGAGAGTAACCCAAAAAGAGGGGGAAAGATTCAAGGTAAGGGGGTTGGTTATGCAAAGGGAAGGTATTAGTAGCCTAAACATCTACGGTACTCCGCAGGAACCTCTTTGTAAAATCTGTATATTTTGGTTATAAAATGTTGTATAAAAATAGATGGTGGAGGTGAGAAAAGAAATATATTTTTTATGGTTTTTGCACCCGCCGCAGTTGCGAACCTTTAGTTCCTACGTACCACCTTCCGTGCAATAGGGGATCAGGGTACACGTAGTTCCTCTTTAAAAAATTTAAAATACAAGTGTGTTAGTTTATTTTATGAGATAAGACATCATCGTTATTGTCCGTGTGGAAAACATACTTACTACCCACAATCATGAGAAAGGAGAATTTGCATCATCTCAAAGTGGAGGATATGACTTGGATTTTTAAAATCAACAATGCTTCACTCAACACCCAAGTGGAAAATATCACTCTTTAATACATATTGTAGAAGTATAGTTGTTTGCATAACTACAAGGATTGACAAGAGCCTAATCTTTTGAGAAAAGTTTGAGATGAAAGCCAAGATGGCAAAATGGTTTGAATGAGATTGATTGATTTTTAATCTTCTCACAAAAAATGATAAAGTATTAATAATGTTGATTGAAGTTTATTCATGAAAATGTTTGAAAATGCATGGACCTAAGTCCAAGTTTATTATCAAAGTGGTTCAAGTTTAAAAACAAGAAGAGTTTTCAAAAGGAGGGAGAAGATTTTTGAAATTAAAGAAGATGGGAGGAGAAGAAGAGGCTATCTTAAAGTATAAGGTAAGAGCCAGGGATATGAACCATCTAACCAATAAAAAGCCAATACTTTAAATTATGAGCCAAGATAGAATTCTCATTCTTTGGATTGAAACCAAGCAAGCAAAGATACTAGACCTCTTGAGAGAACCAAACTTCAAGTGTATTAAGTCTTCATAAAAATTGGACAGAGTAACGGCTGTATACGGGTGAATTCCAGATTACAAACAAAGAATGTAATCATAATAACCTACACACAAAAACAAACAAACAACCTAATATCTTGAGGTAAATCTCAAGAACTCCAGACAAAATATATATTAAGGTCACAAGGTCTGCCACATAGGCCAAGGTTTCTATTCCTAAGTCCAAGAAGTCCAATACTCCATAATGCCAAGGATAGTAACCAAATAGTCCAAGTATCATTAAAGTTTTTTATGGTTCATGTTGATTATTAGGTGTCTTAAAAGTAAATGGTGAATAAAGCATAAAAAATAAAGGGCATAAAGTAAAAACAAAAGGTAAAATCAATTATTAGTGATTAGTGGTTAGTTGGATGATCATCTTGAAACTTGCATTTGGAACTCATTAGGGGATTGGTAGAACCAAAGCCTCCACACAACAAGTTGCATTTGCTTTTTTTCAAGTATATCATCCATTTGGAATCCTCAAAAGTATCATTTAATGATCAACGATGTTTAAGTGATTCGCGTTGACCAAATGTGTTGTAGATCCATTAGAGGATTGGTAGAACCAAAGCCTCCACACAATGAATCTCAAGGTTATTGGATCAAACAGATCAAATTAACATACTTGGGCTTACAAACATATGTTTGGGCCACGAATGATCATTTATTCGAATCGGGATAAAATTTAGCGTTATGTTAAGCAATCGTAAGTGGACTTATATAGAAGTCACACCTATTTTGAGGTCGGTCAATTGCAATCTATGCGCCATTTGTTTTGAGATATGATATAGAGATCATGCTCCAATAACACTTAGTGCAATAAGAAAGGGATCAAATGGAGAGGGGTGGGGAAGAATATACAAATCACATTTGAATTAAATTTTAATCAAACTATTATTAAAATTATTCATCCAGTTTTATGGAGTTAGACTCAACACTATGGATCCAATGATGTTAATAAAGTTCATGATCAAAATTCAACCCAAGTCAGCCAGAAAATAATCACAAAACAATATTGCATTTAATATATACATTAAAAAAGGTTTTAAATTTTTTTTAAAAATAGAAATAAGAAAAAACTAATCAACTATATTCAAATTAACCAAGAAAAATTAAGTAAGGCCATAGAAAAATCAGAAAAGGACTCAAATATTTTTATGAAACTTTTGGCAATTTTTAAAAGTCAGAAACTATTTTAAAACTAATTAAAATTGTTCAAACAAAAAGAAAATAGGTCAAAAAATAGTAAACATCAATATAATATTCTATAAAATTTTCAAAAAGTCAGAAATATGCAAAATGGTATTTATGATTTTTTTTTAGAATTAAAAAATGTCAGAAAGTATTTTTAAAGTAATTAAAAGAAAACAAATAATGCAAAAAATATAAAAAATATCAAATATCAAAATAAAAGTATGAAAAAATATTCATGAGATCAGAAATAATTCAAAGTATTTTTGTGAATTTTTTCATGATTTTTGGATAAAAAATAAAAGAGTTATGAATTTTTGAAAATTAAATCAATTAAAATATAAAATCAGAAAATAAAATAAAACCAAAAAGATATGGGCCATCAGATCATAGTCAAAACGCGTTAGTAAGCTAATTCAATGGACCAGACGCATTGTGCTTAATGTGGACCTTAGTGGGATGCGCAGGGAATTAGAAAAAAGGCAGCCAATGAAATTAAAACGTTTGGTACACTATCTTTGGCTGAGACGAGACCTGTCATCATCTTCAACCTCCAGCCACCCTGTAATGGAGATTTTGTGAGATCCTTCAAACGGTAAAATTAGGATCACAGACCAGTATCATTGAATTCGTCTCTTCAAGACGATCCTAACACCACCATCGCGCCAAATTTATATAAAGTATACAAAGAGATATGAATCAAAAACCCAGAAAATAACGAGCACCTTCAATTTGAGATTTCTCTCTCAATTCTCAATGGATTTAAAAATTGTAAGAAGCATTAGAATCAGGAGAAGGAGTAGAACATGTTAGTGCTTTATTTGGATCCAAATGATGGAGAATTATACCTTTTATAAGTTCAAAAAAGAAGCGCTGAAACTGGACTTCTGTATCTTGGATTATGGCTCATTTTGTTTGGTTTAAATGCTGGAGAGTTTGTATGATGCTTGAGGAAGATGAATGTGCAAAGAATTTTGGAGGAAAAGGCTGGAATCTCATAAACTAATTTCAAAAATTTCAATCTCGTGTGAGGTTTTGACATAGTGTTTTTGGCTCTCAAAGCTTGAGGAAATGAATGGGGGATGACCCTCTATTTATAGGGAATCAAATGGAATGTTCAAGCGTGTGAAATGATGAAGTTTGGAGCGAAATCGTGTAAACCTGATACACGAGCAAAGTGTGATTTGATTTCCATCAAAACTCATCAATTCCTTGCGTGTTAAGGCTCTAATTCACTTTGGCAACTTGCTTAAACATGTTTAGATCACAAACGTGTGCTAATTTGATGTTTAGAGGTCAAAACATGAATTTCAAATTCTGACTTATGAAGAAACTTCAGTTCCAAGTTATCAAGTTCAATCCAATGGCATTCTCAGCTCAAGGGGTCTTAAGGCATGATTCTTGATGCTTTAGAAAGATGAGGTTACAAGATTTGCAATTGAAAAAGAATGGAATCAAATGGATCCTTTAGCTGAAAGTTGCATTGGGTCAAAGTTGGGAAAAAAAGGTTGACTTTCCATACTTAGAAATATTACAAATTTTTCTTCAAAAGTGACCTATAATATTTTGCATCCAAACATGGCCTTCCACTTGGAATTTGCTCTTGCCCAAAATATATGGAATGAAATAGACCTCTTAAATGAAACTTTGAAACTTGAACCTTTCAAAATATCCAAAAATTGAGAGAGTTATGAATTGTTGAAGTTGGTAAAAAATCATGAAATGACCTATAATCTTTTGTATCCTTAGGGCATCTTCCATCCATTTTATCACTTTTCACATAAAAGAAGGCATAAAGGTAACATATTCAAGATCATTATGGAAAATGAGTGGGCTCAAGGTGATAAAAATTGACCAAGTCATGAACATTTGAAGTCACACATGAGAAATTGGGGGTTCATCTAGACGACTTGTAATCTTTCTTCATCATAAAGCTTCTTCCACATGAAAACTCCTTGGAACTTTTGAAGTGATTTGTTGATAACCCTTTGAAGAGAAGGATGTCTTTGGAATCACTCAAAAATACCAAAATATGAGCAAGATATGTTTCTTTGAAATTCAAAACCCTAGCTCCTAGATCAAGAAAAATGCCTTGAGGAACTTTGACAATTTTGAACAAACTTCTTGTATCAACATAAATGTTTTGTAAATAGAATTTGTTGAGGATATAAATGAGAACTTATGGTCACCAAAACCACTTCCATGTCTTGAGAAATAAGATAAATATGCATTTGTGACCAATGGGAACAAGCTTTGTCCAAGCATGATAACTTCTCCAATCAACCCCTTTGCATTTTTGAATCAATTTGATAATTTGAAATATGATGAACCCAAAATAAACCTTGCCATGCCATTTCTTACAAAACAACTTCAATGATGAGGTTTTCACTTCTTAAAATTTATTGACTAGGGCATGGAAATAAACTCATGAACACATGGATCAACTTGCTAAGCCACATTGCCTTTACCTACATTATTAACAAGTAAGACAAACCTACATTGCATTTTATTAATTAAAATAAAATCAAGACAAAACATTCATGATCACAAAAGAAAACAAGTCAAGGTGCTTGGTGATTCCTCAAAGAGCAAAGCTAAAGATAGGGAGAAGAACCAAAAACCCTAATGTGATCTTGTTGTGATTGAATCAACATGGTATGATGAAGGGATCTTAGGGGGGGAAATTGGGGTACAACACAGGGTTTTCATTTCCATGATAAACATTCTCCTGCATACAAAACAATTTGTTTGACACCAAAAAGAGTGTATGCAATAAACACCATTGAAGAGCTTAATATTGTCAGGAGGGGAAGACTCGACTATTCCGTTGGACAAAGGCCTTTCGTGTCATGAAAGGTGTTAGTGTAAAAATAATCCCTTACTATTTTTAGTAGTGCTGATGATTGGAAGAAAGTTCCACTTCCCCAGTAAAGTTAACGATGTTCGACTATCTTTGTGGTTTATGTTATGGTTGCGTACCAGTGACTCATAAATCCCCAGCGAAACACCCTTCAAAGGAGTTTTATTTCCTCAATGAAGTTCCAGTTCCTCAACGAAGTTTTGTTTCCTCAAAAAAAGGTTTCATTCCCCACATCTGATCCATTATCTTGCTGTCACTCTCAACGTGACTGTACGTTGTCCTTTCCAGAAATTTATAGTCTTGCCCTGATCTTTCTCCAACAACAGCCAATTTCCATTTTGGCGTTCTTTTTCAGAAGCTACTGTTTTTCCTTGATCTTCTCTAATAGAATTCACAATTTATTTTTGCAACTCCTATTGGTGTTTGCGGCCTGTTTCTACAGGTTTCCCAATTAGTTCTCCCTACGGAGTTCCAGCTCTTCAAGGGTTCCTCCTCAGCGGTTCCTTATATCTTCTTTTCTACAACAGATTTTGCAATTTATTTTTGCAAGTCTTGTCAGATTCTGACATCTGGGTTGTTGGCCTCTCGATTGGTTATTCCCCAGTGAAGCATTCAAACATGCATCATTACATTGCATCTAATAAAACACGTAGCATTTCCATTATATGGAGCATTACGTTACATTAAAAAAAGCTTCAAACATGCATCAGAACATAAGCCCTTATTGTTTCTGTTTTCCCCAGCGATTTTCTGACTCTTCAGATTATATCCCCAGCGAGGTCTTCACCCTCATTATCTCAGTTTCACCATACAAATATCCTTTTGATGATTAATCATTTGAAAAGTTGAGTGTCCACTCTTGATTGTATTTCAGTTTCACCCTGGCACGGTCTTCTCGGGTCTTCACTACTTTCGTCGGTTCATTTCAATGTCTATTGATGTACCTTTTGAATATCAGTTTTGCCATGGTATTCACTTTCAGCAGGTTTTTAGTTTTACGCCCTAATCACCTTGCTTTGGGTCGAGCTCTGAGTCTCGTGTCCTCACCCACACATGAAATCCAGTTTCGTCTTGGTACTCATCTAGTTTAGTTCGCCTAACTAGTTATTGAGTAGAGTTTCGTCTCATTTTTGTTTTCATACCTTTGACCCCTTTGAAGGTTTTCGTTTACTGAGTCTCTTTGCAGTGTTCGTGTTGCATCCCTGGTTGAAATCAGTCGATTTTGTTCCTTGTATTTTTCTATCAGTTTTCATCACTATTATCCATTGATCTGAGACTAGCAGGTGCTCTAAGAAACATGCACTCTCATCACTTTTCTTTGCGTCGAGTTTCGATCTCGTCGCATATGCATGAAATCTAGTTTCGTCGTGGTACTCATCTAGTTTAGTTTCGCCTAACTATTTATTGAGTCGAGTTTCATCTCATTTTTGTTTTCATACCTCGGACCCTTTGATGGTTTTCGTTTACCGAGTCTCTTTGCAGTGTTCTTGCTGCGTCCCTGGTTGAAATTAGTCTCTTTTGTTCCTTGGATTCTTCTATCAGTTTTTGTCACTGACATCCATTGATTTGAGACCAACAGGTGCTCTAAGAAACATGCACTCTCATCACTTTTGCTATGGGTCAAGTTTCGCCTCGTTACCCGTGCGTGAAATCCAGTTTCGTCCTGGTACTCATCTAGTTTGGTTTCGTTTAACTAGTTTTTGGGTCGAGTTTCGTCTCATTTTGTTCCTCACGCCTGGGATTCTTTAATTTCCTTCACGTTGTCTATCTTAGGCTGAGATTAGAAAGTGTTCCTAGAATTATGCACTCTAGCCACTTTGCCCCACATACTTTTCTTTTCCAGCAGTAGTTTTTCCTATTCTCTGTGGTTTGAGTCTTATTTCACCCCTTTTTATGGTCCTGTTTTGTCCTGGCGCATTCATTATGAAGTTTAGTTTCGTCCACTCTTCTTAGTTTTAGTTCTATTTCAACTTTATTTATATATGCAATATAATTTTATTCTGATGCATGTCTTGGGAGGTCCAATGTTCATTAAACCCCTTTTTTGCTAAATTCAATCTCGCTTGGTATCCTCTTAATCCCGCGCCTGTTGGTTTTCTTTGTCTTTGAGGGGTTCTTCTTTTTATTCAAGAGTGTAAATTTTTGGGTTCTTTTATATTCAATCATCTTCAACTCTGAACACTCGAATGTTTTCACTTTTCTCCCTTATCTAGTTAAAGATAATTGAATAGGGGCAGCTGTTGCACCCCAAAATTTACCCTCTTGATTTAGGCTTATGTTTCATCATAAACATCATATTGCATTGCATTCATGCATTGTGTATGGATCAAAGTATTTTGGTTGTCAAGTCTCCCTCAAGCTTTGGAAGATTGATTGTATTGACAAGTTGCTCAAGGAGGGCCCTATTATCTAAACCTCTGGATCTTTCAAGCCTAAAGGTACCACATATCTCAAGATATCTTACACACCTCATTGGATCGTCAGAAGATTGAGTATTGTGTTGTTTATAAGGAGAATCAAATCCTTTGGATTCATCAGTCAAAACTAGGGTTTTGCCCAAGTTGGAGTTATTTGGTTCTATATGAGCCAAGTATTGAAGCATCATTCTTTTATCATCATTGGAATCAATTTTGTGCAAAAAGCCTCTCTTGATGCCCAGAGGAATTATGGGTTTGATGCTTGACTAGTTATCTCCTAGTGTAGAGTGCAAAACTAGGGTTGGAGTCTTAATCAGAGATTCTTTGGAATTTTGAGTGGAAACTCTTTCCATATCCTCTATGTGTTTGTAATATCATATATTTGAAGTTTTGATCATCAATTTTGAAGAGAAGTGGTTCAATTGAATCAAAGGGGAAAAACAGTCATTTTACTCAAAGATAACAAAGTCAAAGTTGACCAAGTGGACTTTTGGTCAACATGGAGTATTTGACATGTATTTTCATGTGGGATGATCATTGTTAATTGATTTTGATAAGAATTGCAAGTTTGAGAGGTTACTTGGATTTGAAGTTATCTTGGTGATTGAAATTTTCACTAAGTGTTCTTAATTTAGGCCTGATTTTACAAGGGCATCACTTTCTCATTTTTCAAGGAATTTTGGTGGTTCTTTTTTTCCAATTGAAGAGGGGAAAAAGATCTACAAGGCCCCACAGAGGACAAAAACACACTTCTTACTCAAAATCAAAAGTTATGAGCCTTTGAAGTTAAGGCAATTTGAGCATTTTTTGGGGCAATCTTGGGCAATTGGCCAGGCAAGGCGAGGCATTTGGCCTAGACAATTCATCAAATAGTTGGTGACATGACTATAATTGTTGATTCAAGGAATAATTCAAAAAATGTGCCTCGTGCACTTTAAAGAGGGTCACATAAGCTTCTCATTAAACTTGGAATCTATCAATTTGGTTTAAAATCGAAGAGGTTGTGATTTGAGGAAGTTGGATATTGAAACTAGGGATTCGAATGACTCTCTTTGATCTCCTTCAGCTTGGGCCATTCTAAGTAGCTTTGTAGGCTGGTTGAAGCCTCATTGTCCTCTCTTCGTTTGAACATTCAAAGTGTTACCTTGAGGGCTGGTCGAAGCCTCACTTTTCTCTCTTCGTTTGGACATTCAAGGTGCCATCTTGAGGGCTGGTTGAAGTCTCTTTCTTCTTACTTCGTTCTTCTTCAGTTTGGACATTCAAAGTGTTACCTTATTTCCCTCACTCTAAATACTCTATATAAACACTGCATTTCTTATTCGAAAGGGGGGAGAGGAAAATAGATAAGAACGAAAGGCTGCATTGGAAGTTCAGATCTAAAATCACTTTTTCTCTCAAAACTCCATTTCTTCGATTCTCCCAATTTGCTTGTGCGTTTTGAGTGATTCTTCTTGCATTCTCTTCTCCAAGTGCTAAGGGTTGTAGATCGAGGCTTGGTTCGCAGTTGGAGTGAAGGAGACAGTAGATACACTTTTGCCTCAAAGGTTACAATCCTTAACTTTGGATCTGATTTCTGGCCATGAATTGTATGCTTTGATTTTGGAGTCATGTTGTTTGATGTTCATTGAGTGTTTATGCAGCTTTAGAGCTTTTGATTTGATGAAATATGCATGTATGATGATTCTGAAACATCTTGCTCAGTGTATTTTTGCAATCTTCATGAGATCCGTTCTTGATCTGTGGTTAATCATTCTATGTGATTCGAATAACATGATGTAGATCTTATTTCTGGCTTTAATTTGCATGAAATTTCATGAAAAATGGTGAGGAAATGAGTATGTGGTGTTGATCTGAACATTGAGCCCTATCATCTATTTTTCGCGCGTTTTTAGTTAGGGCTAGAGGTTGAAGACGAAGCGTGTAACATTCTGATTGGTCCATTTGAATTTTGCATTTATTTGAATTTTGTTTTATAACCTGATTTCCTGATTTTGTTTCTTGCTTTAAAATGGTTGAAAAATTCTGAAAACTTTCATGTAACTCCAAAATAATATATCTGACCTTGTGTACTTTTTTTTTGGAATTTTTGAAAATGTCCTGATTGGTTTAAAAATTTGTGTGTTTAATTAATTGTTTATTTAATTTTCAATTTTATTTTGACATTTCCTTTACTCCAAAAATTCCACCAAAAATCATTGAAGTTTATTTTTAATTATAATATTTGAATATAATTTGGTTGATTTTTTTTTTTACTTTTGATTAGCATTTTATTATAAGAATGTGAATATTTGTTTAATGGATTAATTTCTTGAATTTGATTTTATTTCTGACTTCTCCTTAATTCTAAAAATATGAAAAAATAGGTTTATGATCCTTGGATTTTTCTCTATTTTTGTATAACTTTAGTTTGAATTATTTAGAATTGAAACTTAATTGATCAATAATTAAGTTTATTTTCTAATTAATTAGGGTTTTGATAATCCACTTGTTTGATTTGATTTCAAAAACCAATTTGCTTTAAGTTTCAATTGAATTCAACTCCTGTTTGAAATTCATGGATGGATTGAGGATCTCAAAAATATTTTTTTGAATTAATTGATGAGGATTGGTATTTTATATTGATTTATTTTTAAAACTTGTCTAGATTGGTGGTTTCACCAACTAGTTTTGATGTTTGAAGCTTATTTGATCCTTTCCTCAGCCATCAATGAACTTGAGATTTGCTTTCTGACTTCTATACATCTTGAAGATGCTGTGAAATTTTTTTTTTGAATTATGGAAGTCCATTTCTATTTTTGATGAATTTTAAAAGTGAAAGTTCCCAATTGATGTTGCATATCTTGTTGCAATTTATTCGATGACCAATGAACTTGTGTGAGGCCTATAATTTGGCACTTAATGATCATGTTTCTACTGTTTTCCTCACACCCATTCAAATCAATCCACTTGATTTCCCATAATTGGTTGATGAGCCCTTTTGATTCATGCCTCCTAACTAATGTTCTTTTCTTGTTTTTTCTTTGAACTTTAAACTTTTGGCTTGAGTTTGAGGTCATAAATTGACCAATGATAACATGTTGAGGAATGATACATCAAGGATAGTCTCATAAATAATTGAGATCACTTGACCTTTTTATGCTTGAACCAATTTCATTCATATATGAATTTGATGTTCCTTTCTTCTTTTCTTTTGAATGTTTTGAGGTATATTAAATGCACTTGTGCAACATGCTTTAGAATTAACACTTTAAACTCTTTATCATATCCTTATAGCATGTTAGAAGCTTTATTTCAAGTCTTTTCATGGTTTAAGTCTTCTAACTTTGTCTTTGTTTGACTTCCTTGCCTTGCTAACTTGTGATCCAAGCTTTGTGATACATTTTGTGATACCCCTCGTTTGTTATGCTTGTGAACCATGATTAAATGAATGAGTATGGATGTGAAGTGTTTGCTCCTGACTTCTAAAGTCTTTGATTGTATTCTTCTCTTGCTCCTTTGATCCTTGATTGATATTTACTTGTCAATTTAACATGGTGACAGGAAAGGAGCAACAATTCTTTAGTTTTGACCTAGTTTGAGTTTGCTTGATGCTTCTTACATCTATTGCCTTTGATGTTTGCCATCATATTAATGTTATATTCTTATGATTATATCATCATCCATCTTTTATTTTTTCATCATTTCTCTTTGGAATCACTAATTTGTCTGTTGAATATGCGAGGTACTCTGAGGAAAAGTTTTCCATTTAGACTTGGTATTGTAGTGTTCCACTTTATTTATGGAACACAATTGGTTATGTTTGCAATATTCTCGTTCTTGGTATATTTGTCATTCTTTTGCAGGATATATATTTGTGATTGTGACTACTATAGTCCTGCTCTTGAAGCCTCAGTGCAAATATTTTTGGTGTGATTTATGACTTGACTTATTTACTGATGCTCGCTTGCTTGAAGTTCTCTGCGTTTCTTTTTTGCTTGCTCATTTTCTATGGATATTTATCTGTTTGGTATTGCACTATTCTCTTTTACTGTTTCCACTCCTTATTGCTTTCTATTGCACGATGGGACCTCTGTTGTTGACATATGTCAGGAGTCCCTCTAATTTTATTTAAAGACCTGTTTAAGGAGATTCTACATATGTACCTTGCTTGCTACTCATGTTTAAGCACTTGTTTGTTTACTTGTTTGGTATTTACCATGCTCCCTTAGGATTTCTCGTGTAGGGTTATTCCTCGAGCTAGACCTTAGGATAGGAATCCATGTATGCTAATATAAGGTAGAAATTTCCCTCTTTCATCCTCAACCTTAGGATCAACCATTGTATGATAACATTAGGGGTAGTGTTAGGCTAGTCTCCCCTAGTTGTTTCTCCTTTCTTTGCATATTTTATTTTAAAACTAAAACTTCTTCTTGGCAAATCATAAAATATCTCTAATAAACTTAAATCCTTCTTCAAGGTAAAAAATACAAACCAATCTTATCTCTTTGTGCGCCTTTTGGATTTGTTTTAAATCTTGTCAAAGTGTTATCTTTCCATATTTTCCATGTTATTCTGTTATCTTTTAGCCGATATTTTTCCATCGCATATTCTTTTACCGATGTTTCGCCATCGCACATTCTTTTAGCCGATGTTTCGCCATCGCACATGTTTGCTATCCTACTCTGATCCTCAATATCAATGTTAGGTGTGTTTTTTTGTCCTCTGGTTTATTGATGTTTCGCCATCTTTGCCATGTTATCTTGCCATCTTTTAGTCGATGTTTTGCCATCGCATATTCTTTTGCTGATGTTTCGCCATCTCACATTCTTATAGCCGATGTTTCACCATCGCACATGTTTTTTATCCTACTTTGATTCTCAATATCATTGTTATGTGTGATGTTTTATCCTATGGTTTACTGATCTTTGCCATGTTATCTTCCTATCTCTTAGCCGATGTTTCGCCATCGCACATGTTTGTAGCCGATGTTTCGTCATCGCACATGTTTGTTATCCTACTTTTATTTTCAATATCATTGTTAGGTGTAATGTTTCATCGTCTTGTTTGATAATTTGCTATCATGCTGGCGTTTTACCTCCTTATCTGAGTTTGTGTTTCCATGCGATATCTTGTCATCTCTTTTGCTATTTTATCATCATTGTTGACATTTTTGTTGTTCTATCTGATGTTTTTCCATCTTGATTGTTGCTTTTATCTTTTTAACTAAAAAACATAAACCAACCAAAATATATAAGCCAAACTACGACTGCTCTAATTCCTTAAAAGGGATACCTAGGCATTAGGGTAGGGCCCAAGCGAGCACAACTTTTATTTTCCATATATTATTTTCTCTTTTCTTTTTCATGCATTCCCTCCTTGCATTTTATTTTAGCTATTAAGCTTAGACATATATTTTACACGCCCATTAGATTAAACAACAAGAGTGGATACCGTAGAGTACTACGGGCGTGTGGGGTACTAATACCTTCCCCTCGTCTAACAGACTCCCTTACCCGATCTCTTGGCCGCAAGACTGTGATTTCACCCTCTTTAGGTTTTCTCGATGTTTACCTTTACCTCTCGGCAGGATAAAAGACGTTCGGTAGAGACTTCATTGATATTTCATAATTATCGGATGACGGTTCGACCGGTTGTTTCATAAGCCTCATATCTTTGACGGAGATAAATTTTACTATTGGAAAGATATACTAGAAAGTTTATTTCTAGGATATGATATATATCTTTGGGATATTGTCATAAATGGATATGATGCACCTATTAGTGCTATTGGTATTCCCATTCTCAGAAACAGAATGATTGATGTACAAAAGCGTGATCTCAAGAATCACCACAAAGCCAGAACTATTATTCTCAATGCTATTTTTTATAATGAATATGAAAAGATCATTAATAGAGGGAAAAAAAGAGGATATTATTGATTCGTTAAGAATGACACAAGAAGATAATGCTTAAGTCAAGGAAACTAAGACTCTAGCCTTAATCCAGAAATATGAGGTTTTCAAGATGGAAGACGAAGAAACTGTTGAGACTATGTTCTCAAGGTCTCAAACCTTAGTAGCAGGACTTAAGGTTCTGGACAAAGGTTACTCTACAACTGATCATGTAAAGAATATCATCAGAAGCCTTCCTAAAATATGGAGACCTATGGTTACTACGTTAAAGTTATCTAAGGATTTAAACAACATAAATCTTGAAGAGTTGTTTAGTTCTCTCATAAGTCATGAAATAGAGTTAGAGGAATATGAGCCCCAAAAAAAGGCAAATTTGTTGCTCTAAGATCTAGATCAGAAAGAACCAAGTCATAAAAGTACAAAGCTTTTAAAGCTGAAGAAGTAGAAGATTCTGATGATGAAGTTTCTAATGACGAAGATGAGTTATCCCTTATTTCCACAAGATTAAATCAACTCTAGAAGAAAAGACAAAAACAACTTATGAGGATCCATAAATTAAGGAGATCGTCTAAAAACATCTGCAAGAAGAAGAGCGAGCAGGGAAGGAACGTGCTACGAGTGCAAGGAGCCTGAACACTACAGAAATGAATGTACAACGCTCAAGAAAGAAAGCATCAGAAAAGAAAGCTTCAAGAAAAGTAGTTTTAATGGCAAGAAGAAAGGTCTCATGGCAACATGGGATGTTTCTGACTCTGAAGGATCGAAATCTGAAGAAGAACATGCCAATGTAGTGTTCATGGTTACTGCATCAGAAGGAAACACTACAGAAACCGAGTATGACTCAGAAGAGGTATTTTCTAAAATTTCTTGTGTTGAGTTAGATTTATGTATGTCTGAATCTCTGAATAGGTATAAGAAACTTCAACAAAAATTCAAGAACATACAAAAGGTTCATTAATATGAAATTGAATAATATGGTAAGTTAGAGAAAGAAGTTTATGAACAAAAAGGAGGCAATTTTGTTCTAGTAAAAGAAAGTACTTTTCTAAACAAAAAATGTTTAAAAGTTGAAGAAAATATTTCTAAAGATCCTCCATCTTCTGAAACTATCTTATACAAATATAATAAGACATTTCAAAAATTCTTAAACAACAGTATAGGGAGAAGCAAAATGGCTTCCATGATGGATGGTGTCAATCAAAATAGGAAGAGAGGAATTGGTTATGTTTTTGATAAATAAAATAAAGAGAACAAACTTGAATCTCCTTTTTCTTATCATTACATACCAACACAAACGTAAAAATTTAATGTTGCACGTAAACCCAATTTTATCAGAAATTCTGGGAAAACTAATTTAAAAGGACCCAAAATATTCTGGGTACCAAAAGATAAAATAGTATATGTTGCAGATATCTTATGCAACAGAGTTAAAACACCAAACGTGGTACCTGGACTCTGGATGCTCACGTCACATGATGAGAAGAAAGCATATGTTCCAAAATATGGAACTTAAATATGATGGTTTCGTAGGTTTCAGAGGAATCCAAAAAGGAAGAATAAAAGTATCTGGAATAGTAGGTAATAGATCTCTTCCTTCTATATCTAATGTATTTTTTGTTGAGGATCTAATACATAATTTGTTATCCATAAGTCAATTAAGTGATAACAACTATGACATTATTTCTAACCAAAAAATAAGTAAGGATGTTAGTCAGAAAGATGGCACATTTCTCTTCACTAGAAAGAGGAAAAACAATATTTATAAAATAAAACTTTCTGATCTTAAAAACCAATATGTAAAATGCTTAATGTATATTAGCAAAGAGCAGTGGGTGTGACATAGACACTTGGGTCACACTAGCTAGAGAAAGATATCTCGACTAAATAAACTTGAGTTAGTCAGAGGCCTACCTAAGCTGAAGTTTACTTCAGATGCTCTTTGTGAAGCATGTCAAAAATGCAAGTTTTCTAAAACTTCCTTTAAGGCTAAAAATGTTGTTTCTACCTCTAGACCTTTCGAGCTTCTACATATTGACTTGTTTAGACTTGTTAAAATAGGGCCAGTCAATGGTAAGAAGTATGTGTAATACCCCAATTCTACTCGACAATTAATATAAAAATCAGAGTTATAAAAATTCAAAACCTAAATCAGGATGCTACAATTTCAACTTAAAACAATGACATTTATTACAGATACATAACACAAAAACACTGATGAACAACATAATTTAGTCTTTTGAAACTAACAACTATTATAACTACGCAGCGTATTCATAATATTCAACTTAAAAGGACATAACATCTTTGTCCAACTTATAAAAACTTTAAAACAACCAGTACTCAATGAAACCAACATAAAATTCAGCACCTGAACTAAAATCAATAACAAAGCATTAAGTATTCATCCCCCCCTCCCCCGAGTGTTACGTATCAGAGCAATGACACCGACTCGAACTACTCAAGGTAAATCACCTTCCATCTGGATTACCTGCACATTACCAACATCGGGGTAAAATTCAAACAGAAGGAGTGAGATATCGAACAATATAATCAGATGTATGATAATATTACATTAGAATTAGTCTATGCCAAATCACCACGAAAACATCAACAAAACATAATAAATGATTTACCAACACAACATCTCAATATGCAATGTGAAATGCAACTTGTTACTATGCACATACATGTGGTACCAGCGGAATAGAACTCCCAACTTAAAAACGGAGAAGAACTCCCAACTTAGAAATGGAGCAGAACTCCCAACTTAGAAATTGTCAACTAATAGAGGCATCAACAAGACATAAGCCTTCAACTTAATATTTTTCCAATCTTGGTCAACTTAACGAGCATCAACTCCAACAAGATATGCGATGTATGCGACACAACATGAACGTAGAAACAACAATAAATAATAACGCAACATGAATCAACATTGGCCATAAGCCTATAACTTAATAATTCAACTTAAATCAACATTGGTCATAAGCCTACAACTTAATAATTCAACTTAAATCAACATTGGCCATAAGCCTACAACTTAATAATTCAACTTAAATAAACATTGTCCATAAGCCTACAACTTAATAATTTAACTTAAATAAACATTGACCATAAGCCTACAACTTAATAATTCAACTTAAATCAACATTGGCCATAAGCCCACTACTTAATAATTCAACTTAAATCAATAATGGCCATAAGCCTACAACTTAATAATTTCCAATTATAGATGCAATATAACATAACTCACCACTACCTGCAACTCCAACAATTGATAACAACAACACAACAACTTACACATGCCGATAATATTATTAACACGATCCTACTAAAATACTTCTACTAAATTATTATGCTGATAAGTCTTATTAATAGTTTTCGACTAAATTAATGAAACTATTATTTACCTGCTACTTATATTATCTCTACTGCTACTATATTTTAGTTACTAATGTTTCTGTTATTTACTACAAGCTCTGCAACTAAAACTATACCAATTATTAATTCTACAATTTAATAATTATCCTTTCTAAATACCTACTGCTATTACTTTCATAATTCACTACTACCATTAATTTGCATTACACTGTCTACTAATTACTAATTTTATGCTAACATTTACTAACTCTGCTATTCATTAATATTACCTGTTATACTTATGCTAATTCATCAATTTATCACTTATGTTGTTAATAAATAACCTCTAATGTTATTCATCCTTTTTCTAAGCCTGCTACACATATTCCTGCAATAACATGCTAAGGTAATAGACACCCAGAACAAACACAGCAAAACACCTAAAGGAGATACTATAATTGGGATCCATGCCCCTCAGCATGCAAGCCGTGCCCCTCGGCACAAAAGCATGGTTCCGGACGGCATCCTTTATCAACACATGTGCCGCTCGGCACATGTCTATGATTCCAGTTGCAATTCCGCAACTTCGTTCCAAATTTCTTGTGATCAGTGATTCTTTCCATTCCCACGATCTCAGACCAACACAACAACTATTCACAGCAATAAATAATTGTACCCACATCAATACATAACAAATTCCAACACTTAATTCATCGATCGAATTGCTAAAATGTTAGCACAATTATCACATATGTCAAATAAATATTTATTCATACAACCATCACATACAATAACAATTTTACACAACTCAATTCCCACGTAACATGCATCATATACCCAATTATAGAGCCATAACCCCACCCTTACCTTGAATTAAAGGTTGCTCTACAATTTTTCGATCGAATTCTGCTTTGCCTCTTTTCCTCTTCTCTGTAACTTCTACGTTCTTTTTCTCTCTTCCAACCCTTATTCTTCTTCTTCTTGATAAAAACCTATTTTTCTATTATTATAACTAAACTCAGTAATATTAGTATTGCTATTGGGCCTAGTTCTCACACCCCCTTACATACCACCAAAATAAGTCCAACGACTAATACTAATAATTCCAACATTGTTACTATTATTAATCAACTAATTAATTAATTAATAATAATCTAACAACTAATACCAATAATCCAAAACATCTCACAACTTCAACAAATAATCCAAAAATAATTTAATTAAATAATTAATTAAATTAATGGGCGTTACAACTCCCCCCACTTAGAATATTTTCGTCCTCGAAAATCTACCCGATACTACCACTCTTAATGCGAATTTTTCATCTCATTCTCTGATCCCCAAGTCGCATCTGGAAACACTTTGACCACTACTTCTCGATACAATAATAACTCAACACGATTTAAATCAAATACACACATGCTAATCGTTTAACACCTCTGTGATATAATCGTTAACAACTTATCAACCACTTTAACAATATCTGGACATATCAACATTTAAAGTAGTAACACACTTATACTTGGATATACAACATCACATTATCATCTTAAAAACATCTTCAACACCAAAACACATACACAATTTTATTCATATATATATATATATATATATATATATATATATATATATATATATATATATATATATATATATATATATATATATATATATATATATATATATATATATATATATATATATATATATATATATATATATATATATATATATATGTGTGTGTGTGTGTGTGTATGTATTAATTATTAACAACTCTATTCATATCGTCGTATCACCCTTATAGTGACATCAACATAGCTAACATAATCAACTTCGTCATATTATGGAGTATTATTCATCCTTTACGGTAACCAACAATAACATCACGGCAACGGGAAAAAATTATTATAACATCAACTTAACAATATAACTCAACAATTATACACACAACTCACCATCAACCAACCACCACATTAATATCCTTATAAAATCAGCAAATGTTTATGAGAAACACAGTACCCTGGCACATCATCCCTATATTAACAATCCACCAAATCAAACATGTATATCAAGACATATCATTCCCATAGGCTCTTGATATGTAGTCTTTCTCTTCTAATGAGTCGTACATGCATAGCAACTGCGCCACATCACGCTTCAGCTGCATAACTCTGATCATTCATCTTAAGTCTCCGTCATCATTAAAATTTCCATCAACTATATGATTTACAAGCTTCAGTATAGTTTCAGACTTCTTTAACATCCACCATAAAATCGCCATTCACTTGATATACTCAATCTTTCACTTTGCGATGTTAGCTTGCATAAAAACCCGCTACTCTGAATTTTCAATACGTCTCAACTCTTTCCTAGCCACTCCTCTATTAATTCATATAAACTGGTGAGCAACTATCATCACGATATAAAATTAATAACTTTACACACCCTTAAGATGGCAAGACAAGTTTATACCATCCAACATGATCTCGTCTACATACAGTCAAACTTCAAGATTTTTTGTCAACATTCTCATTTTGAAGTATATTTCATCATTTGATCAAGGGTTGATCATGATTCATCAAGGATTTCTCATAATTTATCAAGACTCAAAAGTTGCTAAATTAGGGTTTTGTAGGAAAAGTCAACCCAACTTTGACCAAGCATAAATTTCTCATTCTTTATGAGAAATGACCCATCCAAAGCTCATTTTGAAGAGGATGAAATTCCCTACAATCCATATTCAGCTCCCAAGATCAAAATATGCACTCACAAGAAGTTATGAATTTGGACATTATAGGTCATTTTGAAAAGTCAACAAAAACACCTTTTTTATCAAAGCTTCATACTTGAACATGAAATATAAAATTGAGATGATACCAAAAGGGTTGCTTAGAGGACATCTCAAGCTTTCTAAAAAGTCCAATAAAACCTCCAAAGAGTCAAAATTGAGAAATTTATGCATTGTTGAAGTTGGACTTTTTTGCAAAATTCCCAAAAGTCAACTATGCCCAAAACTTCAAATTTTGCCAAATGGGCCCATTCTTTTTCACTTGTTTTGAGTTGGCATCATAGCCCACGTGATCTAGCCTTTTCCACTTGTCCATATTTTATTTTTATTATTTATTTTGTTTTTTATTTGAATTATTTCAAATTAAATCAAAACAAATCAAATAAAATCAAAAATATTGAAAATCAAGGATTTTGTGATGATTTCAGGTCTTAAATCACAACTAGCCATCATCAAACTCGTATCAAGGCATAAGTGTACAAAGAGATTGGATTTGGACCAATTTTGGAAAGATCTTCAAAGTAAATCAAATTAATATCAAAATCATTGATGGAGAGGGATTCAGACACAAGAATTAACCCTAGTGCATTGTCTAATACATAAGGGTTGCGTGCAGATCAAAATCAAGGTTGGAGACAGACGCTATAGAGCAAACAAAATCTGAAAAATCAAAGAAAAGTGTGAGATCAAAGTCCCACTTAGAAGCATCCTCAAGGCTTGGTACCGGTCCCAATTGTTTCCTGGCAATCTCCACAAGCAAAAGCAATCCAAAGTAGGCGTTTTCAAGCCCTCCCACTCATTGTAAGTCCGCAACGGTATCACTCTTTTCTTGAATTCGAAAAGCTTCATTCTTGCATCCATAGCGTAAAATAATGGCATAATCTTGATCACTATGATGTTTGCACGCTTTTGGCATTATTAAATTTCATTTATATGACCTATACCGCGAATCACCATTGTTAGGTTTTTTTGGAGTTTTTTAGGGTTTTTGATTTCAGGAATAATTGGCCCTAGTAATGGGTATGGTTGTAATAAGAAGAAGGAGACGACCTCAACCATGGCCTTAGATATCATTTCCATGGCTTGTGGGAGATTTTGAAAATGTACTGGGTTATAGTGACGGACATATGTCCGTGGGTATAGCCCTTTGAACTTTTAGCCACGGTCCAAATACAGGGATGAAGACGTGGCTAAATTCCATTGGCTTGTTTAAACGAGCGCGCGTTTTTTATTTGTTTTTCCAATTTTCTTTTGTTTTATATATTATTAATAGTTTGTATTATATTAGCAATAAGAAGCAAATGGCGTAGTGGTTACCAGGTGTGTGTTTAAGGCGTTGAAGGCTGGAGGTCAGGGGTTCGATCCCTGCCTCCAGCATTTGTTATATTTCCTAATTATTTCAGGTGATTTAGTGTGCGCTCAAGCCTAATTTCCACCATATGCCTTCAGCATCAAGCGTGCCAGATGGCCAGATGGCCAGATCTGGTGGTCATCATTGAAGGCACACCATAGGCCAAGTCAATGCACACGCGCTGGATTGCAAAAGTCAAGTGGATCTTCATCAATTGGGCCCAGAAAATTGCTATGCACACCCTTAAAAATCAAGCCCAATCTCTTTCTTTATATTTTCTCTTCTATATTTCATTTAATTATTTTATTTAATTTAATTTAATTACTAACCAAAATTAATTTTCTTTTTTCATCAAAAATCACAAAAAATATTTTATGTTAAATTAAAGTTAGGATATTTATTTTTAGTAAAAAAAATCAATTAATTTAATTAGGTTAATTTTAGATAACTTTTATTTATTTTGTAAATAATTAAAAATCAATTAGAATAACTAGGTTTTAACATTAATTTAATTATTTTACTTTCTTTCCTAAATTAACAAAACTCCAAAAATATGTCACTTAATTATTTTTCATTTATTAATTTAATAACCAATTAACTTAGCATTTAATTTTAGGATTAATTTCTTTTCTTAAAAATAAAAACAACAAAAATGTTTTCTTTTTAATGAGGAGGGTCAAAACCCTAGTTTCGCTTTCAATTCAATTGTCTCGCGCACTTTATTTTTCTTTATCCAAATTATTGTATCTGCTCCCGGTTTGTAATAATTAATTAGGAAATTTATTTACTTTTACCGCTTTTATTTTCAAAGGGTTGTTTTTGGCGATGTAAATACCCGACGCCTTTTAATAATTTAGTTTAATTTCCGCACCTTTAATTTCTACAAATATTCAACTACTAGATGTTTGATAATAGGGTTTGTATGACAAGAATGAATGTTTAATCTTAAAACCGTTAGATCACCCCAAACATGTGCAAAGATAAAAATAACTGAAATCAACACACTCGCACATGCGCATTCATAGGGTACACTCCCGCTTGGTTGCCTTCGTAAATGGTCATTGAGTATAGGTTGTTTTAGAGGTCGCCCTCTTGTCTAAAAGATCATAAGTTGCCTCGGAAAGGTTGCCTCGAACGTTGTTGCCTCGGATAAATGATCTAAGACATTAGGGTTACCGTTAAGACGTCCTAATGTTGCTTTAGTGACCGTATGTCCCTCTTTCGAATTGACCCTCAAATTCCAACGATGATGCTACCTACTCACTAATAGTGGGATAACATTGTCTAAAGGAAACAAACATAGAAGGATTCCTTTTTTCGAGTAGGTAGATTAGTTCTTAGATACTTGCTCATCCAAAACAAAACTTTTTCACACTTACACTCTTTTACAAACAAGTTTTCAAAAACACTTCATTACACTCTTAAAGATAGAAGCAAGAGTTAAATTGAAGTCAAAACAAAAAAAAACTTTTCAAAGCCCACAAACACAAAGAAAACAATTTTGAAAATGATGAGCAAGTACCTAAGAGCCCGTAGATAACTACAGATAGAAAGGGTGCTAATACCTTCCCTTTCTATAAATCTACCCCCGTACTCAAAAATATCTCGAAAAAAGGAATTTTTCTGTGCTTTTTTCCTTTCCTTGTTGGATAAAATAAAAGTCGGTGGTCACTCTTGCTTACCACGATATTTTGCGAATACAAACGCAAAATGCGAACCGGCATTCCAAAAAAAGTCAGTTCTTCCTACCGTATCACAACTTGTACTCAAGTCACCTAAAGCACCATAATCCAATAATTCCATTGAGGTTTACAAATACTCCCACAATTTCCATCTCATTCGATTTTATCAATGAGACACCACCGCTCAACATATTACACGGTCCATATTACACACACTTAGCATCACACGAAGCTTAAGTATCCTCCAAATCAAGAATTACTTTCTTCATCTCCGCATCATCAGGAATGCAAATTCGATTACGGAATCTCAACACATCCTGTGCATCTAACTTGAAATCATCATTCTCAGATTGATCGAGTCCAACCACTGAATCTACCAATTCCACATCTAGCTTATGAGCTTCTTTGATACTGTATAGAAAATCATTCTTAATCTTCAACATCCATAACATAACACTCTTCGGTGTCACATCATAAACTAAGCTCATATCTCTGAACTGTTTAATTAACTCCAATTCTTTAACCATCATTGTTGACATATGTAAAGTCTTTCGACTTAAAGCATCAGCCACAATATTAGCTTTACCTGGATGATAATTCAAACTGAAATCATAATCTTTAACAACTCCAACCATATTCGTTGTCTCATATTCAATTCCTTCTGATCAAATAAATACTTTAAACTCTTATGGTCTCTAAATACTTCAAATCTAGAACCAAAAGGATAATGTCTCCAAATCTTCAACATAAACTCTACCGCTGCTAATTCTAAGCCACATGTAGGATAATTCCTATCATGAACTATGAGTTGTCTAGAAGCACAAGCAACAACTTATCTATCATGCCGCATGTCTTGCCTTTTGTGAGGTAGATTGATGATTAGGATCATGTTTAGGCTAGTAAACTTGATGTTTAAACTTTGTTGTATGTCTTCATGATATAAATGATGTGCTTTCTGACTTGTAGAGGCTTCCATTTTGTCTAAGTCCTTTCACCTAAGTCCTTTCACCTTTGCTTGTTAATATTTGGTGTTGTCTTATCACCTTAAGCCTTGGGTGCTTGTGTGATTGTTGAATTCTTTTTGACATGGTTTGTAATGCCTCAGGGTATAACCATTTAAGCATGACCCTTAGGGGACCTTAGTGTTTGTGTTTGACACATTCATGCTAATTTATTGATGATATGAAGTATACATTAGAGCTTTAGACTCTTGTTTGATGCTACTTGATTGTTGATGCTAGACCTTTACACTTACGTGTTTGGTGGGTTTTTAAGCCATCTTATTTTGTTGCTTTGTACTTGTTTTGTCTTTGTATGTTTCCTTAGGTTCACTTGGTTCATATTTTAATCAAGGTAGACATTAGGCTTTTAAACCATGATGCTAACATTAGGTAGCTTTCCCTTTGTTATCCTAAATTTAGGACCACCATTGTATGATAAAATTAGGAAGAAAGATTCCCTTATATTTTCATTCCCCTTTTGCACCCATGTAAAACAAAAACATTTTTCTTAAGAAAATTCAAAAACACTTAATGAATAAAGATACGTATAATGCGCCACGCATGAAGAGGACTTCAGATCTGGAGCATCTGACTCGATCATCCAAGGGTATTCATGTCATAGACTTTAACATGATATATGTCTTAAACACTTTCATAACTTAAAGGAAATAAACTTAAGTACCCCCAGCCTTGAGGGACCACTTGAGGTATCTCCTACCAAAAATACTCAACCAATTCAAACCTTTTTTCCTTCGAGACTTTTTTGTTGAAAACCTTTTCAAGTAAGAACATATTAATTCCTTTCCACGACAAATACGTGAGTCTCCAAAGGTCAGGCTGCGGTAGAATGCGAAATTAGCATCGTTCATAAAAAACACAAAACAAACAAAAATTTTTGAGCCAAACTACAAAGCTCTGATTCCTTAAAAGGGATACGTAGGCATTGGGTTGCAGGGCCTAAGCGACCATAACTATTTAAAACCTTTGTTTTCCCTGTATTTTTCTTTTCCATTCATGCATTGCTTTAGCTTGTAAATTTAGACAGACACACCCTTTGATTAGAATAACAAGAGTGGATCCTGTGGAGTACCACTGACGTGAGGGGTGTTAATACCTTCCCCTTGCGTAACCGACTCTCGTACCTTACTCTTGGTCGTAAGACCTTGTTTTCTCTCAGGTTTACTCGATGTTTTCCTTTCCCTTCTTTGGTATAAATAACATTCAATGGCAACTTCATTGTTCATTTTCATAGTTTCTTCAGTTACATTTAGAATAGAATCTCCATAAGACCTATTTTGGAAAATACTCCTTATGAATTATGTAAAGGAAGAAAACCCAACATTTTCTATTTCCATCCTTTTGGATGCTCTTATTTTATTCTGAACATTAAAGATAATATTAACAATTTTGATTCTAAACCACAAAGATTCATTATATTAGGATACTCAAAATGCTCTAAGGGCTACATAGTATACAATACATAAACACGTATTGTGGAGGAATCAATTCATATTAGATTTGACGATAAGCTTGACTCAAAAAAGTCAAATTTGTTTGAGAACTTTGAAGGTCAAGAAATAAACCTTGCAGGTTATAGAGAAAAGGAAAAATACTTTGAGGACAAAGATCCCATTAAAAATGATGATACATTAGAAACTGTTATTTCTCTGAAATTATAATTGGCATACATTTTGGTAAAATCAACTTGGCAGCAACATGTTGAACAAGATGTTCCAACTTTTAGTATTTCAACATGTCAAATAAGATGTCCTAACCAGGAGGATGGGACATCGTGTCTGCAGCAGCTGACAATTATGTTTCAGCTGATATGTTACTGAATATTCAGAGCATATTTAGTTAGCTTATGTGGCGTCCAAGATTGAAATATCAGAGATTCTATGTTGGTTTTCAAAGATATACAAAGTTTCTAAATATGGATACATTTTAGGAAACTAATGATTGAAGACCTATTTTGTTGGAGAATATTTTGCAAACTTTGTGCAGCCTCACTATTGCGATTTTGAAGCCCAACCCAGTCCAAAATAAAGTTATATATAGACTAGTGTATACTTAGTTTTAAGTAGATCTTACGTGTGTTTTATTAGGGTTTTAGAATCCTTATTTGTGAGCCTCTCTAATATCATCTTGATATAAGAGAAGGACTATTTTGGGTTGTAAGTTCTGTCAGGCATCCATGAACTTTTAAGCATTGGATGTTTGTATGTCGGATGCTCATAAGCTTTTAAGTATTGAGTATTTGTGTGTCAGTTCTAATAAGCTTTTAAGAAATGAGGATTGTGTGTCTCGGAAGAGTGACTTCCTATTTTTATTCTCTATTGTGTTTAGAGTTGTTCAAATCGTTGAGTGTGATTGAAGAGGGGTTTGAGAAGAGCCCCATACCTAGGTGTGTCTTAGGTAGAAGTTAAGAAAAGGGTAGTGATTAAGTGCGTAGATTGTAAACTGGTATGTTTTTTATGTGGTCTACAAATTGATATTATCTAATTAATTTCGTCTCTGGTTTGGCAGCCCCCAGAGTAGGTGTTTTTATCACTGAACCGGGTAAACATATTTGTGTGTTACTTACCTTTAGCACTATTTGTTTTGTTTGTATATCTTGGTGTTGCATGTTGAAGTCGGATTCGGTGTCTCAACATATCTTAGGACATCTGAGATCTGAAGCCAGAATTTCAATTGATATCAGAGCAGGAATCTTATTTTGACTCTGGGTGAGATTCAGGGAAGTTACTTTCTGGTGCAATGGAAAATGATGGTGGGATTGTGGTTAAAATACCTACTATGATAGTTGGAAACCTCATATAGAAATGTTCATAAAATCCTTGGGCAACAAGGCCTGGAAAAATAATGTCAAAGGAAGGGATCCACCAAAGGTTGTGGGTGCAGATGGGAAGGTTACTGATGTGCTGAAGTCTGAAGAAGATTGGAATGATACTGATGAGTTATCAACCCATAGAAACTCCAAAGCATTGAGTCACATATTCATTGGAGTTGATAAAAATGTTTTCAAGCTGATAAAGAATTGTAAGCATGCTAAAGCTGCTTGGGAGACCTTAAGGAAGGTTCATGAAGGAAATTTTAAGATAAAGTTGGCAAAACTTCAACTTCTCTCCATCAAATTTGAGAACTTGAATATGAAGGAGGATGAAAGTATTCAAGACTTTCACATGATTGTTCTAGACATTTCTAATGACTCAGAATACCTGGGAGAGAAGATATTAGAGGATAAGTTGATCAGGAAGATGCTCAGATCTCTTCCAAAGAGGTTTGACATGAAGGTGATTTCCATTGAAAAATACTATGATATGAGCACTATGATTGTGGATGAACTTGTAAGCTCCCTTAAGACCTTTGAATTTGCTATCAATGAAAGGTCTGAAAAGAAGAAAAGTATAGCCTTTGCTTCTAGTATTGAATTCTCAGAGGATAATGGCGAGTTGAACTTAGAAGGAGTATATGAGGACCTTGTGTTACTAGGAAGACGGTTCAACAAAGTGTTGAGCAAGTCAAGGTTAAATGCCAAGAACATATCATTCGACATCAACAAAAATTAGGACCTAGGAGGAAAGTCCAGGATTGAAGAAAAGCCAAATCAGGGAAAAGGAGTTCAGTGCTATGAATGTGAGGGATTTGGACACATAAAATACGAGTGTTCCACTTATCTCAAGAAGCACACGAAAGGTCTATCAGTGTCATGGTCAGAGGAAGACTCTGAAAGCGATCATGAAGAGGAATCAGTCAAATAAGTGAATGCCTTGACTGGAGTTTATGATTCTGAAAAAGAATTAGATGATGAAGAACTTACTTTTGAGGATCTCGCTGCCTCATACAGGGAGTTGTGTATCAAAAGTGAAGAAGTGTGTCAATAGGGAGAATAGAAAAAGAGAGTTGTTTCTCAACTACAAGTTGATGAAGTAAAACATTTATCCATTATTTATGATCTGAAGGAGGAAGTTGTAATGCTAAATTTAAAACAGGACAATATGACTAAATTTGTAAGAATGTTAAATAATGGTTTTGATGCTCTGGATGTGATTCTTGAGGCTGGGAGGAATGCTGGTAATGTTAGAGGTCTTGGTTATGAGAGTCAAGGTGTGAAGAAGAAAGAAGTAAAGCATGAAGTAAAGTTTGTACTCTCAATGAAGGAACAAGAGTAGAAGATGTCAGATCTCATGCCCCATGTAATACGGTTGGAGAAATGACTTGGGTGTTTTGCATTTGATTGCAATTGTTGCGGATAGTAAGAGTCGTCACCGACTTTTCTTTTACCCAATAAGGAAAGGGTGAAAAGAACAGGAAAGACATTTGAGATTATTTCTTGTGTTCGGGGGGTAGGTTATGAAAAGGGAAGGTGTTAGCACCCTTTTCATCCATAGTTATCTATGGGCTCTTAGTTTCTTACTAGATCAATTACTTTTGTTTGAAAATGTGCTTGTGATGTGGATTTGAAAGTATTTTGAAAACGTCTTTGTAATGATTCTCGTTTCTATAAGAATGCATACAAAGTGTTGGTTTCGAAAATAGTTTAAAGAGGTGTTTGTTGAATTTTTTTTTGAAAGTGATTTTGAAAAGTTCTTTTGTAGTGATTCTCGTCTCTATAAGAATGCATACAAAGAGCTTTGTCTTTTGAAAATGTTTCAATTTGAAAGTGTTGGTGTGAAAAATGTTTTTTTATCGTAAGCGATCAAATATGAGCATCCTACCTACTCAAAAGGTCTAATGTTATTTTCCTCCTCCTTTAGATTTTTCTATTTGTTGTACCCCAAAATTTTCCCTCCCATTTTCACACAAGACATACTCTTAGAGGTTCTCAATTGCTCAATGGTTGAACAAGAATTGACCAGGCAATTCTCCTCCTAAGGAAATGAACCCCCAACTAGGGTTTCAATTTTCATCAAGATGGTTGAGCTCCAATGGTATCAAATGTTCTCCATTGTCCTTATATGTCCTCAATGTCATCCATGCCAAGTTTCATGCCTTGCTCAATAAGTTTTCTCAATCAATTGCTCAAGTATTGGAGAATCAACTGTGCTAGGTCAAAAGTCAACTATGGCCCATGTACAGTCAAACTTCAATATTTTTGGTCAACATCGACATTTTGAAGTGATATTAATCATTTGATCAATGGTTGATCATGATTCCTCAAGAAATGCTTCTAATTCATCAGAAGTCAATAATTGCTAATTAGGGTTTCTATAGGAAAAGTCAACCAAACTTTGACTAGGCATAACTTTCTAATACTTCATCCATTTTTTCCCAACCAAATATAATTTTGAAGAGAATCCAATTCCCTACAACTTATCTTCATCCATCAAGTCCAAGAAATGCACCATTTGAAAGATACAAGCTTATACATTACAGGTCATTTTCAGAAAGTCAACAAAAGGCACTTTTTGTCAAGACCATTTACATCAAGATAAAATATTCAAATGCAAAATTGATCAAAAGAGGGATTGAATTAAACATCTTGGGATTTCCAAAAATTCCAAGATCATCATCATGAGATAAAAATTGAGCAAGTTATGGCTTTCCCAAGTTGGGAAATGTGTGAATTTTCAAGAATTATGCATTGAGCAAACTTGAATTTTTAGGTCATTGGCTTAATTTTTTGGACTTCAAACATCTTCCTAAGCCTATATAGGACCTCTTAAATTATTATTTCCATGCCTTGCATTTGCTAACTATTTCATTCTTATTTATTTTAATTTATTTCAAATAAATATAAAATAAAATGTATAAAATAATTGGAAATGGGGTTTGAGCTTTGGGTTGATGTTTTAGACAGCCTAGGCCCATAAAATTTTGTGCAAGCAATGTTCACATTCATTCAAATTCAAAAAGAACAAGATTCCATGTCTTTGGCAAAGTTACAAAACATCATTCATGGCTTTAAAAATACATGTTTATGGTTGTTATTACCTTTGTTCTCTTGTCTCCTCCCTCCTTTCTATATAAAGGACACATTAGAAAGCTTCAAGAAAAATGAGATACAACCTAAAAAATATCTACAAATTTTGCAAAAAATATCAAAGTTGTAAAATTTGCATTTTAGATTCCAGCCTTCCTCAATCCAAACAAAAGATCCAAATACATTCCTGGAGGCTCCCTCAAGCTTTTGCAATCATTACCAAGCCCTGAAACATCACAAAACTCCTTAGTAAGATCCATTTTTATATTTCCTAACTTGTTTCATGTAGACCAGGTGCTCCTTGTAGCTAGATGTGCATTATACACCATCAAACATGTGCCATCAGATATCCATCTGACCAGATCTAGCGCACTCCATCTGCGGCCTCACCATGTGCCACCAAGACCAATATGCATTGGATCCAGAAGCAAATCTAGGCCTCTTCCTTCATGGGCCAGCAAATTCAACAACCACACCCCCACTTTTTTTTTACTATCTCAAGCCCATCTAGTTTTTTTTTGTAATTTTTTAATTTCTTTTATCTTCTTTATTTAATTAAGAAAATAATAAAAAACTCACAAAAAAATTCGGCTTAGACTTTGTTTTAAATTAAAATAATGAAATGCTTTAATTAATTAATTAATTAAATTTTAACTACTTTCTTATTTTAAAATGAACTAGAATTTAGGATTTAATTTATGTTTCAAATGTTTTCTTAATAAAAAATGCAAAAATATTAAAATTAGATTAATTTCATTCAATAATTATTTTCTTAAATTAAATTTAGATTTAGTTTAATTATTTTTCTTAAAATAAATTTAAAAAAAACCAAAAATATTTGTCTTGTTTACTTAGAATTTTTCTTAGGATTTTTAGACGTAATTTTTATTTCGCGTGCGTTATTTTCATTCTCGCTTTTTATATAAATAATGTAACTGATTATGGGATATAATAGTCTAGATTTAAAATTCTGCATTTTATTTTCTTGCACTTTTTTATGTAATTGCCTCAAAGCGTTGTAATAGCCTAGGATTTAAATTTTCGCACTTTAAATTTCTGTAAATATTAACTGTTAGTAACTAGGCGTGCATGATAAGACTGAAAATTAAAACGTTAGCAAACTTAATAATGCAAGATAAATAACTGAATCTCAACACACTTGCACATGCGCACCTCTAAGGTATCTCCCACTTTGGTTGCCTTTAAATAAAACAGTCATGGGGCAAGAACGCTTTAGTAAAGAACCATAAATCAAAAAAGATCATAGTCCCTCGATGACCCTACAGTTGCCTTTCGGTAGATGATCTAGTCCCTAAAAGAAAATTCCTAAAACGTCTCTACAAGTTGCCTTCGTGATTGTAAAATGTCTCTTCAATTGTCCCTCAACATCCGATGATAGGGTTACCTACTCACTAATAGTAGGATAGCACTATCTAAAGGAAAGGAGGAAAAGAACATCCTTTTTCGAGTAGGTGGACTGTTCTTAAGTACTTGCTCAAACCTGAAATTTTCACACTTACACACTTTCAAAAAAATCTTTCCAAAAACGCTTTATCACACTCTTGAGGACTGATACAAGAGTTACAATAAAGCAAACAAAAACTTTCAAAACCACAAACTCACAAATAGTTTTCAAAAATGAGCAAGTACCTAAGAGCCCGTGGAAAACCACAGATGGAAAGGATGCTAATACCTTCCCTTTCCATAATCTAACCCCTTACTCAGAGAATCTCGAAAAAAAAGGTATTTTTCTGTTCTTTTCATCCTTTCCTTTGTTGGATAAAAGAAAAGTATGTGGCAACTCTTGCTTACCGTGACATTTGCAATAAAAAAATGCAAAACCAGTATATAACAGTTGGTTCTCCCACCGTATCACAGAATTGGCGACTCTGCTTGGGACAAATAATAAAGTGGGGTTTACCTTAGGGTCTAGATCATTTTAAACTTGCTTATTTGTCTATTTTATTGCTTTATTTTTAAGGGTATTGTTTGTGTACTATGATCCTACACCCGGATCTAGGAAACCTGTTAGGTAAGTAGCAATAGATCGTGGAAACTGTGCGGTGTATACCAACACGGTTGAAGTGATGGCTATGTTGATGCGACACTTTGGTTGGTACCAGTAGGTCTTAAGTTAATCAAGGAGAATACGGGGCACTGCGTGGTGTCATGAAGCGTCAACTAACCTTAGAACCTTTAATTGAACAACTTGGCCATTAGGACCTAGAGAAATGGCCTTCTTTTGTGTATTCCAAAAGTCGGCAAATACTCGATGCAACACTCATTGAGATTTGACTCTTGATTTTTGTTTGGTTGCGAGTCAGTCGCCTATCGAACGAAACTTGTTGGAAATATCAATGATTTTGAGATCCCTTAGAACCCGGTTAATATTACTAGGACAGGTTGAGCTAACTAAATTTCAAGAGGGTACTTACCTACAAACCCCATGCAAGCCTAAACCTAAGGCTTCTTGTGAGATTTGTTTGCTTTCAACTTGAGCTACTTGCAGGGTTTTTATCTAACCACATGATCTCCTTGCAGGATTTGTTTACAATCATTATCCAGTAACCTGGACTTCTTAGACTCACTTGTCTTCATCACCTTACACTTTTGCTTAACGCATAGCATACACATCATAACATCATGCTACAACATTTCCTTAACCATTTCAAGGATCTCAAGGGTTTGTGATGCAGGTAACGAGAAATCAAACGTCTAGCAAGGGGCAAGGGGATTTATTTTCCTCTAGCCAATGTCATCAAAAGATCAAAACTTAACAACTCGAGTCAGTGGCTATGACCCACTTGATTTGGTGAGCTTGACTCTCATAGAAGGACACTCAACGATAAGAAGTTCTTCAATCAAAGCTGCAAATTTCAACTTCTGACATTTTCTTGTTTACCTCGCGAGATCCTTGAAAACATTGCATACATATATTATACATATCATTGCATAAGCAGGTTTCATAACAGGTCTCTCATGTTCTCGCTGTTTATTTCAGCAATGACTCTCAAACAAGACAACAGAGATCTCCAAATTCAAGAGGCTCAGTTCATGGAAATGTTCCTAAACCTATCTGTTGTACCTCAAAATTTTCCCTCTCATTTATCAGGTATTCTCCCACAAGATCTCCTTGGGTACAAGACTGCACAAGGATTGATCAGCTCAGGACACCTCCTTAAGCATTGATAACTAAAATTAGGGTTTGAGATTGCACAAGGATAATTGAACTTCCAATGCCTCATATGACTTTCATGGATCATTATTGACCCCCAAGATTACTCATGTCAAGTTTCAAGCTTTGAATCACATTTTTTCAGTCTTTGGTTCAAATGACTAGAAATCACCTGCAAAAGTCGACCTTTTCAGTATCGAGTTCAAAGGATTGTAACTTCTTCATTATTCGATATTTTTAGCGGTTCTTTTAGCGTATGGCTCTCCTTGACATCATCTCCAATTTCTCTTCACAAGTCAATAGTTGATTACGTGCGAAAGATCATCAGAAAATTTGAATACTTTAGAGGTCATTTTGCAAATTTGACCTAATCACGAGATATTCTTGTCCAATTTTCGAGGTTTATAACTTCTTCAATATTCAATATTCTGAAGCGATTCCTTTTGCGGAGCATCACAAATAGCATTGTCTACAAGATTGCTTCAACGATCCAAGTAAAAATGCATTTGGAAGGCCATGAAACCTCTTGAAACATTATGTTATGTTCGAGAATTATTTGAATGTTTGTTGCTTCTTCAAGTTACTTATGTCTGAGCATTTGGTGATTAGTGAACAAAAGTGGATTTTGGGCCAAAGTTCTTAAGGTGTCATCGTTTATCAAGTACCATTGGATCAAATTGCAAGTTTTCATGAGTTAAATACTTGAATTGAGGTCTAGTCATAAATGATTTGGAGATTCACCCGAGAAATATATTAGGTTCAAATTGATTCAAGGTTTCAAATACGTTCATCATTTCTCAAGATTCATTCAAATAGTTTCTTTTGATTTAAATGAATCAAAATGTTTATAGCTTGTGAAATTGAAAGAGACGTGTATTTGGCTTGCTTGGAATTGAAGTTACAAGAAATTTGTGGGGCATGTTCATCCATTTCCCATCAAAATTCATTCATGAGAACTGTTTCGAATTCAATTCAAGGTATCCATCAAATTCGTTCATCTTTATTCAAATTTCCAATTTTTCTTTCAAATCAATTACAAATGCAACATCAATTCCAAATCCAAGTTCGAGACATCCATTTCAAGTTTTCAAGAATTCAAGATTTACAACAAAGTCATCATTTTTATTTAAAAGTGATTTTGAATATATTCTACAAGACTCCAAATCTTAAAATTCAAATCACAAATCGCAATGTTACAAAAAAGTCGCAAAAATGAAAAAATGCCTAAAGAATGTAATTTTCTTCATCTTCAATTCTTCATCAAGTACTTCAAGTATCTCTTCATCAATCTTCTCCATCGTCAATTTGCTCGTACATGTAACAAAGAAAAAAGGATATGGTTAGCAAATAATTCATGTTTGAAACAAGAAACAAGAATTTTCAAAGATTTTTTCTTCTCATCATTAGGGATTGGTAAGAAGAATCAGAAATAAAGGGGGAACGTTTCATCTGCGTTTCGTCCATTGAAAATCACAGTTTTTTTAAATTGGTTCACAGAGGACAAAATGAGAAGAAATAAAATTCAGAATTCATCATGCTGCACACAAAAAAACAGATTGTATCACAAGTAAAAGAGGACAAATACAAGACGCCAAAGTGCTGTCAAAAACAGACTGCATTGCAGCCCTGCATTGTTGTCCAAATCTGTACCAAAAAAAACAGTCCAAAGTTTGTCTAAAGCAGCTGCAATATACAGCAAAAAACTTTCACACAAATAGACCAAGTCAAAGCTGCATAATAAAGACAGTAAAACAACATATCCGAATTGTTCAAAACCTCTCATTTTCCCCCCATTTTCTCATTATTATTCAACATAAGAGAAACAAAGGGCATAAGGGGGGATTGGTTTTTTTTTTCTGAGCCAGGGAGAAAAAATATAACAGAATCATCCATAGAGAAAAACCAGAGCAATATTATTATAAAACAGAGACAACAGCATCACAAGACAAAGAAAAGATCCCCATTTCCTCATCATTTTTCCTCTTCCAAACCTTCAGAAGTTAAAGAGAAGAAATACAGAAAAAAGACAGAAACCAACTTCCCTGTCAAACAAAAAGCCATCAACAAGAAGAATTAAAGTAGAAAGAAGTTACCAGGGAGGATCTTCACCTCCGAGAACATTCAGAGTAGGTATTTCTTCTGAACTCTTCAACTATACTTGTCTTCATATGCATATCTATGTTCAATCTTGTTGTTAGCATCAGTGATTTCGCTTCAAACCATCTGCTGCTCTGTGTATATTTTCGTTTGCCTTGTTAATAAAAAAACTGGACAATAATAGAAGGAGACATAAGCGTTATCGAATAAGCATACCATCTAACATACAAAAATAGGCCATAAAACAGCAAAAGAAATCAAAACACTTTCTTCTTCATTAAACAAATTTTCCTCACTGTAAAATACATCTCTCATTTCTTTTACAATCTCAAATTCTCCATAACCTCTGGCTTTGTATCTAACTCATCTCAACTATCATCAACAATTATCCTAAACTATTAGCAACCTGATCAAACCATTTAGACGGACATTGAGATCCAAACAGGTCCAGCAAACAACTTTGTCCTTCGTGCGGCCTCGCCTCCCCATATTTCATCTTCCTCACCACCATTCACAATCCCTTCCGCTAGCATCCCGCTTCCTTTTATGCTCACTTCAACACACTTCATCTCATCCTTTAATTGAACAAAGACAAAGAAATTTTGTTTTACACAGAAAAAATATGACCTTACTTCAGCCACCTTTTCTAACCGTTTTCCTCCACTCACCATCTACCTGCAATCTCCGAAAATTGGAACCCACTGGAAGGACCGTCGGAGCTATGAACGAGAGTTTTCCTTTTCGTTTTGATTTCTCTTGGTATTTCCGATTGCTATCCTGAAAGAGAGATCGTGAGTCGTGAATAAAGAATTGGGGATTTAGGATTTTGTGATCTACTTTGATATGAGTTGTTTCAATTTGTTTTATGATTCACACTGAGATGGAGAGATGAATCTTGGTGATTTTGTAGATTGAGAGGAAGATGAATCGATTTGGGGTTGAGTTTTTTTATTCTACCGTAAAAAAACATGAAATACAGAGCTATTAGACAGCAATAAAAATGATAACATGATTTTCTTTTCTCCTTCCCCAAGCTACTCTCAGCGGCACGTCATTCTTGTCGTTCGGGTATCAAAACCCTTTCTCTTCAAATTCCAAACCAGGTCAGCCCATTGGGTTGCTCGCTCATTCAACTATCCATTTTCATTTTTGTATTAATTGTTGCGTTATTATTAACGAATGAAACAAATTGCATAGTGGTTAAGGCTTTGTTGTTTGAAGGTGAGGTCTCGGGTTCAAGACTCCCTATGGCATGTTTGTTCCTTTTTACTTATTTCCTATTTCTTTCTTCATTTTTGTTGGACAGAAAATTAAAACAAAAAAAGACATGATTGGGCCTTCTGATTACCCCAAGCCCTCATTATGCTCACCCCATCAGGCTGTTTACACCCCTTGATAAATTAACTTAATTTATTTTGCTAAACTTTTTTTTAGTTTTCATTAATTCAATTTTTATTTAAATTAGTTTAGATTTTATTCAATAACTTTAGAATTAGCCTAGTTTAGGTTTAATCTAATAACTTAGAATTTTTTAAGTTAGCTTCAAAATGTTTTTTTTTTAGGACTTGGTGAATAATTTTGTTAACCTTTTTCAGTAAACTTTCTTTTAAAATATTTAGTTTCTATATGATAAAATTCAAAATAATAGAACAGATTCTTTATTTTCTTCCCAGATTTTTCACAAACAAAAATATCAAAAACTTTATTTCCATACTTTGTCAATTAATTTACTTCATAGATCGTTGTAATTTTAATTAATTGTTCCATTCGATTTGGTTATATTGATTGCCTATTTTAATTTTTAATCGCATTGATCCATCCCCATTTGTAAATTTGTACCCCCCATTCTCGAAAGCTCTGTAATAGCGTAGAATTTTAATTTCCGCAATTTACTGTTTTCCTTATACTGTATAGTAATTAGGCGTGCATGGAAGGATTCCAAATCAATCGCTAGATAACCTAATTTCAAAGAAAAAATAACTTGAATCAAACACACTTTTTCACACGCGCACCTCTAGAGTAACCTCGCTCGTTGCCTCGGAAATACAGTCATGTCCCTCGAATATGGGACGCTTTAGCAAAGACCCTTCGATAAAAAAGATCGTAGTCCCTCGATGTCCCTCGATGTTGCCTTTGATAAAATGATCTAGTCCCTTACAAAAAATTGTTAAAGCGTCTCACAAGTTGCCTTCTATGATTGTACAAACGTCCCGCGCCTGTCCCTTCACATCCAAAGAAGGGGCTTTTTACCAAATCAATGGTAAGATAGCAACATGTAAAGGAGGAGGAAAAGAAACATTTAAGACCTTTTGAGTAGGTAGATCCTCTCCTAGTTGCTCGTTTTCTCACAACCAAACGCTTTACACCAACACATTAAAAACTTTTTTTTCAAAAGACAAAAGCTTTTTTGTATACGTTCTTATAGAGACGACAACCATTACAAAAACCATCTTTCCAAATACTTTCAAAAAAACACAAACACATCTTTGAACTATTTTTGAAACAAACACTTTGTATGTGTTCTTATAGAAACGAGAACTGTTACAAATACATTTTCAAAATACTTTCAAAACCGACACCACAAGCACATTCAAACAAAAGCAAATGATCTAGCAAGCAACTAAGAGCCCGTAGATAACTAAGGATGAAAAGGGTGCTAATACCTTCACTTTTCTTAATCTACCCCCCCGAACTCAGAAAACATCTCTAAAGGTCTTTCCTGTTCTTTTCATCCTTTCCCTTTGGATAAAAGAAAAGTCCGTGGCGACTCTTGCTATCCGCACAGTTGCGATCAAACGCAAAACACCCAAGTCAATTCTTCCACCACATTACAGAACTGGCGACTCTGTTGGGGAAAACACTTAAAAGTGGGGTTACCTTAGGGCTAGATCACATTTACTTGCTTTATTTGTTTTACTTACATGCTTTACATTATTGTTTCTTGTTTGGGTTTACTTTGATCCTACACCCGGATTTGGTACACCTTTTTAGGTAATTAGCAATAAACTGTGAGGGAACTGTGCGGGGTATACCGACACGGTAGAAACAGTAGCTACATTGATGTGATACTTTGGTGTGTACCGGTAGCCCTTGAGTAATCAAGAAGAATATGGGACCGCTGCATGGTATCATAAAGCGTCAACTAACCTTAGCACCTTAATTGACCAACTTGGATTTTAGGACGTAGTGAGATAGTCGTCTTTGGTGTAAATCCAAAGTCAGTTGATACTCGATACTACACTCATTGAGGTTCGACCCTTGAAATTTGTTTGGTGGCAAGTCAATTGTCTATCAGAACGAGATTTGGGGGAAATAACGGTGATATTGAGATCCCTTAGAATCCGGTTAATATATTTAGGACAGGTTGAACTAACCCAACTTCAAGAGGGTATCACCTTAAAATCCATGCAAGCCCTAAACCTAAGGTCTTGCGTGACTTGTTTGTGCTTGCTATGTCTGAGCATAATCATGACATCATAACATAACATGTCATACTAACCATTTCAAGGATTCTTAGAGTTTATTTTTGTCTTGTTTTGTAGGACATGGATCTCGCCTGCAGATTCACTATCCAAATCAGTCTGGTAAAAGTACCTCATCAGCTTAAGGATTTGGCATCAAGGGTTCCCGAATGCTCCCCATTCATAGAAAGACATGGTAGGCTTCTCAGCTTGGTCACTTCAAACCCTGATGAAGAAATGTTAAAAGTGCTCTTTCAGTTCTTTGATCCTCTCCATCACTACTTCACTTTCCTGGATTACCAGTTAGTGCCTACTATGGAGGAATATTCTCTGCTGTTGGGGGTGCCTATCCTTAATGAGGTACCTTTCAATGGTATGGAAAAATACCCTAAACCCGAAGAGGTTACTAAAGCTTTATCCTTACAATGGTCTGACGTAGTAGCCAATTGGGAAACCATGAGAGGTGTCAAGGGTTTTTTGGAAAAATTCTTGTTTGAGAAAGCTCATCATTTCTGGGATACCTTGGACTTATAAGATTTTAAAGAGGTGTTAGCTCTTCTCATCTATGGGTTGGTACTATTTCCTAATTCGGACCATCTCATAGACGTGAATACGGTTAAGATTTTCCTGTCACGCAATCCAGTACCTACTCTGCTTGGAGATATCCTACATTTGTTACATACTCGCACTATGAAGAGGAGAGGAACCCTTCTGTGATGCACACCTCTTTTGGCTAGGTGGCTTGCTTTGCACCTACCCCGATCCGTCTTGAAGAATAAACAGGGCTTGAAATGGTCTCAAAGGCTGATGACTCTTACAGATTCAGGCATTCATTGGTGTCCCCGTTCCTCAGAGAATGTTACCATCATTGATCGATGCGGAGAATTCCCTAATGTTCCTCTCTTGAGAATTAGGGGAGGAATCACTTACAATCCTTGTTTGGCACTTTAACAGTTTGTATATGCAAGAAGGGATGGTCCTCACGATGCACTTATTCAAGGAATTATCTTCGACTACGAGAATGATGCTCAGGATTACCGCAAAAGGTTCATGCGAGCTTAGGGCATGGTACATAGAGTTGATAGCAAGACACTGGGGAACAAGAATTACATCCCTCTTTAGCCTTATCTCAAATGGGTACGTGCTCGTGCTCAAAGTCTTATGATGCCTTATCTCTCTATTCTCCCAGTTATCATAGAGCATGTTGTAGAAGGAGATATCCCATACACTATCCTTCATCCCTACATGCCCACCTCTCTCGAAGACTTGCAAAGGGATTAGATACAACTTAAGGGGGAGCGAGACACTTTTGAGGCCCAATTCTACGCCAGCGAGAAGAAGGTTTTGGAATTCACCAAGCAGCTTCATGAGGAGCGGAGTCTGAACGCCTACATCGCACCAAAGAGGATGCACTCAAATTTTTTGTCTTAGTTGTTTGTATTTTAATTTATTTCATTGTAATCCCAAGGAGGCATGTTGTACTCAAACTTTGATTTATTAATATAACGTGTGTTCTTTTTTGGTCTAAAGCAGATTTAAATCTATAATTTCCTTGAAATCATTACATATGCATCTTCATTCATCATAACATAAGCAGGTTTCTTACCACAGGTCTCATTATCTTTCTACTGTTTATTTCAGTAAGATTGATCTTGAGCAGACAGTGAAAGACCTCCAGGTGTAGAATGCTCAGTTTCAACAGATGTTCTTGACTCTAGCCAAAGGACAGGATGAGTTGAAAGCCCTGCTGATCAAAGAAAAGAAGAGGAAAGCAAAGAAATTGATCGGTGTTTTGAATATGGGAAGAAGGTTCAAGGGATAAGCTAGACGGACTCTAGACTTCGCAACATCGTCTGGTGAAAAAGATAATCCACAAGGGAAAGGGAAGGAGGCGGCTGCCCAGCTAGAATCTGAAGATGATGAAGAAGAGGATTACTATGAAGAACAATATCCTTTAGCCGACGACAAATACAAACATTTGGAAGAACGTCTAAATGCAATGGAGATTCAGAAAGTGCCCGGGCTGGACTTTGAAGAGTTGGGTTTGGTGTCTGGGATTGTTATTCCACCAAAATTGAAGGCACCAGTGTTTGCTAAGTACGAAGTGGTTTCGTGTCCCAAGATGCACCTCCGATCTTATGTGAGGAGGATACAGCCTCACACTGCTGACAAAGATTTGTGGGTCCACTTCTTTCAGGATAGTCTATTCGGGACTCAGGTAGATTGGTTCTATCAACTAGAAAGGGCCAATATCCATAATTGGGAAGACCTTGCCGCTACTTTTTATAAACAGTATCAGTACAACGCAGACCTTTCTCCCACCCGTACTCAACTCCAGAGTATGGCTATGGTTTCAAGCGAAGGTTTCAAAGACTACTCTCAGAAATGGAGGGACTTAGCAGGAAGAGTCCAGCCTCCCCTATCTGAAAGAGAGCTAGTAGACATGTTTATGGGTACCCTGTCCGGTCCTTTCTTAAATCATCTAATTAGAAGCTCCTTAGCAGGCTTCACGAAATTAATCTTGACCGGAGAAAGAGTGGAAGCTGGGATTAAGAGTGGGAAGATCCAAAAGGATGCATCCTCCAGTGCCATGAGAAAACCATTTATTGGGAAGAAAGAAGTTGGTGTTGTGTACCCTCAAATGAATCAGGATATAACTGAACTCCGTCCAACGGTAGGGGCTGTCATGATCCCTAAGCCTGCACCTACTCAACAAAGGAGCAACCAACCTAGAACAGAGAGACTGGTAAGACAATTTACTCGGATTAATATGACTTTATCTCAAGTCTTGCCACATCTGTTGAGATCTAATCTGGTAACTTTGAAGGAAGCCCCGAAGAATCCCAACACCGCCTCTCCTCATTACAACCTTAATGCTCGATGTGCTTACTATTCAGAAAGTCTAGGCCATGATACTAATAACTGTTGGGCTTTGAAAAATTAGGTGTAAGACCTTCTCGGAGCAAAAGAAATTGAATTTGACGCTCCTGAGATCCCAAATGTTATCACCACTCCCATGCCCAAGTATGGTCGTGATGTTAACATTGTCGAAGATGATGTGTTTGTTATTGTTGTGATGAACTTGTTACTCCTCTCCTGACTGTCAAGAAGAACCTGTTGAAAGCCAGTTTATTTCCGGGCTATGACGAAAGTTGCCACCTCTGTTTATCCCTACCAAATGGTTGTCATTTACTGAAAGCAGGTGCCCAACGCCTGATGGATGATAAAGAAATTTTGTTTGAAAAGACTCCCGTTCCAACCATTATTTACAAGGATGTTTCAATAGTAACCATTTCCGCCAATTCTTCTAGGGTCTCCACCAAAATACCCGTTAGAATTACATCAGTTTCGAAGGTGACTCCACTAATAATTACTATGCTAGGGCCGATCCCGTATTCATCAGATAAAACTGTCCCATGGAAATATGGGGGCGGCGTCTACTATCACGGCGTCAAACATGATTGGCTAGCTGATGAAGACTCGATTTTTGAGAAAGCTAACCCCGACATCTGTAACATTACGGGAACCAGCAAGATAACCCGAAGTGGAAGAGTATTCTCCCCAGAGATTGCTCCTCCGAAGACTGTTACTGGTCCTGTAATCATCCCTGCTTATGTTCCTGTTGACACTACTACTACAATTCTTGTGGTTATCCCTACTGACACCCCTACCACCGAGTCGACCAAGACTCGAGGCAAAGGCATTCTGGTTGATCCTGTCCAGATAAAGGCGCAATCAGTAGCTATCCCGGAAGCCTCCCAAAAAGAGATATAAGAAATTCTAAAAATTATAAAGAGAAGGGACTACAACATGGTCGAACAGCTAGGGCAGACTCCATCAAAGATTTCCATGTTGGCTTTATTGTTGTGCTCCAAGGCTCATGCGAAGGCCTTGGTGAAATTTCTTAAAATTGCCCACTTGCCACAAGAAACCTCTGTTGATCAGTTCCAAGATTGTGTGGCCAATTTGACCGCTGACAATGGTTTAAGCTTTTATGATGCTGACTTGACACCTAGAGGGAGGAAGCACAACGAGGCATTTCATGTCTCTGTCGAATGCTGGGGCACAACTTTGGCCCATATCTTGGTTGATATCGGTTCGTCTTTGAATGTGCTGCCTAAGAAGGCTCTTGATAGACTCAACTGTGCAGGTTTTACCTTAAAACCTAGCAACATAGTGGTAAAGGCCTTCGACGGTTCAAAGAGAATGGTGCATGGGGAGGTGGACATCCCCATAAAAGTTGGAACTCAAACCTTTGATTTAAATTTTTACGTGATGGACATTCACCCTTCCTACTCATGTTTATTGGGCCGACCATGGATTCACGATGCTGGTGCCGTCACCTCTACATTACATCAGATGCTGAAATACCCAACCAAGGGAAAAATCATCACTGTTCATGGAGAAGAGGAATATATGGCCAGTCACTTAAACTCCTTCAGATACATAGAAATGGATGGTGAATTCATTGAAACTCCATTTCAGTATTTCGAGGAAGTCCCATAAACAGTGGCAGCAACCAAGACTGTTTCCCAAGTCCTGAAGATTACAAGACCTCCGATAAAGATGGCCTCGTTAAAGGATGCTAGAGAAGTGGTTGAAGAAGGGGGATGCACTATCTGGGGTCAACTTCCGGATATCCCTTATAAATCTAATAAATTTGGTTTGGGTTTCACTTCAGGAGCCGAGAAAGTTGTGTGTCGTGCTCATGCCGGGGGACCACCTTTTAAGATTAGCAACCACAGAGTCAACGCATTGGATGATGATGATGATGACAATTGTGACCTAGAAGATTGGATTTTCCCAACCATCAATGGAGGAATCAACAACTGGGAAGCAAAAGACTTTGTCCCAATTACTTTTATCCAACAGTAATTGTCTTTAAATTTTTGTCAGACCTGTAATAATTAAACAATTCCGACTTTTAAAACCATGTGTCTTACCCGAGGCACAACGGTCCATTTGTAAGGGTTTGTTACCTCATTTTCATATGTCATCAATGAATCATGGACATTTTTGCATACAAACTTTGTGCTCTTTGTCTTTCTTTTTCTACATTTTTATTTCTTTCAAAGATAGTTATACTCTTACACACACTCACATTCAAAATGCAGATCTATATCCATTCGGGATCCCATGGGTAACAATTCTGCTATGGCCTTTTGTGACTCTGAAAATCTAATCTACCAAGTCGAAGACGAAGGTGAGGAAGATTGTAAAGTGACAGGGGAACTAGCCAGGTTACTACAATAAGAAGAAAGGACCATACAGCCCCACGAAGAACCAGTGGACACAATTAACCTAGGTACTGAAGAGGACAAGAAAGAAGTCAAGGTGGGTGCCAATCTGGAACCTAGTCTCAAGAAGCGTCTAACTCATTTGTTACATGATTATGTTGAGATTTTTTCCTGGTCGTACAAAGACATGTCAGGACTTGATGCTGATATTGTGGTGCATCGTCTACCAACAAAAGAAGACTGCCCTCCGATAAAACAGAAAGTTTGTCGCATGCGGCCAAACATGTCAGAGAAGATCAAGGCCGAAGTCATGAAATAATTCAACATCGGATTCCTAGTCGTTACCTCCTATCAACAATGGGTCGCCAATGTTTTTTCGGTGCCTAAACGGACGGCAAAGTGCGAATGTATGTTGATTACCGAGATTTAAATAGGGCAAGCCCTAAGAATGATTTTCCACTTCCCCATATCGATATTTTGGTTGACAACACCGCACAGCATAAAGTGTTCTCATTCATGGATGGTTTCTCAGGCTACAATCAAATCAAAATGGCACCTGAGGACATAGAAAAAATGAATTTCATCACACAATAGGGCACATTCTGTTACAAGGTTATGCCATTCGAGTTGAAGAACGTTGGGGAAACTTATCAATGTTCCATGGTAGCTCTATTTCACGACATGATCCATCATGAAATAGAGGTCTATATGGACAACATGATAGCTAGATCTCAAACTGAAGAGGAACATCTTGACCATTTGCATAAACTGTTTGAGAGACTAAAGAATTACAAGCTGAAGTTGAACCCGAATAAATGCACATTTGGGGTAAGGTCCGGTAAACTCCTAGGCTTCGTCTTCAGCGGTAAAGGTACCAAAGTGGATCCTGCCAAAGTGAAAGCAATACAAGAAATTCCTGCATCTCGCACCGAGAAGGAAGTCAAAGGATTCCTAGGACAGTTAAACTACATTACCAGATTCATTTCTCACTTGACCGCTACTTGTGAACCAATCTTCAAATTACTGAAGAAAGATCAAGTAGTCAAATGGAATGATGAGTGCCAAGCTGCTTTCGACAAGATCAAAGAGTACCTTCAAGAGCATCCTATTTTGATGCCTCTAGTCGAGGGAAGACCTTTGATCATGTATCTAACAGTTTTTGAAAATTGAATGGGGTGTGTGTTGGGGCAGCATGAAGAGTCTGGCCAAAAAGAGTATGTTATTTATTACCTGATATTGTACCCCAAAATTTTCCCTCCCATATTTCTCAAAACACTTCCAGAAAGATCCTCAAATTGCTCAAGGAAGTCCAAGGGTTGACCAGACAAGCTCTCTCCTAAGGCAGTCTACCTCAAATTAGGGTTTCATGTTGCATCAGTATATTTGAGTCCAAGGGATCCCAAATTCTCACCATTGTCCTAATATGTTCTCAAGATCATCCATGTCAAGTTTCAAGCCTTGCAGAGGAAGTTTGCTTAGTCAATTGCTCAAAGGCCTGCAAAATCGACTATGCTAGGGCAAAAGTCAACTATGACCCACATGCAGTCAAACTTCAATATTTTTGGTCAACATTCTCATTTTAAAGTATCATTCATCATTTGATCAAGGGTTGATAATGATTCCTTAAGGATTTCTCACAATTCATCAAAACCCAAAGGTTGCTAAATTAGGGTTTTGTAGTAAAAGTCAACTCAACTTTGACCAAGCATAACTTTCTCATAATTTATGATAAATGACCCATCCAAATGTCACTTTGAAAAGTCAACAAAAACACCTTTTTTGTCAAAGCTTCATACATGAACATGGAAGACATAATTGAGATGAGACAAAAAGGTTTGCTAATAGGACATCTCAAGCTTTCTAAAAAGTCCAAGAACACCTTCAAAGAGTGAAAATTGAGGAAGTTATGCATTGGTGAAGTTGACCCTTTTTGCAATATTGTCAAAAGTCAACTATGCCTCAAATTGCAATTTTTGCTAAATGGGCCTAACTTTTTGCACTTGTTTTGAGTTGGTAGCATGGTCCAAGAGCCCTAGATCTTTCCACTTGTCTTTATCTTATTTTTATTATTTATTTTGATTTTTATTGCAATTAAATCAATTTAAATCAAAACAAATCATGAAAAATCCAAATAATTGAAACCTCAAGATCTTATGCATGTTTCAGGTCCCATATGCAGCTGGCAAGTGAATCAATTCGTGCAAGGCCTTTGTGTGCATGAAAAGATTGGTTTTGGCCTATTTTTTGAAATATCTTCAAGTGAATCAAATCAAGATCAAAAGCTCTAATTGATAAAGATTGAGAACACTTTTGCAACCCTAATTCAATCCTTGGTATATAGTATACAATTTCAGACCTAAAACACAGACTTTAGAGGCGCACAAAGGAAGAACAAAACTTGAAATTTTGATCAAAAAATGCTTACTTGAATTCACACTTCCAGACGTTTTCAAGGTCCCCTAGCCATCTCATTCGATTCCTGGGATTGCAAGGAAGTTGCACCAATCAAGAACAAGAACTTTCCAACATTAGAACTCACTGTAAGTCAGCCACGACCATGGCTTCTTCTTGAAATTGAATTACATGATTTTGGCATCTATAGCATGAAATACTTATATATTCTTGCTCCTTGAAACATTTTCAAGCTATCTATAACATTCAATTTCATTTTTATGGACTATATCAGGATTTGCCATTATTAGGGTTTTACGCTTCGCTTTAGGATCTTTGTGTACAGGTGAAATAGGCCCACAAGAAGGGTACCATCATGCCCAATAGGCTAAGACGAGTTGATTCATGGCCTTAGATTTTATTTATCATGCTTGTGTTTGATTTTGAGAATTGTAGGGTTTATAGTTACGGACGTTCATCCGTAGGTAAAAGTCAATGATCTTTTACCAACGGAGGGAGGACAGGGTTGAAGGCGTGGCACCATCCTATTCGCCCATTTGAATTTTCGCACTGATATTTTTATTCTTTTTGTTTTTCCAATATAATGCTTATTGTTTGTTTGATATACAAAGCGCGCACGTAGCTCAGCTGGCATTGATGTTATTGGAAAAGGCTTCAGGGTCTGGGTTCGAATCCCAGGTCCCCCCATTACTCCACATTATTTTTCTTTAAGTGTTCAGGCATGCACACAAGGCCAAAGGACCACCATGCGCCCTCAGGATCCAACCACTAGATCTCCAGGAAGCCAGATCTAAAGGCCATCAGATGAAGGAGCATCATAGGCCTTGTTCAACATGCAGCAGGGAATCATGACAAGTCAACGTGGACCAACCTCTTTTGGGCCCAGAAGTTGATACTCACACCCCCCATATTACTTTCTCAGGCCCATATCTCTTTTACTTTTCTTTTTATATTTCTATATTTAATTAATTTATTTATTTTTTTACTAACATAAAAATTAATTCTTTTTGTCAAAAAATCATAAAATATTTTTCACCCAAATTAGGTTTAGGTTTTATTTTTTAATAAAAATTAATTTAATTTATTTGGTTAATTTAATTTTAGAGTAACTTTAATTCCTTTTATAAATAATTAAAATTAATTAGAACAATTAGGGTTTTTGTTTCTAACTTAATTTTATTTTCTTTTCCTTAAAAATAACCAAAATATAAAAAATAGGTCATGTAAATTATTTTCTTTAAATTAATTTAATTACTAATTAGATTTGTATTTAATTTAAAAACCTTATTCTTTTTTCTTAAAAAAAACATAATAATAATAAAAAACAACAAAAATAATTTTTTTCTTTTAGGTTAGACGGGGTCAAAACCCTAATTTCCTATCGTTCTTAAATTCATCGCGCGCGCTTCATTATTTTATTTTACCATATTAATGTAATTGCTCACAAGTTGTAATAGATTAATTAGGATTTTTCTCCTTTTCATTTATCGTTTTAACGGGTTGTTTTTTGCAATGTAATTAATACCCGAAGCCTTGTAATAGCATAGCTTTACTTTTCTCACTTTAAATTCCGCAAAATATTAACTGTTAGATGTATGAATATTAGGAATGCATAACAAGAATGTATGATTAACTTTAAAAGGGTTAGCTAACCCTAAATATGCAAAGATAATAACTTGAAATTGAATCACTCGCACATGCGCACTACTAGGGTACACTCCCACTTCGGTTGCCTTCGGTAAACGATCATTAAGCATAGGGTATTTTAGTGGTCGCTCTCTTGTCTAAACAAAGATCAAAGTCCCGTTCGGAAAAGTTGCCTCAGAAAGGTTGCCTCGGATACTGTTGCCTCGAATATTGATCTTAAGACATTAGGGTTACTACTAAGACGTCCTAACATTGCTTCAGTGATCGTACGTCCCTTTCGAATTGACCCTTAAAACTCCAACGACGGTGCTACCTACTCACTAATAGTGGGATAGCACTGTCTAAAGGAAACAAGAACAGAAACATTCTCTTTTTCGAGTAGGTAGATTAGTTCTTAAGTACTTGCTCAAACAAAACAAACTTTTTCACACCAAACACTTTTTTCAAACAAATTTTTCAAAACAACTTCGTAAAATTCTTGAAGACAGAAGCAAGGGTTAAATCGAACTAAAACAAAAACTTTTTTTCAAATCAAACACACACAAGAAAATTTTGAAATGATGAGCAAAGTACCTAAGAGACCATGGAAAACCACGGATAGAAAGGGTGTTAATACCTTCCCTTTCTATAATCTACCCCCCGTACTCAAAATCTCGAAAAAGGGAATTTTTCTGTGCTTTTTTCGTTTCCTGTTGGATAAAATAAAAGTCGGTGGCGACTCTTGCTTACCGCTACATTTTGCGAATACAAACGCAAAATGCAAACCAGCATTTCAAAATATTCCGGTTCTGGCCACCGTATCACAGAACTGGCGACTCTGCTGGGGAATTGTATAAGTAGGGTATACCTTAGGATTAGTTCATCATATTTGCTTCTATGGATTGATTTGATTGCTTTATCTTTGATGGCTTTGTATCGGGAGTTACTATAGATCCTAACCCAGATCTGGGGAACACCTTTTAGGTAAGTAGCAATAAACTGTGAGGGAATTGTACGGCATAGACCGATACGGTTGAAGCAGTAGCTACATTGATGTGGCACATTAGTTGGTATCAGTATCCCTTGTGGAGAAACGAGGAGAATATGGGGCTGTTATATGGGTCGTTAAGCATCAACTGACCTTAGAACCTATAATTGACCAACTTGGCCATAGGAAGTAGTGAGATAGCCGGTCTCGGTGTAGAGCTGAGAACTGGTTGATACTGGATGCTACACTCATTGAGACCATACTCTCGAGATATTTTCGACCGCAAGAAAAGATTGTGTGAGCTGAAACCATGACCGATGGAGGATGGTCAGTGATATTGAGAACCTCTAGAACCCGGTTACTATTATTAGGACAGGTTGAAACCAACTGAACTTCAAGAGGGTAATACCTAGACCCCATGCAAGCCTGAAACTTAAGGGCTATTGTGTGACTTATTTGCCTTTACCATGTCTGCTATATGTTATACCTGTTGTGTGCTTTATCATGACATCATGCATCATAACATAGCATGCATATTTCATTAGACTAACAATTTCAAAGACCGAGGGGATTTATCTTTGTTCTGTTTTGCAGATCATAACTCCTATGCGCAGAAACACCATCCGAGTTAACTTTGTACAAATACCTACTCAACTCAAAGATTTGGCCTCGAGAATTTATGATATTTCTTCATTCATTATAAGACATGGTCAGCTTCTTAGTTTGGTTACCTCCAGGTTTGATGAGCAAATGATGAGTGTGTTATTCCAGTTCTTCAATCCAGTGCATCATTGTTTCACCTTTCCGGATTATCAGCTAGTTCCTACTTTGGAAGAGTTTTCTCATTTGTTGGGTATATCCATCCTGGAGAAGATGCCCTTCACAGGTTTAGAAGAGACTCCTAGACCAGAAGATATTGCTTCAGCTTTACACTCTAAAAAGGATGATGTAGTGTCTAATTGGGAGACGCGGAGCGGGGTTAAAGGTTTCTTGGCCAAGTTTCTAATGGATCAAGCTCAACAGTTCTGGGATAACTTGGACTTTCAAGCTTTTGAAGACACCTTGGCTCTCCTCATCTACAGCTTGGTTCTTTTCCCAAATCCAAATTCCTTCATAGATGTGAATGCGGTCAAGATCTTCTTGTCTCGTAATCCAGTGCCTACTCTTCTGAGTGATATTTTACATGCTCTCTATACTCGTACTGTGCGAAGAAGGGGGACCCTCATGTGTTTCACGCCGCTGCTGGCGAGGTGGTTTATTTTGCACCTCCCTAAGTCTGCATTGAAGAATGAGGAAGGTGTAGGTTGGGCTTACAGAATCATGTCCCTTGCTCATACGGACATTCTTTGGAGTTCTAAGGATATGGAAAGAGTAGCTGTCATTGATCGATGTGGGGAATACCCTAATGTCCCGTTGCTTGGAATTAAAGGGGGAATAACCTACAGTCCTTGTTTGGCTTTACGACAGTTTGGACGCACTCAGAGAGACGGTCCCCATGAGCTGCTTCTTACAGATATTGTCTTTGACTATAAGGAGGACGTTAAAGAGCATCGTCGAATATTTATACGGGCCTGAGGCATGGTGAACAGGTCTGAACCTCATGAGCAAGGACTAAAGACTTCCCTCCCTATGCGACCCTATCTCAAGTGGGTTTGAGCCTGTGCTCAAAAGCTGGGGATGCCCTATAAAGCTGTTTTGCTGGTGATTGTAGAGCATACTAATGAAGAAGGTGTTCCTTATATAGTCCTTTATCCCTATATGCCTACTGATCTTGGGGCATTGAAGAGATCCTGGATTCAGCTGAAGGAAGAAAGGTATACCTATCGAGAGAAGTATCATGAGCAGGAAAGGAAGATCTTGAAGCTCACAAGGCAACTTGAGAACGAAAGTACGATCAATGACTATGTCATCACGAAGGGAAAGCGGCCACGGGATTTCTGATTTCTGCTTGTTTCTAGTTTAGATTTGTTTTCAGTTTATTTCTTTTTGTAACGCCTTAAAGGCATTGTTAAACATTTTTACAAGTTAATCTAATAAATTGTGTTTTATTTTGTTTTACAAATTTGAATCTCCCAAAGTCTTTGAAATCATTTCATACGCATTCCATTACCATGCACCTCATTACAGGTATCATTACAGGTTTCTCATCTTCTTCGATGTTATTTCAGCACAGAATGTCTTCTGAAACACCTACCGATTAAGCCATCAAGGCTCTTCAAGCACAGAATGCTCAATTCCAAGAGATGTTTTTGAACTTGGCCAAAGGGCAGCAGGATTTGAAGACTCTCATCTTGAAGGAGAAGAAGAAGAAGAAGAAGAAGAAGAAGGTGGTTTTGCTGAATATGGGTCACAGATTTGGGAATAGGTTGCGACAGGACGCTGATCTGTCTCATTCATCTGGAGGAGGAGAGAATCAAGAGGAAGGAAAGGGTCCTAGTCCTGTGGTCTCTGATAATGACACTGATTTTGATGAAGAACAGTATCCTCCTGCTGAGGATAGGTATAAGCAACTCGAAGACCGTCTGAGTGCAATGGAGATTCCGAATATCCCTGGGTTGGACTTCGGAGATCTGGGGATAGCGTTTGGGGTGGTGATCCCTCACAAGTTTAAAGCTCCTGTCTTTGCTAAGTATGATGGAGTATCTTGTCCAAAGCTTCATCTCCGCTCATACGTCAAAAAAATCCAACCCTATACTGCTGATAGAAACCTGTGGGTTCATTTTTTTCAAGATAGTCTGTCAGGGACTCAACTTGAATGGTTCTATCAATTGGAAGGAGCTAGTGTCCGCAACTGGGAGGACCTTGCTGCTGCTTTTTACAAGAAATACCAGTATAACGCCGACCTTGCTCCCACGCATACTTAGCTTCAGGGTATGTCTATGGGTACAGGTGAAGGCTTTAAGGATTATGCTCAGAAGTGGAGAGATCTGGCTGGAAGAGTCCAACCCCCTCTGTCTAATAGGGAGTTGGTGGATATGTTTCTTGGGACTTTGTCTGGTCCATTTTTCAATCATTTGATCGGCAATTCATCATCTGGATTTACTGAATTGATTTTGACTGGGGAGAGAGTAGAAGCCGATATCAGAAGTGGCAAGATACAGAAAGGTGCTTCATCAAGTACAGAAAAGAAGCCTTTCAGGAAAGAAGCTAGTGCAGTTTACAGCTCAAGGAGCCAAAACTGACCTGAACGCCGCCAAGCAGTTAATGCGGTAATAATATCAAGACCCATCGTTGCCCCACAATGCAACAATCAGCAAAGAGTAGAGAGACCGCAAAGACAGTATACTCGGCTCAGTATGACCTTGTCTCAAATTCTGCCGCAATTGTTGAAGACTAACCTAATAACTCTGAGGGAAGCCCTGAAGAATCCCAGTACTACATCACCGCTGTATAATCCGAATGCCCGATGTGCCTATCACTCTGATAGCCCAGGGCATGATACCAACAACTGTTAGGCCTTGAGGAATAAGGTGAAAGATTTGATTGAAACTAAATAAATCGAGTTTGACACTCCGGAAAAGCATAACATTATGATTGCTCCTATGCCCAAGCATGGAGTAAATAATGTGGACGATGATTCATTTGTGACCTATGTGGAAGAAATTTCTACTCCGTTGATGACAGTAAAGAAGAATCTATTATTGGCCGGTTTATTTCCGGGCTGTGGCGAAGGTTGCCACCTATGTTCAATCCTGCCTACTGATTGCCATTTATTGAAGTCAGGTGTTCAACGCCTGATGGATAACAAAGAGAACATGTTCGAAAAAACTTTGGTTCCATTGATTCATATTGAAGACGTTTCCATCATAACCATTTCCGCCAATCCTTTCAAGGTTTCCTCGAGAAATCCTGTTAGGATTACATCCATTCCAAGAGTTGCTCCGTTAATAATTATTATCCCTGGTCCTATCCCATATACTTCGGATAAGGCTGTCCCTTGGCACTATGGGGCCGATGTGTATTACCATGGAGTTAAACAAGACTTGAAGACTGAAGAAGCTGATGCTGATATCAACAATATTGTCGGGGCTAGCAAGGTCACCAGAAGTGGAAGACTCTTCTCTCCTGAGATTTCCCCTCTAACTGTTCACAAACCTGTTGTCATTCCATCTGCTAGTACATCAGCTACTGTCCCAGTACATATTCCAGTTATCACCCCTGTCTCCGAGCCATCTGACACTAGGGGCAAGGAAATCACAGGTGAGCCTGCCCGGATGGAGGCACCTAAGAAGATCATTGTAGAAACCTCTAAGAAGGAGATAGAGGAATTTCTGAAGATTATCAAGAAGAGTGACTACAACATAGTCGAGCAGCTGGGGTAGACCCCGTCCAAGATCTCCATGTTGTCCTTGTTATTGTGTTCGGAAGCCCATGCAAAGGCTTTAATTGCTTCCTCAAAACTGCGCATGTGCCGCAGGAGACTTCTGCCGATCAATTCAAATATTGTGTAGCTAGTTTGACTGCCGACAACGGTTTGGGTTTCTCAGACGCAGATCTGACTGCTAAAGGAAGAAATCACAATGATGCTCTGCACGTCTTGATCGAGTGCAGGGGCACTACTATGGCCCATGTACTAGTGGATACCGGGTCTTCTTTGATTTTTTTTTCAAAGAAAGCATTAGATCGTCAGGACTGTGAAGGTTTGGTTCTGAAGCCGAGCAATATTATGGTTAGAGCTTTCGATGGGTCAAAAAGGATGGTGCACAGAGAGGTGGACATCCCTGTTAAAGTTGGCTCTCAGACTTTTGCATCTACTTTCTATGTGATGGATATCCGACCATCTTATTATTGCTTGCTGGGTCGCCCTTGGATTCATAAAGTTGGGGCAGTGACTTCTACACTCCATCAGATGTCAAAATATCCAGTAAAGGGGAAGATTTTTACAGTGCGAGGAGAAGAGGAGTACATGGTGAGTCATCTTAACTCCTTTCGATATGTGGAGATGGATGGGGAGTTCATCGAAACCCCGTGTCAAAACTTTGAAGAGGTCCCCCAGACTCTGGAATCGGCTGAAGTTGCTATTGAAAAACCTCCGATGAAGATGGCTTCCCTCAAGGATGCTAGGGCTGTTATTGAAAAAGGTGGGTGTGCAAATTGGGGTCAACTCCCTGACTTTGCACACAAAACTGACAAGTTTGGTTTGGGTTTTACTGTAGAAGCTCAAAGGGTTATTTGGCGTGCGCGGATTGGAAGGCCTCCCCTGCGTATCAGTAATCCGGGGGTGAATGTAATTAAAGACGATGAAGAAGAGTCAGAGTATGACAGCTGGATCTACCCGACTACCAACGGTGGATTGAACAATTGGACGGCGAAGAAATTCGTGCCCATTTCTTTTATTACACAGTAATAGACTTTTGTTTTGAGATTTGTAATAGACAGTTTAAAACTTTACGGCCCGGTGCCTTGCCCGAGACACCGTGGCTTTGTTTGTGAGGGCTTATTATGTGTCATTTCCATATATCATCAATAAAGCATTGGACATTTTCTTGCATTACAAATTTTGCACTCCTTATTTTTTCTTTTCTATCTTGCACATTATCAAAACAGCTATTGTCTTACACACACTCACATATCATAATGCAGATCCACATCCACTCTAGATCCCACTGATCACGACTCTGCTATTGCCAGTTATGACTTTGAAAGTCCGATCAACCAAGCCGAGGACGAAGGTGAGTATGATTGTGAAGTGCATGGGAAACTTGCTAGACTGTTATTACAGGAAGAAAGGGCCATACAGCCCCATGAAGAGCCAGTGGAATCAGTAAATTTGGGTACAAAGGAAGACAAGAAAGAGGTCAAGATAGGTGCGAATCTGGATCCTAGTGTCAAGCAACGGTTGATTCAGATGCTACATGACTATGTTGAAATCTTCGCTTGGTCTTATGAAGATATGTCTGGGTTGGATACCGATATTGTGGTTCACTGCTTGCCAACTAAAGAAGACTGTCCTCCAGTGAAGCAGAAAGTTCGCCGAATGCACCCAGAGATGTTTGAGAAAATCAAAGTTGAGGTCATGAAACAGTTTAACGCCGGTTTTATAGCTGTCACTTCTTACCCGCAGTGGGTTGCCAACGTGGTTCCGGTGCCGAAGAAAGATGGTAAGGTACGAATGTGTGTGGACTATAGGGATCTGAACAGGGCAAGCCCCAAGGATGATTTCCCACTCCCTCACATCGATGTTCTGATCGACAACATCACACAGCATAAGATCTTATCATTTATGGATGGTTTTTTTGGTTACAATCAGATTAAGATGGCTCCTAAAGACATGGAGAAGACAACCTTCGTTACGCAGTGGGGTACCTTTTTCTACAAAGTCATGCCGTTCGAATTGAAGAATGCTGGGGAAACGTATCAGCGCGCCATGGTTGCTTTGTTCCACGACATGATTCACCATGAGATTGAGGTATACGTTGATGACATGATTGCAAGATCCCAAACTGAAGAAGAACATCTTGACCATCTCCAGAAGCTATTTGACAGGTTGAAGATGTACAAGCTGAGATTAAACCCGAACAAGTGCACATTCGGGGTGAGGTCTGGTAAGCTGCTGGGTTTCGTCGTTAGTGATAAAGGTATTCAAGTGGATCCTGCCAAGGTGAGGCTATACAAGAGATGGCAGCTCCCCGAATAGAAAAAGAAGTCAGAGGCTTTCTGGGACGTCTGAATTACATTGCCCGATTCATTTCACATCTGACTGCTACTTGTGAACCGATCTTCAAGCTGCTGAAGAAAGATCAAGTGGTAAAGTTTAATGATGAATTTCAGGCCGCTTTCGAAAGGATAAAGGAATACCTACAAGAGCCACCTATTATAATGCCTCCAGTGGAAGGAAGACCTTTGATCTTATACTTGACAGTACTCGACAATTCGATGGGGTGCGTGTTGGGGCAGCATGACAAGTCTGGCCGAAAAGAGCATGCTATTTACTACCTTAGCAAAAAGTTTACCAACTGTGAGACCTGATACTCACTGCTTGAGAAAACTTGTTGCGCTTTGGCATGGGCTTCTCGCCGGCTGAGACAGTATATGCTGACTCACACTACTCTATTGATATCAAAGATGGATCCAATCAAGTATATCTTCGAAAAGCCTGCCTTGTCCGGAAGAATAGCAAGATGGTAGATGATCTTAACTGAGTATGATATCCAATACACAACCCAAAAATAAATCAAGGGAAGTGTGTTGGCAGATCATTTGGCACACCAGGTCATGGATGATTACCAGTCTATGAATTTCGAGTTTCCGCATGAGAACATCATGTTGGTGACCGACTGTGAAAAACCTGGACCGGATGAAGGACCTGAGGAGGGATCCCGATGGTCTATGTATTTTGATGGAGCTTCAAACATGTTGGGAAATTGAATTGGCGTCGTGATCATATCTTCTGAAGGCTGTCATACTCCATTCACCGCTCGATTATGTTTTAACTGCACCAACAACATGGCGGAGTATGAAGCGTGCATTATGGGCCTTCGAGCAGCTATTGACATGAGGATTAAGTTTTTGAGTGTACTCAGAGATTCCGCTCTAGTGATCAGTCAGATCAAAGGCGAGTGGGATACGAAGCACCCAAATCTTATTCCTTACAAAGAGTATGATTTGACGTTGCTTCCACACTTCGAGGAGATAACCTTTGAACATTTCCCATGGGAGGAGAATCAGTTAGCAGACGCACTAGCTACTATGTCTTCTATGTTCAAGGTCAGATGGTATAATGAGGCTCCCCAGATTACCATTGAGAGGTTGGACGAACCCGCACATTGCTGTGACATCGAGACTGAAGAGGTAACGGATAAACCCTGGTTTCATGAGGTAAAGAGGTATCTTGAGTCTCAAGAGTATCCCGAGAGTGCATCTGTTAACGACAAGAAATTTCTGAGAAGATTCGCGGCGAAGTTCTTCATCAGTAATGGTATCCTCTACAAGCGTAACCACGATTCAACCTTACTGCGGTGTATGGACAAGAACGAGGCAGAAAAGATTATGGCAGAGTTACATGAAGGTACTTTCGGGACTCATTCCAGTGGACACACCATGGCAAAGAAGATCCTACGGACAGGATATTATTGGTCCACCATAGAAGCCGACTGTTATCAACATTCTCGAACTTGACATAAGTGTCAAATCTATGCTGATAAGGTGCACATACCTCCAGTTCCTCTGAACGTCTTGACAGCTCCTAGGCCCTTTGCAATGTGGGGCATCGATATGATTGGTGAGATCATACCTACTGCATCCAATGGGCATCGTTTCATCCTGGTAGCAATTGACTACTTTACGAAGTGGGTTGAGGTAGCTTCCTTTGCTACAGTGACCAAGAACGTCGTGGCACGGTTTATTCGGCACAATTTGATCTGTCGATATGGTGTACCAGAGAGGATCATTACAAACAATGGTATAAATCTCAACATACGATGATCACCGAGCTCTGCAAATAGTTTAAGATATAGCATCATAACTCTTCTCCTTACCAACCGAAGATGAATGGGTTTGTTGAAGCGGCTAATAAGAACATCAAGAAGATTGTGCAGAAGATGACGGTGACGTACAAAGATTGGCACGAGATGTTACCATTCGCTCTTCATGGGTACCGTACCTCAGCGCGGACTTCAACAGGGGAAACACCCTACTCTTTGGTGTATGGCATGGAGGCAGTCTTACCCATTGAGGTCCAGATACCCTCTCTTTGGATTATGAAAGATGCAGGTTTGAGCGAGGACGATTGGATCCAGACCCGGCTTGATCAGCTGAATTTAATCGACGAAAAGAGACTTACTGCTATTTGTCATGGTCAGACGTATCGAAAGCAGATGATCAAGGCTTTTAACAAGAAAGTCAGACGACAAGAGTATCAAGTTGGGGATCTGGTGATCAAACGCGTCATACTGCGGTAAGGTGATCCCAGGGAAAAATGGACCCCTACGTACGAAGGGCCATTTGTGGTTAAGAATATTTTCTCAGGAGGAGCTATGATTCTAACCACCGTGGATGGTGAAGACCTTCCTCACCCCGTCAATGCAGACATAGTGAAAAAATACTACGCATAATCAAAGACCCGCTAGGTTGAATGGCCTAGCCAAAAATAAGGGCTTCCCGGAGAAAAAAAGGGTTTGGGCAAAAATAAGGAATGAAAATGAAAATTTGTACACCCGGCAAGTCGAAAACCTGAAAAGGAGGCTTGAGCAAAAAAGGGTATCCCGGTGGACTGAAAACCCGAAAGGGCGGTCCAAGCAAAAATTAGGGATCAAAGTGTAACACTATGTCTCATTGGATCATTTTGCAACCAAACTTCGGTACCGACTATCAAGCTCGGACGACACTAACCAATCTGATCTACCTTCAACCAAGTAGCAAAGTGATGAGATGCTCAAAAGACATAAAGGCAATAGCAGAGTGGGAACCCAGTGGAATTGTTCACATAGCTGTTTTTCTTTGTTTTACACAAATTGTATAATTTCTATTGTTCGGCGGTGTTCTCTTACTAAGACGTCAGCCTCTTGTACAAAAACACCTATTTACAGGCCAACTTCAAAATCAATACAATTCACTTTCACAAAGAAATTTCAAATTGTTTTTCTTTTTTCTGTTTTGTTTTGCAAGAACGTCCAATGGTTCATTTTTGATATATGCATTTGACAATAATTGTTGCTCATAAATATTTACATGCGAAACAAAAGAAAATTACTTGTAATATCAGGAACAGGGGCAAACAAGAAGTGTCCAAACCTTACAGTTGCTCTGTCCACCAGGTATAGGGACAGACCTAGTTGGAGAATACGATTAAAGGTACATTCACTCCCCGCAGAGCAAAAGGTATCTAAGAACAGTGATTCTCCCCAAGCAGAGTTTCTCTATCACTAGTACTAGAAATTATCCCCAGTGGAGTTTATTTCGTCCACAAGCCGAAACTCAATCCCCAACAGGTTTCGTTATCGACGGCAACGATAATTCATCCCCAGCCGAGATTATTTCTCCAAATCAACAGGTCCTCTAGCAGAGTATCTCTTCCCCACAGAATCATTTTCTCGTCAGTTTATTCTACAACAGGATTATTCTCACAATCATCTCCGGTCGTTATCCCCAGCGAGCGAAACTCTTTTTACTCTCCAGCAGCAATCCGGGATTTATTTTCCCCAGTTAGAGAATATCATAAAAAACATTGCATGTTCATACATCATGACATGCGTATACGCATCATACAACACAATCTCATTTATTTTGAGAACATCATTGCTTGATACATATCATGCATTACATACAATTAACCCTTTACCTTTCAGGAAAGTACAATCAAATTTTCACCAAGTTCAAGCTATGAATCCCGGATCTGACCGGATAGTATCTTGATTTCTCTTTCATATTGTGAAGCCCTAAGAACGACTGGATAACAGTATCAAACACCGCGCAGCCTGGATTCCACCAGATAGTGGTTTATCTTTAAGCTATGAAGCCCGGATTTGACCGGATTATAGTTTAATCCCCAGCAAGCATTGAAGCCCGGATTACGACCGGATAACAGCTCAGCAAATTTCTGTGAAGCCTGGATTACGACCAGATAGCAGCCAAAGACACCGCGAAGCCTGGATTACGACCAGATAGTGGTTTATCTTTAATACAAGTTATGAAGCCTGGATTCGACCGGATAGTATGTTGATTTCTCCGAACACCATGAAGCTTGGATTCGACCAGATAATGGTATGAGACATCGCGAAGCCTGGATTACGACCAGATAGCGGTAAAAGACACTGAAGCCTAGATTACGACCAGATAACAGTGAGGGACACTATGAAGCTTGGATTACGACCAAATAGCAGTTTACCCGGCCAATTACTATGAAGCCCAGATTCGACCGGATATTAGTAGGCCCAAAAATCAAATGGAAAGCCCGGAGGTGACCGGATAACCACTTGATTTCTTCTGAAGCCTGGATTACGACCAGATAAGAAGTAAGGTATTGTGAAGCCTGGATTACCACGAGATAGCAGTACAGAACACCATGAAGCCTGGATTCGACCAGATAATGGTACAAAGCATCGTGAAGCATGGATTACGACCAGATAACAATAAAAGGACTGAAGCCTTGATTACGACCAGATAATAGTACAAGACACTGCGAAGCTTGGATTTAGACCAGATATCAGTTTACCTGGACAATTACTAAGAAGCTCGGAGTCGACCGGATATTAGTGTGCCTTAAGTTCATGTTGAAGCCCGAATGCGACCGGATAACAACTTAGTTCCTTCTGAAGCCTGGATTACGACCAGATAAGAATCAAGAAATTGCGAAGCCTGGATCACGACCGGATAGCAAGTTTAATCTCATTTCCTCAGTAAGTCACTGTAAAGCCTGGATCACGACCAGATAGCAGTTGATCTTATCACTATGAAGCCTGGATTACGACCAGATAGTAGTTCATTTTCACCTCCTCGACTAAGAGACGGGTTCCTAGTAGAATAATGGACGACCGAAGCTCCTAAAATTCTATTTCTCCAAAGACAGAGATCAACACTCCCCAGTGTAGTCTTCCTCAACAACAGGTATACTGACTCTCGCTAAAGAATCTCTTATGCGATCGACACTCCTTCAGATGGCATCTTTAAGCCCATCTTCTGTCATCAATCTCCAAATGGAATCTGTAAGCCCATTCCCGATATCGCAAGACAAATACCACTTCATGCGAGTGCAAATTTCTGGGCACTCTAGTGTTCAATCATCTTCCACTTTCGGATCACGAAAGGCAGAAAAGCCAATCTACATCCTCATGGTTAAGAAGATTGAACAGGGGCAGCTGTTGTACCCCAAAATTTGCCCTCCCATATTTCTGAAAACACTTCAAGAAAGATCCTCAAATTGCTCAAGGAAGTCCAAGGGTTGACTAGACAAGCTTTCTCCTAAGACAGTCTACCTCAAATTAGGGTTTCATGTTGCATCAAGATATTTGAGTCCAAGGGATCCCAAAATCTCACCATTGTCCTAATATATTCTCAAGATCATCCATGTCAAGTTTCAACCCTTGCAGAGGAAGTTTGCTTAGTCAATTGCTCAAAGGCCTGCAAAATCGACTATGCTAGGGTAAAAGTCAACTGTGACCCACATGCAGTCAAACTTCAATATTTTTGGTCAACATTCTCATTTTAAAGTATCATTGATCATTTGATCAAGGGTTGATAATGATTCCTTAAGGATTTCTCACAATTCATCAAAACCCAAAGGTTGCTAAATTAGGGTTTTGTAGGAAAAGTCAACTCAACTTTGACCAAGCATAACTTTCTCATAATTTATGATAAATGAACCATGAAAAGCTCATTTTGAATAGGATGCAATTCCCTACAATTCATCTTCAGCTCCCAAGTTCAAAATATGCACTCACAAGAAGTTATGAATTTGGACATTATAGGTCATTTTGAAAAGTCAACAAAAACACCTTTTTTGTCAAAGCTTCATAAATGAACATGGAAGATCCAATTGAGATGATACTAAAAGGGTTGCTTAGAGGACAGCTCAAGCTTTCTAAAAAGTCCAAGAACACCTTCAAAGAGTCAAAATTGAGGAAGTTATGCATTGGTGAAGTTGACCCTTTTTGCAAAATTGTCAAAAGTCAACTATGCCTCAAATTGCAATTTTTGCTAAATGGGCCTAACTTTTTGCACTTGTTTTGAGTTGGTAGCATGGTCCAGGAGCCCTAGATCTTTCCACTTGTCTTTATCTTATTTTTATTATTTATTTTGATTTTTATTGCAATTAAATCAATTTAAATCAAAACAAATCATGAAAAAATCCAAATCATTGAAACCTCAAGATCTTGTGCATGTTTCAGGTCCCATATGTAGCTTGCAAATGAATCAATTCGTGCAAGGCCTTTGTGTGCATGAAAAGATTGGTTTTGGCCTATTTTTGGAAAGATCTTCAAGTGAATCAAATCAAGATCAAAAGCTATAAATGATAAAGATTGAGAACACTTTTGCAAGCCTAATCCAATCCTTGGTATATAGTATACAATTGCAGACCTAAAACACAGGCTTTAGAGGCGCACAAAGGAAGAACGAAACTTGAAATTTTGATCAAAAAGTGTTGACTTGAATTCACAGTTCCAGTCGTTTTCAAGGTCCCCTAGCCATCTCATTCGATTCCTGTGATTGTAAGGAAGTTGTACAAATCAAGAACAAGCACTTTCCAACGCTAGAACTCACTGTAAGTCAGCCACGACCATGGCTTCTTCTTGAAATCGAATTGCATGATTTTGGCATCTATAGCATGAAAGACTTATATATTCTTGCTCCTTGAAACATTTGCAAGCTATCTATAACATTCAATTGCATTTTTGTGGATTATATAAGGATTTGCCATTATTAGGGTTTTATGCTCCATTTTAGGATCTTTGTGTATAGGTGAAATTGGCCCACAAGAAGGGTACCATCATGCCCGGCAGGCCAAGACGAGTTGATTCATGGCCTTAGATTTTATTTATCATGCTTCTGTTTGATTTTGAGAATTGCAGGGTTTATAGTTACTGACGTTCATCCGTAGGTAAAAGTCAATGATCTTTTACCAACGGAGGGAGGACAGGGATGAAGGCGTGGCACCACCCTATTCGCCCATTTGAATTTTCGCGCGGATATTTTTATTCTTTTTGTTTTTCCAATATAATGCTTATTGTTTGTTTCATATACAAAGCGCGCACGTAGCTCAGCTGACATTGATGCTATTGGAAAAGGCTTCAGGGCCTGGGTTCGAATCCCAGGTCCCCCCATTACTCCACATTATTTTTCTTTAAGTGTTCAGGCGTGCACACAAGGCCAAAGGACCACCATGCACCCTCAGGATCCAACCACTGGATCTCCAGGAAGCCAGATCTAAAGGCCGTCAGATGAAGGAGCATCATAGGCCTTGGTCAACATGCAGCAGGGAATCATGACAAGTCAACGTGGATCTACCTCTTTTGGGCCCAGAAGTTGATACTCACACCCCCCCATATTACTTTCTCAGGCCCATATCTCTTTTACTTTTCTTTTTATATTTCTATATTTAATTTATTTATTTATTTTTTTACTAACATAAAAATTAATTCTTTTTGTCAAAAAATCATAAAATGTTTTTCACCCAAATTAGGTTTAGGTTTTATTTTTTAACAAAAATTAATTTAATTTATTTGGTTAATTTAATTTTAGAGTAACTTTAATTCCTTTTATAAATAATTAAAATTAATTAGACCAATTAGGGTTTTTGTTTCTAACTTAATTCTATTTTCTTTTTCTTAAAAATAACCAAAATATAAAAAATAGGTCATGTAAATTATTTTCTTTAAATTAATTTAATTACTAATTAGATTTGTATTTAATTTAAAAACCTTATTCTTTGTTCTTAAAAAAAAAATAATAATAATCAAAAACAACAAAAATAGTTTTTTTCTTTTAGGTTAGACGGGGTCAAAACCCTAATTTCCTATCGTTCTTAAATTCATCGCGCGCGCTTCATTATTTTATTTTACCATATTAATTTAATTGCTCACAAGTTGTAATAGATTAATTAGGATTTTTCTCCTTTTCATTTATCGTTTTGACGGGTTGTTTTTGGATATGTAATTAATACCCGAGACCTTGTAATAGCGTAGCTTTACTTTCCGCACTTTAAATTCCGCAAAATATTAACTGTTAGATGTATGAATATTAGGAACGCATGACAAGAATGTATGATTAACTTTAAAACGGTTAGCTAACCCTAAATGTGCAAAGATGATAACTTGAAATTGAATTACTCGTACATGCGCACTCCTAGGGTACACTCCCACTTCGGTTGCCTTCAGTAAACGATCATTAAGCATAGGGTATTTTAGTTATCGCTCTCTTGTCTAAACAAAGATCAAAGTCCCGTTCGAAAATGTTGCCTCGGAAAGGTTGCCTCGGATACTGTTTCCTCGAATATTGATCTCAAGACATTAGGGTTACTACTAAGATGTCCTAACATTGCTTCAGTGATCGTACGTCCCTTTCGAATTGACCCTTAAAACTACAACGACGGTGGTACCTACTCACTAATAGTGGGATAGCACCGTCTAAAGGAAACAAGAACAGAAACATTCTCTTTTTCAAGTAGGTAGATTAGTTCTTAAGTACTTGCTCAAACGAAACAAACTTTTTCACACCAAACACTTTTTTCAAACAAAGTTTTCAAAATGACTTCGTAACACTCTTGAAGACAGAAGCAAGGGTTAAATCGAAGTAAAACAAAAACTTTTTTTCAAATCAAACACACACAAGTAAATTTTGAAAATGATGAGCAAAGTACCTAAGATCCCGTGGAAAACCACGGATAGAAAGGGTGCTAATACCTTCCCTTTCTATAATCTATCCCCCGTACTCTAAATCTCGAAAAAGGGAATTTTTTTGTGCTTTTTTCCTTTCCTGTTGGATAAAATAAAAGTTGGTGGCGGCTCTTGCTTACCGCGACATGTTGCGAACATAAACGCAAAACGCAAACCAGCATTTTAAAACAGTCCGGTTCTGGCCACCGTATCACACCTGAGCTAAAAGTTTACAGACTGTGAAACAAGATATTCACTGCTCGAGAAAACTTGCTGCACTCTGGCATGGGCTGCTCATCGGCTAAGGCAATATATGATGACCCATACTACCTTATTGATATCCCAGATGGATCCGATAAAATACATATTCAAGAAGCCTGACCTCTCTGTGAGAATAGCAAGATGGCAGATGATCCTGACTGAATACGACATTCAGTACACTACTAAAAAAGCAATAAAGGGGAGTGTACTAGCCGATGATCTTGCTCATCAGGCTATGGATGACTACCAGTCCATGAAATTCGAGTTCCCAAATGAAGACATCATGATAGTGAACAACTGTGAAGAACTCAGACCATATGACGGACCTAAACAAGGATCCCGATGGACCTTGGTTTTTGATGGAGCGTCTAATGCACTCAACAATGGCATATGTGTGGTAATCATATCCCCGGAAGGATGTCATACTCCCTTCACCGCAAGACTCTGCTTCAATTGTACAAATAACATGGCAGAATACGAAGCATGTATTTTTGGTGTCAAAGCTGCCATAGATTTGGGAATCAAGTCTTTAAGTGTATTTGGAGATTCAGCCTTGGTCATCAGTCAAGTCAAAGGAGAATGGGATACAAAGCATCCTAATCTCATCCCCTACAAAGAACATATGTTGACATTAATCCCGCATTTTAAGGAGATTACCTTTGAACATTTCCCATGAGGGGAAAATCAATTAGCGGACGCGCTAGCCACCATGTTATCCATGTTTAAAATCAACTGGGATAACGAGGCTCCTCAGATCACCATTGAGCGGATGGACGAACCAGCTTACTGTCACGAGATTGATACTAAAGAAGTAGTATACCAGCCTTGGTTCCATGAAGTTAAGAGGTATCTCGAGGCCCAAGAATATCTGGAGGGAGCTTTAGTCAATGATAAGAAGTTCTTGAGGAGATTCTCTGCTAAGTTCTTCCTGAGTAATGACATTCTTTACAAGCACAACCACGACTCTGTTTTGCTTCGTTGCATAGACAAGGTTGAGGTAGAAAAGGTTATGGTTGATCTGCATGAAGGCATTTTCGGCACCCATTCTAGTGGGCATACGATGGCTAAAAGGATCCTACGGGCAGGGTACTACTGGTCTACCATGGAAGCAGATTGCTATCAGCATTCACGAACTTGTCACAAATGTCAAATCTATGCTGATAAGGTGCATGTACCTCTAGTTCCTTTAAACGTCTTGATAGCTCCTTGGCCTTTTGCAATGTGGGGCATTGACATGATTGGAGAAATCAAACCTACAACTTCTAATGGACACCGCTTCATCTTGGTGTCCATTAACTATTTCACGAAGTGGGTTGAGGCAGCTTCTTTCGCTTCCGTTACCAAAAATGTTGTAGTCTGTTTCATCAAATAGAATCTCATCTGTCGGTACGCTGTCCCAAAGAGAATCATCACAGACAATGGTAGGAATCTCAACAACACTATGATCACCGCACTATGCATGCAATTCAAAATCCATCACCATAATTCATCCCCTTACCGGCCGAAGATGAATGGTGTTGTCGAAGTTGAAAATAAGAACATCAAGAAGATCATACAAAAAAATGACAGTAACCTACAAGGACTGGCATGAGATGCTACCATTCGCTCTCCACGGTTACCGTACCACGGCGCGTACATCAGTAGGGGCAACTCCTTTCTCCTTGGTATACAGCATGGAAGTTGTTCTACCAATCGAAGTACAAATACCTTCTCTAAGAATCATAAAGGATGCAAGGCTGAGTGAAGACGATTGGATCCAAACTCGACATGACCAACTGAACTTGATTGATGAGAAAAGGCTTATGGTGTCTGTCATGGTAAAATGTAACAAAAACGAATGATCAAAGCTTTCAACAAAAGGTTAGATGCCAAGTGTATCAAGTCGGGGATCTAGTGATCAAGCGCATCATACTGCCTTAAGGTCATCCTAGGGGCAAATAAAATCCTACATACAAAGGACCGTTTGTGATCAAAAACATATTCTCTGGTGGAGCAATGATCTTAACCACTATGGATGGTGATGACCTCCCAGACCCTGTGAACACAGACATAATCAAAAGATACTACGCATAAGAGACCCGCTAGGTTAACACACCTAGGCAAAACAAGGGCTTCCTGGCGAACCAAAAGGTTCGGGAAAAAATTAGGGATAAAAAAAATATTTGTACACCCGGCAAGCTGAAAACCCGAAAGGGCGGCTTGAACAAAAAAGGGTATCCTGGTGGACTGAAAACCCGAAAGGGAGGTCCAGGAAAAAGTTAGGGAATCAAAGCGTATGACTATGTCTCGTTGGGTCACCTTACAAACAAACTTTAGCATCTACTGACAAACTCAAACGGTTCCAATCAATCTAATCAGCTTCGGACAAAGCATTAAGTGGACAAGACGCTCAGAGACACATAGGCTATAGCAGAATGGGAACCCCATGAGATTATTTCACATAGCTATCTTTTGTTTGTATCAAGTTTTTGTTTTTATGACGACATTCTCTTACTAGGATGTTCGTCTCATTGTACAAAATATTTATTCAAATTAATACAAAGATATTCCTTTGAAAGTGCAAAAATATCTGTTTTTCTCTATATTTGTGTTTTGTTTACAAAAACGTCCAATGATTTATTTTTGAACATGACTACTGCTTACAAATGAACAAAAAAAGAGAACAAAAAATAGAAAGACAATCACTAATGGCTTTAAGAAACAGGATAATATCTTTAGATTATTCCATGAAGTCCTTCGCAGATACTTTCCCAGCAAGAGCGAAAAAACGGGACATCCCACTACAGGATCACTAATGTATCTCCCGTATGCAGTTTAATTATATCAAGCTCTCTCGTATCCCCGACGGAACAAAACTTCTGGTTACCACTCCGAAGATTCCCTAGTGAAAGTCGCCCAGTTTCTCAGGATTCCCCAACAGTTTTTCACGAGATCGACAAGTAGTGCATGGAGTTTCCCTTCCACAACAGAGTTTATTTTTCTAAGCAAATGGAAACTCATTTTCAACTTCGAAATATGAAGACTTACATTCCTCATTCCCAGCAGTACTCATGGATTTATTTTCCCCTATTCCAACAACATTGTGGCATAATAATTAATGTGTCCATACATTACATCCATACGTCATAGCATGGACAACACGTATACATACAATGCGGTCTCATTTATTTTGAGGAACAACATTATACCACGCATTTCATACATCATGGCATTGTGTGCAACTAACCTTTCATCTTTTCAAGAAAGATCAATCCACAGAAAATCATCGTCAAATTTTCAACAAGTCATTACAGATCAATTCCCGAGAAAGGACTGGTCGACCATCTACATAACACATATTTCCTTCAAGACCTCCATTGGTTCAGTTTAAATCTCTTAACAGTTTATCCTGATTCTTTCCATTAGACATCTTATTTGGTTCAGATAAATCTCTCAATGATTTGTTCTGATGCTTCTCCAGATCCATGTTGGTTCAGTTTAAATCTCTCAAAGGTTTATTCTGATTCTTTCCCACAAAACATCTTATCTGGTTCAGATAAATCTCTCAAAGATTTGTTCTTATTCTTCTCCAGATCTCTGCTAGTTTCAGTTTAAATCCCTCAACAGTTTACTTTGATTCTTCCCCGTAAATGTATTCTCTGGTTCAGGTAAATCTCTCAATAATTTGTTCTGATTCTTCTTCAGATCCCTATCGGTTCAGTTCAAATCTCTCAACGGTTTATCCTGATTCTTTCCCATAGACATCTTTCTCTGGTTCAGATAAATCGCTCAAAGATTTACTTTGATTCTCTTGAGTTAAAGAATATTCAAGACCTCTGAAGAATATTAAAGAATATTAAAGAATATTAAATAATATCCAAATACATTCATGGAGGCTCCCTGAAGCTTTTGCAATCATTACCAAGTCCTGAAACATCACAAAACTCCTCAGTAAGCTCCATTTTTATATTTCATAACTTGTTTCATGTAGATCAGGTGCTCCTCGTAGCTAGATGTGCATTATACAACATCAGACATGTGCCATCAGATGTCCATCTGATCAGATCTAACGCACTCCATTTGTGGGTTCACCATGTGACATCAAGACCAATCCGCATTGGATCCAGAAGCAAATCTAGGCCTCTCCCTTCATGGTCCAGCGAATTCAACAACCACACCTCCACTTTTTTTTACTATCTCAAGCCCATCTAGTTTTTTTTTGTAATGTTTTAATTTCTTTTATCTTCTTTACTTAATTAAGAAAATAAAAATAAAAACTCACAAAAAAATTAGGCTTAGACTTTTTTTAAAATTAAAATAATGTTATGCTTTAATTAATTAATTAATTAAATTTTAACTACTTTCTTATTTTAAAATGAACTAGAATTTAGGATTTAATTTATGATTCAAATGTTTTCTTAATAAAAAATGCAAAAATATTAGAATTAGATTAATTTCATTCAATATTTATTTTTCTTAAATTAAATTTAGATTTAGTTTATTATTTTTATTGAAATAAATAAAAATAAAACCAAAAATATTTTTCTTGTTTACATAGAATTTTTCTTAGGATTTTTAGACGTAATTTTTATTTCGCGCGCGTTATTTTTATTATCGCGTCTTATATAAATAATGTAATTGATTATGGGATGTAATAGTCTAAATTTAAAATTATGCATTTTATTTTCTTGCACTTTTTTATGTAATTGTCCCAAAGCGTTGTAATAGCCTAGGATTTAAATTTTCGCACTTTAAATTTCTGAAAATATTAACTGTTAGTAACTAGGCGTGCATGATAAGACTGAAAATTAAAACGTTAGAAAACTTAATAATGCAAGATAAATAACTGAATATCAACACACTTGCACATGCGCACCTCTAAGGTATCTCCCACTTTGGTTGCCTTTAAATAAAACAGTCATGAGGCAGGAACCCTTTAGTAAAGACCCATAAATCAAAAAAGATCATAGTCCCTCGATGACCCTACAATTGCCTTTCGGTAAATGATCTAGTCCCTAAAACAAAATTTCTAAAGCGTCTCTACAAGTTGCCTTGGTGATTGTAAAACATCCCTTCGATTGTCCCTCAACATCTGATGATATGGCTACCTACTCACTAATAGTAGGATAACACTATCTAAAGGAAAGGAGGAAAAGAACATCCTTTTTCAAGTAGGTAGACTATTCTTAAGTAATTGCTCAAACCTGAAATATTCACACTTACACACTTTCAAAAAAATCTTTCAAAAAGGCTTTATCACACTCTTGAGGACTGATACAAGAGTTACCATAAAGCAAACAAAAACTTTCAAAACTACAAATACACAAACAATTTTAAAAAATGAGCAAGTACCAAAGAGCCCGTGGAAAACCACGGATGAAAGGATGCTAGTATCTTCCCTTTCCATAATCTACCCCCTTACTTAGGAAATCTCGAAAAAAAGGTCTTTTTTTATTCTTTTCACCATTTCCTTTGTTGGATAAAAGAAAAGTCGGTGGCGACTCTTGCTTACCACGACATTTGCAAACAAAAAATGCAAAACCAGTATATAACAGTCATTTCTGCCACCGTATCACAGAACTGGCGACTCTGATGGGGACAAATAATAAAGTGGGGTTTACCTTAAGGTCTAGATCATTTTAAACTTGCTTCTTTGTCTGTTTGATAGCTTTACTTTTAAGGGTATTGTTTGGGTACTATGATCCTACACCCGGATCTGGGGAAACCTGTTAGGTAAGTAGCAATAGATCGTGGAAACTGTATGGGGTATACTGACACGGTTGAAGCAATGGCTACGTTGATGCGACACTTTGGTTGGTACCGTTAGCCCTTAAGTTAATTAAGGAGAATATGGGGCCGCTGCGTGGTGTCATGAAGTGTCAACTGACCTTAGAACCTTTAATTGAACAACTTGGACATTAGGACGTAGCGAGATGGCCGTCTTTGGTGTATTCCCAAAGTCGGCAAATACTCGATTCTACACTCATTGAGATTTGACTCTTGAGTTTTGTTTGGTTGCGAGTCAGTCGCCTATCGAACGAAACTTGTGGGAAAGATCAATGATTTTGAGATCCCTTTGAACCCGGTTACTATTACTAGGACAGGTTGAGCCAACTAAATTTCAAGAGGGTACTTACCTACAAACCCCATGTAAGCCTAAACCTAAGGCTGCTTGTGTGATTTGTTTGCTTTCAACTTGAGCTACTTGCAGGGTTTTTATCTAACAACATGATCTCCTTGCAGAATTTGTTTACAGTCATTATCCAGTAACCTGGACTTCTTAGACTCACTTGTCTTCATCACCTTACACTTTTGCTTAACGTATAGCATGCACATCATAACATCATGCCATGGCATTTCCTTAACCATTTCAAGGATCTCAACGGTTTGTGATGCAGATAATGATAAATCAAACGTCTAGCAAGGGGAAAGGGGATATTTTCCTCTAGCCAATGCCGTCAAAAGATCAAAACTCAACAACTTGAGTCAGGGGCTATGACCCACTTGATATGGTGAGCTTTACTCTCATAGAAGGACACTCAACGATACGAAGTTCTTCAATCAAAGCTGCAAATTTCAACTTCTGACATTTTCTTATTTACCTTGCGAGATCCTTGAAAACATTGCATACATATATCATACATATCATTGCATAAGCAGGTTTCATAACAGGTCTCTCATGTTCTCGCTTTTTATTTCAGCAATGGCTCTCAAACAAGACAACAGAGATCTCCAAATTCAAGAGGCTCAATTCATGGAAATGTTCCTAAAACTATCTTTTGTACCCCAAAATTTGCCCTCTTATTTATCAGGTATTTTCCCACAAGATCTCCTTGGGTTCAAGACTGCACAAGGATTGATCAACTCAGGACACCTCCTTAAGCACTGATGACTAAAATTAGGGTTTGAGATTGCACAAGGATAATTGAACTTTCAATGCCTCATATGACTTTCATGGATCATTATGGAACCCCAAGATTACTCATGTCATGTTTCAAGCTTTGAATCACATTTTTGCTCAGTCAGTGGTTCAGATGACTAGAAATCACCTGCAAAAGTCGACCTTTTCAGTATCAAGTTCAAATGATTGTAACTTCTTCATTATTCGATATTTTTGAGCGGTTCTTTAAGTGTATGGCTCTCCTTGACATCATCTCCAATTTCTCTTCATAAGTCAATAGCTGATTACGTGCGAAAGATCATCAGAAAATTTGAATACTTTAGAGGTCATTTTGCAAATTTGACCTAATCACGAGAAATTCTTGTCCAATTTTCGAGGTTCATAACTTCTTCAATATTCAATGTTTTGAAGGGATTCCTTTTGCAGAGCATCACAAATAGCATTTTCTACAAGATTGCTTCAACGATCGAAGTCAAAATGCATTTGGAAGGCCATGAAATATCTTGAAACATTATGTCGAGTTCGAGAATTCTTTGAATGTTTGTTGCTTCTTCAAGTTACTTATGTCTGAGCATTTGGTGATTAGTGGACGAAATTGGATTTTGGGCCAAAGTTCTTAAGGCGTCATCGTTCTATCAAGTAGCATTGGATTAAATTGCAAGTTATCATGAATTAAAGACTTGAATTGAGGTCTAGTCAGATCTGATTTGGAGATTCACTAGAGAAATAATATTAGGTTCAAATTGATTCAAGGTTTCAAATACGTTCATCATTTCTCAAGATTCATTCAAAGAGTTTCTTTTGATTGAAATGAATCAAAATGTTTATAGCTTGTGAAATTGAAAGAGACGTATATTTGGCTTGCTCGGTATTGAAGTTACAAGACATTTGTGGGGCATGTTCATCCATTTACCATCAAAATTCATTCATGAAAATTGTTTCGAATTCAATTCAGGGTATCCATCAACTTTATTCATCTTCATTCAAATTTTGAATTATTCTTTCAAATCAATTACAAATGCAACATCAATTCCAAATCCAAGTTCGAGACATCCATTTCAAGTTTTCAAGAATTCAAGATTTACAACAAAGTCATCGTTGTTATTTAAAAGTGAATTTGAATATCTTCTACAAGACTCCAAATCTTAAAATTCAAATCACAAATCGCAATGTTACAAAAAAGTCGCAATAATGCAAAAATCCCTAAAGAATGTAATTTTCTTCATCTTCAATTCTTCATCAAGTACTTCAAGTCGCTCTTCATCAATCTTCTCCATCGTCAATTTGCTTGTACATGTAACAAAGAAAAAAAGATATGGTTAGCAAAAAATTCATGTTTGAAACAAGAAACAAGAATTTTCAAAGATTTTTTTTCTTCTCATCATTAGGGATTGGCAAGAAGAATCAGAAATAAAGGGGGAACGTTTCATCCGGGTTTCGTCCATTGCAAATCACAGTTTTTTTAAATTGGTACACAGAGGACAAAATGAGAAGAAATAAAATTCAGAATTCATCATGTTGCACACAAAAAAATAGTTTGTATCACAAGTAAAAGAGGACAAATACAAGAGGCCAAAGTGTTGTAAAAAACAGACTGCATTGCAGCCCTGCATTGCAGCCTTGCATTGCTGTCCAAATCTGTACCCAAAAAAAAAGAGTCCAAAGTCTGTCCAAAGCAGCTGCAATATACAGCCAAAAATTGCACACAAATAGACCAAGTCAAAGTTCCATAATAAAGACAGTAAAACAGCATATCCAAATTGTTCAAAACCTCTTATTTTCCACCCATTTTCTCATTATTATTCAACATAAGAGAAACAAAGGGCAGGAGGGGGGGATCGGTTTTTTTCTGAGCCGGAGAGAAAAAAATATAACAGCATCATCCATAAAGAAAAACCATAGCAGTATTATTATAAATAGAGACAACAGGATCACAAGACAAAGAAAAGATCCCCATTTCCTCATCATTTTTCCTCTTCCAAACTTTCAGAAGTTAAAGAGAAGAAATACAGAAAAAAGACAGAAACCAACTTCCCTGTCAAACAAAAAGCTAGCAACAAGCAGAAGTAAAGTAGAAAGAAGTTACCAGGGAGGATCTTCACCTCCGAGAACATTCAGAGTAGGTATTGCTTCTGAACTCTTCAACTATACTTGTCTTCATATGCATATCTATGTTCAATATTGTTGTTAGCATCAGTGATTTCACTTTAAACCATATGCTGCTTTGTGTATATTTTTGTTTGCCTTGTTAATAAAAAAAACTGGACAATTAAGCATTACAGAATAAGCATACCATCTAACATACAAAAATAGGCCATAAAACAACAAAAGAAATAAAAACACTTTCTTCTTCATTAAACAAATTTTCATCACTGTAAAATACCTCTCTCGTTTCTTTCACAATCTCAAATTCTCTATAACCTCTGGCTTTGTATCCAACTCATCTCAACCATCATCAATAATTATCCGAAATTGTCAACAACCCGATCAAAATGTTCAGACGGACATTGAGATCTAAACAGGGCCAGTAAACAACTTTATCCTTCACACGGCCTCGCCACCCCATATTTCATCTTCCTCACCACCATTCACAATTCCTTCCGCCAGCATCCCTCTTCCTTTTCTGCTCACTTCAACACACTTCTTCTCATCCTTTAATTGAATAAAGACAAAGTTTGAGTTTGTTTTACATAAAGTATCAAATAGAAGTAGAAGGAAAATAACAAAGTAAACAAATTTTGTTTAACACAGAAAAAATATGACCTTACTTCAGCCACCTTTTCTAACCGCTTTCCTCCACTCACCATCTACCTGCAACCTCCTAAAATCGGAACCCACCGGAAGGACCGTCTGAGATATGAACGAGAGTTTTCCTTTTCGTTTTGATTTATCTTGGTATTTTTGATTGCTATCCTGAAAGAGAGATCGTGAGCCGTGAATAAAGAATTGGGGATTTAGGGGTTTAGGATTTTGCGGTCTACTTTGATATGAGTTGTTTCAATTTGTTCTTATGATTCACGCTTGGAGAGATGAATCTTGGTGATTTTGTAGATTGAGAGAAAGATGAATCGATTTGGGGTTGAGTTTTTTTGTTCTACCGTAAAAAAACATGGAATACAAAGCTATTAGACAACAATAACAATGATAGTATGATTTTCTTCTATCCTTCCCCATGCTACTCCCAGCGGCGCGTCATTCTTGTCGTTAGGGTATCAAAACCCTTTCTCTTCAAATTCCAAATTGGGTCAGCCCATTGAGCTGCTGGCCCATTCAACTATCCATTTTCATTTTTGTATTAATTATTGCATTATTATTAACGAATGAAACATATGGCGTAGTGGTTAAGGCTTTGTTGTTTGAAGGTGAGGTCCCAGGTTCAAGACTCCCTAGGGCATGTTTGTTCTATTTTAGTTATTTCCTATTTCTTTCTTCATTTTTGTTGGACAGAAAATTAAAACAAAAAAAGACATGATTGGGCCTTCTGATTACCCCAAGCCCATTCGAATTTCATTATGCTCACCCAATCAGGCTGTTTACACCCCTTGATAAATTAACTTAATTTATTTTGATAAGCTTTTTTTTAGTTTTCATTAATTCAATTTTTATTTAAATTAGTTTAGATTTTATTTAATAATTTTAGAATTAGCCTAGTTTAGGTTTAATCTAATAACTTAGAATTGTTTTAAGTTAGCTTCAAAATGTATTTATTTTTTAGGACTTGGTGAATAATTTTGTTAACCTTTTTTAGTAAACTTTCTTTTAAAATATTTAGTTTCTATATGATAAAATTCAAAATAATAGAACAGATTCTTGATTTTCTTCCCAGATTTTTCACAAACAAAAATATCAAGAACTTTATTTCCATACTTTGTCAATTAATTTACTTCATAGATCGCTGTAGTTTTAATTAATTGTTCAATTTGATTTGGCTGTATTGATTGCCTATTTTAATTTTTAATCGCATTGATCCATCCCCATTTGTAAATATGTACCCCCCATTCTCGAAAGCTCTGTAATAGTGTAGAATTTTAATTTCCGCAATTTATTGTTTTCCTTATACTGTATAGTAATTAGGCGTGCATGGCAGGATTCAAAATCAATCGCTAGATAACCTAATTTCATAGATAAAATAACTTGAATCAAACACACTTTTTCACACGTGCACCTCTAGGGTAACCTTGCTCGTTGCCTCGGAAATATAGTCATGTCCCTCGAATATGGGACGCTTTAGCAAAGATCCTTCGATAAAAAAGATCTTAGTCCCTCGATGTCCATAGATGTTGCCTTCGATAAAACGACCTAGTCCCTTACAAAAAATTGCTAAAGCGTCTCACAAGTTGCCTTCTATGACTGTACAAACGTCCCGCGCCTGTCCCTTCACATCCAACGATGGGGCTTCTTACCAAATCAATGGTAAGATAGCAACATCTAAAGGAGGAGGAAAAGAAACATTTAAGACCTTTTGAGTAGGTAGATCCACTCCTAGTTGCTCGTTTGCTCACAACCAAATGCTTTACACCAACACTTTAAAACCTTTTTTTTCAAAAGACAAAAGCTTTTTTATATACGATCTTATAGAGACGAGAACCATTACAAAAAAAATCTTTCCAAATACTTTCAAAAAAACACAAACACATCTTTGAACTATTTTCGAAACAAACACTTTGTACACGTTCTTATAGAAACGAGAACCATTACAAAGACATTTTCAAAATACTTTCAAAACCGACACCACAAGCACATTCAAACAAAAGCAAATGATCTAGCAATCAACTAAGAGCCCGTAGATAACTACGAATGAAAAAGGTGTTAATACCTTCCCTTTTCATAATCTACCCCCCGAACTCAACAAACATCTCTAAAGGTCTTTCCTGTTCTTTTCAGCCTTTCCCTTTGGATAAAAGAAAAGTTGGTGGCGACTCTTGCTATCCGCATAATTGCGATCAAACGCAAAACACCCAAGTCAGTTCTCCCACCGTGTTACACTATCCGAGGGGCAGGAAGACTTGAAATCACTCCTCACTGGGAACCTGACCAAGAAAAATCCTGAAGACAATAAGGACGAACGGTTGGAACAACTACAAGCTGAGGTTGAAGCAATGAGAACCCAGATGTAGGGGCAGATGGCTCTTATCCAAGGCTTGGCCCGGGTATAAGAAGAGCTGAGAGACGTTATCAACAAACTTCGTCAAGATGGATGCAACCGTATGAAGCAAACAGTCGAGGTTGGGGACCAAGTCATTGATCAACCTCCGAGAAGACAAGAGGTTGGTTTGGTGAAGAGTGGACCTTTCCAAATTGCTACTACATCCTGGGTCCAACAACAACCTCGCCAAAAACAATGGGTTAATCAGAGTAAGCCAGATACACCCAAGAGGCAGTTTACAAAACTCAACATGCCGCTGTCTCAAGCTTTACAACACATGTTGAGGATGAATCTGATTACGTTGATAGGGCCTCATCTGAATCCCAAAACTTATTACCCTAACTACAATCCTAATGTAATATGCGCCTACCATTCTGATAGTCCTGGACATGATACGAATGATTGTTGGGCATTGAAAAATAAGATTCAGGGCTTGGTTGATGAAGGAGTGTTGGAGTTTACATAAGATGGTCAGGATAAGTTCTTCTGCCATCCCTCCAAGGCACGCCATTTAAAGTGACAAGATCATATGAAGAAGCTTTTGTTCATTAGAATTTTCAATTTGTAATTTTCTTTTGATTGTTCGAACATTTATTCATGTCAAACTTTGTTACTTTATCAATACATTGCATATTTCTGTTTTGAATAAATTCACTCGTATTCACTCTATTTAAACTGCTTTCCTTTTTGTGACATTGGACTCTTGGTTAAAAGTTGTAAGCCTTTGGAGGGAGGATGACGAAAACGATACCACAATCTCTATAATATGCTTTTGAAGAGACCCCGCTAATGATGTACATGCGTTGTTTCAAATCCTAAACAGTGGAGTTATAAGGAAGATAATACCTAGTCAACCCACTTGAGCCAAAGAAGTAGGAGTTTTTCTTTTCACACAAATTAAAACCCTTAATTATAAACTGGGGCAGGGTAGTTTCTTAGTCAATTCAGACGCGCATTCAGTCGTAATTTTCCCTTTCGTACACAATGAATGGCATCAAAGACTTCCTTCCAAATTAAAAGATGGTGATGGTTCCACATAATCATTTAAGCCGACAATCATTATCTCTCAAAATAAAAGCCCTCTAAGTCAAAACCCATGAAGGAGACTTAAGAAAAAATGGGGGCATCCTGCTGACTGTAATCACAAAAGAAACAGTTCAGGCAAAAGAAGGGATACCAAAAAAAAAGAGGTTACTACAAATCCTCGACAAAAAAAAAAGATTACAAAATGACTGCCTCTTCCAAATAAACTTTCAGTATCTGAACCATCATCGGAGCATCAAGGACAAGATGCCAAACTCAATTGGGATCTGAACGCACAATTAGTTGAGCATAGAATTGAAGAACATCACGAAGAATGGGTGGGTACAAATAAAATTTGAGCCTTTATCCTTTGTTTCTTAAATTGTGAACCAGGCCACGCTACAACCCTTAAAAGTCCTAACTGAAGCATAAGTTAGTTCAGAAGCATATTGTTACAAAAGGTATCCCGACTCCTATAAGGTTTTCTATAAATCCTGTGTTGACATCACACTTTTACAAAATTTGTTTGTTTTAATGAAAAAATGAATTTTCAAAAACTTCAAGACAAGCATAAACTTTGCATTATTTGAATATCATTGTTTGCATATCGTTATCTGTTCGACAACAGAGAAATTCACATGACGAATATCTAGTGAATAAAAACTTTCTCAATGAAAAGGTTCACCTCAAGTGGAAAGACACTTCCGACCAAGGGGCACGGCATGATCATTGTCCATCATCTGGGGTAGTCAAGTTAAGATTTAAGGAATCTCTTAAGAATGCCAAATAGCCACAGGCAGATCTCCATCTGAATCACTTGGGGCATTAGACATGAATTCCAACAACTAATCACATACAATCAAGTAAAATCAATGTTCCCCAGCAGATTTCTTCTCAAAAACAATTAAACAAGAATTCCCAATGGAAACATTCTAAATAAACCAAGTTCTCTTTTAGAAACGGTTCGGGTACGATCCAGAGACGGATGTTATCCTAGTACTTATTCCAGATTTCTCTTCTAGAAACGGTTCAGGTACGATCCAGAGACAGATGTTATCCTGGTACTTATTCTAGATTTCTCTTCTAAAAACAGTTCAGATACAATCCAGAGACTGATGTCATTCTGACACGCATTCAACACATGTTTCAAGTACAGTTCAGATACGATCCAGAGACGGATGTCATTCTGACACTCATCCAACACATGTTTCAAGTACAGTTCAGATACGATCTAGAGAAGGATGTCATTCTGACACTCATTAAACACATGTTTCAAGTACAGTTCAGATACGACCCAGAGACGGATGCCATTCTGACACTCATCTAACACATGTTTCAAGTATAGTTCATATACGATCCAGAGGCGGATGTCATTCTGACAATCATTTAACACATGTTTCAAGTACAGTTCAGATACGATCCAGAGACGAATGTAATTCTGACACTCATCCAACACATGTTTCAAGTACATTTCAGATACGATCCAGAGATGGATGTCATTCTGACACTCATTCAACACATGTTTCAAGAAGAGTTTAGATACGATCCAAAGACGGATGTCACTCTGACACTCATCCAACACATGTTTCATATACAATTCAGATACGATCCAGAGACGGATGTCATTCTGACACTCATTCAACACATGTTTCAAGTACAATTCAGATACGATCCAGAGACAGATGTCATTCTGACACTCATCCAACACATGTTTCAAGTACAGTTCAGATACGATCCAAAAACGGATGTCATTCTGACACTCATCCAACACATGTTTCAAGTACAGTTCAGATACGATCCATAGATGGATGTCATTATGAAACTCATTCAACACATGTTTCAAATACAGTTCAAATATGATCCAGAGACAGATGTCATTTTGACACTCATTCAACACATGTTTCAAATACAGTTTAGATACGATCCATAGACGGATGTCATTCTGACACTCATTCAACACATGTTTCAAATACAATTTAGATACGATCCAAAGACGGATGTCATTCCGACACTCATTCAACACATGTTTCAAGTACAGTTCAGATACGATAGAGACATATGTCATTCTGATACTCATTTAACACATGTTTCAAGTACAGTTCAGATACGATCCAAAGACGGATGTCATTCTGACACTCATTCAATACATGTTCAAGTACAATCACGTCATAGATCCATCCACAAATTATCTGCAGGTACTTTTTCCAGCAGGTATAGGGGCAGAAATGTCTTGATGCAAAGCCATCGTCGTATCCTCACAGAGTAGAAACAACCAAAGTTTTGTTCTCTTCTTCTCTAAGTAGGAATTAGTTTCTCCAACAAAGTTCCTTCAGAGAGCTGAAATCTCTGTTCCCCAGCCGAGCTTTATAATCTTAAACAGTTTATAAAACTTTCTCCCAGGAAGAGTTTATTTCTCTAATTGCAGAAGCTTATTCCCCAACAGAGTTTATTTCTCCACATCGGTAAAATGTTTTCAACCAAACGTTATCTCTCTCCACAAAGTTATTCTCAAACAGGAGTTAAGAATCCTCGGCAGAATATTCTCATACAGGAAGAGGAAATCTCCAGCGAATCATCTTCATTCATCATCCCCAGCGGAAATGAAAGTATTCAGCTTCCCAATACTCTTCGGCATCAGTCTTGGATTTACTCCCAGACTAAGAAATATCGCAATAGCATCCCATATTCATACATCATGGCATGCGCATACGCATTGCTTACAACATAATCTCATTTATTTTGAGAACATCATCACAATGAATTTCATACATCATGACATTGCATACGACTAACTCTTTACCATTTTCAGGAAAGATCAAATCAATAAACACCTTTGGCTACTTACATGACCTGGTAGTCTTCTCAAAAGCTACGTCTAATGAAGGGTTATTTCAGTGTTTTCCTCCGAAAGATGTTCTCAAAAGACCTTCTCTGGTTCAATCAGATTGACATTAAGATATCTCTGATTTCTATTCCAGTTGAAGACATTCTAAGACTTTTGTCTGGTTCAGTTTAATTGATCCTAAGATTCTTCTAATTGTCGTTCCAGTCAAAGTTAATTAAAGACCTTCTATGGTTCAGTCAGATCGCCACTAAGATCTCCCTGATTCTTATTCCAGTTGAAGATTGACCCAAGAATTTTGTCTGGTTTAGTTGAATTGATCCTAAGATTCTTCTGATTGCCGTTCCAGTAAAAGTTGATTAAAGACCTTCTCTAGTTCAGTCAGATCGCCACAAAGATCTCCCTGATTCTTATTCCAGTTGAATATTGACCCAAGACTCTTGTCTGGTTCAGTTGAATCGGTCCCAAGATTCTTCTGATTGTCGTTCCAGCCAAAGTTGATTAAAGACCTTCTCTGGTTCAGTCAGATCACCACTAAGATCTCCTTGATTCTTATTCCAGTTGAAGATTGACCCAAGACATTTGTCTGGTTCAGTTGAATCGATCCTAAGATTCTTCTGATTGCCGTTCCAATCAAAGTTAATTAAATACTTTCTCTGGTTCAGTCAGATCGACACTAAGATCTATCTGATTCATATTCCAGTTGAATATTGACCCAAGAGTTTTGTCTGGTTCAGTTGAATCGATCCTAAGATTCTTCTGATTGTCGTTCCAGTCAAAGTTGATAAAAGACCTTCTCTGGTTCAGTCAGATCGCCACTAAGATCTCCCTGATTCTTATTCCAGTTGAAGATTGACCCAAGACATTTATCTGGTTCAGTTGAATCGATCCTAAGATTCTTCTGATTGTCGTTCCAGTCAAAGTTGATTAAAGACCTTCTCTGGTTCAGTCAGATCGCCACTAAGATATTCCTGATTCTTATTCCAGTTGAAGATTTACCCGAGACTTTTTTATGGTTCAGTTGAATCGATCTTAAGATTCTTCTGATTGTCGTTCCAGTCAAAGTGGATTAAAGATCTTCTCTTGTTCAATCAGATTGCCACTAAGATCTCCCTGATTCTTATTCCAGTTGAAGATTGACTCAAGAATTTTGTCTGGTTCAGTTTAATCGATCCTAAGATTCTAATGATGACTATTCCAGTCAAAGTTAATTCATGACCTTCTCTGGTTCAGTAAGATCGACACTAAGATCTCTCTGATTCCTATTCCAATAGAAGATATTCCAAGACTTTTGTCTGGTTCAGTTGAATCGATCCTATGATTCTTCTGATTTCCATTACAGACAAATTTAATTCAAGAGTTTCCTCTGGTTCAGTTAGATCGATACCAAGATCTACCTGATTTCTATTCTAGTTGAAGATAATCCAAGACCTTTTGTTGGTTCAGTTAAATCGACACTAAGATTTTTCTAATTCTTATCCAGTCAAAGATAAATCAAGACCTCTTATGTTTGAGAAACTGCAAAGCCTGGAGTATGACCAGATGACAGTTTAATCTCTATTGTACCCCAAAATTTGCCCTCCCATAATCTTCAAAAGTTTTTCCAAGCATCACCTCAAATGGTTCAAAGTCTAATCAAGGGCTACACAGTCAACCATCCTCCTAAGCCAGTCAAATTAGGGTTTTGGTTCCTGCAAGGAAGTTGAGGTTTCCAAGGGTCCAAACAAGTCCCACATGCCTATATACATTGTCAAGCACCTACATGTCAAATTTCAAGGCTCACAAGGTCAAGTTGCACAGTCAAAAACCCTAATTGCTCCACAGTCAACTGCAGGGGAAAAATGGTCATTTGGCAGCCAAAAGTCAAAAATTTTGGTCAACATCTTATTTTGAAGCCACAATCATCATTTGGTCAAGTCTTGACCATGATTTCACAAGAATGGCTCAAAAATCATCAAGATGCAAAAGTTTCTATTTTTGGACAGTTGAAAAGTCAACTGTAACTTGACCAAGGCATAACTTTTTCATGGTTCATCAGAAAAATCCCATCCAATTCTCATTTTGAAAGGGAAGACATTTCCTACAATTCATCTTCACATTCCAAGTCCAAGAAATGCTCTCACAAAAAGTTATCAATTTCAACATTATAGGTCATTTTCAAAAGTCAACAAAAAGGCACTTTAAGTCAAAGACCATAATTTGAGATTGGTAAATCAAAATGACATGGGACCAAAGACATTGGTTAGAGGACTTCAAGACCTTTCCAAAATGTCCAAGAACATGTTCATAGCTTCAAAATTGAGCAAGATATGCATTGGAGAAGTTGGGAAATTTTTGTGAAATGGCCAAAGTCAATTATCCTTGAAACTTCATTTTTGACAAAAGGGGCCCACTTTTTCCACTTGTTTCAGCTTGGCCATGCTTCCCACGTGTCCCACAAATTATTTCAAGATTTAAAATTAATTTTTCCATTTTTATTTAATTTTATTTGATTTAATTCATTTTAAATCTTTTAAAATCAAATAAAAATCAAAGAAATTAATGGAGGGATATATTTTGTGATGATTAGCTTTGATACACCTTAAAACACATTCCAAATTCGTGCAAGGGGCTATTCCAAGCAAGAATTCAAATTTGAAACAAAAATGGAAAATGGTTCAATGTTGGTTATGGAGGAAATCTCAAACATGAATGCAAGGCTTCAATGGCCATAATTCTGATTGATATTCTTTACATAACATATATGCAAGCATTCTTTATACAATTCACGAGCTAGAAAGACCCCAAACGGCCAAACACATTTCAAACTTTCAAGAGAAAAAAGCAAATCTGAAAACCACCTTGCAGCACATTTTAAGCCTACATTTTGATCCAGACATATTCCTTGCTTTGCCAGGAATCTTTAGCAATCAGAAACAAGTCAAGAACCTCAAGAAATCGTGCCATATAACTTATTCGGTTTGCTTCATTTCTCAAAACTGTATATCACATTTCATAAGCATTTGATCCATTTTTTTTATTGTTTTGTATTATTAGGGGCTTTCTGAAGCTAATAGGATAATCCAATTGCATTCTAACGCGTTAAATCATGATTCACTATTAAAGCATTTTAGGTTTTTTCAAGGTTTAAAATTGGGGGTTTCACCATACTGTAAAATCAGGGTTCCAAACACCCATGGTTGAATTGAGAAGGACAAGACGAATCAAATGGACCTATCGCGCCTAATTTATACTTCACGAGGAGCTAATCGCTATTATTGAAATACTTGTATTTTGTGGGGGTTTAAAACCCCCGCTATATGTTTTGTATTTTGCAGAAAAGGTAGAAGGCGACATGCGTGGCAAGCAGGGAGTGGATAGTTCAAATTCTCGCGCGTGTTTCAACATATAGGGCGTTTATTCCATTTATTCTTTTGTCTCTATTATGCTTACAACTAATTGCGTTTGGTGTAGTGGCTGGCAACGTGTCATGTAATCTTTGGGACCTGGGTTCGATTCTCAGGTCCCCCATATTTCCAATACTATTTTTTCTTTAATGTTCTTGTGCAGCATTCCAAGGAGGGCTCACAATAAACCTCACAGATCCAAGCAGCCATGTGTCCTTCCATGCAGATCCAAAGGTCCAGAAGGCCAGCACACCATACTCTGGAGTTAACGTGGGCATAGGTGATTAAAAAAGTCAAACGAGCTGGAGATGTCAATGGGCCACAGTTTCAACAACACACCTCCATTTCAGCCCAATACCCCCTTCCATTTGGTTTATTATTTTCTTTTCATTTTTTTTATTTTTTTTTTCAATTTAATTTCTAACCTCTTTTTATTTTATTTATTATTAGCAATTAACCAATTAATACATTTTCATAAGAAACCAAAAAAATTGAACTAATATTATTTTTATTATTATTATTTTATTTTTGTAAATAAATCTCAAATAAATTAATTATAATTAGGCCATTTTAACTTTTTTTAAAAATAACTAAAATAGCTTAGATTTAGGTTAATTTTTAATTTTGTTTCTTTTTATTTTTATTCTATTTCATAAAAACATAAAAAACAAAAAATATTTTCTTTTAATTAAATTAAATTAATTAGTTATTAATTAGCTTCAATTTCATTTTAATTACAAAAAAGACCAAAAAATCAATTTCTTTTCTTGAAAGGGTCAACACCCTTAGACATTCCCGATTAATTTATTCGCGCGCATTTACTTTGTTTGATTATTATGTAATTGCTCCGGACATGTAATAGTAATTAGGACTTTTACTGTTTTTTTATTTTCCGTACTCATTTACTAAAAAACGGGTCTTTGTAATTTTTGGCGATGTATAGACCTGTGCCTTGTAATAGCGTAGGATTTACGTTTCCGCAATTTACTTTCCGCACCCCTTAATTGTTAACTTGTATGAAAGAATGCATGCTAATCAAAAACAAGCGTAGCTCACCGTGCCATGATCAAAGATAAACTTAACATGAAAACAACACACAAATACACACACCACTTCTAGGGTACGCCTCACCTGTTGCCTTCGAAACGTGGTCGTCGAGTATAGGACGTTTTAGTAAGTCCTTATGTCCATGATCCAGTTGCCTCGAAACGGTTGCCTCGGATTTAAAAAAAGGATCAAGGGCATAAGGGTAGCTTCTAAGGTGTCCTACTGTTGCTCTGGTGACCACACTATCCCTAAAAACGAATTGACCCGAACACCTCCAACGGTGGTGCTACCTACCTCTCAATGGTGGGATGGCACTACCTTAAGGACATTTACACAGCTTAATTCCTTAGGGTAGGTAGATGACTCATAGATACTTGCTCTATTCAAAAACAAATCAAAACTCTTTTCACACCGACACTTCCAAAAAAGCTTTCAAAACAAATTTTTCAAACACTCTTGAGGACAGATACAAGAGTTATTCAGAAATCTTTCAAAGAAACTTTTTCAAACCCACTCACATTTTGAAAAGCAAACAAATTTTGAAAACATAAGAGCAAGTATCTAAGAGCCCATGGATAACCATGGATAGAAAGGGTGCTAACACCTTCCCTTTCTATAAATCTACCTCCCGAACCGAGAAACATTCTCAATAAGGAATTTTGCTGTGCTTTTGTCCTTTCCATGTTGGAGAACATAAAAGACGGTGGCGACTCTTGCTTACCGCGACATTTCGTGAAACCAGCTAAAAAACAGTCAGTTCTAAAGCCACCGATCACATAACTGGAGACTCTGCTGGGGACTACTTTTAAAGTAAGGTGTACCTTAGGATAGCTCATTCTTGTGTTTTCAATTGCTGTGTTTGTTTGCTTTATTATTGTGGGCTGCATCGGAGTTACATAGATCCTAACCCGGATCTGGGGATACCCTGTTAGGTAGCATAAGCTGTGAGGGACATGTCCGGCGTAGACCGACATGGGTGTAGGAGTGGCTATGTTGGTGTGACACCTTGGTCTGTACCGATATCCCTTGTGTTGCAACGAGGAGAATATGGGTCTTCTGAGGAGTCATTAAGCACCAACTGACCTTAAAACCCTAATTGACTCAACTTGGCCAATAGAACAGTAGCAGTATGCTACACCCATTGAGGCTAAACTCTCGCGATGGTTCTGGCCGCAAGAAAAGATTGCGATGCTGGAGTTATGACCGATTGAGGGTAGTCGATGATATTGGGATCCTCTAAGAACCCGGTTACTTTTGATAGGATAGGTCTTAACCAACAAACTGAAAGAGGGTAGTACCTGAACTCCCTGCTGGCCTAAACTCTAAGGGTTGTGGTGTGACTTGTGTGCCTTATCATGTTTGCCTTTGTGAATACTCGTGGTGTGCTTTATCATAACATCATGCCATCATAACATTGCATGCATCCTGCATAAGGACTGACCATTTCAAAGACAAGAGGGTTTCATCTTTGCTCTGTTTTGTAGGACATCATGATGCCTGTGCGAAGGAACATTATCCGGCTCAACTTTGTTCACCCACCTGAGTTGCTTGAAGAATTGGTTAGCAGAATTCCAAACACCACTTCCTTCATCCAGAGGCATGGTTCTCTTCTCGGCTTAGTCACTGCAAAGTGGGACCAACAACTGATGAGTGTCTTGACCCAGTTCTATGACCCCTTGTACAACTGCTTCACCTTTCAAGACTTCCAGCTGGTCCCCACCCTGGAAGAGTTCTCTGATTTGCTGGGTATCCCTATCTTGGATCAGGCTCCCTTCACTGGTTGGGAAAAGGCTCTTAGACCTGAGGAGATTGCAGCAGCCCTTCCTTTGACCAACAAGGAAGTGATGGACAACTGGGTGACTAGAAGCGGAGTTAAGGGCTTCTTGGCTAAGTTTCTGATTGGTAAAGCTAACAGTTTCTGGAATGACTTAGACTTCAGGGCGTACGAGGACATTCTGGCTCTCTTAATCTATGGGCTAGTATTGTTTCCAAATCCTGATAACTTTGTCAATATCAATTCCATAAGGATCTTCATGTCTCGGAACCCTGTACCCACTCTCTTGGGTGATGTCCTGCAACAACTCTATGCTCGTACTGCCCGAAGATGAGGAACTCTGTGGTGTTGTACTCCTTTGTTAGTGAGGTGGTTTATTTCGCACCTCCCCAAGTTCGTGCTGAAGAATCAAGAAGGAAAAGGTTGGGCTCATAGGTTAATGTCTCTTACTGATAGTGACATCATTTGGACTCTCAGAGGTTTGGATGAGGTAGCTGTTATTGATCGCTGCGGAGAATATCCTAATGTTCCATTGATTGGCACTCAGGGAGGAATCTCTTATAATCCATGTTTAGCTCTCCGTCAGTTTGGAAGAGCCAGAAGAGCGGGGCCTCATGAGATGCTGGTGCCTCACATCAGTTTTGAGTTTCAGAAAGATAGTGACGAACTGTGTCGTAGATTCATCAAAGTTTGGGACAGAATTCACAAAGCTGACCCACATGAGTTGGGACTGAAGACTTCTCTACCAATGGAACCCTATTACAGATGGGTCCGCATCCGTGCTCAGAAGTTAGGTATGCCATATGAAGTTGTCAGGCCTATCATTCTTGAAGGTCCTGATGGAGATGGGGTTCCTCCAACTGTTCTCCCTCCTCAGATACCCACTGATGTTGATACACTAAAGAGGTCTTGGGCGCAACTACAGGAAGAGCGGGATTATTATCGGGAAAATTTCAACGAACAGGAACAGAAGATCCAGAAGCTGACCAAGCAATTGGAGAACGAGCGAACCCTGAATGACTATATCCGTACTGAGAAGAGGAGGCCATGGGAGCACCGATGGGCTTTGGATGTTTCTTTTACAGCTTTATTTCCTTTTCAGTATTTTCATTCTTGTAACGCCTAAGGGAAAATTGTTGAATAATTTAAAGTTTAAATCTAATAAAGTGTGTTCCTTTTGTTTACAAAGTTGATTCCCGATTGTCTTTGAAAACGTAATTCATACGCATTTCATTCATCATATGCATTACAGGTACCCTTTTCCTACAGGTTGCTTAATCTTCTTCGCTGTTTATTTCAGCACTCAAGCATCATGAATCCTGAACTCACTACTGAGCAAGCTATCAAGGCCCTTCAGGCCCAGAATGCCCAATTTCAGGAGATGGTCATGAACTTGGCCCAGGGACAACAAGAGCTGAAGGCTTTGCTCCTGAAGAAGAATAAGAAGAAGAAGAGGACTGTGCTATTCAACACTGGACGCAGACTCGGGAATACGCTGCAAAATGAAGCTGAGAGGACTACTCTATCTATGGGAGAAGGCAATCACCAAGGGAGGGAGGTCCCTAGTCCTGTGGTTTCTGACACTGAGACAGACTTCAACGATGAACAGTACCCTCCTGCTGAGGACCGGTACAAACAGCTGGAGGACAGGTTAAATGCTATGGAGATTCAACGTGTGCCTGGGTTGGATTTCGGAGACTTGGGTTTATCTTCTGGGGTGGTGATCCCACACAAGTTCAAGGCGCCTGCCTTTGTGAAGTATGACGGGGCTTCCTGTCCTAAGATGCACCTCCGTTCTTATGTAAGGAAGATCCAGCCTTACACCGCAGACAAGAACTTATGGATCCACTTCTTCCAGGAGAGTTTTTCAGGGACTCACCTCGAATGGTTCTATCAGCTGGATGGAACCAACATTCGTAACTGGGAGGATTTGGCCACTGCTTTCTACAAGCAGTATCAATATAATTCCGACCTCACTCCCACGCGTACCCAACTCTAGGGTATGTCACTGGGAACGGGTGAAGGTTTTAAGGAGTACGCACAGAAATGGAGAGATCTGGCTGGCAGGGTGCAGCCACCATTAACAAATCGTGAACTAGTGGACATGTTCTTGGGGACCCTATCTGGTCCATTCTTCAACCATCTCATTGGTAATTCCTCTGCTCGGTTTACAGACCTGATCCTGACTGGGGAAAGGATCGAAGCTGGTATAAAATCGGGGAAGATACAGAAGGGTGCCTCCTCAAATGCTGAAAAGAAGCCCTTCAAGAAGGAGGCCAGTGCTGTGTATGGTCCTAGAAGACAGAACAAACCTGAACGCCGCCAAGCTGTCAACGCGGTGGTTATTTCTAAGCCTGTTGCTGCTCCTTAGCAATACAACCAGCCAAGAGCTGAGAGGCCTAAACGGCAGTATACCCGGCTCAGCATGACTCTCTCTCAGATCCTGCCGCAACTGCTGTCAACTAGCCTGGTAACTGTCAAAGAGGCTCCGAAGATGGTAAACACAACATCTCCGAAATACAACCCCAACGCCCGTTGCGCGTATCACTCTGATAGCCCAGGACATTCTACTGATGATTGTTGGGCCTTGAGGAATAAGGTTCAGGACCTTATTGATGCCAAGGAGATACAGTTCGAGGCGCCCGAAAGGCCAAATGTTGTGACCGCTCCCATGCCCCAGCATGGAGTGAACGCTGTTGAGGAGGATTTGTATGTAGCTTCTGTGGATGATGTTGCTACTCCGCTGCTGACCGTCAAGAGGAACCTGTTGCTGGCCGGTTTATTTCCGGGATGTAGCAAAGGTTGCCCTTTATGTGTTGATTCCCCTGCTGGTTATTCTTTGCTGAAAGCAGGCGTCCAAAACCTGATGGATAGTAAAGAGATCTTGTTCAAGAAGACTGCCGTTCCTGCTGCCCCTATTGAAGAAGTTTCAATTGTTACCATTTTCAATAACTCTTCCAAGGCTCCTTCAAGGAAGCCTGTCCAAATTTTGCCTGTTCACAAGATTGCTCCCATCACCATTACTGTTCTGGGGCCCATCCCTACAAGTCTGATAAAGCTGTCCCATGGCACTATGGGGCAGATGTTTATGTTCTGGGAGTGAAACAAGAGTTCAACGCTGGTACCGGTGTCACCAACATCATTGGGCCTGCTAAGGTCACTCGTAGTGGAAGACTGTTCTCACCAGACATTGCTCCTCCAGTAATTCAGAAGCCTCTTGTCATCACACCTGTCAGTGTGCCTATTTCCCCCCCTGATCAAGTTTCTACCCCTGTCGCCGAGTCATCTGACGCTCGGGGCAAGGGAATTGCTGCTGATATGCCTTCCCGGACGGAGGCACCAAAGACCATTGTTGAGGCTTCCAAGCAAGAGATGGAAGAGATCCTCAAAATTATCAAAAAGAGTGATTTCAACGTCGTTGAACAGCTGGGGCACACCCCCTCCAAAATCTCCATGCTATCACTGTTGCTGTATTCAGAGGCCCATGCCAAGGCCCTGATTGCTTTCCTGAAGACGGCCTACCTGCCTCAAGAGACGTCTGCTGATCAATTCACCGACTGTGTGGCCAACTTAACCGCTGATAATGGCCTGGGTTTCTCTGACGCTGATCTGACGGCCAAGGGGAAGAACCATAATGATGCCCTACATGTCTCCATTGAATGCAGGGGCACTACTCTTGCTCATGTGCTGGTTGACACTGGTTCTTCACTAAACGTGCTACCCAAGAAGGCTCTAGACAGGCTGGACTGTGAGGGTTTAAAGCTCAAACCAAGTAACATTGTTGTTCGGGCCTTTGACGGGTCCAAAAGGATGGTACATGGTGAGGTTGACATCCCGATCAGGGTTGGTTCGCAGGTATTTGATTCAAAATTCTATGTGATGGACATCCGTCCATCCTATTCTTGTTTGCTGGGTCGCCCGTGGATCCACAAGGCTGGAGCTGTGACTTCAACTTTACATCAGAAGCTCAAATACCCGGTCAGGGGGAAGATTGTAACAGTGCAAGGGGAAGAGGAATACATGGTCAGCCACCTCAACTCCTTCAGGTACGTAGAAATGGACGGGGAGTTCATTGAGACCCCCTTTCAACATTTTGAAGAGGTGCCTCAAACATTGGCAGCAGCAGAAACAGTGACTGAAGAGGGTTCTCCTTTGAAGATGGCTTCCTTAAAGGATGCCCGGGCTGTGGTTGAAAAGGGTGAATGTGCAAACTGGGGCAGGCTCCCTGATTTTACTCCTAAGACTGACAAATTTGGCTTGGGTTTCACTGCAGAAGCTCAGAAGGCTGTGCGCAAGGCAAGGATTGGAAGACCTCCTGTGCTCATCACCAATCCAGGAGTGAATGCTATTGGGGATGAAGACGAAGTGGAAGAATCCGAGTTTGACAGCTGGATCTACCCAACGACTAACGATGGACCTAGCAACTGGACCGCAAAAGACTTTACACCCATTACTTTTGTCACCCAGTAATGAACTTCTTTGTTTTGGATTTGTAATAAACAATAATTTGAAACTTTATGGCCCGGTGTCTTACCCGGGGCACCGTGGTTTTATTTGTGAGGGCTTTTGTTTGTCACTTTCATATATCATGAATAAAAGCATTGGACGTCTTTCACATTTCAAATCTTGCGCTCCCTTTCTTTCTTTCTTTACATATTGCAAAACAGCTGTATTTACACACACTCACTCGTACAGGTTTCAATCCACTCTGGATCTCACTAGTAACGACTCTGCTACTGCCAATTATGACTTCGAAAATCCGATCAACTTAGCCGAAGACGAAGGTGAAGATGATTGCGAAGTTCCTGGAGAACTTGCAAGACTGTTACTCCAGGAAGAGAGGGCCATTCAACCACATGAAGAGCCAGTGGAAACGGTAAATTTGGGTACTGAGATAGACAGAAAGGAAGTCAAGATTGGTGCTAATCTAGAGCTCAGTGTGAAACAACGACTGATCCAGATGCTGCATGACTACATGGAAATCTTTGCCTGGTCTTACGAAGACATGCCTGGGTTGGATACCGACATCGTGGTTCATCACTTACCTACCAAGGAAGAATGCCCTCTGGTTAAACAAAAGGTCCGCCGTATGCGTCCAGAGATGTCCGAGAAGATCAAGGCTGAGGTTATGAAACAATTCGATGTCGGGTTTCTAGCAGTGACTTCTTACCCTCAGTGAGTTGCCAATGTGGTTCCAGTGCCAAAGAAAGATGGTAAGGTCAGAATGTGTGTTGACTACAGGGATTTGAACAGGGCAAGCCCCAAGGATGACTTCCCCCTACCTCACATTGATGTTCTGGTTGACAATACTGCTCAGCACAAGGTGTTCTCCTTCATGGATGGTTTTTCAGGTTATAATCAGATCAAGATGGCTCCTGAAGATATGGAAAAGACTACCTTTGTTACTCAGTGGGGCACCTTCTGCTATAAGGTCATGCCATTCGGGTTGAAAAATGCTGGGGCAACCTACCAACGTGCCATGGTTGCTTTATTTCATGACATGATCCACCATGAGATTGAAGTGTACGTCGACGACATGATTGCAAGGTCCCAAACTAAGGAGGAACACCTTGATCATCTGCAGAAATTGTTTGACCGTCTGAAGTTGTATAAGCTGAGGTTGAACCCAAACAAGTGCACATTTGGGGTAAGATCTGGAAAGTTGCTAGGCTTCGTCGTGAGCGACAAGGGTATTCAAGTGGACCCTGCCAAGGTTAAGGCCATACAAGAGATGTCAGTTCCCAAGACAGAGAAAGAAGTCAGAGGCTTTCTAGGACGTCTGAACTACATTGCCCGATTCATCTCGCACCTAACTGCTACCTGTGAACCAATCTTCAAACTGCTGAAGAAAGATCAAGTAGTACGTTGGAACGATGAATGTCAGGCCGCTTTCGACAGAATCAAAGAGTATCTCCAAGAACCACCCATTCTTATGCCACCGGTTGAAGGGAGACCTCTAATATTATACCTGACAGTACTTGACAGCTCAATGGGGTGTGTGCTGGGACAGCATGACGAGTCTGGCCGAAAAGAGCACGCCATTTATTACCTTAGCAAAAAGTTTACCGACTGTGAGACCCGATACTCACTGCTCGAGAAAACTTGCTGCGCTTTGGTATGGGCTGCTCGCCGGCTAAGACAGTATATGCTGACTCACACTACCTTATTGATCTCAAAGATGGATCCAATAAAGTACATATTCGAAAAGCCTGCTCTGTCTGGAAGAATAGCAAGATGGAAAATGATCTTGACAGAATACGACATCCAGTATACAACTCATAAAGCTATCAAGGGGAGTGTATTGGCAGACCACTTGGCACACCAGGCAGTAGACGACTACCAATCAATGAACTTTGAGTTTCCTGACGAGAGCATCATGGTAGTGACTGATTGTGAAGTACCTGGGCCGGATGAAGGACCTGAGGAAGGATCCCGATGGTCTATGCACTTTGACGGAGCTTCCAACGCTTTGGGTAATGGTATCGGCGCTGTGATCATATCCCCTCAAGGCACTCATACTCCGCTTACTGCCCGGCTATGTTTCAACTGCACCAACAACATGACAGAGTATGAGGCATGCATCATGGGTCTTCAAGCTGCGATTGACTTAAGGATCAAGTTTCTGCGTGTCTTCGGAGATTCCGCTCTCGTGATCAATCAGATCAAAGGCGAGTGGGATACGAAACACCCAAACCTAATTCCTTACAAAGAATGTGTGTTGACATTGATCCCCCATTTCACAGAGATAACTTTTGAACACTTCCCAAGAGAGGAGAATCAGTTGGCGGACGCGTTAGCTACGATGTCTTCCATGTTCAAAGTCAAATGGGACAACGAGGCTCCCCGGGTCATTATATGGAAACTGGACGAACCTGCACATTGATGTGATCTTGAGGCTGAAGAGGTAGCTGAAAAACCTTGGTATCATGAAGTGAAGAGGTACTTGGAAGCTCAAGAATACCCTGAAGGTGCATCCATAAATGACAAAAAGTTTCTGAGAAGGTTCGCTGCAAAGTTCTTCCTCAGCAACGGCGTTCTATACAAGCGAAACCATGATTCAACCTTACTGCGTTGTGTGGATAAGACTGAAGCAGAAAGGATCATGGCAGAGCTTCCTGAAGGTACCTTCGGAATGCATTCCAGTGGACATACCATGGCAAAGAAGATCCTTCGGGCAGGATATTTTTGGTCCACAATGGAAGCTGATTGTTACCAACATTCTCGAACATGTCATAAGTGCCAGATATATGTAGATAAGGTGCACGTTCCTCCAGTTCCTCTGAATGTCTTGACTGCACCTTGGCCTTTTGCAATGTGGGGCATTGATATGATCGACGAGATCAAACCTACGGCATCTAACGTGCACCGCTTCATCTTGGTAGCGATTGATTACTTTACAAAGTGGGTTGAAGCAGCTTCCTATGCTACAGTAACAAAGAACGTCGTGGCACGGTTCATTCGGCATAATCTGATCTGTCGATATGGCATCCCGGAAAGGATAATTACGGACAATGGTACCAATCTTAACAACAAGATGATCACTGAGCTCTGCGAGCAATTCAAGATACAACACCACAACTCTTCTCCTTACCGGCCGAAGATGAATGGAGTTGTAGAAGCAGCGAATAAGAATATCAAGAAGATTGTGCAGAAGATGACAGTGACCTACAAAGATTGGCACGATATGTTACCGTTTGCTCTTCATGGGTACCGTACCTCAGCAAGGACGTCAACCGGGGCAACTCCTTTTTCCTTGGTCTACGGCATGGAGGCAGTCTTGCCGATTGAAGTCCAGATACCCTCTCTCCGGATAATAAAAGATGCAGATCTGAGCAAAGATGACTGGATTCAGACTCGACTTGATCAATTAAACCTAATTGACGAAAAGAGACTCGCTACTATTTGTCATGGTCAAACGTACCAAAAACGGATGATCAGGGCATTTAACAAGAAAGTCAGACCACAAGAGTATCAAGTTGGGGACTTGGTAATCAAGCGCATCATTCTTCCTCAAAGTGATCCAAGGGGCAAATGGACCCCTACGTACGAAGGGCCATTTGTGGTTAAACATGTGTTCTCAAGAGGAGCCATGATCCTAACCAACATGGATGGTGACGACCTTCCTCACCCCGCCAATGCAGACATAGTAAAAAGATACTACGCATGATAAAAGACCCGCTAGGTTGACATACCTAGGCAAAAATTAGGGCTTCCCGGTGAACCAAAAGGGTTCGGGCAAATGAGGGATGAAATGAAAAAATCTGTACACCCAGCAAGTCGAAAACCTGAAAGGGCGGCTTGGGCAAAAATGGTTATCCCGGTGGACTGAAAACCCGAAAGGGCGGTCCAGGCAAAAGTTAGGGATTAAAGCGTAATACTATGTCTCATTGAATCACCGTGCATCCAGAATCCGGTATCAACCTCAAGTTCAGACGGCATCGACCAGTCAGCTTCATCTTCAACTAAGCAGCCAAGTGATGAGACGCTCGAAGATATAAAGGCGATAGCAGAATTTGAACCCAGTGGGATCGTTCTTTTCACATAGTTGTTTTGTTTTCTTTGTAAAAATTGTATAAACTCTGTTATTCGGCGGTGTTCTCTTACTAGAACGTCAGCTTCTTGTACATAAGCGCCTATTTACAGGCAAATTCAAAAATCAATACCAATTCACTTTTCATACCAATTGCCAATTGTTTTTCCTTTTTCTGTTTTGTTTTGCGAAGAACGTCCAATGTTCAATTTTGATATATGCATTTGACACTAATTGCTAACTCATAAATATTTGCATGCGAAACAAAGGATTAATTACAGGTAACATCAGAAACAGGGGCAATAATGAGTTGTCTAAGCGATCTAATTGCTCTGTCCACCAAGGTACCAAGGTAAGTTCGGCTGAAGAGTGTAACCAAGATATTTTAATTCCCTAGAGAGTGAGCCAGCAAGTCAACGATACTCTCCCCAAGCAGAATTAGTCTACTGTCAGCCTTAAGGAAGTTGGGTATCCCCAGCAGATCTCAACATTCCTCAGCGGAGTATACACACATTCTTAACAAGCATCCCCCGGCAGTCTTGATCTAAGATTGTTCCCCGCCGGTATACCAGACGTTCAATGGAGCCATTCCCCAGTCCAATCTGAAAAGTTTCCCCAGGAAAGTTCAATCAATCTCCTCAGTAGTAGGAAGCTTATCCCCAGTAGATTCTGGAAGCTATCCCCTGCAGAGTACGAACGCACCTCCCCGGTTTTATTCAAAGGTTATTTCCCCACCAGGATATAACTGGGTTATCCTCAGCCAATAACCGCGGAAAGATCGTCCTCGACGAAGTTCTTCCTATCCCCCAGCGGAGTTCATCAAATCTTCCAACATAACTTAACAATGGTATCCCCAGCGGAGTTATCATCAACCTCAGCAAAGTACCTCTCTTTCCCCACAGAGTATTTCCCCGCAGAGTAATCTATTCGCCAAGTTTATTCCCCAACGGAGTCATCTTCTCCTACCGGTATTCTTGCAACCATCATCCCCAGCGGAAACAAGAACACTACTCTTCAACATCAGCCCAGGATTTGAACTCCCGGCATTCGTCAAGGATTTACTTTCCTAGACAAAAATACACCCATAAACATCGCATCTTCATAAATTATAGCATGCATATACGCATCATGAACATACAATCTTAGTCGTCTCATGACATCATGCATTTCATACATCACGACATCGCATACGACTAACGTTTTGTATTTTCAGGACAAAGGTAAATACAAAGGTGATTACTATCCACTGTCGCATTTCCAGATTCGATACCTGTATCTAGCCAGGGCACATCTGTGAGCGACTAATTCCAGACTCGATTCCTGTATCTTGCCAGGGCACGTCTGAAGAGTTTGAAGATCCGATTCTTGTATCTTGCCAGGGTGTATCTGTTGACGACTATATTCCAGACTCGATTCCTGTATCCTGCCAGGGCATATCTGAAGAGTTTGAAGATCCAATTCCTGTATCTTACCAGGGTGTATCTGTTGACGACTATTTTCTGGACTTGATTCCTGTATCCTGCCAGGGCACGTCTGAAGAGTTTGAAGATCCGATTCCTGTATCCTGCCAAGGTGTATCTGTTGACGACTATTTTCCAGACTCGATTTCTGTATCCTTCCAGGGCACGTCTGAAGAGTTTGAAGATCTGATTCCTGTATCTCTCCAGGGTGTATCTGTTGACGACTAATTCCATACTCGATTCCTGTATCCTGCCAGGGCACGTCTGAAGAGTTTGAAGATCTGATTCCTGTATCTCGCCAGGGTGTATCTGTTGACGACTAATTCCAGACTCGATTCCTGTATCCTGCCAGGGCATGTCTGAAGAGTTTGAAGATCCGATTCCTGTATCTTGCCAGGGTGTATCTGTTGACGACTATATTCCAGACTCGATTCCTGTAGCCTGCCAGGGCACGTCTGAAGAGTTTGAAGATCCGATTCCTATATCTTGCCAGGGTGTATCTGTTGACGACTATATTCCAGACTCGATTCCTGTATCCTGCCAGGGCACGTCTGAAGAGTTTGAAGATCCGATTCCTGTATCTTGCTAGGGTGTATCTGTTGACGACTATTTTCCGGACTCGATTCATGTATCCTGCCAGGGCACGTCTGAAGAGTATGAAGATCCGATTCCTGTATCCTGCCAGGGTGTATCTGTTGACGACTATTTTCCAGACTCGATTCCTGTATCTTTCCAGGGCACGTCTGAAGAGTTTGAAGATTCGATTCCTGTATCCGGCCAGGGCACATCTACATAAAGAGTTCGAAGATCAACACCTGTAACAGGCCAGGTAATTATCTTTCTTTCTCAGGTACGCAAGTTCTCGCTAAGTAATCTCTTACGCGATCGACACCTAGATGGCATCTATAAGCCCATCCTCCCGTTTCAGTTCCAAATGGCATCTATAGGCCCATTCCCGACAAGGTTCTGTCACATCTCCAGATGGCATCTATAAGCCCATCCTCCTATCCACCATCTTTCCAAATGGCATCTGTAAGCCCATTCCCGCTATCACACTGCTGATACTCTACTATGTGAGTGCAAATTTCAGGGCACTCTAGTGTTCAATCATCTTCCACCTTCGGATCACGAAAGGCACACAAGCCAATCTACATCCTCAGGTCTAAGAAGATTGAACAGGGGAAACTGTTGTACCCTAAAATTTGCCCTCCCATAATCTTCAAAAGTTTTTCAAGGCATCACCTCAAATGGTTCAAAGTCTACTCAAGGGCTACACAGTCAACCATCCTCCTAAGCCAGTCAAATTAGGGTTTTGGTTCCTGCAAGGAAGTTGAGGTTTCCAAGGGTCCAAACAAGTCCCACATGCCTATATACATTGTCAAGCACCTACATGTCAAATTTCAAGGCTCACAAGGTCAAGTTGCACAGTCAAAAACCCTAATTGCTCCACAGTCAACTGCAGGGGCAAAATGGTCATTTGGCAGCCAAAAGTCAAAAATTTTGGTCAACATCTTATTTTGAAGCCACAATCATCATTTGGTCAAGTCTTGACCATGATTTCACAAGAATGGCTCAAAAATCATCAAGATGCAAAAGTTTCTATTTTTGGACAGTTGAAAAGTCAACTGTAACTTGACCAAGGCATAACTTTTTCATGGTTCATCAGAAAAATCCCATCCAATGCTCATTTTGAAAGGGAAGACATTTCCTACAATTCATCTTCACATTCCAAGTCCAAGAAATGCTCTCACAAAAAGTTATCAATTTCAACATTATAGGTCATTTTCAAAAGTCAACAAAAAGGCACTTTAAGTCAAAGACCATAATTTGAGATTGGTAAATCAAAATGACATGGGACCAAAGACATTGGTTAGAGGACTTCAAGACCTTTCCAAAATGTCCAAGAACATGTTCATAGCTTCACAATTGAGCAAGATATGCATTGGAGAAGTTGGGAAATTTTTGTGAAATTGCCAAAGTCAATTATCCTTGAAACTTCATTTTTGACAAAAGGGGCCCACTTTTTCCACTTGTTTCAGCTTGGCCATGCTTCCCACGTGTCCCACAAATTATTTCAAGATTTAAAATTAATTTTTCCATTTTTATTTAATTTTATTTGATTTAATTCATTTTAAATCTGTTAAAATCAAATAAAAATCAAAGAAATTAATGGAGGGATATATTTTGTGATGATTAGCTTTGATACACCTTAAAACACATTCCAAATTCGTGCAAGGGGCTATTCCAAGCAAGAATTCAAATTTGACACAAAAATGGAAAATGGTTCAATGTTGGTTATGGAGGAAATCTCAAACATGAATGCAAGGCTTCAATGGCCATAATTCTGATTGATATTCTTTACATAACATATATGCAAGCATTCTTTGTACAATTCACGAGCTAGAAAGACCCCAAACGGCCAAACACATTTCAAACTTTCAAGAGAAAAAAGCAAATCTGAAAACCACCTTGCAGCACATTTTAAGCCTACATTTTGATCCAGACATATTCCTTGCATTGCCAGGAATCTTTAGCAATCAGAAACAAGTCAAGAACCTCAATAAATCGTGCCATATAACTCATTCGTTTTGCTTCATTTCTCAAAACGGTATATCACATTTCATAAGCATTTGATCCATTTTTTTATTGTTTTGTATTGTTAGGGGCTTTCTGAAGCTAATAGGATAATCCAATTGCATTCTAACGTGTTAAATCATGATTCACCATTAAAGCATTTTAGGTTTTTTCAAGGTTTAAAATTGGGGGTTTCACCATACTGTAAAATTAGGGTTCCAAACACCCATGGTTGAATTAAGAAGGACAAGACGAATCAAATGGACCTATCGCGCCTAATTTATGCTTCACGAGGAGCTAATCGCTATTATTGAAATACTTGTATTTTGTGGGGGTTTAAAACCCCCGCTATATGTTTTGTATTTTGCAGAAAAGGTAGAAGGCGACATGCGTGGCAAGCAGGGAGTGGACAGTTCAAATTCTCGCGCGTGTTTCAACATATAGGGCGTTTATTCCATTTATTCTTTTGTCTCTATTATGCTTACAACTAATTGCATTTGGTGTAGTGGCTGGCAGCGTGTCATGTAATCTTTGGGACCTGGGTTCGATTCCCAGGTCCCCCATATTTCCAATACTATTTTTTCTTTAATGTTCTTGTGCAGCATTCCAAGGAGGGCTCACAATAAACCTCACAGATCCAAGCAGCCATGTGTCCTTCCATGCAGATCCAAAGGTCCAGAAGGCCAGCACACCATACTCTAGAGTCAACATGGGCATAGGTGATTAAAAAAGTCAAACGAGCTGGAGATGTCTGTTTACAGTGATTTCTGGTAAACAACTGCTAGTCTTCCAAACTATCGAATAAACTTACTGACTGTTATTCAATTTCTCTGGTAACTCGCAGGATCGACTAGATTGATCCTAGGACGTGTTGGTTCTTAGGGTAACTCTCATGATCGAACAGGTATTCATGGTTGGTATTTAAATGTTGTGTAGGTGTTTAACTTATTTCGATTTTCTCTTAAAGATCTAAAGGTATGATCAAAATAAATGTGCGCGAAACTAAATTGCATGAATAAAGGTTAATTGAAAAGACATGTAAAACTGCATAAAAGACAAGTAAATGACTTCGAATTATAAAAACAGTTAATGTAAAAGATGCTCTGGAATGTAAGAGATTCGAATTATGAAGAAAGCGTTTAATGCAAGAAAATTGTAAAATGACTTTGAGTAAAAAAGGTGTTCGAAGGGTAAAAACTTGAAGATAAAGGCATAAAATGTATAACAGTTTCTGAAATGTAAAGTGTTTGAAACGGACAGAAAATATTTGAATGTAAGGTATCAGTAAAGATTTCGAATGAAAGTACTTTAAATGCAAAAACTTGTAAATGGTATTTGACAAAAAGATAAAGGAAAGTGCTGGAAATGATAAAGGGTTTTCATTAAATCATAAATATATGGTGTTATCATACGTACATTGCTCTTGCATTCGTTTCCCTAGCCATGTGGTAATTTGAATGTTTACTGAGTATTTTTGTACAATAGATATGACACACGAAATCCTAACGCTAAGACTTCTATTTATACTACTTCGACCATAACGGTCTTGCTATAAGATTCTGCCACGTTCAGAACATGCAGAACAATGCCTCTCTCTTGTTTCCACATGTCTTCGAATGCTCCAGCGCGTACATTTCAAACTTCGAACATCCCGCTTTCATTTAAATTTCAAATGTTTTGGCACTTCTTCGCTTCGAACGCATTCCTTAGATACAACCTTGTTGTCATTTCGAGACCTCTTTGGATATATTCTCATAATTGCCACTCGAAGCTCCAAGCTTTGATATGCTCATTCGAAACACTGCTTCTGCTATTTCGAAACATGACGTTTTGTTTCATTTCAATCGAAATGTCCAATTTGTTTTGCTTCTAATAATACTATCAAAATCTTCAGCCAACAAAATGCCCCTTTAAAATATGTATTTCGATTCCTTTGAGAAATACTTATTTTAAACATATACACAAGATTTTGATGCGACCTTCGAATCATCGTAACATTTAATGCATTTGACTCCAGTCTCGTCAATCATAACACTTTTTAGATTCCTTAACCGCCTGGAACCATTTCACAGTATGGTGCAGTTACAAAACAATGATTATCTTTAATCACGCTTACTACCAATGTTAACTTCACGCCACCTCTTCATCAAACCAACCCATGATTTCCATGTATCACAACCTTATTCAATGGATGCTTAAACTTCCACATTATAAAACCCATCAACTTAGTCTTCTTTCTTTTCTTCCCACATTCTGAATATTTTCTCCTTCTTTTCTCACCGAAATCCTAAGCTTTCAACATTCTTCTAACAATGTCTTCTTCTACTTCATCCCAACTAAAAAAGGTTTCCAAGAAGAAAGGAAGGACCGCAGGAACTACAATGGAAAGTAAGTTTGTCACTTACCAAGGTCAATCTGTCCTTGTTCCTCAGATGATCTCAAAAGAAAAAGAAATGCTTTATGCATCCCAGGTACTTATTCCTACCACCGCTGCTGGCAAGAGGTTAGCTTTAACGGGCCCTCTTACAGTTTTTGAAATTTTAAAAGATACCAGGAAAATTTTCCCAGTTTGCTATAGTTTCAAACCCTTGTTTAATAAAATGGAAGCCCCTAAGGCAATAGAATCTTCTGGTTCAAACACCATGGAAAATCCAATTGTTCCTCCTAAGGACCCTTTTGTATTAGACTATGTAAAGAGTAACTTCAAACCGTTTCGATCTTGCCCCACCTCCGACACTGCTTATCATAACTGGTTCAATAAGGTAGAAGCTAAGAAATCCCAGCAATGGGAAGAATTAGGTATCTACAACTTGATTAAGCTGTCGAAGCCAGGTTTTACTTACAGCCACCCATTGCTATTCGCGTCCCTATATTTCTGGGACAGTACTTATAATACTTTCCATCTCCCTGGTGGAATGATTACCCCTACCTTCTTTGACATAGCGGCCATCACTAGGCTATCACCAGTAGGAGAAACATATATCCCTGACAACAAAGAACATTCGAGTATAATCGACTTCGAAGTCAAACTAGCAAGCTTTTCAAAGTTTATCAGCCAAATTTTGTTTCGAGACAGTTTGGCTTATGCCAACTAATTCCTGAACCCTTATTTCAAACTGAGAGTGCCATTACCTCTGGGCGAACCTTCAAGGCACGGGAAGCCAAATTACAGCAAGAACAATACCAAGGCTTTGCCCAGTTTGAGCTAATAACTTTCGAACCTACCCACCTTACAACAAAGGGGTTTTTGGAATGGTGGACAAAGTTTTATCAAACTTATATGTTCGATACTCTTACAATTCAGCAGAAACTAACTGATGCCTTCGATGTGCAGGTACCATCCAAGAAATGTATGTTTACTCATGCCAAAGAGATTAAAGCTTTTCAAAATTATTTCGAAACTACTTATGATCCCACACACTTGGAATCCACTGTGCATCAAGCGGCTGAGACCTTGAAGGAAAAATTCAAAGAAAAATTTTCTAGGTTAAAACTTCCTTCAGGGTTGTCACCTGAGGATAGGTATAGGTTGGCATTCGAAATGCATCCACCTAAATTTCCTAGACTACCTACCTCAGAACTGGCTCTGGCTTGGTTTCCCCCATACCCTTGGTGGTTCACTTGCAAAGAGATGTTCAAACATCTTCAAAAGAGACCAAAGCCATCTGAGGCTGTGACATGGGCTCGACACTGGCTCCACGATTTCCCAGGACACCTTCGTTACGACCTTTCTGCCATGTCGATTAAATCTGATCAAGGCACAGGTGCGAATGCTTGGGAAAATCCCAAACGTTTCTCATTTTCTATATCTTTAACTTTGCCTTAATTGTTTCGATTTTCAGCCATCAGGATAAAAACTACTGCTTCGAAGTCGAAAGAAGGGAGCGCTTCTCAAGCCTCCATCGAAACCACTGACACAATGTGACTCCATCCGAAACAACAACCATTGCTGCAACAACAACAATGACAACAACACCAACAATACCAACAATAACCAGTGTTCCAACTCCACAGGTAATCACTTAGCCTTGATGTTTCGAATTCACTAATATTTCAATATTTGCATCTAACTCTTTGTTTAAATCTTTTCAGACCAACAAACTTCCGCCTACTACTCCAAAGAAGCGAAAATCAAACAACACTGGGGAAGACCCCAAGGCTGGAGGAAACTTACCAACTGCTTCGAGGAAGAAGCAGAAGAAGGATATTTCGAAAAGTATCGTACCAACTAGTGTCTCTGGACTTGATTCTAGGGATGCTGCTCCCTCACCTAAATCCAAAATTCCATCTTCGACCTCCAACGTAATGTTGGAACGCATAGCTAGCAACCTCTCTTCCGAGAGTCCACAGGTAAATTAAACTTCAAATCCTTTTGAAAATAATTTCTCATTACCTTGGTGCATGCTTTTAACATTCTTTCGCTCCTTGCAGAATATCTTAAATCCATCTTCTACCACTTCGACCTCACCATCAAAAGTTGCTGCTCCACTCAACTCCTCTCCTCAAGGAGACTCCAGCAACCTTGTACAGAACAAAGGTTCCTCCAATATGGCGGTTCTGGCTGGGGCTTCTGAGCAGCAGGATGATCAGAGTACTTCTCTCCTCTACAAGAACCCAATGAAGATACACTCCATGAATCTGCAGAGGCTTTGCAAAGAACTTCTCTCCAAAAGTCCCCTCTCGAAACCCTTCAAGAGGACCCAAAGGACACTCACGTTGAAGGAGAGAAAGTTGATTCTGGTCAAAGAAACGAAGAATCTGCAGAAGAAGAGTCTGAGGAGGAGGATGTCAACGAAGGTTCGACTGTTGGGACAGAGTCCAATGCAAATAGCAGCGAAAAAGAAGACATCGAAGTGGTGGACTTGGATGACGATGAAGAAGATAATGAGCACGAAACGAATGAAGGGGATGGTGACACAACCAATCAACCCATGGAATTCGAAGTTGACGTGACTCCCCTACGTGTGGAACTCCCTCAACTGTCTTTGTCTCGAATGACTGACGAGGAGCTTACACTCCTGAGACGAAATGACCCTATTGGGTACATGAAGGCGAAGCTGGCTCAAAGGGACATTCCACTTGCTAGGGATGGCACAAGTTCGACTAGCTATCCTCTTCCCACAGATGAAAGAATTGTACTTCTTAATAAGATCAGGAAAACAATTCTCAATGTGGATATATTCGAAGTGCTCAAACAAGATAGCACTGCTTGCTACACTATGAAGGAGTTGCTTACAAAAGTCAATCTTGCTACCTGCTCCTTGCCAGTTAGTACTATCTTGTTCGATCTTCAATCTTTGCTGGACAACGTAACTGGTTACCTTCTCCAAGATGAGTCTGCTGCCAGGAAGGTTCAAGAAAAACGCATTGCAATAGATGCTGCTTATGAACAAGCTTCGAAACTCTCTCAAGAAGCTGAGGATCAAGCTATGCATCTAAAGCAAGCAAAAACTGATTATGAGGCTTGAGCTGAGTCCATCCTTCTCTGGGAAAGGCAGATTCAGGAGCTTCAACAGAAGGTTAAAGAGGCTAAAGAACAACAAATAGCCTTCGAAACCAATACTGCTGGAAACCAATTCGAAGAGCTTCTCAACTAGGGGCTTGCAAAAATGGAAATTGCAGAACAACTCAAGGGAGAAGTGGCAACCTTGGAAGGAGCCAGACGCTTTGCTCAACAGAGACTTGAATCTTTTCGAAGCACTTTCAACAGACTGAAGAATAATTCTTATTTCTAAATTTCAATGTTCATTTGATTACAATTTGGTTTTTTTATGTAATATTCGAACAACGCCATTTTGGCATCTCAACTTGCCATTTTGGCATTTTTATAATATATTGGTTACGTTGTTACTATTCGAATCTCCTGCAGGCGTGGCTTATATTTCTTTAAATATTTCCCATTAACCTTTAGGATACGCTTATCATCCATCAGCTCTTCGATTTCATATGCATTGTTTGAGAATACTTTTAATATTCGAAAAGGTCCTTCCCAATGAGGTGACCATTTACCTAGTGTTTTATTTTTCTTGTCCAAGGGCAATATGACTTTCCAGACTAAGTCATTAATAATAAATGTTTTTTTCTTCACCCTTTTGTTATATGTCCTGGCCACTCTTTCTTTTTGTCTCATCAAGATTTCCAATGCATGTAATCTAACTTCGTCCAACTCAACTAATTCATTTATCATCATCTCCCAATATAATGCAGCTGGGATTTCGTTTTGTCTTTGAATTCGAACTGATTGTAGATGAATTTCTACTAGCAGCACTGCATCATGTCCAAATGTGAGTTGGAAAGGCGTAGTGTTAGTAGCTTCCTTAGGAGATGTTCTACAGGCCCATAGTATTTGGTCCAAAGTTTTGTGCCAGTTCCTTGGCTTTTTACCAATATGTTTCTTGATTAACCCTATTATTACTTTATTGGCTGCTTCGACTTGACCATTTGCTTGAGCATAATATGGCGTTGATGTTAGCAATCTAAACCCCATTTCTTGGGCAAATTCTTGCATCTTTCTACCAGTAAACACAGAGCCTTGGTCTGTGGTTATGCTCTCTGGCAATCCGAACCTATAGATAATGTGCTTCTGTATAAACTCAATAATAGCCTCTTGATCAGCAACTACTAATGGTATAGCTTCGATCCACTTGGTAAAATAATCTATTCCTACCAAGATATATTTCTGCCCTTTAGACGAAGCAGGATTTATTTCTCCTATCAAATCCAATGCCCATCATCTAAATGGCCATGGTTTGATGATTGAATGCAACTCACTTGCAGGGGAATGTTGAATCCCTGCATGTTTCTGACATTCCTCACATCCTTTAGCAAAGTCTATACAATCTTTAAGCATGCTAGGCCAATACATGCCATATCGAAACAACAGCCATTTCATTTTATGACCTTCTTGATGTGCCCCACATGCCCCATTGTGGACTTCTGACAATGCTAAGTATGCCTCACTTTCTCCTAGGCATTTCAATAATACGCCCTCTTGGGTCTTTTTGAACAATTCGTTCCCCATGAGGAGATATGATAATGCTCTGTATTTTGTCTTTCTATCCACATTCAGAGTTGGGTTTGCTAAATAACTCACCAGTGGACTTCGCCAATTTGTATCTGATAAAGTATTTATGGCTAATATTTCGAATCCCTGTTTCTCAGTATATCCCAATTTCATACTTTCTAGATCTGATGGTGTGAATCTAGTAGCCATGACTCTACCCCTTAATTCAACTAAATCCTCAAAGTTCCTGACAGAAACTTTATAACCCGAAGCCAACTGTGCTAAGTCATTTGCTTCTTGGTTCTCTACTCTTGGTATATGTTGAATATCCATGTATTCAAATTTCCTAAGTAGCCTGTTGACTATGACGAAGTATATCATCAAATTTTCCTTTATGCATTTATACTCCTTTTTTATTTACTTGACTACTAATTCTGAGTCTCCTTTAATTTCGACTCTAGTTGCCCCCAATTCCAACAAAGCTTCAAGTCCAACAATGAGCGCTTCATACTCAGCTTCGTTGTTCGAGCAACGAGGACCATCTAATTTATACTTGAATTTTGTTGGAATTCCTTCAGGAGAAATTAGAAGGACTCCAACACCACTTCCATTCCTGTGGGTTGAACCATCAGAGTATAATTTCCATGGTTGCATTTCGACGTAACTCATGACAGTCTGCTCAACCAATGAATGGTCCACAATAAAATCAGAAATCACTTGGCCTTTCACAGCTTTTAAAGGCATGAAAGTCAAAGAATATTATGTTAAGGCTAAAGCCCATTTACCAACTCTGCTATGCATTATTGGTTTTGAAAGCATGTGTTTAATGACATCGAAATGAGATGAAACATAAACATCAACAGGCTTTATATAATACTTGAGTTTCATACAAGAGAAATACAAACAGAGACATAGCTTTTCTAAATTGCTATATCTGGTCTCTGCGTCATTTAGTACTCTACTTAAATAGTATATGGCTCTTTCGATACCATTGCTATCTTCTTGTGCTAACATACTACCTATACTAACTTCGGAGGCAGATATGTACAATCTCATGGGCTTCCCCCATGAAGGTTGAGACAAGATAGGAGGCTGAGAGAGGTATCTTTTTATCCTGTCAAATGCCTCCTGATGGGCTTCGTTCCATTCGAAGGCTTGGCCTTGCTTTAGACGAAGCAACAGAGAGAAAGCTTGGGTTCTTCCACTCAGATTCGAAATGAACCTTCTGAGGAAGTTAATCTTCCCTAGTAGAGATTGCAGCTCCCTTTTTGATGTAGGTGCTTTCGTCTCCATTATGGCTTTGGTTTTGTTCTGGTTGATCTTAATCCCTTTCTTGTGAACCACAAAACCAAGGAAATCTCCAGCCTGCACAAAAAATGCACATTTAAGGGGATTCATCTTTAAGCCATGTTTTCTCATTCGTTCGAATGATTGGCTCAAATGATGCAAATGTGTTTCTGCAGATATAGATTTGATGACTATATCATCAATATACACCTGCATAAAGGTTTCAATGAAATCATGAAAAATCGAATTCATTGCCCTTTGATAAGTTGCCCTAGCGTTCTTTAAACCAAAAGGCATCACCACCCATTCGTAGGTGCCTAAGGCTCCCGGGCAACGAAATGCTGTCTTGGCAACGTCTTCTTCAGCAATAAAAATCTGATTATACCCAGAGTATCCATCTAACATACTCAAGTATTCGAACCCTGCAGCAGAATCTACTAGCATTTCTACCACAGGCATAGAGTACTCATCCTTAGGGGTTGCAGTGTTTAAATCCCTAAAATCTATGCAAATTCTTAAAGAACCATTTTTCTTAATAACAGGTACTATATTTGCTAACCATTCGATGTACCTTGTTGTTCTGATGAATTTGCAACGCAGCAACCTTTCGATCTCAGCTTTAATCTTTGTGAGAACCGCTGGTGCGAATCTTCTAGGGGTTTGTTTGATGGGCTTCTTGCCATCTTTGATTGGCAGTCTGTGTTCGACCAACTCCCTCTTTAAACCAGGCATTTCGTTATAATCCCATGCGAAGCAATCTTTGTTTTTCCTGAGGACTTCGATTACTTCCTGCTTGAGGCCTGGGCTAAGTTTTTCACTTATGTAGGTTATTCTTTTCGTTTTTTCATCCCCTAAGTTGACTTCTTCGAGTAGATCTTGCGCCAACATTTTGGCACCTGAGTCTATGGGGTCCCTTTCGAAGCCTAAGGGTTCTTTGTCATAGATGGCGTCCAGCCTTTGATCCATCTCAAGTTCTTTAAAGGGTGAGCATTTCGAGCCATCCCCGCTTATTTCGTTCATCTTTACAGCTAATTTGTTTATTTCAGCCTCTAGGGCCGCCTTTGATTCGTTCTCAACCATATAGGCCGAAATCCTTTCGAAAAAGGTGGACTCAGTCATGGATAAGGTTGTCGAAGTCCCGGCCTGTTGGCCGTCCTTGTATAGTACTTTCGACTCCCTCGTCTTCGCTGATTATTCTTCTATCCCAGTATAGGCCATCATGGCGAAGGGTCATGTAGTAGTGGGCGTTTCTAGTTTCGTTGATCTCATCATTTGGAACACACGGAGCAATCTTTGCCAGATGTTTGTCATAATCTCTCTTGTCAACTAAATTGACTGTTGACATGAAGTAACTTTGGTCTGCTTTGATGTTTTCCACGATCCCATCTTCTCTCCATAGAACTAATCGCTGATGCATTGACGAAGGAACTGCCCCTACGCCATGGATCCACTCCCTTCCCAGCAATAAGTTGTAGTTGGCCTTGGCTTCGATCACCATAAACATGGTGGGCCTACAGCTTGAGCCTATTGTCAAGTCCAACTGAACCACTCCCAGTGTTTTGCCCACTTTTCCTTCATAATTGGACATAACCATATTGTGGGGCTTTATGTCCCCTTCGCGTATTTCTAACCTTTTCAGCATGAAGTGGGGTATCAAATTGACTGCAGCACCCCCATCCACTAGAACCTTATTCACGCCATGGGCACCAACTTTTTCCCGAATAAATAGTGGCTTAAGATGGTTCTTCATAGCAGGTTCTGGACGTTCGAAGAACGCATTTTGCTCCTCGACAGCCCCATTATCCATCACATAGTAGCACACAGGCCTGTGCTTCATCAAGTCTATGGTATCTTCTTCCTCATATTCATCAATTTCAGTTTCCTGTCCAAATTCACAGGGAAGCACAGATACCACGTTATAGTTTAGGTTGAACGAAGACTCCCCCTCTGATTCGAAGTTATTTGTTATCATATCTTCGTCTTCTTCTGGGCCTGGAGTGTATTCCTTTGGTTCATCTAGTTGTACTTCAGAGAAAAGCCTCCTATTAACTGGAGGTTTGCCTTCAGTTTGATTTTTTGGTGAGGGTTTGTTGGTGCTAGATTCACCTTGGTTCTTTGTTGAAGTGACCCCTTTATTTGCCACAGCTTCCCTCTCAGCCTTTCGAATCCTCTGTTGCCTGCACCACTGAGATCTCGACATGGGGTTCCTTCCTTTGTAGTTCTCTAATCTTACCTCTTCCCTCTTTGCTACGTTGAATTTCCTTCTGTATGTCGTAGCATGGCATGCATTTCGTTCGGTGTTTCTCCATCTGTCTTTGCCTTTGTCATTTCTGACTTGCAGCCATCTGTCGGTTGGCACTTCAGCAGGGAGTTTGAACGTCACTCTTCGAGCACCCCTGGGATGAGGACTATCGGGCCTTCGTTGTTTGTATTTGCTATCGAAACGTGGGCCCATTTGCACAGTTTCTTGATGGTTCCAGCAAGGGGCGAAGGGAATTGTTTCGAAGGCTCTGGCCATGCTTTGATCATACACAGCTGAACACCTTGGGCATATCAAGCACTTGGTTGCCCCTTTGTAGCAGCGAAACATAAATTCCAGCAAACTTTCTCCAGCCTTAGGATAACACTTGAATAGCTGGTTATCCTGGCGCCAATTGTTGCCAGTTCGAGCCCTCTGTACCCTTTCGAAGTTCGCAGCGATTCTCTGATTGCAGAGGATGCTGCACCTAGGGCATAATATCATTCTTGTATCTTCCTTGTGGCACGTCATGAGGTAATCCTTGAGACTAGCATCTCCAGCATGATTATCCTCCATTTTATACTTCTCTTTTTCCAGGTATCTTTCTACCTCCTCCATCTCAGAGTGAGGTCTTTCCATGTCCACCATGTTTACCTCAACATCCTCCCCTTCAGCTTCATCATCTCCCCATCCTGTGGGTTTTATATCTTCAATGTGGACCTTCGAACTCTCTGGGGCAGAATATTTGACCAAATAGTCAAATTTTCCACTGGGTTCCCCTAGAGTGTCCCATATTTCCTTCTGGGGGGAAGTTGGCTTCGCGATTTGGACTTTCTCCAATTCTAGCCTCAGGCCTTCAGTGACCTGTGTTAGCTCTTGGTTTTGATTTTCCTGGCCTTCAGTATCCTGGATTTCTTCTGCAACAGCTAAAGGTGCTGCTTCAATCGAAGTCTCTTGTAGCTTCTGGACGTCTTCAGTGACCTCCTTATCGACTTCGACCATCACCCAACTTTCGTTTTCAGTAACTTTCTCTCCTGTTGGGACATCACTTTGGTCAGCTTCCACCATGTTAATCTCTCCAATGCATGCAGGCTCGGAGTAGTTGGTGTCTGCGACGTCCAAGGGATCTTCGTCCACTTTCATCTTTGCTTTATCAGCAAACTTCAGTCTGCCATCTTTGATTGCATTCTGAATTAGGTCCCTGAAAAGAAAACACTGTGAGGTTTTGTGGCCTAGGAAACTATGATATTTGCAAAATCCTCTCTTCTTTCTTTGATCTAAAGGAGGTATTTTGATATTTGATGGCACAATGAGTTGGCCATCTTTGACAAGTAAATAAAAAATCTCGTCACATTTAGTGACATCGAAGGTATAAACCTTCTTTGGGAATTTGTCACTTTTCTCATTTTCGACAATCTCTTTCCCTTTTGTGGGAACTAATAATTTGCAGGAGTAAGGTGGTGCCTGTTTTAATTCAGCGAGGTCGATTTCGACCTCTTCGAATTCGAATTCAGGATAATCTTCTGCTTCCTCAGTTCCAACATAGGAGATCCTTTCCTTCTTGTTATTTTTAAAGACTCTGGCCTTTTCGGCCTTTAGCCTTTCGACCTGTCGAACCCTGTCGGCTAACTGAGCCATGTCCCTTAGGTATTGAGTGTCTAGTTTCTTTCGAATAGAGTAATCCAAACCACCAGCGGCCATTTCGACTAACCCATGTTCAGGCACCACTGTGTAACATCTGGATTTCAAAAGCCTGAATCTATTCAGATAATCATCTATGGGTTCTGTGAACTTTCTCTTGACACTGGCTAATTCCTTCAAACTTATTTTCGACTGTCCCATGTAAAACCGTTCATGGAATAATCTCTCCAAAAGAGCCCAAGTATCAATGGACCCAGGAGGCAAAGTGGTAAACCACGTGAAGGCATTTTTAGTCAAGGAACTTGGGAAATATTTGATCCTGAGATCTTCATTACTGGCTATATCTCCCTCTTCGGTTAGATATCTGGTTATGTGTTCGACTGTTGACTCATTGGTGTCCCCAGCGAACTTTGTAAATTTAGGGACTTTATACCCCCTTGGTAAATCAGTATGCATTATGCAATCTAATATAGGAGAAGCATAATTTGGCCTTCTAATTCCTGTGTTGAGGCCATTCTGGGCCATGACTCTCTCTATCATGGTGGTTAAATTGTTTTCTGCCAAGATGTTATCGTTTTGAATTCTATGAACGACAGCATCAGCATCTTGATTTCGACCCACCATGACAACCCCCTAGGTTGTTCTTCTCGAAACTCTGGGACTTCCAGCCTTTCGACCCTTGCCCCTGGTTCCATAATTTCTCTTTGTGGGCCTGGGATCATTGGGGCTTCTAGCCTTTATGCCCTTGCCCCCAAGTTAACTTCTTCTCTAGGTGGTCTATAGTTTGGGTCATTAGCAACTTGTTCCATAATAGGTATGTTTGCTCGAACTCCCGCCTGATTCTGCCTACGCCTATCTGGGGGAGCAAAGAAATCTGCTATTCGACTCATGTTATCAGCGTTTTCTCTGTTTGTCACAGTCACATTTTGTACTATTGGGGCAAATATTTCCTGCATAGTTTGTGCTAACACCCCTATCATGTTATGGTTACTGTCATCCATCAATTGCCTAAAGGCCAACTGGTTTTCTGTGGTTAAAATAGGCATTGTGCTATAACCCACCGGCCCTTGGTTATTTGTCATAAACTGATTCGCCCCAGACCCAGACCCTAATTGTGGTGATGAATTCGATGTGGAATTGTGTAAACCTGCCATAAAAGATGTTGGCATTCCATAAGAGGAGTTTCTTGTTCTATTACCATCGAAACCGGGTGGTCTAGTTAGCGGGGTGGCGAAATGGGTTTGCGTTCCTGATGGTGGAACGAATCCCCCAGGATAACCAATGGTTTCAGTATTTCCTAAGATCGAACTATTAGTTGATATGCCACTTACTCCATTAGTGGCTATATTACTGGTAGAAGATGCAACAGACTGTGCATTCGAAGGGACCACATTAGATGTTCCCATCGAAGCGGATACATTAGTGCCTGTTGTATATGGGGCATTTTGTTCCCCTTGTTGATTGTCAGAACTAGACATCTTGTTCAAACGTTTTCTTCTGGATAAGGGTTGGTTGCTGTTGGTTATTTTACCACTTCTTAGGTTCATAAAACAGCAAACTTATCACTCAGAGGGTATTTTTATAATGGTTACGTCTCAACAATCTTTATTTCTGTTCTAAATTCCGTAATGTCCAACGATTGGTCCCACTGGGCGTGCCAATTTGTTTACAGTGATTTCTGGTAAACAACCGCTAGTCTTCCAAACTATCGAATAAACTTACTGACTGTTATTCAATTTCTCTGGTAACTCGCAGGATCGACTAGATTGATCCTAGGACGTGTTGGTTATTAGGGTAACTCTCATGATCGAACAGGTATTCATGGTTGGTATTTAAATGTTGTGTAGGTGTTTAACTTATTTCGATTTTCTCTTAAAGATCTAAAGGTATGATCAAAATAAATGTGCGCGAAACTAAATTGCATGAATAAAGGTTAATTGAAAAGACATGTAAAACTGCATAAAAGACAAGTAAATGACTTCGAATTATAAAAACAGTTAATGTAAAAGATGCTCTGGAATGAAAGAGATTCGAATTATGAAGAAAGCGTTTAATGCAAGAAAATTGTAAAATGACTTTGAGTAAAAAAGGTGTTTGAAGGGTAAAAACTTGAAGATAAAGGCATAAAATGTATAACAGTTTCTGAAATGTAAAGTGTTTGAAACGGACAGAAAATATTTGAATGTAAGGTATCAGTAAAAGATTTCGAATGAAAGTACTTTAAATGCAAAAACTTGTAAATGGTATTTGACAAAAAGATAAAGGAAAGTGCTGGAAATGATAAAGGGTTTTCATTAAATCATAAATATATGGTGTTATCATACGTACATTGCTCTTGCATTCGTTTCCCTAGCCATGTGGTAATTTGAATGTTTACTGAGTATTTTTGTACAATAGATATGACACACGAAATCCTAACGCTAAGACTTCTATTTATACTACTTTGACCATAACGGTCTTGCTATAAGATTCTGCCACGTTCAGAACATGCAGAACAATGCCTCTCTCTTGTTTCCACGTGTCTTCGAATGCTCCAGCGCATACATTTCAAACTTCGAACATCCCGCTTTCATTTGAATTTCAAATGTTTTAGAACTTCTTCACTTCGAACGCATTCCTTAGATACAACCTTGTTGTCATTTCGAGACCTCTTTGGATATATTCTCATAATTGCCACTCGAAGCTCCAAGCTTTGATATGCTCATTCGAAACACTGCTTCTGCTATTTCGAAACATGACGTTTTGTTTCATTTCAATCGAAACGTCCAATTTGTTTTGCTTCTAATAATACTATCAAAATCTTCATCCAACAATGTCAATGGGCTACAGTTTCAACAACACACCTCCATTTCAGCCCAATACCCCCTTCCATTTGGTTTATTATTTTCTTTTCATTTTTTTTTTATTTTTTTTTTCAATTTAATTTCTAACCTTTTTTTATTTTATTTATTATTAGCAATTAACCAATTAATACATTTTCATAAAAAACCAAAAAAATTGAACTAATATTATTTTTATTATTATTATTTTATTTTTGTAAATAAATCTCAAATAAATTAATTATAATTAGGCCATTTTAACTTTTTTTTTAAAATAACTAAAATAGCTTAGATTTAGGTTAACTTTTAATTTTGTTTCTTTTTATTTTTATTCTATTTCATAAAAACATAAAAAACAAAAAATACTTTCTTTTAATTAAATTAAATTAATTAGTTATTAATTAGCTTCAATTTCATTTTAATTACAAAAAAGACCAAAAAATCAATTTCTTTTCTTGAAAGGGTCAACACCCTTAGACATTCCCGATTAATTTATTCGCGCGCATTTACTTTGTTTGATTATTATGTAATTGCTCCGGACATGTAATAGTAATTAGGACTTTTACTGTTTTTTTAATTTCCGTACTCATTTACTAAAAAATGGGTCTTTGTAATTTTTGGCGATGTATAGACCCGCGTCTTGTAATAGCGTAGGATTTATGTTTCCGCAATTTACTTTTCGCACCCCTTAACTGTTAACTTGTATGAAAGAATGCATGCTAATCAAAAACAAGTAGCTCACCGTGCCATGATCAAAGATAAACTTAACATGAAAACAACACACAAATACACACACCACTTCTAGGGTACGCCTCACTTGTTGCCTTCGAAACGTGGTCGTCGAGTATAGGACGTTTTAGTAAGTCCTTATGTCCATGATCCAGTTGCCTCGAAACGGTTGCCTCGGATTAAAAAAAGGATCAAGGGCATAAGGGTAGCTTCTAAGGTGTCCTACTGTTGCTCTGGTGACCACACTGTCCCTAAAAACGAATTGACTCGAACACCTCCAACGGTGGTGCTACCTACCTCTCAATGGTGGGATGGCACTACCTTAAGGACATTTACACAGCTTAATTCCTTAGGGTAGGTAGATGACTCATAGATACTTGCTCTATTAAAAAACAAATCAAAACTCTTTTCACACCGACACTTCCAAAAAAGCTTTCAAAACAAATTTTTCAAACACTCTTGAGGACAGATACAAGAGTTATTCAGAAATCTTTCAAAGAAACTTTTTCAAACCCACTCACATTTTGAAAAGCAAACAAATTTTGAAAACATAAGAGCAAGTATCTAAGAGCCCATGGATAACCATGGATAGAAAGGGTGCTAACACCTTCCCTTTCTATAAATCTACCTCCCGAACCGAGAAACATTCTCAATAAGGAATTTTGTTGTGCTTTTGTCCTTTCCATGTTGGAGAACATAAAAGACGGTGGCGACTCTTGCTTACCGCGACATTTCGCGAAACCAGCTAAAAAACAGTCAGTTCTAAAACCACCGATCACAATCTCATTTCCCCAATAAGTCGCTGTGAAGCCTGGAATACGACCAGATAGCAGTCAACCTTATCATCCTCAGCAAGTCACTGTAAAGCTTGGATCTTGACCAGATAGCAGTTCACTTTTGTCTCTTCAGTCAAGGGATGACTCCCTAATAGAGTAATGGAGAACCGAAGCTCCTAGACTTTATTCCCCTAAAAAACGTTCCCCATTGGACTTCTCCTCAGACAGCAGGAACAAGAATCCCCATAAAGAGAATTCTTATGAAGTCAACATCTATTTTGGATGGCATCTTTAAGCCCATCTCCGACGACTCTTCGTCATACTCCTTAGATGGAATCTTTTAGCCCATCTCCGACAGTCTCCTGTCATCTTTTCCAAATGGAACTTATAATCCCATTCCTGATATTACCTACACAGTCAAGTATCATTTCAGACGAGTGCAAATTTCTTAGCACTCTAGTGTTCAATCATCTTCCACCTTCAGATAACGAAAGGCAAACCAACCAATCTACATCTTCAGGTTTAAGAAGATTGAACAGGGGCAGCTGTTGTAGCCCAAAATTTGCCCTCCCATTTTCACACAAGACATACTCTTAGAGGTTCTCAATTGCTCAAAGGTTGACCAAAAATTGACCAGAAAATTCTCCTCCTAAGGCAATGAACCCCCAACTAGGGTTTCAATTTTCATCAACATGGTTGAGCTTCAATGGTCTCAAATGTTCTCCATTGTCCTAACATGCCCTCAAGGTCATCCATGCCAAGTTTCATGCCTTGCTCAATAAGTTTGCTCAGTCAATTTCTCAAGTATTGGAGAATCAACTGTGCTAGGTCAAAAGTCAATTGTGGCCCATGTACAATCAAACTTCAAGATTTTTTATCAACATCAATATTTCGAAGTGATATTTATCATTTGATCAAGGGTTGATCATGATTCCTCAAGAAATGCTTCTAATTCATCAGAAGTCAAGAATTGCTAATTAGGGTTTCTATAGGAAAAGTCAACCAAACTTTGACTAGGCATAACTTTCTAATACTTTATCCATTTTTTCCCAACCAAATCTCATTTTAAAGAGAATCCAATTACCTATAACTCCTCTTCAGCCATCAAGTCCAATAAATGCACCATTTGAAAGATATAAGCTTATACATTACAGGTTATTTTAAGAAAGTCAACAAAAGGCACTTTTTGTCAAGACCATTTACATCAAGATAAAATGTTCTAATACAAAATTGATCAAAAGAGGGATTTAAGTAGACATCTTGGGCTTTCCAAAAAGTTCAAGATCATCATCATGAGATAAATATTGAGCAAGTTATGGCTTTCCCTAGCTGGGAAAATATGTGAATTTTTAAGAATTATGCATTGAGCAAACTTGAAGTTTTAGGTCAATGGCTTAATTTTTTGGACTTCAAACATCTTTCTAAGCATATAGAGGACCTCTAAAATTATTCTTGCCATGCCTTGCATTTTCTAACTATTTTATTCATATTTATTTTAATTTATTTCAATTAAATATAAAATAAAATGTATAAAATAATTGGAAATGGGATTTGAGCTTTGGGTTGATGTTTTGGACAGCCTAGGCCCATAAACTTTCGTGCAAGAAATGTCCACATTCATTCAAATTCAAAAAGGACAAGATTCCATGTCTTTGGCAAAGTTACAAAACATCATTCATGGCTTTGAAAACACGTGTTTATGGTTGTTATTACCTTTGCTCTCTTGTATCCTCCCTCCTCTCTATATAAAGGACACATTATAAAGCTTCAAGACACATGAGATATAGCCTAATAAAGCTCTACAAATTTTGCAAAAAATATCAAAGTTGTAAAATTCGCATTTTAGGTTCCAGTCTTCCTCAATCCAAACAAAAGATCCAAATATATTTCTGGAGGCTCCCTGAAGCTTTTGCAATCATTACCAAGCCCTGAAACATCAGAAAACGCCTCAGCATGATCCATTTTTATATTTTCTAACTTGTTTCATGTAGATCAGGTGCTCCTCGTAGCTAGATGTGCATTATACACCATCAGACATGTGCCATCATATGTCCATCTGACCAGATCTAGCGCACTCCATCTGCGGGCTCACCATGTACTATCAAGATCAATCCACATTGGATCCAGAAGCAAATCTAGGCCTCTCCCTTCATGGGCCAGTGAATTCAACAACCACACCCCCACTTTTTTTTACTATCTCAAGTCCATCTAGTTTTTTTTGTAATGTTTTAATTTCTTTTATCTTCTTTACTTAATTAAGAAAATAATTAAAAAAAAAACTCACAAAAAAATTAGGCTTAGACTTTTTTTAATTAAAATAACGAAATTCTTTAATTAATTAATTAATTAAATTTTAGCTACTTTCTTATTTTAAAATGAACTAGAATTTAGGATTTAATTTATGTTTCAAATGTTTTCTTAATAAAAAATATAAAAATATTAGAATTAGATTAATTTTATTCAATATTTATTTTCTTAAATTAAATTTATATTTAGTTTAATTATTTTTCTTGAAATAAATAAAAATAAAACCAAAAAGATTTTTCTTGTTTACTTAGAATTTTTCATAGGATTTTTAGACGTAATTTTTATTTTGCGCACGTTATTTTTATTCTCGCATTTTACATAAATAATATAACTGATTATGAGATGTAATAGTCTAGATTTAAAATTCTGTATTTTATTTTCTTACATTTTTTTATGTAATTGTCCCAAAGCATCGTAATAGCCTAGGATTTAAATTTTCGCACTTTAAATTTCTGTAAATATTAACTGTTAGTAACTAGGCGTGCATGATAAGACTGAAAATTAAAATGTTAGAAAACTTAATAATGCAAGATAAATATATGAATCTCAACACACTTGCACATGCGCACCTCTAAGGTATCTACCACTTTGGTTTCCTTTAAATAAAACAATCATGATGCAGGAACGCTTTAGTAAAGACCCATAAATCAAACAAGATCATAATCCGTCGATGGCCCTACAGTTGCCTTTCGGTAAATGATCTAGTCCCTAAAAGAAAATTTCTAAAGCGTCTCCATAAGTTGCCTTCTTGATTGTAAAATATCCCTTCAATTGTCCCTCAATATTCAACGATAGGGTTACCTACTCACTAATAGTAGGATAGCATTATCTAAAGGAAAAGATGAAAAGAACATCCTTTTTCGAGTCGGTAGACTGTTCTTAAGTACTTGCTCAAACCTGAAAATTTCACACTTACACACTTTCAAAAAAATCTTTACAAAAATGCTTTATCACACTCTTGAGGACTGATACAAGAGTTACCATAAAGTAAACAAAAACTTTCAAAACCACAAACACACAAACAATTTTCAAAAATGAGAAAGTACCTAAGAGGCCGTGGAAAACCACGGGTGGAAAGGGTGCTAATATCTTCCATTTCTATAATCTACCCCTCTTACTCAAAAAATCTCGAAAAAAGGTCTTTTTCTGTTCTTTTCGCCCTTTCCTTTGTTGGATAAAAGAAAAGTCAGTGGCGACTCTTGCTTACCGTGACATTTGCGAACAAAAAACTGAAAACTAGTATATAACAGTCGGTTCTGCCACCGTATCACACTATCTTACCATTGATTTGGTAAGAAGCCCCATCGTTGGATGTGAAGGGATGGGCGTGGGTCATTTGTGTAGTCATAGAAGGCAACCTATGGGACATTTTAGCAATGTCGTTAAGGACTAGATCATTTACCGAAGGCAACATCGAGGGACATTGAGGGACTACGACATTTTATCGAGGGTATTTGCTAAAACGCCCATATTTGAGGGACATGATTATTTTCCGAGGAAACAAGTGGGATTACCCTAGAGGTGCATATGTGAATAATGTGTTTGATTTGCATGCATTCTGTCTTTGATTTTTTTAGGTTGTCTAATTGTTGGTTTTATCTTACCATACATCCTAATTACTAACATTTGTACAAAAGCAATAAAAATACAGAAAATAAATCCTACACTATTACAATCATATTTAATAGCAAGAAAATGTAAAGACAAAACAAAATAAAAGGAGGAAAAATGAGTGCTTCGATTTGGGAAGTAGAAACCTTCAATTCTGCTTCTCTGGCTCCCTTCGATTTGGGCTTAGCATGAAGCATGAGATGCAACCTTCGATTCTGACTTTCTGCTTCCTTCGATTGGGGCCTAGAATCAGCATGAGATGCATTCTTCACCCCAAGCTCCTTGTTACCTTCTTCGATTGGGTCTGGCAGTCAATGTGGACAACTTTCATTTCTCCCTTTTTGCTCCTTCGAATGGCCTAGAAGTCAGTGTGTGGAGAAACCTAAGGCCACACTCTTTGTTCTGCTTGCAACTGTGAAGCAGCTAGGGGGAAGCCTAAAGCTTCGATTCATACTTCCTTCCTCCTGTTTTCTTTTGTTTGGGGTTTAAATAGCAACATGGCTTGAGGCCATGCTAGTATTGTCTCAAAGGAAAGAAACATGTGAGGTGTTTCTTTAACTGGATTCGAAGGTTAGGAGGTGTAAGGGTGGTGTTTGTTATTTCTGGGTTCGAAGGAGAAGAACAGGTGTAGTGTTCTTTCTACTGGATTCTAAATAAAATAAAGTGTGGGGATTGCTTCAGATTCAAAAGAGAAAAAGAAACAAGTGTTGTGTTTCTTTAGATTCTGGGTTTGTGTTTAGTGTTTGAGAATCTTAAGAGTTTAAGTGTTTTTTGAGAGTTTGATGATTTTTTGAAGATTCTTTCCACATCACCAAAAAGTCCCCTTCATCTTGCAAATGGTTTCACTATTTATAGAGAAAGGGTTAGAGGTGTTGGAGTAACCAGGTTTGTAGGATAACAAACCATGGTTTGGTTGTAATGAAAACAAATTTTATCCCTTTCGTTATTACCAAGTTTCAAGTACAAGTGGGAGCCTACTGTATGTTGGGGGCAGGAGATTGGACTTATGCTTTTGGCATTGATTGCGTTCAGACAAAAATCAGATTGGGAGCTGATTTTGTGACTAAAGTACTCTTTATGAAAAAGGGTACGCAACTTTTTGCTATTTTATCCAAGAATAGTATTATCCAGTAGACAAAGCTTCGAACCTTTGTGTAAGCCTCTGATTATGTAAAGATTTGGAAGCAACATAGCCTGGCAAGTGAGATTTGGAGGATAAGGCTATGAGATTTTCTCAAATTTCTTTAAACAAGCTTGGTTCGAAGGGCTCATATTGGATTCGAAGTATGTTGATTCGAAGGAAACCCAAACTCCAATCGAAGATTTGTGTGAAGGTGGCTTTTGTCCAATCGAAGGCTTTCCCGCCAGAGGTCACATGGCCAAACGAAATGGTGCATGCATGAGGTCCCTTCCTTGTGCCTGTTGGCATGAAGGAAATATTGGCTTTGTGGTGTCAAAGGCAAACATGTAAAGGGTCAATGGTGAAATTGAAGGACACTTTTCAGAAGGTTACTGCCTTCTGAATCGAATGAAGCTTTCAGAATATTATTGACTTTCTGAATTGAATAAAGTCAACAGGAGGCTTTTACTTCCTGAATTGAAGGACGAGAGAAATAAGACTCAATCGAAGCTTGTATGAAGATCATTTCCTTCTGAATTGAAGGAAGCTTTTCAAAATGTCATTGCCATGTGCACCAAAATCCAACTTGTGAGGGGCTATTGATGTAATTGAAGCTTGCATGCAGGAGGCCACTTGCTTTATGGGCGCTAGCATGAGGGGAAGCCAATGTCTTGTGCAGGCAGGCTTGTAGGAGGCCCTTGCCTTGTAACTCATGTAGGATGCCAATGCTGAAGGTGGATTCGAAGGAGGCACAAAGGATGCTATTGTCTTATGAATCGAAGGAGGCATGAAGGAAGTCCTAGTCCAAATGAAACTTGTCCAATCGAACAAACATGCATGCATCAAATGTCCAATAAAAGCTGGCATATAGGCAGCCCTTTGTCCAATCGAAGCAAGGGAAATCGAAGCAAGCTTGTTGTTCCTTGAAAAATAAATTTTATCTGCTTTTCCCTTTTTTACAGTTTCCTCTTTAACTGGATGCTAGAAAATCCAATTGTACTTGTGCAAGCTTCAATTTTTGAGAATCCTTGTGATAAATTCCTTGAGAAAAGAGAGGGAAAATTTTGGGGTACAACAACTGCCCCTGTTCAATCTTCTAAAACCTGAAGAGTTAGATTGGCGAGTTTGTCATTCATGACTTGAAGGTGGAAGATTATTAAACAGTAGACTTCCCAGAAATTTGCACTCGATGATGTGGTTGTTGATTGTGTAGGGAATGGGCTTAAAGATGCCATTTGGAGAGATGGTGGAAAGTTGTTGCAGTTGGGCTTATATATGTCATCCAAAGGTGATTGTTGACAAAAATTAGACTAAGTCTAAGCTTGACTTCAACTGGAAAAGAATCAGAATAAATCTTTGATTGATTTAACTCTGAAGGATATGTTAGAACGGACCCGTGTTAAACCGTGTATGGAAATGCATTAGAAGGAATCTGTGTAAGATTGCTTTATGGTGAGCCTGTGTAGGACTACTTTAGGAGATATATGAGAGGGAAGCTTGGGTAGGGCTATTTCAGGATGATTCCATGTGAAACTTTATCTAGAATTGTATGAGAAGGAACCTGGGTAGGGTTGCTTTAGGATGTGTCCATGTAAAACTTCATCTGGGAATGAGAAAGAACATGGGTAGGGTTGCTTCATGATGAATTTGTGTTAAACTTCAACTGGAAATGAGAAGGAACCTGGGTAGGGTTGCTTCATGATGAGTCTGTGTTAAACTTCATCTGGAAAATAAGAAGGAACCTGGGTAGGGTTACTTCATGATGAGTCTGTGTAAAACTGCATCAAGAAATGAGAAGAAACCTGGGTAGGGTTGCTTCAGTTGGTCGAGTAGATAGTTGTCATGTCTTGTTTCAGGTATTAATCTCTGACCTCAGAAAGAAAGATAGTTTTCCTGGCTTGTTACAGGTATTAATCTTCAATCTTATCATGTAGATAGTTTTCTTGGCTAGTTACATGTATTAATCTACAACCAGTCGTTCGCAAATAGTTTTCCTGGCGTGTTACAAGTATTAATCTGGAACTTGTTTTTTTCGGTCCTTGAGATAGTTGTCCTGGCTGGTTTCAAGTATTAATCTCTGACCTTATAAAGAAAGATAGTTTTCCTGGCTTGTTACAGGTATTAATCTTTGACCTAAGAAAGAAAGATAGTTTTCCTGGCTTGTTACAGGTATTAATCTTCAATCTTTTCATGTAGATAGTTTTCCTCACTAGTTACAGGTATTAATCTACAACCAGTCATTCACAGATAGTTTTCCTGGCTTGTTACAGGTATTAATCTGGAACTATTGAAATTTTTTATGATAGTTATATTTTGATTGATCTTTACTGAAAAGGTAAAGAATTAGCTACATGTAATGTCATGATGCATGGCGTAATGATGTTCTCAAAATAAATGAGATTGTGCTATATGTGTTTCGTATGCATATGCTATGACATATGAAATATGAAATGTTGTTGGAATGTATCTTTGTCTTGGAAAATAAATTCTTGAAAAGTGTTGGGGAGTTTTGGGAAGTTAAATCCCGGACTACTGTTGGAGATGAAGAGTATGTGCATCTTCGAACTTTGTTTAGAATGTTTCCGCTGGGGATTCCCATTTTTTTTATTTGAGGAGAACTCTGTTGGGGAATATTGAATTTGTTTGAGGCAAACTCTGTGGAGAGTGTTGATACCTGCTTGGGGAAAAGAGTTCAGGAGTTTTAGTTGTTTGTCGCTCTATTGGGGAGTTATCTCTTGATGGAAGAGAAAGGGAGTTAACAACTTGTTGGGGATAAAGAAGTTAATTGTTATCTGGTTGGGTTCCCAAGTGTTGTACCCCAAAATTTTCCCTCTCATTTCTTAAGGCATTTCTCACAAGGTTTCTCAAAGTTCAAACTTGCTCAAGTACAATTGAATTTTCCAGCATCAAGTTAAAAAAGGGGAAAATAGATAAAAAATAATCTTTTTGACAAATTGGATAAAAAAACAAGTTTTCTTCGATTCACATCCTTCTATTGGACTTTTGACCTTTTTCGATGCAAACTTGGCTTGCATCCTTCGATTGGGCATTGGCCTCTGACACACTGGCTTTGATTCACAAAGCAGGAGCTTTCTTAATGCAACCTTCGATTGTATCATTGGCCTCACATGGTTCACAATGTAATGGTGGTCTACATACCTGCTTTGATTGGACATTTGATGCTTGCATGCCTGTATTGACTGGACAAATAATTCCCTCCATGTTTGCTTTGATTCACAAAGTGATGGCTGGTCGCATGCAACTTTCTATTGACCCACAACTTCCTTCTTGCATGCAAGATGCTCCCACCAGGCCAACAGGCACAATGCAAAGAGCCTCATGTAGCTTTCTTCGATTCAGGAGGCAAAGCCCTCTTTTCTGGGTTCCTTCAATTGTGCCTTTTACCCCCTGCGTGCTTTCTTCGTTTGGGCGTGTGGCTTCCTTCAAATACAGGCTCTGCAGGCATTCTTTGTTTGGGGCGTGTGAATCCTTGAATACAAGTTTTGGTTACACTTTTCGTTTGGGCATGTGGCTCCCTTCATGCAAGCTTTCGTTTGAGCAAAAACCTCTTACATGTTTTCTTAAAGTAACAAAGCAGGAACCTCCTACATACACCATTTCGTTTGGCCATATGACCCCTTGCAGGCAAGTTTGAATGGGAGGTGTTTCTTCATGCAAGCTTTCGTTTTAGAAAAGAATCCTTGCATGTTTGCTTGGAGTCATAAAGCAATAGCCTCCTAAAGCTTTTCTTTGATTCAGAGGCCATTTTCCTTTTGCATGATTCTTTCGACTCACAAAAAAATAGAACTCCCTTTAGGCCAGAATGCACAAGGAAAAAAGCCCCCCCATGGCTGGCATTCACAAGGCAATGGTTCCCACAAAGTATTGTTACTTTCACGCTAGTTTCGACTGGGCAGTATCTCCCTTGGAAATAGTTTGCTTCAACATACAATTTCTACACTATGACACATAGCTATTATCTCGTTCGAAAGAAGTACCATGGTGGAACATTCGAAGGACTTTCCAGACATACCTGAGTGTCCCAATCGAATGACATATTTTGATGATCCATTCCAGGGGCATGCATTTGGTCCATTCAAAGGAACATACAAATGGCCTATTTGAAAGACACCTATTTGGGCCCCTTCAAAGGATACACATGTGAGCCATTCGAAGAGCACTTTGATTTGAAAAGAAATGTTGTTGTCTGAAAAGAAGTCTGGTCGAAGGATAGGACTAGGGATTCAAAACAAAAGGTTGAGATATCCAAAGATACTTGCTGGCCAGAGTCCCATGTGCTTCCAAGTTCAGGCTTGATACACTGGCCATAACACTCCAAAACTGCTGCACAGCAGTCCTACAACACTACCCTTATTCTTGCACCAATTTGGCATACGAATACTGTACCTCGAAAGCTACAAGAACACCATGCCCTTTTTGTTCAAATCTTTTTTTTCCCTCCTAAAACATCAGCCAAAATCATCTACAAATATGAGCCTCCACCACACATCTTAGGGACCCCTGGAGAGTTGCAAGAAAACTCTTGTTGTGAAAAAAGTGATAAATCTCTCAAAAAGCTCTCAAACACTATCCAATGTTTTTTTTAATATTCCAAACACTTCTAAAAAACTCAGACCCCTTCACACACTAAGTGAACCCTTTGATTCACTCCTCAAGTTTCCAGATAACCAACCTTCGACCCATTCCCCCAACTTCAATATAATAATCTTTTGATTCACTCCCTCACCTGTTACAGAGTAACCTTCGATTCACTCACATACCCTTCCTTCGATTCAGTGACTACTCAAACAAGGTAGTAATTGGACTAGCCTCAGGGAGACTCCAACGAACTTCCATTCACCACCAAGGAAGTCACTTGCGTTTCTTTCGATTTAAGCGCTTCAAGAGGTAAGTTTTCTCTAAACATGGAACTCTTTCATTGAAACATCATGTGTACATACCAACAAAAAAGAAATGTAGACATCTCATCTAGGGCGTTTGACCATGCTTTAACCTTCGACCCTGACTGCCTATATGTTGAAAGTTTTAACCCTAGCTAGTTAGACTTTGGATTTTGAGACCCAATAATCTTGTGCTAACCCCATGGCCTATAGCTTTCGAAAGTTACACTTGAATGTTTCATGTTTAAAAGTTTAAAACAGGTTCTCTGTATCCTTCGTTTTGCTAAATATTCAACCCTTTTGAATCTCAACCCGAGGGCCCAACATTCCTGCAATCGAAGAAGGCAGCAAGGAGCTTGAGGTGAAGAATGCACCTCATGCTGATTCCAGGCCCCAATCGAAGAAGGCAGCAAGAAGCTTGAGGCGAAGGGTGTACCTAACATTGACTCTAGGCCCCAATTGAAAGAAGCAGGAAAAGGATGAAATCGAAAGGGTGGCCTCACTGACTCCAGGCCAAAATCGAAGGAAGCCAGGAAGGGAAGAATCGAAGGGTGTCTCTGCCTAGACGAAAAGCTCATTTTTCTTCCTTTTATTTATTATTTTACCTTTACATTTTCTTTCTATTCAATATGGTTGTAATTGTGTAGGATTTATTTTCTGCATTTTTTATTGCTTTTGTACAAATGTTAGTAATTAGGATGTATGGTAAGATAAAACCAACAAATAGATAACCCTAATCAAAGACTAAATGCATGCAAATAAAACACATTATTCACACACATGCACCCCTGGGGTAATCCCACTTATTGCCTCGGAAAAATAGTCATGTCCCTCGAATATGGGTGTTTTAGCAAAGACCCTCGATAAAAGATCGTAGTCCTTCGACGACCCTCAATGTTGCCTTCGGTAAACGATCTAGTCCCTAAATGAAAATTGCTAAAACGTCTCATATGTTGCCTTCTATAACTATGCAAACATCCCACGCTCGTCCCTTCACATCCAATGACAGGGCTTCTTACCAAATCTATGGTAAGATAGCAACATCTAAAGGATGAGGAAAAGAACATAGACCTCTTGAGTAGGTAGGATGCTCCTAGTTGCTCGCTTGCTCACAACAAAAACATTTTATACACCAACACTTTCATTTGAAACATTTTCAAAAGACAAAGATTTTTGTACGCGTTCTTATAGAAACGAGAACCATTTCAAAAACACTTTTCAAAATACTTTCAAAACCTACACCACAAGCATATTTTCAAACAAAATCAAGTGATCTAGCAAGCAACTAAGAGCTCGTAGATAACTACGGATGAAAAGGGTTCTAACACCTTCCCTTTTCATAACCTAACCCCCGAACTCAAGAAAATAATCTCAAAGGTCTTTCCTATTCTTTTCACCCTTTCCTTATTGGATAAAAGAAAAGTCGGTGACGACTCTTGCTATCTGCAACAATTGCAATCAAATGTAAAACACCAAGTCAGTTCTCCTACCATGTTACAAAACTGGCGACTCTGTTGGGGGAGTTATACTTAAAAGTGGGGTTACCTTAGGGCTAGACCACATTTACTTGCTTTCTTTGTTTGACCTACTTGGTTTACATTTTGGATCTTTATTTGGGCTATGTTAAAGATCCTATACCCAGATCTGGGGCACCTTTTTAGGTAAGTAGCAATAAATCATGGAAGTTGTACAGCGTAGACCTATATGGACAAAGTGATAGCTATGTTAGCGTGATACTATGGCTTGTACTAATGTTCCTTGAGTCAGTAAGGGATAACATTAGGCTTCCTTATAATGTCATTAAGCTCTAATTGACCTTTAGAACCTTTACTTGACTCATCCTAAGCCATTAGAAAGTAGTGAGATGGCCGGCTTTGGTTCCGACCAAAGTTTGGTTGATACTCGATGCTACACTCATTGAGATTGGACTTTTGGGATATTTTGGCCGCAATACTTTGGTGCTTGAGCTAGAATAATGCCTAAAAGAAAGGTCAGTGATATGAGACTCCTTAGAACTCTGTTACTATTTATAGGACAGGTTGAGCCAACTAAACTTCAAGAGGGTACTTACCTTTAAAAACTCGCGCAAGCTATTAAACCTAGGATATTTTGTGTGACTTGTTTGATATATCTGTGACTTCAGAGCATAACCATAATATCATAAACATCATGACATACACACTAACCATTTCAAGGGCCTGGAGATTTATTTTCCCTTTTGTTTTATATGGAATGGATTCAATTCGCAGAAAGACCATCCAGATCAATTTTGTAAAGCCCCCCCCCCCCCCCCCCCAAGCTCAAAGAATTCGTCCTGAGAGCTCATCGTTCAACAAGAGATATGGTCACTTGCTCAGTTTGGTTACTACCGGGTTTGACAAAGGTCTGATAAGTGTCATGTTCTAGTTCTTCGTCCCTAAACACCATTGCTTCACTTTTCCAGATTATCAGTTGGTGCCTACGTTGGAAGAATTCTCCAAGATACTTGGTTCACCTTTATTGGAGCAAGTACCTTTCACCGGTTTAGAACAAGATCCAATTGCTGAAAGTGTTGCCATAGCTCTGCATTTGAAACCATCTAACATTGAATCCAATTGGGAAAGAAGAAGTGGAGTTAAGGGCCTCCTTTCAAATTTTCTAATGAAGAAAGCACAAATATTCTTAGATGCTATGAGTTACCATGCCTTTGAAGATGTCTTAGCTCTCTTGATCTATGGATTGGTTCTGTTCCCCAATTCAGACCAGTTTATAGATGTCAGTGCCATCAACATCTTCCTTGCTTGCAATCCAGTGCCTACATTGCTCAGAGATGTGTTGCATTCACTCCACACTCGTACCATGAAGAAACGAGGGACTCTTATGTGTTGTACACCTTTGCTCTATCAATGGTTTATTTCGCACCTCCCTCAGTTAGTATTGAAGAATGAGTTAGGCTTAAGGTGGAATCAAAGGATAATGTCCCTGTCTCACTCTGATATCTATTGGTGCCCTCGCTCTTAAGAAGATATCACTTTTATTGATCGCTGTGGAGAGTTCCATAAATGTGCCACTCCTTGGCATTAGAGGAGGCATCACTTACAACCCTTATTTGTCCCTACGTCAGTTCGGCTACACTCGGAGGGATGGTCCCCACGATATGCTCAGCCAGGGTATTGTGTTTGACAATTCAAATGATCTACAAGGTTATCGGCAGTGGTTCATTCCCGCTTGGGGCATGGTAAAGAAGACCGATAGCAACATCTTGGGACGAAAAAACTTCATCCCTTTGGAGCCTTACCTCATATGGGTGCTGCCCGTGCTCAAAGTATTATAATGAAATATTTTGTTATCCTGCCAGTGATCTCAAATTCTATTTATCAAGGAGACGAGCCCCGCATCATTTTTCATCCTGATATGTCAACAAGCTTCGAAGAGTTACAAAAGTCTTGGATCCAGGTCAAGGAAGAACGAGACACCTTTGAGAATCAATTCTACCCCAGTGAGAAGATGGTTCTGGATCTCACAAAGCAGCTTCATGAAGAGCAAAGTTTGAACATCTATATTAGCCGAAGAGGATGCGTTCGACCTTTCTGTCTTAGGAGTTTTATTGTTGTATTTTTATTTCTTCCATTGTAAGCCCCGAGAGGCATGATGTAATCAACTTTCATTTATTAATACAATGTGTGTTTCCTTTTACCCAAGCAAATTTAAATCTCCTAGTTTCCTTGAAATCATTTGCATATGCATTTTCATTCATCATAACACAAACAAGTTTTTTTTACAACAGGTCTCCATATCTTTCTACTATTTATTTCAATGAGATGGATATTGAACAGACAGTAAAAGATCTTCAAGCACAGAATGCTCAATTCTAGTAGTTGTTCTTGGCTCTGGCTAAAGGACAAGAGGACCTGGAGGCTCTTATGATCAAAGATAAGAAGAAGAAGGCGAAGAAACCAGTCGGTGTTTTGAATTTGGGAAGAAGGTTCAGAGGACCAGCCAAGCGAACTCTAGATTTTGAAAACTCATTGGGTGAAGGAGATAATCAAGAAGGAAAGAACAAGGAAGGAAATGACAACCCAGTGTCTGAGGAAGATGAAGCTGACTACTCTAAAAAACAGTATCCTCTTGTTGATGATAAATACAAACAGCTGTAGGATCGCCTCAATGCTATGGAGATCCAGAGGGTACCCGGGCTGGATTTTCAAGAGCTAGGACTTGTCTCAGGGGTGGTCATCCCGCAAAAATTCAAGGTCCCCACATTTTCTAAATATGGCGGTGTCGCTTGTCTTAAGCTGCATTTAAGGTCATACGTTAGGAAGATTAAACCCCATACTACTGATAGGAACCTATGGGTACATTTCTTCCAAGAAAGTTTGTCAGGGACGCAGTTGGATTGGTTCTATAAGTTGGAAGGAACTAATATTCGCAATTGGGAAGATTTGGCTACTGCGTTTTACAAGAAATACCAGTATAATGCTGAACTAGCTCTAACTTGAACACAACTGCAAGGTATGTCTATGGGTGCTGGTGAGGGTTTCAAAAATTATGCCCAAAAAAGGAGGGATCTCGCAGGAAGAGTACAGCCCCCTTTATCTGATAGAGAGTTGGTGGATATGTTCTTGGGCATGTTGTCTAGTCCATTCTTCAACCTTCTAATCGGAAGCTCTTCAGCTGGATTTACTGAGCTAATCATGACTAGTGAGCAGGTAGAAGCCGGTATTAAGAGTGGCAAGATTCAAAGGGATGCATCCTCAAGCACGATGAAGAAACCCTTCACTAGAAAGAAGGAGGTCAGTGTTGCTTATAGCCACAAGAATCAAAACAAAATTGAATGTCGTTCGACGGTAGGGGCTGTTATGATCTCAAATCCTATATCAAATCAACAGCAAAACCATCAACGCAGGCCGGAGGCGCCAATAAGACGATTCACCCAGATCAACATGACCTTGTCCCAGGTTTTGCCACATCTATTGAAGTCCAATATGGTGACTCTAAAGGAAGCTCCCAAGAACCCCAATACTGCTTCTCCCCGCTACAACCCGAATGCTCGATGTGCCTATGATTCTGAAAGTCCAGGGCATGATACAAACGATTGTTGGGCCATGAAGAATAAGGTACAATACCTTATCGAGGTGAAAGAGATTGAGTTTGACCCTCCAGAAATGCCTAATGTAATAACGGCGCCAATGCCCAAACATGGTCAAGGTGTCAATGTTGTTGATGATGACCATTTTGTTTCCTCAGTGGATGAATTAACTACTCCCCTTTTAATGGTTAAACATAATCTATTGTGATCCAGTTTATTTTCGGGTTGTGATGAAAGTTGTAACTTATGTATGTCTCTATCAAATGGATGTTTGTTACTAAAGATGGGCGTCCAGCGCCTGATGGTCAACAAAGAAATCTTGTTCGAGAAAGTTCCTCTTGCCAGAAATTCATGTGAAGATGTTTCAATAATCACCATTTCCGACAATCCTTCCAGGTTCTCCACCAAAGGACCCATCAGGATTACATATGTTCTAAAGTTTGCTCCCCTAATCATCACCATGCCAGGGCTAATACCGTATTCCTCAGATAAAGATGTGCCCTGGAATTATGGGGCTGACGTCTATTACCATGGCGTCAAGCAAGACCTGTTGGTTATCAAAGACAATGTTGTTGAAGGTACTGATCTCGACGTCGACAATATCGTTGGGACCAGTAGGATAACGAGAAGTGGAAGATTTTCTCCCATGAGATCTCTCCAAAGACCATTGCTACTCCTGTGATCATTCCTGATGCGGCTCCTGTCAGTATTCCCATAGTTATTCCCGCTGCTAGCCCTGCTATTATCCCTGCTATCGAGTCGGTCGAGACACGGGGAAAAGAGGTATTGGTTGAGCCTGTCCAGACGAAGGCACATCCAGAAGTCATTCCTAAGGCTTCTAAGAAGGAAATGGAAGAGATATTAAAAATAATCAAGAAAAGTGATTACAACATCGTGGAGCAGTTGGGGTAGATCCCCTAAAAAATATCAATGATGGCCTTACTTTTGGGCTCTGAGGCCCATGCTAAGGCTTTAGTAAAATTTCTGAAGACCGCCCACGTGCCCCAAGAGACCTCTGTTGATCAATTCGAGAATTGTGTGGCCAGTCTAACTGCTGATAATGGACTGGGTTTTTTTGACACTGATTTAACTCCCAAGGGAAGGAAACATAATGATACCCTGCATGTCTCCATTGAGTGCACGGGAACTACATTATCCCACATTCTGGTGGATACAGGTTCATTGCTGAATGTCCTACCCAAGAATGCTCTTGACCGGTTAGATTGCGAAGGAATCAAATTGAAGCCCAACAACATTGTGGTGAGGGCCTTTGATGGTTCTAAAAGAACGGTGCACGGGGAGGTGGACATCCCTATCAAAGTTGGAACTCAGACTTTTGATTCATCCTTCTATGTGATGGATATCCACCCACTTTATTCCTGTTTATTGGGTAGACCCTGGATCCATGGGGATGGTGTTGTCACTTCTACCCTACATCGGATGTTGAAGTACCTAGTCAAGGGAAAGATTATCACAGTCCATGGGGAGGAGGAATACATGGTTAGCCACCTGAACTCTTTCAGGTATGTCGAAATGGACGGCGAGTTCATTGAGACTTCCTGTCAGAACTTTGAGGAGGTTCCACAGACGGTTGTTGTGACCAAGACTGCTACCAAGGCTCCGAAGATTACCAGATCTCTATTGAAAATGACTTCTCTGAAGGATTCTAAAGTAGTAGTTGAAGAAGGTGGATGTACCATTTGAGGTCAACTTCCGGATATTCCCTACAAATCTAACAAGTTTGGTCTGGGTTTTACCTCGGAAGCCTAAAGAGATGCTCGACATACTCGCGTTGGGGGACCACCATTACGCATCAGCAATCATGGAGTCAATGCATTGGAAGACAGGGATAGCAACTGTGACATGGGCGAGTGAATTTTTCCAACCATCGACGGTGGACTCAACAATTGAGAGGCCAAAGATTTTGTTCCTATTACTTTTATTCAAGAGTAATTGTCTTTTAAATTTTTTACACTTGTAATATTTAAACAATTTAGACTTTAAAACCTTGTGTCTTACCCGAGGCACAATGGTCCATCTGTGAGGGTTGTTACTTCATCTTCATATGTCATTAGTAAATCATGGGGCGTTTTTGCATGAAAATTTTACACTCTTTGTTTTCTTTTTCTACCTTTTACTTTATCATAGATAGATATTCTCTTACACACACACTCACATATCGAAATGCATATCCATATCCACTCGGGATCCCATTGGTAACGATTCTACCATTACCTATCATGACTTTGAAAATCCGATCTACCAAGCCGACAACGAAGGTGAGGAAGATTGTGAGGTACTAGGGGAACTTGCTAGATTATTACAACAGGAAGAAAGGACCATACAGACCCATGAAGAGCCGGTTGAAATAGTTAACTTAGGTACTAAAGAGGACAAGAAAGAAGTCAAGATAGGTGTAAATCTGGAGCATAGTGTCAAGAAGCGTTTAACTCAGATACTACATGACTATGTTGAAGTCTTTGCCCAATCATAGGAAGACATGCTAGGACTCGACACTGATATCGTGGTCCATTGTCTGCCGACAAAAGAAGACTGCCCTCCAGTGAAATAGAAGTTTCGTCGTATGTGGCCAGAAATGACAGAAAAAATCAAGACTGAAGTCATAAAGAAATTCAATGTCGGATTATTAGCGGTCACCTCATATCCTCAATGGGTCGCCAATGTTGTTCTGGTACCTAAGAAGGACGGTAAGGTACGTATGTATGTGGATTACAGAGACCTGAGTAGGGAAAGCCCCAAGGATGACTTCCCGCTTCCCCACATCGATATTCTGGTTGACAACACGGCACAACATAAAGTATTCTCCTTCCTGGATGGTTTCTCCGGATACAATTAGATTAAAATGGAACATGAGGACATGAATAAAACGACCTTCGTCACACAATGGGGCACTTTCTGTTACAAAGTTATGCCATTTGTGCTGAAGAACGCCAAGGCAACCTATCAGCGTGCCATGGTAGCTTTGTTTCACGATATGATCCATCACGAGATAGAGGTCTACGTGGATGATATGATATCCAGATCTCAAACTGAAGAGGAACACCTGGACCACCTGCAGAAGCTATTTGAAAGACTGAAGAAATACAAACTAAGGTTGAACCCGAGTAAATTCACTTTTTGAGTAAGGTTCGGTAAGCTCTTAGGCTTTGTTGTCAGCGGCAAAGGTATTGAAGTAAACCCTGTAAAGGTAAAACCAATACAAGAAATGTTTGTTCCTCGCACTTAGAAGGAAGTTAATGGATTCTTAGGATGACTAAACTACATCGTCAGATTCATTTCCCATTTAATCGCTACATGTGAACCAATCTTCAAATTACTGAATAAAGATCAAGTGGTAGAGTGGAATGGCGACTGCCAGGCTGCCTTTGACAGGATCAAGGAATACCTTTAAGAGCCTCCCATTTTGATGCCACCAGTTGAGGGAAGACCTCTGATCATGTACCTAACAGTTTTGGAAACTTCAATAGGGTGTGTGTTGGGGCAGCATGATGAGTCTGGCCGAAAAGAGCATACAATATACTACCTGAGCAAAAAGTTTACCGACTGTGAAACCAGATATTCACTGCTCGAGAAAACTTGTTGTGCTCTGGCATGGGCTGCTCACCGGCTAAGACAGTATATGCTAACTCACGCTACTTTATTGATATCCAAGATGGATCCTATTAAATACATATTCGAGAAGCCCGCCCTCTCTGGAAGAATAGAAAGATGGCAGATGGTCCTGACCAAATACGACATTCAGTACACTACCCAAAAAGCAATAAAGGGAAGTGTATTAGCTGATCATTTGGCTCATCAGGATGTGAATGACTATCAATCCATGAATTTCAAATTCCCAGACAAAGACATCATGTTGGTAAATGATTGTGAAGAACTCGGACCGTATGACGGACCTGGACAAGGATCCCGATGGACCATAGTTTTTGATGGAGCTTCCAACGCACTCGGTAATGGCATCAGCGTTGTGATCATATCTCCTGAAGGTTGTCATACTCCCTTCACTTCCAGGTTGTGTTTCAACTATACCAATAATATGGCTGCATATAAAGCATGCATTATGGGTCTCAAAGCTGCCATAGATTTGGGGATCAAATCCTTAAGTGTATTTGGAGACTCAGCCTTAGTAATCAGTCAGATCAGAGGAGAATGGGACACGAAGCATCCTAATCACATCCCTTACATAGAACATGTGTTGACATTGATCCCACATTTTGAGGAAATTACCTTTGAGCATTTTCCACGAGAGGAAAATCAACTAGTGGACACGCTGCTACTATGTCATCCATGTTTAAAATCGGGTGGGATAATGAGGCTCCTTAGATCATTATTGAGAGGATGGATGAACCAGCATACTGTCATGAGATTGATACTGAAGAAGTAGTGGGAAAACCTTGGTTCCATGAAATTAAAAGATATCTCGAGGCCCAAGAATATCCTGAGGGAGCTTCATTCAATGATAAGAAGTTCCTTAGAAGGTTCACTGCTAAATGTTTCCTCAGTAATGGAATCCTCTATAAGCGCAACTACGACTCTACTTTTCTTTGGTGCATAGACAAGAGTGAGGCAGAAAAGATCATGGCTAATTTACACGAAGGTACCTTTGGCACCCATTCTAGTGGGAACACGGTGGATAAAAAGATCATACGAGTAGGATACTATTGTTCCACTATGGAAGCATATTGTTATCAGCATTCACGAACTTGTCACAAGTGCCAGATCTATGCTGACAAAGTACATGTGCCTCCGGTTCCCCTAAATGTCCTGACTGCTCCTTGGCCATTTGCAATGTGGGGCATTGACATGATTGGAGAGATCATACCTACAACTTCTAATGGATACCGCTTCATCCTGGTTGCCATTGATTACTTCATGAAGTGGGTCGAGGCAGCTTCATTTGCTTCTGTTACCAAGAACATGGTGTCCCGATTCATCAGACATAATCTTATCTATCGGTATGGTATTCCAGAGAGAATCATTACAGATAATGGTACCAATCTCAACAATACTATGATCATCTTATTATGCACGCAATTCAATATCCAGCATCGTGACTCTTCTCCTTACCATTCGAAGATGAATGGCACTGTAGAAGCCGATAATAAAAACATTAAAAAGATCATACAGAAGATTACAGTGACCTATAAAGACTGGCATGATATGTTACCATTTTCTCTCCACAGTTACCATACCACAGCACGCACATCAACAGGGACAACTCCTTTCTCTTTGGTATATGGTATGGAAGTTTTCCTACCAATTGAAGTCCAGATACCTTCTTTAAGAATCATGAAGGATGTAGGGTTGAATGAAGATGAATGGATTCAAACTCGACTTGACCAATTGAACCTGATTGATGAGAAGAGGCTTATGACCGTCTGCCATGGTCAGATGTACCAAAAACGTATGATTAAAGCTTTTATCAAGAAGGTCAGACGTCAGGTATATCAGGTCAGTGACCTGGTAATCAAACGTATCATACTGCCACAAGGTGATCCCAATGGAAAATAGACTCCTACATACAAAGGACCATTTGTGATCAAAAACATATTTTCTGGTGGGGCCGTGATCTTAACCACTATGGACGGCGACGAACTTCCGCACCCTGTAAATGCAGACATAGTTAAAAGATACTACGTAAGAAAAAGACCCGCTAGGTTGACTGGCCTAGGAAAAAATTAGGGATATACAAAAAAAAAATCTATACACCCGGCAAGCGGAAAACCTGAAAAGGCGGCTTGAGAAAAAAAGGGTATCCTGGTGGACTGAAAACCCGAAAGGGAGATCCAGGAAAAAGTTAGGGATTTAAAGCATATGACTATGTCCCGTTGGATCACCTTACAGCCAACCTTCAGTATCAATTGTCTGACTCAAATGGTGCTAATCAATCCAATCAGCTTCAGACAAAGCAGCAAGTGGATGAGACGCTCAAAGACATAAAGGCTATAGTAGAATGGGAACCCCATGGGATTGTTTCACATAGTTGTCTTTCTTCATATTAGTTTTCATTCTTATGACGATATTCTCTTACTAGGCTATTTGTCTCTTTGTACAAAAATCCTTATTCAAGTTAATACAAAGCTATTCCTTTAAAAGTGCAAAACTATCTATTTTTTACTTTCCTGTTTTGTTTGCAAATACGTCCAGTGATTATTTTTGAACATATGCATTTGAACATAATTACTGTTTACAAATATATGCATAAAAAAGGGAATAGAAAACAGAAAGACAATTACTAATGGCTTTAAGAAACAGGATAATATCTATAGGCCATTCCATAAAATCCCCGCAAGTACTTTCTCCAACAGGAGCAGAGGAAGATACATCCTGTTACAGGACCACTGTCGTATCTCCAGAATGCAGTCTAATGGTATTAGGTACTCTCATATCCCCGACGGAGCAACATACCAATTACCCCAGTGAAAATTGTCGAGCTTCTCAGGATTCCCCAGCAGGATTTCACAAAATCCCCAAATAATGCACGGAGTTTCCCTTCCCCAACAGAGTTTATTTCTTTAATAATGGAAACCCATCTATCAACACTTCAACTCTAGCAAGATATGAAGATTTATACTCCTTATTCCCAGCAGCGGTCAGGGATTTATTTTCCCCAGTCTGGCAACACTGCAGTAGAATAATTAATATGTTCATACATCATAGCATCGACAACACGATTGCATATATCACAATCTCGTTTATTTTGAGAAATATCATTACGCCATGCACTTCATTCATCATGGAATTGCATACAACTAACTCTTTACCTTTTCAGGAAAGATTAATCAATAGAAAATTATCATCAAACAATTTTCTACAAGACAAGACAATTATCTCTACGACCAACAAAAACAAGTTCCAGATTAATACCTGAACCAAAACAAGACAACTACCTGCGAACAAATTGATTGTAGATCAATTCTCGAAACAGGACGGGGTGACTATCTACATGACAAATACTTCTTTCGTACATCTGCTGGTTCAGTTTAAATCGATCAATGGTTTATCCTGATTCCTGTCCAGTAGACACTTTCTCTAGTTCAGATAAATCTCTCCAAAGATTTATCCTAATTATTTCCAGTTAAAGAATATTCAAGACCTCTGTTGGTTCAGTTTAAATCGATCAATGGTTTATCCTGATTCCTTTCCGGTAGATACTTTCTTTGGTTCAGATAAATCACTCCAAAGATTTATCCTGATTATTTCCAATTAAAGAATATTTAATACCTTTGCTGGTTCAGTTTAAATCGATCAATGGTTTATCTTGATTCCTTCCCAGTAGACACTTTCTCTGATTCAGATAAATCGCTCCAAAGATTTATCCTAATTCTTTCCAGTTAAAGAATATTCAAGACCTCTGCTAGTTCAGTTTAAATTGATCAATGGTTTATCCTGATTCCTTTCTGGTAGGCACTTTCTCTGGTTCAGAAAAATCACTCCAAAGATTTATTCTAACTCTTTTCCAAACCTCTGCTGGTTCAGTCTAAATCGATCAATGGTTTATCCTGATTCCATTCCAGTAGACACTTTTTCTGTTTCAGCTTTAATCAACCAAATATTTATTCTGATTCTTTTCCAGTTGAAGTCAAACTTAGACTTAGTATAATTTCTATCAACAATCACCTTTGGATAGCATCTGTAAGCCTATCTTCGACAACTATCCATAATTTCTCCAAATGGCATCTTTAAGCTGGTTGCCTACATAATCAACCACCACATCATCAAGTGCAAATTTTTGGGCACTCTAGTGTTAAATCATCTTCCACCTTCAAGTCACGAATGGAAGATTCGCCAATCTAACTCTTCAGGTTTAAGAAGATTGAACAGGGGCAGCTGTTGTACCCCAAAATTTTCCCTCACATTTCTCAAGGCATTTCTCACAAGGATTCTCAAAATTCAAACTTGCACAAGTACAATTGGATTTTCCAGCATCAAGTTAAAAAAGGGGAAAACAGATAAAAATAATCTTTTTGACAAATCGGAGAAAAAACAAGTTTTCTTCGATTCACATCCTTTGGTTGGACTTTTGACCTTTTTCGATGCAAGCTTGTCATGCATCCTTCGATTGGGCGTTGGCCTCTGACATGTTGGCTTCGATTCAAAAAGCAGGAACTTCCTGCATGCAACCTTCGATTGCATAATTGGCCTCACATGGCTCACAATGTAATGGTGGCCTGCATACCTGCTTTGATTGGACATTTGATGCTTGCATGCCTGTGTTGATTGGACAAATAATTACCTCCATGCTTGCTTTGATTCACAAAGTGATGGCTGGCTGCATGCAGCCTTCGATTGAGCCACAGCTTGCTTCTTGCACGCAAGAGGCTCCCAACAGGCCAGCAGGAAAAAGCAAAGAGCCTTCTGTAGCCTCCTTCGATTCAGGAGGAAAGGCCTCTTTTCTGGGTTCCTTCGATTGTGCCCTTTACCCCATGCATGCTTTCTTCGTTTAGGCATGTGGCTTCCTTCAAATACAGGCTTTGCATTCATTCTTCATTTGGGGCGTGTGAATCCTTCAATACAAGTTTTGGTTACACTTTTCAATTGGCCATATGGCTTCCTTCATGCAAGCTTTCGTTTGAGCAAAGATCTCTGGCATATTTGCTTGAAGTCACAAAGAAGAGACCTCCTACATACACCCTTTCGTTTGGCCATATGACCCCTTGCAGGAAAGTTTGAGTGGGCAGTGTTTCTTCATGCAAGCTTTCGTTTGAGCAAAGGCTCCTTGCATGTTTGCTTGGAGTCATAAAGAAATATCCTCCTAAAGCTTTCCTTCAATTCATAGGACATTTTCCCTTTGCATTATTCTTTCGACTAAAAAAAACCAGAACTCCCTTTAGGCCAGAATGCACAAGGAAAAAAGCTCCCCCCATGGCTGACATTCACAAGGCAATGGCACCCACAAAGCATTGGTTGTTTTCACGCTAGTTTCGACTGGGCAGTATCTCCCTTGGAAATAGTTTGCTTAAACACACAATTTCTACACTATAACACATAGTTATTGTCTCGTTCGAAAGAAGTACCATGGTGGCACATTCGAAGGACTTTCCAGACATAACTGGATGTCCCAATCGAATGACATATTTTGGTGATCCATTCCAGCGGCATGCATTTGGTCCATTCGAAGGAACATACAAAGGGCATTTTCGAAAGACACCTATTTAGGCCCCTTCAAAGGATACACATATGAGCCATTCGAAGAGCACTTTGATTTAAAAAGAAATGTTGTTGTCTGAAAAGAAGTCTTGTCGAAGGATAGGACTAGTGGGTCAAAACAAAAGGTTGAGATATCCAAAGATACTTTCTGGCCAGAGTCCCATGTGCTGCCAAGTTCAGGCCTGATACACTGGCCATAACACTCCAAAACTGTTGCACAACAGTCCTGCAACACTTCCCTTATTCTTGCACCAATTTGGCATACGAATACTGCCCCTTGAAAGCTATAAGAACATAACTTTTTGTTTAAATTTTTTGTTTTCCCTCCTAAAACATCAGCCAAAATCATCTATAAATATGAGCCTCCACCACACATCTTATGGGGGCCTAGAGAGTTGCAAGAAAACTCTTGTTGTGAAAAAGTGATAAATATCTCAAAAAACTCTCAAACATTATCCAACGTTTTTTTTTAATATTCTAAACACTTCTAAAAAACTCAGACCCCTTCACACACTAAGTGAACCCTTTGATTCACTCCTCAAGTTACCAAATAACCAACCTTCGACCCATTCCCCCAACTGCAATATAATAATCTTTTGATTCACTCCCTCACCTGTTACAGAGTAACCTTCGATTCACTCACATACCATTCCTTCGATTCAGTGACTACTCAAACAAGGTAGCAAGTGGACTAGCCTCAGGGAGACTCCAGCGAACTTCCATTCACCACCAAGGAAGTCACTTGTGTTTCTTTCGATTTAAGCGCTTCAAGAGGTAAGTTCTCTCTAAACTTGGAACTCTTTCATTGAAATATCATGTGTATATACCAATTAAAAATAAATGTAGATATCTCATCTAGGGAGTTTGACCATGCTTTAACCTTCGACCCTGACTGCCTATATGTTGAAAGTTTCAACCCTGACTAATTAGACTTTGGATTTTGAGACCCAATAATCTTATGCTAATCCTTGTCCTGTAGCTTTAGAAAGTTACACTTGAATGTTGCATGTTTAAAAGTTTAAAACAGGTTCTCTGTATCCTTCATTTGGCTAAATATTCAAGCCTTTTGAATCTCAGCCTGAGGGCCCAACATTCCTGCAATCGAAGAAGGCAGCAAGGAGCTTGAGGTGAAGAATACACCTCATGATGATTCCAGACCCCAATCGAAGAAGGAAGCAAGAAGCTTGAGGCGAAGGGTGTACCTCACGTTGACTCTAGGCCCCAATCAAAAGAAGCAGGAGAAGGATGAAATCGAAAGGGGTGACCTCACTGACTCCAGGCCCAAATCGAAGGAAGCAAGGAAGGGCTGAATCGAAGGTTGTCTCTGCCTAGATCGAAAAGCTCATTTTTCTTCCTTTTATTTTTTTTTCCTTTACATTTTCTTGCTATTCAATATGGTTGTAATAGTGTAGGATTTATTTTCTGCATTTTTTATTACTTTTGTACAAATGTTAGAAATTAGGATGTATGGTAAGATAAAACCAACAAGTAGATCACCATAGGTTGCCTTCTATGACTATACAACGTCTTACCAAATGAATGGTAAGATAGTAACATCTAAAGGAGAAGGAAAAGAACATAGACTTCTTGAGTAGGTAGGATGCTCCTAGTTGCTCTCTTGCACATAACAAAAACATTTTATACACCAACACTTTCATTTGAAACATTTTTAAAAGACAAAGCTTTTTGTACGCGTTCTTATACAAACGAGAACCATTACAAAAACACTTTTCAAAATACTTTTAAAACCCACACCACAAGCACATTTTCAAACAAAAGCAAGTGATCTAGCAAGCAACTAAGAGCCCATAGATAACTACAGATGAAAAGGGTTCTAAAACCTTCCCTTTTCATAACCTACCCCCTGAACTCAAGAAAATAATCTCAAAGGTCTTTCCTATTCTTTTCACCCTTTCCTTATTGGATAAAAGAAAAGTCGATGGTGACTCTTTCTATCCGCAACAATTGCGATCAAATTCAAAACACCAAGTCAGTTCTCCCACCGTGTTACACCAGGCTTTGCTGCAAATTTTATGCTTATCTTGAAGTTTTGAGAATGCAGTTTTAGTAAGTAAAGAGTTTTGTGGGAATATGAATTCAACTCAGAATTTGGAGTAAAGCCTTACAGGAGTCAGGATACCTTTTGTAACAATATTCTTTCGAACTAACCCTTGATTCAATTAGGACTTTTGAGGGGTTGTATGTGGTCTGGTTCACAGTTTAAGAAACAAAGGATAAGGCTCAAAGTGTATTTGTACCCGCCCGTTCTTCGTGATGTTCTCCAGTTCTAAGCTCAGTCAATTGTGTGTTTGAACTCCTATTGAGTTTGAATGATGTTTTGATGATGGTTCGGATAAGTTAAGTTTATCGGAAGGCAGTTATTTTTGCAACGTTTTTCATGTTGTTGAGGATTTGTAGTGTCCTCTTTTTTTATTTACTATCCCTGATTTTTTTTACCTGACTGTTCTTGTTTTGATATTATGGTCAGCGGGATGCCCCCGTTTTTTTCTTAAGTCTCCTTTGTAGGTTTATACTTAGTGGGTTTTTCTTTTGAAAGATAATGACTTCCTATTTGGTAAGGAACCATCGCCATCTTTTGATTCAGAAGGACGTTTTTTATATCACTCGTTGTATACGAGGTGAAAGTTTGCGACTGAAAGCGCATTTGAGTTAACTGAGAAACTACCCTACCCCAGGTTTTGATTAAAGGTTTCAATTTGTGTGGAAAAGAAAACTCCTACTTCTTTGGATCAAAGGGGTTGACTATGGATTATCTTCCTTATAACTCCAGTGTTTAGGGTTTGAAAGAAACACTTGTACATCGTCAGCAAGGTCTGTCCAAAAGCATATTGTATGAGACTGTGGCATTGTTTTCGTCATCCTCCCTCTAAAGGCTTGCAAATTTTTAAAACAAGAGTTGAATATCATAAAGGGAGTAAAAAGCACAGTTTTAAGTATAATGAAAATGAATGGATTAATTCAAGACAAGCATATGCAATGCATTAATGAAAGTAACCAAAGTATGACATATAGATAAGTGTTTAAGCAAACAAAGAAATTACAACTGAAAATTCGAATAAACAGAAAATTCCTCCTCCTAGATCGTCACTTCATATGGATGCCCTTGAAGGGTGATAGAAGAGCTTCAGTTGGCTGTCTTGTGTAAACTCCAACACTCCTTCATCGATTAGGTCTTGAATCTTGTTTTTCAACGTCCTATAATGGTTAGTGTCGTGTCCAGGACTGTTGGAGTGATACGCACACCTTTCTCCATGATTGTAACGGGGAGAAGCAGTATTAGATTCCGAGGAGGATCCTTCGATGTGACCAAATTCATCTTTAACATGTGTTGTAAGACTTGCGACATCAGTATATCGAGTTTGGTATACTGCCTATTGGATGCATTCAGTTTACGCTGATTACCCTGTCCTTGCTGGAGAGGTTATTGTTGGGCTCGTGATGTAGCAGCAATTTGGAAATGTATACTCTCCATCAAACTGACTTCTTGTCTCATGGGAGGCTGATTAAAGACTTGATCCCCAGTCTCGACTGTTTGTTTCATACGGTTGCATCCGTCTTGATGAAGTTTGTTGATGAGGACTCTCAGCTCTTCTTGTCCCTGAGCCAAGTTTTGGATAAGAGCCATCTGACCCACCATCTGGCCCATCATCTTGATCTTCATTGTGGTTATCTCAGTTTGTAGCCGTTCCAACTGGTCATCCTTGTTGTCCTCGGGATTCTTCATGGCCATGCCCCTAGTGAGGAGTGCTTTTACTTCTTCTTGCCCCTTGGATAGGTTCAAGAAATTTTCTTGAAGTTGAGCATTTTGAGTCTGAATGTCCTTGGTAGTCTGTTCTAGAGCCATCTCTACTAAAATAAGCAGTAAGCAGATGAGAGACTTGTGTACGGAAAACCTATCATGATATGATGCATGATATGTGGATGCATGTTTTCAATGATATTGCGGGGTAAACACAAGAAGATGTTAGAAGTTAAATTTTAATAAACTTTGATTGGAGAACTTCGTATCAATGGATGCCCTTCCACGAGAATCAAGCTCACCGTGCCAAGTGGGTCATAGCCCTTGCTCGAGTTATCATGTTTTGGTCTTTGACGGCGTTTGGTTAGAGGAGAATAAATCATCTTGCCCCTTGATAGACGTATAATTCAACATGACCATGCATAATAGGCCCTTGAGATCCTTGAAATGGTTATTGAAAATGCTATGGTATGATGCCATGATGTTATGTACAAGTAAGCAAGTCTTTATATACAAATAATCATATACACACAAAGCAAACAAGTCCTTAGGTTTAGGCTCGCATGGATTTTGATAGGTAAGTACCCTCTTGAAGTTTAGTTGGCTTAACCTGTCCTAGAAAGTAACCGGGTTCTAGGGGATCTCAATATCACTGACCTTTCTTTTAGACATTGTCTCAGCTCAATCAATCTTTTCTTGCGACCGAGATATCCCAAAAGTCCGATCTCAATGAGTGTAGCATCGAATATCAACTAATCTTCAGCTTTACACCGAAGTCGGCTATCTCACTACTTCCTAATGTCCAAGTTGTTCAATTAAGGTTCTAAGGTCAGTTAGTGCTTCATGACGCTGCTCAGCGGCCCCATATTCTCCTTGATTCAACATAAGGGATACCGGTACCAACAAATTCATCACACTAATGTAGTCATTGCTTCAACCATATCGGTCTATGTCGTACAGTTTCCACAATCTATTTCTACTTACCTAAAAAGGTGCCCCAAATTCGGGTGTAGGATCTTTAACAATAACAAAAACAAGGAACCATAATGTAAAGCAAGAAAGTCAAACAATGAAAGAAAGTAAAGGTGATCTAGCCCTAAGGTAACCCCACTTTTACAGATTCCTCAGCAGAGTCTCCAGTTCTGTAATACGGTGGGAGAACTGACTTGGGTGTTTTGCGTTTGATCGCAATTGTTGCGGATAGCAAGAGTCTCCACTGACTTTTCTTTTATCCAATAAGGAAAGGGTGAAAAGAACAGGAAGACCTTTGAGATTATTTCTTGAGTTTGGGGGGTAGGTTATGAAAAGGGAAGGTGTTAACACCCTTTTCATCCATAGTTATCTACGAGCTCTTAGTTTCTTGCTAGATCAATTAATTTTTTTTGAAAATATGCTTGTGATGTGGGTTGGAAAGTATTTTGAAAACGTCTTTGTAATGATTCTCGTTTCTATAAGTGCGTACAAAGTGTTGGTTTTGAAAATAGTTCAAAGAGGTGTTTGTTGAATGTGTTTTTGAAAGTGATTTTGAAAAGTGCCTTTGTAATGATTCCCGTCTCTATAAGAATGCATACAAAGAGCTTTGTCTTTTGAAAATGTTTCAATTTGAAAGTGTTGGTGTGAAAAATATTTTTTTGTCGTGAGCAAGCGAGCAACTATGAGCGTCCTACCTACTCAAAAGATCTAATGTTCTTTTCCTCCTCCTTTAGATGTTTCTATATTACCATTAATTTGGTAAGAAGCCCCATCGTTGGATGTGAAGGGACGGGAGTGGGTCGTTTGTATAGTCATAGAAGGCAACCTATGGGACATTTTAGCAATGTCATTTAGGGAATAGATCGTTTACCGAAGGCAACATAGAGGGTCATCGAGGGACTACGATCTTTTATCGAGGGTCTTTGTTAAAACGCCCATATTCGAGGGACATGACTATTTTTTGAGGCAACAAGTGGGATTACCCTAGAGATGCATGTGTGAATAATGTGTTTGATTTGCATGCATTTTGTCTTTGATTTTTTTAGGTTGTCTAATTGTTGGTTTTATCTTGCCATACATCCTAATTACTAACATTTGTACAAAAGCAATAAAAATGCAAAAAATAAATCCTACACTATTACAACCATATTAAATAGAAATAAAATGTAAAGATAAAACAAAATATAAGGAGGAAAAATGAGTTCTTCGATTTAGGCAGCATAACCCTTTGATTCTGCTTCTCTGGCTCCCTTCGATTTGGGCTTAGCATGAAGCATGTGATGCAGCCTTCAATTCTACCTATCTGCTTCCTTCGATTGGGACCTAGAATCAGCATGAGGTGCACTCTTCACCCCAGGCTCCTTGCTTCCTTCTTCGGTTGGGCCTGGCAGTCAGTGTGGACAACTTTCGTTTCTCCCTTTTTGCTCCTTCGAATGGCCTGGAAGTCAGTGTGTGGCGAAACCTAAGGCCATACTCTTTGTTCTTCTTGCAACTGTGAAGCAGCCAAGGGGAAGCCTAAAGCTTCAATTCATACTTCCTTCCTCTTATTTTCTTTCGTTTGGAGTTTAAATAGCAACATGGCCTGAAGCCATGCTAGTATTGTCTCACGGTCAGGTTAGTTCTTAAAAGCGTTTGATAAACCAAGAAACAAAACCAAAAGGGTTAGCAATGAAAACAAACTAAAAGGGTGGAAACAAAAAGAAAACAAATGTTATGCACATGCTTTAAACGCAGAGTTTAAGCTCAGAGTGACTTACCTTGCTTGAAGCTGGAACATGTGTTTGACCTTGAGTGATCAGACTAGATGCTCCTGGATTCGAAGGAAAGAAACATGTGAGGTGTTTCTTTGACTGGATTTGAAGGTCAAGATGTGTTAGGGCGGTGTTTGTTATTTCTGGATTCGAAGGAGAAGAACAGATGCAGTGTTCTTTCTATTGGATTCGAAAGAAAACAAAGTGTGGGGATTGCTTCAGATTCGAAAGAGAAAAAGAAACAAGTGTTGTGTTTCTTTAGATTTTGGGTTTGTGTTTAGTGTTTTAGAATCTTAAGAGTTTAAGAGTTTTTTGAGAGTTTGATGATTTTTTGAAGATTCTTTCCACACCACCAAAAGTCCCCTTCAGCTTGCAAATGGTTTCTCTATTTATAGAGAACGGGTTAGAGGTGCTGGAGTAACCAGGTTTGTAGGATAACAAACCATGGTTTGGTTGAAATGAAAACAAATTTGACCCCTTTCGTTATTCCCAAGTTTCAAGTACAAGTGGGGGCCTGTTGTCTGTTGGGGGCAGGAGATTGGACTTATGCTTTTGGCACTGCTTGTGTTTAGACAAAAATCAGATTAGGTGTTGATTTTGTAACTAAAGTACTCTTTATGAAAAAAGGATACATAGCTTTTTCCTATTTTATCCAAGAATAGTATTATACAGTAGATAAAGCTTCTAACCTTTGTGTAAGCCTCTGATTATGTAAAGATTTGGAAGCAAAATAGCCTGACAAGTGAGATTTGGAGGATAAGGCTATGAGATTTGCTCAAAGTTAATCAAACAAGCTTGCTTCGAAGGGCTCAGATTGGATTCAGAGTATGCTGATTCGAAGGGAACCAAAACTCCAATCAAAGCTTTGTGTGAAGGTGGCGCTTGTTCAACCAAAGGCTTTCCTACCAGAAGTCACATGGCCAAACAAAAGGGTGCATGCAGGAGGTCTCTGTCTTGTGCCTGCTGGCATGAAGGAAATCCTGGTTTGTGGTGTCAAAGGCAAACATGTAAGGGGTCAATGGTGCAATTGAAGGACACTTTTCAGAAGGTTATTGCCTTTTGAATCGAAGGAAGCTTTCAGAAGATTATTGACTTTCTGAATCAAAGAAAGTAAACAGGAGGCTTTTACTTCTTGAATCGAAGGACGTTGTTTCAAAGGGAAATAATACTCAGTCGAAGCTTGTATGAAGATCATTTCCTTCTGGATCGAAGGAAGATTTTCAGAATGTCATTGCCATGTGCACCAAAATCCAGCTTGTGAGGGGCCATTGATGTAATCGAAGCTTGCATGAAGGAGGCCACTTGCTTTGTGGGCGCTAGCATGAAGGGAAGCCAATGCCTTGTGCAGGCAGGATTGCAGGAGTCCCTTGTCTTGTAATTCATGTAGGAGGCCAATGCTGAAGGTGGATTCGAAGGAGGCACAAAGAATGTTATTGTCTTATGAATCGAATGAGGCATGAAGGAAGTCCTAGTCCAAATGAAACTTGTCCAATCGAACAAACATGCAGGCATCAAATGTCCAATCGAAGCAGGCATATAGGCAGCCTTTTGTCCAATCGAAGCAAGGGAAATCGAAGCATACTTGTTGTTCCTTAAAAAATCATTTTTATCTTTTTTGCCCTTACTTACAGTTTCCTCTTTAACTTGATGCTGGAATATCCAATTGTACTTGTGCAAGCTTGAATTTTTTAAAATCCTTGTGAAAAATGCCTTTAGAAAAGAGAGGGCAAATTTTGGGGTACAACACCCCAACATCAGCATAGACATCAAACAAGGTACAAGGGAGGCAGGAATCAGAGATGTAAATGTTCTTATTGCCGAAAGGTTGGTCACTTGAAACCTTACTGCTACAAATTATATGGCTATCCCAAATATGTACCACAATCTAGAAGAAGGCAGAGTGTGAATAAAGGAAAAGGATGGATTCCTAAAAATGGTACGTCTAAGGATGTAACTCATAACTCTCTCAAAGCATCAGCTGGAGAAGCATGGTATTTTGATAGTGGTTGTTCTAGACACATGACAAGTGTCATGAAATTCTTAGTGGGAATCAAATCATCTCCCATTAAAACTGTGACTTATGGAGATGTATCAAAAGGTAAAGTAATGGGTGTTGGAAAGCTAGAGTATGCAAGACAACCTAGCCTTGATGATGTGTTGTTTGTTGAAGGATTAGATGTTAACCTGATAAGTATAAGTCAACTATATGATCAAGGTCTCAGAGTTAACTTTACTAATTCTGAATTTCTGATAACAAATAAGAAGGATGAGGTTATCATGAAGGGCATAAGATTAAAAGATAATTACTATCTATGGAGTCCTGAAGAAAAAAGTGATATGCAACATGTCTGAGCACCAAGAAAGCTATTGGAAGAAGTATTAAGCCAAACAAATGTTGTTTGTTTATAAAGTCACACAAGATGTTAGTACATTATATTGTGACAACTTGAGAGTAACAAAAGGTGATGAACATCCTATTTAGCAATGTAGTATTAAGGTCACAACAAGTCACATGATGTGAAAGAATAAGTCAAAAGGAAAGACTTAACTTTTAAATGTGCAAACATTAAAAAATTACAAGTGCATAAGTATGGGGAATCACAACAATTGCTGAAATTTACGTGGGTTAATTATATTTTCAAATTTTATAATTCCCACGTCTACCTAAGCCAATTCTTCCAAGGTTTAATCATTTGGACACGCTATCTATACCAAACCTACTATTCTTTCAAGACTTTCGCACCCATCCTAAAAATTTTGTGGTTGCATTTGTACTCCTGAGTCTCATCGACTAATTTGCTTCAAAAAAATAAAAAATGTCTCAATATCCTTCACCTAATTTCGTGCATGGTTCATCATGAAACAAAGAATCATCTTCGTTAAACTTTACGATTAATGATACAAGTCGTTTGATCAACTTGTCTGACCTAGTGTTGGATATTGTCCCATTATCTATTATCCCAGCCTCAACCTAAGAGGAAGCAATACCATCTGCCTCAAAGGATGTCAGGACGCCTGGTAAGTCTTCTTTGTCTAATGATAGTAGAAGTATGTCTAATGCTGACTTAGAAAAGGGGTCTGAGAAGATGAACCATATTGGACCTATTATTATTGATGAGAATATTGATGAAGATGATAATAGTAACCTTGATAAGAAACATAGAAGGTTTGTGTGCAAAGTGCTGAAGGAAGCATGTATCTTTCCAGATGTTCAGACATCTGAGATAAAAGAAACGAGGGTTGATAAGACCACTAATGCAAAGCCTGATGAAATCACTCATGAGAAAGTTGCTTGTGAAAGGAGGAGCAAGAAGAAGGATGATGTGGTTGTAAATGTTGACGACTTGACTTATGGTGATGAGCCTATTTCTAAAAGTTTGGCCTTTGGAATAACAAATAGGCTTCAGAAAATAAGAGAAGAGGATGTGATGATTGAAATTTCTCTCACTAGAAATCCCAAATAAATGAAGGGACAATATAGTGGTATGAAGGGTACTCCTTCTAAAAGCTCCAAGAGAAACTCCTATGTTGGTCCTGTTAGATCATGGAGTAAAGTGGAAGTTGCTTCCTCTACAAGAAAAAGGAAAGCTACTATCACTAGTCACCCTGATTTTGATGTTGAAAAATATGTCTAGGACATCATTCCTATTAAAAGGTCTGGCTTAAAGAAGAGTTGTACTACTGTTCACAAAACTTCCATGAACAAAGTGTACTTCCATCACAAGGAGAATGCAGAGAAGTGGAAGAATGTGGAACAAAGAAGGGTTGGCCTGAAAGGGAACTGCGAAATGTTTTTAGAAGTGTACTGAGATTGTGGATCTCATAAAGGCAGCTGGCTTGGTGAAGATTGTCACTAAATTTGGTCCTTGCTGTGAAAGATTAGTCAAGGAGTTTGTGGTGAATGTGTCTGATACATGTAATGATATGGAAAGTGAAGACTATGGAAATGTAATTGTCAGAAGAAAGGTAGTGTTGTTTTCTGCTAAAGTGATCAACAAGTTTCTAGGGAGGTCTGAAGATCCTAAAGCTGAGTTAGAAGACTCAGATAATCAAATATGCAGGGAGATAACTGGTGGTCAGGAGAAGCACTGGCCAAATAATGGAAAGCTGCTAGTTGGAAGACTTAGTGTAAATAATGTTATCCTTTATAGGATTGCTACTATAAATTGGGTACCCACACATCTTACCTCCACCATTTCTATTGGACTTGGTAGGTTCATCTATGTTGTTGGGAAAAGGTTAGAGTTAGATTTTAGAGCATATATATTTGAGAAAGTCTTAAATCAAGGAGCTTCAACTTCTGTGAAGATTCCAATTTGTTTCCCCTCACTCATCTGTGGCATAATCTTGGAACAATATCCTGGTATCCTATTAGATATATATAATGTGAAGAAAAGTGGAATTCCCTTATCCATGCATCAAATATTATTTGGTGGAACACATGTCCCAGACATTGTTGTAACATCTTTGCAGGTACTCGTACCTAAAACTTCAAAAGGAAAGATAATTTCTCAATTGTAGGAGTCTGTCAGGTAATTAGAGTACCCCGTCAGAATCAAAACAACTAGGAAGATCGAGTTTGAAGGCTTAATTAAAGTCTTGATGGAGGTACCTGAAAAGGAAGCTGAATTTGTTGATGATGAATCTAAAAGCAATAGTGCATCTGAAAATGATGTATCTGATGAGAATATATATGATGGTGATGCATCTGCAAGTGATGGAGCTGATGGAGATAATGATGAATCTGATTATGATGATGATGGTGGTACTGGTGCTGCAGTTGCATGAATATTGTAGTTTTCTTTGATTTTTTGCTTATTTTATTGTATTTTCTTGGATATGTAAGGGTTAAATTCCTAATATATTTTTGGTTTCTTTTTGCATCTTATCTCTAAAAACTTTAGGTGCTTAAATTTACTAATATTGTCTACTTACGTTTATCATATTATGGCTAAAAAATGGGGAGTAATATGATATTGAGGGCATTGGTGATGGTACTACTGTTGAGGGGAGAACTTATGATTCTCTTATTAAGGGGGAGTCCCTGCTCTAAACAGGAGGCTCTGAAGAGATGTGAGACATGATGTTTTGACAACATAATGTTGAGAACTTATGTTCTTTATTTTTAGCAGTTGTGTTAGTAGATCAACTAACTACTAATCATGTCTCTGAATTTTTGCTTCTCTTAACCTTGCTAATATGTCTTCCGCTATTGTGCCTCTGATGTGTGTTTGATTTATTTTCAAACATATTTTATGGTATTTTCTTGTGCAAGGGTTATTTGGTTGTTTTAGCCAAAATGTGCCAAAGGGGGAGATTATTATTTTTCTGAAATTATGATTGGCATACATTTTGCTAAAACCAACTTGGCAGCAACATGTTTAAGAAGATGTTCCAACTTGCAGTTTTTCAACATGTCAAATAAGATGTCACAACCAGGAGGATAGGGCATTGTGTCTGCAGCAGTTGATAGTTATGTTTCAGCTGATATGTTAGTTACTGAATATTCATGGAATACTTAGTTAGCTTATGTGGCGTCCAAGATTGACAAATCAGAGATTCTATGTTGGTTTTCGAAGATATACAAAGTTTCTAAATATGGAGACATTTTAGGAAACTAATGATTAAAGACCTATTTTCTTTGAGAAGATTTTGCAGACTTTGTGTAGCCTTACTGCTGCAGTTTTGAAGCCCAACCCAGTCCAGATCAAAGTTATATATAGATTGGTGTATACCTAGTTTTAGGTAGAACTTATGTGTGTTTTTGTTAGGGTTTTAGAATCCTTAGTTTTGATCCTCTCTAATATCATATTGATATAATAGTAGGATTGTTTTGGGATGTAAGTTCTGTCAGGCATCATGAGTTTTTAAGCATTGGATGTTTGTGTGTCAGATGCTCATAAGCTTTTAAGCATTGGATGTTTGTGTGTCAAATGATCATAAGCTTTTAAGCATTGAGCATTTTTGTGTCAATTCTCATAAGCTTGTAAGCATTGAGGATTGTGTGTCTTCGAAGAGTGACTTCCTATTTTTGCTCTCTACTGTGTTTAGAGTTGCTCCAATCGGTGAGTGTGATTGAAGAGGGATTTGAGGAGGGCCTTATACCTAGGTGTGTCTTAGGTAGAAGTTAAGAAAATGGTAGTGATTAAGTGCATAGATTGTAAACTGGTAAGTTTGTTGTGTGGTCTACAGATTGATACCATCTAGTTAATTTTGCCCTAGCTTGGTAGCCTACAGAGTAGGTGTTCGTGTCACCGAACTGGGTAAACATATATATGTGTTATTTACCTTTAGTAGTGTTTGTTTTGTTTGTATATCCTGTTGTTGTATGTTGAACTCATATCCAGTGTCTCAACATCTCTTCGTACATCTGGGATCTGACAGCTAGAATTTCAAAAACAACTGAATGTCCATCAGTCCAGAAAAGGCAAAGGCAAAGACTAATTATTTCTGAAGAATTGATTCTAGGAGATAAAGTCAAACCTATTATAACAAGATCCATATTTAAACTAACTAAGGAAACAATTATGGGATTGGTGTCTCTGGTAGAACCAACTTCTTGTGAAGAAGCACTTCAAGACAACGAATGGATTCTAGCAATTCAAGAAGAGTTAAATCAGTTCTCCAGAAAAGATGTTTGGGATCTGGTACCTAAGCCTAAAGAGACTCATGTTATTGGAACCAAATGGATCTTTAGAAAAAAATTAAATGATAAAGGAGAAGTCGTCAGAAACAAAGCACGACTGATTGCACAAGGTTATAGTCAACAAGAAGGTATTGACTACAAAGAAACCTTTTCTCCAGTCACCAGGTTAGAATCTATTCACCTTCTAATCTGATTTGTTGTTTATAATCATATAACCTTATATCAAATGGATGTCAAAAGCGCGTTTCTGAATGGATATATTTCTGAAGAGGTATATGTATACCAACCTCCGGGTTTTGAAAGTACCAAGTTTCCACAACATGTTTTTAAACTTAAAAGGTCGTTGTATGGTCTGAAACAAGCTCCCAGAGCTTAGTATGATAGACTAAGTGCTTTTCTTTTAAAAAATAGTTTCTCAAGAGGCATGGTGGACATTATCCTTTCCTATAAAAACATCATAAGCGATCTAATGATATGCTAAATATATATGGATGGCATTATTTTTGGTTCTGCTAATTCGTCTGTTTCATAAGAGTTTTCTGAGCTAATGCAAGCTGAGTTTGAAATGAGCCTGATGCAAGAGTTAAAATACTTAATGGGAATACAAATAAATCAAACTCCAACAGCTACGTATATTCATCAAAGAAAATATATAAAATCTCTTCTAAAGATATTTGATATGTCAGATAGCAAGACAACAAAGACTCTTATGCACCCTACATGCATTCTGGAGAAAGATGAGGTAAGTACAAAGGTTTATCAGAATCTCTATCATGGTATGGTAGGCTCTCTTCTCTATCTGACTGCTTCTCGTCCAGATATTTTAGCCAGTGTATTTCTATGTGCTCTCTTTGAATTTGATCCAAGGGAAACTTACTTAACAATTGTTAAGAGAATCTTAAGAGAACATCTAACAATTGCTTGATGTATAAGAAAACATCAGAATACAAGTTGTCAGTTTCCTATGGTGCATACTATGCTGGAGATAAAATAGAATGTAAAAGCACTTCTGGAAACTGTATCTTTCTGGGTGACAATCTCATCTCCTGGTCAAGCAAGAGGCAACCAACTATTGAACTATGAACTGTTGAAGCATAATATGTATCAGCATCATTTTGTAGCACTCAGATGTTGTGGATGAAAAGTCAACTTGAAGATTTTCATATATATGAGAGTAACATTCCTATCTTTTGTGATAACACAGCTGCTATCTTCCTAAGTAAGAATCCTATTTTACACTCTAGAGCTAAACACATAGAAATCAAACATCATTTTATTAGAGAATATGTTCAGAAAATGATTCCCGTTTTAAAATTTATAGATACAGACCGTTAATGGGTTGATATCTTCACAAAACCCTTAGTTGAAGATGGATTTTAGTTCATTCAGAAACATTTAAAAATGAAATTTTGTCCAGAATGAAATCTTCCTTAAAATATGTGTTTTACTCATTTTGTGGAAAATGTGATTCTAACTATGTGCAAATAATTTATTTCTTTCATGATACTTCTACAAGTTAGAAGATGTCTTGATAAGAAATATCTCAAGTCAGAAACTTTTATTTCTATTGACTCGGAGAACATCAACTAGTATGTTTTCAAACGCATGGATATGATTTAAACTTATGTCAATTTAAATCATAATACAAAGTTTGAGTAACACCTCGAGCAGTGGGAAATATTTTTGAGATTAGATAAAATTTTCACATTTCACTCCTATTAGTTTTTATTTAAGGAAATATTGAGAAAATCTTTAGTTGAAAATAAATATTGTTAGCACGACCTATCTATTTTCCCGTTACTTTTGTCTTCTTGTTTTAATTTTCCCTGAAAATTGTCTTGGAAATGATGGGTGTCCTTTACTCTCTCTACCCTCTAGCTCAGATGTTAACTGCTTTGAGTGTTTCGAGTATGATTTCTTTCTAAAGGAAATCTATTATATTTTCATTCACGTATCTTCTTTTCCTATTTATATTCTCCCTTGGTATCATTTCTTTTTCTCACCCTTCATTGTGCCTCATTGTAAAATTATTCCAAAATTTGTTTTCTTCATGTATTAAAAAAATCTTCTATGGAAATGAGGATCTCTTAGAGATCATTAACGAAAAACGTCCAAATCTGATGGGTGTTAGTAGTAACTTTTCTCTTAGCATACATGTTCATGGATGGTATGGTTATGTTTCCATGCTTAATGGACCCATCCATCCAAACCTTGTAAAAGCGTTTTGGAAGTATGCCTCTGTTAGTAGTGATGGTAGCTACATCGGGTATAGTATCTATAGTTTTTCCCTTCTCATCACTCCTTCCTCTATTGTCGAGGCTATATGATATGCTCTAATGAGTATCCCTACAGAAAATTCTTGTCTCAGGTGCACCCCTGTTGAAAAAATCATTACCATTCATAATACCTCCTCCGGATACGGACCCACCAATCCATAAAAACTTCACCCCTGCTAAAAACTAGTTTCATCTTTTCTTGACAAACTTCTGACCATGAGGTGTTAACAAAGACTTTCTATATCATGATGACAGACTTCTCATTTTTTGTCTTCTCATCATGTTTCGATCAACCTGGCTCAAACTATCTTCAACTATCTGAAGGAGTCCGTGACTATCTCCAGAAACTAAAACAAGTCATTTATACCTTATGGAAGAGTTCTATTAGAATTATTCTATAAGGATGAGATAGTTAGAATAGTTCGAAGGGATAAGATTGGTCCAAATACTTCCCTTGTGGACGAAAGATATGAAGCCTTCGGAGCTTAGTTTTTAAATGGCTGTTGTCATGTTGTTGTTCTTTTTAATCTTTGTGTCTTATTTGTACTTTTCTCAATCATTAATGAAAGTTTCTTTGTTTTAAACTTGTTTGTTATTCTCTTTTTGGTTTGAGGTATTAGAGAAAGCATGCTAAATGTTTAAAACAACTGATGTTTATAACATATTCAATATGATTCTTTTTTATTATGACAAAAAGGGGGATAAAAATAGTGATGGTTTTGATACATATCTAATTCTCTAAATCTCATCGCTTACATGACATTCTAACATTATATATCTACAAAACTGTTTAGAATGCTTTTTCAGGAACATTGTATATCTGTGAACGAATCAAGTTCTAATAAAAAACTTCTAATGTTTCAAAGGTTCTAATAAATTAAGCTCTGATAAGCGAACTTTATGCTGAAATCAAACTCTGATAAGTTAACAATGCTCTGATATTCCTTAATCTCTAAAATTGTTATAAGTCTTAGACTCAAGGGGAGCTTGTCTATCTCAGAGGGAGTTTTTCTGTCTAAACTCTGATACTTTTTATGGTATAACCTTATAAAATTGTTCCATCAAAATACATGGTTTTGTCATCATCAAAAAGGGGGGGGGGGGGGGGGGGTTTAGAACACGATTTGGTTCTGTATATAATCTCTAGTTTTTATGATAATAATGCATATAGTTTATATGTAATAATTTTGTACTCTAATGTTTTATATGTAACAATTTTGTACTCTAATAGTTTCTTAAATGTTCTATGGAAAAAGATTTTCGTGTGCTTCTCAGAAAAGGTATTTTGCTTCCATATCAAAAGACAAGACTTGTTTCTAGAAAAGGATTTTTATGTGTTTCTCAGATAAGCTTTTGCTTTCAGCTCAGAAGACAAGATTTGTTTCTAGAAAAGGATTTTTGTGTGCTTCTCAGATAAGCTTTTGTTTCCACCTCTAAAGATAGGGTTTTGTCTCTGAAGACTCCGATACTCTTGGAACTCTCATCTAACGTGATCTCTTTTGGACTCAATCGTTGCTTCAAATCAGAAGTATTGCATTAGAAGATAAATATCAATAAACTTGCACTAGAATAAATAGTACAACAATACAATACATATCCCACTATGGTGAAAATGTATGTATGATCAAAGATTTATTGTGCACTTGTCTCTCACTATCTCATGCTACTGTTATGGCAGCTGGCAATGAAAGTGAAGTTTTGTCCTTCCCAACAGTCTACTTTTTGAAGCATATATAAAGGGGTGACTATTTCGTTGAAGATTAACGAATCATCAACGAATTGAAAAATAAAGTTACAACACAATTGAAAAAGAAGAGTTACTGTGCAAAGTTATTTATGTGAGAAATATTCTTTCAATAGAAAATCAAAACACAAAGAGTTTTTGCTCATTTTTGTGGTAACATTTGTTCTCAATTGAAACACAAAGAGTTGTTGCTCATTTTTGTGTTAACATTTGTTCTCAATCAAAACACATAGAGTTGTTGCTCATTGTTGTGTTAAATTTGCTTTTCTAGAAGGACTATTGTAAACACTTTCTATTGTAAATCTTTTGAGATTTATTTTTTTTCCTCAAGTGAATAGTGATTGTTGTAATAACCGGTTGAAAATTATAGAATTACCACTATTAATTTTTATCATAAGGAAGAGAATATAATGGATAACCCTAATTTGATAAGAGATTCTAAGTTGTTGACTTGTTTTAGAAGAATGGAAGATGTTAGGCACCCCTCATCTACCTTATTCACAAGGATTCTAGAGTTTAGATTAAAGATTTAGGAATAGGGTTTTAATTTTTTAGTTAGGGGAACTCGCCTTAGTTTTTAAGCCGCGTGCCTACGTATCCTCTTATGAGAAATCAGAGTTTCAATTCATAGTTCATAGGTGTTTGGTTAGTGTTTTTTATGAGATTGCATAGAATTACTTTCGAATCATCCTTGAACCTTGTCCGAGTTTGAAAAATGAGTGACCGTAGACGCAATTAGTAGTTAATTTTTAAAGTAATTCTATTTAATTTTTTTTCCAAAATAATTTTGTAGTTTTGTTAAGTTAGTAGAAAAAATGATTTTTGATCGTTGGTTAGCTATTTTGAATTACAATTTGATTAGAGAGTATGGTAGGACACAAAGCGGGGGGAGGGGGGTCTGATAAAGTCGCTTTATCACGTGGTCGAATATTGGCCATGTGTCGCTCATCATGAAGGATGCGGAGGGAGCGTTTAGTGAGTTGTATGGATTTTAATGTTTGAATGTTGCACAGTTAATTAATAAGGCGTTGAACCAATCAAAGAATATGGCGAATGTGTATCCACCAATCCTGTTACTTGTAAAAATATTAGAATTAAATTATTTGTGGAAAGAGTTTAATTAGTATGCATGAGTTTATTTGAATTTAATCGAAAGAATTTAAAATGTATGTAACCAATTAAATTTAAGTAATTCTAATTAACCTTGATCTACTAATCTAAATTATTTCATTAATATTAAAAAGATAAATTTTATGTTTAGTTGTGTTTTCATTATTATTGTTTTTTTATTTAGTTGTCTCTTTAGCAAGTTAATTAGATATATTAAATAATTTACCTTAGATAAAAACAACTTAAGCTAATTATACTACAAGCAATAAATATGACGTTTATTTCTATTATAAAAATAAATTAAAAAAGTCTAATTATCTATATTTGTCTATATGTTTAATTTTTTTTTTTTGTATTTTATTGCTATAAAGAAAAAAGACTAAATTAATTAGAAACTTAAGTAAATAAACTAAATAAAGCAAATGGAATTAGGAGTGCTAATTGATAATTAGAGTGTGGAGAATAAAGACCAAAAGCCCAAATTTAATAAACTTTAACTAAAAATTTTGAGTAGAATAATTAACAAAATAAATAATTAAATTAAATTGATTAAAAAAACAAGAAAAGAAAACCTGCTGGGAGAGTGAGAACATGCCGCCCTACTTTATGGATAGAGATCTTTGGCCTTGTATGTCTCTTTCTCTTATTCAAAAGCACTTCTTCTTCCTTACTGTAAAAAAAATCTTTTTCTTCTTTTTGCTACTTCTCAATTTTCTCCCTCTCTCCAACTTTTCTGTCCTTAATTTCCATCACGAACAAAGAAAAACCAAAGCAGTCCATAATATATGCATAGAGAAATTTGAAACAAATGCAAACCAATGACGATTGGGCTGGGTGGCAGATGTGATGAAGATGTTATTTGATGATATTGTTTTGAATTTGTTTCTTGGAGTTTTTGTTCAGAAATCATAGAATAAATCAAAAGTAAAAGAAAGATTGAGATTGTAAAATCGTTGATTTTTGGATGAAAAATCATGTTGGACAATAGTCTTATTTATAGACTTAGAATTAAGTTAAAAAAACTTAGAAAGTAAGTTACCAAAAAATCAAGAGAAACTCAAAGTCTGATTCTAAAAAAACAAAGAAAATTAGTAACAAAAAATAGAAAAAGAAAATGTTAAAAGTATAACACAAGAGTTTCAAACCCACGACCCCATATTTGTAAACTTCATGTCTTAACAATTGTGTTATGTTACTCATTTGAAATAAAAAATCCAATTGAAAGTATATGAAAGTGAACAAGTATTTGCTATTTAAAATACAAATAATTTGAAATAAACTATTAAACATTTTTAAATGAGAGAAATAAATTATTGTTAAAATGTTAGTAAAATTGAACCAAAGAATATTATAAAAACCAATGTTGAAAATATTTTTTACTGTAGAAATAAAAGGGGGACAAATTTGGGGTATGACAATAGTCTATATACTTGAGAGATGGATAAAGTGTTTTTCTTAACTCTTAGACGTATGTTTGTAATCTTTCAAGATTAGTGGATTAAGTCCTTTTTGAAGGCAAAATCACCTTGATGTGTGGACAAGAGTAGTCTTATTTAAGGTGACTTGTATAAATTGATTGTGTCTCTTTTCTTTCTTAGCTTGTCTATCTTGATTGTTTGTGTAAAGTATTTCTAAGCAAAAAAGTTTTTGAAAATCCAATTCAAACTCCCTTTCTTGTGTTTTTCTCAACCTTTAGCATTTGCCTACATCTAAAAATAAATAACATGTTAGTGAAAATTGGAAAGCAATCAAATTTATAATTATTGTGAAAACGACGCTGGAATCAAAGTATAATCGGTTTCTTGATTAGCAAGAAACTCACAAGGGTACAAAAAAGGGGGAAGTAATAAGAACACAATGAAATTGATTATTAACTTCTATTTTTTACATTCTCTTTGAAATAAGATTACAACTGTTACAGAATAATAAATAACTTTTCTAACTCTAATTAGGATTTGTATTGTACAATGAATAGAGACTAGTATGTTATTTATAAGAAAACTAACACACTAAACTAATGGGATTTTACACACAGATCCATTACAAGCGAACTTACAGGACAAGATAACTTAAACAATTGGGCATAGCAAACATGCCCATTCAACATGCTAATAATCCTAGCATTTCGACTACTGCATACTTGAGCATACTTCGACTACAACATTGCAGGTCTTCAACCACAACATGTGAACAGGCTTCGACGGTATTTCTAAGATCTTGTCGAATTGTCAAATCAAGAAGCTACCCTTCGACCATAGCAGAGTTTAATCTAATATCTAATAAATCTCCACCTTGGAATAAACTTTATAACATCAAAGTAACAAATTAGCTTTCTTCTTGCAACTATATCAATTGCATACAGTGGAAAACTTGCAACTTGCCAATGTCTTGGTGATTATATGAGCAGCATTATGATCTGTCGAAACTTTCAGCACTTGGACTTCTCCACACTCGATTACCCCTCTGATGAAATGCAACCTAACATCAATGTGCTTGGTTTGCTCATGATAGGAAGAATTCTTCGACAAGTGTATTTCACTTTTACTATCACATTTAACAGTGATAACTCAGACTTGAAGTTTCAGCTCCTTAGTAAAACCATCAAGCGACAATGCTTCTTTCACAGCTTCAGTGAGAGCAATATTTTCTGCTTCAGTGGTTGATAAGGCGGTAACCTTCTGAAGTGTATCTTTCCAACTGATTGTTGTGCCAAACATAATGAACACATATCCAGAAATAGATTTTCTAGAATCCATACAATCTGCATAATCAGAGTCAACATATCCTTCAATTACTGCTTTACTATCTCCACCACAGGCTCCACCATAAATTAGGACTTTGTTCAGAGACCCATTTATGTATCGTATAATCCACTTCAATGATTGCCAGCGATCCTTTCCAGGATTCACCATGTACTTTCTTACAAGACTTACTGCATATGTTATGTCGGGTCTAGTACAAGCCATAGAATACATCAAAGAACCTATTATGTTAGCATATGGGATTCTATTCATATAAGTTCTTTTGACCTCAGTAATGGGAAATTGATCTATACTAATCTTGAATTGAGGGTTTGTTGGAGTCACAACATGCTTTGAATTCGAAAAACCAAATTCTTCGAAAATCTTTCGTAGGTATGTCTTTTGAGATAAGCACAATTTCGACTATATTCTATCTCTTCGGATGTCAATCCTAAGAATCCTGGATGCAGCTCCCAGATCCTTCATGTCGAACTCCTTGTTGAGTTCAGCATTCACCTTCATTATATCCTCAATATTGTTGCTTTCTATGAGAATATTATTCACACAAAGAAAAAAATTACAAATGAATTTCCAGGTCAAAATCTGAAGTAAACACAATGGCCAAACTGACTTCTAATGAAATCTATGTGTGCCATGAACTTGTCGAATCTCCTATTACACTATCAAGGAGATTGTTTCAGACCATATAATGACATGTTCAACTTGCACACATAATCTTCCTTTTCCCTTTTTGCATTTCCTTCAGTTTGCTTCATCAGGATTATTTCGTCTAGATCTCCTATAAGAAAGCAGTCTTCACATCCATCTGTTTTAGTTCTAGGTCGAATTATGCCACCATGGCAAGTAACATTTGAATGGACATGTGCTTCACAACATGAGAAAATACATCATTGAAGTCGACACCTTCTTTCTAAGTGAAACCCCTTGCGACCAATCTTGCCATGTATCTTTTCGATGTAACTTATTCGATACCTTCCTTAACTTTCAAAACCCACTTACAACTGACTAACTTGGATCCAACGGGTTTCTTGATCAGTTCCCAAGTGCAGTTATCATGGATATATTTCATCTCATTATCAATGGCCTTCAGCCATTCAGTCTTATTTCAACTCCTTATGACTTCCTTATAGTCTCTAGGTTCTTCATCTAGAACCTCACTTGCAGAGATTAAGGCATAAGATATGATATCTGCATACTCAAGTCTCTGAGGTGGATTGATGACCCTTCTCAGCCTATCTCTTTCCAATAGGTAGTCATCGACAGATTCCTCAACGACCTCAGTATCTTCAGCATCTTGTGCTTCTTCTTCGACTTGTTCTAGGATACGTAATTCAACATCGACATGCTCCACCTCAGAGCTCTTCATATATCTCTTCATTTAGACCAACGTCATTAGTTTTCTTGAAAGTTATCTTAGATTCATTGAAAACTATATCTCGACTAGTGATACACCTTGAATGACCTGGCTATAGGCACCATAACCTATAAGTTTTGACACCTTTTAGGTGTCATAGGCTACACAGAGCTCTAGGTTCGACCTTGTCTTGCCTAATATGAGCATAGGCACACAGCCAAATACTTTAAGTTTATCTAGATCTGGTGGATGTCCCGATCAAACTTCTTTAGATGTCTTCATATCTAACACAATCGAAGGACATATGTTTATTAGATATGTTGTTGTCGAAACAACCTCTGCCCAAAACACCTTCTTTAATCTAGCACTAGTCAACATGCATCTAACTCTTTCTAAAATGGTTCAATTAAACCTCTCAGTCATACCATTTTGTTGGGGAGTACCTATAGTAGTTCTGTGTCTTGCAATACCAGAGGCTGCACAAAAACTGTGAAACACTTTATTTCAAAATTCAAGGCCATTGTCGATTCTCAACCTCTTGACCTTTCTGTCAGTCTGATTTTCGATCAGAGTCTTCCAACTTTTGAAATTCTCAAAATTTCATCCTTAGTCTTCCGGATTAATATCCACAACTTTCTGGAATAACCATCAACTATGGATAGAAAATACCTTGCTCCTGAATGTGATGGACACCTTACAGGACCCCAAAGATCAGCATGAATGTAATCAAGGGATGCATGTTTTCTTTGTTTGCCTTTATTGAACTTCACTTTGTAAGATTTCCAACTACACAAGGTTCACAAAACTTTGGCTTTTTGACTTTGTCTCCACCAAGCATATTTTGTCTCATGTGCCAAATTTATGTCTTCTACAAATGTTTCATGGATTCAACATTTGCAGAACCACTTACAACTTCAGCCTTAAGGGTATGCAAACCTTGTTTCTTCACGCCTATCAAGACTTCCTCTGAACCCTTCATGACTCTTAGGATATTTTTCTCTCATTGGAAAACATATCCTTTCTTGTCGAACTCACCAAGAGAAATCAAATTTCTTTTCAAATTAGGTACATACCTGACTTCAGCTAACAACATTATTGACTCATCATGGAACTTGAATCTCATAGATCCAACACCTGCATTCTTTCAAGCTTTGTTGTTTCCCAGCAATACAGATCCACCATCTTGATCACATAGTTCCTCGAATAAGTATTTTTTTTATTCATGTGCCAAGTACAACCTGAATCCATAATCTACTCTTTACTTGAGTTGCCTCTTGAAACCACAAGAATACCATATGAGTCGAAATCATCTTGAAAAATGGTTGCATTGTCATTATTCTTACCTCCATGATCTTTCAGGAGTTCAGGGCACACTTTTCTTGTATTACCCTCCTTCTTACAATGATAACATGGAATCCAAGATGCCTCATCACTATAAGACTTATGCTGACTTTTACCCTTTTTCTTGTCTAACTTTCCATCTTTCTTTATGAATATCACCTTAATCGAAAGACCTTCAGCAGTCGAAGATGTCTTGTGCTCCATTCGTTCATTCAAATCCTTAGAGTACAAGGATGATTGAACTTCTTCAATGGTCAACAAATCTCTTTCATACAAGAGGATTTCTTTGAAGTGAGCATGTGTTCTAGGCAAAGCACATAACAATAATATCGCTTGATCTTCATCCTCAATTTTAACATCGATATTTTCAATATCAAGAATCATCTTGTTGAACATATCCAACTGCTCAAACAAGACTTAACCTTCACTCATCATGAATGAATACAAAGCTTGCTTCAGGTAGAGGCGACTAACCAACGATTTGGCCATCTACAAATTTTTGAGTTTCTCCCATAGACCCGATGCCGTTGTCTACTTCAAAACCTATCAAAGAACCTTATCACCAAAGTTCAATAATATGGCAATTTGGGATTTCTCTACCATATCCATTTTTTTCTTTATCCTTTAACGCATCGTCCATGGTTGTGGGTCCATTCAACGCTTCTAAATAATCCTGTTGAACCAGTAGGACTTTCATCTTCAAGCGCCACAGACCAAAATCATTCACTTTGGTGAACTTTTTAATCTCATACTTTGTTGACGACATCTTCTCCATGCTCACCGCACTAACTTATTCTGAAAAATGATGTTAGAATCAAAGTATAATCAGTTTCTTGATTGATAAGAAACTCACAAGGGTTGAGAAAAAGGGGGAAGTAAGAAGAACACAATGAAATTGATTATTTACTGTTATTCTTTACTTTCTCTTCGAAACAAGATTACAAGTGTTACATAATAACAAATAATCTCTCTCACCCTAATTGAGGTTTACATTGTGCAATGATGAGAGAATAATATACTATTTATAAGAAAACTAACACACTAAACTAATGTGATTTTATACATAGACCCATTACAAGCTAACTTAGGGAACAAGCTAACTTAGACAATTGGGCATAACAAATAAGCTCAATTCAACATGCTAATAATTCTAGCATTTCAACTACTGCATACTTGAGCATACTTCGACTACAATATTGTAGGTCTTCGACCACAACATGTGAATAGAATTTGACGACATGCTAAGATCCTGTCAAATTGTCGAGTCAAGAAACTATCCTTCGACCATACCAGAGTTTGATCCAATATCTCACAAAGGTTTGGCAAATTTCCATCAAATAAATGAAGTTTGAGCGATTACAAAGACAATCGAGTTTTTCTCTAGTGGACTTGGACATACAAAGGTTGTGGATGTGTTAGATTGAAGCAATGATCAATAGAATCAAACAATTGTTGATTTTACTCATGTTACTTGTTTGCAACCTCACTAAATAAATTTGATATTGGTACAAGCTAAATTCTGAGGAGATAACACATGTGTGGGTCAAGAAAGGGAGAAATATCGTGAAAGATGAAAGAGTAAATCAAAGTGAGACACCATGTACCCTTCGTAGTTGGGGGAAATCAAACACTACTTGCGTATTCAACTGGGCAACACAAAATTTTATAAAACGCATTATTTTTACATTCAATACATATAATCAATCAAACAAATTTTTTAGACATTTATATCATTTTATCGTTGTTCTTTACTTTAATTTTTACATTTTTTTTAATATAGTAGCTCAAAACAACATCTTATTTGTAGTTAAGACTCTTTAGAAGAATAAAAAAAAAACATATAACCGAGAAACATAGTTCATTTCTCAACACAATCGTTTAAAAAAAAAAGAATCACATTTAAGAGATATGGTCAATACATCGGCTAACTTCTAAGAACAACAAAAATACCTAATCAAACAAATTTAGAACTTATAAAAACTCAGTGAAGTATTTGAATAATTGGAAATTGAATTTTACTTACGATTCCATGTCTTCTCAAATGATAGCCGCAGAGATATGTAACATGTTGGAAAGTACTTTAAATTTGCAATTTCTAATTTCTCCACATGTAATACTTGAGTTTCTTGTCACTAGCTATTTGAACATAAAAAATGTAATTGAAAGCTTCAAAGAAGAAAAGTTAAAGTTGATGGGATGAGAATCTTGACTTCACCCAGATTTTCTAATGATGTAAAAGTGAAGAGGCCAGGTCCAATAAGGGACTTGAATAAGTTAAAAGGTCCAAGTCTTTTTCATTTCTAAAGGTCTATAGTAACATTCGAATTGAAACCCCAATACTAGGGTCATTGCAATAAACCAGGACACCTTTGTTTACTTTGTCAGTGTACTTTGCATTCAATAAAAGCTAAAAAACATGATGAGATACATGAAAGTAATTTTCCTAATTCAAGCACTCAATTTAGGAGAAAGGTTGCAAATTAACAAACCTTGTGTACTTTGACCATCAATAATACATATAAACTAAAATTTAGTTTCCTAATATAACAAATTGAAGGCATGATTGGAAAGTACTATTGCTTTTTTTTTTCTAGATTCTATACTTCAGATAGTCGGTTTGGGTTGGATGATGATAATGATTGTAAATCATAGTCCACTTGTCATGATAGTGGCACAAAAATGAGGGACAGTGAATTCACGCTCACTTTAGTTTTAGTGCTTATTATTGCGGTGACCATCCTAGATATTGTCCATATGGTGGAAAACAAAGGCTAAATCGCACTCTCAAGTAGTTCATCAAATGAATTTAAAGAGATTTGCAAATTGTCCTCTGCTAAACAATTTACTTCTCATGTCTAAGAATAATGGATTCTTTTATTAGACCATTGCTCATTATTGATGGGCAATTATAAAATATTCTTGAAATTCAAGTGCTATGGGTTAAAGTCTTATATTGATTAGAAATAGAGTAAATATTTCATATATACGAGAATAGATTCAAATTCTCATTGCCTTAGGTTTTGGGTGAATATGTGTCAATATTTTTTGATTTTTGAATGTTTAACTCATTGATATTTTAGGCGTTCTCTAGACTCTCTAATAATTGGTATTAACTGACGATTAACTCTAGTGCAAAAAACGAAGTAACAAGGTTCATCGGGGCAGGTAATTTTGAATTATGAAAAATGATAGTCAAGGATCTATGTTATGCTCGTTACTAGGTTATGATCACTTGGTGACAACTCTTATCCACGAGAAAGACACAATCAGTCTCGATGTGATTACGACTACACTTTTGTCTCATTCTCAAAAGTTTTTGTATGTGAAATGTGCTCAAGATCATGGGTGGATCAATGGTAATGGAGATTCTAGAAAGAATAGGTCTACATCCAAGAATAAAAAAATAGTCGAGTGTTATAGTTGCAAACATATTGGTCATTAGAAGAGGGAATGTCCAAATACAAAGTAAGGTTCATCTATGTTGTACCCCAAAATTTAGCCTCTCATTTATCAAGACTTTTCACACAAGACTTCTTTGACTCAAGACAAGATTAGGGTTTGGTCAGCTCAAGACATCTCATCTTGCATTGATACCCCAAAATTAGGCTTTGAGTTTGCACAAGGATTTTTGGACCATCAATGCTTCATGTGACCTTCATACATCATTTTGGATCCCTAAGACTGTTCATGTTAAGTTTCAAGCCTTGAACCACATTTTTGATCAGTCAATTAGACATTTGACCTAAAAATCAGCTTTATTGGGGAAAAAGTCAACCATGGCCAATTTATAGTCAAACTTCATAATTTTTTATCCACATCAACATTTTAAACTCATATGTACCATTTGATCAAGTTTGGATCACAACTCCTCAAGAAATTTGATCAAATCATCAAAAGGGCAAAATGGTCAAAATTATGGTTTTGACTGAGAAAGGGCAATTTCTGATTTTTAACTTAGCCAATGACCAATTGAGTTCAAACATAATTTCAAGGGTTCAATGGCATCATCTTGACCTAATTACATGGTTCAAAGGACCTCAAGTTCATTGGATTGACAGATGAATTTTGCAGTCAACTAATCAAAAGTCAACTGTACACTAAAAAGTCAAACTTTGACTTTTTGGTCAAAATCAAGTTCCAAGGGTCATGATTCATCAAAATATGTCAAAATGTGAAACTTGTTCACCAAGAAACTCAAAATTGAAAATTAGGGTTTTAATTTGAAAATTTTCATAACTTAGAATTTTTCTAAGTATAAAAATTTTCTGATTTTTTCCCAACTTTCCACCACTTTTTCACCATGATGCATTTTGATTCAAAGAAAACTTCTAACATGAAAGTTGTAGTCCTCCATGAAATCTACACATTTTCTTCACAAACTTTTTCCAAAAGATGCTTGGATCTCAAGTTATGAATTTATGGACATAGGGCCATGAACTAAATAACTTAGTGAAATTTTGCCCTAATTTAGGCAGGTTTTGGACCCAACTTCATGGACATTTTTCACCTAGTTACAAGAGGAATCTCAAATTTCATTTCAAATATGGATTATATATCACATTGCAAGATTTCCAAAATGTCCAAGAACTCTCCAAGATCATTTTTGAGTAGGGAGAATCGAAGAAGGGAAGTTGGCATTTTATCACTTTTGATCAAGCCATTTTTACAAAGCATCAAGTTGAAAATCAGATCTATGATGGTTGTATCTTGCTTTACATGTCCTAAACTTGCTTTACACTCCATAATTAAATGCAAACTCAGTTGAAAAAGGCTTTATCTTTGCTTTTGAAGCTTTGTACAAGGTGTATTTCCATTTTTGGCATAAAGTTTACAATGCCATTTTCATAAAGAGAAGCTTTTGCAACATTGTCAATCTTGAGCATTGAACCTGTCCCTTTGGTATATACAAACTACACATCTCTCAAGCAAATTGTACAAGCTCTTTGCAGCTCTCAAGAAAGCAAGGACAAGCATGTAGCATTGGTCTTGTCACTTTACTTCAAAAGCAAGAAAGTTGGTAAAAAGGTCCAAAGCTTGCACAACTAGGAAGGGCTGACTTTGGATCACTTCTCTACATATTTGCAAACTGGTCACAATGCATAGTACGCTTGGTTTTGACTTGTAACACTCTGAAATTCAAAAACTCCACAAAACTGTCCAAAAACTCAGTTTCTGCAAAACCATAGCCAACACTCATTTGACTCATGCGTTTTGTGTTTAAACATTTGAAACATTTCATACACTTCATACAAAAGCAATCCAAGCCATCACCCTGGTTCTGTAACCCCTGTTTCAGCATCCACCATTTTCACTTTGGAAGCTTGCAACTTGACTTGTGTAGAGAGTTCCAGCCATCCTCAAAGCAAGATAAGCATTGGAATAACTTCAGGGAAGTTCAAGGAAGCTCAAATAATCCTCAGGCCTCCATTAAAGTCCCTACATTGCTCTACTCGAATCCAACTGGAGGAGGTATTTTCTTTAACTCTATCTCTCTGAATAGGCATCTTCAATCCACGATTTATGAAGAAACAATGTAGTCCATGTCATAATGAAACTGTACATATCCATACTTTTCATTTATATTAACTATGCTGAGAGAATTTGAAGATTGAAAATTCTGGAAAAGTTAGGTCACGAATTAGGGCTACCAAAATTCTCTCTGATCTTTAAGACTTATATCACATAATTTATATGGTTAGAATCGTGAGCTTAAATGCCACATTTTTCATGTTATGAGTTTTTGTTTTTGTGCAAGCATAAGAGAGATACAGATTTGAACATGAAGCGCGTGCATGGAAGTTGACCAAGGACAGGGACGAAGTGTTCAGGGCTTTTTGGCGCCTTGGGCTTTTTGGTTTTGCTATTTGCACCCCCTGACTTATTATTTGCACCCCTGACTAGCTTTTTATATTTTTCATATTTTTTCATATTTTTATATTTATTGCTTTTGATTATTTTTTCTGAACAATAAAAAATCCTAAAAATAATCTCTTTATTTTTTGCAATTTTATTTTATTTTATTTATTATATTTTGCATAAAAAAATAGTTTATTATGTTAAATAGATTTTATTTTCTTAAATAACTTGTAAATATATTTAAAAATACTTAATATTTTTATTATACTATTTATACTCATAAATACTTATTTTTATACATATTTAATATTTATATATAATATTATTTATTATTTTCTTATACAAAAATGTACAAATTAATTATATGAAACATTATTTTCTTTTAATTAAAAAAAACTAGGGTTTCATCCCTTCCAAAAATAAATTATTTATTTTTCCTTATTTTTTAGGGTTTAAGTTAAATTATTTTCTCATACAAAAATAAAACACAAAAACATTTTTTAACATACACATTTTGCACTGCATTTTAAATATTTGTCTTATTTATTTAATTCGCGCAATATTCAATTTGATTGTAATAATATACTTAGGTTTATATTTGTGCAAAATCCCCATTCAAAACTTGTATCCCCCCTCCCATAATAATTGTTGTAATAACTTAGTTTATTTTACGCAATTTATCGCTTTATATACTATGCTTAGTAATTAGGGTTTGCATGACAAGAACAAAAACAAAGCAAAAATAGAAAACCCTAAATACAAGACAAAAGCATGAAAATGATACACTTTACACACAAGTACCCTTAGGGTTTCTCCCACTTGGTTGCCTAAATTTAAATGGCCATGTTACGCACGCGAAGTATCTTGGCAAAACAAAACAAATATAAGATCATGGACCCTCGATGACGCTATTCAAGGTTGCCTAAAACAAAATGATCTTGGTCCCTCAAAAATTGCTAAGATACTTGGTAACCTTGCTATCATGGTCATACGATGACCCACGCCCGTCCCGTTTACATCCAAAGATAGGGTTGCTTACCAAATCAATGGTAAGTCAACAATGTCAAAGGAATAAAAATGCACAAGAAAGACATTTGAGTAGGTAGATAGCTTCTAGTTACTTGTTCCATTTCAAAACAATCCTTACTATTTTCAAAAACAAACACACACACATTTCAAAACATCTTACAAAACATTGAAAACATTTTCAAAAGACAAACATCTTTGTATACATTCTTACGAACGAGAATCATTACAAAGATTGCCTAAACGAATGGCCTCTTTTACAAAACTACTTTCAAAATCACATCAAACACCATTTCAAACAAAGCAAAGCAAGTGATCTAAACAAGTAACTAAGAGCCCATGGAAAACCATGGATGAAAAGGGTGCTAGCACCTTCCCTTTTCATAATCTACCCTCCGAACTCAAGAAAACATCTCAAAGGTCTTTCCTGTGCTTTTTCACCTTTCATTTCGGATAAAATAAAAGTCGGTGGTGACTCTTGCTAACCACAACATTTGCGATCAAATGCAAAACCTTCAAGTCAGTTCTTCCATCGTATCACAGAACTGGCGACTCTGCTGGGGAATTTTCTAAAAGTGGGGTTACCTTAGGGTTTAGATCACATTTACTTGCTTACATTGTTTGACTTATTTGCTTTACATTATGGTTCTTTGTTTGGGTTTGAATCCTCCACCCGGATTTAGGAAACATTATAGGTAAATAGCAATACATTGTGGAAACTGTGCGGTGTATATCGACATGGTCTAAGCAATAGCTATATTAGTGTGACATATTTGTGGGTACCGGTAGCCTTTTAGTCAATCAAAGAGAATACGGGGCCGCTTAGTGATGTCATGAAGCACTAATGAACTTTTAGAACCTTTACTTGACCAACTTGGCCTTTTAGGATGTAGTGAGATGACCGACTTTGATGTAGTCCGAAGTTGGTAGATACTCGATACTACACTCATTGAGGGTTGGTTTCTTGGAATATTTCGGTCGCCAGTAAAGAGGCTTGAACTGAAACAATGAACAAGGAAACAATCCAGTGATATTGAGCTCCTTAGAACCCGGTTACTATTGCTAGGACAAGTTGAGCCAACTAAAATTCAAGAGGGTACTTACCTATGAAACCCCATGCAAGCCTAAACTAGGAACTTGTTTGATTTGTTTGTACATATATACTTGTGCATAACATCATGGACATCATGAGCATCATATGCATTCACTAACCATTTCAAGGATTTTTGAGATTCATCTTTGTTCTTGTTTTGTAGGTTATGGATTCACTTCGCAGGAAAACTATCCAAATCAACCTTGTAAGAATTCCTCCACAACTCAAGGAGCTAGCTTCAAGGATCCCTGAGAATTCTCCATTCACCGAGAGACATGGTCATCTACTCAACTTGGTCACTTCCAATACAGAGGAGGATATGGTGAAGGTTCTCTTCCAGTTCTTTGACCCTTTGCATCATTGCTTCACATTTCCTGACTATCAACTTGTGCTCACTTTGGAAGAATTCTATCAACTTCTGAAGATTCCTATTATCAATCAAATACCTTTCAACGGTACAGAAAGAGATCCAAAGCCAGAAGAGATTGCTCAAGCCCTGCACTTGCACTCATCTGATGTCACAACTCATTGGGAAACTAGAAGTGGTGTCAAAGGCTTCTTGTCAAACTTTATGTTTGAGAAGGCCCAAAGCTGTTGGAATTCCCTAGAATTGCAAGATTTTGAGGATATTATAGCTCTTCTCATCTATGGGATGGTATTGTTCCCTAATCCTGACCAACTCATAGATGTAAGTGCTGTCAAAATCTTCATGACTCGCAACCCGGTGCCTATATTTCTTGCGGATATCCTGCACTCTTTTCACACTCGTACAATGAGGAAAAGAGGTGTTCTTATGTGTTGCACTCCTCTCCTAGCAAGATGGTTTATTTCTCATCTTCCCCAATCAGTCTTGAAGAATGAGCAAGATTTGAGGTGGTCACAAAGGTTAATGACACTTAACCATTCAGATATTCATTGGTGTTCTCGATCCAACGAGAATGTTATTATCGTTGACCATTGTGGGGAATTCCCTAATGTCCCTCTACTTGGAATTAGGGGAGGCATCACCTATAACCCGCGCTTAGCTCTAAGACAGTTTGGTTATGCCCGAAGGGATGGCCCATATGATATGCTGATTCAAGGATTGGTTTTCGACTACGACAATGACGATCAAGGACATCGTCAGAGATTCATCCAAGCTTGGAGGATGCCAAACAAGGTGGATAGCAAGACTTTAGGACACAAGAATTTCATCCCTCTTGAGCCTTACCTCAAGTGGGTATGAACCCATGCTCAAAGTCTTATGATGCCTTATCCCTCCATTCTCCCAGTGATTATAGAGCCTGTTAAGGAAGGAGAAGTTCTATACACTATCCTACATCCTGACATGCCGACATCACTCTAAGATCTACAAAGGGATTGGATACAGCTCAATGGAGAGCGTAATACTTTCGAAGCCCAATTCTACGCAAGCGAGAAGAAGGTTTTGGAACTCACTCGGCTACTTCATGAAGAGCAGACTCTCAATACCTACATTTCACCAAAGAGGATGCGCAACGTCTTTTTACCTTAGAATTCTGTATTATTTTGCCCAAGGGGCATTGATGTACTCAAATTCTATTTTATTAATATGACGTGTGTTTCTTTTTGTTTAAAACAAATTTGAATTTTCAAATCCTTGAAAAAATTGCATGAATACATATCATTCATCATAAGCATAAACAGGTCTTTGTAACAAGTTTCCTCATCTCTCTACTGTTTATTTCAGTACGATGGATCTCGAACAAACGGTCAAAGATCTGCAAGCTCAGAACTCACAATTTCAAAAGTTACTCATGACCTTAGCCAAGGGGCAAGAGGAGCTGAAGACTCTGCTAGAAAAAGAAAAAGAAAAAAAGAAGAAGAAGCCAGTTGGTGTTGTAATCATGGGCAAAAGGTTTCAGGGACAAGCCAGAAGGACCTTAGATTTTCCAACAACATCTGATGAAGGGGGAAGAAAAGGAAAAGGAACGACAGTACCATCAGATTCTGAAGAATAAGAAGAGGAAGAGGAGGACTACTCTGAACAACAATATCCTCCGGCTGATGACAAGTACAAACACCTTGAAGAGCGACTAAGCGCTATGGAAATCCAGAGAGTACCAGGGCTAGATTTTGAGGAGTTAGGGCTGGTGTCAGGAATTATAATCCCGCCAAAGTTTAAATTACCACTATTTGCCAAGTATGATGGGGTGTCTTTCCCTAAAATGCACCTCAGATCATATGTTAGGAAGATTCAACCGCATTCTGCCAACAAAGACTTATGGGTCCACTTTTTCCAAGATAGTTTATCAGGAACACAACTTGATTGGTTCTACCAATTAGAAAGGGCTGACGTCCACAATTGGGAAGACCTAGTAGCAGCTTTCTATAAACAATATCAATACAATACCGACTTGGAACCTACTCGTACTCAGCTTCAGAGTATGGCCATGGTTTCCAATGAGGGCTTTAAAGATTATGCCCAAAAGTGGAGAGATCTAGCCGGAAGGGTGCAACCCCCTCTATCTGAGAGGGAGTTGGTGGACATGTTCTTGGGAACTCTATCAGGTCCTTTCTTCAATCATCTGATTGGGAGTTCTTCTGCAGGGTTTATTGAATTGATTTTAATCGGCGAAAGAGTGGAGGCTGGTATAAGAAGTGGGAAAATTCAAAAGGACGCATCTGCCTCAACAGCTGTGAAAAAACCCTTCACTGGTAGGAAGGAAGTATTTGCCGTCTATTCACAGAGGAATCAGGGAAGAACCAAGCGCCGACCAACGGTGGGGGCCGTTATGATTCCAAAGCCTGCATCAGACCAGCCGAAAAATAACCAGCAAAGGGTAGAAAGGCCAGTTCGGCAATTTACCAAGATTAACATGACTCCAGCTCAAGTTCTACCATATCTCCTAAAGTTGAATCTGGCCACTTTAAAAGAGGCCCCAAAAAATCCCAATACTGTGTCTCCACATTACCATCCGAACGCCAGATGCGCGTACCATTCTAAAAGTCCAGGGCACGACACCAACAACTGTTGGGCTCTGAAGAACAAAATTCAGGACCCAATAGATGCAAAGGAAGTTGAGTTTGAAGCGCCTGAGAAACCAAATGTTATTTCCGCTCCAATGCCTAGGCATGGTCACAATGCCAACGCTATTGAAGAAGATTTATTTGTTTCTACCGCAGATGAACTGTTAACTCCGCTCCCGATTATTAAGTTGAATTTGTTGAAAGCTGGTATTTTCCCAGGTTGTGACCAAGACTGCCATGTTTGCCTGTACTCATCATTTGACTGCCCTCTGTTGAAGAAAGGTATCCAACGACTGATGGATAACCAAGAAATTCTGTTCGAGAATGCTCCTGTTTTACCCGTTCCAGTTAAAGAAGTTTCTATAATAACCATCTACACCAATCGTTCTAGGGACCCTAAAAGACCCGTTAGGATTACACCTGCTCCAAAGACTACTCTGCTTAAGATGACAATGCCCGAGCCAACCCCATACAAATCAGATAAAACAGTACCATGGAATTATGGTGGAGAAATCTACTACCATGGTATTAAACAGGATGAACTGACTACCGAAGAAGAAAGCCCCGAAGAGGACAATTCCGACATTAGCAATATTGTCGGAACAAGCAAGATTACCCGCAGTGGTAGGATCTTCTCTCCAGAGATTGCCCCTCCAACGACAGTCTTTGGACCCGTCGATTTTCCGAAGATTACCTCTGTACCAATGATTATACCTGCAAGCGTACCTACCGACAAAGACAATACAATTCCTATCCCTACTTCCACTGCTGAGAATAAAGGAAAGAACGTTCAAGAGGAGCCTATCCGGATGAAGGCTCAAGCACTAGCTATTCCTGAAACATCCAAGAAGGAGATGGAAGAAATCCTGAGGATAATTAAGAAGAGTGATTATGATGTGGTTGAACAGTTGGGGCAAACCCCTTCCAAGATCTCTATGCTAGCTCTGCTGCTGTGCTCTGAAGCACATGCCAAGACTCTGGTAAAATTTCTGAAGACAGCTCATGTGCCACAAGAGACGTCCGCTGACCAGTTCCAAGACTGTGTGGCCAGTTTGATAGCTGATAATGGCCTAGATTTCTCTGATACTGACTTGACACCCAGAGGGAGGAAACACAATGAGGCATCACATGTCTCAGTGGAGTGTAGAGGAACAACCCTAGCCCATGTTTTGGTTGATACGAGATCATCTCTGAACGTCTTATCGAAAAAAGCCCTTGATAGATTGGATTGCGAGGGGCTGACTTTAAAACCCAGCAACATAGTGGTGAGAGCTTTTGATGGTTCAAAGAGGATGGTCCACGGGGAGGTGGAAATCCCAATAAAGGTGGGAACTTAGGTCTTCAACTCCACCTTCTATGTGATGGACATCCGTCCTTCTTATTCCCGTCTATTGGGACGCTCTTGGATCCACAACGCCGGTTCTGTCACCTCCACCTTGGATCAGATGCTTAAGTACCCGGTCTAAGGGAAGATCATAACTGTCCATGGGGAGGAGGAGTATATGATTAGTCATCTGAATTCCTTCCGATATGTAGAGTTGGATGGCGAATTCATTGAGACCCCTTTCCAACATTTTAAAGAAGTCTCTCCAGAAGTGGCAGCGACCAAGGAGGTATCCTCGATTCCTAAGATCACAATACCTCCACCTTGGATGTCATCTCTAAAGGATGCAAAGGCAGTAATGGAAGAAGGGGGATGCACCATCTGGGGGCAGCTTCCGGACATTCCCTACAAATCAGACAAATTTGGCTTGGGGTTTACTTCAACTGGTCAGAAGGCTGTGCGCCGTGCCCGTGCTGGGGGGCCACCTGTGAAGATTAGCAATCAAAGCGTTAATGCAGTAGAAGACAATGAAGAGGATGGCAGCTTGGAAGATTGGATATTTCCTACTGTCAGCGGAGGACTTTGCAACTGGGAAGCCAGAGACTTCATCCCAATAAATTTCATATCTCAGTAATTTATCTTTTACATTTCTGTTGGACTTGTAATAATTCACGAACAATTCGCACTTTAAAAACCTTGTGTCTTACCCGAGGCACAATGGTCCATTTGTAAGGGTTTTTATTTCATCTACATATGACATTCAATGAATCATGGACGCTTTTTCACATATAAACCTTTTGTGCTCATTGTCTTTCTTTTACATTTTATTGTTTTAAGATGGCTATACCCTTACACACACCCACACTCACAAATGCAGGTACCCTTCCACTCCGGATCCCATGGGTAATGATACTGCTATAGCCTTCAGTGACTCTGAAGATCTGATCTACCAAGCCGAATACAAAGGTGAGGAAGATTGTGAGGTGCCAGGGGAATTGGCCAGACTATTACAACAAGAGGAAAGAGCAATTCAGCCTCATGAGGAGCTGTTAGATACAATCAACTTGGGTACCGAGGAAGATAAAAAGGAAATCAAAGTGGGTGCCAATCTAGAGCCGAGTGTCAAAGAGCGCCTAATTCAGCTGTTGCATGATTATGTTGAGATCTTTTCCTGGTCATACGAAGACATGTCGGGACTCGATACAGACATTGTGGTACATCGTCTACCCATAAGAGAAGACTTTCCACCAGGGAAACAAAAAGTCCGCCGCATGAGACCTGACATGTCAGAGAAGATCAAAGCAGAAGTTATGAAACAGTTCAATGCTGGATTTCTAGCTGTTACTTCTTATCCTCAATGGGTGGTCAACATTGCTCATGTTCCTAAAAAGGACGACAAAGTGAGAATGTGCGTGGGTTATAGAGATTTAAACAGGGCCAGTCCTAAAGATGATTTTCCACTTCCACACATCGACATCCTGATTGATAATACAGCCCAGCACAAAGTATTTTCTTTCATGGACGGATTCTCAGGCTATAACCAGATCAAAATGGCGCCAGAGGACATGGAGAAAACTACATTTGTCACATAGTGGGGTACGTTCTGCTACAAAGTGATGCCATTCGAACTGAAGAATTCCGGGGCAACCTATCAACGCGCCATGGTAGCTTTGTTTCATGATATGATACATCATGAGATAGAGGTCTACGTAGATGACATGATAGCCCGATCACAGACTGAAGAAGAACACCTTGATCACTTACAAAAGCTGTTTGTCAGATTGAAGGAGTACAAATTAAGGTTGAACCCGAACAAGTGCACATTCAGAGTCTGGTCCGGTAAACTCTTAGGTTTCATTATCAGCAACAAAGGCATCGAGGTTGATCCTTCCAAAGTTAAAGCAATACAAGAAATGCCTGCTCCTCGCACTGAGAAGGAAGTCAGAGGTTTTTTGGGACGCCTAAACTATATTGCTAGATTCATTTCTCACCTAACGTCTACTTGTGAACCAATCTTCAAATTGTCGAAGAAAGATCAAGTAGTCAGATGGAATGATGAATGTCAGTTTGCTTTTGACAAAATCAAGGAGTATTTACTAGAGCCTCCTGTCTTGATGCCACCCATCGAGGGAAGACCGTTAATCATGTATCTGACCGTCTTAGAGAATTCAATGGGGTGCGTACTGGGGTAGCATGACGAGTCTGGCCAAAAAGAGCACGCTACTTATTACCTAAGCAAAAAGTTTACCGACTGTGAAACCAGATATTCACTGCTCGAGAAAACTTGCTGTGCTTTGGTATGGGATGCTCGCCGGCTAAGACAGTATATGTTGACTCATACCACTTTGCTGATATCTAAGATGGATCCGATAAAGTACATCTTTGAAAAGCCTGCTCTTTCTGGGAGGATAGCTAGATGGCAGATGATCCTAACAGAATACGACATACAATACACTACCCAAAAAGCTATAAAGGGAAGTGTGCTAGCTGATCATCTGGCTCATCAAGCTGTAGAAGATTACCAGTCCATAAAGTTTGACTTCCCTGACGAAGACATCATGACATTGGACCACAATGAAGAGATCAAGCCATATGACGGACCTGAACAAGGATCCCGATGGACCCTGTACTTTAATGGGGCTTCCAATTCACTTCCAGACTTTGCTTCAACTGTACGAACAACATGGCAGAATACGAAGAATGCATCTTTGGTCTCAAGGCTGCCATAGACTTGGGAATCAAATATTTAGATGTGTTTGGGGACTCGGCTTTGGTCATCATCCAGATAAAAGGAGAATGGGACACTAAGCATCCAAACCTTATCCCTTACAAAGAACATGTTTTGACATTGTTACCACATTTCAAGCCGATTACCTTCGAGCACTTCCCGCGAGAAGAAAATTAGCTAGCAGATGCTCTAGCCACAATGTCATCTATGTTTAAACTTAATTGGGATAACGAGGCTCCCCAAATCACCATTGAACGGATGGACGAACCAGCACATTGTAACGAGATTAATACCGAAGAAGTAGTGGACCAACCTTGGTTTCATGAAGTCAAAAGGTATCTCGAGGCTCAAGAATATCCATAAGGAGCTTCAGTCAATGACAAAAAGTTCTTAAGGAGATTCTCAGCTAAGTTCTTCCTAAGTAATGGCATCCTATACAAGCGTAATCATGATTTTATTCTGCTCCGTTGTGTGGACAAGATTAAAGCTAAAAAGATCATGGCTGAATTGCATGAAGGTACCTTTGACACTCACTCTAGTGGGTATACGATGGCGAAGAAAATTCTACGGGCAGGCTATTACTGGTCTACCATGGAATCTGACTGCTATCAACACTCCCAGACCTGTCATAAGTGTCAAATCTATGCAGACAAGGTGCACATGCCTCCGGTTCCTCTAAATGTCTTAACAACTCCTTAGCCCTTCGCTATGTGGGGAATTGACATGATTAAGGAGATCAAGCCTACAGCCTCCAATGGACACCACTTCATTCTAGTGGCCATTGACTATTTCACCAAGTGGGTCGAAGCAGCTTCCTTCGCATCCGTTACTAAGAATGTTATTTCCCACTTCATCAAGAAGAATCTTATTTGTCGGTACGGTATCCCTGAAAGGATCATCACTGATAACAGTACAAACCTTAACAATACTATGATCACCGCCTTGTGCGAGTAGTTCAAGATCAAACATCATAATTCATCTCCATATCGGCCAAAGATGAATGGTGCAGTCGAAGCTGCTAATAAAAACATTAAAAAGATCATACAAAAAATGACAGTCACCTACAAGGACTGGAATGAGATGCTACCGTTTGCTCTCCACAGGTACCGTACCACGACTCGTACATCAACTGGGGCAACACCCTATTCTTTGGTTTATGGCATGGAGGATGTTTTTCCTATTGAGGTCCAGATTCCCTCTTTGAGAATCATGAAAGATGCAGGTTTGAGTGAAGACGGTTGGATCTAGACCAGGCTTGATCAGCTGAACTGGATTGATGAAAAGAGACTTACTGCTATTTGCCACGGTCAGATGTATCAAAAACAGATGATCAAGGATTTCAACAAGAAAGTCAGATGCCAGGTATATCAAGTTGGAGATCTAGTGATCAAGCGCATCATCTTTATACAAAGTGATCCCAGGGGCAAATGGACTCCTACCTATGAAGGGCCATTTGTAATAAAGAACATCTTTTCTGGTGGGGCAATGATCTTAACCACCATGGATAGCGACGACCTGCCACACCCTACGAATGCAGACATAGTCAAAAGATACTACGCATAAGAGACCCGCTAGGTTGACACACCTAGGCAAAACAAGGGCATCCCGGCGAACCAAAAGGTTCTGGCAAAAATTAGGGATAAAATAAAAAAAAACCTGTACACCCGACAAGTTGAAAACCTGAAAGGGCGACTTGGGCAAAAAAGGGTTTCCCGGTGGACTGAAAACCTGAAAGGGCGGTCCAGGAAAAAGTTAGAGAATTAAAGCGTATGACTATGTCTCGTCGGATCACTTTAAGGACAATCTATTCTCTGACAAAATCGGAAAACTTCTGATCAATTCAATCATCTTCGAACGAAGCAACGAATGGACAAGATATTCAGAGATACGAAGGCTATAGCAGAATGAGAACCCCACGGGATTATCACATATAGCTATCTTTGTATAAATTTTTCTTACTTTTATGACACCATCCTCTTACTAGGATGTCTGTCTCCTTTGTACAAAATACTTATTCAAAGTAAATACAAAGATATCTCTTTCAAAGTATAGAAAACTATTTGCCTTTTTCTTTACACTTGTGTTTTTATTTGCAAAAACGTCCAATGATTCATTAATGAACATATGCATTTGAACATAATTACTGTTTACAAATAAACAAAATGGAAAGAATAATTACTAACAGGTTGAAAGAATAGGAAAACGTCTTTAGGCTATTCCAGGAGCAATCCCTACAGTAGATCATTAAAATCCCCAGCGGAGCTGAAATTTCAAACTATCAATCCCCAGCGGAAACCATTCAGTTTCTCCAAATTCCCCAACAAGTTGTCTTGAAGCCTGAAAAGCAACCAGATAACAGTTAACTTTTGTTTCTCCCCAACCTAGGATAACTCCCCAGTAGAGCGGAAGACGACCGAAACTCCTGAACTTTTTCCAAACAAGAATAAGTTTTCTTCCCCACAGAGTTTTCTTTATCCCCCGACAGAACAAGGATTCTCATTGTGTAATCCCCAGTAGAAGTCATCAAAACTCTCTGGATTCCCCAAGCAGATTACTCAAGCAGTATATGGCATTTCTCACAACAAAACTTTTGTCAATACTCCAACTTCAAGACATGAAGAACCAACATGTCCTCAACAATAGTCAAGGATTTATTTTCCTCAGCAATACAGCAAATCAACTTACACACGCATACATTACATCCACATATCATAAACATTGACAAAACACATATATTGCATCATACATTTCATGCAACATGACTTTGTGTTTCAACTAACATTTTATCCTTTTCAGGATAAGATTAACAACTATCGTTTAACAATATGCAAACATGATACAATTTAGATACATTCCAGACAAGGATGCCATTCTGTTACTCATTCAGATTCAGATCTCAGATACAATTTAAATACGCTTCAGACACGGAAGTTATTCTATACTCATTCAGATCCAACTCCAAGATACAATTTAGATACGCTTCAGACACGGAAGCTATTCTATACTCATTCAGAGTCATCCTTCAGATACAGTTCAGATACACTCCAGACACGGATGTCATTCTGTTACTCATTCGGATTTCAACTATCAGGTTTCAAGTTCAGATACGCTCCAGACACGGATGCCATTCTGGCCCTTATTCAGATACATTTCAGATACGCTTCAAATACGGATGCCATTCTGATACTTATTCAAATTCAAATTTCACACTCTTGATACAATACGGATACGCTCCGGACACGGATGCTATTATGTTTCTCATTCATATTTCAAGTCCCCAGATACAGCTCAGATACGTTCTAGACGCGGACACTATTCTGATACTTATTCTTCTGACTTACAACTTACAATTCAGCAAACATTCTTGGATGGAATCTACAAGCCCATCTCCAACAAGATTCTATCACCTCTCCAAATGGCATCTTTAAGCCCATTCCCTCAACTACACTTAGTCGAGTGCAAGTTTATGGGCACTCTAGTGTCCAATCATCTTTTACCTTCGAGTCACGAACGACAAAACTCGCCAATCTAACTCTTCAGGTTCAAGAAGATTGAACAGGGGAAGATGCTGCACCCCAAAATTTTCCCTCTCACTTATAAATACTTTTCACACAAGACTTCTTTGACTCAAGACAAGATTAGGGTTTGGTCAGCTCAAGACATCTCATCTTGCACTGATACCCCAAAATTAGGGTTTGAGTTTGCACATGGATTTTTGGACCATCAATGCTTCACGTGACCTTCATACATCATTTTGGATCCCTAATATTGTTCATGTTAAGTTTCAAGCCTTGAACCACATTTTTGATCAGTCAATTGGACAGTTGACCTAAAAATTAGTTGTATTGAGGAAAAAGTCAACCATGGCCAATTTACAGTCAAACTTCATAATTCTTGATCCACATCAACATTTTAAACTCATATGTACCATTTGATCAAGTTTGGATCACAACTCCTCAAGAAATTTGATCAAATCATCAAAAGGGCATATTTATCTTTTTCGAATGATCAACATAGAGGTTGTATAGGACATATTTATCTTTCGAAAAAGTCCAAGATCACCTTAAAAACATATTTATCTTTTTCGAATGATCAACATAGAGGTTGTATAGGACATATTTATCTTTCGAAAAAGTCCAAGATCACCTTAAAAACATAAAAATTGAGGAAGTTATGACCATTGCAAGTTGGAAAATTTTGAACAAATGTATGAAGTTCAAAGTGAGCAAGCTTGTTATGTTGGGCTATTGGGCCATGGTTTAAGAGTCCAAACGTGTATTATACTTTTCATACACCTAAAACCTTATCCTTACACCCCTTGGCCTATTTTTACATTTATTATTTTTATTATTTTTTGATTTATTCATTAATAATATAAAATAAATAAGATAATAATTATATCTTTTTACACAAGGTCCAAGCCCACACATTATTTCCCTAATTTTCTCTATAAAATCTCAGTACTTCCCATACAACAAGACATGAAATCCTTGCATAAGTAACCATCCCAAAAACTCTCAAAATTATCAAAAACTAGGGTAAAGTCAAACCCTAGTTTTAACCCTCCTTCAACCGAAACCAAGCATTCAAACATACTTCTGAAGATCTCAAGAGTCTTTCCCATTCATCCAACAAGCTTGAGTCATTACAGAAGGCATTCCCTCAAGAGCACCGGTTGGGTAGTTTTTCAAAACCTTGAATTTTTATTTGTTGCATTTTTTTACTGACTATGTGTGTTCATGTGTGTTTATAATGGTGTTTAGTACAGATTATAACCATTACATGGGATCCATGACGTCAAAATCGTGAATTTCCATTGAGGGACCGAACTAGAATTTTTCCTTCGAAACTCATGATCCAGGCGTTTTTAGTTAAAATTGAGCCTATATTTGGATTCAAAACCCTGTTTTTAGGGGGATATGATCTCCTTAATCCCTAACGTGCTTTGTTTTGCAAGATATAGAAGCATGCTCACCGGAGAAGACGACTAGAGCTAGGGCTCCGATGCTTCTCTGGTCTCTGAGTTGTTTTATATTATATTTATTTTGATTAATTATATGCACGGATGAAGCAACCACCCAAGTGGAAAGAGCATGCGTGACAAGGCATTGGTACTGAAGGGTGTGGGTTTGATCTAGCCCTTTGACATTCTTTTGTTTAATTTTTCTAAACTGACTTGCAGGTTTAACATATCTTGTTTTATTCCTGTTTCTAAACACCAATGTAGCGCACATCAGTTGGCAGGCATGCACGCTGGAGAGGCAGGAGGCGTGGGTTCAACACCCACCCCCAACATTCTTTTTCTCCCTTTGTTTTACTAACATTATTTTCTCTTTTTACCCTAACCCTAATTTCTTAATAACCTTAACTACTTTTCTTTAATCAACATTAAAACAAATTAGGTTTAGTTTCTTACTAGTAAATTAATTTTGATTTTTTTATTTATTAAATTAATTAGGATAATTAGTTTCTATTTTTTTATTACCTAACTTTTTCGATTAATTAAAATCAATTAGACTTTAGGATGATTATCAACACTTTTTCGTCAAACGATCACAAAACGATGTTTAATTTTCTTTTTTATCCTTATTTTTCCATCTTCGCGAGTTTACTTTCGCATTAATTTTCCCAATTATATAATTTCTACTGTTTGTAATAGTTTTAATTAGGGTTTACTCCCCCCCCACCCCCCGATTTTGTGGTTTTGTACCCCCTTCCCCGAAGCCTTGTAATAGTTTAGGTTTACTTTTCGCACCTTTAGTTTCCATAATTTACTGCTTTCCTTATAACTGCTAGTAATTAGGGCATGTGTTGTACCCCAAAATTTTCCCTCTCATTTTATCAAGATTTCCCCTCACAAGACTCTTTGGACTCAATATAGGATTAGGGTTTGCTCTGCTCAAGACATCTCCTTGCACTGATGACCTGAAATTAGGGTTTGAGTTTGCACAAGGATTTTTGGACTTCCAATACCTCATGTGACTTTCATACTTCATGTTGGACTTATAAGATTTCCCATACTAAGTTTCAAGCCTTGAATCAAATTTTTGCCCAATCAATTGGACAGTTGACCTAAAAATCAGTTGTATTGGGGGAAAAGTCAAATGTGGCCAATTTACAGTCAAACCTCATAATTTTTGATCCACATCAACATTATAGACTCATATGAACCATTTGATCAAATTTGTACCACAAATCCTCTAGAAATTTGATCAGATCATCAAAAGGGTAAATGGTCATTTTTAGGGTTTTGACTGTAGAAGGGCAATTTCTGATCTTTCACCTAGCCAATGGCAAATTGGGTTCAAGCATGATTTCAAGGACTAAATAGCATCATCTTGACCTAATAACAAGGTTCAAAAGATCTCAAATTCATTGGATTGACAGATGAATTTTCCAGTCAACTGATCAAAAATCAACTGTACACTGAAAAGTCAAACTTTGACTTTTTAGTCAAAATCAAGTGCCAAGAGTCATTTTTCATCAAAATGTGTCAAAACATGAAACTTGTTCACCAAGAAACCTAATTTTGGAAATTAGGGTTTAAAATGGAAAATTTTCATAACTTAGAAATTTTCTAAGTTATGAAAATTTCTTATTTTTTCCCAACTTTTCCCAACATTTTCTCCATGATGCAATTGGATTCAAAGAAAAATTACAACATGAAAGTTGTAGTCCTCCACGAAATCTACAACTTTTATTCACAAAGTTTTCCAAAAAGATGCTTCGATCTCAAGTTATGATTTTGTGAATAGGGGTCCAAAAACTTTCTAACTTAGTGAAAATTTGCCCTAGTTTAGGCAGGATTTTGACCTATCTTCATGGCCACTTTTCACCTAGTTCCAAGTGGAATCTCAAAATTCATTTCAAATATTGATTGTAGAGAATGTTACAAGCTTTCCAAAATGTCCAAGAACTCTCCAAGATAATTTGTGGTTAGGGAGAATCGAAGGATTCAAAATGGCAAATCATCACTTTTGTCCAAGGCATTTTGCACATTGCTACAACTTGCAATTCGGTCCAAAGCATGCTTGTACTTGGTTTACAGGTTCTAATCTCTTCTACACTCAAAAATTAAATGCAAACACATTAGATTATGTCATTGTTCTGATCAATGAAGCATTATACAAAGGTTTAATCCAAAAATGACAAAAAGTTAACATTGCCACTTTGATAAAGCATGCTTTTGGCAATTTTGTTTGTCTTGAGACATGGACCTGATTTCTTTATGCAAACAAAGTTCACTAATATCAAGAAAGGTGTACCAACTATGTGCAGCTAGAATACAGGCCTGTAGAAGCTTTGCCTTTGTCACTTCCCACCTTTTCTTCAAAAACAAGCAAGTGTGCAAAAATTCCACAACTCTTCAATCTGATAAAACCAAACTTTGTGCACATTTCAAACAAGTTCAACACATTATCTCAAGCCAGAAACACGAGCTACAAGCCTCTCAAACACCCTAAAACACTAAAACACTAACTTCTGCCCAAAACAGGGCAAGCCCTGCAGAACTCAAGCCATCTTCACATTGCCTCGTGCGTTTTGTCCCAAACCACTTCAAACACTTTCTAAACAACCCACCTGAACTATCCAACCATTGTTCATCAATTGTAACTTCATTTTCAAGATTCACCATTTTTAAATTCTGAGTTTGCAGGTTGACTTCTACAAGGAGATTCAAGCCATTTCAAAGCAAGCTAAGCTTTGGGAAAGGTCAAGGGAACATCAAGCAAGCTCAAAAGAACCTCAGGCCTCATTAAAAGTTGCTGCATTGCCATATTCGAACTTGACTGAAACAGGTATTTCTCAAACTTCTATCTCCTTATTTAGGAATCTTTGGGCTTAGGTTTGTGAAGCAAAAATGTAGCCCTTAATGTCCTTGAACTGTACATATGCATATAATTCATTTATGTTAACCGAGCTAGGAGAATTTGGATGTTGAAGTTGCTGAATTTTTTAGGTCAGAAATTGGGGGTGATAAAATTCTCCCTGGTTTCTTAGAGTTAGATCAAGTTTTTTATATGGTTAGAATCGTGTGATGATAAGCTATAACTTTCATGTTGCAAGTTTTTGTTTTTAAGCACGTATGCAGGAGATACGATTTGAGTTGCAGAACGCACGCATTTTTGTTCAAAGGTCAGGGATGAAGCTGGAACGTGGGTTGGGCCTGGCCTGCCTTGCTTTTGACACCCCCTAACTTGCTTTCTGCACCCCCTTGGCCCATTTCTTTTATTTTTCATATTTTTTATATATTTCACATTTATGATTTTTATTTATTTTTTCCTAAACATTAAAAATCATAAAAATATTTTCTTTATTTTTTTGCATTTTTCATATTTTTTTTATTTTATTTTTTGGCAAAATATTTAGTTTATTAGGTTTAATACTTTTATTTTCTTAATTAAAAACTTATAATTAATACAAAAATATTATATTTTCTCATTTCTATTATTTATACACTTAAAAATAATATTGTCATACATATTTTATTTTTTAACATTTTTTGCATATATTTTTATTTATTTTTTGTACATAAATGAATAAATAAATAATATAGAATATATTTTCTTAAACAAAAACTAGGGTTTCTACCCTTTCAAAATATAATCATTAATATTTTTCTTATTTTTAGACAAAAAATAATTTATTTTACATACATAAAATAAATACAAAAAACATTTTTTGCATATTTATATTTAATTGCATATTTAAATATTTGGCTTATTTATTTATTTGTACAAATAAATTCAATATGGTTGTAATAGTTTTAGGATTTATTTTTGAGCAATATCCCTTTATTCAAACTTGTATCCCCCTCCCCATAATAATGTTGTAATAGTCTTAGATTTACTTTTACGCATTTTATCGCTTTCAAATGCCATGATAGTAAATTAGGGTTTGTATGCAAAGAACTAAAATCAAAACAAATAGCTTGACTAAATACAAGACAAAAATGCATGAAAAATGACAACACAGTGCACACAAGCACCCCTAGGGTTTCATCCACTTGTTACCTTAAAAATGGCCATGGTATGCATGCTAAGTATCTTGGCAAAACAAAACAAAACAAAAAGATCATAGTCCCTCGATGATGCTATCTTGGTTGCCTATACAAAAATGATCTAGTCCCTCAAAAAACTTGCTAAGATACTTAGCACCATTGCTATCATGGTCATACGATGACCCACACCTGTCCCGTTTAACATCCAAAGACAAGGTTGTTTACCAAATACAATGGTAAAACAACAATGTCAAAGGGTTAAAAATATGTAGGAAAGATCTTTGAGTAGGGTAGACAACTCCTAGTTACTTGATCAAACTTGCAAACCATCCTTGCTATTTTCAAATTATCACACACAATTTCAAAACAATTTCAAAACATTTCCCAAACAAACTTTCAAACATTGAAACATTTTTTAAAAGACAAACACCTTTGTATACATTAAAACAAGAATCATTAAAAAGGTTGCCTAGATGAAGGCCTCTTTTCAAAATATTTTCAAAACCACACACAAAAGCACCATTTCAAACAATTGAAAAACAAAAGCAAGTGATCTAAACAAGTAACTAAGAGCCCATGGAAAACCATGGATGAAAAGGGTGCTAACACCTTCCCTTTTCATAATCTACCCCCCGAACCCAAGAAAACATCTTAAAGGTCTTTCCTGTGATTTTTGACCTTTCCTTTGGATTAAATAAAAAGTCGGTGGCGACTCTTGCTAAACTGAAACATTTGCAAACAAAAACGCAAAACCTCATGTCAGTTCTCCCACCGCACCATAGAATTGGTGACTCTGCTGGGGATTCTTAAAAGTGGGGTTACCTTAGGGTTTAGATCACATTTACATGCTTATCTTTCTTGACTTGATTGCTTTACATTTGGTTCTATTGTTTGGGTTTAAATCCTCTACCCGGATTTGGGAAACATTCATAGGTAAATAGCAATACGTTGTGGAAACTGTGCGGGGTATACCGGCATGGTTGAATCAATAGCTGTATTAGTGCGACATATTTGTGGGTACTGGTAGCCTTTGAGTCAATCAAAGAGAATACAAGGCCGCTGAGTAATGTCATAAAGCACTAATGGACTTTTAGAACCTTTACTTGACCAACTTGGCCTTTTTAAGGGTAGTGAGATGACCGGCTTTGGTGCAGTCCGAAGTTGGTAGATACTCGGTACTACACTCATTGAGGGTTGTTTTCTTGGAATATTTCAGTCTCTAGTAAAGTGGCTAAACTGAAATAATGAGCACAGAAAATAATCCAGTGATATTGAGCTCCTTAGAACCCGATTACTATTTATAGGACAGGTTGAGCTAACTAAACTTCAAGAGGGTACTTATCTATGAAACCCCATGCAAGCCTGAAACTAGGATCTTGTGTGATTTGTTTATATATATACTTGTGCATAACATTATGGACATCATGAAGCATCATATGCATCCACTAACCATTTCAAGGGTTTGGATCTTCATCTTTGTTCCTGTTATGTAGATAATGGATTCACTCCGCAGGAAAACTATTCAGGTCAACCTTGTGAGAATCCCTCCTCAAATCAATGAGTTAGCTTCCAAGATTCCAGAGTATTCTCCGTTCACCGAGAGGCATGGTCGTCTTCTCAACTTAGTCAACACCAATACCAACACCAACACTGAGGAAGACATGGTGAAAGTTCTCTTCCAGTTCTTTGACCCACTACACCACTGCTTTACATTTCCTGATTACCAGCTTGTGCCTACTTTGGAGGAATTTTCTCAACTCCTGAGGATTCCTATTCTCCATCAACTACCTTTCAACGATACGGAAAGAGATCCAAAGCCTGAAGATGTTGCTCAAGCCCTACACTTGCAACCATATGATGTCAAAGGTCATTGGGAAACCAGAAGTGGTGTCAAGGGTTTCTTGGCAAAGTTCCTGTTTGAGAAAGCTCAAGAATGCTGGAATTCCTTGGACTTACAAGCTTTTGAAGAGATTGTAGCTCTTCTCATCTATAGGTTGGTCTTGTTACCAAAACTTGACCAGCTTATAGATGTCAATGCTATCAAAATCTTCATGGCTCGCAACCCGGTGCCTACATTGCTTGGGGATATCTCCACTCATTTCACACTCGAACAATGAGAAAAAGAGGTGTTCTCATGTGCTGTACTCCTCTACTGGCAAGATGGTTTACTTCTCATCTTCCCCAATCAGTCTTGAAGAATGAGCAAGGCTTGAGGTGGTCACAACGGTTGATGACTCTTACACATTCAGATGTCCATTTGTGTTCTCGATCCAGAGAAAATGTTATCCTCATTGACCGTTGTGGGGAGTTCCATAATGTCCCTCTACTAGGCATTAGGGGAGGCATTACCTACAACCCCTGCTTGGCTCTGAGACAGTTTGGGTATGCCCGAGGGGATGGCCCACATGACATGCTGATTCCAGACTTGGTTTTTGACTTCGACAACGACGATCAAGGACTTCGACAAAGGTTTATCCGAGCTTGGAGTTTGCCCAACAAAATGGACAATAAGACCATGGGACACAAGAATTCCATCCCCCTTGAGCCTTACCTCAAGTGGGTACGAACCCGCGCCCAAAGTCTTATGATGCTTTACCCCTACATTCTTCCTGTGATCAAAGAGCCTGCTATGGAAGGAGAGGTTTCATACACCCTCCTACATCCTGACATGCCAACATCACTTGAAGATTTACAAAGGAGTTGAATACAACTCAAGGGAGAGCGCGATACGTTTGAAGTCCAATTCTACGCCAGTGAGAAGAAGGTTTTGGAACTTACTCGTCAACTTCACGAAGAGCAGACTCTCAACACCTACATTGCACCAAAAAGGATGCGCAACGTCTTTTTACATTAGAATTTTGTATTATTTTGCCCATGGGGCATTGATGTACTAAAAAATTCTATCTTATTAATATGACGTGTGTTCTTTTTTGTTTACAACAAATTTGAATTTCTGAATCCTTGAATGAATTACATGAATACATCTCATTCATCATATGCATAAGTAGGTCTTCACACCAGGTTTCCTTATCTCTCTACTGTTTATTTTAGCAAGATAGATATAGAGCAGACGGTCAAAGACATACAAGCGCATAATTCACAGTTCCAACAACTACTCATGACCTTGGCTAAGGGTCAAGAGGAGCTCAAAACTCTACTGGAAAAGGAAAAAGAGAAAAAGAAAAAGAAGAGGGTTGGTGTGGCTACTTTGGGTAGAAGATTTGAAGGTCAAGCTAGAAGGGTCCTGGATTTCCCCTCAACATCTGATGAAGGGGTAGGAAAAGGAAAGGGAGCTGCAGTGCCATCTGAGTCTGAGGAAGAAGAAGATGAAGAGGATGAAGACTATTCTGAACAGCAGTACCCTCCTGCAGACGACAAATACAAGAATCTAGAAGAGCGTCTAGCAGCTATGGAGGTACAAAGAGTGCCTGGGCTGGAATTTGAAGAGTTAGGGATGGTTGCTGGGATTGTGATTCCCCCTAAGTTTAAGGTGCCTCTTTTTTCTTAATACGATGGTTTGTCTTGTCCAAAGATGCATCTACGGTCTTACGTCAGAAAAATTCAACCGCATTCTTCTGACAAGGATCTGTGGGTCCATTTCTTCCAGGACAGTCTTTCGGGGATGCAGATAGATTAGTTCTACCAGCTAGAGAGGTCTGATGTACATAATTTGGAGGATTTGGCAGCCGCATTCTACAGACTATATCAATATAATTCCGACTTAGCACCAACCCGTACTCAATTACAGAGTATGGGCATGGTCTCAAATGAAGGTTTCAAAGAGTATGTCCAGAAATGGAGAGACTTGGCGGGACGAGTACAACCACCTCTATCTGAGAGGGAGCTGGTAGATATGTTCTTGGGTACACTGTCAGGCCCCTTTTTCAATCACCTGATTGGAAGTTCATCTGCGGGGTTCACCGAGTTAATTCTGACTGGTGAAAGAGTTGAAGCCAGAATCAAGAGCAGGAAAATTCAAAAAGATACATCTGCTTCCGCTGCCATCAAAAAGACTTTTCCAGCAAATAAAGAAGTCTCAACTGTCTACTCCCAAAGAAGTCAAGGAAGAGTTGAGCACCGACCAGCGGTGGGGGCCGTAATGTTTCAGAAGTCTGCAGCTGATCAGCCTAGAAACAATCAACCCAGAACCAACCAAGAAAGGATGGAAAGGCCTGCACGATAATTCACTAGGATAAATATGACTCCCGCTCAGGTTTTACCCCATCTCTTGAAGTTAAACCTTGCAAGCTTGAAAGAGGCACCGAAGAATCCGAATACATCTTCTCCTTACTGATCGGGACTTTATGAGTCTATTGGGATACTAACTGCAAGTATACAGTTTAGTCGTTCTAGTTTTAAATGATTATCGAACCCACAGAGACTGAGGATCAATCACATACGATCTAATGCTACAATTGTTTAACTAAGCGATGAATATTTGGTTTTAGGGGGGAAAAGAGTTTAATTAAAAACAATAGTAATATCTATACCAGTATGTGATAGTCGGACTTCGGGAATTCGGTGAGTCGCTTGGCATATAAAGTATTTCGGTAAAAACGAATTGTTTAAAAACCTGAGACATACACTCTCGTGTTCATGAAATAAGCCATGCTACTAAACCTAGTGGATGCACTTTAAATTTAATAACACTTTTTGAAAAAAATTTGAGTTTAATTAATTTGTTAAAACACTCTCATGTATTTAAAAATTAATGTTTCATTACCACTATCTGGGTCGAACCCCAGCTCTCGCATGCAGGTTCTTGCCTTAATTAATTTCCCACTCTCGTGGCAAAATCATGTTAATTATCCTCTCACTCTCGTGACAAGGGTAGTTAAATTAAACATGGAAATTGGGAACCAGAAATTATTTATAAATGTTTTTAGCCAAGTTATCACCGAATTCCTTCGGTACTTAGAAGTCACATACCGGTACAAATTAATTTAGCCGGACATAATATATTTAGTAATTATGCAACTTAAAATATAATTCATAAAAATAAATGACATAGCACAAGAATAATTAAAAATCAATTGCATAAAAAACTTGTAAATAATGTTGTTGTGGTAATCTTGAGTGCTTACAAATTCCTTGTAATTAATCGAAATCTATGCTCGTTTTAATTCTTAAATGAAGAAATAACACTCTAGAAACTAATTCTGGAAACTAAAAATTATAGTAGGTATAAAATGGTTCAAAAGCAAACAAAATAGAATAATGCAGAAAAGCAGAAATTTGACTCTGTAGAAAATTCTTCGACCATGATCCATTGAACTGCCTCCTATTTATAGAAGAAGATTTTGCAGTTGAGAGAATTTAGGAACAACTTGAGTGGAGGAAGACTCAGATTGATAGTTACTGAAGTTGAGGGAATGCAGGAGAAAAAAAAACTGTCCACTACGTTGCCCATGTCTCCTGTAATGCATAATGTTGTTTTTAAGCGTGTGACGATCGTCATGAGGGGGTGACGGTCGTAATGCGCTTAAGTAGCGCATTACACTCGTCAATGATATGTGACGAGCGTCCTTCAAGTTATGAGAGTGTTACGCTCGTCATGGGGTGTGACAGTCGTCACAACTACAAAATCTGCAGACTTTGCAGATTTGGTTCTTTTTCTTCTGATTCTTGGTTAGCTTCCTTCATGTGATCCTTTTTCACTGATTTGAATTGAAACATGTTGTACCAGTGAAAAGACACAAAAACTCGGAACAATCGGGAATTAAACGAATTAATGTATTATGAAAATCGGTAAAAAATGTAGTAATTACATGATACGATTTCTCGTTATCAAATTCCCCCATACTTAAACCTTTGCTTGTCCTCAAGCAAATAGTCATTTAGAAAGGTCGGACAAGTTTTATCAAGCGCATATGCATGACATACCTTTGATTTTTAAAGCAATTTCGGGAAATCCTCGTCAGTTTGGCCGATACTTGAGTGAAACCCTAATGATACGCTAATGACACAAGCAATAAGCTTAGTCGTAGGCTTTCATTTCAAATGAACTATCCAACCGTTCCGTTATAATTTTGCCCAGAGTTCCTCGTATCTATTTCACCCGGTTTCGTTCTGGCGCAATCACATTAAGCCCTTTGTCTTTGCACGCACGTAGTGGAGTAACCAGTTAGTGACTTTGATCCTTTTAGCACGGGGTCTGGTACACGAATGTGGCAACCCTACATATGTTATCCAAATTGGAGGTTGTGGGGGATCGAGTCGTAGCACGCCCTACCAAGTCCAGAACCAGATACCTCTGAACCAATCAACAGTGGATTCCTTCATTATTTGCTCAACTCTTATATGTGACCGTATATTTTGGTGCACAAAATTTTCTTTTCTTTTAGCAGCGAGATAAGAAGGATATTTCAATGATCAGGCATCAAACACTTATATTCATCGATTCTCCATGTGGTTTGTGTCAAGACGGTGCTGACTGCTAGTATAAACTACTAGGGGTTACTTTAGAACTAAAACTCAAGATATAGGTATAATGGTTATTGAAATGGATTGCGTAAGTAGGAAGTCTACGGTGTCATAACCGTATCGATCTTGTCGATTCGTTTTCGGCTTCCTCAACTGGGATTTCGTTAAAATAGGTATGTCGGGCTAATGCGAAGATAAAGTAAAAATTTTCGGTATGGCTAAATGAAGCGAAGAATTTGAATTGAGACGTATCATAAAAATTTACTTGTTTATAGAAGATGGAAAGGTATCTCTCCCACACTAAATCCTACATTGTCCTCAATGTTGCGGTATATAGGCGGGGAAATACAAATACAAAAAAAAAACAGAAAGGAAATGAAACAGAAAAAGTAAACTAGTTAGAAAATAAAGAAAACTACTGATGACCACGTCCTCTACTCCTGGTGCGAGAGCGCCTGGTAGGAGTGGCTTCTGTGTCAGTATCCTGGTAGCCAAGGGTGCTGACGTCCAACCTTAAGGCGTTGAGTTCCGACAGGGCCTCGTCCAACCTCTCATTCATGCTCCGCTGTCCAGTCAAGATCTGAGTGTTTTATGCGCATAAATACTCATATTGTTCATGTTGTCTTCTTTCAAGTGCGGCACTCATTTGATTTTGCAGATGGATGGCGCGGAGGACTTCTTCAAGAGTAATAGGAGGTGGTGCAGATGAAGCTCCTGGAATGTCATGGACGGGGGGAGCACTGTCCAGCTCTTCTTGCATTTCGTTTGTGGGGGCATTAGGCTGGTCTTCATGAGTAGGAACACGCCCTTGGGAGATGCAGGATCGAACAACCAGTTAGCTCTATTTTGTGGATCGATTCGGTCCCTGCAAGGCAAAGTGATGTTATGATAAACAGTGTTTCTGATCACAGGGTGGAATCTTCCATCCTCCCGCTCATAAATAAGGTGTGCGGCCTTGCAGTGGTCCAGAGTCAGCAAAGCTGGTGCCATAGAAGACATATCTGCGAGAGCGACACCATAATTCAGGGCTATGGCAAGAGAAGTGACAAGCCCTCTGAAATATAAGGGTTTTCCGCCTCTAGCACAAATAGAGTGAATATGAGCCAGTAAAAACGGGGCGGCGTTGATCTTTTGCCCGGTGAATGCGCAATGCATGAAGAAGAGCTCCTTGGAGTTGAGATTGTGGTTGCTGTCACGGGCGAAGATGGTGTTGTAGAGGATGCGGTGAAAGTTTCGGATAGCCGGATTATGAATGTGCATGGCGTTGAGGTGGTCGTAGGATCCGGCACGAATGTTCATCATACTGTGCCATAAGTTAAAAGCTTCCTCGCCAAAATTATCCGGCACCCGGAGGTGGACACCTTCGTCAGAACAAAAACCTAACAGCCGTGCGATGTCGGTTTGGGGCAGCTGATGCTCAATGCCAAACATATGAAATTTGGCCATGCCTGAGAGTTGGTTCGTGGCACCAGGGGGAGTGATGTATGCAAAGGAACTCAGAAACTCAAAGGTTAGAGTTTCATATATGGGTTGCGGTTTGCGGCACAGGTTCCATAAATTCACGCTCTGCAAAAGTTGTCGGACGCTGTCTAGCAGTCCCAAATTCCTCAAACAATCAAGGTCAACATACCGTGTAGGTTGGAGACCGCAGCGTTGGAACATATGGAATTTGAGTAGTTGGGTTTCGCCATGTTTGCCGGATCTGAAAGTGAGATTAGGAACTTGCTGATTGTTGGCCATAGTGCGTGTATAAGGATTGAATCGTGAAAAAGGTTTGGAATGTGAATTGATGGAGTTTTTAGTGTTAGAGTGTTGGAAGTTGAGGAAAAAAAATTGAGTGGGTATGTTATGGTTTTGGGAAGAATGGAGGATTGGGAGGAAAGGTGGAACAACTCTGTAATAGTAGATTCTGCTATTGGGCGCGCGTGACCGTCGTCACGTTGGACTGACGGGCGTAACACGGTTAAACGCGTGTTACGCTCGTCATGGGAGCGTTACGAGTGTCACACATTCAATTCATTATATTAATGAAATGAACGTAATACTTTTAATTTCCAATGTTATAATTCAATATCCTAGCACAGTAAACAGGCACAATATTTCCAACACACGTCATATGACAAAAAATTTGCAGAAAATATGAACAGTAAATTAATAAAAAATGAAAAATATACTGAAATTGAAATAACATGTATGTAAAGAAAAATGAAACAATGGCAGTAAGGCAATAGAATTTGAAACTTGATGAATAATTGAAATTTCATTAACGAGTAAAAATTGTTTGGAAATAATAACTTAAATAATAATAAAAATAATAAAATACTAAAACAAACTAGGTTCCTCCCCCACACTTAAACTAAACAATGACCTCACTGTGTAAACAAATGCAAGAGAAGAACAAATCATCATAGCAACGACAATCTCTAGCCACGAGGAGTAGGGAACATATGTTGGTGCATGAAATCCAGTTGGTCTGTCACCAAATCCATAAAAGAGATGAAATCCAAACGTAGAGATGTAAGCTCACCCCGCATTCTGGTAATTTCTTCGTGCAAAGAGTCGAGGGTGACAGTAGGTGGAGGCGGTGGTGGTATCTCTGGAGCCTGGAAGGTGGACTCAGTAGAAACTACATGCTGCTCCCATGGGTCGGGAAACTGGTGGTAGCCCGATGGTGTTGCAGGATCTTCAGCATCTCGAGAGGTATTAGGAACTTCATAGATGTCAACAGTGGAAGGAGACGAAGGCGGTGTAGGAGGATGGTGGAGATCAAAAAGCCAGTTTGCTCTATTGTGGACACTAGTTATAGGGTTCGGGAGTACAAACTGGTGGAAAGTTTCATGGTTAATTAGCAACTCGAATTCATCTGGCCCAAGATTTCCTATAAAACTAGTGTTGAAGCAAAATTCAATATTCATTGGCTTGATTCCATAGTGCGGAGTTGATCCTAACATAGGCCTTCGGAGTCCAGTGGCATTAGAGATCATAGTGACTAAGCCACCTATGAGGATTGGGGCATTTGGTGTTTGTATAATACGTTCCATATTAGCAAGCATATAGGCGGCACCATTTACTGGACGGCTCTGAGAAGCACAATACATGATGAAAAGCTCATCACGTGACACTGATGTAACATTTTGCTCTTTTCCAAAAAGGGTGTGGGCAATGATCTTATGGAAATACCTTATAGCAGGGTTGTGGATGGACTCCGAGTAAAGGTCAGATGGCTCGGGATGGTTGTTTCCAGCAATGCTACCCCAGAAGAAATCAAGGTCAGTATCTAGCAATAGGTCTTCCTAGGTCATGGTAATAACATCAGGGCCATTAGGGAATCCTAACAGGTTGGCAAACTCCCTATGATTATAGCGGTAGTCCATGTCAAACAGTTTGAAGGTGATCAGCCCGCGGTTGAAACCTAACCCATGATTTGGTAGGTAGCTCAGTGTGCTCAAGAACTCAAGGGTCAACTTTCGGTAGGTACAATAACGTCTCCGAATAGGAGCAACGTCCCAACCTATTTGGTGTAGCAGATACATGACACTTTCACGAATGCCTAAAGCAGTCATAGCATGGTCGTCAGCATAAATTGTAGGACACATCTCACACTCAGCTAGATCTTCAAAGCGCCTTCTTTGATGCCTACTTCTCAAGGTTATGTTCATGTAGTTTACTCGTGCCATGGAGCTAAATATTAAAGCTAAAGAATTACCCCTGAAAATGTTTAATAAATGTATGAAAGACTAAGTTAGTATTTTCAGGTTAAAAATGCTGAAGTTAAATCAAAAAGAAAAAGTTTAAAAGAAAAATAAAAATAAAAGAAAAAGAAAAATAAAAAGGAGTAAGGGATGCAACATGAAAGTTTTAAAGATTAAGAAAAAGAAAAGAAAAATAAAAACATATTAAAACAACAAAAATAATTAAAAGAAAGCATGGGTTGCCTCCCATGAAGGGCCTTTGTTTTATGTCGATGGCTCGACAGATAGTACCTATTCAGTTAGGTATCGGGGTAGGTGGCTCACTTAACTGCAGATAAGCCGAATAGTTTAGATTTCCGACGTTAAAATAATTCTTTAAGCACTGGCCATTGAATATAAATGGTTCGATGGAATTTCCTTTAATTTCGATTGCACCACTTGGGAAAACTTTATTAATTTCGAATGGTCCTGACCATCTGGAACGTAATTTACCCGAGAAAAGTTTCAGTCTAGAGTTGAATAGGAGTACGATGTCTCCTTCCTTAAATTCTTTCCGCGAGATACACTTATCGTGCCATTTTTTTGTTCTCTCCTTATAGATTCTAGCATTTTCATAAGCGTCTAAACGCAATTCTTCTAATTCATGGATATCTAATATTCATTTCTCGCCAGCAATCTTGTAATTTAAGTTAAGGGTTTTAATGGCCCAGTAAGCTTTATGTTCTAATTCTACTGGAAAATGACAAGATTTTCCATAAACTAATTTAAACGGCATTGTTCCGATAGGGGTTTTTAAAGCTTTCCTATATGCCCAAAGAGCATCATTTAGCTTGGAGGACCAATCTTTTCTGGATGTGGCTACGGTTTTCTCAAGGATTTGTTTAATTTCCCTATTTGACACTTCCACTTGTCCACTCGTTTGAGGATGGTATGGTGTGGCTATGCAATCTTTAACACCATATTTTGAAAGTAGTTTTTCGAAAATTCTAGAGATAAAATAGGAACCGCCATCACTGATTACTAGTCTTGGTATACCGAATCGTGGGAAGATAACATACTTGAATAGTTTAAGTACTACTCGTGTATCGTTTGTGGGTGCAGTGACGGCTTCAATCCATTTTGATACGTAGTCAACAGCTACCAATATATACTTATTTCCAAAAGATGCAGGGAACGGTCCCATGAAATCAATTCCCCATACATCGAAAATTTCTACTTCGAGAATCCCTTTTTGCGAAATTTCGTCACGCTTAGATATATTTCCTGTGCGCTGACATCTATCGCAGTTCATAATTGCTACGTGATCATCTTTCCATAAAGTAGGCCAAAAGAAGCCAGCTTGAAGTATTTTTGCACAAGCTTTCGATGTACTAGCGCGTCCACCATAAGGGGCGGAATGGAAATGGGCAATGACGTCCTCTACTTCATCATTAGGAACACAGCAACGGTAGATACCATTGGCGCCTCTTTTAAAGAGTAGTGGTTCATCCCAAAAGTAGTGTTTAAGATCATGGAAGAATTTCTTCTGCTGTTGGTACGTTAAATCGGGTGGTAAAACATCGGTGGCTAAGTAGTTAATGAAATCAGTGTACCACGGTAATGTGGTGTTGGTACAAATGGCTTTTACTACCACAGTTGTTAAATGTTCATTGCGTTGATTTAAATTGTCGGTAGGAGCTATCTCTAGTTTAGCAATAAGGCGTTCATACGGGAAATCTTTGTTTATGGGAGCATTCTAGGTTTGGATTCCATCCAATCTTGATAAATGGTCCGCTACCACATTTTCAGTCCCTCTTTTGTCTTTTATTTCCAAGTCAAACTCTTGTAAGAGTAAGATCCATCTGAGTAGTCGTGGTTTGGCGTCTTTCTTACTTAGCAAGTATCGGATCGCAGCATGATCCGTGTAAATAATGATTTTGGCGCCCACTAAGTAGGAACAAAATTTGTCCAATGCGAACACCACAGCTAAGAGTTCCTTCTCCGTAGTGGCGTAATTCATTTGTGCGGGATCGAGTGTTCTGCTTGCGTAGTAGATAGCGTGAAGCTTTTTATCCTTGTGTTGTCCTAGGACTGCGCCTACAGCATAATCGCTTGCATCGCACATTATTTCAAATGGTAGGTTCCAATCAGGAGGTTGCATTATAGGTGTTGAAATTAAGGCTTCTTTAAGCGTCTCAAATGCGTTTAAGAATTTATCGTCGAAAATAAACCCGACTTCTTTCATCAATAATTCAGTTAGTGGCTTAGTGATTTTAGAGAAATCTTTTATAAAACGTCGGTAAAAACCAGCGTGTCCTAGAAAACTTCTTATTTCTCTAACTATTTTGGGTGGTTGAAGGTTTTTGATAACCTCGATTTTTGATTTATCGACTTTAATCCCTCTGTTTGATACAATGTGACCCAACATAATTCCTTGTCTCACCATGAAGTGACATTTTTCCCAATTGAGCGCTAGGTTGACATTGACACAGCGTTTCAGTACTAGTTCAAGATTTGATAAACATCCGTCAAAACTTTCTCCACAGACAGAAAAATCGTCCATGAATACTTCCATAATCCCGTCCAAAAAGTCTGCGAAGATCGCCATCATGCATCGTTGAAAAGTTGTAGGTGCATTACATAATCCAAATGGCATTCTGCGGTATGCAAAGGTACCATAGGGTCATGTGAACGTGGTTTTCTCTTGATCATCAGGATGAATGGGAATTTGGAAGAATCCTGAGTATCCGTCAAGATATTAAAAATGGGAATGTTTGGCTAAGCACTCGAGCAATTGATCAATGAATGGTAATGGGAAATGGTCCTTGCGTGTAGCTTTGTTCATTTTTCTGTAATCGATACACATTCTCCATCCTTTTTGGGTACGTTGTGCCACTGATTCGCCTTTTGTGTTTGTTATAACTGTGACACCTCCTTTCTTAGGTACTACATTAACTGGACTGACCCAGTTGCTATCTGATGTTGGGTATATGATCCCTGCCTCTAGTATTTTCTGTACTTCTTTCTTAACGACTTCACTTAGGATAGGATTTATTTGTCTTTGATGTTTTCTAGAAGTCTTGCAGTCCTCCTCCAGCATAATGCGGTGCATACAGAGAGAAGGGCTTATTCCTTTTAGATCTGATATATTATATCCTGACGCGGTTGGATACTTCCTTAACACATTAAGAAGTTTTTCGTTTTTGATCTTCCCTAAATTGGCATTGACTATAACTGGCTGTTCGAGCTCTTTATCTAAAAATTCATACCTAAGATCTTCAGGTAACGTTTTAAGTTCTATACCAGTTTTCTTATCAGTTGGGGTAGGATCGGGTGTTAAGGCGAAACATTCGCTTAGGTTGGCATCTTGATATTCTTGTTTCCAGTCATCATCCTTGAAGATAGTTGGTGTCTGAATTTTCAACATCCCAGAATAGGTGTCTTCTTGGCTTTCTAGTTCTTTGACACATTCATCAATAATATCTAGGAAACAACATGAGTCATCTATAGCAGGGGCTTTGAAGAATTGGGAAAGAATGAATTCTACTTTTTCTTCTCCTACCTCAAAGGTAAGCTTTCCTTTCTTAACATCAATAATGGCTCTTGCAGTGGCTAAAAATGGTCTTCCTAATATGATGGGAATGTTTGAATCTTCCTTGATGTCCATTATTATAAAGTCAGTTGGTATGTAAAATTGTCCTATTCGGACAAGAATGTTTTCTAGCATACCAACAGGGAATTTGACTAATTTGTCGGCTAGTTGTAGGGACATCTTGGTAGGTCTCATGTCACCTAGTTTGAGCTTCTCGCAAATAGATAAGGGCATTAGACTAACACTTGCTCCTAAATCGCATAGAGCTTTGTCTATGACAAATTTTCCAATTACACATGGTATGGAGAAACTACCAGGATCTTTTAGCTTTGGAGGCATGTTATTTTGAATTATGGCGCTACATTCGGAAGTTAGCATAACAGTTTCATTTTCAACAATTTTTTTCTTATTAGACAATATTTCTTTTAGGAATTTAGCATACAACGGCATTTGGGTTATAACTTCTGTAAACAGAATAGTAACGTTTAATTGTTTCAGAAGTTCTACAAATTTCTTGAATTGCCCCTCGTTTTTGGATTTTGCAAGTCTTTGAGGGTATGGAATTGGTGGTTTATATGGCGGTGGAGGTATGTAAGGTTTTTCTGAAACCTCTTTGTTCTCATTCGCGTCTTCCTCTACATTCTCAGATTGTTCTTTCGATTTCTCTGCTTCCTTTTCAGGTTTTTGATACATGGTCAGATTTTGGAGTCTAGGATCTACTGGTCCATCAAGTGTTGTCCCACTTAGTAATGTGATAGCATTAGCATGTCCTTTAGGATTGGGTTGTGGCTGTCCAGGAAACATACCAGCAGGTGCGGCAGAACTAGCTTGGTGTTGTGCTACTTGGGAGATTTGGGTTTCTAACATTTTATTGTTATTCGCTAGGGCATCTACCTTATTTGCTAATAGCTTCAATTGTTCACCGGTGTGAACGTTTTGATTGAGGAATTCTTTATTTTGTTGAGCTTGATTAGCGATAAAATTTTCCATTAGGATTTCAAGGTTAGATTTCTTAGGAATGTTAGGAACATTAACAACGGGTTTTTGATAGCCTGGAGGTACAACAGGTGCTTGGCCAGGTGCATATAAAGCGTTATTGTTCTTGTACGAGAAGTTAGAATGGTTCTTCCAACCAGGATTATAGGTATTAGAATAAGGATTACCTTGAGTGTAATTCACCTGATCAACTGATATTCCTGCTAAGATTTGACATTCGTTTCCAACATGACCAGGAACTCCACAAACTTCGCAGTTTGGGGTAACTGCAGCCACGGTGGCTGCAGGAGGTAAGGTCAAGCTTTTTATATTTTGGGTAAGAGCATCTACCCTAGCATTAACTTTATCTAGGCTACTAATCTCGTACATCCCACTTTTGGTTTGAGTTTTCTCCACAAGTGTTCTTTCTCCTCCCCACTGATAGTGGTTTTGAGCCATATTTTCAATGAGTTGGTTAGCTTCATCGTAAGGCTTGTCCATTAGTGTACCACCTGCGGCGGCATCTATAGAGAGTCTTGTGTTGTACAAGAGTCCATTATAAAACGTGTCGATGATCAACTATTTTTCTAATCCGTGATGTGGGCACATTCGCATCATATCTTTGTAGCGTTCTCATGCATCGAATATCGATTCAGTATCCTTCTACCTAACTCCGTTGATTTGAGTTCTTAATGCAGCAGTCTTTCTTGGGGGAAAGTATCGTGCTAAAAATACAGTCTTAAGTCCTTCCCACGTAGTGACATAATTTGACGGCAAGGATTGCAACCAAGCCCAAGCTCTATCTCTTAGCGAGAAAGGGAAAAGACGTAATCTTATTGCATCTTTACTAACACCATTTGCTATAACTGTGTCGGAAAATTGAACGAATTTTGTAAGATGTTCATTTGGATCCTCGGTAGGATTTCCAGAGAATTGGCGTTGTTGGATAGCTGATATCAATGATGGTTTCAACTCAAAATCGTTTCGATTTATTGCTGGAGCAGCAATGTTGTTGTGGGGTTCTTGTTGTGATGGAGTTGCGTACTCCATCAGTGGACGGGTCCTTTGTTCTTCAGCCATGTCTACTTCTGGATTAGTTTCGGTTTCAGAGGAAGAATTAGAATCTGTTTCGGAATCAATCTTGATTTCGGGTTTGGGTAAAGGAATGGCGTGATTTAAACAGTAATCCCTGACTGTTCGTCTTATGGAAAGGATGCGTTCAGGTTCGTCCGTCGATTTGTCAAGTGGTTCGCCTTGTGAGCGAGTCCTTGGCATACAAATCGAAAAAGGGTTTCTGTTGCCTAGTCTAAATGCACAACAGAAGAATCGTACTTAATTCACTAATCAGTCCCCGACAACGGCGCAAAAAACTTGATCGGGACTTTATGAGTCTATTGGGATACTAACTACAAGTATACAGTTTAGTCGTTCTAGTTTTAAATGATTATCGAACCCACAGAGACTGAGGATCAATCACATATGATTTAATGCTACAATTGTTTAACTAAGCGATGAATATTTGGTTTTAGGGGGGAAAAGAGTTTAATTAAAAACAATAGTAATAGCTATACCGGTATGTGATAGTCAGACTTCGGGAATTCGGTGAATCGCTTAGCATATAAAGTATTTCGGTAAAAACGAATTGTTTAAAAACCTGAGACATACACTCTCGTGTTCATGAAATAAGCCATGCTACTAAACCTAGTGGATGCACTTTAAATTTAATAACACTTTTTGAAAACAATTTGAGTTTAATTAATTTGTTAAAACACTCTCATGTATTTAAAAATTAATGTTTCGTTACCACTATCTGGGTCGAACCCCAGCTCTCGCATGCAGGTTCTTGCCTTAATTAATTTCCCACTCTCGTGGCAAAATCGTGTTAATTATCCTCTCACTCTCGTGACAAGGGTAGTTAAATTAAACATGGAAATTGGGAACCAGAAATTATTTATAAATGTTTTTAGCCAAGTTATCACCGAATTCTTTCGGTACTTAGGAGTCACATACCGGTACAAATTAATTTAGCCGGACATAATATATTTAGTAATTATGCAACTTAAAATATAATTCATAAAAATAAATGACATAGCACAAGAATAATTAAAAATCAATTGCATAAAAAACCTGTAAATAATGTTGCTGTGGTAATCTTGAGTGCTTACAAATTCCTTGCAATTAATCGAAATCTATGCCCATTTTAATTCTTAAATGAAGAACTAACACTCTAGAAACTAATTCTGGAAACTAAAAATTACAGTAGGTATAAATTGGTTCAAAAGCAATCAAAATAGAATAATGCAGAAAAGCAGAAATTTGACTCTGTAGAAAATTCTTCGACCATGATCCATTGAACTGCCTCCTATTTATAGAAGAAGATTTTGTAGTTGAGAGAATTTAGGAACAACTTGAGTGGAGGAAGACTCGGATTGATAGTTACTGAAGTTGAGGGAATGCAGGAGAAAAAAAACTCTCCACTACGTTGCCCATGTCTCCTGTAATGCATAATGTTGTTTTTATGCGTGTGACGGTCGTCATGAGGGGGTGACGGTCGTAATGCGCTTAAATAGCGCGTTATGCTCGTCAATGATATGTGACGAGCTTCCTTCAAGTTATGAGAGTGTTACGCTCGTCATGGGGTGTGACGGTCGTCACAGCTACAAAATCTGCAGACTTTGCAGATTTGGTTCTTTTTCTTCTGATTCTTGGTTAGCTTCCTTCATGTGATCCTTTTTCACTGATTTGAGTTGAAACATGTTGTACCTGTGAAAAGACACAAAAACTCGGAACAATCGGGAATTAAACGACTTAATGTATTATGAAAATCGGTAAAAAATTTAGTAATTACATGATACGATTTCTCGTTATCACTTACTACCATTCGAACGCCAAGTGTGCTTATCATCCAGACAGCCTGGGGCACGACACCAACAATTGTTGGGCCCTCAAGAATAAGATTCAGGATTTAATAGATGCTAAAGAAGTCGAATTCGACGCCCCTGAAAAGCCGAATGTAATCTCTACTCCAATGCCAAAACATGGTCACAATGTCCATGCTGTTGAAGAAGATCTTTTTGTTGCTACTGTTGATGATTTGATGACTCCGCTACCGATAATCAAGTTGAATTTGCTGAAGGCTGGGATTTTCCCAGGTTGTGAAGAAGATTTCTACCTTTGTTCATCCTTACCAACCGACTGTTCGTTGTTGAAGTTAGGCATCCAACGCCTAATGGATAATCAATAAATCCTTTTTGAAAAGACTCCTGTTACACCGACTCCTGTCAATGATATTTCAATAATTACCATATTCGCCAATCTTTCCAAGGTCTCCAAAAGGCCTTTTAAGATTACATCCGATCAGAAGATTGTACCTTTGAAGATAACCATGCTGGGGCCCATCCCGTACAAGTCTAACAAATCAATACCGTGGAACTATGGGGGAGAGATCTTCTACCACGATATTAAACAAATTGAATCAACTGAAGAAAGTTCTGATGAAGAGACTTCCGACATTGGAAACATTGTCGGAACGAGTAAAATCACCCGCAGTGGAAGAATTTTATCTTCAGAGATTGTGCCTCCAAAGGCAATCTTCGGACCCTCAGCTGCTCCTAAGGTTACTCCTGTACCGGTCAACATATCTGCAAGAACTCCAGTTATTGAAGAAGTTATAACTCCTATGGTTGTCCCCTCTGCTGTTGCTGATGATAGAGGAAAAGGGATCCAAGAAGAGCCTGTCAGGATGAGGGCTCAGCCGTTAATCATCCCTGAAACCACTCAGAAAGAAATGGAAGAGATTTTGAAAATAATCAAGAAAATTGATTATGATGTTGTGGAACAACTGGGGCAAACCCCCTCAAAGATCTCAATGTTGGACTTGTTGCTTTGTTCAGAAGCTCATGCTAAAGCTCTGATCAGATTTTTGAAGACAGCCCACGTGCCCCAGGAAACCTCCGCGGATCAGTTCCAGGAATGTGTAGCTAGCCTAACAGCTGCCAATGGTCTAGGATTCTCCGATGCCGATTTAACATCAAAAGGGAGAAAACATAATGACGCTTTGCATGTCTCGGTGGAATGCAGAGGGACTACTCTAGCACACATTCTGGTAGACACTGGTTCTTCGCTGAATGTCTTGTCGAAGAAAGCATTGAATATGCTAGATTGTGAAGGTTTAACCTTGAAGCCCAGCAACATCATTGTCAGAGCCTTTGATGGTTCTAAGAGGATGGTCCACAGGGAGGTGGACATCCCGATTAAAGTGGGAACTGAAACCTTCAACTCCACATTCTATGTGATGGACATCCGTCCTTCCTATTCTTGCTTGTTGGGAAGACCCTGGATTCACCATGCTGGAGCCGTTACTTCTACTATGCATCAAAAGCTCAAGTACCCTGTCATGGGGAAAATTATAATTGTTCACGGCGAATAGGAATACGTGATAAGCCATCTTAATTCTTTCCGCTATGTGGAATTAGATGGCGAATTCATCGAAACCCCCTTTCAGCATTTTGAAGAGGTAACTCAGGAGATTGCGGAGACCAAGACAATGGCTTCTGTACCCATGATTATCCGACCTCCGCCTCGGATGTCGTCTCTCAAAGATGCAAAAGCTGTGATTGAAGAAGGAGGAAGCACAATCTGGGGGAAACTTCCCGATTTTCCTTTCAAATCTGATAAGTTCGGCTTGGGTTTCACTGCTTCTGCTCAAAAGGTTGTGCGCCGCTCCCGGGCTGGAGGGACACCAGTGAAGATCACCCATCATGGAATCAATGCTTTGGAGGATAGTGAAGAGGAGAGCAACCTGGAAGACTGGATCTTCCCTACTGATGAAGGAGGACTATGCAATTGGGAGGCAAAGGACTTTGTTCCCATTACTTTCATGAATCAGTAATTTATCTTTCAAACATTTATGTTGGTTTGTAATAATTCCTAAATAATTAGTACACTTTTAAGCCTTGTGCCTTACCCGAGGTACATAGGTCCATTTGTAAGGGTTTGATTTTTCATCTTCATATGCCATTTTAATGAATCATGGACGTTTTCACATATAAACTTTTGTGTTCATTGTCTTTCTTTTTTACATTTTATTTGTTTTAAGGTGGCTATCCCTTACACATACCCACACTCACAAATGCAGGTACCCTTCCATTCAGGATTCCATGGGTAACAATTCTGCTATGGCCTTCAGTGACTCTGAAGATCTGGTCTACCATGCCGAATACGAAGGTGATGAAGACTACGAACTGCCTAGAGAATTGGCTAGACTGCTACAACAGGAAGAAAGAGCTATTCTACCTCATGAGGAGTTGTTAGAGACAATCAACTTGGGAACAAAAGAAGACAGAAAAGAAGTTAGAGTGGGTGCCAACCTAGAGCTAAGTGTCAAAGAGCGTTTAGTTCAGCTGTTGAATGAATATGTTGAGATCTTCGCCTGGTCATACGAAGACATGTCGGGACTTGATACAGACATTGTGGTTCATCGTCTCCCCACAAGAGAAGACTATCCACCAATTAAACAGAAAGTTCGCCGCATGAGGCCCAACATGTCCGAAAAGATCAAAGCTGAAGTTATGAAGCAGTTCAATGCTGGATTTCTTGCTGTTACTTCCTATCCACAATGGGTTGCTAACATTGTGCTCGTTCCTAAAAAGGACAGCAAAGTCAGAATGTGCGTGGATTACAGAGACTTAAACAGGACCAACCCTAAGGATGACTTTCCACTACCGCACATTGACATCTTGGTTGACAATATAGCTCAGCACAAGGTATTTTCTTTCATGGACGGATTCTCAGGCTACAACCAAATCAAAATGGCCCCTGGGGACATGGAGAAAACTACTTTTGTTACATAGTGAGGTACGTTCTGCTACAAAGTGATGCCATTCGGACTGAAGAATTCCGGGGCAACCTATCAACGCGCCATGGTAGCTTTATTTCATGATATGATACATCATGAGATAGAGGTCTACGTAGACGACATGATAGCCCGTTCACAAACTGAAGAAGAACACCTCGACCACTTACAAAAGTTGTTTATCAGGTTGAAAGAATACAAGCTCAGACTGAACCCTAACAAGTGCACTTTCGGAGTCAGGTCCGGTAAACTCTTGGGTTTCATTTTCAGTAACAAAGGCATCGAGGTTGATCCTGCCAAAGTCAAAGCTATACAAGAAATGCCCGCCCCTCGCACTGAGAAGGAAGTCAGAGGTTTCTTGGGACGCCTAAACTACAATGCAAGGTTCATTTCTCACCTAACATCTACCTGTGAACCAATCTTCAAATTGTTGAAGAAAGATCAGGTAGTTAAATGGAATGATGACTTTCAAGTTGCTTTCGATAAAATCAAGGAGTATTTGCTAGAACCTCTTATCTTGATGCCTCTCGTAGAAGGAAGACCGCTAATCATGTATCTGACTGTCCTAGAGAATTCAATGGGGTACGTACTGGGCCAACATGACAAGTCTGGCCGAAAAGAGCATGTCATTTATTACCTTAGAAAAAAGTTTACCGACTGTGAGACCCGATACTCACTGCTCGAGAAAACTTATTGCGCTTTGGTATAGGCTGCTCGCCAGCTAAGGCAGTATATGTTGACTCATTCCACTTTGTTGATATCTAAGATGGATCCGATCAAGTACATCTTTGAGAAGCCTGCTCTATCTGGAAGAATAGCTAGGTGGCAGATGATCCTAACGGAATACGATATACAGTACACGACCCAAAAAGCTATAAAGGGGAGTGTGCTAGCCGGTCATCTGGCCTATCAAGCTGTCGAAGATTACCAATCCATGAGATTCGACTTCCCCGACGAGGATATCATGACATTGGACAACATTGAAGAGAACAGACTGTTTGACGGACCTGAACAAGGATCCTGATGGACCCTGTACTTTGATGGTGCTTCTAATGCACTTGTCAACGGTATCGGCGCGGTACTTATCTCTCTAGAAGGTTTCCATACACCTTTCACCGCCAGACTCTGCTTCAGCTGTACCAACAACATGGTCGAGTATGAAGCTTGTATCTTTGGTCGCAAGGCCGCTATTGACTTGGGAATCAAATCTTTGATTGTATTTGGGGACTCAACTTTGGTTATCAATCAAATCAAAGGAGAGTGGGATACTAAACATCCAAACCTCATCCCTTACAAAGAACATGTCTTGACATTGTTACCACATTTCGAGCAGATTACCTTCGAGCACTTCCCGCGAGAAGAAAATCAGCTAGCAAATGCTCTAGCTACGATGTCATCCATGTTTAAACTTAACTGGGATAATGAGGCTCCCTAAATTACCATTGAACGGATGGACGAACCTGCACATTGTCACGGGATTAATACCGAAGAAGTAGTGGACCGACCTTGGTTTCACGAAGTCAAAAGGTATCTCGAGGCTCAAGAATACCTTGAAGGAGCTTCAGTCAACGACAAAAAGTTCTTAAGGAGGTTGTCGGCGAAGTTCTTCTTGAGCAATGGTATCCTTTACAAGCACAATAATGGTTGCATTCTACTCCATTGTGTGGACAAGGTTGAAGCTGAGAAGATCATGGATGAACTGCATACCTTTGGCACTCACTCTAGCGGATATACGATGGCTAAGAAGATTCTACGGGCAGACTATTACTGGTCTACCATGGAAGCTGACTGCCATCAGCATTCCAGAACTTGCCATAAATGTCAAATCTATGCAGACAAGGTCCATATACCTCCAGTTCCTCTCAATGTCTTAACAGCTCCTTGGCCATTCGCTATGTGGGGAATCAACATCATTGGAGAGATCAAGCCTACAACGTCCAATGGACACCACTTCATCCTGGTGGCCATTGATTACTTTACCAAGTGGGTCGAAGCAGCGTCCTTCGCATCCGTCACAAAGAATGTTGTTGCCCGCTTCATCAAGCAGAACCTTATATGCCGGTACGGCATCCCCGAAAGGATCATCACCGACAATGGTACAAACCTGAACAACACTATGATCATCGCCTTGTGCGAGGAGTTCTAGATTCAACATCAGAATTCATCTCCCTATCGGCCAAAGATGAATGGTGTTGTCAAAGCTGCAAACAAAAATATCAAGAAGATCATACAAAAGATGACAGTCACCTACAAGGAATGGCATGAGATATTACCGTTTGCTTTGCACGGGTACCGTACCACGACACGCACTTCAACTGGGGCAACCCCATATTCTTTGGTATACGGCATGGAAGATGTTTTACCTATCGAGGTTCAGATTCCCTCCTTGAGAATCATGAAAGATGTTGGTTTGAGTGAAGACGATTGGATTCAGACCCGACTTGATCAACTTAAATTGATTGACGAGAAGAGACTTATTTTTGTTTGCCACGGTCAGGCGTATCAGAAACGGATGATCAAGGCATTCAACAAGAAAGTTAGACGCCAGACATATCAAGTCGGAGATCTTGTAATCAAGCGGATCATCTTGCCACAAAGTGATCCCAGAGGCAAATGGACTCCTACTTACGAAGGACCATTTGTGATCAAAAACATCTTTTCTGGTGGGGCAATGATCCTGACCACCATGGACGGCGATGACCTTCCGCACCCTGCGAACGCAGACATAGTCAAAAGATACTACGCATAAATGACCCGGCAAGTTGAAAACCCGAAAGGGTGACTTGGGAAAAAATGGGCATCCCGGTGAATGGAAAACCCGAAAGGGCGGTTCAGGCAAAAATTAGGGATAAATAAAAAAATCTGTACACCCGAAAAGTTGAAAACCCGAAAGGGCGACTTGGGCAAAAAAGGGTTTCCCGGTGGACTGAAAACCCGAAAGGGCGGTCCAGGCAAACGTTAGGGAATTAAAGCGTATGACTATGTCTCATCGGATCACTTTAAGGACAATCTCTTCACAGACAAGATCTGGGCTTCTGATCAATTCAATCATCTTCGGACAAAGCAACGAATGGACAAGATATTCAGAGTTACGAAGGCTATAGCAGAATGGGAACCCCATGGAATTTTCACACATAGCCATCTGTCTTTGTATAAATTTTTCTCATTTTTATGACAACGTTCTCTTACTAGGATGTCTGTCTCCTTTGTACAAAATACTTACACAAAGTTAATATAAAGATACTTCAAAGTGCAGAAAACTATTTGTCTTTTCTTGCTTTTACACTTGTGTTTTATTTGAAAATGTCCAATGATTTATTAATGAGCATATGCATTTGAATATAATCACTGTTTACAAATAAACGAAATGTGGAAGAATAATTACTGACAGGTTGAAAGTATAGGAAAACGTCTTTAGGCTATTCTAAGAGAAATCCCCTGCAGTACATCATTTAGGTCCCCAACGGAGCTAAAACCTTGAAATACATATCCCTAACGGAATTAAATTTCAAAATCCCCGCCAGAGTCAAAACATTAAAATCCCAATCCCCGACAGATTTATATTTCAAACCCTTAATCCACCATCAGAGTTAAACCTCCAAACTCCCAATCCCCAGCGGAGCAGAAACTTTGAACTACAGACCCTCAGCGGAGATGAAACCTTCTTCCCCAGACAAGTCAAATTTACTACTACCAATCCCCGGTGGAAACCTTTCAGTTTACCCCAACTTTTCCCAGCAAGTTGTCTTAAAGTCTGAGAATCAACCAGATAACAGTTAACTTTTGTCTTATCCCCAAACTAGGATATTTCCCCAGTAGATTGGCATACAACCCAAACTCCTGAACTTTTTCCAAACAGGAATAAGCTTTTCCCCCAGAGTCCTTAACTTACTCTCCAGCAGGATAGCTACTCCCCAGCAGTATAGCTAATCCCCACAGAATTTTTACTCCCTAACGGAATGAAGATTCTCATTCTTGATTCCCCAGTGAAGTTGACAAAGTCTTCATTATTCCCCTGCATGAATTTGTCAGAATTTCTAATTCCCTGCAGATTGAAGATTCTCATTCTTGACTCCTCAGCATGAAGTCCCCAAGGATTCAGATTCCCTAGCAGATTGAAGATTCTCATTTGTGGTCCCCCAATGAAGTTGCCAGAATCTTCATAACTCTCCAACATTGAATTTGTCAAATTTTTAATCTCCTGTAGATCGAAGATTCTCTTTCTCACTTCTCCAGTAGAGTCCCCAAGGTCTCAATTTCCCCAGGAGATCGGAGATTCTCATTCTTAGTTCCCCGCAAAAGCCATCAGAGTCTTCCTTATTCTCCAGCAAATCAACGTTTTCTTTCGTCTAATCCCCAGTAGAGATTCGTCAGAGTTTCCTTATTCCCCAGCCGAGTAAGGATTCCCATTGTGTAATCCCTAGCCATAGTCTTCAAAGTTCTCTGGATTCCCCAAGCAGGTTTCTCAAGCAGTACTTGGCATTACTCTCACAATAGATGTTGTCAACACTCCAACTTCAAGACTCGAAAGATCCCTATATCCCCAGAAAAGTCGTGAAGGATTCTCACATCCTCACAGAAGTTGTCAAATTTTTGATAATCCCCGCGATTTTCCAAGGATTTTTTATCCCCAATAGCGGTCAAGGATTTATTTTCCCCGACAGCAGTCAAAGATTTTATTATCTCCAGCCATCAAGGATTTATTTTCCTCAGCAAGACAACCAATCAGCTTACATGCGCATACATTACATTCATATATCATAAAACACATTTTATTGCATCATACATTTCATGCAACATAACTTTGTGTTTCAGCTAACATTTTACCCTTTTCAGGATAAGATTAAAAGCTATCTTTAACAAATATTCAAAGATATCAGATACAGTACGAATACACCCCATACACGGAGGTCATTCTATTACTCATTCAGAATTCAAAGTCAAGATACAGGTTAGATACGCTCCAGATACATAAGACACTCTATTTCTCATTCAGACTTCAACAATCAGATACAGATTAGATACGCTCCAGACACGGAAGCCATTCTATTTCTCATTCAGATTCAATTATCAATTTCAAGTCCAGATACACTTCAGACACAGAAGTCATTCTGTCACTTATTCAGATCCCAGTTACAGTACGGATACACTCCAAACACGGAAGTCATTCTCCTACTCATACAGATCTCAACCTCAAGATACAGTCCAAATACGCTCCATACACGGTTGCCATTTTGTCACTCATTCAAAACTTTTTCCCCAACCCAGAGACGCTCCAGACACGGATACCATTCTGTCGCTTATTCAGATTTCAGACTCAGATACAATACAAATACACTCTAGACACGACAGTCATTCTGTTACTCATTCAAATTCAAATCCAGTTACAGCTCGGATACGCTCTAGACACGGACGCCATTCCCTTTCTCATACAGATCCAATCTCCAGATACAACTCAGATACGTTCCAGATACGTATACCATTCTGATGTTCATTCTCCTGATTTTCAACAAACATTCTTGGATGGCATCTTTAAGCCCATATCCAACAAGATTCAATCATCTCCAAATGGCATCTTTAAGCCCATTCCCTCAACATTTTGACGAGTGAAAATTTACGGGCACTCTAGTGTCCAATCATCTTTTACCTTCGAGACACGAACGGAAAACTCGTCAATCTAACTCTTCAGGTTTAAGAAGATTGAACAGGGGCAGCTATTGTACCCCAAAATTTTCCCTCTCATTTTATCAAGATTTCCCCTCACAAGACTCTTTGGACTCCAGATAGGATTAGGGTTTGCTCTACTCAAGACATCTCCTTGCACTGATGACCTGAAATTAGGGTTTGAGTTTGCACAAGGATTTTTGGACTTCCAATACCTCATGTGACTTTCATACTTCATGTTGGACTTATAAGATTGCCCATATCAAGTTTCAAGCCTTAAATCAAAATTTTGCCCAGTCAATTGGACAGTTGACCTAAAAATCAGTTGTATTAGGGAAAAAGTCAACTGTGGCCAATTTACAGTCAAACCTCATAATTTTTGATCCACATCAACATTATAGACTCATATGAACCATTTGATCAAGTTTAGACCACAACTCCTCAAGAAATTTGATCAGATCATCAAAAGGGTAAAATGGTCATTTTTAGGGTTTTGACTGCAGAAGGGAAATTTCTGATCTTTCACCTAGCCAATGGCAAATTGGGTTCAAGCATGATTTCAAGGACTCAATGGCATCATCTTGACCTAATCACAAGGTTCAAAAGATCTCAAATGCATTAGATTAACAGATGAATTTTCCAATCAACTGATCAAAAATCAACTGTACACTAAAAAGTCAAACTTTGACTTTTTGGTCAAAATCAAGTGGCAAGGGTCATTTTTCATCAAAATGTGTCAAAACATGAAACTTGTTCACCAAGAAACCTGATTTTGGAAATTAGGGTTTAAAATGGAAAATTTTCATAACTTAGAAATTTTCTAAGTTATGAAAATTTCTTATTTTTTCCCAACTTTTCCTAACTTTTTCTCCATGATGCAATTGGATTCATAGAAAACTTCCAAAATGAAAGTTGTAGTCCTCCAAAAAATATACAACTTTTATTCACAAAGTTTTCCAAAAAGATGCTTGGATATCAAGTTATGATTTTGTGAATAGGGGTCCAAAAACTTTCTAACTTAGTGAGATTTTGCCCTAGTTTAGGCAGGATTTTGACCTATCTTCATGGAAACTTTTCACCTAGTTCCAAGTGGAATCTCAAAATTCATTTCAAATATGGATTGTAGATAATGTTACAAGCTTTCCAAAATGTCCCAGAATTCTTAAAGATCATTTGTGGTTAGGGAGAATCGAAGGATTGAAAATGGCAAATCATCACTTTTGTCCAAGGCATTTTGCACATTGCTACAACTTACAATTTTGTCCAAAGCATGCTTGTACTTGGTTTACAGGTTCTAATCTCTTCTACACTCAAAAATTAAATGCAAACGTATTGGATTATGGCATTGCTCTGATCTATGAAGCATTATACAAAGGTTTAATCCAAAAATGGCAAAAAGTTAACATTGCCACTTTGATAAAGCATGCTTTTGGCAATTTTGTTTGTCTTGAGCCATGGACCTGATTTATTTATGCAAACAAAGTTCACTAATATCAGGAAAGGTGTAACAACTATGTGCATCAAGAATACAAGCCTGTACAAGCTTTGCCTTTGTCACTTTCCACCTTTTCTTCAAAAACAAGCAAGTGTGCAAAAACTCCACAACTCTTCAATGTGATAAAACCAAACTTTGTGACATTTCAAACAAGTTTAACACATTATCTCAAGCCAGAAACACGAGCTACAAGCCTCTCAAACACCCTAAAACACTAAAACACTAACATCTGCCTAAAACTGGGCAAGCCCTGCAGAACTCAAGCCATCTTCACATTGCCTCGTGTGTTTTGTCCCAAACCACTTCAAACACTTTCTAAACAACCCACCTGAACTATCCAAGCCATTGTTCATCAACTGTAACTTCATTTTCGAGATTCACCATTTTTAAATTCTGAGTTTGCAGGTTGACTTCTACAAGGAGATTCAAGCCATTTCAAAGCAAGCTAAGCATTGGGAAAGGTCAAGGGAACATCAAGCAAGCTCAAAAGAATCTTAGGCCTCACTGAAAGTTGCTGCATTGCCATATTCGAACTTGAATGAAATAGGTATTTCTCAAACTTCTATATCCTTATTTAGGAATCTTTGGGCTTAGGTTTGTGAAGCAAAAATGTAGCCCTTAATGTCCTTGAACTATACATATGCATAAAATTCATTTATGTTAACCGAGCTAGGAGAATTTGGATGTTAAAGTTGCTGAATTTTTTAGGTCAGAAATTGGGGGTGATAAAATTATCCCTGGATTCTTAGAGTTAGATCAAGTTTTTTATATGGTTAGAATCGTGTAATGATAAGCTATAACTTTCATGTTGCAGGTTTTTGTTTTTAAGCACGTATGCAAGAGATACGGTTTAAGTTGCAGAACGCGCGCATTTTTGTTTAAAGGTCAGGGATGAAGCTGGAACGTGGGCTGGGCCTGGCCTGCCTTGCTTTTGACACCCCCTAGCTTGCTTTCTACACCCTCTTGGCCCATTTATTTTATTTTTCATATTTTTTTATATATATTTCACATTTCTGATTTTTATTTATTTTTTCCTAAACATTAAAAATCATAAAAATATTTTCTTTATTTTTTTGAATTTTTCATATTTTTTTATTTTATTTTTTGGCATAATATTTAGTTTATTAGGTTTAATACTTTTATTTTCTTAAATAAAAACTTATAATTAATACAATAATATTATATTTTCTCATTTCTATTATTTATACACTTAAAAATAATATTGTCATACATATTTTATTTTTTAACATTTTTTGCATATATTTTTATTTATTTTTTGTACATAAATGAATAAATAAATAATATAGAATATATTTTCTTAAACAAAAACTAGGGTTTCTACCCTTTCAAAAAATAATCATTAATATTTTTCTTATTTTTAGATAAAAAGTAATTTATTTTACATATATAAAATAAATATAAAAAACATTTTTTTGCATATTTATATTTAATTGCATATTTAAATATTTGGCTTATTTATTTATTTGTACAAATAAATTCAATATAGTTGTAATAGTTTTAGGGTTTATTTTTGAGCAATATCCCTTTATTCAAACTTGTATCCCCCTTCCCATAATAATGTTGTAATAATCTTAGATTTACTTTTACGCATTTTATCGCTTTCAAATGCCATGATAGTAAATTAGGGTTTGTATGCAAAGAACCAAAATCAAAACAAATAGCTTGACTAAATACAAGACAAAAATGCATGAAAAATGACAACACAATGCACACAAGCACCCCTAGGGTTTCATCCACTTGTTGCCTTAAAAATGGCCATGGTATGCATGCTAGGTATCTTGGCAAAACAAAACAAAACAAAAAGATCATAGTCCCTCGATGATGCTATCTTGGTTGCCTATACAAAAATGATCTAGTCCCTCAAAAAACTTGCTAAGATACTTAGCACCATTGCTATCATGGTCATACGATGACCCACACTTGTCCCGTTTAACATCCAAAGACAAGGTTGTTTACCAAATACAATGGTAAAACAACAATGTCAAAGGGTTAAAAATGTGTAGGAAAGATCTTTTAGTAGGGTAGACAACTCCTAGTTACTTGATCAAACTTGCAAACCATCCTTGTTATTTTCAAACTATCACACACAATTTCAAAACATTTTCAAAACATTTCCCAAACAAACTTTCAAACATTGAAACATTTTTTAAAAGACAAACACCTTTGTATACATTCAAACAAGAACCATTACAAAGGTTGCCTAGACGAAGGCCTCTGTTCAAAATATTTTCAAAACCACACACAAAAGCACCATTTCAAACAATTGAAAAGCAAAAGCAAGTGATCTAAACAAGTAACTAAGAGCCCATGGAAAACCATGGATGAAAAGGGTGCTAGCACCTTCCCTTTTCATAATCTACCCCCCGAACCCAAGAAAACATCTCAAAGGTCTTTCCTGTGCTTTTTGACCTTTCCTTTGGATAAAATAAAAAGTCAGTGGCGACTCTTGCTAAACCGAAAAATTTGCGAACACAAACGCAAAACCTCAAGTCAGTTCTTCCACCGCACCATAGTATGCATGGCAAGATCTAAAATAAACCGTTAGATAACCCTAATCAAGATAAAATAACTGAACTCAATACACTTTTCACACATTCACCTCTAGGATAACCTCACTTGTTGCATTCAAATAAAAACAGTCATGTCCCTCGAACATGGGGACGCTTTAGAAAAAACCATTGATTAAAAAGACTGTAGTCCCTTGATGACCCTTCGATGCTGCCTTCGGTAAACGATCTTCGTCCCTTACGATAAATTGCTAAAGCACCCCTACAAGTTGTCTTTATGATTGTACGGTGACCCGCGCCTGTCCCTTCACATCCAACGATAGGGCTTCCTACTAACTAATGGTAGGATAATGCTATCTAAGGGGGAGGAAAATAACCCTAAGATCTTTGAGTAGGTAGATAGGTCGTAATCGCTTTCTTACAAAAAAACATCTTTTCACACAAACACTTTCCTATGAAGTATTTTTAAAAACAAACACTTTGTATGCGTTCTTAACTTATACAAGAATCATTACAAAGTTGTCGTACTTAGGCATTTTTTCAAAATATTTTCAAACACATACATAAAGCATTTCAAAACAAAGTGAGCTAGCGATTAAGAGCCCGTAGATAAGTACAGATGAAAAGGGTGCTAACACCTTCCCTTTTCATAACCTACCACCCAAACTCAGAATAATCTCGAAGGTTTTTCCTGTTCTTTTCACCCATTCCTAAATATTGGATAAAAGAAAAGTCAGTGGAGACTCTTGCTATCCGCAACATTTGCGATAAAATGCAAAAACAAGTAATGTTCCCACCGTATTACACCGTGCATATGGTAAACAATGGAAAGCAACCTCACATGGGATTTAGTCCTAAGTGATCAAAAGTGAACACAAATTGCAAAATAATGAATGGCATGAAAATTATACAAAAGAAAAGTCTCATAATCATGCTATTTTCTAGAAAGCGACAAACGAGTACCTTGCGTGTACCAACTTCAAACAGTATCATTACCATACATCCACAAGTTGAAACGATCAAATTTGAAAAATGACCACTTACGACTTCAAACCAAAAGACAAAGATTTGAGTCCCAACAATGAACAAAACATAAGAACATGCTACTAATAAACATACTAAAAGACCAGTTGAATGTGGCTAAACAAATTGAAAAGTGAAGATTGGAGAATTTTACAACTGGTCAAATTTCAATTTGTTTATCCAACATTCACCATACTACCTAACTACTAAAATGAAAAGAATAAAACATGCTTGTTTTACGTCGTAAGCTTGACGCCTGTTATTTACTAACCAACAAGTTGCTTCTGATGAGCTAAATACTTTTACTCTCGCCTTTGCTCTTATCTCTCAAGCTCTAACCGGAACTACACATCTAACCACACTTTAGAAAACGTGAAAAGAAACAAATATATACACTATATTCATAAGTATGAAGATATGTATGGTAAACATATACAAGTGTCAATATAAACAAGTGAAAATAGACAATATATATGATATCTACAAAACTATAAAAAAAAGTAACTATCGCAATGCAATCCAATAAGAACACCAATCCCCTGTAACATCACCATTTTGCTGAAGCAGTAAAGTGGAAAGCAAAAGTAAATATATTTATAGGTTATACAATATCGTCTCCACATGGATTAGTGCTACTGAATTGTCGTTCAATAATTTCTCTCGTTTATGAGTTTAGGTTAAAATGTGTTAAAAGTGTAAGGTGCGGGAACAAAACATATGAACAGGAAATAAATACATTCTTCGGTAAGGAGAGAACTCTCGAGATTGAATTTCATATACCCTTCAAACACTTAAACTTACTACTCAATTGCACTTAACCAAATTACTCGTCAATATCGTCATGTATTACTCACACAAAGGTTATCTCTAACATCGAGTGAGATATCCACCGTATTGCTTTGTGCTGGCGATCTCTCAGAATAATATAAAACAACACGGAGGAATTAAGATTCAATACCTAAGTGATTATTAAGCCTTAATCTATCTCTAGAGTTTAGAAACTAAAATATATTCATCCTAAGTCTTGATTCAAACCATATATGTCTATAGCAACTCAAACCTAAACAATTAGCAAGCTAAAAAGGATAAACATCAATAAAGATTTGTAAAGAAAGCTTCACACAACACCATGATAAATATATACATACAAGACAAATAAAATTTACAAACAAAACGCCAACATAATAGAGATTAAAAGGAGAGAAAAAGAGATAAACCCACACTTCTCAAGTTGTCACGATAATTGGTGAGAATCCACCTCCAATCCAACAAGTTGCAAGCTCCATAAGTCTTGTAGAATCATCAAGAATCATAAGAATGTTTGGTGATGGAGTGGGAGAAAAAAATACCCAACCATACCCTAAAAACTGTGTATTTTGACCTAAATATGAGTTTCTTCCCATCCCGCACCGCCCGATGCACAAAACAACATTTTTATGTTTCTAGAGCACCTCTGCACCGCCCGACACTCTCGGGGTGCTTCCTGGTTGTAAAATGAAAAAACAAGCATTGTTTCGGCCATAACTTGAGAACTGTAAATCCGATTTGTGCACGATCAGAAGTGTTTGAAAGCTTATTCAATAATCTATCTAACAATGCCTAAATATCAATGCATTAATACCTATAAAATGAGATAAAATCAATTAAATTCTGATATTTATACGATAATGCAATACATACACTATAATGTAAATTGTACCGAATATATAATAAAGTTGAGGTTTATTGACAAAAAGTAAACAAATTAAGATGATGAGTGCTAATTATTCACACTCAAATTCACAAAAATTTAGCACTCATCAAACTCTCCCCAACTTAAAACATTGTTTATCCTCAAACAAATTCAAACAACTTAAAGAAACAAAAGACGATAATCCAAGAATCACGAATCTATAAGTTTTGAAAATGGAAAACAAATGTATGGTTCAAATTAAAAACGCACAAGCAAAGTAAATACTTACCACAATCCTACAACGACAAGATGAAAACAAAACAACTCCGAAATACAAACCACATCATAAATTCTAAAATAATACAATATTCACAAGTGAATTACACCTAGCCCACACTTTATTGGTAGATGAAAAACACAAACATAAGGGGCTTAACTATTACCCAAAAATATTGCTAACAATAACTAAATTATGCATTCATCAAAGCAAACTCATACTAAAAAGTACAAAAGAAAAACCACAAGGGCTTCAAGGATTGTAATGTGGCTTGGGTAACAAAGAAGGGTCAATATCTAAAAGGTATTTGAAACAATAACAATGCTTAATCCTATTTGAGTGATCAACTCACAAAGTCTCAAGCACAACTCAATCAACCTTTTCAACTTTCCCAAATGTTACACCAATATGCATCACTTATTTATACAATTTTTTCTTTCTTTTTCAATATTTTATTTTTCTTTTCTTTCTCACAATTTTTTTTCTTTTTCTACTTTCAAAAATTTCTTTCACAACCTAAAACAACATACTTATAAACAAATAAATATCTATTCTCCCCAACTTGAATACAACAACCCAAAGTAAAATGAATGCTCCCAAACTAGTTAGGCAAGAAAAATCAAACACAATATATGGTTAATGGTTCAAGGGATTTGAAATGCTAGAATCCATGATGAACTACTTACTCATGCATAAGTTCATAGCCCAACACCAAGATGAATCCTAATGTTAAGGCACAAAGGGGTTAACAAATGATCACTCACTTACAAGGTAAATTACTCTTGGTTAGGTAGTTATTCTCAAAATAAAACAAAATGCCTTGATCACTTTTAGGCTTTCATACAAAACAACATAAATACAAGATTAAACATAATAAAATTGAGTTAAGACAAAAATTATCGGTACGTGCATATGGTAAAAATGGAGAGCAAGCTCACAAGGGGTTTAGTCCTTAAGTGATTCAAAAGTGAACGTAAATTGCAAAAGAACGAATGACATGAAAATTGTAAAATATAAAATTCTCCTAATAATTCTATATTCTAGAAAGAGATAAAAGAGTATCTTGCATGTACCAACTTCAAACAATATCATTACCATATATCCGCAAGTTAAAACGATCAAACTTGAAAAATCACCACTTGCGACTTCAAACCAAAAGACAAAGATTTGAGTCCCAACAATGAACAAAACATTAGAATATACTACTAATAAAAATACTAAAAGACCCGGTGAAAGTGGATAAACAAATTGAAAAGTAAAGATTGGAGAGTTTTAAAACTGGTCCAATTTCAATTTGTTTAGCCAACATTCATCATACTACCTAACTACTAAAATGAAAACAATAAAACATGCTTATTTTACGTTGTAAGCTCGACGCCTCTTATTTACAAACCAACACGTTACTTTTGATGAGTCAAATTCTTTCACTCCCGCCTTTTCTCCCATCTCTTTGAGCTCTAACCGGAACTACACATTTGACCCCACATTGGCAAACATGAAAATAAACAAATATATACACTATATTCACAAGTATGCAAAACATGTAAAATTCACAAATATGGTAAACATATATAAGTATCAATATAAACAAGTGAAAATACATAATATATACGATATTTACAAAACTAAAAAACAAAGAAACTATCGCAATATGATCCAATAAGAACACCAATCTCCGACAACAACGCCATTTTGCTGAAGAGGTAAAGTGGCAAGCAAAAGTAATTATTTTTATAGGTTATATAATATCGTCTCCACAGGGATTAGTGCAACTGAATTGTCGTTTGACAATTTATCGCGTTTATCAGTTTAGGTTAAAATGGGTTTAAAGTGTAATGTGCGGGAATTAAACATATGAACAAGAAATAAATATATTCCTCAAAAAAGAGAGAACTCTCGGGATTGAAGTTCATATAACCGTAAAATACTTAAACTTACTATCCAATTACACTTAACCTAAATTACTCGTCGATATCATCACATATCATTCACACATAGGTTATCTCTAACATAGAGTGAGATATAAACCGTATTGCTTTGCAACGACGATCTCTCAGTGCAACATAAAACAACATAGAGGAATTAAGAGTCGATACCTAAGTGATTGTTAAGATTAAATTTATATATAGAGAGAGTTTAGAACCTAATAAATATTCATCCTAAGTCCTGATTCAAACCGTATATGTCTATAGAAACTCAAACCCAAACACTTAAGAAGCTAAAAAGGATAAACATCGATAAAGATTTGTAAAGAAAGCTTCATACAACACCATAAGTAATAAATATACATACAAGACAAAGCATAATTACAAACAAAACCCCAACACAATAGATTACAAAGAGAGAAAAAGAGATAAACTAACACTTCTTGAGTTGTCACGATGATTGATGAGAATCCACCTCCAATCCAACAAGTTGCAAGCTCCATAAGTGTTGTATAACCATCAAGAATAAAAAGAATGTTTGGTGATGGAGTCAGAGCAAAAAATACCCAACCATACCCTAAAAATTGTGTTGTTTTACCTAAATATGAGTTTCTGCCCCAACTCTCAAAAGAAATTTTTTAGTGCATTTTCACGTTTTCGGAGCACCTCTACACCGCCCGACGCTCTCGGGGCACTGCCTGACTATAAGTTGAAAAAAACACCATTTTTCTGTAATACCCTTCTAAACCCCAAGGAATATTCACAAATACTCCAATAAATAAATTAGGGTGGATGCACCAAAAGGGCATCATTTGCTTCCTAAAACGTCATACAAACATATCCTGCTCCGTAATGCAAGTTTTGTAAAATTAAACATTTATCTCTTGGAAAATATCATCAAGAACTTTAACGCATCATAGTGGAATTATTGTCTCAAAACACCTATATTAAAAACATCAGAGAAAAGACCATCACACTTCATAATTCACGAGTCGCACTCAAAACATCTTAAAACGAAATAAAACATCATAATGTATCAAGTCACAAATAACACACAGTTCCATTCAAATATTCTCAACCTCGATGTTACATATCAGAGCAAGACTCTCTTATTCAATAGAAATAAATGATGCACTATGAAACTAATCATCTAAGCTTCAATGCACTAATCCTGATCACCTGCATGTTACCCACGTATAGAGGCAACATTTCCAAGCAGAAAAGGAGAGTAATCATCATCATTATAAAAGATATAAGGAATAAATATAGTAGTTATAACACAATAGCAAGACGTCACACACCATCAAAAATTCATGTTATACCCACACCTTTAATTCATTATTTATTCATAGCATTATCATATCATCAGTCAACAATCATCATCAAGACATCATTAGTTCACATATCCACAAAGTATCACATAATTAATCATTATGCAATGTCACAAAGAATTTAATGCAACTTCATTAGGCTCATGCGTGTGGTACCAAAACTTCACTGATGACTCAATCGTCGTTTCTCCAAAGATCCCCACCAATAAGATCAATTGCCGTTTAGAACCAGAGCACATCAAAAAGTTTCACTCAAATCCACACTATGGGATTTGAGGTTGTCACTTGACTAATCATCCTATAAACTTCACTGGACCAAGGTCCTAACAAATCATCACTAGGCTTGGTCCTAATATATGCCATGAATGCATGATGCACAACATCTTAATAACAACACGACCATGACTAGTCAAAAACGCATCATCATTCATAAAATCATCATAATATCATCACATGCATCATGTTACACACATCATAATAGAACAATCACTGAATCATCTTATTCATTAAAGTATAGGTACTATAAAAACACTCCATATGACCCATTTTATTCCAAAAAAGTATAGTTCATCGTGTTAGCTTCCTAACACTTTGAATGGTACGTCATACAGAGTCCTGAAACTCAAGTTACGACACTTTAAAAAAATGCTACTGATGTCCATCGCCTGGTGCTCACCCGACGAAGTAGAATGCTCGCCTGAGGCTCTCCCAACAATGTTGGGGAGACAACATCATCCTCATACAAAAATCCAGGGGCTCTATTTTATTTTGTCTCCATCGCCCGACAAAGTACTCCGTACATTTCCTCTAAGCCACAATGCATTGTCGAAACCCATTGCATTTCCTCTAAGCCGCAATGTATTCTCAAAACCCATTACATTTCCTCTAAGCCGCAATGTATTATCCAAGCCAACACATTTCCTCTAAGCCACAATGTATTCTCATAACTCATTACATTTCCTCTAAGCCTCAATGTTTTCTCAAAACCTAGATCATCGCCTCAGACTTCATGCAGTGGTGCTTGAAAATAAAACCTAGCTTATCACATCAGACTTCACGCAGTGATTTGCAAACCCAATCCATTGCCTCAGACTTCATGCAACAGTGTGTTTCTTATTCTACGACATAGATCATTGCCTCAGACTTCATGCAACAATGTTCGAAACCAAATTTAGCTTATCACACCAGACTTCACGCAGTGATTGGCGAACCTAACCCATTGCCTCAGACTTCATGCAACAATGTGTTCCAAACTCCAGACCATCATCTCAACAATAAATTCAGCCTATCGCCGCAGACTTCATGCAACGATGTTAGAAAACCAAATTTAGCTTATCGCATCAGACTTCACGCAGAGATTTGTGAACCAAACTCATTGCCTCAGACTTCATGCAATAATGTACATCTCTTTACTCCGTAACACAACCCATCGCCTCAGACTGCATGCGGCGATGTTTGAAGATCAAATCAGACGTCATGCAGCGATTCGCAAACATAACCCATGGCCTGAATATTCAAGCAGCCACGCATCATCAATCATTGTTGTACTCACCCTCCAAATGGGTGAGTGATCAAAACCAAGCCAAGACGTACGAAATTGCGTTCTTAAAACCACCTGTCTCGTTATCAAACCCAGGTAAGCGATATATCACCAGCTTTGCCTACTTCCTTGAGACTTGTAAGGGTATGCTACATCAGTATAACCTTATGTTTGTCGGAATTTTTTTGGAATACTTCAAGTATTCAATAAACTTCCAATCAGAATGCACAAGACTCGAGTTTTCTCACGCTATTTGATTGAATGGTAATTGAATAGGGGCAGCTGTCGTATCCCAAATTTGTCCTACCTCAATGATTTTATATTTTCGAGAATAAATATAGAGAAGAACTATTTAACTAAAGATGGTACGACAGTATTTGATGGCCCATCTCTATCCAAGAAAGAAGGGTGTATGGGGCTTTCTAAACCGGAAAGACTCATAAATCCGTTCGCGACGCATGTTGGCCCATGGCCCATGCAACTCAAAAAATAATAAAATTATTACTAAGTTATCAAATTATCAAGTCTACTTAACTTTAAGTTACTATTTAATAATTGCTGCATAAGGGTTCATTAAGTGTTTTTTTTGTTAGTAAATAAAAGGGGGGTGAAATGGAAATAAGAAGCTCATAAGAATTCGTATGGCCCATTGAGATTTTTAAAATCGGTTCATTTTTCATTTTTTTTGATGATTTGTTTTAGAAGAATTATTATAAAATGTTGGCTACTATTATTCTTCTTTACAAATTATGAAAATAAATCTATTTCATTTGTTATTAAAAGGGGATAAACTGTTTTGTTAAATAGTATTTATAAAAATTTGTTTGTTTATTAAATTTTTTGTTTGATTCTGATACAAACTATAGGCCCATTAAGCAACTTCCAAAGTGGCCCATTTGGCATTTGTGAACAAAATTGTTACCTGTTTCTTATTACTATTATATTTCTGATTTGTTGATTAATTTATTTCACAAAATTAATAGATTTAATGAAGTGTTGCTTTGGGAAAGGGCTGTTTATTTGGTTTGCAAAGACCAATTGGGCCTAGTCCAAAAATTATTTGTTATTAGGACTACTACTGTTAAACCTTTTGATTATTAATAAATTTACTGTAACTAAAAGATATTATACTAATTGTTATTTTTATAATTTATTATTTTCTTAAGGTTTTTGTTTTGCAAATAATAATAAAAACAAGTATTGTTGGGCTGATGGTCTAAAGGCCCAAACTCAATTATTGGAAATAAGCTGGACAGTAAATAAATAAAAAACGCAAATCCCAGGTGAAGAAAAACAGGAACTATTTCAATCAAAGCTAAATTCATGCATGTTTCTAACAATAACATTTACTGTTGAAATCAAGACTAAAGTTGTATCAAATCGCAGAAAATGCATATTGAATCTTGTAATTTCCAGAACATCTAATTAACTCAATCACATCTCAGAGATAATCTAAATTACAGAAATCATATCTATTACAACTAGATAGAATCGAATCAAATATCAGAAGATCAATTACATTGAATTTCAAAACCCTAAAATCTCTAACAATCCTAAATCTAAGCTCTAAAATTGTAACAACAAAATAAAAAAAAAAACCTATAAATGAAGAAGAAATTAGAATACAAAGGGGGCGAATCGTTTACAGAAACAAAGCTTGAGACGAAGACAGAAACAAACAGAAGAATAAGAACATAAGGTATTACAGTGAGAGGGGGATATTGGGGTTCCACTACCGGAAACCATAATAGCCGTTGTAATCGCCATCACCGCCGTCTCCCTTGACTAATCGCTAGCCACAACCACTATCGCCGCCACCTTCTAGGACCACCGGTAGCTGTGAAATCCAGAAAAAAGGGGTCAATCTAATAACACGGTTTGTTCGCAAATCAGAAACACGAAAGGGAGACAAAGAGAAAATAGTAAGAAAAATCAACAGAGTAATTTAAAACTGGAATCTGAATCCAAAGTGAAAATCAGATCTGACAAATAGAACATGCTGAACCGTGCATCTTCAAAATCGCCATCGACGACGCTTACGAGACTCCGCGTTGCAGCCAGCATCCGATGCCATTTTCGACGAGACCAAGCAATCGGCGATGACCAACCAGATGCACGTGTCCACCACCTCCATTTGGGACTCTGATTCCTCATAAGAGGATACGTAGGCATACAATCAAAAATCATGGCGGGTCTTGCTAATTAAAGCTTAAAATCCAGTGTACCCTAAACCTAAACTCAGAGCTTAATATCCTTGTGAATAAGTTGGATGAAAGGTGCCTAACACCTTTCTTTCGTCTAATTGAGTCCGAAACCTAGAATCTCTGTCTGCGAATTAAGGTTTTCTGTTAGGTTCCCTTCCCTAGGATAAAAACTAATAGTGGCGACTCTGTATTTAAAACCAGTTGTTACACCTACTACTTTCATGTTGAAAGTTTTCCTTGAATCAGCTTGTATCTTGAGGAAACTTTCTTGTGAAGTTAGGGTTTTTTTAGGTATAAAACACTTGATTTTTTTTTCTAAGTGTTTTAAAATCTTGACTTTTGACTTTTGTTGACTTTATTGATTCTTGATGATTAAATTTGATAGTTTTGAATATCTTGATGATTCTTGATTTTTGAATCTCAATGTTGACCAAAAAGTTAAAGTTTGACTTTTGTGTGACTGTTGACTTTTCATCAATTTATTCAATCTCTTCAAATATCAATCACTTGCAGCTTTGGAAGTGTCTTGAGCCATGTAATTAGGTCAATATGTTGTATTTGAACCCTTGACATCATGCTTAAAGCCATTAGGTCATGCACTAGGCAAAAAGTCAATGATCAATCATTTTTAATCAAAACCCTAATTTGACAATTTTTTGACCTTTGAGGATTTGAGGGTTTTCCTTGAGGAATAATGATCAACCCTTGATCATATTATGATTGTCACATCAAAATATTGATGTTGACAAAAAATCTTGAAGTTTGACTGTATGTTGACCATAGTTGACTTTTTGTCCAATATAGTTGATTTTCGATCATCAGAGAAATTGACTGAGCAATTATGTTAGGAAAAACTTGAAACTAGACACAAGCATTATTGAGGACCTATGATGAACCATGAAAGTCATTTGAGACCTTTTCAACCCAATATTCCTTGTGAATAACAAAACCCTAGTTGAATACCCTTTCTTAGGAGGTGGTTTTGACCAATCAACTCTTGAGTAGTTTTGAGCAAATGGGGACCTCATGAGAATGTCTTGAAGAAAATGGGAGGGAAACTTTTGGGGTACAATAGATGCCGTCCATGAATTTTTTGATAACAATAGGATGCTTAAAACTTAATTACTCTTTAGTCACCTTAATACCTAAGACTCTGAATGCTATCAATATGAAAAACTTGAGACCTATTGCATGTTGTACTACCATATACAAAATTATATCTAAGATTCTGACTTTGAGATTGAGTAAGGTCATTGAGTATATGGTAGATTATAGCCAGTCAACTTTCATCCCCGGAAAAGTTATCCAGGATAATATTATTCTTGCCCAAGAGTTAATCAGAGGTTATAATACGAGGCATGTTTCCCCTAGATCCACCATCCAATTAGACATCCAAAAAGCTTATGAAACTTTGGAGTGGAAAGCTTTAGAAGATATCTCGATGTAAATAAACTTTCCACTTAAATTCATTAACTTGATTATGAAATGTTTCCTTACTGTGTCCTATAGATATAACATCAATGGCCATTATAATGAGGTTCTCTAAGCTAAAAGAGGTCTTAGATAAGGAGACCCCATCTCCCCAATGCTTTTTGTTATAGTCATGGATTACCTTCATAGATTCCTCAAGAAGCTGCAACACAGACCTAATTTCAACTTCCACCCCAAATGTGAGAAATTAGGGATAACTAGCATCTGCTTTGCTGATGATCTTATGCTTTTTACTAGAAGTGATGCCATTTCTGTTCAGCTTATTATGGACAGTTTCAACAATTTTACTGCTGCTACTTGCCTTAAAGATAGTCCTTCCAAATGTAAGGTGTACTTTGGGGGGGTTCATGATAGTGTAAAGCATAAAATCTTGGAGATCACTGGATTTATGACTGGTAACTTTCCTTTCTAGTACTTAGGAGTTCCTCTCTCAAGCAGGAATTTGATTGTTCACATGTGCAAACCCCTTATTGATAAAATTATTTCTAGAATTCAACATTGGACTACTACCTTATTGAGCTATGCAGGTAGGAAGAAATTGGTTCGAAGTGTTCTTTTTTCCATTACTGCTTATTGGCTTCAAGTTTTCCCTATGCCTAAATGTGTCATAAATCACATACAGTCTATCTGCATAAGTTTTCTTTTGTGTGGCACTGAAGAAATCAAGAAAAACTCCCCTATGGCTTTGGATAACGTCTGTGATCCCAAAAATGCTGGTGGGCTGAATATTACTGCTCTTAGAGAGTGGAACATGGCTACTCTTGAAAAGTTGTTATGGAATATCCAAGCCAAAGCGGATAAACTTGGGGTTAAATGGGTCAGTACCTATTACTTGAAGGGTCAGAGCATTATTAGTTGGAAACCTATGACATATCGCTCTGGTTTCTTGAAAATATTGGTTAGCTATCAAGATATTGTGATCTAGACCCCTTACTGGCAGAATGTTCTCCAAACTGGTATCTACAAAACTGCTAACATGTATCATAGCCTTAGGGGCGAGAAGATTCACAAACCATGGAAGAAGATGATGTATAAAAACTATGCTAGACCAAGGGCCCTTTTCCACCTTTGGCTTACTCTTGTGGGGAGCATTAGCGGTAAACATAGAATCATCAAGTTTGGTATTGTGACTGATTTGAAATGCACTTGATGTCAAGAAGATGAAAGCTTAGTACACCTCTAATTTGGTTGCTCGATCACTAAGAGGATTTGGTCTGAGATTCTTCACTGGATTGGCTACCAGCACAACCCAAATCTTTGGCATCAGGAGCTGATTTGGATGACTGCTGAAACTATGAAAAAGGGTTGGAGAAGGCAGATTTTGAAGACTGCTATATCAGAGACTACATATAGCATTTGGAAAAATTACAATGCTATTATCTTTTCTCAAGTCACCTTAGATACCAATTTAGTTGAAAACATTAAATTTATTATTGTTAATAGATGTTCCAAGATTAGAACACTTAACACACATTGATAACATTACTTTTTGCATAAAGTAATGTAGAGTTTTATTCTTGTCTTCTGGTTTGGTTTTGTCTGGATCTATTTAGATTGGTTGTGTAAACTGTGTTTTGGTAATAAAAAATTTCTTTTGTTCCAAAAAAAAATTAAACTACACTTATATTAATATTCATGTGTATTCTTTACAAAATTTAATACAATTCATACAACTTATATAAATCAATAATTCAAATGATTTATTTAAAGCATTATAACTAATTAATTTAAGGGTTAAATATGTTTTTAGTACTTATAAAATTATCAAAAATGGCTTTTAGTCTCTATAAAAAAAAGTTGAGTTTTAGTCCTTATAAAATTACTTTTGCACGCATTTTTAGTCCCTTTACATGAACTAAAACTGTGTGCAAAAATAATTTTATAGAGACTAAAACTCGACTTTTTTTATAAAGATTAAAAACCAAAATTAAGATATTTATAGGGACCAAAAAGATATTTAATCCTTACATTAATATTTAACACTTTTATATTACTAGAGCTAATTATAATTAGTTTATTTTAAAGCATTATAGCTAATTCGTTTTAAATCATTATAACTAATAATTTTATGTATAATGTTTTTAAAATTTTAAATATAATTTATCTTATTTACTATTATATTTATAATAGACCATAATTTACAACTATTAAGTATAACTTCTATAGTAAATTATATTGAAAATAAAATGGTACCCCCATTAAATGTTGTTATTGTGTAAAGTATAATTTGTAATGTTATTCCAATTTTTTTAGCATTTTCAATTTCTTAAATATGAAAAAATTTATTCAATATAAATAGGTTACATCTACCTCCCAATCCATATAAAAATAAGATATACTTTTGCTTTCCTATTAATATTTTGATTACTTTTTCCGAGCTCTCACTTATGTTTTAACTATTTTTTATATTGCAGGTTAATGACTTAACTTAATCTATCCTAATAATTATTTAAATATTTTATCTATGATGTTTTGTAATAATTTGTTTTCAGCATCAATATAATATTTCATTATCTACATTTATGATTTTCTCTTCTTTTTATTATTTATTTGAATATAATTGTTTTTGTTATGTAAACAAAAAGAAGAGGATAAAGAAAACTCCTATTATTTCTACTTTTGCATCCTTATTATTGAAAATCATGAGAAATATTGCAACTCAAGTAAGTATATTTTTAACTATAATCTTTGAGAGAAATGTGTATTTGATTTAAATTTATTTATTTAATTATTGTATATCTTCACTAAATAAAAATGATAGTGTGAAAAGAATCTAATAATATAAGAAATGTCTCATTTGTCAATATTTTATTGAGAATAAGGAATTTGTGATTCACTTGATATCACGAGAATGATAAAAATGAATTTTTTGTTATTAAAGTATGTATCTAATTGATTTTAAAATGTTTATAAAATCATTATTTTAAAAATTAAAAATGCTAATACAAAATTTATCTTATGATTTGTATGATTTTACCCATATCACCTCTGCAATTTATGCACACCTCTTCGTTAAAATATCTAAGCTTGAGTTTAAAAAAAAATACTTTTTCTTATTTTATTGAGATTTTAATTGAGATTATATTTTTTTATTTCCCACATTTCTATGTAGAAACACTTGATCAAATTGATAGTATGACCACATACATTCAGTTAAGGTGCACAACTAATATTAAAGTGCATAATTTGAAAATTATATTACATGTTATAAAAACTACTAAAATAATTTGTTAGAAATTCAATTCGACCATGTAAATTATCTCTTAATTTATATTCTTTTATGTTCCTATAATATATAATTATTATTTTCTTTGAAATATAATTAAAGTAATAAGGGGAATACAATATCTGTAAAAAGTAAAATCATAATAATAAAAAAGATAAAAAAGAAATCTAATAAATGAGAAAAAACATTTTTATACGATCATACATTATTGTCATCAATTTTTATTTATATTTTCTCATTGAACAAAACCCGTGCAACACACAAGTTATATACATAGCCTTAAAATACTATAAATTAAATTATTATAAATTTTTATATAAATAAAGATCTAGATAATATGTCTATGTAAGCAGATATAATATAAATATGTGTAATTTAATCTCACATATTATTGACTAAAAAAATAATTTTTGTTTCTAATTTATTATCTTTCACATTAAAAAATTAGTAATATAATTGCAAACATAATCTAAATAACCTACAAAATAATTTTATATGCAATAAAAAATTAAATATCAACTGTTATGAAAAATGTAACTTTATTTCTAATATACCCGTGCGAAGCACGAGTCGGCGATCTAGTATATTAAAATGATATAAAAATGGGAGAAGGTTTTGGAACGTAAAGAGTCCAAGCTTTCGACAAGATTCTCAGTAGATGATATCAAAGAGGAAATGATTTAATTTGGAGTTTTTCTTCAAATTTCTCTAAAGTCTTAATGTATTCTCTTCAAATTTTGAAAGGGTTTTGATCATGAACCTACATGAGTACTGTCGACACCGGTCATAGACAAGATGACCTTCCATGGTCACTGTTAAAATCATCCATGTACTCGAATAACTTGTCTCTTACACAATCATCTACCCATTAAAAAAATTCTCCATGGCACTCTAAAATGCATGAGAAATTACGGTTTCTAATTTCTAAAAACCTTATCTCAAAGGTAATAAACTATTAACAAAGACCATGAAAGAGGCTTATAAAGTAGGGTTGGAAAGATGTCAAAACAATATTCATGGTATATTAAATCATGCACAAAGGTTTTGCGCCACAAAAGACTTCAGTTTTATGCATTGGGGTGTGGATATTTTTAATTCGGGTTTCAATCGAGATAATACTATTAATTCTCTAAATTATGTGATTGGCATTATGTTTGATAAAACTAATATAGTAGCAATATGTTAGATAGGGTGTGCTAACTTGCTAACAGGAACAGGTTGAGCAACAAGTCATATCTTATGTTGAGACATGTTGAGTTGAAGTATTTCAACATCTAGAGCAACATGTTGGATCAGGTGTCCTATGAAAGAGCACACGACATCGCGTCTGAGCTGAACTGATTGTTATTTTCTGTTAAGTAAAAATAATAGAATATATTTTAAGGATATTATATTATCCTATGTGGTGCTGTTTTATAGGTCAAGAATAATCAATAAGAATATTGAATAATATGCACTTTATAATTATGGAGATGAATTAGGAAGATTTGATTTAAGACCTATTGTTATGATGAATCTTCTGCAGAATGGTATCGGCTGATGAGCCGTGATTGAAGGCCCAAACCCAGTTGAGAGATATGTTATAAATAGAAACATTGTAACCTAGGATTTGTACCAACCGAGAATTATAAAGATGTAGTCATTAGGGTTGAGTTTGTAGCCACTCTCTAGGAGAATTGGTGTAAGTGAACGACTCAGGTTGTGAGATGGTCACTGTGTTCTCACTCAGAAACGTGTAGGTAATGAGTTGGGTATTGTTCTTTGGGGGAGCTTGTAGGAAACTCCAAGTTGTGTTCTTAGATAAGAGTTAAGTTGTAAATAATGGAGTTTATCTTTAGAGTTTTGACTAGGTATTGTCATGGAAGTGTATCTTCTGTTTTGCTTTCATGGAAGTGTGTCTTCATGCGTGTTATCCAATCACTGTCTGTGATTGATGAGGGATTGAGTAGGGCCTCATATCTAGGTGAATCTTAGATAAAAGTCTAGAAAAGGTAATGATTAAGTGATTAGGCCGTAAACTGGATGTTTGCTGAGGGTCTATAAGTTGATACTATTTTAGTGGACTTATCCCTGGCTTGGTATGCCTCTAGAGTAGGAGAGTTTCTCCTAACTGGGTTAACAACTTCTATGTGTTGTTTATGCTTTTCAGTAACTGTCTTTTTATGTTATATAACTTGATTGTGTGTTTTAAGTCAGATCAAATATCCCAATATGTCATAGGACATCTGAAGTCTGTTATACCAGAATTTCAATTAGTATCAGAGCAGGAATCCTATTCTATTTCTGGGTGAGATCCCGGGATGATACTTTATGGTTTGGCAAGGAAGAAGGTATTACTGAAAAAGCTTATTGAACTTGGAGAGTTCATATTGTTGTTTGAATGGTCCTTCGAAGTGGAGGATGAACTATTTGTGACAGGGTTGTGATGAACTTGTCTGTTGTTTTCAGGCCCGTATCTTTGATGGTGAGATACTATGTTGGGTTTGATTTATTTCCAAACCTAGGATGTTGTGTTTTCACCTATACTGTGGGGGTTGTCTGCAAGGTTTTTGTGTTGTGCCTGAAGGATGTTGAAGAACGTTTGTTGTGTTTTTATGTTGCATGGTATCTGGTGTAACCCTGGTCGGCATGGCATTAGGGTTTGGTCTCCTCAGCATGTTTATCCTATGGTGATGGGATATGTGCAAGAATGTTTCAACCAACTGTGTAGAGTTGTCAATGATACTTGAGTTTTATTTCTCAAGTTCACTCATAAAGGCACTTTAGAGTGTGGTTGATATTTTTTTCCAAAAAATCTGTTATTTATCTGGCAGACTATTAAAGAAAGGTTAGGTCCATTTATTTTGGTCTCTAAAAGAGTCTTCCTAAGTCATGACTGTGATACGGTGGCAGAACCGACTGTTAATACTGGTTTGCGTTTTACGTTTTTTTGTTTGCAAAATGTCGCGGTAAGCAAGAGTCGCCACCGACTTTTATTTCATCCAATCATAGAAAAGGAAAAAGAATAGAAAAAACCTTTTTCGAGATATTCTGAGTACGGGGGGTAGATTATAGAAAGGGAAGGTGTTAGCACCCTTTCTATCCGTAGTTATCTACGGGCTCTTAGGTACTTGCTCATTTTTCAAATTGCTTGTGTGTGTTTGTCTTGAAAATATTTTACTTCGTGATAACCCTTGTATCGGTCCTCAAGGATGTGACGAAGTTGTTTTGAAAATTTGTTTTGAAAGGTGTTTGTGTGAAAAGTTTGTATTGAGCAAGTACTTAAGATTCTACCTACTCGAAAAAAGATTGTTCGTTCTATTTCCTTTAGACAACGCTATCCTACTATTAAGGAGTAGGTAGCACCGTCATTGGAGTTGTAAGGGACGTCCGAAAGGGACAAATACAATCACTAAAGCAATAGTTAGAAAACTTTAGTAGTAACCCTAGAGTCTTAAGATCTTTCCGAGGCAATATTTTCGAGGCAACACTTCCGAGGCAACATTCGAATGGGACACTTTGATCTTTTTAGACTGGAGGGCAACCACTAAAATCTCCTATGCTTAATGATTGTTTACCGAAGGCAACCGAAGTGAGGTAAACCCTAGGAGTGAATATGTGCATGCGAGTTTTTCTTCCCAGTTATTTAGTCCTTGCACATTAGGTGATTTACCGTTTTAATTTTCCAAACATTCTTGCCATACAATCCTATTAGCCATACATCTAGACAGTTAAAGGTTGCGGGAATTTAAAGTGCGAAAAATAAAACCTAGCTATTACAAGGCTTCGGGAAGGGGGATTAATTACATAACCAAAAATCGGGGATTTACACAGTAAATAAAAACCTTAGGTTAATTATTACAAACCCTGAACAATTACAAAATAATGGACAAATAATTAACAAGCGCACGGTAAATTAAACGCAAAGAAAAATTAAAAACCCTAAAATCTAATTGAGAAATAGTTTGGGTTGTATTTTTGAGAAAAAAGAATTGATTAAATTATGTACGCCTAAAACCCTAATTCTAATCTTTTTAATCATGAAAAAGAAATGGAAATTAACCTAATCTAGCTAAATTAAATAATTTCATGAAAATAAAATATTTTACAAAGAGAACAATATTTTGTGTATTTTTGGTTTTTGTATTTGAGAAAAAGAAATTTAATTGTAAAATTAAAACCTAGTTTCTATTGGATTTTCATTATAAAAGAAATTAACTTAACCTATATTTCTAATTAAATTAAAATAAATATTTATATAATTTTTTTTTTTTGTATTTTGTGATTTATTGATTTTATGATTTTTTAAAAAAAAGGTAATTAACTTGGTAAAAAAAATAATTAAACAAAACAATTAAAATAAAAGAAAATAGTAAAGAAAAGAAGAATATGGGCCTGTATACTAGCAATTCTGGGGGTGTGGAACTGAATTTCCAAGCCCATTAAGCTCCAAGCCCAGTCAACCACGCTGGATTCTGTGCAAGCGCTGACCTGAGGTGTACCAAGGACATTCAGGGGAGAAGCATGAGATCTGGCCAGCAGTGCATCCAATGGTTGGGCATTGAGGTTGTATGGAAGGCGTGTGAGGGAGTGAAATATTGGATTTGCCTGAAATAATTAGGAAAATAATAAAATGCACACGCCTGGGGTCGAACCCAGGACATGTGCATCAAAGGCGTGCCTCCCAACCATTTGCGCTGCTGATTCCTTTGTTAATACAAGTAAACAAAATATAATATAATATAAAAACGCACGATGCCCAGAAAAATGAACGAAAATTCAAATCAACCGGTCATGGGATGCCACGTGTTGTACCCTAAAATTTGCCCTCCCATATTTCTAAAAACATGGCAAGTGAGGTCCCCAAATTGCTCAAGGAAGTTCAAGAGTTGACCAAACAAACTCTCTCCTAAGGCATTATACCTCAAATTAGGGTTTCTATTTTCATCAAGATGTGTGAACCAAAAAGGACTCAAATTCTCACCATTTTCCTAATATGTTCTCAAGAGCGTCCATGTCAAGTTTCTAGCCTTGCAGAAGAAGTTTGCTCAGTCAATTGCTCAAATGCCTGAAAATCAACTATACTAGGTCAAAAGTTAACTGTGGCCCACATACAGTAAAACTTCAAGATTTTTGGTCAACATCCTCATTTTAAAGTATTATCCATCATTTTATCAATGGTTGATCATGATTCCTCAAGGATTGCTCACAATTCATCAAAACCCAAAAGATGCTAAATTAGGGTTTTGTAGGAAACGTCAACTCAACTTTGACCAAGCATAACTTTCTCATACTTTATCATAAATGACCCATCAAAAGCTCATTTTGAAGAGGATGAAATTCCCTACAATCCATCTTCAGCTCCCAAGTTTAGAATATGCACTCACAAAAAGATATGAATTTTGACATTATAGGTCCTTTTGAAAAGTCAACTAAAACACCTTTTGGGTCAAAGCTTCATACATGAACATGGAAGACTCAATTGAGATGAGACCAAAATGTTTGCTTAGAGGACATCCTAAGATTTCTAAAAAGTCCAAAAACACCTCTCTAGGGTCAAAATAAAAAGAGTTATTCATTGACCAAGTTGACCATTCTTGCAAAATAGCCAAAAGTCAAATGTGCCCAAATTTGCATTTTTTGCTAAATGGGCCCAACTTTTTATACTTGCACCTCAATTATAATGTGGTCCACGACCCAAATGTTCACTCACTCATTATGTGCTTCATTTTTCAATTTATTTTGATTTTATTAATTAAAAAGTACATTATATCAAATAAATGATGAAAATTATCAAAGATATGATTTGATTTGTTTTTTTGACAGTTTGGCAATCAAGATATGCTGAGTAAACAAGATAAATTCGAGTTAAGGCCAATTGGTACAAGAAAGGCATGATTTGGCTCAAAATAGGAACATATCATAAACTTGAAAATCAGATTAAATCTTGGATAAATGCAAAGATCCATGCCAAGTTTGTTAACCTAATTCATTCTAGGTTATATAATAAAGATTTGTAGATCAAAAGAAAAAGGGGAGAAGTCGTGAAAATCCAGGAAGAGAACTCAAAAATTTGGACAAAAGTGTGAATCAGTTTTCAATCTAAAAGGCGTTTCAAAGCATTTCAAGATCATCAATCCCTTCCTTGACGTTCCTAGAAGCTATTCCCATCATTTCCAAGGCCCGAAACATTCAAAATCGTAAGCTATAAGACCCGTTTTGTCCCACTGTTTTTGGTTTTTAATTTCAAATATACATGCGTTTTCGGTGAGAATTAACCCTACATTCTTGTTTGTCATGAGGATTCGAAGCCCTCTGTGTTATTTAATTGAGTTTTAGGTACAGGGAAGGCAAGATGCCATGATTAGGGTTCCAAGCTTAGTTTTGGGGTTTCTTAGTACATGCCAAATTAGGAACGGATATGGATACCATGATGATCAGGGCTTCAAGCCCAGTTGATTCATGGCCTCCAATGAAATTTATATCGTGTTTGCTGCATTTTTAAAGTTGACAGGGTTTTAGCTATAGAGTCCTATCCGTAGGTAAAAGTCTTGTTACCTAAAACGACAGGCCGATGAAGGAGATGATGGCGTGGCCGCATATGGCTGGCCCGTTTGAATTTTCGCGCATTTTTTTGAATATATTATTTGATTTGCTTATGTTATTTTGCTTCTATTATGTGAACAACAAGAACGCGTAGCACAAGTGGTAAGTAGGCACTGGGGGCGAGCATAAGGACCTGGGTTCGATCCCTAGGGCCCAACCTTTGGTTGTATTATTTTGCTTCATGTGATCAGGTACACTACAATCTCAAGCGCCCACCATATGCCATCAATATCCAACCATCAGATTCATCAACAAGCCATATCCAACATGCCAGCATTGAAGGTCCACCATAACACTCTAGTCAACACCCACACCAGAGCAAGCATAGTCAAACAGGCTGGGATTATTTGGGCCACAAAAGTCAGATCTGCACCCCCCTTTTTTGCTAACAATCAGACCCATTTTTTCCTTTTCTCTATTTATTTCTTTTATTTAATTAATTTACTTAATTATTTTTAACTAACAAAATTAATCTTTTTTTTATAAAATCATAAAATCAAGAATTCACAAAAATTAGAATTAGGCTTTTTTTTTATCAAATTCAATTTAATTAGTTTAATTTAATTTAGGGAAATTTTAACTTGTTTTTTTTTTTGCAATTAAAATCAAATAGAAAATTAGGTTAAGTTTTTGATTTAATTCTTTTTCTTTTTCAAACAAAAACACAAAAATAGGTTAACTTAATTAATTTATTTTTCTTAATTAACATTAATTAGAACTTAGGATTTTCTTTTTAATTTAATTGTTCATTATTTTCTCAAATAACAAAACATGACAAAAACATTTTTTTCCTTTAATCAATTGCAATTAGGTTTAGTCAAGGGTCAAAACCCTAATTGTCTCATATTTAATTCGTCGCAGGCTTGTTAATTATTTTGTTAATATTTTGTAACTGCTCACTGGTTTGTAGTAGTTAATTTAGGGCTTTTACTTATCGCTTTTCCCCGATTTTTTGGTTATGTAATTAACCCCCCTCCCCGAAGCCTTGTAATAGCGTAGGTTTATTTTCATGCATTTTTAATTCCTACAAATATCTAACGGTCTAGATGTATGCTAATAGGATTGTATGGCAAGAATGCATGACAAAATTAAAACAGTTAGAAAACCCTAATATGCAAAGATAAATAACTGAAACAAATGACTCGCACATATCACTCTTAGGGTATACTCTCACTTCAGTTTCCTTCGGTAAACGATCATTAAGCATAGGGTGTCTTAGTGGTTTCCCTCCTGTCTAAAAAAGATCAAATGTCCCATTAGAATGTTGCCTCGAAAATGTTTCCTCGAAAATGTTGCCTCGAATAAGATCTTAAGACTCTAGGGTTATTACTAAGGTGTCCTAATATTGCTTTAGTGATCGTATGTCCCTTTCGAATTGACCCTTACAAACTCCAACAATGGTGTTACCTATTTTTCAATAGTAGGACAGCGCTGTCTAAAAGAAACAAGAATAGAAACAATCTTTTTTCGAGTAGGTAGATGCTAGTAGGTACTTGCTCAAATCAAAACTTTTCACACTTACACATTTCAAAACAACTTCGTCACACCCTTGAGGACTGATACAAGGGTTATCACGAAGTAAAACCTTTTCAAAGCACGCACACACACAGGAAATTTAAAAATGAGCAAGTACCTAAGAGCCCATGGAAAACCATGGATAGAAAGGGTGCTAACACCTTCCCTTTCTATAACCTACCCCCGTACTCGGAATATCTCGAAAAAGGATTTTTTCTGTACTTTTTTCCTTTCCTATTGGATGAAATAAAAGTCGGTGGTGAATCTTACTTAACGTGACATTTTGCAAACACAAAATGCATACAAAACAATATCAAACAGTCGGTTCTGCCACCGTATCACAGAACTGGCGACTCTGCTGGGGACTTTATAAGTGGGGTATACCTTAGGATCTAGGTCATCATAATTGCTTCTCTTGATTGCTTTGTTTGCTTTATTTTTGAGGGTTTTGTTTGGAGGTTACTATAGATCATACACTCGGATCTGGGGAATACCTTTTAGGTAAGTAGCAATAGACAGTGAGGGAACTGTACGGCATAGACCGATGCGGTTGAAGCAGTAGCTACATTGGTGTGGCACTTTGGTTGTTATTGGTATCCCTTGTGGTGAAACGAGGAGAATACGGGACCGCTGCGTGGGGTCGTGAAGCATCAACTAACCTTAGCATCTTTAATTGCCCAACTTGGCCATTAGAAAGTAGCGAGATCGCCGACCTCGATGTAGAGCTGAGAACTGGTTGATACTTGATGCTACACTCATTGAGATCATACTCTCAGAATATTTCGGCCGCAAGAAAAGATTGCGTGAGCTGAAAGCATGACCGATGGAGGATGGTCAGTGATCTTGGGGAGTTACAAAGGTCTTGGATTCCTTACATGGTTCTCTATCCTTACATGCCCACCGATCTTGGGGAGTTACAGAGGTCTTGGATTCAGCTGAAGAATGAGCGGGATACTTACAGGGAACAGTTCCATGATCAAGAGAGAAAGGTTTTAAAGCTCACCAGACAACTCGATGAAGAAAGAGTGCTCAATGATTATATCAGCATAAAGAGAAAGCGTCCATGGGACTTTTTATTTTTCTTTTCTAGTTTTAGAGTTGTTTTATTTACTTATTTTGTAACGCCTTAAAGGCATGTTAAACCTTCAAATTTAAGCTAATAAAGTTTTTGTTTATTTTGGTTTGCAAATTTAAATTTCCCAAAGTCTTTGAAATCATTACATGCGCATCCCATTATCATACACATCATTACAGGTACCACTACAGGTTTCTCATCTTCTTCGTTGTTTATTTAAGCAGAAATGTCTTCCGATCAAGCCATCAAAGATCTTCAGGCACATAACGCCTAGTGCCAACAGATGTTCATAAGTCTGGCTAAGGGGCAGGAAGATTTGAAGACCCTCATTCTGAAGGAGAAGAAGAAGAAAAAGAAGAAGGCTGTCGGTATTCTGAATATGGGTAGAAGGTTCGGAGAAAGGTTGAGGCAATAAGCTGATATGACCGCCTCGTCCAAAGAAGGAGAGAATCAGGAAGAAGAGAAGGGCCCCAATCCTGCAGTCTCTGACAATGATACTGATTATGACGATGAGCAATATCCTCTTGCTGAGGATAGATAGAAGTAGTTAGAAGACCGTCTGAGTGCCATGAAAGTTCAAAAGATACCTGGTTTGGACTTCGGAGAATTGGGACTGGTATCGGGAGTAGTCATCCCTCAGAAGTTGAAAGCTCCAGTTTTTTCCAAGTATGATGGGGTGTCCTGCACGAAACTCCATCTCCGCTCGTATGTCAGAAATATTCGACCCCACACCGCTGATAGAAATATGTGGGTGCACTTCTTTCAAGATATTCTATCAGGGACTCAGCTTGAATGGTTCTACCAGTTGGAGGGAGCCAATGTCCGAAACTGGGAAGATCTTGCTGCCGCTTTCTACAAGCAGTATCAGTATAATGCCGACCTTGCTCCCACTAGTACTCAACTCCAGAATGTGTCCATGGGTACAGGTGAAGGTTTTAAAGATTATGCTCAAAAGTGGAGAGATTTGGCTGGGAGAGTTCAACCCCCTTTGTCTGATAGGGAGTTGGTTGATATGTTCCTTGGGACACTGTCTGGTCCATTTTTCAATCACTTGATCAACAGCTCGTCATCTGGTTTCACCGAGCTGATTTTAACTGGAGAAAGAGTAGAAGCTGGAATTCGGAGTGGTAAACTACAGAAGGATGCCTCCTCGAGTTCAACTAAGAAGCCTTTCTCTAGTAAGAAGGAAGCCAGTGCGGTCTATAGCCCGAGGGGCCAAAGCAGATCTGAACACCATCAAACGGTAAATGCTGTAGTGATACCAAGACCCGCAGTTGCTCCAGAATGCAACAATCAACAAAGGGTGGAAAGACCACAACGATAGTTTAACCGTATTAGCATGACATTGGCTGAAGTGCCACCTCACCTGCTGAGATCCAACTTGGCGACCTTGAGAGAGGCTCCCAAGAATCCAAATATTACCTCTCCCAGATACAATCAACGTGCGGTGCACCTACCATTCTGAGAGTCCTGGCCATGATACAAATGATTGCTGGGCTCTGAGAAACAAAGTACAAGATTTTCTTGAAGCCAAGGAGATAGAGTTCGATGCTCTAGAGAAGTCGAATGTGATAACTGCTCCCATGCCTAAACATGGTTCGGGAATTAATGCCATGAAGATTGTCTCTGGCACAGAAGATGCTGATGATGAGGAATCAGACATCGACAACTAGATCTACCCAACAACCAACGGTGGACCGAATAACTGGACGGCCAGGGACTTCATACCTATTTCTTTTAATCTGCAGTAATTGACTCATTTGTTTTAAGATTTATAATAAACAATTTGAAATTTTACAGCCCGGTGCCTTGCCCGAGGCACCTTGGCTTTGCTTGTGAGGGTTATTATTTGTCATTTCATATATCATTAATAAAGCATTGGACGTTTTTTGCATACAAATTTTGCGCTCCTTGTTTTTATTTTATGTCTCTCACTTTATCAAAACACCTATTCGCTCACACACACTCACGCATCGTACTGCAGATCCATATCCACTCTGGATCCCATTGATAACAGCTCTGCTACTGCCAATTATGACTTCAAAAATCCTATCAACCAAGCCGAGGACGAAGGTGAGGATGATTGTGAGGTGCCTGGAGAACTTGCTAGACTATTACAGTAGGAAGAAAGGACCATACAGCCTCATGAAGAGCCAGTTGAGTCAGTGAATTTGGGTACAGAGGAAGATAGGAAAGAGGTTAAAATAGGTGTGAATCTGAAGCCTAGTGTCAAACAATGGTTAATACAAATGCTACACGACTATGTTTAGATCTTCGTCTGGTCCTATGAAGACATGCCTGGTTTGGACACTGATATTGTGGTACATCGCATGCCGACTAAAGAAGACTGCACTCCGGTAAAGCAGAAGGTCCGTCGTATGCGCCCGGAAATGTCAGAGAAAATCAAGGCAGAGGTCATGAAACAGTTCGATGCAGGATTCTTAGCTGTCACTTCCTATCCGCAGTGGGTTGCCAACGTCATTCCGGTACCTAAGAAGGACGGTAAGGTACGGATGTGTGTGGACTATAGAGATCTGAACAGGGAAAGCCCCAAGGATAACTTCCCACTTCCTCACATTGATTTTCTAGTCGACAACACCATGCAGCACAAGATCTTCTCCTTCATGGATGGTTTTTCTGGCTACAACCAGATCAAGATGGCTCCTAAGGACATGGAGAAGACAAACTTTGTTATACAGTGGGGCACCTTCTGTTACAAGGTAATTCCTTTTGGGTTGAAGAATGTTGGGGCAACTTATTAGCGCGATATGGTCGCTTTGTTCCACGATATGATTCACCTCGAGATCGAGGTTCATGTTGATGACATGATATCCAGGTCCCAGACTAAGGAAGAACACCTTGATCATCTCCAGAAACTGTTTGACAGGTTGAAGACGTACAAGCTGAGGTTGAATCCGAACAAGTGTACTTTCGGGGTAAGATCTGGTAAGCTTCTGGGTTTCGTCGTCAGTGATAAGGGTATTCAGGTAGACCCTGCAAAGGTAAAAGCCATACAAGAGATGTCGGCTCCCTGCATAGAGAAGGAAGTTAGAGGTTTCTTGGGACGTCTAAATTACATCGCCAGGTTCATTTCACATCTGACTTCTACTTATGAGCCAATCTTCAACCTGCTGAAGAAAGATCAAGTGGTAAGGTGGAATGATGAATGCCAGACCGCTTTCAAAAGAATCAAGGAATACCTTTAAGAACCGCCAATTTTGATGCCTCCAGTTGAAGGAAGACCTTTGACATTATACTTGATAGTGCTAGACAATTCAATGGGGTGTGTGCTGGGGCAGCATGACGAGTCTGGTCGAAAAGAGCACGAAATTTACTACCTTAGCAAAAAGTTTACCGACTGTGAGACCCGATACTCATTGATGGAGAAAACTTGTTACACTTTGGCATGGGCTGCTCGCCGACTGAGATAGTATATGCTGACTCACACTATTGTTTGATGTCAAAGATGGATCCGATCAAGTATATTTTCGAGAAGCCCCTCTCTCCAGAAGGATAGAAAGATGGCAGATGATCTTAAACGAGTACGAAATCCAATACACAACCCATAAAGCAATCAAGGGGAGTGTATTGGAGGATCATTTGGCGCATCAGACCGTGGATGACTACCAGTCCATGAATTTCGAGTCCCCGGATGAGAATATCATGTTGGTAACCGACTACGAAGAAACTGGACCATATGAAGGACCCGAAGAGGGATCCCGATGGTCTATGTATTTTGATGGAGCCTCGAACGCATTGGGTAACAAAATTGGCGCTATAATTATATCTCCTGAGGGTTGTCATACTCCGTTCACCGCCCGATTATGTTTTAACTGCACCAATAATATGGCGGAGTATGAAGCGTGTATCATGGGTCTTTGAGCTGCTATTGACCTGAGGATTAAGTTCTTGAGTGTATTTGGAGATTCCGCTCTGGTAGTAAGTCAGATCAAAGGCGAGTGGGATACAAAGCACCAGAATCTTATTCCTTACAAAGAGTATGTACTAACATTGCTCCCACACTTTGAGGAGATAACCTTTGAACATTTCCCACGAGAATAGAACCAGTTGGCGGACGCGCTAGCTACCATGTCTTCTATGTTCAAAGTCAGGTGGGACAATGAAGCTCCCCAGATTAGCATTGAGAGGTTGGATGAACCCGCACACTGCTGTGAGATCGACACCGAAGAGGTAGCAGACAAACCCTGGTTTCATGAGGTAAAGAGGTATCTTGAAGCTCAAGAATACCCCGAGGGGAAATCTGTTAATGAAAAGAAGTTTCTGAGAAGGTTCGCTGTGAATTTATTTCTTAGCAATGGGGTCCTCTATAAGCGTAACCATGATTCAACCTTACTGCGGTGTGTAGACAAGACCGAGGAAGAAAGGATCATGGCAGAGTTACATGAAGGTACCTTTGGAACTCATTCCAGTGGACATACCATGGCAACGAAAATCCTACGGGCAGGATATTACTGGTCTACTATGGAAGCCGATTGTTATCAGCACTCTCGAACCTGTCATAAGTGCCAAGTCTATGATGATAAAGTGCATGTACCTCCGGTTCTCCTAAATGTTTTGACGGCTCCCTGGACTTTTGCAATGTGGGGAATCGACATGATCGGCGAGATCAGACCTATTGCATCTAACGGGCATCGTTTCATTCTGGTAGCCATTGATTACTTCACGAAGTGGGTTAAGGCAGCTTCCTTTGCTACAGTAACCAAGAATGTCTTGGCGTGGTTTATCCGACACAATCTGATCTGTCGATATGGTGTACCAGAGAAGATTATTACTGACAATGGTATAAATCTCAATAACACAATGATCACCAAGCTATGCAAACAGTTCAAGATACAACATCATAACTCTTCTCCCTACCGGCCGAAGATGAATGGCGTTGTTGAAGCGGCTAACAAGAACATCAAGAAGATTGTGCAAAAGATGACAGTGACATACAAAGACTGACACTAGATGTTACCATTCACTCTTTGGTGTATGGCATGGAGTCAGTCGAACCCATCGAAGTCCAGATACCCTCTCTCAGGATTATGAAGGATGTGTGTTTGAACAAAGACGACTGGATCCAAACCCGTCTTGATTAGCTGAATCTAATCGATGAAAAGAGACTTACTTCTATCTGTCATGGTCAGACATATCAAAGGCGAATGATCAAGGCTTTTAACAAGAAAGTAAGACGTCAAGAATATTGAGTCGGGGATCTAGTGATCAAACGCATCATACTACCGCAAGGTGATCCCAGGGGAAAATGGACCCCCACATACGAAGGGCCATTTGTGGTTAAGAACATTTTCTCGGGAGGAGCTATGATTCTAACCACCATGGATGGTGACGAACTTCCTCACCCCGTCAATGCAGACATAGTGAAAAGATACTACGCATAATCAAAGACCCGCTAGGTTGACTGGCCTAGGCAAAAATAAGGGCTTCCCGACGAACCAAAAGGGTTCGGGCAAAAGTAAGGGATGAAAATGAAAACTATACACCCAGAAAGTCGAAAACCTGAAAAGGCGACTTGGGCAAAAAAGGGTATCCTGGTGGGCTGAAAACCCGAAAGGGCAGTCCAGGCAAAAATTAGGGATCAAAGCGTAATACTATGTCTCATTGGATCATCTCGCAGCCAGTCTTCGGTATCGACTATCAAGCTCGGACAACGCCAATCAATCTGATCCACCTTCGACCAAGTAGCAAAGTGATGAGACGCTTGAAGATATAAAGCAATAACAGAGTTGGAATCTGATGGGATCATTTCACATAGTTGTTTTTCTTTCTTTTACACAAATTGTAATTTATTTCGGCGGCGTTCCCTTACTAGGACGTCAGCCTCTTTGTACAAAAACGCCTATTATAGGCCAATTTTAAAATCAATATAAGTCATTTTGTGAAACTTCAATTTGTTTCTTTTCATTTTTCTGTTTTGTTTTGCAAGAACGTCCAATGACTCATTTTTGATATATGCATTCGAAAATAATTACTGCTCACAAATATTTACATGAGAAACAAAAGACGATTACTCGTAATGCCAGAAACAGGGAAAACAAGAAGTGCCCAAACCTTACAGTTACTCTGCCCATCAGGTATCAGGATAGAGCCAGCTCGAGAACATGAGTAGTGGTACAAACACTCCCCACAGAGTAAAAAGTATCCAAATACAACGATGTTACCTTTCCTGAATAGGACATAACTCTCCCCAGCTGAGGTTCATAATCGCGAGTGACTCAGTAAATTTTTCCCCAAGCAGAGTTTATTTCTCTCACAAGTAGAAATTCAATTGCCAACAAAGTTCATTATCTCCATCAACGGAAGTTCATCCCCAGTTGAGTTTATTTCTCAAAATTATCAGACCTATCAGCGGAGCATCTCCTCTCCAACAAAGTTATCCTCCCATAGAGTTGTTCTCAAATAGAGTCTCTCCTCGGCAGAATATCCGTAAATGAGGGGAAAATCCCCAGCATAGTCATCTTTTCTCACCATCCTCAACAGAAAAAGAGGAACTATGGTTTTTTACAGCAGTCAAGAATACCATTTCTCATGTTCTCCAAATAGCAGTCAGGGATTTATTTTCTTGGACTCAGTTTATTACGTCAGTATTTCATGTTCATACATCATGACATGTGCATACATTACATATAACATAATCTAAGTTATTTTGAGAACCTCATCACAATGCATCTCATGCATCACACATAACTAACCTTGTATTTCTTTCAGGAAAGACAGTTATTATCAACAATTTCCAGCAGGTCCATGATCAACACTCGAAGCTAAACAGAGTAATCATCGGTGTGACAAAAACAACCTTTCCCAGGTTCCTCCTGAAGTCCTACACCGACTCATCACAAAGTAACCTTACCCAGGTTCCCTCTGCAATTTTACCTAAACTCATATCGAAGTAACCTTACTATCCAGGCTTTCATATTGAAGTAACCCTACCATCTCGGTTCCTTCTCACAACCCTACTATCCAGGCTTTCATATCGAAGTAACCCTACCATCCAGGTTCCTTCTCACAACCCTACTATCCAGGCTTTCATATCGAAGTAACCCTACTATCCAGGTTCCTTCTTACAACCCTACTATCCAGGCTTTCATATCGAAGTAACCCTACCATCCAGGTTCCTTCTCACAGCCCTACTATCCAAGCTTTTATATCGAAGTAACCCTACCATCCAGGTTCCTTCTAACAACCCTACTATCCAGGCTTTCATATCGAAGTAACCCTACCATCCAGGTTAATTCTCACCGCCCTACCATCCAGGCTTTCACATCGAAGTAACCCTACCATCTAGGTTCCTTCTTACAGCCCTACTATCCAGACAGCAGTCCACAACACTGTAAGACCGGGACCCAATCAAACACAATTGATTTCACATTTCCCCAGAAAGTCGCGGTGCAACATATACCCCGACCAAATACTCAGTTCACTGTCGCTCCCCAAACCGGAGTTATTCCCCAGTAGAGTAACGGACAACTGAAGCTCCTAAAACTCTATTTCTCTCAAGACAGAGACCAACATTCCCCAGCGAAGTCCTCCTCAACAACAAGTATACGGGTTCTCGCAAAGGAATCTCTTATGCGACCGACACCTCTTCGGATAGCATCTTTAAGCCCATCTCCAACAATCTTCCATTATCGACCCCCGAATGGCATCTGTAAGCCTATTCTCGATATCACAAATCAAGTTCCACTTCATGCGAGTGCAAATTTCTGGGCACTCTAGTGTTCAATCATCTTCCACCTTCAGATCACGAAAGGAAGACAACCAATCTACATCTTCAGGTTTAAGAAGATTGAACAGGGGCAGCTTTTGTACCCCAAAATTTCCCTCCCATATTTCTCAACACATGGCAAGTGAGGTCCCCAAATTGCTCAAGGAAGTTCAAGAGTTGACCAGACAAACTCTCTCCTAAGGGAGTATACCTAAAATTAGGGTTTCTATTTTCATCAAGATGCGTGACCCACAAATGACTCAAATGCTCACCATTGTCCTAATATGTTCTCAAGAGCATCCATGTCAAGTTTCAAGCCTTGCAGAAGTAGTTTGCTCAGTCAATTGCTCAAATGCCTGAAAATCAACTATACTAGGTCAAAAGTCATCTGTGGCCCACATACAGTCAAACTTCAAGATTTTTGGTCAACATCCTCATTTTGAAGTATTATCCATCATTTGATCAAGGGTTGATCATGATTCCTCAAGGATTGCTCACAATTCATCAAAACCCAAAAGATGCTAAATTAGGGTTTTATAGGAAAAGTCAACTCAACTTTGACCAAGCATAACTTTCTCATACTTTATCATAAATGACCCATACAAATCTCATTTTGAATAGGATGCAATTACCTACAATTTATCTTCATCTCCCAAGTTCATAACATGCACTCACAAAAAGATATGACTTTTGACATTATAGGTCGTTTTGAAAAGTCAACAAAAACACCTTTTGGGTCAAAGCTTCATACATGAACATGGAAGACTCAATTGAGATGAGACCAAAAGGGTTGCTTATAGGACATATTAAGATTTTTAAAAATTCCAAGAACACCTCTCTAGGATCAAAATTGAGAGAGTTATGCATTGGCCACGTTTACCATTTTTGCAAAATTGCCAAAAGTCAAATGTGCCCAAATTTGCATTTTTTGCTAAATGGGCCCAACTTTTTATGCTTGCACCTCAATTATAATGTGGTCCAAGACCCAAATTTTCACTCACTCATTATGTGCTTCATTTTTCAATTTATTTTTATTTTATATTAATTAAAAAGTGCATTAAATCAAATAAATGATGAAAATTATCAAAGATATGATTTGATTTGTTTTTTTGATAGTTTGACAATCAAGATATGCTGAGTAAATAAGATCAATTCGAGTTAAGGCCAATTGGTACAAGAAATGCATGATTTGGTTCAAAATAAGAACATATCATACAACTTGAAAATCAAATCAAATCTTGGATAAATGCAAAGATCCATGCCAAGTTTGTTAACCTAATTCATTCTAGGTTATATAATAAAGCTTTACAGATCAAAAGAAAAAGGGGAGAAGCCGTGAAAAGCCAGGAAGAGAATTTTAAAATTTGGACAAAAGTGTGAATTAGTTTTCAATCTATAAGGTGTTTCAAAGCATTTCAAGATCACCAATCCCTTCCTTGACGTTCCCAGAAGCTATTCCCATCATTTCCAAGGCCTGAAACATTCAAAATCGTAAGCTATAAGACCCGTTTTGTCCCACTATTTTTGGTTTTTGATTTCATATATACATGTGTTTTCAGTGAGAATTAACCCTACATTCTTGTTTGTCATGAGGATTCGAAGCCCTCTATGTTATTTAATTTAATTTTAGGTGCAGGGAAGGCAAGATGCCATGATTAGGGTTCCAAGCTTAGTTTTGGGGTTTCTTAGTACAGGCCAAATTAGGAACGAATATGGATACCATGATGATCGGGGCTTCAATCCTAGTTGATTCATGGACTCCAATGAAATTTATATCGTGTTTGCTGCATTTTCGAAGTTGGCAGGGTTTTAGCTATGGAGTCCTGTCCGTAGGTAAAAGTCTTGTTACCTAAAACGACATACCGGTGAAGGAGATGATGGCGTGGCAGCATATGGCTGGCCCATTTGAATTTTCGCGCATTTTTTTGAATATATTATCTGATTTGCTAATGTTATTTTGCTTCTATTATGTGAACAACAAGAACGCGTAGCACAGATGGCAAGCAAGCACTGGGGGTGAGCATAAGGACCTAGGTTCGATCCCCAGGTTTCAACCTTTGTTTGTATTATTTTGCTTCATGTGATCAGGTACACTACAATCTCAAGCGCCCACCATATGCCATCAATATCCAACCATCAGATTCATCAGCAAACCAGATCCAACATGCCAACATTGAAGGTCCACCATAGCACTCAAGTCAACACTCACACCAGAGAAAGCGTAGTCAAACAGGCTGGGATTATTTGGGCCACAAAATTCAGATTTGCACCCCCTTTTTTGCTAACAATCAGACCCATTTTTTCCTTTTCTCTATTTATTTCTTTTATTTAATTAATTTACTTAATTATTTTAACTAACAAAATTAATCTTTTTTTTTATAAAATCATAAAATCAAGAATTCACAAAAATTAGAATTAGGCTTTTTTTTTTATCAAATTCAACTTAATTAGTTTAATTTAATTTAGGAAAATTTTAACTTGTTTTTTTTTGCAATTAAAATAAAATAGAAAATTAGGTTAAGTTCTTGATTTAATTCTTTTTCTTTTTCAAACAAAAACACAAAAATAGGTTAACTTAATTAATTTATTTTTCTTAATTAACATTAATTAGAACTTAGGATTTTCTTTTTAATTTAATTGTTCATTATTTTCTCAAATAACAAAACATGACAAAAACATTTTTTCCTTTAATCAATTGCAATTAGGTTTAGTCAATGGTCAAAACCCTAATTGTCTCGTATTTAATTCGCCGCACGCTTGTTAATTATTTTGTCAATATTTTGTAATTGCTGACTGGTTTGTAATAGTTAATTTAGGGCTTTTACTTACCGCTTTTCCCCGATTTTTTGGTTATGTAATTAATCCCCCTCCCCGAAGCCTTGTAATAGCGTAGGTTTATTTTCTTGCATTTTTAATTCCTGCAATTATATAACGGTCTAGATGTATGCTAATCGGATTGTATGGCAAGAATGCATGACAAAATTAAAACAGTTAGAAAACCCTAATGTGCAAAGATAAATAACTGAAACAAATCACTCGCACATATCACTCTTAGGGTATACTCTCACTTTGGTTGCCTTCGGTAAACAATCATTAAGCAGAGGGTGTCTTAGTGGTTGCCCTCTTGTCTAAAAAAGATCAAATGTCCCATTCGAATGTTGCCTCGGAAATGTTTCCTCAGAAATGTTTCCTCGAATAAGATCTTAAGACTCTAGGGTTATTACTAAGGTGTCCTAATATTGCTTTAGTGATCGTACATCCCTTTCGAATTGAACCTTACAAACTCCAACGACGGTGCCACCTATTTATCAATAGTAGGATAGTGCTGTCTAAAAGAAACAAGAATAGAAACAATCTTTTTCCGAGTAGGTAGATGCTAGTAGGTAGTTGCTCAAATCAAAACTTTTCACACTTACACATTTCAAACAAATTTTCAAAACAACTTCGTCACAACCTTGAGGACTGATACAAGGATTATCATGAAGTAAAACCTTTTCAAAGCAAGCATATACATAAGCAATTTAAAAATGAGAAAGTACCTAAGAGCCCATGGAAAACCATGGATAGAAAGGGTGCTAACACCTTCCCTTTCTATAATCTACCCCCCGTACTCAGAATATCTCGAAAAAGGATTTTTTTGTACTTTTTTCCTTTCCGATTGGATGAAATAAAAGTCGGTGGAGACTCTTGCCTACCGCGACATTTTGCAAACACAAAACGCAAAATGTAAACCAGTATCAAACAGCCGGTTCTGCCACCGTATCACACCATGCATCACCTTCTTCACTGCAACCGTCGTCTTAGGTTAAAGACTTATACCTACGGACGATCAACCATAGCTAAAAACCTGAAATTCTCAAAAATCAACACAACACATGATAAATGAATTCCAGTTACATGGATCAAACCACCTTGATGCCACGAGCATCCTAGTACTCTTTTCTATGGTCAATTTTACCTGTATAACAAAGCCCTAAAAACATCTCAGAAACCCTAACAATGGAAACTATGGATTCCTGCGCGGTAAATGCAATTAAAGGGTACATGTAGCTTGCAAACAAGATGATAAACACAAATATATGATTAGCATGCGTTTAGGATGCGTAAAACATTAAAACCGAGTTTGAGTTTTAGGGAAAACTGTGATGCTTTTGGGGACGATTTATGGATGCTTTAAGGCTTGCAAATGATGATGTTAGCTTCCTGGGATGTCCAGGAATCGATTGGAAATGTTGGGCTGGCTTGAATTGGTCTGTAGACAAAGATAGGTCTCACACTTTTCTTGCAAAATTTTGGTTTCTTTCTTTCTGTTTCAAGCCTCAAATCCTTATGCTTATGGTCTGGAATTATTGTGTATATGTAGTAGACTGAATTAGGTTAATAAAATTGGCATGAATCTTGAGAAATAATGGAGATTTGATTTGATTTTCTCTTTGTATGATATCTTTCCAAAATAAGCTTCAATTAAATCTTTTCCAATCCAAATGAACCTTGCACGAATTGGCCATCATGCTATCTGTAGATAGACTCAAAATGTACACAAAAATCCCAAGATTTGAAGGTAACCAAACTGCTCGTCCAATTTGGAGGTAACCAAACTGAGAAGATACCCATGTCTTCTAATGAAGGAGGTAATATCAGGCATCATTGCAATCAATTCTTTAAGCACAGTGGGATCCTGGACAAAGTTGATCCGGATGGTATTCCTATGCATAGGCATCATGACCTACAAAACAGAACAAAGATGAATCCCTCCTATCTTTGAAATAGGTTAGTCCAATGCAAGATGTATGCAATGTTATGATGTCATGATGTCATGATAGAAAGCACATCACAAGTATCCACAAATAGCAAACATGGTAAGGCACACAAGTCACGCAGAGAGCCCTTATATTTTAGGCTAGCAAGGAGCTTATGTACTGCCCTCTTTCAGTTCAGTTGGTTTAAACCTATCCTAAAAATAGTAACCGGGTTCTAGAGGATCTCAATATCACTGACTACCCTCAATCGGTCATAATTCCAGTTTAGCAACCTTTTCTTGCGGCCGAAATTATCGTGAGAGTTTAGTCTCAATGAGTGTAGCATACTGCTACTGTTCTATGGCCAAGTTGGTCAATTTAAAGGTTCTAAGGTCAGTTAGTGCTTAATGACCCCTTAGAAGACCCATATTCTCCTCGTTCCAACACAAGGGATATCGGTACAATCTAAAGTGCCACACCAACGTAGCTACTGTTTCAACCGTATTGGTCTACGCCGTACATTTCCCTCACAGTTTATTGCTACTTACCTAAAGGGTATCCCCAGATCCGGCTTAGGATCTATAGTAACTCTGATACAAGACCACAAATATAAAGCATACAAGTCAAGCAATTGAAAACATTATGAACTATTCCTAAGGTACACCCCACTTATTAACTATCCCCAGTAGAGTCGCCAGTTCTGTGATACGGTGGGAGAGAACTGACTGTTTTTTGGAATGCTGGTTCACGTTTTGCGTTTGTTTTCGCAAAATGTCGCGGTAAGCAAGAGTCGGCACCGTCTTTTATTTAATCCAACAAGGAAAGGAAAAAAAGCACAGAAAAATTCCTTTTTGAGATATTTCTCGGGTTCGGGGGGTAGATTATAGAAAGGGAAGGTGTTAGCACCCTTTCTATTCGTGGTTATCCACGGGCTCTTAGGTACTTACTCATAATGTTTTCAAAAATTGCTTTTCTTTGTGTTTGTGGGTTTGAAAAGAGTTTTTTTTTGTTTGAAAGGTGTAAGTGCGAAAAGTTTTTGTTTTGTTTTGAAAAGAGCAAGTACTTAAGAACCATCTATCTACTCGAAAAAGGAATCAATCTGTGCTAATGTCCTTTAGACAATTCTATCCCACTATTGATAAGTAGGTAGTCTCGTCATTGGAGATTTAAGGGTCAATTCGATTAAGGGACATGCGGTCACTAAAGCAGTGTTAGGACGCCTTAGCGGTAACCCTAATGTCTAAAATCATTTTTCCGAGGCAACCGTTTCGAGGCAACTATGATCTTTTAACAAGAGGGTGACCTCTAAAACTTCCTATACTTAATGACCGCGTTCGAAGTCAACCAAGTGAGGTGTACCCTAAGAGTGCGCATGTGCGAGTGTGTTGTTTCGGTTAATTTTATCTTTGTACATGTACATGGTTATCTATGTTGATTTTAGGTTTAAACATTTGATCTTGTCATGCATTCCCTATTATCAGACATCTAACAGTTTATAAGTTATGGAAATTAAATTGCAGAAATTAAAATTAACTATTACGAGGCGTCGGGTATTTACATCGTCAAAAGCAACCCTTGAAATTAAAATGCGGAAAATTAATAAAGCGATAAAATAATTAAATGGTCCTAATTAAATTATTACATTCCGGGAAACAGATACAATATTAAAATAAAATGGATCGCGTACGGGAAAATAAATCGGGCGAGTTCTAGGGTTTTGACCCTTTTTGAAAGAAAAGATTTTTTGGTTTATTTTTAAATTAAAAAGAAATTAGACTAAGTTAATTATTAAATTAATAAACAAATTAATTAATTAATAAAAATGATATTTTTGGATTTTTGATATTTAAAGAAATAAAATAATTTGGTCAATGTTAATAAAACCTAATTATCTAAGTTGATTTTAATTATTACAAAAAAGATTAAAGTTATTTCCTAATTAAACTAAATTAATTAAATTAATTTTATTAACAAAAATAAAATACTGAAATTTAATTTTAACAAATAAAATATTTTTTTTTGTTTTTTAATTTTAATGAGAAAAAGTTTGGTTGGTTAGTTAAATTATGAAAAATAATTAAACAAAATAAATAAATAAAATAGAAAATAGAGAGAGTTAGAGGTTTGGGCCTGTTTTTGGGGGTTTGGATAGCAATTTGATGGCCCATTAACATGCAAGCCTGGTGGACTTTTTGGATCCAGCGTGGCACCTTGACTAGGGAGTATGATGGACATCCCATCTGGACCACCAGATCTGGCATGGGGCCATCTGGCAGGTGATTGGATGATGGTGTATGATGCATTGTTGTTCCTTGTATGCACTGGAATATCTGTAGTAAAAATATAACAAATGCATGGGGGACCTGGGTGTCGAACCCAGGTCCTGTGAATCAATCTACACGCGCCTCTACCACTGCACCACTATGCGTTAGTTGTTATGATATTGGATAATAATAATAATATGGAAAACAAATCAAATTCCAGAAAATATAAAACAAAAACGAGCCAAGTTTAAACCATCCAACCAGAGGGAGATGCGTCATCGTCTTCTTCGTTCAACCCTGGTTATTTACCTGCGGATTTATATCCGCATATAAATTCGTATGCTCAACCTAAAATCAATTCTAGGCCATGGAAATTGATTCCAAGACCATGGTCACGCTCGTCTCTCTCTCCTGGTTACATCCGTGTCCATCAATTTCCCCAATTTTTCCTGTAAATAAAATACCCAAAAAGCAATCTACAAAAACCTAGGTTCGGTTACAGGGTTATGGTTCATATAAACGCAATTAAATAATTCCAAAAGTTCAGAAATTGAATGAGCATCATGAACATACCAAAGATTTGTCAAAAAAGTGCAAGAATATGGGGTTATGATTTCGAACGAAAGGTGATTTTTTGAGACACTTACAAAGCTTCTGGGCGCGTATGGAGACTGGTTTTGGATTGGTTTCGCTTCAATGATTGCCCAACAATGGATTAGTGTGGAGTTTTGCTTCTGAATTGGCCTCTATGCACGATTTCAGTTTCACACTTTTTGGCAATTTTTTCAAGTTTGCTTTTGATGATTCTGCAGCCTTTAACCCTTGAATTCGTGTGCTTTGGCTTGTATAAGTAATAAGCAATACATTAGGTCAACAAATTTGGGCTGAATCCTTGTACATCAATGCTTAGGGATTTGATTTGATCCTCCATTGATAACCTTCCAATTTTGTCCAAAATCAAATCTTTTTGCACATGGAATATATGATACGAATTTGATACAATTGATGATGATGATTAGGTCCTGAAATAGCCAAAAAGAGATCAAATAATCAATGTTGGGATTTTATTTGATTTAAATTGATTTAAAATCAAATAATTCATTAAAAATTCAAATTAAATAATAAAATTGATAAATGGTCACAAGGCTGAAGCTAGGACACGTGTGTAGTGTGAAAAAATCAATTCCAATGGAAAAGAATGGGCCCCTTTGACAAAATTTGAAGTTTTGGGGATAGTTGACTTTTGGCAATTTTGCAAAAATGCCCAACTTCAACAATGCATAACTTCTTCAATTTTGAACTTTTGGAAGTGTTCTTTGACTTTTTAGAAATCTTGAGATGTGCTCTAACCAACCATTTTGGTCTCATCTCATTTTTATGTTCCATTATCAAGTTATACGCTTTGGAAAAAAAGGTGTTTTTGTTGACTTTCAAAAATGACCTATAATGTCCAAATTTGTAACTTCTTGTGAGTGCATTTTTTGATCTTGGGGTATGAATATGGATTGTAGGAAATTGCATAATCTACAAAATGAGATTTGGATGGGTCATTTCTCATAATGTATGAGAAAGTTATGGTTGGACAAAGTTGAGTTGACTTTTCCTACAAAACCCTAATTTAGCAACTTTTGAGTCTTAATGAATTTTGAGAAATCCTTGATGAATCATGATCAACCCTTGATAAAATGATGAAATATCCTTCAAAATGAGAATGTTGACAAAAAATATTGAAGTTTGACTGTATTTGGGTCACAATTGACTTTTACCCTAGCACAATCGATTTTTGGACCCTTTGAGCAATTGACTGGGCAAACTTCCTCTGCAAGGCTTGAAATTTGACATGAATGACCTTGAGAGAATATTATGACATTGGGGAGAACTTGAGGTCATTTGGATGCAAGGGACTTGATGCAACACAAAACCCTAATTTGAGGTTGACTGCCTTAGGAGATAGCTTGACTGTCCAACTCTTGAGCAATCTTGAGCAACTTGGAGATTTTTCTTGCAATGTCTTGGGAAATATGAGAGGGAAAATTTTGGGGTACAACAGCTGCCCATGTTCAACTTTCTTAAACCTGAGGATATAGATTGGCTTTCGGGCCTTTCGTGATCCGAAGGTGGAAGATGATTGAACGTTAGAGTGCCCAGAAATTTGCACTCGCATGAAGTGGTATCAGCATTGTGATGTCGGGAATGGGCTTACAGATTCCATTTGGAGACTGTTGATAGGTAGTCTGAACTTCGACTGGAAAACGAATCAGGGAGATCTTATTGTCGATCTGACTGAACCAGGGAAGGTCTTGGATTAACTTTAGCTGGATAAGAATCAGAAAAATCTTCGAATCGATTTAACTAAACCAGACGAAAGTCTTGGAATAACTTCAACTGGAATACGAATCAGGGAGATCTTTGCATCGATCTGACTGAACCAGAGGAGGTATTGGATTAACTTTGGCTGGATCGGCATCAGAAAAATCATCGAATCGATTTAACTGGGCCAGCCGAAAGTCTTGGAATAACTTCAACTGGAATAAGAATCAGGGAGATCTTCGCGTCGATCTGACTGAACCAGAGGAGGTTTTGGATTAACTTTGGCTGGATCAGCATCAGAAAAATCTTTGAATCGATTTAACTGGACCAGACAAAAGCCTTGGAATAACTTCAACTGGAATACGAATCAGGGAGATCCTCGCGGCGATCTAACTGAACCAGAGGAGGTCTTGGATTAACTTTGACTGGATCGGCATCAGAAAAATCTTCGAATCGATTTTACTGGACCAGAAAAAAGTCTTGGAATAACTTCAACTGGAATATGAATCAGGGAGATATTCGCGGTGATCTAACTGAACCAGAGGAGGTCTTGGATTAACTTTGACTGGATCGACATCAGAAAAATCTTCGAATTGATTTAACTGGACCAGACAAAAGTCTTGGAATAACTTCAACTAGACTACGAATTAGGGAGATCTTCGCGGTGATCTAACTGAACCAGAGGAGGTCTTGGATTAACTTTGACTGGATCGGCATCATAAAAATCTTCGAATCGATTTAACTGGACCAAACGGAAGTCTTGGAATAACTTCAACTGGAATACGAATCAGGGAGATCTTCGCGGAGATCTAACTGAACCAGAGGAGGTCTTTTTTGGTATAGCTGAGAATTTAACTGCATCTTTTCTGAAAGGTAAAGGTCGGTTATATGCAATGCATGATATGGATCAAACAATGATGTTCTTAAAATGAATGAGATTGCATTATATGATGCGTATATGCATGTATCATGATGTATGGAAATGTAATGTTTTAGCTGGGGAAAATAAATCCCGGATAGCTGCTGGAGAATAGAGCTGGATACTTTGTTTCCACTGGGGATGACGAACAAAGAGAATAAACCTACAGGAGAGGATGACTTCGTTGGGGAATAAACTGCTGAGGAGATTACTCTGTGGGGAAGAGATGTTATGCTGAATATTCCACTGATGAATTCCATCGGGGTGAATTATCGTTGCTGGTGATATTGAATCTATTGAGGATTGAATTCCTGTTTTGTGAAAGGAAAGAACTCCGCTGGGGATGATCTTCGGTTGCAACTTCGCTGGGGATAACCCTTTAGACTTTTGTGGGGATAATCTTATGAATTCTGCTGGGAATGATCCTTTGAACTCGGTTGGGGAGATTTATTTTGTATTCCGCTGGGGATAAACTTCTTATACTCCGTTAGGGAATATTAAGTTTGTCGGGGATATCAAGCCTTTCTAGTATTGATGGTAGATAAACTCTGCTTGGGGAAAGCATTGCTGATTCGTTCATAGTTGCAAGTCTCAGCTGGGGGAGAGCTACCATTACTGTCTTACTCTACGAGGAGTTAAGGCATCTTAGCCATATTCTTCAGCTGAATTTACTGTCATACCTGGTGGACAGAGCAACTATACAGTTTGGACAATTCTTATTTGCCCCTGTTTCTGATATTACCAGTAATTCTTCTTTTGTTTTGCATGTAAATATTCATGAGAAACAATTAATGTCGAATGCATATATCAAAAATGAACATTGGACGTTCTTTGCAAAACAAAACAGATAAAGGAAAAACAATTTGAAATTTGTCTGAAAATGAATTTGTATTGATTTTGAAGTTTGGCCTGTAAATAGGCGTTTTTGTACAAGAGGCTGACGTCCTAGTAATAGAACGCCGCAAAATAATAGAATTTACAAAAATTATGAAAAACAAAAACAGCTATGTGAACAATCCCACTGGGTTCCAACTCTGCTATTGCCTTTATGTCCTCGAGCATCTCATCACTTTGCTGCTTGGTTGAAGGTAGATCAGATTCATTAGTGTCGTCTGAGCTTAATAGTTGATACCGAAGTCTGGATGTAAGGTGATCCAATGAGACATAGTGTTATGCTTTGATCCCTAATTTTTGCCTGGACCGCCCTTTCGGGTTTTCAGTCCACCGGGATACCCTTTTTTGCCCAAGCCGCCTTTTCAGGTTTTCGACTTGCCGGGTGTACAGATTTTTTTCATTTTCATCCCTTATTTTTTCCCGAACCCTTTTGGTTCGCCAGGAAGCCCTTATTTTTGCCTAGGCCAGTCAACCTAGCGGGTCTTTGATCATGTGTAGTATCTTTTCACTATGTCTGCATTGACGGGGTGAGGAAGGTCGTCACCATCCATGGTGGTTAGAATCATAGCTCCTCCTGAGAAAATGTTCTTAACCATAAATGGCCCTTCGTATGTAGGGGTCCATTTGCCCCTGGGATCACCTTGAGGTAAGATAATGCGCTTGATTACCAGATCCCCAACTTGATAGTCTTGTCGTCTAACTTTCTTGTTAAATGCCTTGATCATCCGTTTTTGGTACATCTGACCATGACAAATAGCAGTAAGTCTATTTTCGTTGATTAAGTTCAGCTGATCAAGCCGGGTCTGAATCTAGCCATCTTCGCTTAAACCTGCATCCTTCATGATTCAGAGAGAGGGTATCTGAACTTCAATGGGCAAGACCGCCTCCATGACATATACCAAGGAGTAGGGTGTTGCCCCTGTTGACGTCCATGTTGAGGTACGGTACCCATGAAGAGCAAACGGTAACATCTCATGCCAGTCTTTGTATGTCACCGTCATCTTCTGCACAATCTTCTTAATGTTCTTATTAGCTGCTTCTACAGCCCCATTCATCTTCAACCGGTAGGGAGAAAAGTTATGATGCTGTATCTTGAATTGCTCGCAGAGCTCGGTGATCATCTTGTTGTTGAGATTGGTACCATTGTCTGTAATGATCCTCTCTGGTACACCATATGGACAGATCAGATTGTGCCGAATGAACCGTGCCACAACGTTCTTGGTTACTGTAGCAAATGAAGCTGCTTCAACCCATTTCATAAAGTAATCAATAGCTACCAGGATGAAAAGGTGCCCGTTGGATGCCGTAGGTATGATCTCGCCGATCATATCAATGCCCCACATTGCAAAAGGCCAAGGTGCCGTCAAGACATTCAGAGGAACTGGAGGTATGTGCACCTTATCAGCATAGACTTGACACTTGTGACATGTCCGAGAATGCTGATAACAGTCAGCTTCCGTTGTAGACCAATAATATCCTGCCCGTAGGATCTTGTTTGCCATGGTGTGTCCACTGGAATGAGTTCCGAAAGTACCTTCATGTAAATCTACCATGATCCTTTCTGCTTCATTCTTATCCACACAACGCAGTAAGGTCGAGTCATGGTTACGCTTGTAAAGAATACCATTGCTGATGAAGAACTTCAACGCGAATCTTCTCAGAAACTTCTTGTCATTAACAGATGCACCCTCGGGGTACTCCTGAGCCTCAAGATACCTCTTTACCTCATGAAACCATGGATTTTCTGTTACCTCTTCAGTCTCAATATCACAACAATGTGCAGGTTCGTCCAATCTTTCAATGATAATTCGGGGAGCTTCGTTGTCCCAATTAACTTTGAACATATAAGACATCGTAGCCAGCGCGTCCTCCAACTGATTCTCCTTTCTAGGGAAGTGTTTAAAGGTTATCTCTTCGAAGTGCGGAAGCAATGTCAACACATACTCCTTGTAAGGAATAAGATTAGGGTGTTTCGTATCCCACTCGCCTTTGATCTGACTGATCACGAGAGCGGAATCTATGAAAACACTTAGAAACTTAATCCTTAGGTCAATTGCTGCTCGAAGACCCATGATGCACGCTTCATACTCCGCCATGTTGTTGGTGCAGTTGAAACATAGTCGGGCGATGAACGAAGTATGAGAGCCTTTAGGAGATATGATCATGGCGCCAATGCCATTACCCAAAGCGTTTGAAGCTCCATCAAAGTACATAGACCATCGAGATCCCTCCTCAGGTCCTTCATCCGGTCCAGGTGTCTCACAATCAGTTACCAACATGATATTCTCGTTCGGGAATTTGAAGTTCATAGACTGGTAATCATCCATTTCCTGATGTACCAAATGGTATACCAACACACTTACCTTGATTGCCTTTTGGGTCGTATACTAGATGTCGTACTCAGTCAAGATCATCTGCCATCTTGCTATTCTTCTGGACAAAGCAGGCTTTTCGAAGATATACTTGATTGGATCCATCTTTGATATCAACAGAGTAGTGTGAGTCAACATATACTGTCTCAGTCGGCGAGCAGCCCATGCCAAAGCGCAGCAAGTTTTCTCGAGCAACGAGTATCGAGTCTCGCAGTCGGTAAACTTTTTGCTAAGGTAATAAATAGCATGCTCTTTTCGGCCAGACTCGTCATGCTGACCCAACACACACCCCATTGAGTTGTCGAGTACTGTCAAGTATAAGACCAAAGGTCTCCCTTCAACTAGAGGCATCAGAATGGGTGGCTCTTGGAGATACTCTTTGATCCTTTCAAAAGCAGTCTGGCATTCATCGTTCCAACATACCACTTTCTTCAGTAGTTTGAAGATTGGCTCACAAGTAGCAGTTAGGTGTGAGATGAATCGGGCAATGTAGTTCAGTCGTCCCAAGAAGCCTCTGACTTCTTTCTCTGTTCTGGGAGCTGGCATCTCCTGTATAGCTTTCACTTTTTCCAGATCCACTTGAATACCTTTGTCGCTTACGACGAAACCCAACAGCTTACCAGATCTCACCCCGAAGGTGCACTTGTTCGGGTTTAACCTCAGCTTGTACAATTTCAATTGGTCAAATAGCTTCTAAAGATGGTCAAGGTGTTCTTCCTCAGTCTGGGACCTTGCAATCATATCATCGACGTATACCTCAATCTCATGATGGATCATGTCATGAAACAAAGCGACCATGGCACGCTGATACGTTGCCCCAACATTCTTTAGTCCAAAAGGCATGACTTTGTAGCAAAAGGTACCCCATTGAGTAACAAAGGTGGTCTTCTCCATGTCTTCAGGAGCCATTTTAATTTGATTATAACCGAAGAAACCATCCATAAAGGAGAAGACTTTATGCTGAGTGGTGTTGTCAACCAGAACATCGATATGAGGCAGAGGGAAATCATCCTTGGGGCTCGCCCTGTTCAAATCCCTATAGTCAACACACATTCGAACCTTACCATCCTTCTTCGGAACAGGAACCACATTGGCCACCCACTGTGGGTAAGAAGTAACTTCTAGAAAACCGGCGTCAAACTGTTTCATTACTTCAGCCTTGATTTTCTCAAACATCTCTGGGCGCATTCGGCGGACCTTCTGTTTCACTGGAGGACAATCTTCCTTGGTAGGCAGGCGGTGAACCACAATATCGGTATCCAACCCAGGCATATCTTCATAATACCAGGAGAAGATCTCAACGTAGTCACGCAGCATCTAAATCAACCGTTGCTTCACACTACGCTCTAGATTTGCACCGACCTTAACTTCTTTCTTATCCTCTTGTGTACCCAGATTTACTGATTTCACTGGCTCTTCATGTGGCTGTATAGCCCTCTCTTCTTGAAGTATCAGTCTTGCAAGTTCACTAGGCACTTCGCAATCATCTTCACCTTCGTCTTCGGCTAAGTTGATCAGACTTTCAAAGTCATAACTGGTAGTAGCAGAATCGTTACCAGTGAGATCCATAGTGGATGTAGACCTGTATATACGAGTGTGTGTAAAATAGCTGTTTTGCAATATATAATAAAAGAAACACAAGGAGCGCAAGATTTTAAATTCAAGAAATGTCCAATGCTTTTATTAATGATATATGAAAATGACACACATAAAGCCCTCACAAATGAAGCCATAGTGCCCCGGGTAAGACACCGGGCCATAAAGTTTAAAACATTGTCTGTTACAAATTCAAAACAAAAAGTTTCATTATTGGGTAACAATAGAAATAGGGATGAAGTCCTTTGCTGTCCAGTTGCTTGGTCCATCGTCGATCGTAGGATAGATCCAACTGTCGAACTCGGACTCTTCCACATCGCCTTCAATGGAATTCACTCCCGAGTTCCTGATGAACACGGGAGGTCTTCCGATCCGTGCATTCCGAACAACCTTTTGAGCTTCTGCAGTGAAATCCAAACCAAACTTGTTAGTCTTCTGTGTAAAATCAGGGAGTTAGCCCCAATTTTCACACCCACCTTTCTCAACAACAGCCCGGGCATCCTTAAAGGGAGCCATCTTCAAAGGAGAATATTCAACAACAGTCTCGGTTGATGCCAGCGTCTGGGGAACCTCTTCGAAATGCTGAAATGGGGTCTCAATGAACTCCCCATCCATCTCTACATATTGGAAAGAGTTGAGGTGGCTCACCATGTACTCTTACTCTCCTTGTACTGTCACAATCTTCCCTTTCACTGGGTACTTCAGTTTCTGGTGGAACGTTGAGGTGACGGCCCCAGCTTTGTAGATCCATGGGCGACCCAACAAACAAGAATAAGATGGCCGAATGTCCATCACATAGAACATAGAGTTGAAAACCTGAGAACCAACCTTAATCGGAATATCAACTTCTCCATGCACCATTCTCTTAGACCCATCAAAGGCCCTGACGACAATGTTGCTTGGTTTTAACTCCAACCCTTCACAATCCAAACGGTCCAGAGCTTTCTTAAGCAAGACGTTCAATGAGGAACCAGTATCCACTAATACATGAGCAAGAGTAGTGCCCCTTCATTCAATGGAGACATGCAGGGCATCGTTGTGATTCTTCCCCTTATTAGTCAAGTCGGCGTCAGAGAAACCCAACCCATTATCAGCAGTCAGATTGGCCATGCAATCTTTAAACTGATCAGCTGATGTCTCTTGTGGTACGTGTGCAGTCTTCAGAAATGTAATCAGAGCCTTGGCATGGGCCTCTGAGCATAGCAATAGTGACAACATAGAAATCTTGGACGGGGTTTGCCCCAACTATTCAACTACATTGTAATCACTCTTTTCGATGATCTTCAGAATCTCTTCTATCTCTTGTCTAGACGCTTCAACAATAATTGTTTTTGGTGCCTCCGTCTGGGAAGGCTCACTGGTGATCCCTTTGCCCCGGGTATCAGATGACTCGGCGATAGGGGTGAGAACGGGAACTTGAACAGGAATAGCAGCAGGTACATTGGCAGGTGTAATAACAACAGGTTTTCGGGCAGTCGACATAGATATATCAGGGGAGAAAAGTCTTCCGCTGCGGGTAACTTTAGCAAGTCCAACAATATTGCTGACGTCAGTATCAACATCTAACTCTTGCTTAACTCCATGAAAATAAACACCAGCTCCATAGTGCCAAAGGACAGCTTTATCATAGGTGTAGGGGATAGGCCCAAGAACAATAATGATCAATGGTGCGATTCTTGGAACAAATGTAATTCTAACAGGCTTCCTCGAGGGAGCCTTGGAAGAATTGTCGAAAATGGTAATAATAACAACTTCTTCAGTATGAACTAAGGGAACAACAGTCTTCTCAAACAGAATTTCTTTACTATCCATCAAGCGTTGGACACCTGACTTCAAAAGATGGCAACCGGTAGGTAGAACAGAACACATATGGCAACATTCGTCACAACCCAGAAATATACCGGCTAGCAAAAGGTTCTTCTTCACAGTCATCAAAGGGGTAATAATGTCATTCACAGAAACCACAAATGAGTCTTCATCTATAGCATTTACTCCATGCTTGGGCATAGGAGCAGTCACCATATTAGGCCTTTCGGGCGCCTCAAACTCAATCTCCTTTGCATCAATTAAGTCCTGTATCTTATTCTTCAAAGACCCACAATCATCTGTATTATGCCCCGGGCTATCAGAGTGAAAAGCACAACGGGCATTAGGGTTGTACTTCAGTGATGTTGTATTTGGATTTTTCGGGGCTTCCCTTGGAATCACTAGGTTGGTTTTCAGTAACTGTGGCAGAATCTGAGACAAAGTCATGCTGAGACAGGTGAATTGCCTTCTAGGTCTCTCGTCCTTTTGTTGATTGTTATGCTGAGGAGCACCAGCAGGTCTTGAAATAACAACCACATTAACAGCTTGGCGGCGTTCAGGTCTATTCTGGCTTTTCGAACTGTAAACAACACTGGACTCCTTCTTAAAAGGCTTTTTCTAGGTGCTTGATGAAGCACCCTTTTGTATCTTACCGGCCTTAATACCATCCTCAATCCTTTCACCAGTCATAATTAGCTCTGTAAACCAAGACGAAGAGCTTCCAATCAGGTGGTTGAAAAATGGACCAGACAAGGTCCCCAGAAACATGTCCACAAGCTCCCGATCAGCCAAGGGTGGTTGCACTCTTCCGGCGAGGTCCCTCCACTTCTAAGCATAATCTTTGAAACCTTCGCCCGTTCCCATTGACATACCCTGGAGTTGGGTACGCGTGGGAGCAAGGTCGGAATTGTATTGGTACTGCCTGTAGAAAGCAGTATCCAAATCTTCCCAACTGCGGATACTGGCTCCGTCCAACTGGTAAAATCATTCAAGCTGAGTCCTTGAGAGACTGTCTTGAAATAAATGGATCCATAGGTTCTTATCAGTGGTGTATGGCTGAATCTTCCTTACATATTACTGGAGATGCAGCTTCAGACAAGAAACTCCGTCATACTTAGCAAAAGCTGGTGCTTTGAATTTGTGGGGAATCACCACCCCAGATGATAGACCCAGATCACCAAAGTCTAGACCAGGCACTTTCTGAACTTCCATCGCACTCAATCAGTCTTCCAGTTGTTTGTATCTATCCTCAGCAGGAGGATACTAGTCTTCGTCGAAGTTCGTCTCGTTGTCTGAGACCACAGGGCTAGGAGCCCTCATTTCTTCCTGACTATCTTTCCCTCCAGATGAGGTGGTCAAATCAACTTCCTCCCGTAGCATGTTTCCAAACCCGTGACCTATATTAAACAGGACTACCCTCTTCTTCTTCTTCTTCTTCTTCTCTTTCAGAATCAGGGTCTTCAGATCTTGCTGACCCTTAGCTAGATTCATGACCAACTCTTGGAATTGGGCATTCTGGGCCTGTAGGGCCTTGATTTCTTGCTCAGTTGATGGTTCAGCAGACATGATGAGTGCTGAAATAAACAGCGGAGAAGATAAGAGACTTGTAATGGGTACCTGTTATGAAGTGCATGGGATAAAATGTGTATGACATGATTTCAAAGACATCGAGAGATTCAAATTTGTAAGCAAGAAATGAAACACACTTTTATTAGATAAACTTTGAAATTTAAATTGTTCAACAAATTGACCTTAAGGCGTTACAAGGAAGGAAATACTGAAAAGTAAATAAAAACTGGAAAGGAAATAATCAAAGGACAATCAGTGCTCCCATGGTCGCTTCTTGTCGATGTGGACATAGTCATTGAGAATCCGCTTATTCTCCAGCTGCCTAGTCAACTTCTGGATCTTCTGTTCTTGCTCCTTAAACTTTTCTCGGTAAGCATCCCGTTCTTCTCTCAGCTGCATCCAAGACCTTTTCAGCGCCCCAATGTCAGTGGGCATGTAAGGGTGAAGGATGGTAGGAAGAACCCCCTCTTCATTAGCAACTTCAACAATGATAGGTAGGACGGCTTCATACGGAATACCCAGCTTTTGGGCACGGATACGAACCCATCTGAGATATGGCTCCATCAGAAGTGAAGTCTTTGGACCCAACTCGTGTGGATCAGATCTATGAACTCTATCCCAAGCCCTTATGAATCTGCGGCGTTGCTCGTCTCTATCCCCTTGAAAATCAAAGATGATACTAGGAATTAGCAGCTCATGAGGTCCTTCTCTTCTGGTTCGCCCAAACTGACGTAAGGCCAAGCATGGATTATAAGAAATTCCTCCATGGGTTCCTATTAGTGGAACATTGGGGTATTCCCCACAGCGATCAATGATAGCCACCTCGTCCATACCCTTGATAGTCCAGATGATGTTATTATGAGAGAGAGACATAACCCTATAGGCCCAGCCCATGCCTTCTTTGTTCTTCAGCACTGATTTGGGGAGGTGCGAAATAAACCACCTCGCCAATAACGGAGCACATCACATCAAGGTTCCCCGCTTTCGGGAAGTACGAGCATAAAGCTGATGAAGAATGTCACCCAAGAGAGTGGGTACAGGATTACGAGAGATGAAGATTTTCACCGCATTCACATCAACAAAAGAGTCAGGATTCGGAAACAATACCAAGCCATATAACAGAAGAGCCAGAATATCTTCGAATGCCTTGAAGTCTAGACTATCCCAGAAATAATTAGCCTTACCAACCAAGAACTTAGTCAGAAAGCGCTTTGCTCCACTTCTAGTCTCCTAATTAGCCATTACCTCATCCTTTGTCAAATGAAGGGCCGAAGCAATCTCTTCCGGCCTAAGGACCTTCTCCCAACCAGTAAACGGGGTCTGCTCCAGAATAGAGATACCGAGCAGATCAGAGAACTCTTCTAAGGTGGGAACCAACTGGTAGTCTTGGAAAGTAAAGCAATGGTACAGTGGATCATAGAATTGGACCAGGACACTCATCATCTGCTCGTCCAATTTGGAGGTAACCAAACTGAGAAGATATCCATGTCTTCTGATGAAGGAGGTAGTATCAGGCATCTTTGCAATCAATTCTTTAAGCACAGTGGGAACCTGGACAAAGTTGATCCGGATGGTATTCCTACGCATAGGCATCATGACCTACAAAACAGAACAAAGATGAATCCATCCTGTCTTTGAAATAGGTTAGTCCAATGCAAGATGTATGCAATGTTATGATGTCATGATAGAAATCACATCACAAGTATCCACAAATAGCAAACATGGTAAAGGAACACAAGTCACACAGAGAGCCCTTAGATTTCAGGCTGGCAAGGAGCTTAGGTACTTCCCTCTTTCAGTTCAGTTGGTTTAATCATGTCCTAAAAATAGTAACCGGGTTCTAGAGGATCTCAATATCACTGACTACCCTCAATCGATCATAATTCCAATTTAGCAACCTTTTCTTGCGGCCAGAATCATCGCGAGAGTTTAGTCTCAATGAGTGTAGCATACTGCTACTGTTCTATGGCCAAGTTGGTCAATTTAAAGATTCTAAGGTCAGTTGGTGCTTAATGACCCCTTAGAAGACCCATATTCTCCTCGTTCCAACACAAGGGATATCAGTACAATCTAAAGTGCCACACCAACGTAGCTACTGTTTCAACCGTATCGATCTACGTCGTACAGTTCCCTCACAGTTTATTGCTACTTACCTAAAGGGTATCCCCAGATCCGGGTTAGGATCTATAGTAACTCTGATACAAGCCCACAAATATAAAGCATACAAGTCAAGCAATTGAAAACATTATGAACTATTCCTAAGGTACACCCCACTTATTAACTATCCCCAGCAGAGTCGCCAGTTCTGTGATACGGTGGGAGAGAACTGACTGTTTTTTGGAATGCTGGTTCGCATTTTGCGTTTGTTTTTGCAAAATGTCGCGGTAAGCAAGATTCGCCACCGTATTTCATTTTATCCATCAAGGAAAGGAAAAAAAGCACAGAAAAATTCCTTTTTGAGATATTTCTCGGGTTCGGGGGGTAGATTATAGAAAGGGAAGGTGTTAGCACCCTTTCTATCTGTGGTTATCCACGGGCTCTTAGGTACTTACTCATAATGTTTTCAAAAATTGCTTTTCTTTGTGTTTGTGAATTTGAAAAGAATTTTTTTTTGTTTGAAAGGTGTAAGTGCGAAAAGTTTTTGTTTTGTTTTGAAAAGAGAAAGTACTTAAGAACCATCTATCTACTCGAAAATGGAATCAATCTGCGCTAATGTCCTTTAGACAATGCTATCCCACTATTGATGAGTAGGTAGTCTCGTTGTTGGAGATTTAAGGGTCAATTCGATTAAGGGACATGCAGTCACTAAAGCAGTGTTAGGACGCCTTAGCGGTAACCCTAATGTCTTAGATCATTTTTCCGAGGCAACCGTTTCGAGGCAACTGTGATCTTTGGACAAGAGGGCGACCTCTAAAACTTCCTATACTCAATGACCGCATTCGAAGGCAACCACGTGAGGTGTACCCTAAGAGTGCGCATGTGCGAGTGTGTTGTTTCAGTTAATTTTATCTTTGTACATGTCAATGGTTATCTAGGTTGATTTTAGGTTTAAACAATTGATCTTGTCATGCATTTCCTATTATCAGACATCTAACAATTTATAAGTTGCGGAAATTAAATTGCAGAAATTAAAACTAACTATTACAAGGCGTCGGGTATTTACATCACCAAAAGCAACCCTTGAAATTAAAATGCAGAAAATAAATAAAGCGATAAAATAATTAAATGGTCCTAATTAAACTATTACATTCCGGGAAACACATACAATATTAAAATAAAATGGATCGCGTGCGGGAAAATAAATCGGGCGAGTTCTAGGGTTTTGACCCTTTTTGAAAGAAAAGATTTTTTGGTTTATTTTTGAATTAAAAAGAAATTAAACTAAGTTAATTATTAAATTAATAAACAAATTAATTAATTAATAAAAATGATATTTTTGGATTTTTGATATTTAAAGAAATAAAATAATTTGGTCAATGTTAATAAAACCTAATTATCTAAGTTGATTTTAATTATTACAAAAAAGATTAAAGTTATTTCCTAATTAAACTAAATTAATTAAATTAATATTATTAACAAAACTAAAATGCTGAAATTTAATTTTAATAAATAAAATATTTTTTTGGTTTTTAATTTTAATGAGAAAAAGTTTGGTTGGTTAGTTAAATTATGAAAAATAATTAAACAAAATAAATAAATAAAATAGAAAATAGAGAGAGTTAGATGTTTGGGCCCATTAACATGCAAGCCTGATGGACTTTTTGGATCCAGCGTGGCACCTTGACTAGGGAGTATGATGGACATCCCATCTGGACCACCAGATCTGGCCTGGGGCCATCTGGCAGGTGATTGGATGATGGTGTATGATGCATTGTTGTTCCTTGTATGCACTGGAATATCTGTAGAAAAAATATAACAAATGCATGGGGGACCTGGGATTCGAACCCAGGTTCTGTGAATCAATGTACACGCGCCTCTACCACTGCACCACTATGTGTTAGTTGTTATGATATTGGATAATAATAATAATATGGAAAACAAATCAAATGCCAGAAAATATAAAACAAAAACGCGCCAAGTTTAAACCATCCAACCAGTGGGAGATGCGTCATCGTCTTCTTCGTTTAACTCTGGTTATTTACCTGCGGATTTATATCCGCAGCTAAATTCGTATGCTCAACCTAAAATCAATTCTAGGCCATGGAAATTGATTCCAAGACCATGGTCACGCTCGTCTCTCTCTCCTGGTTACGTCCATGTCCATCAATTGCCCCAATTTTTCCTGTAAATAAAATACCCAAAAAGCAATCTACAAAACCTAGGTTCGGTTACAGGGCTATGGTTCATATAAACGCAATTAAATAATGCCAAAAGTTCAGAAATTGAATGAGCATCATGAACATACCAAAGATTTGTCAAAAAAGTGCAAGAATATGGGGTTATGATTTCGAATGAAAGGTGATTTTTTGAGACAGTTACAAAGCTTCTGGGCGCATATGGAGACTGGTTTTGGATTGGTTTCGCTTCAATGATTACCCAACAATGGATTAGTGTGGAGTTTGGCTTCTGAATTAGCCTCTATGCACGATTTCAGTTTCACACTTTTTGGCAATTTTTTCATGTTTGCTTTTGATGATTCTGAAGCCTTTAACCCTTGAATTCGTGTGCTTTGGCTTGTATAAGTAATAAGCAATGCATTAGGTCAACAAATATGGGCTGAATCCTTGTACATCAATGCTTGGGGATTTGATTTGATCCTCCATTGATAACCTTCAAATTTTGTCCAAAATCCAATCTTTTTGCACATGGAATGTATGATACGAATTTGATACACTTGATGATGATGATTAGGTCCTGAAATAGCCAAAAAGAGATCAAATAATCAATGTTGGGATTTTATTTGATTTAAATTGATTTAAAATGAAATAATTCATTAAAAAATCAAATTAAATAATAAAATTGATAAATGGTCACAAGGCTGAAGCTAGGACACTTGTGTAGTGTGACAAAATCAATTTCAATGGAAAAGAATGGGCCCATTTGACAAAATTTGAAGTTTTGAGGATAGTTGACTTTTGGCGATTTTTCAAAAATGCCCAACTTCAACAATGAATAACTTCTTCAATTTTGTACTTTTGGAAGTGTTCTTGGACTTTTTAGAAATCTTGAGATGTCCTATAACCAACCCTTTTGGTATCATCTCATTTTGATGTTCCATTCTCATGTTATAAGCTTTGGAAAAAAAGGTGTTTTTGTTGACTTTCAAAAATGACCTATAATATCCAAATTTGTAACTTCTTGTGAGTGCATTGTTTGATCTTGGGGTATGAAGATGGATTGTAGGAAATTGCATCCTCTTAAAAATGAGCTTTTGATGGGTAATTTCTCATAAAGTATGAGAAAGTTGTGCTTGGTCAAAGTTGAGTTGACTTTTCCTACAAAACCCTAATTTAGCAACTTTTAAGTCTTGATGAATTTTGAGCAATCCTTGATGAATCATGATCAACCCTTGATCAAATGATGAAATATACTTCAAAATGAGAATGTTGACAAAAAAATCTTGAAGTTTGACTGTATTTGGGTCACAGTTGACTTTTGCCCTAACATGGTCGATTTTTGGACCCTTTGAGCAATTGACTGGGCAAACTTCCTCTGCAAGGCTTGAAATTTGACATGGATGACCTTGAGATCATATTAGGACATTGGGGAGAACTTGAGGTCATTTGGATGCAAGGACCTTGATGTAACACAAAACCCTAATTTGAGGTTGATTGCCTTAGGAGATAGCTTGACTGTCCAACTCTTGAGCAATCTTGAGCAACTTGGAGATTTTTCTTGCAATGTCTTAGGAAATATGAGAGGGAAAATTTTGGGGTACAACAAGTCCTATTATAAACATGTTTCAAGCAAGAAAACATGGGCCCCTTTGGAAAAAATTCCAATTTGATCAATGTTGACTTTTGACAATTTTCCAAAAATTGCTAACTTTGACAATGCATATCTCTCTCAATTTTGACCCTAGGGAGATGTTATTTGACTTTTTAGAAATATTAGGATGTCCTCTAAGCAACCATTTTGGTATCATCTCAATTGAGTCTTCCATGTTCATGTATGAAGCTTTGACCCAAAATGTGTTTTTGTTGACTTTTCAAAAGGACCTATAATGTCAAAATTCATATCTTTTTGTGAGTGCATATTTTGAACTTGTGGGATGAAGATGAATTGTAGGGAATTGAATCCTCTTCAAAATGAGCTTTGGATGGAAAATTACTGATAAAGCATGTGGAAGTTATGCTTGGTCAAAATTAGGTTGACTTTTACTAAGAAACCCTAATTAACAACTTTTGGGTTTTGATGAATTTGGAGCATTCCTTGAGGAATCATGATCAAACCTTGACCAAATGATGAATATAACTTCCAAATGTTAATGTTGACCAAAAATCTTGAAGTTTGACTGTATGTGGGTCATAATTGACTTTTGACCTTATATAGTCGATTCTCAAGCATCTGAGTAGTTGACTGAGCAAACTTCTTGTACAAGGCATGAAACTTGACATGTAGGGTATTGAGAACATATTAAGACCACGGAGAGCATATGAAGCCTTTATGGTTCACCCATCTTGATGAAAATGGAAACCCTAATTTGAGACACACTGCCTTAGGAGGGAGTTTGTCTGGTCAACTCTTGGGTAAACTTGAGCAAATTGAGGATCTCAATGGGAATGCATTGAGTAAAATGAGAGGGAAAATTTTGGGCTACAACAACTGTCCCTATTCAATCTTCTTAAACCTGAGGATGTAGATTGGCTCTTCTGCCTTTCGTGATCTGAAGGTGGAAGATGATTGAACACTAGAGTGCCCAGAAATTTGCACTCGCATGAAGTGACACTTGATTTGTGATATTGGGAATGGGCTTACAGATTCCATTTGGAGGTCAATAATGGAAGATTGACGGAGATGGGCTTAAAGATGCCATCCTGGATGCGACGGAGAATCGTCGTAGATGGGCTTAAAGATGCCATATAAAGAATGTGGATTTCCTGAGATATTCCTTTAACGAGAGTCCCTGTTCCCGTTGTTGGGGAGGAATCTACTGAGGAATGTGGGTATCTTTCTTGGGAGAAATAGAATTTTAGGAGCTTGAGTTGTCCGTTACTCTACTGGGGAAATGTGAAATCAGTCGTGTTTGATCGGGTCCTGGTCTTACAACATTGTGGACTGTTGTCTAGAGATAAGGGAGAAGGAACCTGGATAGTTAGGTGATGAGAAGGAACCTGGGTAGTAGGGTTGCTTCCATATGAAAGCCTGGATATTAGGGTTGTGAGAAGGAACCTGGATAGTTGGGTTACTTCGATATGAAAGCCTGGATGGTAGGGCTGTGAGAAGGAACCTAGATAGTATGGTTACTTCGATATGAAAGCCTGGATAGTAGGGCTGTGAGAAGGAACCTAGATAGTAAGGTTGCTTCAATATGAAAATCCTGGATAGTAGGGCTGTGAGAAGGAACCTGGATAGTAGGGTTACTTTGATATGAAAGCCTGGATAGTAGGGCTGTGAGAAGGAACCTGGATAGTAGGGTTTCTTCGATATGAAAAGCCTGGATAGTAGAGCTATGAGAAGGAACCTGGATAGTAGGGTTACTTCGATATAAAACCCTGGATAGTAGGGCTATGAGAAGGAACCTGGATAGTAGGGTTACTTTGATATGAAATCCTGGATAGTAGGGTTGCTTCGATATGAAATCCTGGATAGTAGGGCTGTGAGAAGGAACTTGGATAGGGTTGTTTTGTGAGGAGTTTGGGAAAAACTGCAGCGGAAACATGGGTAAGGTTACTTTGGGCTAAGTCCGTGTAAAACTTCAGAATGAACCGGGGTAAGGTTATAAGTTTATGTAAAACTTCAGGATGAACCGGGGTAAGGTTACTTCGAGATAAGTTTGTATAAAACCTCAGAATGAACCGGGGTAAGGTTACTTTGAGATAAGTTTGTGTAAAACTTCAGGATGAACCGGGGTAAGGTTACTTCGAGATAAGTTTGTGTAAAACCTCAGGATGAACCGGGGTAAGGTTACTTCGAGATAAGTTTGTGTAAAACTTCAGGATGAACCGGGGTAAGGTTACTTTGTGATAAGTTCGTCTAAAACTTCAGGAGGAACCAGGGTAAGGTTACTTCGAGATTAGTTTGTGTAAAAATTCAGGATGAAACGGGGTAAGTTTACTTTGATATGATAATGTAGATTAGTTGACCCATTTGATTTCGGGAACTGAGTTTCCATTCGTTGTCTGTAGATGTGATCTGTATAACTGCTGGATTTGTTGAAGCTAACCGTCTTTTCCTGCAAAAGATATTAAGATTAGTTGTATGCGATGCATGAAATGCAGGGCGAGATGATGTTCTCAAAATAAATGAGATTATGCTGGATATGATATGTATGAGTATGTCATGATGTATGTTCATGAAGTGCTGTCGAGGTATGCTCGTGTCTGGGAAAATAAATCTGTGACGGTTGTTGGAGATTTGTGAATATTTTTCCAGGAAGAGACACTGGAGAATAACTCCGTGGGGACCAGATCTTGGGGAAGAGATACTTTGTTGGTCGACCTGCTAATCTGGAGGAATAAACTCAGCTGGGGATGAAATTCCGTTGCTGGAAGTGATGAGTTCTGTTGGAGATTGAGCTTCTGTTTCTGTAGAAGTAAACTCTACTTGGGTGATAAGATTTATTGACTCGCCTAGGATTATGAACTTTGGTTGGGGATGATTATGTCCTATTTCGGAGAAGCTGATATCAATGCCTTTGGATACTTTTACTCTGTAGGGGAGTGTATGTTCCAATAATTATGTTCCCAAGCTAGCTCTTTCTCGGTACCTACTGGGCAGAGGAACCGTCGGGTTTGGTACTTCTTGTTTTTCCCTTTTTCTAGAATTACGAGTAATTGTCTTTTGTTTCTTATGTAAATCTTTATTAGCAGCAATCATTTTCAAATGAATATATCAAAAATAAATCATTGGACGTTCTTGCAAAACGAAACAGAAAAAGAAAAAGAAACAAATTGAAATCTTGTGAAAATGACTTGTATTGATTTTAAAATTGGCCTGTAATAGGCGTTTTGTACAAGGAGGATGACGTCCTAGTAAGAGAATGCCGCCGAAAGTAAGAAATTATATAATTTGTGTAAAAGAAAGAAAAACAGCTATGTGAAACGACCCCATTGGGTTCCAACTCTGCTATTGCCTTTATATCTTCAAGCGTCTCATCACTTTGGTACTTGGCCGAAGATTGATCAGATTGATTGGCGCCGCCCGAGCTTGATAGCTGATACTAAAGTCTAGTTGCAAGATGGCCCAATGAGACATAGTGATACGCTTAAATCCCTAACTTTTTCCTGGACTACCCTCTCGGGTTTTCAATCCACCGGGATACCCTTTTTTGCCCAAGCCTCCCTCTCGGGTTTTCGACTTGCCGGGTGTACAAATTTTTTCATTTTCATCCCTAACTTTTGCCCGAACCCCTTTGGTTCACCGGGAAGCCCTTATTTTTTCCTAGGCCAGTTAACCTAGCGGGGTCTTTGATTATGCGTAGTATCTTTTCACTATGTGTTCATTGACAGGGTGAGGAAGGTCGTCACCATCCATGTTGGTTAGAATCATAACTCCTCCCGAGAAAATGTTCTTAACCACAAATGGCCCTTCGTACGTGGGAGTCCATTTTCCCCTGGGATCACCTTGCGGCAGTATGATGCGTTTGATCACCAGATCCCCGACTTGATATTCTTGATGCCTGACTTTCTTGTTAAAAGCCTTGATCATTCGCTTTTGATACGTCTGACCATGGCAGATAGCAGTAAGTCTCTTTTCATTGATTAGATTTAACTGATCAAACCGGGTTTGGATCCAGTCGTCTTCGCTCAAACCCGCATCCTTCATAATCCTGAGAGAAGGTATCTCGAATTCGATTGGTAGGACTGCCTCCATGCCATATACCAGGGAGTAGGGTGTTGCCCCTATCGACGTGTGTGCTGAGGTACGGTACCCATGAAGAGCGAATGGTAACATCTCATGCTAGTATTTATATGTCACGGTCATCTTTTGCAAAATCTTCTTGATGTTCTTGTTAGCTGCTTCAACAACCCCATTCATCTTCGGCCGATAGGGAGAAGAGTTATGATGCTGTATCTTAAACTGTTTACAGAGCTCGGTGATTATTGTGTTGTTGAGATTCGTACCATTGTCAATGATAATCCTCTCTGGTACACTGTATCGACAGATCAGGTAGTGTCGGATAAACCGCGCCATGATGTTCTTAGTTACTGTAGCAAAGGAAGCTGCCTCAACCCACTTCGTGAAATAATCAATGGCTACCAGGATGAAACGATGTCCATTAGACGCAGTAGGTCTGATCTCACCGATCATGTCGATGACCCACATCGCAAAGGGCCACGGAGCTGTCAAAACATTTAAGGGGACCGGGGGTACATGCACCTTATCAGCATAGATTTTTCATTTATGACAAGTTAGAGAGTGCTTATAATAGTAGGCTTCCATGGTAGACCAATAATATCCTGCCCGTAGGATCTTCTTAGCCATGGTAAGTCCACTAGAATGGGTTCCGAAAGTGCCTTCATGTAGATCTGTCATGATCCTCACTTCTTCGCTCTTTTCTACACACCGTAGTAGTGTGGAGTCATGGTTGCGTTTATAGAGGATTCCATTACTGAGGAAGAACTTTGCAGTATACCTTCTCAGAAACTTCTTATCGTTGACAGATGCCCCTTCGGGATATTCCTGAACCTCGAGATACCTTTTAACTTCGTGAAACCAGGTTTGTCTGCCACTTCTTCGGTATCGATCTCGCAGCAGTGTGCTGGTTCATCCAACCTCTGAATGTTAATCTAGGGAGCCTCATTGTCCCACCTAACCTTGAACATAGAAGACATGGTAGCTAGCGCGTCCGCCAACTGGTTCTCCTCTCATGGGAAATGTTCGAAGGTTACCTCCTCAAAGTGTGGGGGCAATGTCAGTACATACTCTTTGTAAGGAATGAGATTCGGGTGCTTCCTATCCCACTCGCCTTTGACCTGACTTATCACCAAAGCGGAATCCCCGAATACATTCAAGAACTTGATCCTCAAGTCAATAGCGGCTCGAAGACCCATGATACATGCTTCATACTCCGCCATGTTGTTGGTGTAGTTGAAACATAAACGGGCAGTGAATGGAGTATGACAGCCTTCGGGAGATATGATCACAGCGCCAATGCTGTTACCCAGTGCGTTTGAGGCTCCATCAAAATACATAGACCTTCGGGATTGAAATAACCGGCTGAAAATCATCAAACAATGAAGTCGCCATCGAACGTCTTTTATACCATATGTAGGGAAAGGTAAACATCGAGAAAACCTGAGAAGGGAGAAGTCACGGTCTTGCGACCGAGAGACCGAGTAAGGGAGTCTGTTACGCGAGGGGAAGGTATTAGCACCCCACACGCTCGTAGTACTCTACGGTATCCACTCTTGTTATCTATCTTATGGGTGTGTTTAATCTATGCTTACTGTTTACTATATTACTGAAGGGAGAATGCATGCAAAAGAAAGGGGAAAGGAATGTAGGGAAAATAAAATTTTGCTTGTTCTAGCCCTACCTCGATGCCTACGTATCCCTTTTAAGGAGTCAGAGCAGCCGTAGTTCGGCTCACATGTTTTCATTGGTTTGTATGATTTAATGAACAATATTAATTTCACCTTCTGCCGCAACTCGACCTTTGGAGACTTACGCGTCTGCACAGAAGTGAATCAACATGTTCTTTTGAAATGATTTTGAAAGAAAGGCCCGAAGGCAAAAAGAGTTTGTATTGGTTGGTGTTTTTGCTTATAGGTAACAGTTAGTTGATCTCAAGAGAGAGATTTTAGCCATTTCTCTACTTTTTTATGAAATAAGTCTTTGATACTTGAACCACACCAAAGCTTAGAATAAGAGAACAATAAGGTCGAGAAGAAACCCGCTTATCATCTCTCATACTTAACAAAGATATGATTCTCGTCAGTAAAATTTTTAGTATTTTGAAATTTGCAAGAAAAATAAGTTTTTGTTTTAAATGCATATGCAAAAAAGGGAAATAGAAGTCAAGGGGAGACTAGCCTATTTCTAAACCTAATGTTATCGTACTTCACACGATCTCTAGGAAGCGATAAATGCGGAGAGAAAGTAGAAATAAAATGTACCAAACAAATAATAGCTCGTAGAGCAAAGTAAAAAGCATAGAAACCCGACGATCTCGCGAGCTGCTAGCATCAATAAAGAAAAGAGTCAGAAGTTGAATACGCAGTATAGGTGTCGAAGCGTCATCGGTGAAAATAAATCACAATTGAAAACTCAAGCATATATGCATATCCTGCATAAGATCCCAACCTCAAAAACAAAGGTAGGTTAGAAATTTCAAGTAATCGAATAATCGGAATTTAATTTCTAGAAAAAAACATTTAAAAAAAAGAATCTAACAAATTTTTATACTTGATTTTATTATTGTTTATCATGTAAAAAAAGAATTCAAATAAATCTAAAAGATTCACAAAATTATTACAGGAGATTACTAATAGGAAAAAGAGTCTCAATGGGCGGTTTCAAACTGGAATGCAGGGGGTGCTAGAGGAATCTGAGCGCTTGGCCCATGCGGCTTTTGAGTCCACAATACTGTTTTTTACTTGATTTATAACATGCTACAAAAAAATTGAATGGACTCAAAGAATTGTGGCTGGGTGAAATGGGAAGTAGGCCCATCGTGCAATAGCCAGCAAGATTTTTTGTTCTAATAACTCTTCAGTTTAACAAAAAAGAAGTATGGACTTGTAAGAGGCAGTTCAGCATATGATCCTAAAATGCGTTCTCAATCCAAAGACATCATTTCTAAAACTCTGCAATTGCCTTGATAATAAAAAAAATAAAGTAATTTACATAAGAAAAAGATTAAACGATCCAGCTTTGGTGTAGAGGGATTGTGAGATTTTGTGACTCTAAAACTTTCTCAAACGCAAGCTCCCTCTTCTCTAAAAGGAAAACAAAATCCGCCGCACAACCTTCATCTCCCTCGCGAACAAAACGACGTCGTAACCTTCGTCTCCTTCTCCCCATTCCTTGGCCTCTATTCCTCAGATTCTCATATATACCCCTTACATCTAAGTAGATCGAAAACCCTAGATAACTTGGGATCTAGAATTAAGCAATTACATGACGAATTGGAGCCTGAGACCCTAGGATTCTCATTCAGCACAACCAGACGCACGCCATGGTAACAAGATTGATGCAAAGGGGATGAATAATTAGATAGTGTCAGGACCTACCTACCGGGGCAGATTGGTGATTCTTCGTGGTCGGTGGAGAGAGCTCAGAAACTCAGAACTCAAGAACTTGAAAATCTTCAAAGTGATCAGGTAATGACAAGAATCTAAACTATTCTTCTCCTTCTTTGTGTGCCTTCTTCTTCTACACTCTTTTTTCGTTTCTTTGCGCGTGCTTGAGCTTGTTGCTTGTTGAGAGCCAGTAGAGTTCTGAGTGATGATTCAGAGCATATAGTGAGGGTTACTGAAGTGGAAGGAGAGGATCGAGAGGTTAAAGAAGATGGTGTAATGAGAGAGCGAGGGTTGAAATCGAGGAAACGGTTATGTGGGGCCTCCGAGAGTGAGAGAGAGCCTTTATTATATAGGTGGCTAAAGCTGCAAAAATACGGTTACATCCGATTAAACTAGGGCCCTTGGATGAGATAGTTTGTTACGAAAATGGATGGTAGATATTCATCTAAAAAAACTGTCATGAGGTTAGTTTTTCTATCATGGAGTTTTTGACTGATTTGGGATATTAAAGTTTGTTAGCTATAAGTAGTTTGAATTAGTTAGTCAGTTAGGCTTGGATTTTTGGGAATTTCTATTATGCAGAGCTAATCAGAAACTGATTTAGTTGGACCTTGTTGTGAATTGGTATTTGAGCTGACAATTGGTCAGTTGGAAGTCAGTTACAGAGTTATGTTAGAAGTTTGTTATGGAGCTGTTATAGTCTGTTGGAAACAGTTGGGAAACGGTTAGAGGTAGTTAGTTGGTTGTTTAGATTCAGTTGGAGGTTGGTTGGGAATAAGTTAGGAGTTCTGTTAGAAGTCGGTTAGAAGTTTTTTTTGAGTGAGTTTCTGTTTTCTGTTATGGTTTGGAAGTTAGCTGGAGGGATATTTCAGTTATGACAGTTGGTGAGGGTTTAGTTAGAGGGAGTTACAAATTGGATTCTGTTATGAAAAAAAAACTGTTATGAATTCTGTTATGACATGAGCTGGCCCTTTGTTCTGGTATTCCTAAACTGATTTTATATGTTACAGGACTGTTAGGATGGATGGCTTTAGATTCGAATGAAATTGAGATTTAGTTATTCTGTTAATGAAATTCCTTTTGTTAGGATTTATTGGCTAGCTTTGAATTATGTTTTTTTGTTATAACAGTTAGGAAGTTATTAGTAAGCTGTTAGAAGTTAATTAGGAGATTTTGAATTGGTAATTAATTTCTGTTTAATTTTTTGCTTTTCCTGTTATTTTGAGTTAGCTAACTGGACTGTTTTTTTGTTATCAGTATTGCAAACCCGATCTTAGTACAGGGCCATATTCTTCTTTCTATTATGGATTTCTGAGCTAGTTAATTAGAATTTGGCTAATTGTTCTATTATTGGGCTAGAATGAGAACTGAAATGCTCAGGTGCTTTAGAAATTTAGAAAAAATCTGTTGAACTGTTCCCCCTTTTTTGAATTGATGACTTCTAATACTTATTCTGGATAATTGGATTATGAACCAAACTGCTTGAGATTCCACCCTTTAAACCGATTATGTTTTTGTGATGATATGTTTGAGTTTATGATTGTTATTTTTGTTATGTGGAGCAGGTTTATCACTTGGTTCGATTGAGTTGGTAACCACGTCAAAGTCCCACCCAGCTGCTTTCATCATGTTGGTCCAAGGTTTAAAAACCACAAATTGCTTCAGCAGCAGTAATTTTATTCTTTTCTATTTCCGTTGTTTTCTGCTTTCTGGTATGAACACAATGCAGGGATGGTTTACAGTTGGTTTCAAAATTGTGGATTGTTGAACCATGCTTGCGAACATAACATGGATGGTCGAGTTTGATTTGAACACCGTTTCGTTAGGAATTGGTCTTTGATTGAATGTAGGTTTGGTCATGTCTGAAACAAGTCTGCAGGACAGTTTGAAGATGGCTCAAAATTTAGAGTTAAGGAAGTTTGAGAAGACGACACGAGAAGTTTAACCAAGGCAAATTAATCTGTATTTTGTGCTAAGTGAAAGGGAATTTGAAGATGGGTGCTTGACATGAACATGGAATGAAGATGTTAGGGTATTAGAATTTTAGGTTTAAAACAAAAGTTTGTGTAGTATATTTTTGTATGATATTTAGACATGCTAATCATGGTTTTGTAAATTGGATTTATGGTTTGTAAATGATAAACATTGTAAAACTTGAATGGTGAATGCTAAACTTGGTACTTGAACTTGAATGAGCTTGTGATATTCAAAGACGAAATGAATGGATACATTGAATTCCTTGAACCTTGAATCAATATGAACTTTGCTTTTGTAACTCCAAGCACTCCATACTTGTGGATTTTGAACTCATGGCACTAAGTAGTCATTGTGATGGATAATTCACAATAGCGAATTCGACTCAAATTCAAATCTTAAATCCAAACTTCAATCTTGAATCCAAATCCACTTGTATGATAAATAATTTGAATAGACAATAATATCTCGATCCTAAAGAATTCATAACCTTGCCTTTTGTATTACGACTCATATTTCACGATCCAATCCACAAATCTTGACAAAGTCCTTCCCTAATTGACGACCTTGAATAATCAAAGATGAACATAGAAAATAGTGAAAGAGTATGATCAAGATTAACATGAAAATTTATTTCCCCTGATCTTCAATTACTGAACATTTATCAACGAATAGAAACCCTGATTCTTTGGCCTGACGTAGGGAAATAAACCCTAATCTCTAGAACTGATGAAACTGGATGAAGAAGAAGTCCAAAAATGAGTTGCTCCAAAACCCTAATTCCACAGTCTTGTACACCCGGAAGACCATGAATAATCATACTTAATCAACCCATACACCTCAAATCAGTCGTAACCCTAGCTCTCTAACTGCTGATCTTTTGAACCTCAAGTGATCCATTTTTTTATGAAAATGTGTGCTATGCACATGACCTACTGGAATGATGCAGATGAACGCAAAAGTCTAAGCAAAATAGATGAAATTAGGAGGGAAAATTTTAGGGTGCAACAGGGATCCCTCCTCAGGTCCTTCATCTGGTCCAGGTTCTTCGTAGTCGGTTACTAACATGATATTCTCATCCAGAAACATAAAATTTATGGACTGGTAGTCATCCACGGCCTGATGAGCTAAATGATCAGCCAATACACTCCCCTTTATTTCTTTTTGGGTTGTATATTTTATGTCGTACTCATTTAAGATCATTTTCCACCTTGCTATCCTTCCGGAGAGAGTGGGCTTCTCGAAAATATACTTGATCAGATCCATCTTTGATATCAACAAGGTAGTGTGAGTCAGCATATACTGTCTCAGCCGGCGAGCAGCCCATGCCAAAGCGCAACAAGTTTTCTCGAGCAATGAGTATCGGGTCTCACAGTCGGTAAACTTTTTGCTAAGGTAGTAAATGGCGTGCTCTTTTCGGCTAGACTCGTCATGCTGCCCCAACACACACCCCATTGAATTGTCTAGCACTGTCAAGTATAATATCAAAGGTCTTCCTTCAACTAGAGGAATCATAATTGGCGGTTCTTGAAGGTATTCTTTGATTCTTTCGAAAGCGGTCTGGCATTCATCATTCCACTTTACCACTTGATCTTTCTTCAGAAGCTTGAAGATTGGCTCACAAGTAGCAGTCAGATATGAAATGAACCTGGCGATATAATTCATACTTCCCAAGAAACCTTTAACTTCCTTCTCTGTGCGGGGAACCAACATCTCTTGTATAGCTTTTACTTTGGCAGGGTCTACCCGAATACCCTTGTCACTGACAATGAAACCCAGAAGCTTACTCGATCTTACCCCGAAGGTGCACTTGTTCGGATTCAACTTCAACTTGTATGTCTTCAACCTGTCAAACAATTTCTGGAGATGATCAAGGTGCTCTTCCTCAATCTGAGACCTGGATATCATATCATCAACATAAACTTCGAACTCATGATGAATCATATCATGGAACAAAGCGAACATGGCTCGCTGATAAGTTTCCCCAGCATTCTTCAATCCAAAAGGCATCACTTTGTAATAGAAAGTACCCCACTGTGTAATGAAGGTTGTCTTCTCCATGTCTTCAGGAGCCATCTTGATCTGGTTGTAGCCAGAGAAACCATCCATGAAGGAGAAGACTTTGTGTTGTGCAGTGTTGTCGACCAGAACATCAATGTGAGGAAGAGGGAAATTATCCTTTGGGCTTGCCTTGTTAAGATCTCTGTAATCCACACACATCCGTACCTTACCGTCCTTCTTAGGTACCAGAACAATGTTAGAAACCCACTGTGGATAAGAAGTTACAGCTAAGAATCCTGCGTCGAACTGTTTCATGACCTCTTCCTTGATCTTCCCTGACATTTCGGGACGAATACGGCGGACCTTCTGCTTAACCGGAGGACAGTCTTCTTTAGTCGAAAGGCGATGTACCACAATATCAGTGTCCAAACCAGGAATGTCTTCATAGGACCAGGCGAAGATCTCAACATAGTCGTGCAACATCTGTATCAACCTCTGTTTGACGCTAAGCTCCAGATTTGCGCCTATTTTAACCTCTCTTCTGTCTTCCTTAGTACCCAAGTTCACTGTCTCAACCGGCTCTTCATGAGGCTTTATGGCCCTTTCTTCCTGCTGTAGTAGCCTAGAAAGTTCTCCAGGCACCTCACAATCATCCTCCCCTTTGTCCTCGGCTTGGTTGATTGTATTTTTGAAGTCATAACTGGCAATAGCAGAGCTATTATCAATGGGATCCAGAGTGGATATTGTGATCGGTGGAAATAGAACTGACTGTTTTGGAATGCTGGTTTGCGTTTACGTTTGTTTTCGCAAAATGTCGCGGTAAGCAAGAGTCGCCACCGTCTTTTATTTAATCCAACAAGGAAAGGACAAAAGCACAACAAAATTCCTTTTCGAGATGTTTCTCGGGTTCGGGAGGTAGATTATAGAAAGGGAAGGTGTTAGCACCCTTTCTATCCGTGGTTATCCACGGGCTCTTAGGTACTTGCTCACTGTGTTTTCAAAAGGTTTTTGCTTTTCTTGTGTTTGTGGGTTTGAAAAAAGTTTTGTTTGAAAACTTCGATTTAACTCTTGTATCTATCCTCAAGAGTGTATGAAGTGTTTGTTTGAAAACTTTTATTTGAAAAGTGTAAGTGCGAAAAGTATTTTTGTTTTGAAAGAGCAAGTACCTGAGAACCTCTACCTACTCAAAAGAAATTAAGCTGGGTAAATGTCCTTTAGACAATACTATCCCACTATTGAGAAATAGGTAACACTGTCGCTGGAGTTTTCGGGTCAATTCGAGTTAAGAGACATGTGGTCACTAAAGCAATGGTAGGACGCCTTAGCGGTAATCCTAATGTCTTAGATCATTTTTATCCGAGGCAACTTTGATCTTTAGACAAGAGGACGACCTCTAAAACACCCTATACTCAATGACCACGTCGAGGCAACCAAGTGAGGCGTACCCTAGGAGTGGCATGTGCGAGTGTGTCAAATTTCAGTTATGTTATCTTTGTACAAGTTATGGTGAGCTACGGTTGATTTTAATTTAAGGGAGATCTTTTCATGCATAGCCTAGTTAGCATACATCTAGCAGTTAATGGTTGCGGAAAATAAAATTAAGCTATTACAAGGCGTCGGGTATTTACATCGCCAAAAACAAACCCTTGAAAAAGTAAATTGCGGGAAATTAAATGAAAGCGATAAAAAGTCCTAATTAAAGCTATTACATCCTCGGAGCAAATACAATTATATGATAAAAAATTAATCAAAAATAATATGCGCGAGGGAAAAATTGAATCGGGGAGTTTCTTAGGGTTTTGACCCTTTTTTGAAATAAGGAGATTTTTATTATTTATGTATTAAATTAAACCTAAACTAATTAATTAATTAAAAGAAATATTTTTTTTTGGTTTTTTTTAATGTTTTAAAGAAATAAATAAAAAATAAAATGATTAAAAGTTATCAAAAAAACCCTAATTCTATATTAATTTTAATTTATTACAAAAGTATTAAAATTAACCTAATTACAAACTAAATTAATTAATTACTTATTTATTTACAAAATAACTAATTAAGTAATAAATAAAAATATTATATTTTTTTTTATGTTTTCTGAATTTTGTTATGAAAAATAAATTATTTGGTTAATTAAGTAATAGTAATTAATAAAAAAACAATTAAATAAAAAATATAAAAGAAGAAAAAAGAGAAATAAACCCAGGGGGGTGTTGGCCCAAATCAGGAGGTGATTCTGGAATTTTATGGCCCAACAATGCTCAAGCCTGCTTTGACTATGGTCATCCCATACATGTGCGTTGACTGGAGACTATGGTGAGGACTCCATTCTGGCCATTGGATTTGAGTTTGGAGACATCTGGTGTTTTGAGGTTAGAGGTGCACGGTGGACCATCTTTTGAAATCTGCATGTGAACATATAAAGAAAAAATGGAATAAATGTTTTGGGGGACCTGGGATTCGAACCCAGGTCCCAATGCTTCCAGGCCAACGCACCAACCACTCCACTAAGTTGCTTTATTTGTTATTAGAATAATAAGTGATTATTATATATGCAAACAAAACAATATGCTGTAAATAAAAAGTAAAACACACGCTTTTCAAATGGACCAACCAGATGATAACACATCATCGTCTTCAACCTTTTTCCTGCATAATTAGAATCAGATAGCGGGGGTTTTTAACCTCCACTACCTCCTGCAAGGAAAAATAGCGATTAGGCACACAACAATCATAAATGTTTCGCGAGGTGTGTGTTCCAACCGTCTTGGCCTCACGAATTCAACCATGTACTTCAATGGTTCCAAATTTTCCTGGTTTGGAAAGCCCTAATTTAAAGCTTGAAAACCCTAGAAATTTGATCATGGCATCTCACGATTCAGGGCACTATAGTCCAATTAATTCATTCCATTAGCTTTGTATGGTCTCTAGCAATGCAAGTCAGTCACAAAAACATGTTAAATGCGCATGAATTAAGAGATACAATTCTAAATAAGAAGTGCAAACCGTGGGACTGTGTATCATGATTCCTTGAGCTTTGATGCTTGAATTTGATTGCAAATCAATCCTAGTGCCTCCTGCAAGGTGTTTGGATGAACAAAATGCCTTGAATCGACCTAGAATGCAAGAACAGGTTTTGACTTTTCTTGAAAATTCTTGAATTTGCTATGGCCGTTTCTGCAGCTTTCAATCGTGTCCTAGGTCATGGTTGGCTTGCATACATATAAGAGAATCAAATTAGGTCAAAATTTTGGATCCAACCCATGTGCATTGAAGACTAAATCCTTGATTGAAAATCAAATATTCTTGATTTTTCATGATTGAACAATATTGCCAAAATTGGATTTTTTTGTATCTTTGACTTGTGCACGAATTTGCCAGCATGTTTTGATCATATTTGCTTCACAAATTGATTTAAAAATCAAATCTTCTATTTTCTTATAATTTAAATTAATTAAATGAATTAATATGTATTAAAAATCCAATTAATCAATAAATTTAAGAAAATAAATCCAATTTAACTTGGTGGGTCGTGCATAGGTCATGGGTGAAGTTTCAACAAGAGATTTGAGGCCCATTAGCAAAAAGAAGGTGTTTTGGGCAAAGTTGACTTTTGCAAATTCATGAAAATTTCCCAACTTCTCTAATGCACAACTTGCTCAATTTTGATCATATGACCATGTTCTTGGACATTTTGGAAAGCTCTTGAAGTCCTCTAACCAATGAATTTGGTCCCATGTCATTTGGATTTACCAATCTCAAGTTATGGCCTTTGACTCAAAGTGTACTTTTGTTGACTTTTGAAATTGACCTATAATGTAAAAATTGGTAGCTTTTTGTGAGAGCATTTCTTGAACTTAGAGTGTGAAGATGGATTATAGGAAATTGCATCCTCTTCAAAATGAGCCTTGGATGGAATTTTTCTGATAAACCATGAAAAAGTTATGCCCTTGTCAAAGTACAATTGACTTTTCTACTGTCCAAAAATAGTAACTTTTTGCATCTTGATGATTTTTGAGCTATTCTTGATGAATCATGATCTAGACTTGATCAAATGATGATTGTGAGTTAAAAATAAGATGTTGACCAAGAATTCTGACTTTTGACTGCAAAATGACCATTTTGCCCTTGCAGTTGACTGTAGATCAAATGGAGCTTTTGACTGTGCAAACTGGCACTGTGAGTCTTGAAACTTGGCATGTAGGTGCTCGAGAATGTATATAGGCCTATGAGACTTGATTGAACCATTGAAAATCCCAAATTCCTTGAAAGAACCAAAACCCTAATTTCAGCTGTCTACTTCTTAGGAGATGGTTTGACTGTACAACCCTTGAGCCATTTTGAGTAATTTTTGACATATCTTGAGGAATATGGGAGGGCAAATTTTGGGGTACAACAGATATGGATCTGCATTGTGATACGTGAGTGTGTGTATTAGAATAACTGCTTTAGTAAAGTGAAAATAGAAAAGAAAAACAGAGAGCGCAAAATTTGTATGCAAGAACGTCCAATGCTTTATTAATGATTATGAAATGACAAATAATAGCCCTCAAAAGCAAAGCCAATGTGCCTCGGGCAAGGCACATGGCCGTAAAGTTTTAAATTGTTTATTACAAATCTTAAAACAAACAAGTCAATTACTGCGGAATAAAACAAACAGGTATGAAGTCCCTAGCCGTCCAGTTACTCGGTCCATCATTGGTAGTCGAGTAGATCCAGCTGTCAATGTCTGAGTCCTCTTCACTATCTTTAATGGCATTAATTCCCCGATTGTTGATGTGTAGGGGAGGTCTTCAAGCCCGAGCACGTCTAACATCCCTTTGAGCCCTTGTAGTAAATCCCAAACCAAATTTGTCAGTTTTCTGAGTGAAATCAGGGAGCTGACCCTGATTGGTACACCCACTGTGATCGGTGGATCTGGAACTGACTGTTTTAAAGCTGGTTCGCGAAATGTCGCGGAAGCAAGAGTCGCCACCGTCTTTTATTTTCTCCAAATGGAAAGGACAAAAGCACAGAAAAATTCCTTAAAAGAGATTGCTCTCGGTTCGGGAGGTAGGTTATAGAAAGGGAAGGTGTTAGAACCCTTTCTATCCATGGTTATCCATGGGCTCTTAGATACTTGCTCATTGTGTTTTCAAAATGGTTTGTTTGCTTTTCAATGCGGGTTTCAAAAATATTCTTTGAAAAAGTTTCAGTTCAACTCGTACGTCAGAGTGTTTGAAAAATTTGCTTTTGAAAGCTTTTGAAAATGTGTTGGTGAAAAGATGTTTTGATTTGTTTGAAATTAGAGCAAGTATCCTTGAGAACCTACCTACCCTAAGGAATTCGTCTGTGTAAATGTCCTTTAAAGTAGTGCCATCCTACCATTGAGAGGTAGGTAGCACCACCGTTGGAGGTGTTCGGGTCAATTCGAGTTTTAGGGGCATGGTGATCACCGGAGCAATGGGAAGACACCTTAGAAGCTACCCTCATGCCAGGTTCCCGGATCATGAGGACTTGCTAAGACGTCCTCTACTCGACGATCACCTTTCGAAAGGCAACAGTGAGGCGTACCCTAGGGGTGGTGTGTGCGGTCCGTGTGTCATGTTTCAATTATTTTGTCTTGTCATGTCTGTTGTGATCTACGCTTGATTTTATTTTTAAGTCCATACATTCTTTCATGCATATTTATTAACAGTTATAAAGTTTGCGAAAAATAAATCTAAACTATTACAAATGGCGCGGGTCCACATCGCCAAAATAAACTGAACCCGATTTGACTGAAAGTAAAAGAGCAATAAAATAAAAGTGCGAGAAATAAAGTAAAAAATTATTACAAGGCTTTGGGGCATATACATAATTATTTGAACGATATAAAATAAATGTGCGAAATAAAGAAATTAAAAAAAATAAAACTAGGGCGTTGGACCCTTTTGCAATAAGTTAAAATTAATGAAGAATAAAAATTAAAAATTGAATGTTTTGGTATTTTTGTGTTTTTTAAGATTTAAAAGAAAAAAGAATTAATTAAAACAAAAAAATTGGTTGTAAACCCTAATTCTAATGTTTGTTAAGTTATTAAGAAAAAGATTTAATTTTTAACCTAATTTAAATCTAAATTAATTTATGTACAATTTTTAATTTATGAAAATAAATAAATAACATTATTATTCTGAAAAAAGGGGAAAATTAAAAAGAAAATAAAAAGTTATTAAACCTAAATTCTATTTTTGGATTTTTATTAAAAAGGATTAAAATTATGCCCTAATTAAACTAAATGATTTACATATAATTTATTTATGGAAATAATAAAATAAAAATTATATTTTTTGGTCTTTTCTGATTTTTGAATGTTTTTATATTTTGATTAAAAATTAAATAAAACAATAATTGAAATAAACATAACAATTAGAATAATAAATAAAGATATAAGAAAAATAAATAAATTTGGCAAACCAGGGTGGGGTGTAGCCCCAGATTAGGAGGTTCAGGCCTGGAAGGTTAAGGCCCATTTGCTTGAATTCATTGACCTTTCTGGATCAGGTGTGGCATGTTGACTGGCATCTACCATACGCCTTTGTTCTGAGCCTTTTGATAGATCTCCTAGGACACGTGTAAGCTTGATGATGAGAGGATATGGTGTGCTGGGACGCTTGTGCTGCATGAGATTAATTAAGGAAAAATAATATGAGATTGTTCAGACCTGGGGCTCGAACCCAGGTCTTGGGGAATTGCACGCATGAGTACCTGCCAGCTGAGCCATCACATGTTAATTGATATATTATAGTGAATAAAAAACAAAAAGCAAAACCCAAGCGCACTAGTAATTGAGCGCGCGAAATTTAAAGCACCCAACCATGGCGTGCCAACACATCATCGTCCTCGTTCTTCTTTTTTTTTTTGAAACATAAGGGCTATAGGCAACGGTTTCAGGGCGTGGTCTTAGGCAGGTTTAGAAGAAATAGCGATTAGCTCATCTTTGAGCATAAATTGATCGCGACTAGTGCCTTCTCTTCGTCTTGATGAGCTGAGCGTAATGGTATGAGTCTGGAGTCATGATTTTGCTTCGTTTGAGAAGCCCTAATTTTGAATCTGAAAAACCTAGAAATTCAACAATGGCAAAAGCGCATATATGACACAAAAACGTAATTGAACATGTTGGTTAGCTTAGGAACATCATTATGAGCAAGAATCCATAAAGAAAAATGCAAAAGAATGCTTGGATTATGCTATGCGATTTGAAATTTTTTACGGCACAGTTTGAGTTGTAGCTACCGCTTCTTGGCGTTTTGATTGATGTTAGGAAGTGGGAGGTGTTCAGAAATGGTCCAGGAAGCTATTGGAAAAAAAATTAAGGCTTCAAACTCCCTCTAACCTTGATTTCAGATTTGCATTATATGGCTAATTTTTCAAAATGTCAATAGGCTTTTCAGCGCAGCATATGGTGTGTTAGGCTTAGGGTTTGACTCAGTGCCCATGATGGAAGAGAATTGGCTTGCTATTTGACCTTAATTCATGCTCATGAAAGAACAAGTCCTAGGGCTTTTACCATTAACCAAGTTTCCTTCTTTTAAGCCAAGACCTAGACCTAGTGTGCAATTTAACCCTAGCCTGAGTTCTTGAGTTGGCCCATGATACATGGAAATTGTCCAAATTCACATGACACTATTCCATTGGTTTTTGAATTTTATTTGAATTTTCAAAGATTTAAAATGAATTAAATTATTAAAAATTAAATAAAATAGAAAAATCAATATTTGGTCTTGAAATTAATCATGGGACACGTGTGTGGCATGACAAAGATGAATCAAGTGGAAGAAAGTGGGCCCTTTTGTCAAAAATTGGAGTTTCAAGGATAGTTGACTTTTGCCATTTCACAAAAATTTCCCAACTTCTACAAGGCATAACTTGCTCAATTTTTAAGCTTTTCACATGTTCTTGGACATTTTGGAAAGGTCTTTGAGTCCTTTAACCAATGCCTTTGGTACCATGTCATTTTGATTTACCAATCTCAAGTTATGGCCTTTGACTTAAAGTCCCTTTTTGTTGACTTTTGAAAATGACCTATAATGTTGAAATTGATAACTTTTTGTGAGAGCATTTCTTGGACTTGAAGTATGAAGATGAGTTGTAGGAAATGTCTTTCTCTTCAAAATGAGCTTTGGATGGAATTTTTCTGATAATCCATGTGAAAGTTATGCCCTGGTCAATTTCAATTGACTTTTTCAGCTGTCCAGATATAGCAACTTTTGCATCTTTGATGATTTCTGAGCCAAATTTTGAGAATCATGATCAAGCATTGATCAAATGATGTTTGTGGCTTCAAAATGATATGTTGACCAAAAATTTGAACTTTTGACTGCCAAATGACCATTTTGCCCCTACAGTTGACTGTAGTGCAATTTAGGGTTTTGACTGTGCAATCTTGAGCTGAATGCCTTGAAACTTGATATGAGAATGCTTGACTATGTTTGTAAGCATATGAGACTTGATTGGGCCTTTGAACACTTCCTTTTCTTGATCAGACTCAAAACCCTAATTTTGACTGTATGTGAGACTGTTGCACTGCACAACCCTTGGGGAATTTTATAGCTTGGCTTGGCAATTTCTTGAGGAATATGGGAGGGCAAATTTTGGGGTATAACAGTTGCCCCTGTTCAATCTTCTTAGACCTGAGGATGCAGATTGGCTGACGTGCCTTTCGTAATCCGAGGGTAAAAGATGATTGGACACTAGAGTGCCCGGAAATTTGCGCTCACATGTTAGCAATGATGGGGGAATGGGCTTATAGATGCCATCTGGATGTTTGATTGCGTAAGAGATTCCTTAGCGAGAACCTGCATACCTGTAAAACAGAAAATGAGTACCTGACACGTTGCAGGAGCTGATTTTTAGATGTCTGGTATAGATGTGTCCTGACTGGTTACAGGAGCTGAGTCTGGAGCTTCAAACGGCGATGAAAGAACCAGGGATGATTACTTCCTTAGCATGAATGGTAAGAGAACCTTGGGCGATTTTAACTTCAACAACGCTCGTTGAGAAAAATCTTGGGTGTCTTCTACTGGGATAAGAATCAGGGAGATCTTAGGGTCGATCTGACTGAACCAGAGAGGCCTTTGACTGGGTAAGAATCAGGAAAATCTTAGGGTCGATTTAACTGAACCGGTCTAGGTCTTGAAATGTCTTCAACTGGATGAGCATCAGGGAGATCTTAGGGTCGATCTGACTGAACCAGAGAAGGCCTTTGACTGGATAAGCATCAGGAAAATCTTGGGACGATTTAACTGAACCAGTCTAGGTCTTGAAATGTCTTCAACTGGATAAGCATCAGGAAAATCTTGGGGACGATTTAACTGAACCAGAGAAGGCCTTTGACTGGATAAGCATCAGGAAAATCTTGGGACGATTTAACTGAACCAGTCTAGGTCTTGAAATGTCTTCAACTGGATAAGCATCAGGAAAATCTTGGGGACGATTTAACTGAACCAGAGAAGGCCTTTGACTGGATAAGCATCAGGAAAATCTTGGGACGATTTAACTGAACCAGTCTAGGTCTTGAAATGTCTTCAACTGGATAAGCATCAGGAAAATCTTGGGGACGATTTAACTGAACCAGAGAAGGCCTTTGATTGGATAAGCATCAGGAAAATCTTAAGGTCGATTTAACTGAACCGGTCTAGGTCTTGAAATGTCTTCAACTGGATAAGCATCAGAAAAATCTTGGGGACGATTTAACTGACCCAGAGAAGGCCTTTGACTGGATAAGCATCAGGAAAATCTTGGGACGATTTAACTGAACCGGTCTAGGTCTTGAAATGTAGCTTGAGAACTTAACTGGATCTCTCCTGAAAGATAAAAGTCAGTCATATGCAATGCATGATATGGATCAAGCAATGATGTTCTCAACATAAATGAGATTTGTATGATGCAGTGCGTTATGCATGCTATAATGATGTATGTGATGTTTTATGTATGTTTTCGTCTAGGAAAGTAAATCCTTGACGGGTGCCGGGAAATCGTATCCTGGGCTGATGTCGAAGAATAGATTTTGCTTCCGCTGGGGATGATAACTGCAAGGATACCGGTAGGAGAAGATGACTCCGTTGCGGAATAAACTTGGCGAATGGAAGATTCTGCGGGGAGAAAAGATACTCTAGCGATCATGCTGGAAAGCAATACTCTGTGGGAAGAGTGATGCCTCGCTGAATGTTGATAGTAACTCTGTTGGGGATACCGTTGTTGCATTGGAAGTGTGAATAGACTTCGCTGGGGATAGGAAAGAACTACGTTGACGACGACCTTCCCTTGGCTTTTGGCTGAGGATAACCCAGTTATATCCTGTTGAGGAAATAACTCTTTAAATCAAGCCAGACGACGCGTTCGTGCTCTGCTAGGGGATGAGCTTCCAGAATATACTGGGGATAAGCTTACTGCTTGGGGAGATGAATTCCATCTTTCCTGGGGCACTTGGATGGGATTCTCCTGGGGAAGTTTTGATATGCTGGGGAAGTGATTCCTTTGAACGTTGATGTATGCCGCCGGGGAACAATCTTTAGACCAAGACTGCCGGGGATGCTTGTTAAGAATATATGCTGCTGGAGGAATATTGGGATCTACTGAAGAATACCCAATTTCCTTGAGACTTGTTAACTTTGTTTGAGGAATAATGCACTGACTTGCTGTCTCACTCTCTGGGGAATTTAAGATGTCTGGTTAGGTTCTTTGGCTGAACCTGCCTTGGTACCTTGGAGGATAGACTGCTCAGACAACTCCTTATTGCCCCTGTTTCTAGTGTCACCTGCAATTAATTCTTTGTTTCGTATGCAAATATTTATGAGCTAGCAATTTATTGTCAATGCATATATCACAAATTGAACCTTGGACGTTCTTCGCAAAACGAAACAGAAAAAAGGAAAACAGTTGGCACGTTTAACTGAAAAGTATATTCGTATTGATTTTGAATAGCCTGTGAATAGGCGTTTTGTGTACAAGAGGCTGACGTCCTAGTAAGTGGAACGTCGCCGAATAAGAGAGTTTATACAAGTTTTGTACAAAAGAAAATAAACAGCTGTGTGAAATATGAATGATCCACTGGGTTTCAACTCTGCTATCGCCTTTATAACTCTGAGCGTCTCATCACTTGATGACCTTGGTTGAAGGTGAAGCTGACTGATCGATTCCGTCTGAACTTGATGTAGATACCGGATTCTGGATGCAAAGTGATCCAATGAGACATAGTATTACGCTTTTATCCCTAATTTTTGCCTGGACTGCCCTTTCGGGTTTTCAGTCCACCGGGATACCCATTTTTGCCCAAGCCGCCTTTTCAGGTTTTCGACTTGCCGGGTGTACAGATTTTTCATTTTCATCCCTTCATTTTGCCCGAACCCTTTTGGTTCGACGGGAAGCCCTATCTTTTGCCTAGACATGTCAGCCTAGCGGGTCTTTTTTCATGCGTAGTATTTTTTAACTATGTCTGCATTGGCGGGGTGAGGAAGGTCGTCACCATCCATGTTGGTTAATATCATTGCTCCTCCTGAGAACACATGCTTAACCACAAATGGCCCTTCGTACGTAGGGGTCCATTTGCCCCTTGGATCACTCTGAGGAAGGATGATTCGCTTGATCACCAGATCCCCGACTTGATATTCCTGTGGTCTGACCTTTTTGTTGAATGCCCTGATCATTCGTTTCTGATACGTCTGACCATGACAGATAGCAGCAAGTCTCTTTTTGTCAATAAGGTTGAGCTGATCAAGTCGTGTCTGGATCCAATCATCTTCATTCAGATTTGCATCCTTCATTATCCGGAGAGAAGGAATTTGTACTTCGATCGGCAAGACTGCCTCCATGCCATAAACCAGAGAGAAAGGAGTTGCCCCGGTTGACGTCCTAGCTGAGGTACGATACCCATGCAGAGCGGACGGTAACATCTCGTGCCAATCTTTATACGTTACTGTCATCTTCTGCACGATCTTCTTGATGTTTTTATTAGCTGCTTCTACAGCCCCATTCATCTTCGGTCTGTAAGGAGAAGAATTGTGGTGCTGTATCTTGAACTGTTCGCAGAGCTCAGTGATCATCTTATTGTTCAGATTGGTACCGTTATCTGTAATAATCCGCTCAGGGACACCGTACCGACAGATCAGGTTGTGCCGAATGAACCGTGCCACAACAGTCTTGGTTACCGTAGCATAGGATGCTGCCTCAACCCACTTCGTAAAATAATCAATCGCCACTAGGATGAAGCGATGTCCATTAGATGCCGTAGGTTTAATCTCGCCGATCATGTCTATGCCCCACATTGCAAATGGCCAAGGCGCAGTCAGAACATTCAGGGGAACTGGAGGAACATGCACCTTGTCTGCGTAGATCTGGCATTTATGGCATGTCCTAGAATGTTGGTAGCAATCAGCTTCCATGGTGGACCAGTAATACCCTGCCCGTAGGATCTTCTTTGCCATGGTGTGTCCACTGGAGTGTGTACCAAAGGTCCCTTCATGTAGCTCTTCCATGATTCTTTCTGCTTCAGTCTTATCTACACAACGCAGTAGGGTTGAATCCTGGTTTCGCTTGTACAAGATGCCGTTGCTAAGAAAGAACTTGGCTGCAAACCTCCTCAGGAATTTCTTATCATTGACAGATGCTCCTTCAGGGTATTCCTGTGCTTCCAGATATCTCTTCACTTCGTGGTACCAGGGCTTCTCAGTTACCAATTCAGTTTCGAGATCACAACAGTATGCCGGTTCGTCCAGTTTCCAGATGATGATCCGGGGAGCTTCATTATCCCATTTAACCTTGAACATTGAAGACATTGTAGCTAACGCGTCCGCCAGCTGATTCTCTTCTCTTGGAAAGTGCTCAAATGTTATCTCTGTGAAGTGGGGGATCAGGGCCAACACACATTCTCTGTAAGGAATCAAGTTTGGGTGTTTCGTATCCCACTCTCCTTTGATCTGATTGATCACAAGAGCGGAATCTCCGAAGACACTCAGAAATTTGATCCTCAGGTCGATCGCAGCTTGAAGACCCATAATACACGCTTCATACTCCGCCATGTTGTTGGTACAGTTGAAACACAGCCGGGCGGTGAGTGGAGTATGAGTACCTTGTGGAGATACGATTATGGCGCCGATACCATTTCCCAAAGCATTGGAGGCTCCGTCAAAGTGCATAGACCATCGGGATCCTGGTTCAGGTCCTTCATCCGGTCCAGGTATTTCACAGTCAGTTACTATCATAATGCTTTCATCTGGAAACTCGAAGTTCATTGATTGGTAGTCATCCACAGCTTGATGTGCTAGGTGGTCTGCCAATACACTTCCCTTGATGGCTTTTTGGGTCGTATACTGAATGTCGTATTCCGTCAAGATCATCTGCCATCTTGCAATTCTCCCGGACAGAGCAGGCTTTTCGAATATGTACTTTATAGGATCCATTTTTGAGATCAACAAGGTAGTGTGAGTCAGCATATACTGTCTCAGCCGGCGAGCAGCCCATACCAAAGCGCAGCAAGTTTTCTCAAGCAGTGAGTATCGGGTCTCACAGTCGGTAAACTTTTTGCTAAGGTAATAAATGGCATGCTCTTTTCGGCCAGACTCGTCATGCTGCCCCAGCACACACCCCATTGCGTTATCAAGCACTGTCAAATAAAGTATCAAAGGTCTCCCTTCGACTGGTGGCATAAGGATGGGTGGTTCTTGGAGATATTCTTTGATTCTGTCAAAAGCAGCCTGACATTCATCATTCCAACGTACTACCTGATCTTTCTTCAGCAGCTTGAAGATTGGTTCACAGGTAGCAGTCAAGTGTGAGATGAACCGAGCAATGTAATTCAGACGTCCTAGAAAGCCTCTGACTTCCTTCTCTGTCTTAGGAACTGGCATCTCTTGAATGGCTTTGACCTTAGCAGGGTCCACTTGAATTCCCTTGTCACTCACCACGAAGCCTAGCAACTTTCCAGATCTTACCCCGAAGGTGCACTTGTTCGGGTTCAACCTCAGCTTGTACAGTTTCAAACGGTCAAACAGTTTCTGCAGATGATCAAGGTGTTCTTCCTCAGTCTGGGACCTAGCGATCATGTCGTCAACATACACTTCTATCTCATGATGGATCATGTCATGAAATAAAGCAACCATGGCACGTTGGTAGGTTGCCCCAGCATTCTTTAGTCCAAAAGGCATGACTTTGTAGCAGAAGGTGCCCCACTGAGTAACAAATGTAGTCTTTTCCATGTCTTCCGGAGCCATCTTGATCTGATTGTAGCCTGAAAAACCATCCATGAAAGAGAACACTTTATGCTGAGCTGTATTATCAACAAGGACATCAATGTGGGGTAGAGGGAAGTCATCCTTGGGGCTGGCCCTGTTCAGATCCCTGTAATCGACACACATCCTGACCTTGCCGTCCTTCTTAGGTACCGGCACCACATTAGCAACCCACTGAGGGTAGGAAGTCACTGCAAGAAACCCGGCATCGAACTGTTTCATAACCTTGGCTTTAATCTTCTCAGACATCTCTGGACGCATGCGGCGGACCTTTTGCTTAACCGGAGGGCAATCTTCTTTAGTTGGTAAGTGATGGACCACAATGTCGGTATCTAATCCGGGCATATCTTCGTAGGACCAAGCAAAGATCTCCTTATAGTCATGCAGCATCTGAGTCAACCGTTGCTTCACGCTGAGTTCTAGGTTGGCACCAATCTTCACCTCTTTCTTGTCTTCTTCAGTACCCAAGTTTATTATTTCCACTGGCTCTTCATGGGGTTGAATTGCCCTCTCTTCCTGTTGTAACAGTCTTGCAAGTTCACCAGGCACTTCACAATCATCTTCACCTTCGCCTTCGGCTAAGTTGACCGGATTTTCGAAGTCATAACTGGCAGTAGCAGAATCGTTACCAGTGAGATCCAGAGTGGATTGGAACCTGTATGAGTGAGTGTGTGTGTAAATACAGCTGTTTTGCAATATGTAAAGAAAGGCAAGAAAAGGAGCGCAAAATTTGAAATGTGAAAAACGTCCAATGCTTTTATTCATGATATATGATAGTGACAAACAAAAGCCCTCATAAATAAAACCACGGTGCCCCGGGTAAGACACCGGGCCATATAGTTTCAAATTATTGTTTATTACAAATCAAAAACAAAGAAATTCATTACTGAGGAACAAAAGTTATGGGTGTAAAATCTTTAGCAGTCCAATTGGTCAATCCACCGTCGGCCGTCGGGTAGATCCAGCTATCGAACTCTGACTCTTCCACTTTGACTTCCTCTCCAATAGCATTCACTTCTGAGTGGGTGATGAGCACAGGAGGTCTTCCAATTCTTGCCTTGCGCACCGCTTTCTGAGCTTCTGTGGTGAAACCCAGCCCAAACTTGTTAGTCTTAGGAGTAAGATCAGGGAGCTTGCCCCAGTTTGCACATTCACCTTTTTCGATCACAGCCCGGGCGTCCTTTAAGGAGGCCATCTTCATAGGAGAAACCTCTTCATCTGCTTCTGCTGCTGCCAGGGTTTGTGGCACTTCCTCAAAATGTTGAAAGGGGGTTTCAATGAACTCCCCATCCATTTCTACGTATCTGAAGGAGTTGAGGTGGCTGACCATGTACTCCTCTTCCCCTTGCACTGTTACAATCTTCCCCCTGACCGGGTACTTGAGCTTCTGATGCAATGTGGAGGTCACAGCTCCAGCCTTGTGGATCCACGGGCGACCCAGCAAACAAGAATAGGACGGATGGATGTCCATCACATAGAATTTTGAATCAAATACCTGTGACCCAACCCTGATTGGGATGTCCACCTCACCATGTACCATTCTTTTGGATCCGTCAAAGGCCCGGACAACAATGGTACTTGGTTTGAGCTCTAGACCCTCACAATCCAGCCTATCCAGAGCCTTCTTGGGCAGCACGTTTAATGAAGAACCTGTGTCAACCAGCACATGAGCAAGAGTAGTGCCCCTGCATTCAATGGAGACATGCAGGGCATCATTATGGTTCTTCCCCTTTGCTGTCAGATCGGCATCAGAGAAACCCAGGCCATTATCAGCAGTTAGGTTGGCCACACAGTCGGTGAACTGGTCAGCAGACGTCTCTTGGGGTACGTGGGCTGTCTTTAAGAAAGCAATCAGAGCCTTTGCATGGGCCTCTGAACACAGCAGCAGTGACAACATGGAGATTTTAGAGGGGGTGTGCCCCAGCTGTTCTACAACGTTGAAATCACTTTTCTTTATTATCTTGAGGATTTCTTCCATTTCCTGCTTGGAAGCCTCAACAATGGTCTTTGGCGCCTCCGTCCTGGCAGGCATATCAGCAGCAATTCCCTTGCCCCGAGTATCAGATGACTCAGTAGCAGGGGTGGATACTTGGTCAGGGGGAGAAACAGGCTCTCTGGCAGGTGTGAAGATCAAAGGCCTATGAATTACCGGAGGAGCAATGTCTGGCGAGAACAGTCTTCCACTACGAGTGACCTTAGCAGGCCCGGTGATGTTGGAGACACCAGTATCAATGTTGCACTCTTGTTTCACACCCAGAACATAAACATCCGCCCCATAGTGCCATGGGACAGCCTTATCAGATTTGTAGGGTATAGGCCCCGGAACAGTAATGGTGATGGGAGCACTCTTATGAACTGACAAAATTTGGAAAGGCTTCTTTGAAGGAGCCTCGGAATGGTTGTTGAAGATGGTAACGATCGACACTTCTTCAACAGGAGCAGCAGGAACAACAGTCTTTCTGAACAAAATCTCTCTACTATCTATCAGGTTTTGGACACCTGACTTCAGCAGAGAACAACCAGCAGGGGAAGCAACACATAGAGGGCAACCTTCGCTACATCCCGGAAATAAACCGGCTAGCAACAGATTCCTCTTGACCATCAGCAACGGAGTAGCAACATCATCCACTGAAGCTACATACAAATCCTCCTCAACAGCATTCACTCCATGCTGGGGCATGGGAGCAGTTACAACATTCGGCCTCTCGGGCGCCTCAAACTGTATCTCCTTTGCATCAATGAGGTCTTGAACCTTATTCTTTAGGGCCCAACAGTCATCTGTGTTATGCCCCGGGCTATCAGAGTGATAAGCACAACGATCATTTGGATTGAACTTGGGGGATGCAGTATTGGGAAACTTTGGAGCCTCCCTGACAGTCACTAAATTGGTGGATAGCAACTGTGGCAGGATCTGTGATAAGGTCATGCTTAACCGGGTATACTCTCTCCGGGGTCTTTCAAACTTTTGAGGATTAGTTGGCCGAGGGGCGGCAGCAGGTTTGGCAATCATTACCGCACTGACAGATTGGCGGTGTTCAGGTCGCTCTGTTCTCCGGGAGCTATATACAGCACCAGCCTCCTTTTTGAAGGGTTTCTTCTCAGTACTGGAGGAGGCAACTTTCTGTATCTTCCCCGATCTTATACCAGCCTCGATCCTTTCACCAGTCAGGATCAGATCAGTAAACCCAGCAGAGGAATTACCAATGAGATGATTGAAAAATGGACCAGATAGGGTCCCCAAGAACATATCTACCAGCTCCCGATCCGTCAATGGTGGCTGCACCCTGCCAGCCAGGTCTCTCCATTTCTGGGCGTACTCCTTAAAACCTTCACCCGACCCTAACGACATACCCTGGAGCTGGGTACGCGTAGGAGCGAGGTCGGCATTATACTGATACTGCTTGTAAAAAGCAGTGGCCAGATCCTCCCAGTTACGAATGCTGATTCCATCCAGCTGATAGAACCAATCGAGGTGAGTCCCTGAAAGACTCTCCTGGAAGAAGTGGATCCAAAGGTTCTTGTCTGCTGTGTAAGGCTGGATCTTCCTTACATAAGAACGGAGGTGCATCTTGGGACAGGAAGCCCCATCATACTTCACGAAAGCAGGTGTTTTGAACTTGTGTGGGATCACCACTCCAGTAGATAACCCCAAGTCTCCGAAATCCAATCCAGGCACCCGCTGAACTTCCATAGCCTTTAATCTGTCTTCCAGCTGTTTGTACCGGTCTTCAGCAGGAGGGTACTGTTCGTCGTTGAAGTCTGTTTCAGTATCAGAGCCCACAGGAGTAGTGACCTCCCTTTCTTGGTGACTACCTTCCGTCACAGATGGAGGAGTCCTTTCAGCTTCAACCAAAGTGTTCCCGAGTCTGCGCCCAGTGTTAAATAGCACAGTCCTCCTCTTCTTCTTAGTCTTCTTCAGAAGCATGGTCTTCAACTCTTGTTGACCCTGAGCCAAGCCCTTGATCAGCTCCTGAAATTGGGCGTTCTGCGCCTGAAATTGGACGTTTTGCGCCTGAAGAGCCTTGATGGATGCCTCGGTTGATGATTCAGGATTCATGATGCTGAAATAAACAGCGAAGAACAGTAAACAACCTGAAAAGAAGAGTACCTATGATGCACATGATGAATGATATGTGTTTATGTAATGCATTCAAGGGTTCGAAAATTCAAATTTGTTGTAGACCAAAAGGAACACACATTATTATTAAGAAAATCATTGTTTAATACATCAAAGCCTCGTGGGCAAAAGTACAAAAAGATCAAATCAATCCCAAAATATGTTGCGCATCTTCTTTGGAGCTATGTAAGTGTTGAGGTTCCTTTCCTCGTGCAGCAGGCGGGTGAGCTCCAAGACCTTCCTTTCACTGGCATGCAAACTAGTCTCAAGAGAATTCCGCTCTTCCTTAAGCTGGATCCAACTCTTCTGCATCTCTTCCCAGGATGTGGGCATATCAGGGTGCTGAATAACATGAGACACCTCTCCTTCCAAGGCAGGCTCTTTGATTACTGGAAGCATGTGAGGATAAGGCATTACTAATTTCTGAGAGCGGGCTCGTACCCACTTGAGGTAAGGCTCCAAAGGGATGGAGTTCCTGTGCCCCAGTGTCTTGCTGTCTATCCTACTAGGCATCCTCCAAGCTCTGATAAATCTCTGGCGAAGTCCTTGAGTATCGTTGTCGAAGTCAAAAACTATGTCAGGAATCAACATGTCATGAGGACCATCCCTCCGAGCATAACCAAATTGTCTCCAAGCCAGGCATGGACTATACGTAATACCCCCTCTGATTCCAAGTAAGGGAACATTAGGATACTCCCCGCAACGATCAATGATAGTGACATCTTCCCTGGACCTAGGGCACCAATGTATATCTGCATGTGTAAGAGTCATCAACCGTTGTGACCATCTCAAACCCCGCTCGTTCTTCAGGACTGATTGTGGAAGGTGCGAAATAAACCACTTTCCCAGGAGAGGAGTGCAACACATAAGGACACCTCTTTTCCTCATGGTTCGAGTGTAACATGAGTGAAAGATGTCCCCCAGCAACGTAGGTATAGGATTCCTGGACATAAAGATCTGGACAGCACTGATATCAATGAGCTGATCTGGGTTAGGGAACAACACCAAACCATAAACAAGGAGGGCCACAACCTCTTCAAAAGCTTGCAAGTCAAGGGAGTTCCAACATTCATAGGCCTTTTCAAACAGAAACCTGGCTAAGAACCCTTTAATACCACTTCTGACTTCCCAATGTCCCTTGAGGTCAGATGACTGTAGGTGCAAGGCTTTAGCAATCTTTTCAAGCTTAGGTTCCTTTTCTGTACCGTTGAAGGGTAGCTGATCAAGGATAGGGATCTTCAAGAGTCGGGAGAACTCCTCCAATGTAGGTACCAACTGATAGTCCAAGAAGGTGAAACAGTGATGCAGAGGGTCAAAGAATTGGAACAGGACCTTCATCATATCTTCCTCAATGTTGGTATTGACCAAGCTGATGAGACTTCCATGCCTTTCACTGAATGAAGAGTTCTCGGGAATCCTGGATATAAGCTCCTTAAGCTGAGGAGGGACCCTTACAAGACTGATTGGAATTGTCTTTCTACGAACAGTTTCCATGTCCTACAAAACAAGAACAAAGATGAAAATTCGAACCCCTGAAATGGTTAGTCAATGCGTATGATGCTGGATGATGTCATGATGCTATGATTAAACACACCACAGATATTTACAAAGACAAACATGTAAGGCACACAAGGCACACAAGACAGGCCCTTAAGGTTTAAGGCCAGCATGGGGTCTGGGTAGTACCCTCTTGAAGTTGGTGGGTTCAACCTGTCCTAATCAAAGTAACCGGGTTCTAAGGTTCCCAATATCACGGGATTACTTTCATTGTTCATCGTTTCGATTTAGCCACTGAACTGGCGACCGAAATATTCCAGGAAAGCAACCCTCAATTAAGTGTAGTATCGAGTATCAACCAACCTCGGACTGCACCAAAGTCAGTTATCTCACTACCCTAAAGAGGCCAAGATTGTTCAATTAAGGTTCCTAAGGTCTGTTGATGCTTCACGACACCACGCGGAGGCCCCGTACTCTCCTTGACTGAACTCAAGGGTTATCGGTACACACCAAAGTGCCACATCAACGTAGCAGACTGTTTCAACCATGTCGGTATACCCCGCACAGTTCCCTCACAGCCTTGTTGCTACTTTCTAAAAGGGTATCCCCCAGATCCGGGTTAGGATCTATAGAACTCCCAAGACAGTCCCACAATAATAAAGCAAACAAGGAAAGCAATTGAAAACACAATGATCTTAGTCCTAAGGTACACCTCACTTTAAGTTTTATCCCCAGCAGAGTCGCCAGTTCTGTGATCGGTGGATCTGGAACTGACTGTTTTAAAGCTGGTTCGCGAAATGTCGCGGAAGCAAGAGTCGCCACCGTCTTTTATTTTCTCCAAATGGAAAGGACAAAAGCACAGAAAAATTCCTTAAAAGAGATTGCTCTCGGTTCGGGAGGTAGGTTATAGAAAGGGAAGGTGTTAGCACCCTTTCTATCCATGGTTATCCATGGGCTCTTAGATACTTGCTCATTGTGTTTTCAAAATGGTTTGTTTGCTTTTCAATGCGGGTTTCAAAAATATTCTTTGAAAAAGTTTCAGTTCAACTCGTACGTCAGAGTGTTTGAAAAATTTGCTTTTGAAAGCTTTTGAAAATGTGTTGGTGAAAAGATGTTTTGATTTGTTTGAAATTAGAGCAAGTATCCTTGAGAACCTACCTACCCTAAGGAATTCGTCTGTGTAAATGTCCTTTAAAGTAGTGCCATCCTACCATTGAGAGGTAGGTAGCACCACCGTTGGAGGTGTTCGGGTCAATTCGAGTTTTAGGGGCATGGTGATCACCGGAGCAATGGGAAGACACCTTAGAAGCTACCCTCATGCCAGGTTCCCGGATCATGAGGACTTGCTAAGACGTCCTCTACTCGACGATCACCTTTCGAAAGGCAACAGTGAGGCGTACCCTAGGGGTGGTGTGTGCGGTCCGTGTGTCATGTTTCAATTATTTTGTCTTGTCATGTCTGTTGTGATCTACGCTTGATTTTATTTTTAAGTCCATACATTCTTTCATGCATATTTATTAACAGTTATAAAGTTTGCGAAAAATAAATCTAAACTATTACAAATGGCGCGGGTCCACATCGCCAAAATAAACTGAACCCGATTTGACTGAAAGTAAAAGAGCAATAAAATAAAAGTGCGAGAAATAAAGTAAAAAATTATTACAAGGCTTTGGGGCATATACATAATTATTTGAACGATATAAAATAAATGTGCGAAATAAAGAAATTAAAAAAAATAAAACTAGGGTGTTGGACCCTTTTGCAATAAGTTAAAATTAATGAAGAATAAAAATTAAAAATTGAATGTTTTGGTATTTTTGTGTTTTTTAAGATTTAAAAGAAAAAAGAATTAATTAAAACAAAAAAATTGGTTGTAAACCCTAATTCTAATGTTTGTTAAGTTATTAAGAAAAAGATTTAATTTTTAACCTAATTTAAATCTAAATTAATTTATGTACAATTTTTAATTTATGAAAATAAATAAATAACATTATTATTCTGAAAAAAGGGGAAAATTAAAAAGAAAATAAAAAGTTATTAAACCTAAATTCTATTTTTGGATTTTTATTAAAAAGGATTAAAATTATGCCCTAATTAAACTAAATGATTTACATATAATTTATTTATGGAAATAATAAAATAAAAATTATATTTTTTGGTCTTTTCTGATTTTTGAATGTTTTTATATTTTGATTAAAAATTAAATAAAACAATAATTGAAATAAACATAACAATTAGAATAATAAATAAAGATATAAGAAAAATAAATAAATTTGGCAAACCAGGGTGGGGTGTAGCCCCAGATTAGGAGGTTCAGGCCTGGAAGGTTAAGGCCCATTTGCTTGAATTCATTGACCTTTCTGGATCAGGTGTGGCATGTTGACTGGCATCTACCATACGCCTTTGTTCTGAGCCTTTTGATAGATCTCCTAGGACACGTGTAAGCTTGATGATGAGAGGATATGGTGTGCTGGGACGCTTGTGCTGCATGAGATTAATTAAGGAAAAATAATATGAGATTGTTCAGACCTGGGGCTCGAACCCAGGTCTTGGGGAATTGCACGCATGAGTACCTGCCAGCTGAGCCATCACATGTTAATTGATATATTATAGTGAATAAAAAACAAAAAGCAAAACCCAAGCGCACTAGTAATTGAGCGCGCGAAATTTAAAGCACCCAACCATGGCGTGCCAACACATCATCGTCCTCGTTCTTCTTTTTTTTTTTGAAACATAAGGGCTATAGGCAACGGTTTCAGGGCGTGGTCTTAGGCAGGTTTAGAAGAAATAGCGATTAGCTCATCTTTGAGCATAAATTGATCGCGACTAGTGCCTTCTCTTCGTCTTGATGAGCTGAGCGTAATGGTATGAGTCTGGAGTCATGATTTTGCTTCGTTTGAGAAGCCCTAATTTTGAATCTAAAAAACCTAGAAATTCAACAATGGCAAAAGCGCATATATGACACAAAAACGTAATTGAACATGTTGGTTAGCTTAGGAACATCATTATGAGCAAGAATCCATAAAGAAAAATGCAAAAGAATGCTTGGATTATGCTATGCGATTTGAAATTTTTTACGGCACAGTTTGAGTTGTAGCTACCGCTTCTTGGCGTTTTGATTGATGTTAGGAAGTGGGAGGTGTTCAGAAATGGTCCAGGAAGCTATTGGAAAAAAAATTAAGGCTTCAAACTCCCTCTAACCTTGATTTCAGATTTGCATTATATGGCTAATTTTTCAAAATGTCAATAGGCTTTTCAGCGCAGCATATGGTGTGTTAGGCTTAGGGTTTGACTCAGTGCCCATGATGGAAGAGAATTGGCTTGCTATTTGACCTTAATTCATGCTCATGAAAGAACAAGTCCTAGGGCTTTTACCATTAACCAAGTTTCCTTCTTTTAAGCCAAGACCTAGACCTAGTGTGCAATTTAACCCTAGCCTGAGTTCTTGAGTTGGCCCATGATACATGGAAATTGTCCAAATTCACATGACACTATTCCATTGGTTTTTGAATTTTATTTGAATTTTCAAAGATTTAAAATGAATTAAATTATTAAAAATTAAATAAAATAGAAAAATCAATATTTGGTCTTGAAATTAATCATGGGACACGTGTGTGGCATGACAAAGATGAATCAAGTGGAAGAAAGTGGGCCCTTTTGTCAAAAATTGGAGTTTCAAGGATAGTTGACTTTTGCCATTTCACAAAAATTTCCCAACTTCTACAAGGCATAACTTGCTCAATTTTTAAGCTTTTCACATGTTCTTGGACATTTTGGAAAGGTCTTTGAGTCCTTTAACCAATGCCTTTGGTACCATGTCATTTTGATTTACCAATCTCAAGTTATGGCCTTTGACTTAAAGTCCCTTTTTGTTGACTTTTGAAAATGACCTATAATGTTGAAATTGATAACTTTTTGTGAGAGCATTTCTTGGACTTGAAGTATGAAGATGAGTTGTAGGAAATGTCTTTCTCTTCAAAATGAGCTTTGGATGGAATTTTTCTGATAATCCATGTGAAAGTTATGCCCTGGTCAATTTCAATTGACTTTTTCAGCTGTCCAGATATAGCAACTTTTGCATCTTTGATGATTTCTGAGCCAAATTTTGAGAATCATGATCAAGCATTGATCAAATGATGTTTGTGGCTTCAAAATGATATGTTGACCAAAAATTTGAACTTTTGACTGCCAAATGACCATTTTGCCCCTACAGTTGACTGTAGTGCAATTTAGGGTTTTGACTGTGCAATCTTGAGCTGAATGCCTTGAAACTTGATATGAGAATGCTTGACTATGTTTGTAAGCATATGAGACTTGATTGGGCCTTTGAACACTTCCTTTTCTTGATCAGACTCAAAACCCTAATTTTGACTGTATGTGAGACTGTTGCACTGCACAACCCTTGGGGAATTTTATAGCTTGGCTTGGCAATTTCTTGAGGAATATGGGAGGGCAAATTTTGGGGTATAACACCCACCTTCTTCAAACACAACCCTGGCGTCCTTGAGAGAAGCCATCTTTAAAGGAGGTTTGTTGGTAGTAGTTTCAGTTGATGCCAAGATCTGAGTGACCTCTTCGAAGTTCTGACAAGGAGTTTCTATGAATTCCCCATCCATCTCTACGTAGCAGAAGGAGTTGAGGTGACTCACCATATATTCTTCTTCACCCCGCACTGTGACGATCTTTCCTTTCACCGAATACTTCAGCATTTGGTGGAGTGTGGAAGTGACTGCCCCAACCTCGTGGATCCAAGGACGACCCAACAAAATAATATGATGTCCTGATATCCATCACATAGAAGGTGGAACCAAAAGTATGAGAGCCTACTTTGACAGGGATGTCCACCTCCCCGTGTACCGTTCTCTTAGATCCGTCAAAATCCCTGACCACAATGTTACTAGGATTTAGAGTTAAACCCTCGCAATCCAACCGGTCCAACGCCTTCTTCGGTAGAATATTCAGTGAAGACTCAGTATCTACCAACACATTAGCCATAGTGGTTCCCCTGCACTCAATCAAGACATACAGAGCATCATTATGCTTTCTTCCTTTCGGTGTCAGATCTGCATCTAAAAAACCCATCCCATTATCAGTAGTCAGGCTGGCCACACAATCTTTGAACTGATCTGTTGAAGTCTCTTGTGGCACATGCACAATATTGAGGAATGCGATCAAAGCCTTCGCATGGGCTTTAGAACACAACAACAGAGACAACATGGATATCTTCGATGGGGTCTTCCCCAGCTGCTCCACCACATTATAGTCGATCTTCTTAATGATTTTCAGTATTTCCTCTATTTCTTGCTCACAGGCTTCCACAACAATTTTCTTAGGCACCTCCGTCCGGGCAGGCTCACCTACAACCTCTTTGTCGCGGGTATCAGACGATTCGCCGACAGGGGTAATAACTGGAGTAAGAACAGGAACAATAGTTGATGTACTAGAAGGAACAATAGACGGAATGACAATAGGTTTATTGATAGTTTTAGGGGAAATCTCGGGAGAGAAGACCCTTCCACTTTGGGTGATTTTGCTCGTTCCAACAATGTTCTCAATATCAGGATCAACCTCTTCATCTTTCAAATCTTGTTTAATGACATGATAGTACACATCGGCACCATAATGCCATGGGACAGCTTTGTCCGAGACATACAGGACAGGACCAGGAACAGTGATTATCAGCGGAGCAATTCTTGAGCAGATGTAATCCTAACAGGTCTTCTCGAGGAAACCTTGGAAGGATTGGAGGAAATGGTTATAATGGAAACGTCTTCAATTGTAACAACAAGAATCATAGTCTTCTCGAACAAAATCTCTTTGCTATCTATCAAGCGTTGAACACCTAACTTCAGCAAATGGCAACCAAAAGGTAGAAGTGAACACATATGGCAACCTTCACCACAACCCGGAAATAAACCGGCCAACAGCAAATTCTTCTTGACAATCATGAGAGGAAGTAGATATTTAATCGATAGAGGTAACAAACAAATCAGTGTCGACAACATAACTCCACCACCGTGTTTAGGCATGGGAGCAGTTAGGACGTTGGGCTTCTCCGGAGCATCAAAATCTATCTCCTTGGCTTCAATCAAGTCTTGTATTTTATTTCTCAGAGCCCAGCAGTCATTTGTATCATGGCCAGGACTCTCAGAATGATAAGCACACTGGGCATTCAGATTATATAGGGGGGATGTAGTATTTGGATTCTTGGGGGCCTCTCTCAAGGTTGCCAAGTTGGATCTCAGCAGTTGAGGTGAAACATTAGCCAAGGTCATGTTGATGTAGGTAAACTGCCGTTGTGGTCTTTCCACCCTTTGTTGATTGTTGCATTGCGAAGCAACTTCAGGTTTAGGTATCATCACAACACTTACTGTCTGACAAGGTTCATCCCTGTTCTGGCCCCTCGGGTTATAGACGGCATTGGCTTCTTTCTTACCAGCAAAAGGCTTCTTTACTGAACTTGATTAGACATCCTTCTGTATTTTTCCACTTCGAATCTCGGCTTCTACTCTCTCTCCAGTTAGAATCAACTCGGTTAAGCCATCTAATGAACTGCCGATCAAATGATTGAAAAATGGACCAGATAGCATCCCCAGAAACATGTCAACCAACTCCCTATCAGACAATGGGGGATGAACTCTCCCAGCCAAGTCTCTCCATTTTTGTGCATAATCTTTAAAACCTTCACCTACACCCATGGACATACTCTAGAGTTGAGTATAAGTAGGGGCAAGGTCGGTAGTGTACTGATATTGCTTGTAGAAAGTAGCAGTCAGATCTTCCCAATTTCGGACATTGGCTCTCTCCAGCTGGTAGAACCATTCCAACTGAGTCCCTGATAGAATATCTTGAAAGAAATGCACCCATAAATTTCTATAGCGGTGTGGGGTTGAATCTTCCTAACATAAGAGCGGAGATAGAGCTTTGGGCAAGACACCCCATCATACTAGGCAAAAAATAGAGCTTTGAACTTCTGCGGGATTACCACTCCTGACACCAATCCCAATTCTTCGAAATCTAGTCTAGGTATCCTCTGAACTTCCATGGCACTCAGACGATCTTCCAACTGTTTGTATCTATCCTCAGCAAGAGGATATTGCTCATCATTGTAATCAGTATCATTGTCAGAGACTGCAAGACTATGGTCCTTCTATTCTTCTTGGTTCTCCTCTTCCTTAGATGAAGAGGTCAGGTCGACTTGTCGCTTTAACCGCTCTCTAAACCTTCGGCCCATGTTCAGGATACCAGCAACCTTCTTCTTTTTCTTCTTCTCTTTCAGAATGAGGGCTTTCAGATCCTCCTGCCCCTTTTCCAGTCTGATAAACATTTGCTGAAACTGGGCATTCTGTGCCTGCAAGTCCTTAATGCTTTGTTCGGAAGACATTTTTGCTGAAATAAACAATGAAGAAGATGAGAAACCTATAATGGTACCTGTAATGATGATTATGATAATGGTATGCGTATGCAATGATTTCAAAGACTTCGAGAAATTTAAATTTGCAAACCAAAATAAACAAAACTTTATTAGCTGAATTTGAAGTTCAAATGCCTTTTAGGCGTTACAATTAAAAAAAAATCTAAAACTATAAAAGACATAAAAAATCCCATGGATGCTTCCCCTTTGCGTCGAGATAATCATTCAGTCCTTTTTCCTCATGCAGTTTCTTTGTGAGATCTAAGACCTTCCTCTCCTGAGCATGGAACTGATCCCTGTAAGTATCCCGCTCCTTTATCATCTGAATCCAAGACCTCTGTAATTCCCCAAGATCAGTGGGCATATAAGGATAGAGAACCGTGTAAGGAATGCCTTCTTCAGTAGTGGGTTCCACAATCACTGGCAAAACAGCCACATATGGCATCATAAGTTACTGAGCACGAGCTCGTACCCATTGTAGATAAGGTTCCATTGGAATGGAAGTCTTTGGCCCCAAAGCCCTGACGCTCGATCTGTTTACCATGCCCCAAGCTCGTATGAACCTCCGACAATACTCTTGAATATCATCCTCATAGTTGAATACAATACCCTCGATAAGTAACTCATGGGGACTATCTCTTCGAGCGTGACCAAATTGTCGCAGAGCTAAACAAGGATTATAAGTTATACCCCCTCTGATACCAAGCAGTGGGACATTAGGGTACTCCCCACAGCGGTCAATGATAACAATGTTTTCCATAGATTGAGAACACCAAAGAATATCCGTATGAGTGAGTTACATTATCCTTTGTGACCAAACCAGACCTTCTTCATTCTTCAGTATGAACTTATGGAGGTGATAAATAAACCACCTCGACAACCATGGCATGCAGCACACAATAATCCCTCTTCTCCTCATGGTACGAGTATGGAGAGTGTGAAAAATATCTCCGAGCAAAGTAGGCACCTGGTTGCGAGAGAGAAAGATCTTAATAGCATTCACATCTACGAATGAGTCCGGATTAGGGAAGATAACTAAAGCATAGATAAGAAGAGCCAAGACCTCATCAAAAGCCTGAAAATCCATATTATCCCAAAACAATTGGGCTTTGTCTATCAGAAACTTAGCTAGAAAATCCTTGACTCCGCTTCTTGTTTCCCGTTTCCCAATTGGATACCACGTCATCCCGTTTCAAGTGCAAAGCTGAGGCAATGACTTCTGGCTTAGGAACTTATTCTAGACCTGTGAAGGGTAACTGCTCAAGAATGAGTATATTCAATAGCTGAGAGAATTCTTCCAAGGTAGGCACCAACTGATAGTCTGGAAAGGTGAAACAGTGGTGCTTGGGATCAAAGAACTGAAAGAGTACACTCATCATCTTTTCATCAAAGTTTGAAGTAACCAGGTTGAGAAGTTGACGATGTCTCTTAGTGAACGCAGAAGTTTCAGAAACCCTTGATGCTAGATCTTTGAGTTGGAAAGGTATCTTCACAAAGCTAATTCGGATAGTGTTTCTATGAACGGAAGCCATGATCTGCAAAACAGAACAAAGATAAATTTCCTTGGTCTTTGAAATGGTTAGTGCAATAAGAATGGATGCTATGTTATGATGCATGATGTCATGATAAACCACAGGTATGGCTAACACAGGTATAGCAAACACAGTCAAGTCACACAAAGTCCTTAGGTTTAAGGCTTGCATGAGGTTAAAGGTAGTACCCTCTTAAAGTTTAGTTGGTTCAAACCTGTCCTAAAACATAATCGGGTTCTAGAGATTCTCAATATCACTCACTATCCTTTATCGGGCATTGTTTCAGCTCTCAATCTTTTCTTGCAGCCAAAATATCCCAAAAGTCTGATCTCAATGAGTGTAACATCGAGTATTAACCAGTTCTCAGCTCTACATCGAGGCCGGCTATCTCACTACTTTCTAATAGCCAAGTTTGTTCAACTAAGGTTCTAAGGTCCGTTAGTGCTTCACGACACCACGCGGCGGCCCCGTATTCTCCTTGTTTCCCCATGAAGGATACTGGTACCAACCAATGTGCCACACTAACACATCCATTGCTTAAACCATATCGGTCTACGCCGTACAGTCTCCACAATCTATTGTTGTTTACCTAATGAGTGCCCCCAGATCCGGGTGTAGGATCTATAGTAACCCCAAACAAACCCTCAAAAGTAAAGCAATCAAGACAATCAAGAGAAGAAATTTAATGACCTAGATCCTAAGGTATACCCCACTTATTATTCCCCAGCAGAGTCGCCAGTTCTGTGATATGGTGGAACAATCGACTGTTAATATTGGTTTGCGTTTTGCGTTTTTTTATTTGCAAAATGTCGCGATAAGCAAGAGTCGCCACCGACTTTTATTTCATCCAATCATGGAAAAGGAAAAATAATAGAAAAAACCTTTTTTCGAGATATTATGAGTACGGGGGGTAGATTATAGAAAGGGAGGGTGTTAACACCCTTTCTATCTATATTTATCAACAGGCTCATAGGTACTTGCTCATTTTTCAAATTGCTTGTGTGTGTTTGTCTTAAAAATGTTTTACTTCATGATAACCCTTGTATCGGTCCTCAAGGATGTGACGAAGTTGTTTTGAAAATATGTTTTGAAAGGTTTTGTGTGAAAAGTTTTTATTGAGTAAGTACTTAAGATTCTACCTACTCGAAAAAAGATTATTCGTTCTATTTCCTTTAGACAGCGTTATCCTACTATTAAGGAATAGGTAGCACCGTCATTGGAGTTGTAAGGGACGTTCGAAAGGGACAAATACAATCACTAAAGCAATAGTTAGAAAACTTTAGTAGTAACCCTAGAGTCTTAAGATCTTTCCGAGGCAACATTTCCGAGGCAAAACTTCTGAGGCAACATTTGAATGGGACACTTTGATCTCTTTAGGCTGGAGGGCAACCACTAAAATCTCCTATGCTTAATGATTTTTTACCAAAGGCAACCGAAGTGAGGTAAACCCTAGGAGTGAATATGTGCATGTGAGTTTTTTTCAGTTATTTAGTCCTTGCACATTAGGTGATCCCCCGTTTTAATTTTCCAGACATTCTTGCCATACAATCCTATTAGCCATACATCTAGACAGTTAAAGGTTGTGGGAATTTAAAGTACGAAAAATAAAACCTAGCTATTACAAGGCTTCAGGGAGGGGGGTTAATTACATAACCAAAAATTTGGGATTTACATAGTAAAGAAAAACCCTAGGTTAACTATTACAAACCCTGAACAGTTACAAAATAATGGACAAACAATTAACAAGCGCACGGTAAATTAAATGCGAAGAAAAATTGAAAACCCTAAAATCTAATTGAGAAATAGTTTGGGTTGTATTTTTGAGAAAAAGAATTGATTAAATTATGTACGCCTAAAACCCTAATTCTGATCTTTTTAATTATGAAAAAGAAATGGAAATTAACCTAATCTAGCTAAATTAAATAATTTCATGAAAATAAAATATTTTACAAAGAAAACAAGATTTTGTGTATTTTTGGCTTTTGTATTTGAGAAAAAGAAATTTAATTGTAAAATTAAAACCTAGTTTCTATTGGATTTTAATTATAAAAGAAATTAACTTAACCTATATTTCTAATTAAATTAAAATAAATATTTATATTAAAAAATACTTTTTTTTTGGTATTTTGTGATTTATTGATTTTATGATTTTAGAAAAAAGGTAATTAACTTGGTAAAAAAAAAATTAAACAAAACATTTAAAATAAAAGAAAATAATAAAGAAAAGAAGAATATGGGCCTGTATACTAGCAATTCTGGGGGGTGTGGAACTGAATTTCCAAGCCCATTATGCTCCAAGCCCAGTCAACCACGCTGGATTATGTGCAAGCGTTGACCTGAGGTGTACCAAGGACATTCATGGGAGAAGCGTGAGATCCAGCCAACAGTGCATCCAATGGCTGGGAATTAAGGTTGTATGGAAGGTGTGTGAGGGAGTGAAGCATTGGATTTTCCTGAAATAATTAGGAAAATAATAAAATGCACACGCCTGGGATCGAACCCAGGATGTGTGCATCAAAGGCGTGCCTCCCAACCATCTGTGCTGCTGATTCCTTTGTTAATAAAAGTAAACAAAATATAATATAATATAAAAACGCACGATGCCCAGAAAAATGTGCAAAAATTCATATTAACCGGTCATGGGCTGTCATGCATCACCTTCTTCACTGCAATCGCCGTCTTAGGTTAAAGACTTATACCTACGAACAATCAGTCGTAGCTAAAAACCTGCAATTCTCAAAAATCAACACAACACATGATAAATAAATTCCTGTTACATGGATCAAACCACCTTGATACCACGAGCATCCTAGTACTCTTTTCTATGGACAATTTTACATGTATAACAAAGCCCTAAAAACATCTCAGAAACCCTAACAATGGCAACTATGGATTCCTGCGCGGTAAATGCAATTAAAGGGTACAAGTAGCTTGCAAACAAGATGATAAACACAAATATATGATTAGCATGCGTTTAGGATGCGTAAAACATTGAAATCGAGTTTGAGTTTTAGGGAAAACCGTGATGCTTTTGGGGACGATTTCTGGATGCTTTGAGGCTTACAAATGATGCTGTTAGCTTCCTGGGATGTCCAGGAATCGATTGGAAACGTTGGAATGGCTTGAATTGGCCTGTAAACAAAGATAGGTCTCACACTTTTCATGCAAAATTTTGGTTTCTTTCTTTCTGTTTCACGCCTCCAATCCTTATGCTTATGATCTAGAATTATTGTGTATATGTAGTAGACTGAATTAGGTTAATAAAATTGGCATGAATCTTGAGAAATAATGGAGACTTGATTTGATTTGCTTTTTGTATGATATCTTCCCAAAATAAGCTTCAATCCAATCTTTTCCAATCCAAATGAATCTTGCATGAATTGGACATCATGCTAGCTGTAGATAGACTCAAAATGTACACAAAAATCCTAAGATTTGATTTGATTTCATTATTTTACCATTTAATTTGATTTATTTTGATTTAAATGAATAAAAAGTCAAAATAAATGATAAAAATAATAAAATAAGAGGTGAATGAGCTCAGGGGTCGTGGGTCCTATTAGAAACATGTTTCAAGCAAGAAAACATGGGCCCCTTTGGAAAAAAAATGCTAATTTGATCAATGTTGACTTTTGACAATTTTCCAAAAATTGCCAACTTTGACAATGCATATCTCTCTCAATTTTGACCCTAGGGAGATACTCTTGTACTTTTTAGAAATCTTAGGATATCCCCTAAGCAACCCTTTTGGTATCATCTCAATTGAGTCTTCCATGTTCATGTATGAAGCTTTGACCCAAAAGGTGTTTTTGTTGACTTTTCAAAAGGACCTATAATGTCAAAATTCATAATTTTTTGTGAGTGCATATTTTGAACTTGTGGGATGAATATTAATTGTAGGGAATTTAATCCTCTTCAAAATGAGCTTTGGATGGAAAATTTCTGATAAAGCATGTGGAAGTTATGCTTGGTCAAAACTGGGTTGACTTTTACTAAGAAACCCTAATTTAGCATTTTTTGGGTTTTGATGAATTTGGAGCATTCCTTGAGGAATAATGATAAACCCTTGATCAAATGATGAATATAACTTCCAAATGTTAATGTTGACCAAAAATATTGAAGTTTGACTGTATGTGGGTCACAATTGACTTTTGACCTAATATAGTCGATTGTCAAGCATCTGAGCAGTTGACTTTGCAAACTTCTTGTGCAAGGCATGCAACTTGACATGTAGGGTCTTGAGAACATATTAAGACCATGGAGAGCATATTAGGCCTTTGTGGTTCACCCATCTTGAAGAAAATGGAAACCCTAATTTGAGACACACTACCTTAGGAGAGAGTTTGTCTGGTCATCTCTAGGGCAAACTTGAGCAAATTGAGGATCTCAATGGGCATGCATTTAAAAAAATGAGAGGGAAAATTTTGGGGTACAACAGTGACCTAATTAGGAAAGTGACTCTGAGTCTTGTTGTTGTTGGTATAACTGGAGCTTGGAAATTTTTGAAGACATTGAAGGTGATCAAGGGTTGTTTTGATTGTTTGGAAGCAGTAATGGTTTCAGAACTAGGCTCAGTTTTTTGTTCCATAAGAAGGGAAGTGATGTTCAATCAAATGTTGGGACATCATGTCAGCAGTTGTGCAGAATCCTTTTGCATAACAGATGCTTTAGGTGCTAGACAAATGTGTGATGATCACATATATTTGGAACCTATTCCTGATTGGAAAAAGGAGGCATCTGAGTTGTGTATCTAATATGTTTTATCCAGAAGACATGTCTTAGATTGGTGGTCTGGTTGAGTGTTGATCAACCAATTAGTTACTTCTTGGTTTAACTTATTTCTGATCCAGGTTAGTAGAAATGAAAAGGCTGAGCTCTAGTGTCCAGTAGAGCTGTGTTATCTCAACTAGGTTTCTTATACATAAAGGTCAAATGTCAAGGACATTCTCTCTGACATTTGGTTTGTTCTGATCAAAGAAGCCAGATGTTTACGGAATCTTATTTATGGCCATAAAGCAGATTCTGTTAAAGGGGAGTAATGGTGGTATAAACCCTGGAAGGTTTTCTTGGTAACTGTTGAAGAAAGTCCATGGGCTAGAGTTAAAGGGGTCTTGAATAATTTTAGACGTAATGTCTTGACATCTTTGTGTTGAGAATTTATTTTTCTCAACTGGTCTGGTTGGTGTTCTTCATAAACAAGATGGAGTTTGTTTACTCTAACTTGTTATACTTTTCAACTCTATGAGAGCATGGATCTCTTGTTTCGTAGTAGAAGATACATCCAAGGGAGTGTCTGCATTTTTGAAATATCATCTAATTCACCTAAGATGAGCATTTAAGTTTTTTCTCTGGAGAAAGGAGAAGTTGCTAGAGTTCATGTATGTGGTATCCTCACATAATAGAACATTTGTGTTTGCAAGGATTGAAGGGCATCCTTGTGTCTTGAAGAAAGAAGACTTAGTCAGTTTGTGGTATTATGACCAGCTAATACCTTATTGTTTTGTGATCTGTTCCGAATACCTATTAGAGGGAATATCCTCTATAGGTGCAGAAGGCTGGTGTCCATCATCTCAAAGTCAGATAGGAGGTCTGAACATTAGGAGAATATTATTGAGATGAATTATATCCATGTTCCTGTATGTCAGCATGTAGTTATGATCTAGACGTAAAGGTTGATCAGTTACTGAAGGTTGATCCTCTTGTATCCCTTGCAAGAGATGTGTTTGGATTACTATGTATGTTGTCTCTAGAACCATATTAATTGGTAACATCATGTGATTTAGAATAATTTCAGATATGATATTGGAACATCACTTCTGTTATATGCTTCTTCAGCCAAGGAAGCTTGATTTATGCATGATGGAGTACAATGTCAAGCCTCTGACCTAATCTGGAATATTTTATGGCGTGGATGGGTGTTATGACTTGTAATTGTGAAGATGAATTAGCTGGTGCCATATGTGTGCAGAAGAAGAATTTCAGACCAAATGTTCTTCCATTTGTGAAGAGGACAACATTATCTGATGTTTATGTGTGGAGATCTTTTTTCTCTGATGGCAAATAACTTGTCGGGAGCTGGGTATTAGTCTGATCTAGTTAAGATGTGCATGTGACTAATGATAAAGACCTTGTCGGGAGTTGGGAATTTATTTGATGGGAATATGCAAGTGCAATATGAACATTATGTTTCAGAGAGTATGTGATATTTTATTTCTCTCCATGTTATTCAGGTATTTGTGTTAACCTGAATGAGCTGCATTGTCTGTGTTTTTTTAAGAGCTTCTTTAAGGATTTCTCTGCATAATAAGTCCTTTGGATGATGAATCAAGAACTAAACCTGATAGGTTCTATAATAAGAAGCTGATGTCTTAAATGATGTTGAAACATCATTTTTGGTTTGGAAGATACTTGAGCTTATGGATGTGAAGGTAGCTGCTCAAGTTTATCGTCAGAAAAAGAATTTCTAACTTTGTGGATTAGAATGTTGAGATTCTGATCTTGTTCATATTAGTATATTCTGGAAATACATAACTATTATTTTTGAAGACTTCACTAGTATCAACAACTACTGGTGGATGGAAGGGAAGAAGAATGTTATCAGATACTGAGGTATGATCTAAATGTTTGTTGATTGGAGGTATTCTTCTTCTGATCACAATGGTCGTCTGACTCTCAGTAAAGCTTTTAAGAAAATTGAGATTCCTTCTAGAGTAGAGTGCATGATATCTTAGCCCCCTAAGAATCATGACAACACTATGGGAATTTTTTTACCTCTGGTGATGTTGTGATGTCAGACAACTTATCATGATATATGGCTACTGGATATGGTTATATGTGCCCTTAACAAGGTATGTGTGATTGTAGCTGATTAGTACCGTCCTACACCTAAGAGACAATGTTTATGTCTGAGAGAATTTATTTTTCTCTCAAAATCTGTAGAAGCTTGTTTGTATGGTGTAATAGTGTTTGACCAGATGTCATGACATATTTCAGGACATGTTGTTTTTACTTGATCCCAATAAGGAAACATTTTAGACGGTGCAATCTTTACACGTTAGGTGGGCGTGTAAAGCGGGCTTGTTGACTATGTATGTGCTTTTGTTGGAAATGACCCCTTTTAGAAGAATTAGTCAAGAATCAATGAAGGTAGTCAAAATATTTTTTAGTAGGTGCATCTGTTTTTATTTGTTTTTTTCTCAAATAACATTCTTAACCAAGACCACAAACTCAGTCTAGGATCGTTAGTTCCTATGTCATTACTTGGTTATTTATTGAGTCTGTTTTTTCATCTTCCTTCACCTTGTGTCTGCCTGTTGTTTAACATAGTCCTCATGTCCTTTGTCCAGGTATGAGTGTGTTCTGTTGGGTATGGATCTGTTTTTCACCTTTTGGAAAAACTTGGGGTGAAAGGAATTGTTCAAATGTTGATAAATCTGAAGGTCTACTTTTGCAATTGTTTCTGCAAAAATGTCGAATAGAATGTCCTATTTCGGGTTTTGTATATTTTGAGTGTTTTGTTTTTGTGTCTTGTGATCTGAGTTATAAACACAATTGTGTCTTGTGTTTTGAGTTACCCAAGGGTAATAGTGAGGTCCCATGTTTCTTCCAATGGGTTGTTCTGATACTTGGTTGGGTGCTTCTTAAGTTTCCTCTTGTGCTCCTTGAGAGGAAGTTTTGTCCCCATGTGAGGAGTGGTTCTGGATTAAGGGGGAGTGTATTCAGCATGTGAGGAATGTTTCTGGAATCAACATCATCTTATGTTAGCCGTAATGGATTGGTTCAGCTAAACATGAAGAGGAGATGTCTGTGGTGCTGAGCTTTTGAGTCTAGAATGAAATTTTTTAGAGCTGCTAGAAAGAATATTGGATGTGATGTCTCGACATCAAACAGATTGTGGAGGTTACCTCTTGTTAAAATCCTTTGTCATATTCTTTATAAAAAGGGGGGAGAGAATATTTGTTAAGATTCTCTTGGGAAATTTTTTAAGGGGGAGAGAATGTGTTGGACTATCATGAAGAAGTCCTATTGTTAATGGTGTAACATCATGTGAAGACAGTGAAGACTGAAGACTGTTAAATGTGAAGACTAAAGACTGTGTGCTTCTGATGTTTTTAGTTTAATGGTTGTTTTTTTTTACTGTTTAACCATTTGCTTTATTGTGTTATTACTTATGTATGCAAAGGTTATGTAAATTAGTTTTAGCTAAAATAAGTCAAAGGGGGACATTGTTAATTCTCTGAATTATGTGATTGGAATTATGTTTGGTAAAACTAATATAGCAGCAATATGTTAGATAAGGTGTGCTAGCTTGATAACGGGAACAGGTTGAACAAGAAGTCATATCTTATATTGAGACATATTGAGTTGAAGTGTATCAACATCTGGAACAACATGTCGGATCAGATGTCCTATGAAGGAGCACACAACATCGCGTTTGAGTGTAACTAACTGTTATATTCTGTTAAGTCATAAAAACATAATATATTTTAAGGATACTATATTATCCTATGTGGAACTATTTTATAGGTCAAGAAGAATCAAGAATAATATGCACTTTCTAATTATGGAGATAAATTAGGAAGATTTGATTGGAGACCTATTGTTATGAAGAATCTTTTGTAGAACTATATAAGCTGATGAGCTATGATTAAAGGCCCAAATCCAATTGGGAGATAGGTTATAAATAGAAGCATTGTAACCTAGGATTTGTACCAACTGAGAATTATAAAGATGTAGTCATTAGGGTTGAGTCTGTAGCCAGTCTCTAGGAGAGTTGGTGTAAGTGAACCACTCGGGTTGTGAGATGGTCACTGTGTTCTCACTCAGAAACTTGTAGGTAATGAGTTGAGTATTGTTCTTGGAGGAATCTTGTAAGAAACTCCAAGTTGTGTTCTTAGTTAAGAGTTAAGTTGTAAGCGATGGAGTTTAACTTTAGGTCTTGACTAGGTATTGTCATGGAAGTGTGTCTTCTGTTTTGATGTCATGGAAGTGTGTCTTCCTACGTGTTATCCAATCGTTGTCTGTGATTGATGAGGGATTGAGGATGGCCTCATATCTAGGTGAGTCTTATGTAGAAGTATAGCAATGGTAGTGATTAAGTGATTAGGCCGTAAACTGGATGTTTTATGAGGGGCTATGAATTTATACTATTTGAGTATACTTATCCATGGCTTTGTATGCCCCCGGAGTAGGAGAGTTGCTATGAACTGGGTTAACAACTTCTGTGTGTTGTTTATGCTTTTCATTATTTGTGTTTTTATGTTATATACCTTACCTGTGTGTTTTAAGTTAGATCAGATGTTCCATCATGTCATAGGACATCTGAAGTCTGTTCTGCCAGAATTTCAAATACTTTAACCTAATTTGGAGTGTGGGTACTTCGAACATAAAAACTATAATGTTACAACTATCAGCACAAACTTGTGATTTTAGGTTGGAGAAATTGAAGGTCACTATTGCCCATGTTTTTTTTTTGTGAATGCACTGGATTTCGTTAGAATATTAAGATCTGACAACTATGTTTGCAATTGCAACAAGACTTGGGACACCTCTGTCATTAGACAAGTAAACAAGAAAAATAAAAATGGGGCACTTTGCAAGAGTCCTCGTGGATATTAACAGTTCATACATTATGAATGATAGAAATTTGATGGAATATGAGGGATATTTTTTTATTGATATGGAATATGAAAATTTACTAGAATTTTGTGATCACTGAACATGTTTTGGGTATAGTGGAGATTACTGCTAGAACTTGAAGGAAAAGATGGAGGAGAAGGTGAAATCTAGGATGACTCAACATTATACTCCTAAGAAATTTAACAACCTTAGTGCTAATATGAATATAAGCATTCAATCACTAATATTGAGAAAATGAGAAAATCTTGATGACCTCAACAATCAAATTATCAGTAGTAATGAGATTGACGAACCAATTATACAGAATGAACCATTTATACATGTACAATAAGTGAAGCCAATGATGCAGGATGAATCAAAGGAAGAAATAATGTTTGTGACTTTGGAAGGTATTTTGGAAGATATATTGGAAGGTATTGGGGAAGGAAACCAGGAAGTGATAAATGGTAGAAATAGAAATGCTAGTAATGTGAATGATCTAACAGAGTCTATTTAAATGTTTAATGATACCCGAATTATTTGTCAAAAAGTTTCAGATAAAAACTCCATTGTAGAAGTCTATGCTATTCAATTGCATAAACAATGAGGGGATGAAGAAGAAGGACTAAACTCTATTGAGAAACAAATAATGATTTTATACTAGTTAAGAGGAAATGGATGAGTATGCCTAATCCAAGTTCTCTTAAGTGAGATCTAAAGACTCAAACCATGGCAAGTAAGCAACAACACTCCCAATGAAGGTCCTGTTTTGGAATGCTAGTGGTGTGAGAAATCTAAATCCTATATATATATATATATATATATATATATATATATATATATATATATATATATATATATATATATATATATATATATATATATATATATATATATATATATATATATATATATATATATATATATATATATATATATATATATATATATATATATAAGAATTTATGCATGTAGCACAAAATGCTCCTATTAGTTAAACCAATGATATCTTATGCTCATTTTATTGGAGATAGCTTAAGTCTTATTAATATGAGAAGGTTTTAATTGAATTTTAGACAACATACTTAGTCAAATATTTTGGAATTATGCAATTTGGATATACAACTAGATGTATTGGCCTTGCCTAATGCTGAAGCAGTAAAATAACAAACAAAAGTAAGTATTTATTTTGATATAGGTTATATCGTATCATCTCCACCGGGATTAGTGCTACTGAATTTTCGTTCAACAAATCTCTTGTTAAAGATTTTGGGTTAAAAAGGGTTTAAATTAAATGTGGGAATTAAAGTTATTAATAGGAAAGAATTCATTCTTCAGAGAGAAGAAACTTAACAGGCATGCATATAATCCACTCCTCACAAAATTAAACCTATCGACCAATTATACTCAACCTACAACACTTAATGTCATCATGTATCAACCTCAAAACCTACTGTATCATCTTAGAGGATATCTCTCAACCAACCTCAACAACATAAAAGACAACCATGTTACTCGCGTTGACGATCTCTCATCACAACACAACTAACACAAAGGCATTAAACACAAACACCCAAGTGAATAATAGCTCTAAATATATCTCTATAATCTAGACACTATTAAATAATCATCCTAGATAAAGATTCAAGCAGTATATGTCTATAGCAACCCAAACCCCAAGCACAGAGTAAAAATCTAGAATAATAATCGACAAAGATTTGTAATGCAAGCTTTATATAACGACATGAGTGATAAATATACACGAGTTCAAAGTAAATACATATACAAAATCAAAAAATGAAGAATACATAAAGTAGAAGAGAAATGAACCACAAATCTCCCGATTTATCAGCACTTGTCGATGAGAAATCCACCCCGGATCATCTGTATGCAAGCTTCATTGTTATTTTATAAGCTAATCTACCAAAGAATGAGGAGATGGAGTTTGGAGAACAAAAACACCCCCAAAACTATAACCTAGAAATGAATGAAATCTAAGTTAGAAATGATCTTAATCTAGTTCACATGCCCGATTAATAGGATATCTATGAAATAGGTTAACAAAATCTAATCTTGATATGCTTTTTAAACTCTTAAAACTTTAGTTTTCTTACTGTTGTTACTTACTTTTCATGCAATCGTTACTTTCGGTTACCAAAACCTTTTTAAACCCTTAGTTAAAACATTATCAACTATAGAACTGTGGTAATATCGCATCAATCCCTGTGGAGTCGATAAAGCAAGTGTTGGATGCAAGTATGAGTGGTTATAGTACCACATTGTTTATGAATGAGTGGAATGTTGGATTTATAAGAGAGATAACCAATTTACCTAACACCTTAAGGTTTTGGGTTGAGATGTCATGTCTCCCTCTCTTATGGTTCTAGAACATTGATCTTGTTGGTGCTCCTGACTCCCCAAACTCCCCAACAGTGGTATCAAAGTCGTGGTTTAGCTTGGTGGGGGAGCGGGAGTTGGATCCAGTGTTGGATCCTATTATAGGATGTGGGGACTCACACTTGTGGTGGAGAATATTGAGTGCAAGTGTGAGTGACTATAGTCTCACATTTCATATGAATGGGTGAAATGTTGAATTCATAAGAGAGAGGGCCTATTTACCTAACACTTTAAGGTTTTTGGTTGAGATGTGGTCTCTCCCTCTCTTTTGGTCCTTGAGCATTATTCTCGTTGGTGCTCTCGACTCTCCCGAACTCCCCAACAGCAAGTACTTACCCTATAAAAAGTGTTTCAAGTTTTCAACAGTCATCTCATCCAACTAAGATTTTTTTAATTGGCACTTTAGATTTTGTCTCCACATCACCAATTTCACAAGGTAACCTTTGATCGATGCACATAGTAATTATGATACCAAAATTCCCCTGTATCTTAGAAAATGAGCTAATGATGATCAAAATGCTACTGGAGATTAAATATCTAACAATAATAGAACCCCCATTTGTGAGTTCCAGTAATGTGTGCACTCTTGAGATTCCATAATTAGTATTGTTTGAAGTGTTTTACAAATTTGATAAAAAGAAAGAATGCCATATTTTGAAATATGGAATCATCTTAGTAGCCATTATTTTTGATTGGGATCTCCCTTATATTTGACACCACCTTGCTACCTCTTGACCCATTTCTTGTAAAATCAACTTCCATCCTTCATTATTAGTAGTGGATTCCAAATTCCTTTTCCAATGAACTCCAGAAACTTTTGGAGGTCGTAGTTTTAGTAATCTATTAATAGTTTTTCCATTGGTAGTTAACCATTTTACCACAGACAAAAGAGGTTAGGCCATCCATAAATTCTCGTGTGTTTGAATTGAATTCTAGTCCAATAGAAGGTAACACTTCTCCATTAACACATCCTTTTCCATGACAGCGAAAATGTTAGAAGGAAACACTTCTCCATTTTCAGATAAGATCATCCTCTCTTACAACGAGAGAGACATTGCTAGAATTTGAATCAGAGCCCTTCTCTGATGCTGCTCCATCAGGACACTTATACTTTATATGTCTAATATTTCTATATTTCCAACATCTCAGACCATTTACATTATTTTTCTTCACATAAGACCTTCCCCTAGAAACCAACACTGAGTTTAATAAAGTATTATCCTCACCTTTCAATATTCTTTCTTAAGAAATGATTTTACTAGCAACTTCTTCAAAATTCAAAGTTTTCTTCCCATGTATCAAAACTGGTTTAATATACTCATAGGAAAAGTGAAGAGACCATGTGAGTCTCAAAGCTTTATCTTCATCGTCAATCTTGACTCCAATAGTTTATAATTTAGAAACAATACCAGATGATCAAATACTTTTGTATGTTCATCCATACACAAGCTATGAAACTGCTCCTTTAACAATAAACGATTTGAGACTACCCTTTCCTTGATATAGCCCTTCAAGTGTTTCCCAAAGTTCTTTGGCTGGCGACATACCAATAACACTCACAAGAATATTCTTATCCAAAACATGTGGATTATACCTGAAGCTCTCAAATCTAGTTCCTCCCACTTCTCGTTATCCATTTTGGAAATGTTTACTTTCAACGCTTTGGGTAATCTTAATTGTATCAAAACATCTTAGACTTGAATTTTCCACAAGTCCAAAATTAATTCTTCCATCAAATTTCTCTAAATCAGTCTTCACTACACTTGAAAAACTTGACATTGCAACCAAAACCTTTCCTGCAACAAACTAAAATTCCCAACTGTGATACGGTGGGAGAACTGACTTGAGGTTTGCGTTCGTATTCGCAAATGTTGCGGTTAGCAAGAGTCGCCACCGACTTTTTATTTTATCCTAAGGAAAGGTTAAAAAGCACAGCAAAAACCTTTTGAGATGTTTTCTTGGGTTCGGGGAGTAGATTATAGAAAGGGAAGGTATTAGCACCCTTTCTATCCATGGTTATCCATGGGCTCTTAGTTACTTGCTTAGATCACTTGCCTTTTGTTTTCAATTGTTTTAAATGGTGCTTGAGTGTGTGGGTTTTGAAAATGTTTTTGAAAAGAGGCCAATGTGGTGGCTACCTTTGTAATGATCCATGTGGGGATGTATACAAAGATGTATGTCTTTTGAAAAGGTTTTCATTTGTTTTTGAAAGTTGTTTTGAAAGTGTAGTGGATTGTGGTTTTTGAAAAGAAGGCAAGTGTTTTGTTTTGCAAGTTGGTTCAAGTAACTAAGAGGTTATCTACTCCTAAATTTCTCAAAAGATTATTGCTATATTCTAACCCTTTTAACAAGTTTGCACCACCATTGTGTTGGTGGGCAACCTTGTGTTAGGATGTGAAAGGGACAGGCGCGGGTCATCGTTTAGACCATAATTGTAACGACGTTAAATGTCTTTGGGCAATTTCTCTAAGGGACTTGATCATTTGTTTTGTTTGTTTTGAAAAGTTTTATCGAGGGACTATGATCATTCAAACTGTTTGTTTTGCCCAAAGATGTTCAACATACAATATGGCCCATTTATTTGAAGGCAACAAGTGGAATACCCTAGGGGGTGCAAGTGTGATTTGTGTGTCCATTTTCATGCTTGTTTATCTTGTATTAGGTCAAACTATTTTTTATCGTTTTTTCGCATACAAACCCTAATTCTAGCATGTTATTATTTAGAAAGCAATAAAGTGCGAAATTAAAATTACTAAGCTATTACACAACCAAATATGGGAAGGGGGGTACAAATGTTCAAATGGGGATATTGACAAGAATTTAAATCTAAATTATTACAACAATTGGATATTTTGCAATGCATAATTAAATATAAATTAAACAAATATGTGAAATGTAGAAAGAAAGTTTCTATGTGTATGAGAAAAATATTATTTATGTAAAAGGAAAAAGAAAATAAAAATGTATTTATTTTTTAGTACTTTGAAACTTAGGGTGAAAAACCCTAATTTTTAAATAAAAGGTATTATTACCTAATTTAATTTTACTATTTATTTATTATTTATAAAAAATAAAATAAAATGAAGTGTATTGTGAAAAAGGTATTTTTTTTGTATCAAATATTAAATAAAATGAAAAAAATCAAATATTTTTATATTTTTGTCTTAAATATATTAATAATCATATATATATATATTATTAAGCCCTAGATATGTATTATACAAAAATATTTATTTATTTAATATTTTAATAAAATAAATAAAAGAGTGTTTTTTGTGTGAAATATTTTCAGAAAGTAAATAAAAATAAAAATGTATTTACATTATTTTTACATTTTTCTAATAATCAAATATATATATATTTATGTACAAACTAAACAAATAATCAAATAAATATGCAATAAAATGCAAAAAAATTATGAAAAAAATATTTTTAATTTTTTAATGGCATGAGAAAAAATAAGTGAAGTCAACCAAAAAGAAAAAAGTCAAAAATGTTTAAAAATAAGCAAATGGGCTCAGGGGGGTGTAAGCCAAAAAGGATGGTGTGAAAAGAAAGAACAACAACAGCCCAGCCCAATAACACACTGTCTTCAACCTCCAGCTTCAAACTTTGAAAAAAACGCGCGCCTCTTGCTTCAATGTCTAACTCCTGATTCCTTGATTTTTTGAACAAACTTCCAACACAAAAGATGTTAAGCATGAAGAGACGGTTCTAACCATATAAAGAACATGTCCTATCTCTCTAAGATGAGGGAGAATTTCTCTCCCCCTCTTTCCTGACCTAATTTTTCTACCATTTTCAGAGCTCAAATTCTCTCTACTCAGGCAAAAGAAATGAAAAGTAAAGCTATGTACATGTTCAGGGCTATGAGTAGGACTTTGTTTCTTCACAAACTTAAGACTAAAGATGCCTAATAAGAGAGATACGAATTCAAACTTTTACCTGTGCAGTTGAACTTCTATGTGGAGAATGAGAGGCTTTCAGTGCAATGTAATGATTGGACAAGCTTCCTTGAGGTCCAGGGATGCTTTTTCAATGCTTACTTTGTCTTGAACCTTCTTGTATCAAGCTGTAGAACTTCACCTGCAAGTCAAAGATGTGAAAATGGTGGAAGTGGTTAGAGCAACTACAGATCGTGCCTTAGCTTCTGGATAGCTTGCATATGTTGTAAGGAAGGTAGAGGAACAGGTTTGGACAGAAATGCTTGAAGGGATTGAGAGATTGCACTCAAACTGCAGGGGCACCCCTGTTTTTGCAGTTTGAGGATGATTCTGAGATGGAGAGGGTTTGAAAGGGAAATGGCTCGTGCAAAAGCTTCAATGTGGTCTATGGAATGTGTTTGATATCTTTTGTGCTGTGTTCTTTGACTGATATGAGAGATAGCATATGTTATGGATGTTACTTCTATGTGAAGCAAGCAAATGTCAACTTGGTTTCTAGGCCAGTACAATGCCTCAATCTATGCTGCACATTTGAGTCTTGATCAGTGGGATATGCCCATGCCTTTTTGCTTCAAAGATCTGCATTGTACCTCATAGATTTGCAAAGTTGCCATAAAGTAACACTTTACAAGAATGGATAATATGCTTTTTCTAGTTTAGGCTTGATTTTGTGTGTATTGTCCAAATGAGCAAGATAATGCTAGAGCACAAAGGATATGCATTGAATTATTGAGTGAAAATGGGATTAGAGGCCTGCAATGTAGCTTAAGCATGCTGAATTCAAATTTGCCAAGTTTATGAACATGCTTTGATGAAGAACAAAAGTGAATTTTTGCCAACTTGTGAAATTCGAATCTCTCAAGTTATGAGGTTGTTTGATGAGTTCTTGGACATTTTGGAAAGCTTGGAATGTGTACTACAATCCATCTTTGAAATGCAATTTGAAATTCCAAGTGGAAGGGTATGAAAAGTGGCCTTGAAGTAGGGTAGAAAACCTTGTCAAAATAGGTCAAATTTCACTAAGTTAAAAGATGGTTTAGTGCCCTTATTCAAAAAATCATAACTTGAGATTCAAGCTTCAAATGAGAAAACTTTGTGAATCAAAGTTGTAGATTATGCAACAAGCTACAACTTTCATGTTTTGACTTTTGTTTGAATCCAAATGGATCATGGTGAAAAGATGGGGCAAAGTTGGGAAAAAATTAGGGTTTTCCATAACTTAGAAAAATTCTAAGTTATGAAAAATTCCATTTTCAAACCCTAATTTGCATTTTGTGATTTCTTGGTGAACAAGTTTCATGATTTGGCATGTTTTGATGAAAAATGAATCTTGACTCTTGATTTTGACCAAAAAGTCAAAGTTTGACTTTTCAGTATACAGTCAAAATTGATCAATTGACTGGGAAATTCAACTGTCAATCTTGTGTACTTGGGATCTTTTGAGCTTGATGAACATGTCAAGATAATTCCATGGGGTCCTTGAGTCCATATGTGAGCTTGGTTTGCCATTGGCTAGGTCAAACAGTCAAAAATTGCCTTTGTGCAGTCAAAACCCTAAAAATGACCATTTTGCCCTTTTGGTGATCTGATCAAATTTCTTGTGGAATTGTGATTCAAACTTGATCAAATGGTTCATATGAATTCAAAATGTTGATGTGGATCAAATTTCATGAGGTTTGACTGTCAATTGGCCACAGTTGACTTTTTCCCCAATACAGCTGATTTCTAGGTCAACTGTCCAATTGACTGGGTAAAACTTGGAATCAAGACTTGAAACTTGGTATGGGTAAACTTGGGAGTCCAATATGAAGCATGAAAGTCATCTTAGGCATTTTAGGTCAAAACATCTTTGTGCAAGCACAAACCCTAATTTGAGTCCACAGTGCAAGGAGAAGTCTTGAGCAGAGGAAACCCTAATTGTATCTTGATCTTTAAATGTCTTGTGATGAGAAAATGTTGAGGAAATGGGAGGGCAAATTTTGGGGTACAACACCAACCAATACATAGTATAAAATTTCATTTCTGATGTGGAAGATCAGACAAAACTGTAACCACAAAGAATACTAAAATTTATACCCAACCAAACCAAGGCTCTTGATACCACTTGTTGGGAAAAAATAGTACATAGATAAAAAAAGGAATAAAATAAACAACACAAGAAATTAACCTGGAAACTCCAAAACTGGAGAAAAAACCACGACCTTTGTCAAATGACAACCAGAGATATCACTATGTGAAAATTGTTACAACATATAGACTACCCTCAAACACCCAAAGGCCACAATACACCCATACTCTCCAAAACAAATATTTAACTACCTCTCAAAACACTCTAAAATAAGAGTATAAGAGAAAATAAAAGTCAAATACAAGTTTAAAGTTTTTTTGACTAGTACATCTTGTAAAGAAAAACTTGAATGCTATATATAGCCTTGGATTATATCTTTCATCACTAAACTAAGTGATGTGGGACTTGGAAAAACTTTAATTCTATATATAGTCTTGGACTCCCTTTTCCTTTACAAAAATAAGCGATGTGAGACTTCTTCTGTTGGTGTAAGCCCCGGAGGTCAATACTTTGGGTACTTGTATCAAATTATTTATTTATAATAAAAGGCATTTCTTTATTATGTTTGCTTTTCCAAAATAATAAAGTCCCTAGAATAGTTCGTTTGTTTAATGAAATATTAAGTGTGACTTAATACTGAGATCCCATTAAACATAAGAACACTATTCTTAAAATATCCGTAGTCGAGCTTTATTGCAAAGTGGGATAACATTAAAGCATTGAGATTATTATGAAGATAGACTGATGATCACACCTCATGGGTCATGGATAAGAAGTTATCAAGTCTTGACATAGGTATGAATATTAGGAGTAATATTTATATTGGATTGACCCGCTATGAGAATACAACATAAAATGTTATATAAGGTGCCATAAGTTATTCTCATGGTGATAATGGTGTATACCACCCTTCGACCTGAAACCACTATGGACCCTAGATGTGGAGTTAAGTACTTTATTGCTGATCAAACGTTATCCGTAACTGGATGACCATAAAGACAGTTGATGGGTACTTCACAAAGCATGCTTAGGGACATGAGTGACCTAGATGGAATTTGTCCATCTTGCATAACAGGATAAATGTCTAAGGGCCCAATATTGAACTGGACAAGGGTGACACAGTTTATGCCTTGTGTTTAATATATACATAAGGGTAAAAGGGTAATTGTACACACAAATATTATCACAGAAAGGTTTTGTCAGATCACATGAGATTTTCGTGATTTGGGTAGCAATGATGTGTTGCTAGATACCACTCATTGTTTATTATGTTTAATTTGTAATTTAATATAATTGCCAACGTCACGAAAACCTACAGAGTCACACACATAAGGACATGTTGATGAGAGATAGAGTAAATAAGGAACATTGTAAGGTACGATGCACTTAAGTGAAATATGGAATATGGTAAGGTACCATGCTCTTAAGTGATATACAGTATATCATAAGGTATGATACTCGAATGCTTAATTGGGCTTTTAGCTTACAGCCTTAATTGGGCTTTTAGCTTGCAGCCCACATAAGTGGTTCTATAAATAGAACCCTTGTGCTGAAGCATTTAACTTGATGAAAATTCGGTCTTGATTTCTAGCCATATATTTTGTCTCACTCTATCACTCAAAGTTTCTGTTTATAAGCAGCTAGCACTGTGTCCGAAAATGATCTGTTCGTGTGGACTGAGTAGAGATATTGGTATTCATCAATTTTCATGATCATAACATCAAAGGTCTGAATCATCACAAGAGGTAATTATTTCTATCACTGACCATGCCCATTCGTAAAGATCACTAAAGAAAAAATTTAATTTTCTACTGCGTTTTGGATCGCAATTTTCCTTCATCTTCAACATGTATATTTTCAACCAACCCCAACAAGATCACACCACTGGAATTTTCTATCAACATTGACATTTCAAGATAACATCATTCCCTAAATTCTAGACCATAATTGTTAATAAACCTCTCATATCCTGGTTCTTGGTCACTTATGGACAAAGTCTGTGCATTTTTCTTTTGCTTGTGAGGTGGGACATTGAGAGGTTAAAAAATAGATGAAAAATAGTGGTCTTGGTTTTAGGAGAATTGGGTGCGATAGAATATAAGAGTAAATAAGAGAATGGTTGAGCTACACCCTTATGATAAGTAGACCATCTCCTTGTTGGGAAATTTTATTTTTTCTTCAAGAGCTTTTTTAGAATTTTTGCATAAGTTGGAATTTTTTGAAGCGCCTTAGAGAATGGTATAGCTACCTACAAACTATTAAATAATGTTAGATATTATTTATGATGTCCCTTTTCTGAGTCCTTCTTCTTTATCGAAAAATGTTAAGTAAGATGTCACGAAATATGTTGAGACATCTTGGCTCAGTTATCCACTAATGTGTTGTTTTTTGAAAGATTGTGTTTGATTCCAGATTTTAAGTTCTAATTATTGTGGGATTAATTTTGGAAAGATTTATTTTGTTCAAAATCTACATGATTCGTTTCGAACATTTTTTTTAGAAGGATTTAATTTGTTTATGGAAATATTTAATTTGCTAAAGAATGGATATGCTATATATTTTGTGTGGAAACCATAATAGGCTTTCTATATGGATTCATTTCTATACACAAATAGATATGTTCCCCTTGTAGAGTGTTTTACTTGTGTAAGAATATGTCCTTTGTTATTCATCACTACTTAGGAGATATAGGGTTTTGGTTTGTATACGTGAAGTTTGTTACGTCCATATTATTGATTCTTTCAAAGACTTGAGAAAGTGTTTGAGTGAAAGTGAAGGGATATTAGGTTCAGAGGGAGCCTGAGTTGAAATTCATAGGTAGTATTAGGAAAATGGATCTGATTTGAGAGAGATCAGCTAAGAGAATCGAGTATTATTGACTATTTATTACTAGTGAATTTCTTTTCCATTGGACTACAACCATCTAGACGTTGTAGATGATCATTGCACTGAACTGAGTTATCAATTCTCTATATCCTTTACTTATACTTATTTTAATTGTTTGTCATTAATTCATGTCAACATGTCTCACACATTGTTTCAACATTGTGTGTGACTTATTGTTGTTCATTAAAGAGAATTTCAATTGGCATCATATCATGCACCATACTCTAGTTGGGTGTGTTTCAAGGTTTATAATATTTTCTATTTAAGATGAATAATATCAAGAAATGAAGATTTGTTAATCATTCACCAATTCTTGATGAAACAAATTATGACTACTAGATGGCTCACATGGTTTCCTTTCTTAAGTTTATGGATAACAAAATTAGGAAAGTTGTCATCAATGGATGAACACCTTATACGATTAAATATGATGATGGTTTTGAATTTTTGAAACCTAAAGATAATTGGGAACCTATTGAAGATGAATATGCTCTTGTAAATTCTCGTGATCTTAATTCTATTTACAATAGAGTTGACAAAAACATTTTTAGGATCATTAACATTACACTAGTACTAAAGAGACATGGGATGTTAGGTGAGAATATGGAGTAGGAAAACAGTCTAGAGAGGGGTGAGTAGACCCTTAAAAAACTTCAACTAATTTTCCAAAAATAGAATATCTGAGATTTTTCAAAATAATGTGCAGAAGGTTTAATGTGAAAATATGAGAATTATAATTTTATTGGATTTTGATCAAGTCGATAAATACACAATTCGAAAAACTCATAAATTGTTCAGTAATGAATACTTGAGCAATTGTATATAACCAAGATGTGTCCTATATGATATTTAAATTATAATAGGATTCTAACATCACTAGTTTGATGGAATTTAATCACCACTAAAGATCAATTAGGAACCAATTCTAACAAAACGAAACCTTATTTAATAAATCGCTACCAATTGAATAAACGATAGACTACACTAAGAATTGAAAACATAAGCATGCAATATCATACGAAAATGAAATGCAAGAGAGAGAGAGTGTGTATGTGTTTGCATGTGTGTGTGTGTGTGTGTGTGTGAGAGAGAGAGAGAGAGAGAGACAGAGAGAGAGAGAGAGAGTACACTGGGATATATAGTGGTTTGACACCCGTCCTTGCTTTTCCTACTACACTATTCAATTGTTTCCCATTGGAATCAATTTTGTTCCTTTTTATTTTGATAAATATTGCAAGAGTTAATACAATCATTAATCCATAATAATATTGGGAAAAATAAATCTCTTATCTCGGTCTTGACTTATATGTAGCATGAGTTCAAACTCTTCTGCACAAACTTTACTCGATTCACGCTTCTTGAATCTTCTAGTATCGCCAATCTGCTCAGAATCTTCGTCTGTAGAAATAACACCATGATCCCATTGATTTTTTGAGTGATGAAATGTCTGAAGATTTGAGAAGAACTTCACCTTGTACATATCCTTCAACACAGTCACTACCAAGGTAATCTTGAGAGAAGAACCTCCTTTTCAGTGGAATTTGTCAGCACCAATGACAACAACCTTGATCTTGCAAGATACCTAAAAATGTCAACCAAATCTTCAAGAACAGTTAGTTTCAAGATGGCGTCTCCCTTAATCAACTATAAATCTCTCATTATCAAGATCAAGATGAAATAATTTTGTTTAAGAGTTTTTGAAATTTCAAAGATGAAAGGGTGTTGAATTCACAAAATCACAATGAAAAATGTTTTAAAGCTATGTAAGGTTGTATTTGTAAAAGGGTGACAAAAATATTTTATGTGTGCTTGAGATTAAGCACAAAAATGCATGGAAAAAGTTAATTAGATTTGAATCAAAATTATTTCATGGTCTTAGTCAAATGGGCAAGTGAATTGGAATAAGAAAGCATAAATATTTTTGACCTATTTCTTGTCTGATTTGAATAGAGTATAAAGTTAGATTTGAATTAGAAAGATTGTGATTCGATTTAAGTGTAAAAAATGATTTGAATCAATTCAAATTGAGCCAAAAGAGAAATGTGAGAAAAAATGACTAGTTCAAATGAGGTGTAGAGTCTGATTGGAATCAAATGAAGGAGGGGTGACCAATATCTGCCTGATTAGAATCAGGTTAAAAGTTTGATTTGAATCAAGACGTTTTAAAAACTTTGGTTTTCCTCTGTTCAATTTGATTCGAATCAGGATATGTACTCGATTCAAATTAGGCACACCAAATCTCAATGTTTTAAAATTTTCAAAATACTTAGATATTTTTCTTTCCACCTAACTTGAACCAATATCGCACAAAGTTATTATTCCAATGACTCATGAAATTGGCTAAAATCATCATGATAAAGCTTAAATAAAACCATTGGTTTATGCATGCTAAAACGAATTGATTCAAACATGATTCAGAGATGTGTAATTATGAAGGAGACTAAATAAATGATAATAATTGAAAGAGATAAGAAGAGCAACAAAATAGTTTTATTGGGGATGCTCCCCCTGAATGTGTTAGGGACATGAAACTTTAATCTCCCCTTGTGGATATGAAGCTTCATGGGAAACTATTAGAATAGTTCATGAGGGAACTTTCAAGGTTGGGATGCCATGGTTTTAACTCCTCACAACCAAATTTAAAAACTTCAAGGTACTAGAGGAAGAAACTATTGGTGAGTTCAATGTTTGCCTCTATGACATTGCCAATAACTCATTTTCTATTAATAAAAATATGTCAGAAGAGAAGCTTGTGAGATTCTGATATGTCTACCAAAGAGCTACAATGCCACCTTTTTGGATGATGGTTATAACGAAAGAAGTGCATATGATTCGAGAAGTATTCTTGTAGAATTTACTATTCGTAAGAAAGAGCTTTCTAAATTTAGCTACCTATTGCTAATGTATTTCCCAAAGATAATGGAATTATAAGTGATGAAGATAAACTATTTGATTATTCCAGACACATGACTTATGAAAGAAACTATTTGAAAAATATCAAAACCTACTCCAACAACTACGTTACTTTTGTGATGGTTGTCATATCCCAAATTTGACCTCCCTTTTATTTCTACAGTCAAAAATATTTTAAACATTATTTTTATCATATTATTTGATTTTAATAGATATTCATTCTCAAGTCCAGTCAAAAATATTTTTAACATTGTTTTTATAATATTATTTGATTTTTATAGATACTCGTTCTCAAGCCTAGTTAAAAATATAATAATTTATTTTAAATTATTAGTTTTTTTTTAAAATAACAAGTATTTGCACACCATTCATATGCTTTCAATTGAGTTTATTTACAAATGAGTAACATAACACAATTGGCAAAGAATGAAGCTTGCAAATAAGATGTTGCAGGTTTGAGTCTTTGTGTGTTGCATTTTTAACATCTTTTTATTTTTTTGTTGCTAATTTTCTTTCTTTTTGTGGAGATCAAACTTTGGCCTTCTCATTTAGGGATGTCAATGGGGCGGGGCGGGGCCGGGGGGACACTTCCCCATCTTTTTCCCCGCCATCAAATTCATTCCCCGTACCCGTCCCTGATCTCCGTCACGGGGGAATTCTATCCCCATCCCCGTTCCCCGCGGATCCCCGTTCCCCGCGGGGATCCCCATAGATCCTACATTTATTCATTAATATTTTATTTTTTTAAAATGTTTATATTTTCTATAAAAATAAAAAGCACAAAGAATTCACATATTTATTATGTTATTAAAAAATACTAGTATTTACATTTCTCTCTCTTAATAAATACATGAATATTTATTTATTTATTTTTATAAATAAACATAAAGGAAATGACTAAAAAACCTAATCTAAAATATATATATTAAATTAACTATATTAAAATAATAGGCGGGGCGGGGTCCCCGCGGGGCGGGGGGTGTATTCCTCGTCCCCGTCCCCGAAATGCTTTCGGGGGAATTTTTCTCCCTATCCCCGCCCCCACGGGGGAAAATTCCCCATCTTTGGGGCCCCGAACGGGGCGTTCCCCGCGGGGATCCCCATTAACAGGTCCAAACTGACATCCCTATTCTCATTGGGCTTTTGGATAAATTACTCTCTAAGCTTGTTTAACCTAATTAATGTCTATAAATAGGACCTTAGTTTGTCCTAGTGATTCATCCACAAATTATACAATTTTACAATCTCTCACAATGTCACTAATTCACACTTTTTATTTTTAATTTTGTTTCAAAGTTTTCTTGGAGAATAATATTATTGGCGTTATTCTTTTGGTCGATGATTTCATATGAGGTCCCCGCTCTTTCTCTCTTTTGTTTTCAATTCCATTTTTATTAATTTTAATAATTTTATTATTACCGTAGGATGTATTATCTGATAGCATATAATTTTTTTAGATTATATTTTTGTATGCTAATTTTTATTCAATCTTCATATGCACTACTTTTTCTACACAAATCTCCAAAGGCCAATTTTTCACACATAAAACTTACACACGTTAAATATTTGTGGTACAATTGTGCATATTCTAACAATTTTTCTCAAAGTCTCTCATACAATTTTCGGTCATCCATATTCATTATATTCTCACACAAAATTCCACCATAGACAAGCCAATATCATCACTTTTTTTTAACTCACAAATTTTAACTATACTTTTTTTCTTTCATTTTCCAATAACATAAAAACTGTAAAACACACAACTTTACCTCTATCTTACTAAAGATAACAACAACACCAGATTAAAAATCAACATGGATTTTAATCTGCAAAATTTTCACAATCACACCAAACATTCAAATTCATGAAGGTTTTGGATTGGAAATTTGATCACTAACATAATCATCAAAACAGATCTGGATTTCTTTTTGCAGGAAGAATATAAAATTGAAACAGGAGAATTGGAAGAAGAATAGTCTTTGTGAAACGATATAGAGGAAGGAAAGATCTGATTCTTTTTTCACTTTTGGATCTTTATGTTTTTTTATTTAATTATTATTATTGTTAATAGCCACATTTCATATTGAGATTGGAGGCTTCTAAAGAGTAGACAAGGTCAAAGTTTTATATAATATTTTTTTTCTTTTCTTTCTTTATATCATATTATTGTTTTTTTTAAGAAATGGTGAACGCGAGAAATGGAAGGGCCATTTTTATTAATTTTGTTTTAATTAGTTTTATTATTGGCTAACAAAAATACTAAATATATAAAAACATGTTTTATTAGGATCTTCTTTCTTAGATTAAGTAATTTATGAATATCTTTAATTATTCGATTAAAATAATTCAAATATTCTATAAATAATAGAGTGTCAATCTTCGACTAATTAAATCGGTCGACACATCGTCTACCAGTTTATTATTCAAAAATCAAATAATTTTCACAATTAAATTAACTCAATATTAAAATTCATGCAATAATCCATCCGCGAGCGACACGTGGCCAATATCTGGCCACTTGATGAGGAGACTATATCAGACTTCCCCCGCTCTCTACAATACCATACTCGATCAATCAACTTAAAAATGCTAACCTACAATTCAATTTTTTTTCTTCTAACATAACAAAAACTACAAGATTATTTTCAAAAAAAGATTAAATAACATTGTCTTTGAATCAAACTGCGAGCCACATCTACGATCACTCAACTTACAACCCATTCAAGGTTTAAGGTTAATTCGAAAGCAATTCTACAAAATCCTCTAAAAAACACCTACAAAACCGCGAACTATGAAATGTGTCTCTGATTCCTCCTAAGATGATACATAGGCATACGATCAAAATCATGGCGAGTTCCCCTAATAATAAATTAAAACCCTATTTCTTAAAAAACACGCTTCTAAACCTAATATCCTTGTGTACATGGTAAATGAGGGGTGCCTAACACTTCTCTTCATCTAGAACCGTGTCAATGATCTAGAATCTACGAACTTTTTAGGGTTATTCCTTTATACTCCCTTCGTTAGGATAAAAATTAAGGGTGACGACTCTGATTTAAAAACTAGTTATCGTCTAGAAGTGTTCTAATTTCCATTTGGAAGCTAAATTCTCATCACCTGTTCTCAGTCGGTAACCTTCCTTAAGCATTGGTTCTGCAGTTCAAATAACAGGGGCATTGCATTTATCATTCATTGCATCATTTTAATTCATAACATATCATATCAAGCATACATACCATACATAATGCATACATCAAACATAATTATATTAAACATGCATACATGCATTACATTTAAATAATATATGCCCATGAAAAACTGTGGAAAAACCTCAAGGCATGACTACCAGCTTAGATGAACTCAAATTCAAATCCAAGCTCAGCATTATCCATTCATCTTGTTATAGCTACCTCGGTTGAGAACGAATACTACTATCAAGGGTACCACTATCAAAATGTCACTAGGTAGCTTCCCTATGATTCATATCCAAGGCCTAGTCATCACCAGCCTCCGGGAATTACACTTGCGATTATGAAATTCAAACAATTCAAGTTCGAACATATCAAAACATTCAAATTTATTTGGTTATCATGTTAATCAAGCCCCAGATGAGAAGAAACACAACCGGCTTCATTAGCAAAAAAATTTAGGGTTCATTTTTTAATGATGAGAGTCTTGGTTGAGAACAGACACAACCGACTTCATCAGTGAATTTGGGGTTCATTTCTTCATGATGATAGCCTTGGTTGAGAATAGAAACAACCAGCATCATCAGTGAAACTTCAGTTTCAATCTTCAAACCTATCATATTTATGCTAATAATTCACCTTAGTTAAGGACAAACACAACCGGTAAAAATTTGATCTCATGTTTGATATAGTTATTTAAGATTATATCATCAAAAAACAGCTTTTTCTACGATATAACCCATTGCGTCAGTCTCCGTGCAACAATGTGGGAAATCCGCAATACAACTCATTGCGTCAGTCTCTATGTAGAAATGTGGGAAATCCGTAATATAACTCATTGCGTCAGTCTCCATGCAGCAATGTGTTTCCTCCTCTACAATATAACCCATTGTGTCTTCATGCAGCACTGTAGGAAATCTGTGATATAGCTCATTGCGCCAGGCTCCATGCAGCAATGTGCAAAATCTGCAATTTAACTTATCGCCTAAGTCTCCATGCAACGGTGTTGTTATCAATCTTTTTCAATTATCTATACCCTAGGTTATGATAGATATGCGAATAAATCCGCGTAATCCATTGCATCAGTCTCCATGCAGCAATGTATTATCAAACCATGTTTTATTTATCCCCTAGGTTGTTATAAATACACAGTTTCCTCCTCTATGATATAACCCAATGCGTCAGTCTCCATGCAGCAATGTGGGAAATCCACAGTATAACTCATTGTGTTAGTCTCTATGCAATGATGTGTTTCCTCCTCTGAGATATAAACCATTGCGTTAGTCTCCATGCACTAATGTGGGAAATTTGCGATATAGCTCATTGCGTCAGACTCCATGTAGCAATGTGTGAAATCTGCATTATAACTCATCGCCTTAGTCTCCATGCAACGATGTAATTATCAATCTTTTTTCAATTATCTATCCCCTAGGTTGTGATAGATATGAGAATAAATCCGCATAATCCATTACATCAGTCTACATGCAGCAATGTAATATTCAACAATGTTTTATTTATCCCCTAGGTTGTGATAAATATACATTTTCCTCTTCTGTGATATAACCCGTTGCATCAGTCTCCATGCAGTGGTGTGGGAAATCTGCGATATAACTCATTGCATGAGTCTCCTTGCAGCGATGTTGTTATCAAGCTTTTTCAATCATCTACTCCCTAGGTTGTCGTAGATATGTGAATTGTCGGTTCATATTATTCATTCTCTAGGTTGCAATGAATATATGAATTGATCATCGGATAATTTTCTCTCTCAGTTGTAGTAAACATAATGAAGTCGACCATATAACTCGTTGCGTCAGGCTCCATGCAGCAATGTAGTTATCGACCTTTTTGAAATATCTATCCAATAGGTTGCGGTAAATATGTAAATAAATCTGCGTAACCCATTGCATCAGTCTCCAGGAAGAAATATATTATCACACTGTGTTTTATTCAGCTCCTAGTTTGCAGTTAATAGACAAAATCAGATCAAAACTTGTTATATTAGTCTCCAAGCATTAGTAAGTTAACTTTTCAAACTTGTATCATTTACCTCCTAGGTTACGGTAATAATACAAATGAACTCTTCTTAGATACTGACGAGTTATCCGTGTTGTCAAATCTAAGTCAACTCAAATATGGTTAAAACGCTGGTAAGATGATACATCATCATTTATTTCTATTCTTCACACTCATAGGAACGCTGTACAACGTATCCTTATGATCTTTCGGGTAAATTTTGGGGGCCTTCCAATATTTAATAAACTTCTGATCAGAATGTGTAAACCATGCACATTCTTACACTATTCAATTGAAAAGTAATTAAATAAGGGCAACTGTTATTCCCCAAAATTTCCCGCCCTTTTATTTCTACAGTCAAAAATATTTTAAACATTGTTTTTATAATATTATTTGATTTTTATAGATATTCATTCTCAAGTCCAATCAAAAATATTTTTAACATTGTTTTTATAATATTATTTGATTTTTATATATATTCGTTCTCAAGTCCAGTTAAAAATATAATAATTTATTTTAAATTATTTATATTTTTAAAATAAAAAATATTTGCACACCTTTAATATGCTTTCAATTAAGTTTATTTACAAATGAGTAACATAGCACAACTGGTAAAGAATAAAGCATGCAAATATGATGCACAAGTTTGACTCTTTTGTGTTGTATTTTTAACATTTTTTTATTTCTTTTTTGTTGCTAATTTTCTTTCCTTTTGTGGAAATCAAACTCTGCGCTTCTCATTGGACTTTTGGATAACTTACTCTCTAAGCTAGTTTATCCTAATTCAAGTTTATAAATAGGACCTTAATTTGTTCTAGTAATTCATCCAAAAATTACACAAGTGTCACTCATTCACACTTTTTCTTTTTAATTTCGTTTCAAAGTTTTCTTGGCGAATAATATTATTGGCGTTATTATTTTGGTCGATGATTTCATATGAGGCAGTCCACCCTTTCTTTCTTTTGTTTTCAATTCCATTTTTATTAATTTTAATATATTTTATTATTACCGTAAGATGTATTATCTGATAGCATATAATTTGTTTAGATTATATTTTTGTATGCTAATTTTTATTCAATCTTCATATACACTACTTTTTCTATAAAAATCTTCGAAGGACAATTTTTCACACATAAAACTTACCCACGTTTAATATTTGCGGTACAATTGTGCATATTTTAACAATTTTTCTCAAAGTCTCTCATACAATTTTCAGTCACCCATATTCATTATATTCTCACATATTCTCACACAAAATTCCACTGTTGACAAGCCAATATCATCACTTTTTTAACTCACAAATATTAACTATACTTTTTTTCATTTGCCAATAACATAAAAACTTTAAAACACGCAAATTTACCTCTATCTTACTAAAGATAACAACAACACCATATTAAAAATCAACACGGATTTTAATCTGCAAAATTCTCACAATCACAACAAATATTCAAATTCATGAAGGTTTTGGATTGGAAATTTATTCACTATCATAATCATCAAAACAGATCTTGATTTCTTTTTGCAGAAAGAATAGAAAATTGGAACAGGAGAATTGGAAGAAGAAGAGCCTTTGTGAAACGATAGAGAGGAAGGAAAGATCTGATTCTTTTTCACTTTTGGATCTTTATGTTTTTTTATTTAATTATTATTATTGTTAATAACCACATTTTATTTTGAGATTGGAGGCTTCCAAAGAGTAGACAAGGTCAAAGTTTTATGTAATATTTTTTTCTTTTCTTTATATCATATTATTGTTTTTTTTAAGAAATGGTGAACAAGAGAAATGGAGGGGCCATTTTTTATTAATTTAGTTTTAATTAGTTTTATTATTGGTTAACAAAAATACTAAATATATAAAAACATGTTTTATTAGGATCTTCTTTCTTAGATTAATTAATTTATGAATATCTTTAACTATTATAATAAAATAGATCAAACATTTTATAAATAATAGAGTGTCCATCTTCGAGTAATTAAATCGGTCAACACATTGTCTACTAGTTTATTATTCAAAAATCAAATAATTTTCACAATTAAATTAACTCAATATTAAAATCCATGCAATACTCCATCCGCGAGCGACACGTGGCCAATATCTGGCCACATGATGAGGAGACTATATAATACTTCCCCCACTCTCTGCCATACCATACTCGATAAATCGACTTAAAATAACTAACCATCAATTCAAATTGTTTTTCTTCTAACATAACAAAAACTACAAGATTATTTTCAAAAAAAGATTAAATAACATTGTCTTCGAATCAAACTGCGATCCACGTCTACGTTCAGTCAACTTACAACCCAGACAAGGTTGAAGGTTAATTCGAAAGTAATTCTACAAAATCCTCTAAAAAACACCTACCAAATCGCGAACTACAAAATATGACTCTGATTCCTCCTAAGATGATACATAGGCATACGATCAAAATCGCGGCGAGTTCCCCTAATAATAAATTAAATACCTATTTCTTAAAAAACACGCTTCTAAACCTAGTATCCTTGTGAACAAGGTAGATGAGGGGTGCCTAACACTTCCCGTCATCTAGAACTGCGTCAACGATCTAGAATCTATGAACTTATTAGGGTTATTCCTTTATACTCCCTTCTTTAGGATAAAAATTAAGGGTGGCGACTCTGATTTAAAAACTAGTTATCATGTAGAAGTGTTCCAATTTCCATTTGGAAGCTAAATCCTCATCACCAGTTCTCAGTCGGTAGCCTTCCTTAAGAATTGGTTCCGCAGTTCAAATAACAGGGGCATTGCATTTATCAATCATTGCATCATTTCAATTCATAACATTATCATATCAAGAATACATACCATACATAATGCATACATCAAACATAATTATATTAAACATGCATACATGCATTACATTTAAATAATATATGCCCATGAAAAACTGCAGAAAAATCTTAAGGCATGACTACTAGCTAAGACGAACTCAAATTCAAATCCAAGCTCAGCATTATCCATTCATCTTACTATAGCTACCTCGATTGAGAACGGATACAACCATAAAGGGTACCACTATCAAAATGTCACTAGGTAGCTTACCTACAATTCATATCCAAGGCCTAGTCATCACTAACCTCCGGGCATTACACTTGTGATTATGAAATTCAAACTTTTCAAGTTCGAACATATCGAAACATTCAAATTTATTAGGTTATCATGTTAATCAAGCCTCAGATGAGAACAAACACAACCGACTTCATTAGCAAAAAAAATTGGGGTTCATTTCTTCATGATGATAGTCTTGACTGAGAACAGACACAACCGACTTCATCAGTGAATTTGGGGTTCATTTCTTCATGATGATAGCCTTGGTTGAGAATAGAAACAACCAACATCATTAGTGAAACTTCGGTTTCAATCTTCAAACCTATCTTTTTTATGCTAAACATTCACCTTAGTTGAGGACAAACACAATCGGTAAAAATCTGATCTCATCTTTGATCTAGTTATCTAATATTATATCATCAAAAAACAGCCTTTTTTGCGATATAACCCATTGTGTCAGTCTCCATGCAACAATATGGGAAATCTGCAATATAACTCATTGCATCAGTCTCCAAGTAGAAATGTGGGAAATCCATAGTACAACTCATTGCATCAGTCTCCATGCATCAATGTGTTTCCTCCTCTACAATATAACCCATTGCGCCAGTCTCCATGCAGCACTGTGGGAAATCTATGATATAGCTCATTGCGTCAGGCTCCATGCAGCAATGTGCGAAATCTATAATTTAACTCATCGCCTCAGTCTCCATGCAACGATGTAGTTATCAATCTTTTTTCAATTATCTATCCCCTAGGTTGTGATAGATATGCGAACAAATCTGCGTAATCCATTGCATCAGTCTCCATGCAGTAATGTATTATCAAACAGTGTTTTATTTATCCCCTAGGTTGTGATAAATACACAGTTTCCTCCTCTACGATATAACCCATTGCGTCAGTCTCCATGCAATAATGTGGGAAATTCGCAATATAACTCATTGCGTCAGTCTCCATGCAGCAATGTGTTTTCTCCTCTGAGATATAACCCATTGCGTTAGTCTCCATGCAACAATGTGGGAAATCTGCGATATATCTCATCGCGTCAGGCTCTATGTAGCAATGTGTGAAATCTGGAATATAACTCATCACCTTAGTCTCCATGCAACGATATAATTATCAATCTTTTTCAATTATCTATCCCCTAGGTTGTGATAGATATGAGAATAAATCCGCGTAATCCATTACATCAGTCTCCATGCAGCAATGTATTATTCAACAATGTTTTATTTATCCCCTAGGTTGTGATAAATACACATTTTCCTCTTCTGTGATATAACCCGTTGCGTCAGTCTCCATGCAGTGGTGTGGGAAATCTGCGATATAGCTCATTGCGTAAGTCTCCTTGTAGCGATGTTGTTATCAATATTTTTCAATCATTTACCCCCTAGGTTGTGGTAGATATGTGAATTGTCAGTTCATATTATTCCTTCTCTAGGTTGCAATGAAAACATGAATTGATCATCGAATAATTTTCTCTCTCAGTTGTAGTAAACATGACGAAGTCGACCATATAACTCGTTGCGCCAGGCTCCATGCAGCAATGTAGTTATCGACCTTTTCAAATATCTATCCCCTAGGTTGCAGTAAATATGTAAATAAATCTGCGTAATCAATTGCATCATTCTCCAGGAAGCAATATATTATCATACTGTGTTTTATTCATCTCCTAGTTTGCAGAGAATAGACAAAATCCGATCAAAACTTGTTATATTAGTCTCCAAGCATTAGTAAGTCAGCTTTTCAAAGTTGTATCATTTACCTCCTAGGTTACGGTAAGTATACAAACAAACTCTTCTTAGATACTGACGGGTTATCCATGTTGTCATATCTAAGTCAACTCAAATTTGGTTCAAACGCTGGTAAGATGATAGATCATCATTTATGCCTATTCTTCACACTCATGGGAACGCTGTACAACGTATCCTTATGATCTTTCGGGCAAATTCTTGGGGTCTTCTAATATTTAATAAACTTCTGATCAGAACGTGTGAGACATGCGCATTCTTACACTATTCAATCGAAAAGTAATTAAATAGGAGCAGCTGTTATTCCATAAATTTTCCAGCCCTTTTAATTCTACAGTAAAAAATTATTTAAACATTATTTTTATAATATTATTTGATTTTTATAGATAATCAATCTCAAGTCCCGTCAAAAATATTTTTAACATCGTTTTTATAATATTATTTTATTTTTATAGATATTCGTTCTCAAGTCCAGTTAAAAATATAATAATTTATTTTAAATTATTTATATTTTTAAAATAACAAATATTTGCACACCTTTCATATGCTTTCAATTGATTTTATTTACAAATGAGTAACATAGCACAACTGGTAAAGAATGAAGCTTGCAAGATGCACATGTTTGACTCTTGTGTGTTGCATTTTTAACATTTTTTTATTTCTTTTTTGTTTCTAATTTTCTTTCCTTTTGTGGAGATCAAACATTGGGCTTCTCATTGGGCTTTTTGATAACTTACTTCTAAGCTTGTTTACCCTATTTCAAGTCTATAAATAGGACCTTAGTTTGTTCTAATGATTCATCCAAAAAATTACACAGGTGTCACTCATTCACACTTTTTCTTTTTAATTTCGTTTCAAAGTTTTCTTGGCGAATAATATTATTGGCGTTATTATTTTGGTCGATGATTTCATATGAGACCGCCCACCCTTTCTCTCTTTTGTTTTCAATTCCATTTTTATCAATTTTAATATATTTTATCATTACCGTAGGATGTATTATCTGATAGCATATAATTTTTTTAGATTATATTTTTGTATGCTAATTTTTATTCAATCTTCATATGCACTACTTTTTCTACACAAATCTACAAAGGCCAATTTTTCACACATAAACCTTACCCACGTTTAATATTTGTGGTACAGTTGTGCATATTCTAACAATTTTTCTCAAAGTCTCTCATATAATTTTCAGTCATCCATATTCATTATATTCTCACATATTCTCACACAAAATTCCACATTAAACAAGCAAATATCATCACTTTTTTTTAACTCACAAATTTTAACTATACTTTTTTTCATTTGCCAATAATAGAGTTTATACAATTTGTGAAAATCAAAGAAAAACAGCTATGTGAATAATCCCACTAGGCTCCAACTCTGCTGTTTCCTTTATGTTCTCGAGCATCTCATCACTTTGCTACTTGGTTGAAGGTAGATCAAATTGTTTGGTGCCGTCCGAGCTTGATAGTCGATACCGAAATCTGGTTGCAAGGTGATCCAATGAGACATAGTGTTACACCTTAATCCCTAATTTTTCCTGGACCGCCCTTTCGGGTTTTCAGTCCACCGGGATACCCTTTTTTGCCCAAGTTTCCTTTTCAGGTTTTCGACTTTCCGGGTGTACGGTTTTTTTCATTTTCATCCCTTATTTTTGCCCGAACCCTTTTGGTTCGTCGAGAAGCCCTTATTTTTGCCTAGGCCAGTCGACCTAGCGGGTCTTTGGTTATGCGTAGTATTTTTTCACTATGTCTGCATTGACGGGGTGAGTAAGGTCGTCACCATCCATGGTGGTTAGAATCATAGCTCCTCCTGAGAAAATGTTCTTAACCACAAATGGCCCTTCTTAAGTAGGGGTCCATTTGCCGCTGGGATCACCTTGTGGTAGGATGATGTGCTTGATCACCAGATCCCCGACTTGATATTCTTTTCATTTAACTTTCTTGTTAAATGCCTTGATCATCCTCTTTTGATACGTCTGACCATGACAAATAGCAGTAAGTCTCTTCTCGTCGATTAAGTTCAGCTGATCAAGCCGGGTCTGAATCTAGTCATCTTTGCTCAAACCTGTGTCCTTCATAATCCGAAGAGAGGGAATCTGAACTTCAATGGGCAAGACTGCCTCCACGCCATATACCAAAGAGTAGGGTGTTGCCCCTGTTGAAGTTCGTGCCTAGGTTTGGTACCCATGAAGAGCAAATGGTAACATCTCGTGCCAATCTTTGTATGTCACCATCATCTTCTACACAATCTTCTTAATATTCTTATTAGGTGCTTCAACAACCCTATTCATCTTCGGCCGGTAAGGAGAAGAGTTGTGATGCTGTATCTTGAACTGCTTGTAGAGCTCGGTGATCATCTTATTATTGAGATTTGTACCATTATCCGTAATGATCCTCTCTGGTGCACCATATCGACAAATCAGATTGTGTCGAATAAACGGTGCCACGACGTTCTTGGTTACAATAGAAAAGGAAGCTGCTTCAACCCACTTTGTAAAGTAATCAATGGATACCAAGATTAAGCGATACCCATTGGACACAGTAGGTCTGATCTCACCAATCATGTCGATGCCCCACATTGCAAAGGGCCAAGGTGCTGTCAAGACGTTCAGAGGGGCTGGAGGTATGTGCACCTTATCAGCATAGACTTGGCACTTATGACAGGTCCGAGAATGCTGATAACAGTCGACTTCCATGGTGGACCAATAATATCCTGCCCGTAGGATCTTCTTTGCCATGGTGTGTCCACTGGAATGAGTTCCGAAAGTACCTTCATGTAACTCTACCATAATCCTTTCTGCCTCGTTCTTATCCACACATCACAGTAAGGTTGAATCATGGTTACGCTTGTAATGGATACCATTACTGATGAATAACTTTGCCACGAACCTCCTCAGAAACTTCTTATCATTAACAGATGCACCCTGAGGGTATTCTTGAGCCTCAAGATACCTCTTTACCTCGTGGAACCAGGGTTTATCTTCTACTTCTTCAGTATCAATGTCACATCAATGTGCAGGTTTGTCCAACCTCTCAATGGTAATTTGGGGAGCTTCATTGTCCCATCTAACCTTGAACATAGAAAACATCGTAGCTAGCGCATCCTCTAACTGATTCTCCTCTCTAGGGAAGTGTTCAAAGGTTATCTCCTTGAAGTGTGGAAGCAACGTCAACACATACTCCTTGTAAGGAATAATATTTGGGTGTTTCGTATCCCACTCGCCTTTGATCTGACTGATCACGAGAGCGGAATCTCCGAATACACTTAAGTACTTAATCCTAAGGTCAATAGCTGCTCGAAGACCCATAATGAACGCTTCATACTCCGCCATGTTGTTGGTGCAGTTGAAACATAGTCGGGTGGTGAATGGAGTATGAGAGCCTTTAGGAGATATGATCATTCCGCCAATGCCATTACCCAAAGCGTTTGAAGCTCCATCAAAGTACATAGACCATCGGGATCCCTCCTCGGGTCCTTCATCCGGTCCAGGTGTTTCACAGTCGGTCACCAACATGATGTTCTCATCTGGGAATTCAAAGTTCATAGACTGGTAATCGTCCACTTCCTGATGTGCCAAATGATCTGCCAACACACTTCCCTTGATTGCCTTCTGGGTCGTGTATTGGATTTCATACTCAGTCAAGATCATCTGCCATCTTACTATTCTTTCGGACAAGGCAGGCTTTTCGAAGATATACTTGATTGGATCCATCTTTGATATCAATAGAGTAGTGTGAGTCAGCATATACTGTCTCAGCCGGCGATGAGCCCATGCCAAAGTGCAGCAAGTTTTCTCAAGCAACGAGTATCGGGTCTCGCAGTCGGTAAACTTTTTGCTAAGGTAATAAATAGCATGCTCTTTTCGGCCAGACTCGTCATGCTGCCCCAGCACGCACCTCATTGAATTATCGAGTATTGTCAAGTATAAGATCAAAGGTCTCCCTCCAACTGGAGGTATCAGAATAGGTGGCTCTTGGAGATATTCTTTGATCCTTTTGAAAGCGGTCTGACATTCATCATTCCATTTTACCACTTGATCTTTCTTCAGTAACTTGAAGATTGGCTCACAAGTAGCAGTTAGGTGTGAGATGAATCGAGAGATGTAGTTCAAATGTCCCAGAAAGCCTCTGACTTCTTTTTGTGTTCGGGGAGCTGGCATTTCGTATATAGCCTTCACCTTTGCAGGATCCACTTGAATACCTTTATCACTTAGGACGAAACCCAGCAGCTTACCAGATCTCGCCCCGAAGGTGCACTTGTTCGGGTTTAACCTCAGCTTGTATAACCTCAACCTGTCAAATAGCTTTTGAAGGTGGTCAAGATGTTCTTCCTCAGTCTGGGACCTTGCAATCATATCGTCAACGTATACCTCAATCTGATGATGAATCATGTCATGGAACTGAGCGACCATGGCGCGCTGGTACGTTGCCCCAACATTCTTCAATTTGAAAGGCATGACCATGTAGCAAAAGGTACCCCATTGAGTAACAAAGTTTGTCTTCTCCATATCCTCGGGAGCCATCTTAATCTGATTATAACCTGAGAAACCATCCATAAAGGAGAAGACCTTATGCTACACGGTGTTGTCAACCAAAATGTCGATATGAGGCAGAGGGAAATCATCCTTGGGGCTTGCCCTGTTCAGATCCCTATAGTCCACACACATCCGAACTTTACCATCTTTCTTTGGCACTGGAACCACATTGGCAACCCACTGCGGGTAAGAAGTAACTGCTAGAAAACCGACATCAAACTGTTTCATGACCTCGACTTTGATTTTCTCAGACATCTCTGGGCGCATACGGTGAACTTTATGTTTCACTGGAGGATAGTCTTCCTTAGTTGGCAAGCGGTGAACAACAATATCGATATCCAACCCAGACATATCTTCATAAGACCAGGAAAAGATCTCAACATAGTCACGCAGCATTTATATCAACCGTTTCTTAACACTAGGCTCCAGATTGGCACCGATCTTGACCTCTTTCTTGTCTACCTTTGTACCCAGATTTACTGTTTCCACTGGCTCTTCATGGGGTTGTATGACCCTCTCTTCCTGAAGTAACAGTCTAGCAAGTTCACCAGGCACTTCACAATCATCCTTACCTTCGTCCTCGACTTGGTTGATCGGAATTTCGAAGTCATAACTGGAAGTAGCAGAATCGTTATCAGTGGGATCCAGAGTGGATGTAGACCTGTATATGTGAGTGTGTGTAAAATAGATGTTTTGCAAGATAAAAAAGAAAAACAAAGAGCGCAAAATTTGTAATGCAAGAAAACGTCCAATGCTTTTATTGATGATATATGGAAATGACACATAATAAGCCTCAAATAAAGCCACAATGTCTCGGGTAAGGCACCGGGCCAATGTTTAAAATTGCCTGTTACAAATCCGAAACAAGAGTATATTACTATGTAATAAAAGAAATTGGCACGAAGTCCTTTGCCGTCCAATTTCTTAATCCGCCATCGGTAGTCGGGTAAATCTAGCTGTCAAACTCAGACTCTTCATCATCGTCTTCTATCACATTCACTTCTGGATTTGTGATACACAGGGGAGGTCTTCCAATCCGCGCACGCCGAACAACCCTTTGATCTTCTGCAGTAAAACCCAAACTAAACTTGTCAGTCTTGTGTGCAAAGTCAGGGAGTTGGCCCCAATTCGCACACCCATCTTTCTCAATAATATCCCGGGCATCCTTGAGGGAAGCCATCTTCATTGGAGGATCTTCAGCAACGGTTTCAATCGACACCAGTGTCTGGGGGACTTCTTTAAAATGTTGACACAGGGTTTCAATGAACTCCCTATCCATCTCCACACACCGAAAAGAGTTAAGGTGGCTCACCATGTACTCCTCTTCTCCTCGTACTGTAACAATTTTCCCCTTTACTGGGTATTTTAACATCTGATGAAGCGTACAAGTCACTGCCCCAGCTTTGTGGATCCATGGGCGACCCAGCAAACAAGAAAAAGATGGTCTAATGTCCATCACATAGAATGTAGACGTGAAAGTCTGAGAACCAACCTTAACTGGAATATCCACCTCTCCATGTACCATCCTCTTGGACCCGTCAAAGGCCCTAACCACAATGTTACTCGGCTTCACCACCAACCTTTCACAATCCAACCCCGGTCTAACGCTTTTTTGGGTAAAACATTTAACGAGGACCCAGTATCTACCAACATGTGAGCTATAGTGGTGCCCCTGCACTCGATTGAAACATGCAGAGCGTCGTTGTGATTCTTTCCTTTGGTAGTAAAATCTGCTTCGGAGAAACCCAACCTGTTATCAACGGTCAAACTAGCCACACAGTCTTTGAACTGATCAGCTGATGTTTCCTGGGGCACGTGCACAATTTTCAGGAAAGCAATCAGAGCCTTGGCATGGGCCTCTGAGAACAACAATAAAGACAACATAGAGATCTTTGACGGGGTTTTCCCCAGCTGTTCGACTACGTTGTAGTCTCTTTTCTTGATGATCTTTAAAATTTCCTCTATCTCCTGTCTAGAGGCTTCAACAGTAATCTTCTTTGGTGCCTCCGTCTGGGCAGGCTCACCGGTGATCCCTTTGCCCCGAGCGTCAGATGATTCAGTGACAGGGGTAAGGATTGGAACATGAACAAGGACAGTAGCAGATGTACTGGAAGGTGTAATAACAACAGGCTTCTGAACAATTGGTGGGGAGATCTCAGGAGAGTAAAGTCTTCCGCTTCAGGTGACATTGCTAGACCCAACAATATTGCTGACATCAGTATGAGCCTCTTCATCCTTCAAGTCTTGTTTAATCCCCATGATAATACACGTTGGCCCCATAATGCCACGGGACAGCCTTATCCGACGTGTAAGGGATAGGTCCAGGAACAGTAATGATCAATGGAGTAACTCTCAGAACATATGTAATTCTAACAGGCTTTATCGAGGAAGCCTTGGAAGAATTGGCGGAAATGGTGATTATGGAAACATCCTCAACAGGAATCAATGGAACCAAATTTTTCTCGAACAAGATTTCTTTATTATCCATCAAGCGTTGGACACCTGACTTCAATAGATGGCAACCAGTAGGTAGGATGGAACACAGGTGGCAACCTTCGCCATAGCCCGAAAATAAACCGGCCAATAATAAGTTCTTCTTAACGGTCAACAACGGGGTAGAAATGTCTTTCTCAGAGGTTACAAACACATCATCATCCACAACATTTACTCCATGCTTGGGCATAGGAGCAGTCACGACATTAGGCTTTTCTGGTGCTTCAAACTCAATCTCCTTAGCATCAATCAGATCCTGCACTTTATTCTTCAAAGCCCAGCAGTTATTCGTATCATGCCCCGGGCTATCGGAGTGAAAAGCACAGTGCGCGTTCGGATTATACAATGGTGATGTAGTAATGGTATTCTTTGGAGATTCCCTTAGAGTCACCAAATTGGTCTTCAACAACAGCGACAAAATTTGATAGAGTCATACTGAGCCGAGTAAACTGTCTCTGAGGCCTCTCTGCTCTTTACTGAGTGTTGCATTGTGGGGCAACAGTTGGTTTTGATATTACCACCGCATTAACTTCTTGGCGGCGTTCGGGTCGATTATGGCTCCTCGAGCTGTAAACTGCACTAGATTCCTTCTTGAAAGGCTTCTTCTCTGCACTTAACGAAACACCTTTCTGTATTTTTCAAGTTTTGATACCGGCCTCAACTCTCTCCCCAGTCATAATCAATTCAGTAAACCCGAACAATGAACTACCGATCAAATGATTAAAATATGGACCATACAAAGTCCCAAGAAACATATCCACCAACTCCCTATTAGCCATAGGGGGTTGTACTCTTCCTGCAAGATCTCTCCACTTCTTAGCGTAATCCTTAAAACCTTCGCTCGCACCCATAGACATACCCTGAAGCTGGGTACGCGTGGGAGCAAGGTCGGCATTATATTGGTACTGCTTGTAAAAAGCAGCAGCAAGGTCCTCCCAGTTACGGATGTTAGCTCCTTTTAGTTGATAGAACCATTCAAGTTGAGTCCCTGAGAGATTATCTTGAAAGAAGTGAACCCAGAGGTTCCTATCAGTAGTATATGGTTGCATCTTTATAACATACGAGCGGAGGTGCAACTTCGGGCATGAGACCCCATCATATTTAGAAAAGACATGTGCTTTAAACTTGTGTGGGATCACCACCCCAGATGCCAAGCCCAAATCTTCGAAGTCCAACCCAGGTATCTTCTGGATCTCCATCGCACTTAACCGGTCTTCGAGTTGCTTATACCTATCCTCGGCAGGAGGATACTGGTCTTCATCAAAGTCAGTGTCATTGTCAGAAACCACAGGGCTAGGACCCTTCCTTTCTTCTTGATTCTCTCCTCCTCCAGATGAGTTAGACAAATCAACTTCCTCTCGCAACCTGTTCCCAAATCTGTGACCCATATTCAAGAGGACCGTCCTTTTCTTCTTCTTCTTCTTGTCCTTCAAGATAAGAGTCTTCAAATCTATCTGCCCCTTGGCCAGGTTCAAGAACATTTCTTGGAACTGAGCATTCTAAGCTTGGAGAGCTTTAATAGCTTGATCAATAGATGTTTCAGAAGACATGTTTGCTGAAATAAATAGCGAAGAAGATGAGAAACCTGTAAGGGTACCTGTAATGACGTGCATGGGAATGGAATGCGTATGATATGATTTCATAGACTTTAGGGATATTCAAATTTGTAAACCAAAATAAAACACACTTTTATTAGATTAAAAACTTGAAACAATGTTTAACAAATGCCTTTAAGGCGTTACAAAGAAAAAAACTGAAAAGTAAATCAAAACTAGAAATAGCAGAAGACATCAGCGCTCCCATGGTTGTTTTCCTTGCATGCTGACATAGTCGTTGAGGACCCTCTCATTCTCCAGCTGCCTTGTAAGCTTCAGGATCTTCCGTTCATGTTCATGATACTTCTCTCTGTAAGTATCTTGTTCTTCCCTTAGCTGGATCCAAGACCTCTTTAATGCCCCAATGTTAGTAGGCATGTAAGGATGGATAACCGTACAAGGAACCCCTTCTTCCTCAACATGCTCTACAATCACTGGTAAGAAAACTTCGTATGGCATTCTGAGCTTTTGAGCACGGGCTCGAACCCACCGGAGATACGGTTGCATCGGGAAAGAAGTCTTCATTCCTAGCTCATGTGGATCATACCTGTTCACCCTATCCCAAGCTCGTATAAATCTGCGGCGATGTCCCTTAACATCTCCCTCGAAGTCAAAGACAATGCTTAGAAGCAGCAACTCATGAGGACCGTCCATCAAGCTCGTCCAAACTGTCGTAAGACCAGACAAGGATTATAGGTTATTTCTCCCCTAATTCCCAACAATGGAAACTTGGGGTATTCTTCGCACCGGTCAATGACAACTACCTCTTCCATATCCTTAGTACTCCAAATGATGTCCGTATGAGCAAGGGACATGATCCTGTAAGCCCAACCCATACCTTACTCATTCTTCAATACAGATTTGGGAAGGTAAGAAATAAACCACCACGCCAATAGTGGTGCACAACACATAAGGGTTCCCCTTTTCCGAGCAGTACGGGCATACAGAGCATGTAAAATGTCACCTAAGAGAGTAGGCACTGGATTACGGGACATGAAGGTCTTGACTGTGTTCACATCGACAAAAGAATATAAATTAGGGAACAGAACCAAGCCATAGATGAGAAGTGCTAGGATGTCTTCAAATGCTTGAAAGTCCAAGCTGTCCCAGAACTGTTGAGCTGGATCAATCAAGAACTTAGCCAAGAAGCCTTTAACCCCGCTCCGAATGTCCCAGTTAGACATTACATCAGCCTTTGTCAGATGTAGGGCTGAAGCAATATCCTTCGGCCTAGGAGCTACCTCAAAACCTGTAAATGGTGTCTGCTCTAAAATAGATATGCCAAGTAGATCAGAGAACTCCTTCAAAGTAGGGTCCAACTGATAGTCCGGGAAGGTGAAACAGTGGTGCAATGGGTCAAAGAACTGGAACAAGACGCTCATCATTTTTTCATCCAACTTAGAAGTTACCAGGCTGAGGAGATGAACATGCCTTCTGACAAAGGAAGAAGTATCAGGAACTTTAGAAACCAACTCTCTAAGTTGAGCAGGGATTTGTACGAAGCATATGCGAATGGTATTTCTGCGTATAGAGGCCATGATCTGCAAAACAGAACAAAGATGAATCCCCTCGGTCTTTAAAATGGGTTAGTCTAATGAAATATGCATGCGATGTCATGATGCATGATGTCATGATAGAAACACACCACAAGTATTCACAGATAGCAAACATGGTAAGGGCAAACAAGTCACACAATAGCCCTTAAATTTCGGGCTGGCATGGAGTTTACGTGTTACCCTCTTTCAGTTTAGTTGGTTCAACCTATCCTAGTAATAGTAACTGGGTTCTAGAGGATCTCAATATCACTGACCATCCTCGATTGGTCTTAATTCCAGTTTAGAAACCTTTTCTTGTGGCCGGAATCATCGCGAGAGTATGGTCTCAATTAGTGTAGCATACTGCTACTTTTCTATGGCCAAGTTGGTCAATTATAGGTTCTAAGGTCAGTTGATGCTTAATGACCCATTAGAAGCCCCATACTCTCCTTGTTCCTCCACAAGGGATATCGGTACCAAATAAAGTGTCACACCAACGTAACTACTGCTTCAACCGTATCGGTCTACACCGTACAATTCCCTCACAATCTATTGCTACTTACCTAAAAGGTGTCCCCAGATCTGGGTTAGGATCTATAGTAACTCTGATACAATGCCCACAAATATAAAGCAAATAGATCAAACAATTGAAAACAATATAATGAACTATTCCTATGGTACACCCCACTTATTTATTCCCCAGCAGAGTCGCCAGTTCTGTGATACAGTGGCCAGAACTGGGACGTGGTTTCCCTTATTTCGTTAAGGAAATTTTGCTAGTTTGCATTTTGCGTTTGTATTCGCAAAATGTCGCGGTAAGCAAGAGTCGCCATCGACTTTTATTTTATCCAACAAGGAAAGGAAAAAAGCACAGAAAAATTCCTTTTTTGAGATATTTCTGAGTACGGGGGGTAGATTATAGAAAGGGAAGGTATTAGCACCCTTTCTATCCATAGTTATCTACGTGCTCTTAGGTACCTTCTCATCATTTTCAAAATTGTTTTCTTTGTGTTTGTGCGCTTTGAAAAGTTTTTGTTTTGACTTCGATTTAACTCTTGCTTCTGTCTTCAAGAGTGTAATGAAGTGTTTTTGAAAACTTTGTTTATAAAGGAGTGTAAGTGTGAAAAATTTGTTTGGATTGAGCAAGTAATTAAGAGCTAATCTACCTACTCGAAAAAAGAATCGTTCTATGCTTGTTTCCTTTAGACAATGCTATCCCACTATTAGTGAGTAGGTAGCACCGTCGTTGGAGTTTTGAGGGTCAATTCGAAAGGGACGTACGGTCACTAAAGCAATGTTAGGACGTCTTAGTAATAACCCTAATATCTTAGATCATTTATCCGAGGCAACAATCCGAGGCAAACTTTCTGAGGCAACTTTGATCTTTGGACAAAAGGACGACCACTAAAGCATCCTATACTCAATGACTGTTTACCTAAGGCAACCAAGTGGGAGTGTACCCTAAGAGTGCGCATGTGCGAATGATTCAGTTTCAGTGTATTTATCTTTGCATATTTAAGGTGATCGAACTGTTTTAAAATTAGACATACAATCTTGTCATGTAAACCCTAATTATTCATACATCTAACAGTTAATAATTTGCGGAATTTTAAAGTGCAGAAATTAAACTACGCTATTACAAGGCTTCGGGTATTTACATAGCCAAAAACAAACCCTTTGAAAATAAAAGCGATAAATGTAAACGTCCTAATTAAAACTATTACAAACTGTGAGCAGATAAAATAATTGGATAAAAATAAAGTGCGCGAGAAAATTAGATCGAATGCGAAACTAGGGTTTTGACCCTTCTATCCTAATTAAAAGAGAAAAATTTTTTTTGTTGTTTTAAATATTTTTTAAAGAAAAGAACTAAGTTTTTCTAAATTAAAAATGAAAATTAATTAGTGATTAAATTAATTAGTAAAAATAATTACAATACCTATTTTTGGTTTTTTTGTTATTTTAGGAAAAAAATAAAATACAATTAAGTTAGTAATAAAACCTATTTATTCTAATTTATTTTAATTATTTGCAAAATAGATTAAAGTTATCTAACATTAATAAAATGATTAAATAAATTAAATTTATTGATGAAAAATAAAATTCTAATTTTAATTGGACATAAAAAATATTTTGGTGATTTTTGATAAAAAGAAAATAATTTAATGGTTAGTAAAATAAAATAAAATAACTAAATTAAATAAAATAAAATATAAAAAAGATAGAGATTGGACCTGAGAAAATGGGGGTGCCTATAGTCAGAATTCTGGGCCCAAATAGAGGTCCACGTTGACCTTTGAAAATCCAATGTATTGCGTTTGACTGGGCTCATGATGTGCCTTCCATGGTGGCCATTAGATTTGGCAATCTGACACGTTTGATGATGAGGGCATACCATGGTTCTGGGTATTCCATATGCACTGCATAACCTGAAATAAATCAAGAAAAATCACAAATGTTGGAGGCAGGGGTCGAACCCCTGACCTCATGTACTCCAACGCCTTAAGCGCTTGCCTGGTTACCACTGGGCCAATTGTCTTTGTTGTTATAATATTACAAAACAATGATAATATATAAAACAAATAAAATAATGAGAAATTTCGCGCGAAATTCAAATGAGCGAATGATGGCTGGCCACGTATTTGTCTTCCTCCCTACACCGTGGCTAAAAGTGGGAAACCTATACCTACGGACAAACGTCTGTTGCTACAGACCTGTGTTCTTTCAAAATCTTCCACAAGCCATGGAAATAACATCTAATGCCATGGTTGTGTTCGTCTCGTCCTTCTGAACATGGTAGTACCACTTACGAAGGCCAATTTTCCCTGTAATCAAAAACCCTAAAACAAAGCTCCAAAACCTAGCAATGGTGATTTACAGTATAGGCCATATAAATGAAATTGCATGATGCAGAAAGCTTGCAAACATGATGGTGATCAAGAATGTACAATTATTTTACGCTATAAGTGCAAGATTAAGGCTAATCGAATTCAAGAGAATAACAATACCGTGACAGACTTATAGTGCAATTTGGGGCTTGAAAACGCTTGGTTTTGATGGCTTTAGCTTGCTGAGAGTCCCAGGAGTCGATTGGGATTGTTCAAAGGTCCTGAAACTGCCTCCAAATGGGATTTCGATCTCACACTTTTCTTGACTTTTTTCAGATTTGGTTCTTCCTCTTGCGCCTGTTTCTAGCTTTCTTTTAGGTCTGGCCTTGTTCTATATGTATGAGTGAATGCATTAGGGTTGATAACTGCATCCAAATCTTTCTCCTTCAATGACTTTTGATTTGATTTGATTCACCTTTAAAATCTTTCCAATCAAGGCCTAAATTAATCTTTTTGTTCAGACTATGCATTTACACGAGTTTGAATGATTGGTATCTGTAATTTAAGACCTGAAACAATCACCAAATCTTTAGTTTTCAATATATTTGATTTTATATGATTTGTTTTGATTTAAATTGAATTAATTAAAATCAAAATCAAAATAAATAATAAAAATAAGATATGGATAGGTGGAAAAGGCTAGAGCTCGTGGGCTATGTTGCCAACTCAAAACAAGTGAAAAAGATTGAGCCCATTTGGCAAAATTTGATGTTTTAGGGATAGTTGACTTTTGGCAATTTTGCAAAAAGGGTCAATTTCACCAATACATAACTTCCTCAATTTTGACTCTTTAGAGGTGTTCTTGGACTTTTTAGAAAGCTTGTGATGTCCTCTAATCAACCCTTTTGATCTCATATCAATTTGATATTCCATGCGCATGTATGAAGCTTTGACAAAAAATGTGTTTTGTTGACTTTTCAAAATGACCTATAATGTCTAAATTCATAACTTCTTGTGAGTGCATATTTTGAACTTGAGTAATGAAAATTGATTGTAGGGAATTGCATCATATTCAAAATGAGCTTTGTATAGGTCATTTCTCCTAAAGTATGAGAAAGTTATGCTTGGTCAAAGTTGAGTTGACTTTTCCTGCAAAACCCCAATTTAGCAACTTTTGAGTCTTGATGAGTTATGAACAATCCTTGATGAATCATGATCAAACCTTGATAAAATGATGAAATATACTTCAAAATGAGGAAGTTGACGAAAAATATTGAAGTTTGACTGTATGTGGTCAGAGTTGACGTTTGCCCTAGCATAGTCGATTTTTTGGGCCTTTGACCAATTGACTGAGCAAACTTCCTCTACAAGGCTTGAAACTTGACATGGATGATATTGAGAACATATTAGGACATTGGTGAGCATTTGGGATCACTTGGACCCAATTATCTTGATGCAACATGAAGCCCTAATTTGAAGTAGACTTCCTTAGGAGGGAGCTTGTCTGGCCAACCCTTGGACTACCTTGAGCAACTTGAGTATCATTCTTGAAATGTTTTGATAAATATGGGAGGGAAAATTTTGGGGTACAACATCTGCCCTGTTCAATCTTCTTAAAACTGAGGATGTAGATTGGCTTTCGTGCCTTTCGTGATCCGAAGGTGGAAGAGGATTGAACACCAGAGGGCCCAGAAATTTGCACTCGCATGAAGTGATATTTGTCTTGTGATGTCGGGAATGGGCTTATGGATGCCATTTGGAAATTGCTGACGAGAGGATGGGCTTAAAGATGCCATCTGAAGGAGTTTCGATCGCGTAAGAGATTCCTTAGCGAGAGCTTGTATACCTGTTGTTGAGGAAGATTCCTCTAGGGAAGGCTGATCTTTGTCTTGAGAGAAATAGAATTTTAGGAGCTTTGTCGTCCGTTATTCTGTTGAGGAATCATCTCTGTTGAATTTTTAGGAATTTCGATCGTCCGTTATTCTACTGAGGAACTGTCTCTTAGTCGAGGAGGTGAAGATGAATTGTTATTTGGTCGTGGTCCAAGCTTCATAGTAATGAGACTGACTACTATCTGGTCGTAATCCAGGCTTTATAGACTTACTGGAGAGATGAGGTTAAAACTTGCTATCCGGTCGTAACCCAGGTTTCGCAACTTCTTAATTCCTATTTGGTCGTAATCCAGGTTTTAACTTGAATTTTTAGGGCACACTGATATCCGGTCGACCCTGACCTTCTTAGTAATTGTCCAGGTAAACTGCTATTTAGTCGACATCCAAACATCGCAGGGTCTTGTACTACTATCTGGTCGTAATCCAGGCTTCAACACTTTTATCATTATCTGATCGTAATCCAGGCTTCATAGTGTTCCGTACTGCTGTCTGGTCATAATCCAAGCTTCCCATAACTTTACTTCTTATCTGGTCGTAATACAGTCTTTAGAATACTTTACTTCTTGTCTGGTCGTAATCCAGTCTTCAGAAGAGATCAAATGGCTATCCGGTCGTAATCTGAGCTTCCATTTGGCTTTGGGCCTACTAACATCCGGTCATAATCCGCGCTTCATAGTATCTGGCGGGGTGGACTGCTGTTTGGTCGTAATCCAAGCTGCACAGTATCCTTTATATGTTATCTGGTTGAAATCCAGTCTTCACAATACTTTACTTCTTGTCTGGTCGTAATCCAGTCTTCAGAAGAGATCAAATGGCTAGCGAGTCGTAATCCGAGCTTCCATTTGGCTTTGGGCCTACTAACATTCGGTCGTAATCCGAGCTTCATAGTATCTGGTCGGGTGGACTGTTGTTTGGTCGTAATCCAAGCTACACAGTATCCCTTACTGTTATCTGGTCGAAATCCAGCCTTCATAGTGTCTTTAACCGCTATTTGGTCGTAATCCAGGTTTCACAGGAACTTGTATTGTTGTCTGGTCGTAATCCAGGCTTCACAATAACTTGCTGAGTTGTTATCCGGTCGTAATCCGGGTTTCACGGCCTGCTGAGGATTTAAACTATTGTCTGGTCGAATCTGGGCTTCATAGCTTGCTTTTGTGAGAATTTGATTGTATCTTTCCTGAAAGGTAAAGGTTAGCTGCATGTAATGCATGATATGTATCAGGCAATGATGTTCTCAAAATAAATGAGATTGTGTTGTATAATGCATATATGCATGTGTCATGATGTATGGAAATGTGATGTTTTTAGCTGGGGAAAATAAATCTTGGATTGCTACTGGAGAAAAGAGTTGAATTCTTCGATTCCATTGGGGATAGTGGATGAAGATGTTTGTGAGAATAAACCCGCAGGAGAGGATAACTCCGTTGGGGAATAAGCTGACGAGAGAATGACTCTGTGGGGAGGAGATGCTCTGCTGAGGATTCCGTTGATAAATTCATCTGGGGATGAATTACCGTTGTTGGCGATAATGAAACCTGTTGGGGGGTGAATTTATGTTTTTGAAAGGAATGAACTCCGTTGGGGATGATTTTCCAGTTGCGACTTCACGGGGAATAACCTTTTAGACTCTACCAGGCACAATCTTCCAGAGTCTACTGGGGACAATTCTTCAAACTCCACTGGGGATGATTTTTTGAACTCCACTGGGGATAATTTGTTTTCAGTGCTGATGGTAGATAAACTCTGCTTGGGGAGAATATTACTGATTCATTCACAGTTGTGAGTCTCAGTTGGGGAGAGCTAACACCACTATCTTTCTCTTTACTCTGCGGGGAATGAATGTACTTTCAATCATTTTCTCCAACTAGGTCTATCCCTATACCTAGAGGGTAGAGCAACTGTACGGTTTGGACATTTCTCGTTTTCCCCTGTTTCTGATATTACAAGTAATCGTCTTTTGTTTCGCATGTAAATATTTATGAGCAGCAATCAATGTCAAATGCATATATCAAAAATGAACATTGGACATTCTCGCAAAACAAAACAGAAAAAGGAAAACAGTTTGAAATTTCTTCGTAAAAAATGACTTGTATTGATTTTGAAGTTAGCCTGTAAATAGGCGTTTTTGCACAAGAGGTTGGCGTCCTAGTAAGAGAACACCGCCGAACAATAGAGTTTATACAATTTGTGAAAAACAAAGAAAAACAGATATGTGAATAATCCCACTGGGCTCTAAATCTGCTATTGCCTTTATGTCCTCGAGCATCTCATCACTTTGCTACTTGGTTGAAGGTAGATCAAATTGTTTGGTGTCGTCCGAGCTTGATAGTCGATACCGAAATCTGGTTGCAAGGTGATCCAATGAGACATAGTGTTACGCCTTAATCCTTATTTTTGCCTGGACCACCCTTTGGTGTTTTCAGTCCACCGGGATACCCTTTTTTTCCCAAGCCGCCTTTTCAGGTTTTCGACTTGCCAGGTGTATGGTTTTTTTCATTTTCATCCCTTATTTTTTCCTGAACCCTTTTGGTTCGCCGGGAAGCCCTTATTTTTGCCTAGGCCAGTCGACCTAGCGGGTCTTTGGTTATGCATAGTATTTTTTCACTATGTCTGCATTGACGGGGTGAGGAAGGTCGTCACCATCCATGGTGGTTAGAATCATAGCTCCTCCTGAGAAAATGTTCTTAACCACAAATGGCCCTTTGTAAGTAGGGGTCCATTTTCCCCAGGGATCACCTTGTGGTAGGATGATGCGCTTGATCACCAGATCCTCGACTTGATATTCTTGTCGTTTAACTTTCTTGTTAAATGCCTTGATCATCCGTTTTTGATACATCTGACCATGACAAATACCAGTAAGTCTCTTCTCGTTGATTAAGTTCATCTGATCAAGCCGGGTCTGAATCCATTCATCTTCGCTCAAACCTGCGTCCTTCATAATCCGAAGAGAGGGTATCTGAACTTCAATGGGCAAGACTGCCTCCATGCCATATACCAAAGAGTAGGGTGTTGCCCCTGTTGAATTTCGTGCCGAGGTTCGGTACCCATGAAGAGAAAATGGTAACATCTCGTGCCAATCTTTGTATGTCACCGTCATCTTCTGCACAATCTTCTTAAATTCTTATTAGCTGCTTCAACAACCTCATTCATCTTCGGCCGGTAAGGAGAAGAATTGTGATGCTGTATCTTGAACTGCTTGCAGAGCTCGATGATCATCTTATTATTGAGATTTGTACCATTATCCTTAATGATACTCTCTGGTGCACCATATCGACAAATCAGATTGTGCCGAATAAACCATGCCATGACGTTCTTGGTTACAGTAGCAAAGGAAGTTGCTTCAATCCACTTTGTAAAGTAATCAATGGCTACTAAGATGAAGCGATGTCCATTGGATGCAGTAGGTATGATCTCACCAATCATGTCAATGCCCCACATTGCAAAGGGCCAAGGTGCTGTCAAGACGTTCAGAGGGACTGGAGGTATGTTCACCTTATCAGCATAGACTTGGCACTTATGACAGGTCCGAGAATGCTGATAACAATCGGCTTCCATGGTGGACCAATAATATCCTGCCCGTAGGATCTTCTTTGCCATGGTGTGTCCACTGGAATGAGTTCCAAAAGTACCTTCATGTAACTCTACCATAATCCTTTCTGCCTCGTTCTTATCCACACATCACAGTAAGGTTGTATCATGGTTACGCTTGTAAAGGATACCATTACTAATGAAGAACTTCACCGCGAACCTCCTCAGAAACTTCTTATCATTAACAGCTGCACCCTCAGGGTATTCTTGAGCCTCAAGATACCTCTTTACCTCGTGGAACCAGGGTTTATCTGCTACTTCTTCAGTCTCAATGTCACAACAATGTGCAGGTTCGTCCAACCTCTCAATGGTAATCTGGGGAGCTTCATTGTCCCATCTAACCTTGAACATAGAAGACATCGTAGCTAGCGCGTCCGCCAACTGACTTTCTTCTCTAGGGAAGTGTTCAAAGGTTATCTCCATGAAGTGTGGAAGCAACGTCAACACATACTCCTTGTAAGGAATAAGATTAGGGTGTTTCGTATCCCACTCGCCTTTGATCTGACTGATCACGAGAGCGGAATCTCCGAATACACTTAAGTACTTAATCCTTAGGTCAATAGCTGCTCGAAGACCCATAATGCATGCTTCATACTCCACCATGTTGTTGGTGCAGTTGAAACATAGTCGGGCGGTGAACGAAGTATGAGAGCCTTCAGGAGATATGATCACAGTGCCAATGCCATTACCCAAAGCGTTTGAAGCTCCATCAAAGTACATAGACCATCGGGATCCCTCCTCAGGTCCTTCATCCAGTCTAGGTGCTTCACAGTCGGTCACCAACATGATGTTCTCATCCAGGAATTCAAAGTTCATAGACTGGTAATCTTCCACTGCCTGATGTGCCAAATGATCTGCCAACACACTTCCCTTGATTTCCTTCTGGGTCGTGTATTGGATGTCATACTCAGTCAAGATCATCTGCCATCTTGCTATTCTTCCGGACAAGGCAGGCTTTTCAAAGATATACTTGATTGGATCCATCTTTGATATCAATAGAGTAGTGTGAGTCAGCATATACTGTCTCAGCCGGTGAGGAGCCCATGCCAAAGCGCAACAAGTTTTCTTAAGCAACGAGTATCGGGTCTCGCAGTCGGTAAACTTTTTGCTAAGGTAATAAATAGCATGCTCTTTTTGGCCAGACTCGTCATGCTGCCCCAACACGCACCCCATTGAATTATCGAGTACTGTCAAGTATAAGATCAAAGGTCTCCCTCCAACTGGAGGCATTAGAATAGGTGGCTCTTGGAGATATTCTTTGATCCTTTCAAAAGCAGCCTGACATTCATCGTTCCATTTTACCACTTGATATTTCTTCAGTAACTTGAAGATTGACTCACAAGTAGCAGTTAGGTGTGAGATGAATCGGGCGATGTAGTTCAAACGTCCCAGAAAGCCTCCGACTTCTTTTTCTTTTCGGGGAGCTGACATTTCCTGTATAGCCTTCACCTTTGCATGATCCACTTGAATACCTTTATCACTTACGACGAAACCCAGCAGCTTACCAGATCTCACCCCGAAGGTGCACTTGTTCGGGTTTAACCTCAGCTTGTACAACCTCAACCTGTCAAATAGCTTCTGAAGGTGGTCAAGATGTTCTTCCTCAGTCTGGGACCTTGCAATCATATCGTCAACGTATACCTCAATCTCATGATGAATCGTGTCATGGAAGAGAGCGACCATGGCGCGCTGGTACATTTCCCCAACATTCTTCAATCGGAAAGGCATGACCTTGTAGTAAAAGGTAACCTATTGAGTAACAAAGGTTGTCTTCTCCATATTGTCGGGAGCCATCTTAATCTGATTATAATTGGAGAAACCATCCATAAAGGAGAAAACCTTATGCTGCACGGTGTTGTCAACCAGAACGTCAATATGAGGCTAAGGGAAATCATCCTTGGGGCTTGCCCTGTTCAGATCCCTATAGTCCACACACATCCGAACTTTACCATCTTTCTTCGGCACTGGAACCACGTTGGAAACCCACTGCGGGTAAGAAGTAACTGCTAGAAAACAGGCATCAAACTGTTTCATGACCTCGGCTTTGATTTTCTCAGACATCTCTGGGCGCATACGGTAGACTTTCTGTTTCACTGGAGGACAATCTTCCTTAGTTGGCAAGCGGTGAACCACAATATCGGTATCCAACCCAGGCATATCTTCATAAGATCAGGCAAAGATCTCAACATAGTCACGCAGCATTTATATCAACCGTAGCTTAACACTAGGCTCCAGATTTGCACCGATCTTGACCTCTTTCTTGTCTACCTTTGTACCCAGATTTACTATTTCCACTAGCTCTTCATGGGGTTGTATGGCCCTCTCTTCCTGAAGTAACAGTCTAGCAAGTTCACCAGGCACTTCGCAATCATACTCACATTCGTCCTCAACTTGGTTGATCAGACTTTCGAAGTCATAACTGGCAGTAGAAGAATTGTTATCAGTGGGATCTAGAGTGGATGTAGACCTGTATATGTGAGTGTGTGTAAAATAGTTGTTTTGCAAGATAGAAAAGAAAAACAAAGAGCGCAAAATTTGTAATGCAAGAAAACGTCCAATGCTTTTATTGATGATATATGGAAATGACACATGATAATCCCTCAAACAAAGCCATGATGTCTCGGGTAAGGCACCGGGCCATAAAGTTTATAATTGTCTGTTACAAATCCGAAACAAGAGTCTATTACTATGTAATAAAAGAAATTGGCATGAAGTCCTTTGTCGTCCAATTACTTAATCTGTCGTCAGTAGTCGGGTAAATCCAACTGTCAAATTCATACTTTTCATCATCGTCTTCTATCGCATTCACTTCTGGATTTGTGATACGCAGGGGAGGTCTTCCAATTCGTGCACGACGAACAGCCCTTTGAGCTTCTGCAGTAAAACCCAAACCAAACTTGTTAGTCTTGTGTGCAAAGTCATGGAGTTGGCCCGAATTCGCACACCCACCTTTCTCAATAACAGCCCGGGCATCCTTGAGGGAAGCCATCTTCATTGAAGGATCTTCAACAATGGTTTCAGTCGACGCCAGTGTCTGGGGAACTTCTTCAAAATGTTGACACGGAGTTTCAATGAACTCCCCATCCATCTCCACATACCGAAAAGAGTTAAGGTGGCTCACCATGTACTCCTCTTCTCCTCGTACTGTAATAATTTCCCCTTTACTGGGTATTTTAACATCTGATGAAGCGTAGAAGTCACTGCCCCAGCTTTGTGAATCCATGGGCGACCCAGCAAACAATAATAAGATTGTCGAATGTCCATCACATAGAATGTAGACGCGAAAGTTTGAGAACCAACCTTAACTGGAACATCCACCTCTCCATGTACCATCCTTTTGGACCCGTCAAAGGCCCTAACCACAATATTACTTGGCTTCAGCACCAACCCTTCATAATCCAACCGGTCTAACGCTTTTTTGGGTAAATCATTTAACGAGGACCCAGTATCTACCAACACGTGAGCTAGAGTTGTGCCCCTGCACTCGATTGAAACATGTAAAGCGTCGTTGTGATTCTTTCCTTTGGCAGTAAAATTTGCGTCGGAGAAACCCAACCTGTTATCTGCGGTCAAACTAGCCACACAGTCTTTGAACTTATCAGCTGATGTTTCCTGGGGCACGTGCGCAGTTTTAAGGAAAGCAATCAGAGCCTTAGCATGGGCCTCTGAGCACAGCAATAAAGACAACATAGAGATCTTTGACGGGGTTTACCCCATCTGTTCGACTATGTTGTAGTCGCTTTTCTTGATGATCTTTAAACTTTCCTCTATCTCCTGTCTAGAGGCTTCAACAGTAATCTTCTTCGGTGCCTCCGTCTGGGCAGGCTCACCGGTGATCCCTTTGCCCCGAGCGTCAGATGATTCGGTGACAGGGGTAAGGATTGGAACATGAACAGGGACAGTAGCAGATGTACTGGCAGGTGTAATAACAATAGGATTCTGAACAATTAGTGGGGAGATCTTAGGAGAGAAAAGTCATCCGCTTCGGGTGACTTTGCTAGACCGAACAATATTACTGACATCAATATCAGCCTCTTCATCATTCAAGTCTTGTTTAATCCCATGATAATACACGTCATCCCCATAATGCCACGGGACAGCCTTATCCGATGTGTAAGGGATAGGTCCAGGAACAGTAATGATCAATGGAGAAACTCTCAGAACATACATAATTCTAACAGGCTTTCTCGAGGAAGCCTTGGAAGAATTGGCGGAAATGGTGATTATGGAAACATCCTCAACAGGAATCAATGGAACCAAAGTTTTCTCGAACAAGATTTCTTTATCATCCAACAGGTGTTGGACACCTGACTTCAATAGATGGCAACCAGTAGGTAGGATGTAAAACAGGTGGCAACCTTCGCCACAACCCGGAAATAAACCGGCCAATAATAAGTTCTTCTTAACGGTCAACAATGGGGTAGAAATGTCTTCCACAGAGGTTACAAACACATCATCATCCACAACATTTACTCCATGCTTGGGCATAGGAGCAGTCACGACATTAGGCTTTTCTGGCGCTTCAAACTTAATCTCCTTAATATCAATAAGATCCTGCACTTTATTCTTCAAAGCCCAGCAGTTATTCGTATCATGCCCCGGGCTATCGGAGTGAAAAGCACAGCGGGCGTTCGAATTATACAATGGTGATGTAGTAATGGGATTATTTGGAGCTTCCCTTAGAGTCACCAAATTGGTCTTCAACAATTGCGGCAGAATTTGAGATAGAGTCATACTGAGCCGAGTAAACTGTCTCTGAGGCCTCTCTGCTCTTTGTTGAGTGTTGCATTGTAGGGCAACAATTGGTTTTAATATTACCACCGCATTAACTGCTTGGCGGCGTTCGGGTCGATTTTGGCTCCTCGAGCTGTAAACTGCACTAGATTCCTTCTTGAAAGGCTTCTTCTCTGCACTTGACGAAGCACCTTTCTGTATTTTGCCAGTTTTGATACCGGCCTCAACTCTCTCCCCAGTCATAATCAATTCAGTAAACCCGGACGATGAACTACCGATCAAATGATTAAAATACGGACCAGACAAAGTCCCAAGAAACATATTCACCAACTCTCTATCAGCCAGAGGGGGTTGTACTCTTCCTGCAAGATCTCTCCACTTCTGAGCGTAATCCTTAAAACCTTCGCTCGCACCCATAAACATACCCTGAAGTTGGGTACGCGTGGGAGCAAGGTCGGCATTATATTGGTACTTCTTGTAAAAAGCAGCAGCAAGGTCCTCCCAGTTACGGATGTTAGCTCCTTCTAGTTGATAGAACCATTCAAGTTGAGTCCCTGACAGACTATCTTGAAAGAAGTGAACCCAGAGGTTCCTATAAGCAGTATATGGTTGCATCTTTCTAACATACGAGCAGAGGTGCAACTTCGGGCAGGAGACCCCGTCGTATTTAACAAAGACATGTGCTTTAAACTTGTGTGAGATCACCACCCCAGATGCCAAGCCCAAATCTTCGAAGTCCAACCCAGGTATCTTCTGGATCTCCATCGCACTTAACCGGTCTTCGAGTTGCTTATACCTATCCTCGGCAAGAGGATACTGGTCTTCATCAAAGTCAGTGTCATTGTCAGAAACCACAGGGCTAGGACCCTTCCTTTCTTCTTGATTCTCTCCTACTCCAGATGAGTGAGACAAATCAACTTCCTCTCGCAACCTGTTCCCAAATTTGTGACCCATATTCAGGAGGATCGTCTTCTTCTTCTTCTTCTTCTTCTTCTTGTCCTTCAAGATAAGAGTCTTCAAATCTTTCTGCCCCTTGGCTAGGTTCAAGAACATTTCCTGGAACTGAGCATTCTGAGCTTGGAGAGCCTTAATAGCTTGATCAGTAGATGTTTCAGAATACATGTTTACTGAAATAAACAGCGAAGAAGATGAGAAACCTGTAAGGGTACCTGTAATGAGGTGCATGGGAATGGAATGTGTATGATATGATTTCATATACTTTAGGGATATTCAAATTTGTAAACCAAAATAAAACACACTTTTATTAGATTAAAAACTTGAAACAATGTTTAACAAATGCCTTTAAGGCGTTACAAAGAGAAAAACTGAAAAGTAAATCAAAACTAGAAATAGCAAAAGACATCAGCGCTCCCATGGTCGTTTTCCTTGCATGCTGACATAGTCGTTGAGGACCCTCTCATTCTCCAGCTGCCTTGTAAGCTTCAGGATCTTCCGTTCATGTTCATGATACTTCTCTCTGTAAGTATCCCATTCTTCCCTTAGATGGATCCAAGACCTCTTTAATGCCCCAATGTCAGTAGGCATGTAAGGATGGATGGCCGTACAAGGAACCCCTTCTTCCTCAGCACGCTCTACAATCACTGGTAAGACAGCTTCATATGGCATTCTGAGATTTTGAGCACGGGCTCGAACCCACTAGAGATACGGTTGCATCGGGAGAGAAGTATTTATTCCTAGCACATATGGATCAGACTTGTTCACCCTATCCCAAGTTCGTATAAATCTGCGGCGATGTCCCTCAACATGTCCCTGGAAGTCAAAGACAATGCTTGGAAGCAGCAGCTCATGAGGATCGTCCCTTCTAGCTCGTCCAAACTGTCGTAAGGCCATACAAGGATTATAGGTTATTCCTCCCCTAATTCCAAGCAATGGAACATTGGGGTATTCTCTGCACTGGTCAATGACAGCTACCTCTTCCATATCCTTAGTACTCCAAATGATGTCCGTATGAGCAAGGGACATGATCTTGTAAGCCCAACCCATACCTTCCTCATTCTTCAATACATATTTGGGGAGGTGAGAAATAAACCACCTCACCAACAGCGGTGCACAACACATAAGGGTTCCCCTTTTCCGAGCAGTATGAGCATACAGAGCATGTAGAATGTCACCTAAGAGAGTAGGCACTGGATTACGGGACATGAAGATCTTGACTGTGTTCACATCGAAAAAAGAATCTGAATTAGGGAACAGAACCAAGCCATATATGAGAAGTGCTAGGATGTCTTCAAATGCTTGAAAGTCCAAGTTGTCCCAGAAGTGTTGAGCTTGATAAATCAAGAACTTAGCCAAGAAGCCTTTAACCCCGCTCTGAATGTCCCAGCTAGACATTACATCAGCCTTTGTCAGATGTAGGGCTGAATCAATATCCTCCGGCCTAGGAGCTACCTCCAAACCTGTAAATGGTGTCTGCTCTAAAATAGATATGCCAAGTAGATTTGAGAACTCCTCCAAAGTAGGGACCAGCTGATAGTCCGGGAAGGTGAAACAGTGGTGCAATGGGTCAAAGTACTGGAACAAGACGCTCATCATTTGTTCATCCAACTTAGAAGTTACCAGGCTGAGGAGATGACCATGCCTTCTGACAAAGGAATAAGTATCAGGAACTTTAGAAACCAACTCTCTAAGCTGAGCAGGTATTTGTACGAAGCTGATGCGAATGGTATTTCTGCGCATAGAAGCCATGATCTGCAAAACAGAACAAAGATGAATCCCCTCGGTCTTTGAAATGGGTTAGTCTAATGAAATATGTATGCGATGTCATGATGCATGATGTCATGATAGAAACACACCACAAGTATTCACAGATATCAAACATGGTAAGGGAAAACAATTCACACAATGGCCCTTAAATTTCAGGCTGGCATGGAGTTTAGATGTTACCCTCTTTCAGTTTAGTTGGTTCAACCTGTCCTAGAAATAGTAACCGGGTTCTAGAGGATCTCAATATCACTGACCATCCTCGATCGGTCATAATTCCAGTTTAGCAACCTTTTCTTGCGGCCGGAATCATTGCGAGAGTATGGTCTCAATGAGTGTAGCATACTGCTACTTTTCTATGGCCAACTTGGTCAATTATAGGTTCTAAGGTCAGTTGATGCTTAATGATCCCTTAGCAGCCCCATACTCTCCTTGTTCCTCCACAAGGGATATCGGTACAAACTAAAGTGTCACACCAACGTAGCTACTGCTTCAACCTTATTGGTCTACGCCGTACAATTCTCTCACAGTCTATTGCTACTTACCTAAAAGGTATCCCCAGATCCGGGTTAGGATCTATAGTAACTCCAATACAAAGCCCACAAATATAAAAGCAAACAGATCAAATAATTGAGAACAATATAATAAACTATTCCTAAGGTACACCCCACTTATTTATTCTGCAGCAGAGTCGCCAGTCTGTGAGACGGTGGCCAGAACCAGGACGTGGTTTCCCTTATTTCGTTAAGGAAATTTTTCTGGTTTGCGTTTTGCGTTTGTATTCGCAAAATTTCGCGGTAAGCAAGACTCGCCACCGACTTTTATTTTATCCAAGGAAAGGAAAAAAGCACAGAAAAATTCCTTTTTTGAGATATTTCTGAGTATAGGGGGTAGATTATAGAAAGGGAAGGTATTAGCACCCTTTCTATCTGTAGTTATCTACGGGCTCTTAGGTACTTGCTCATCATTTTCAAAATTGTTTTCTTTGTGTTTGTGCGCTTTGAAAAGTTTTTTTTACTTCGATTTAACTCTTGCTTCTGTCTTCAAGAGTGTAATGAAGTTTTTTTGAAAACTTCGTTTATAAAGGAGTGTAAGTGTGAAAATTTTGTTTTGATTGAGCAAGTACTTAAGAGCTAATCTACCTACTCGAAAAAAGAATCATTCTATGCTTATTTCCTTTAGACAATGCTATCCCACTATTAGTGAGTAGGTGGCACCGTCGTTGGAGTTTTGAGGGTCAATTCGAAAGGGACGTACAATCACTAAAGCAATGTTAGGACGTCTTAGTAATAACCCTAATATCTTAGATCATTTATCCGAGGCAACAATCCGAGGTAACCTTTCCGAGGAAACTATGATCTTTGGACAAAAGGACGACAACTAAAGCATCCTATACTAAATAACCGTTTACCGAAGGCAACCAAGTGGGAGTGTACCCTAAGAGTGCGCATGTAGGAATGATTCAGTTTCAGTTTATTTATCTTTGCACATTTAAGGTGATCTAACTGTTTTAAAATTACACATACATTCTTGTCATGCAAACCCTAATTATTCATACATCTAACAGTTACTAATTTGTGGAATTTTAAAGTGCGGAAATTAAACTACGCTATTACAAGGCTTCGGGTATTTACATAGCCAAAAACAAACCCTTTGAAAATAAAAGCGATAAATGTAAACGTCCTAATTAAAACTATTACAAACTATGAGCAGATACAATAATTGGATAAAAATAAAGCGCGAGAGAAAATTAGATTGAATGCGAAACTAGGGTCTTGACCCTTCTATCCTAATTAAAAGAGAAAATTGTTTTTTTGTTGTTTTTAATATTTTTTAAAGAAAAGAACTAAGTTTTTCTAAATTAAATATGAAAATTAATTAGTGATTAAATTAATTAGTAAATATAATTACAAGACCTATTTTTGATTTTTTTGTTATTTTAGGAAAAAAATAAAATACAATTAAGTTAGTAATAAAACCTATTTATTCTAATTAATTTTAATTATTTGCAAAATAGATTAAAATTATCTAACATTAATAACCTAATTAAATAAATTTAATTTATTGATGAAAAATAAAATTCTAATTTTAATTGGACATAAAAAATATTTTGGTGATTTTTGATAAAAAGAAAATAATTTAATGGTTAGTAAAATAAAATAAAATAACTAAATGAAATAAAATAAAATATAAAAAAGATAGAGATTGGGCCTGAGAAAATGGGGGTGCCAATAGTCAGAATTCTAGGACCAAATAGAGGTCCACGTTGCCCTTTGAAAATCCAGTGTATTGCGTTTGACTGAGCTCATGATGTGCCTTCCAAGGTGGCCATTAGATTTGGCCATCTGGCCATCTGGCACGTTTGATGATGAGGGCGTACCATGGTTCTGGGTATTACATATGCACTGGATAACCTGAAATAAATCAAGAAAAATCACAAATGTCGGAGGCAGGGGTCGAACCCCTGACCTCATGTACTTCAACGCCTTAAGCGCTTGCCTGGTTACCACTGGGCCAGTTGTCTTTGTTGTTATAATATTACAAAACAATGATAATATATAAAACAAATAAAATAATGAGAAATTCCGCGCGAAATTCAAATGAGCGAATGATGGTTGGCCATATATTTGTCTTCCTCCCTGCACCGTGGCTAAAAGTGGAAAACCCATACCTACGGACAAACGTCTGTTGCTACAGACCTGTGTTCTTTCAAAATCTTCCACAAGCCATAGAAATAACATCTAATACCATGGTTGTGTTCGTCTCGTCCTTCTGAACATGGTAGTACCACTTACGAAGGCCAATTTTCCCTGTAATCAAAAACCCTAAAACAAAGCTCCAAAACCTAGCAATGGTGATTTACAGTACAGGCCATATAAATGAAATTGAATGATGCAGAAAGCTTGCAAACATGATGGTGATCAAGAATGTACAGTTATTTTACGCTATAAGTGCAAGAATAAGGCTAATCGAATTCAAGAGCATAGCAATACTGTGACGGACTTACAGTGCAATTTGGGGCTTGAAAATGCTTGGTTTTGATGGCTTTAGCTTGATGAGAGTCCCATGAGTCGATTGGGATCGTTCAAAGGTCCTGGAATTGCCTCCAAATGGGATTTCGATCTCACACTTTTCTTGACTTTTTTCAGATTTGGTTCTTCCTCTTGCGCCTGTTTCTAGCTTTCTTTTAGGTCTGGCCTCGTTCTATATGTATGAGTGAATGCATTAGGGTTGATAACTGCATCCAAATCTTTCTCCTTTAATGACTTTTGATTTGATTTGATTCACCTTTAAAATCTTTCCAAACATGGCCTAAATCAATCTTTTTGTTCACACTATGCATTTACACGAGTTTGAATGATTGGTATCTGTAATTTAAGACCTGAAACAATCACCAAATCTTTAGTTTTTAATATTTTTTATTTTATATGATTTGTTTTGATTTAAATTGAATTAATTCAAATAAAAATAAAAATAAATAATAAAAATAAGATATGGACAGGTGGCAAAGACTAGAGCTCGTGGGCTATGTTGCCAACTCAAAACAAGTGAAAAAGATTGGGCCCATTTGGCAAAATTTGAAGTTTTAGGGATAATTGACTTTTGGGAATTTTGCAAAAAGGGTCAACTTCACCAATGCATAACTTCCTCAATTTTGACTCTTTGGAGGTGTTCTTGAACTTTTTAGAAAGAACGAGATGTCCTCTAATCAACCCTTTTGGTCTCATATCAATTTGATATTTCATGCTGATGTATGAAGCTTTGACAAAAGAGGTGTTTTTGTTGACTTTTCAAAATGACCTATAATGTCAAAATTCATAACTTCTTGTGAGTGCATATTTTGAACTTGGGAGATGAAAATGGATTGTAGAGAATTGAATATTTTCAAAATGAGCTTTTGATGGGTCATTTCTCATAAAGTATGAGAATGTTATGCTTGGTCAAAGTTGAGTTGACTTTTTCTACAAAACCCCAATTTAGCAACTTTTGAGTCTTGATGAATTATGAGCAATCCTTGATGAATCATGATCAACCCTTGATCAAATGATGAAATATAATTCAAAATGAGGATGTTGACCAAAAATCTTGAAGTTTGACTGTATGTGGGTCAGAGTTGACTTTTGCCCTAGCATAGTCGATTTTTTGGGCCTTTGAGCAATTGATTGAGCAAACTTCCTCTGCAAGGCTTGAAACTTGACATGGATGAGTTTTAGAACATATTAGGACATTGGTGAACATTTGGGATCACTTGGACCCAAGTATCTTGATGCAACATGAAACCCTAATTTGAAGTAGACTGCCTTAGGAGGGAGCTTGTCTGGCCAACCCTTGGACTACCTTGAGCAACTTGAGTATCATTCTTGAAATGTTTTGAGAAATATGGGAGGGAAAATTTTAGGTTACAACATAAGTCCACATCAATTGTTCTACTGAACCAAACATCTCAGCATAAACTCAACATTTTCCTCTTCATGTGGCATTCATCATGCTCTTAACATAGTTAAAAATATTTAATTCCTCATCAATACTCATCAAACAACATCAAACACTCATTGGAAATAGAATCCACTCAAAAAATCGAGCAAAATGACTCATAATCGGTCAAACAAGGGTTGGCCTTCATCCATTCAGGCATGTCGGTCGTCATAATTCTGTTTTACTTTTTTTCGGTTTTGTTTGTAAAATGTCCAATGACAAAAATTGAATGAGCATATGCATATGAATACAATTGACTGTTAACAAATGCAATAAAACAGGAATAAGCATTTACTCAAGACTCTAGGAGTTGGGATAATGTTCGAGCCATCCACAAATCCCCACAGATTAATCTTCACAAGTTCATATATTCCCCGTAATTGCCACGGCATATCACTCTGGCTGAGAAAGGAGTATGATTTTCTCCCTAGAAATATCACCAACCTACGGAGTTCCAATCAGTAAAGTTCATGGAGTTTCCATTCCTCAGCTGAGCTTGTTCCTCCAAGGTTGTAAAACCCCCTTTCAGACTTCTGTTCTCCAGCAGAGTTCATTTCCTTAACAAGGGTGTTTCCTCAACAAGAGTATTTCCCCAACAGAGTTTATTTCTCCAACAATTTATCATCTTCCAGATATAGTTCATATGCGATCAAGATACAGATTCATCCTGATAATCATTCATTACATCTTTCAGATAAGGTTCAGATACAGTCTAGATATGGATATCATTCTGATACCCATTCAATACATCTTTAGATATAATCAAGGCATATATTTATTCTGACTCTCCCCAGCTTGAGTATGCTCTTACCATAAATCGCCGACTAAAATCCCCTCCCAGTGAAGTTGCCACTATCCCCAGAGAGTTGCTACTGAATCTAAAATTGGGCCAGATACCAGTCAACTTTATCCTCCCTAGAAAAGCTGAAATGTTATCCATCTCTTCTATCCTCGACCAGGGTATAAACTCCTCAGTAGATCAATGAACAACTAATGTTCTTGAACTTTTCGACCCAAGCAGGAATTAACATTCTCCAGCAGAGTTTCCTTAAGAAAAAGCAGAAATCAATGTTCCCCAGCGGAGTTTCCTCAAACCAGCAAGCAGAGGTCCCCAGTAGAAACAATCCCCAGAAGATCGAAGATACACATATTATTCATCCCTAGCGACAATCAGGGATTTATTTTCCCCAGACAAAGATGTTGCTCAAGTTTATAAATGCACTTAAAAAACATGTGGCATTCATACATCATTTACCAAATGTCATAGCATATGCATACAAAACGCATATAGCACAACCTCATTTATTTTGAGAACATTATTATACAATGCATTTCATAAATCATGACATCACATACATCTAACACTTCACCTTTTTAGGAAAGATCAGTCAACAGACAAGCATCATGATGACCGGCAGTCTTCTCAAAGGCTACATCTGACGAAGGGCCATTTCAGCATTTTCCTCAGAAGGTCATTCTTAACCGACCTCTGTTGGTTCAATTTAAATCGACCAATGATGTATCCTTTTTTTTCTCGTAGATTCTTTCTCTGATTCAGTTAAATCACACGAAAATTTAATTCTGATTCTTATCAAGTTAAAGACAATTAGGACCTTTCTCTGGTTCAGTTTAAATCGCTCCAAGATTTATTCTGATTCTTATCCAGTTAAAGTTATGTACAGACATATGCTGGTTCAGTTTAAATCAACCAAAGATTTATTATGATTCTTATCCAGTTGAAGACAATCAAGACCTTTCTCTTATTTAGTTTAAATTAACCAAATATTTATTCTGATACTTCTCTAGTTGAAGTCAATAGTTATTTTGGATGACATCTATAAGCCCATCTCTGACAACTCTCTGTCACCTCTCCAAATGGCATCTATAAGCCCATTCCTAATACAATCAACCAACAACGTCACCTCTTGCATAAGCGAGTGCAAATTTCTGGGCACTTAAGTGTTCAATCATCTTCTACCTTCAAGTCACGAATGACAGACATGCTAATCTAACTCTCCAGGTTTAAGAAGATTGAACAGGGGAAGTTGTTGTACCCCAAAATTTTCCCTCCCCTTTTCTTCTCAATACATTATTTCAAGGCTTCTGAGATATTCAAGAATCTCAAGGGATGACTAGTCAAATGCTCCTCCTAAGTCAAGAGCCTACAACTAGGGTTTTAAATTTCTCAAGGAAATTTGGTTTGAAAAGGTCTCAAGTGACTTCCATGGTTCTCCATAGGTCCTTAATAAGGTTCATGTCAAGTTTCAATTCCTACATCACAAGTTTGCTCAGTCAATACTCAAATGATTGAAAATCAACTATATTGGTCAAAAAGTCAACTATGGTCAAGATATAGTCAAACTTCAAGATGTTTGGTCAACATAAACATTTTGAAGTGATATTCATCATTTATAAAGTTTTGATCATGGTTCCTCAAGGAAAGTCCTCCGATCATCAAAAGTCAAGAATTGCCAAATTAGGGTTTCCTTAGGAGAAGTCAACTGAACTTTGAATAGGCATAACCTTCACATGCTTCATCAACTTTTCCCCAACCAAAGCCCATTTTGAAAAAAAAATCCAATTCTCTACAACTTTTCTTTTATTATCATGTCCAAAAAATGCTTCATTTGGAAGATATGATCTAATACATTATAGGTCATTTTCAAAAGTCAACAAAAGACACTTTTTCCAAGGCAACTTGCATCAAGATAAAGTCTCCAAAAGAAAACATGATCAACATAGAGCATGTAGAGGATATCTTAAGATTTCCAAAAAGTCCAATATCATCTTCAAAAGTTGAAAATTGGACATGTTATGAGGTGCACAAGTTGGGAAATTTTGAAGAGATGCATGAGAACTCAATTGAGTAAATTTGTGATTCTAGGTTATTGGGCCTAACGTTTTGGAGTTCAAACATACTCATGATATGTACAAGGACCTCTAAACCTATCCATGCATTATTTTGATTTTGATTTTCATTTAGATTTATTTAAAATTTTATTCATTTAAATATGAATTAAATCAAATAAAATGAAAACCTAATGGACAAAGTATGTAAGACTTATGGAATGGACTCTATGAGGCCCAATAATTCGTGTAAGACACCAGAATATGGTCCAGGTTCATTGCACAAACAAAGATGGCAAGGATACCATAATTTTGGAAATATTTAAAATAATGATTTTTCTTTTAAACCATTTCTTAATGTGTTGATTCCTTCCATATTGATCAAGCATATCCTCATATATATAAAGAAAACAACAAGTCAGAAGCAATTACATGCTAGCTGCCTCAAGGAATCACTACAAAATTCTCAAAATTTTCCAAGAGAAGTGCAATTTCATTTAGCAGATTCCAACCATCCTCAATCAAAACCAACCACACATTCGTGTCCCTGAAGTTACCAGGAACTCATTCTAGTCCTTCCCAAAGCTTGAAGCACCCTAGAACACGCAGACCAAGTAGCTCCGGTTGGGTAATATTTCAATTTTTGAATCCTTAAATCCATGCATTATAAACTGTTTTTAACTACATATAATCATTAACACACACCTTTAGGATGTTTTTAACGTATTAGATGTAAGTTTCGAAGCAGGTATCCAATTCTGCCATTGTTAGGGCTCAAGAACTTTTGAGTTTCGGATCTCACCCTACAGGCCGTTTTAGACCAAACTATTACCATGGTTAGACTCGCAGCCCTCAAATTAGGGGACTATGATCTTTTTTCCATTTAATCCATCATATTTTTGCAGATCGGAATTATGACTCGCCGGAGAAGAAGAAGTTGACCACCGTAAGGGGTGGTGTGACTCCGGTGAGGCTCGCGTCGCAAAACAATATAACATGATTGGTTTATTCAAATGTCCAGGGTCCCACTTGGAAGCGCGTGTTTGCTGAGCTGGAATTAATTTACATTTTATATTATACTATTTTGTTTTAACTAATGTAACAAATGAACAGAATGGCCTAGTGGTAGAAAGCGCACTCTTAAGGCTTTCCTCTGCCCGATCCTAGATTCGACCCAGGAAGAGGACAATTTCTTTTTTCCTAATGTTTGCTATACAAATCCAGTATATGCAGAGGCCAACATGCGCATGGTACATCCACCATCTTTACCAACAGATCCCATCAAAGCCAGATCTGAAAGTTTCAAATACGCGTTCCCACCGTGTACCCCCCAATACCAACCATACAGGATCTTTTTGTAGCACCTGGGCCCTCTGATTTGGGCCTAGGGATTTCTGATTCTCACCCCCTAACTGCTTTTTCCACAACGAAACCCGTTACATTTTTTTATTTTGTTTTGCTTAATATACTTTTTTTCAATTAGTTTCTTTTAATCATAAAATCATAAAATCACAAAAAATATTAGACTTAGTTTTTTTATTAATTAAATTAATTTTGATTAATTATTTAATTACCTTTTTTTAATTAATTAACTAATTAGAATTATGTTTCCGTTAATTTAATTATTATTTTTCCTAAACAAAAACAACAAAAATATATCCTTTTACCACTTAGATATTTAGGTCTTTACATCTTTCTTTTTCTTCTCTGTGTGCTCGTTTTTTTCTTTTGCATTATTACTTTCACAAATATATGTAACTGTCAGTGGGATGTAATAGTTTAAAATTAGGACATTTACATTTTTCCCCATTTTTGGTTTGTATTCCCCCCATCTCGAAGCGATGTAATAGCGTAGTTTAATACTCGCACTTTAATTTTATACCCTATGTATATATTTAACTGCTACATGTATACTAATAGGTTTGCATGACAAGATCTAAAAGAAAACGGTAGAAAACCTAAATATCCAAGACAAATAACGGAAACACAACACACTTTGCACACGGGCACCTCTAGGGTGACCTTCACTTGTTGCCCTCAGAAAACAAACAATCATGTCCCTCGAACGTGGGGATGCTTTAGAAAATTCCCTCCGATGTAAAAAGATTGTAGTCCCTCGATGACCCTTTCAATGCTTCCTTCGGTAAACGATCTAGTCCCTTACGATAAAATTACTAAAGCGTCTTACGAGATGTCTTTATGACTGTACGATGACCCGCGTCTATCCCTCAAAACATCTAATAATAGGGCTTCCTACCAACTAATGGTAGGATAGCACTATCTAAAGGAAACGAGGAAAAGAACAAAGATCTTTCGAGTAGGCAGATAACTTGTAGTTGCTTGCTCATAAAACAAAACAATTTCTCACACATACACTCTCTTTTTCTAAGTATTTTCAAAGACAAAAACACTTTGTATGCATTCTCAATGATATAAGAATCATTACAAAGTTCGCCTCACTAAGGTGTCTTTTTCAAAATATTTTCAAAACACACAAACACAAAGCATTTTCAAAAGTAAGCTAGCAAATAAGAGCCCATAGATTACTACAGATGGAAAGGGTGCTAACACCTTCCCTTTCCATAATTTAGCCCCCAAACTCAAAAAATCTTTAAACAGGTCATTCCTATTCTTTTCACCTTTTCCTTTGTTGGATAAAAGAAAAACCGGTGGTTCCTCTTGCTAACCGCCACATTTGCGATAAAATGCAAAACCAGTAAAGTCAGTTCTCCCACTGTATTATAGAACTGGAGACTCTGCCGGTTAGAACTAAAAGTGGGGTTACCTTAGAGATAGTTCATATTTTAAATGCTTTCCTTGTTTGACTTGCTTGATTTATTCTTGATGGGTTATTTGGGCATTCTTGTAAAGATCCTATACCCGGATGTGGAGCATAATAAGTAAGTAGCAATAGATTGTGGGGACTATGAAGCATGATATTGACATGGTTGAACCGATGGCTACGTTAGTGTGACACATTTATTGATACCAGTATCCCTTGAGTCTAGTCGAGGAGAATACGAGGTTGTTGTGTGGTGTCATAAAGCACTAACTTACCGTAGAACCTTAGTTGAACAACTTGGCCATTAGAAAGTAGTGAGATAGCCGGGTTTGGTGCAAGACTAAAGTTGGTTGATACTCGATACTACACTCATTGAGATCAGACTTTCAGGATATTTAGATCGCTAATAAAGAAGCTCATGCTAAAACAATTCCCGAGAGAAAGATTAGTGATATTGAGATTCCTAAGAACCGGGTTACTTCTTTTAGGACAGGTTGAACCAACTAAACTTCAAGAGGGTACTTACCTATAAACTCCATGCAAGCCAAAATCTTAGGCCTTGTGTACTTTGTTTGTGTGTGATTAAATTGTTCGAACATAACATCATGCATCATAACATTCATACCATTCCATTTCCTAACCATTTCAAGGACCAGGGAATTTATCTTTGTTCTATTTTGCAGACTGTGATACGGTGGCAGAATCGACTGTTGTACTGGTTTTGTGTTTGTATTTGCAAATGTTGCGGTAAGCAAGAGTCTCAACCGACTTTTCTTTTATCTAACAAAGGAAAGGGTGAAAAGAACAGAAAAATACCTTTTCGAGAATTTCCTGAGTAAGGGGGGTAGATTATAGAAATGGAAGGTGTGAGCACCCTTTCCATCCGTAGTTTTCTACGGGCTCTTAGATGCTTAGCTCATTTTTTAAAATACCTTGTGCTTTCGTGTATTTTTGAAACGTATTTTGATATGCCTTAGTGCGACAATTTGCTTTATGATAACTCTTGTATTAGTCCTCAAGAGTGTTGATAAAGCAAATCTTTTTGAAAGTTGTTTTTGAAATGTGTTTTGTGTAAGTGTAAAAAGTTTGTTTTGAGCATAGCATCTAAAAACTATCTACTTATACTCGAAAAGGTTATTCTTTTCCTCCTATCCTTTAGACTGTGCTATCCTACTATTAGTGAGTAGATAGCCCTATCGTTGGATGTATGAGGGACATTCGAAGGGACGTTTTTTATAGTCACAAAGGCAACTGGGCAAGAAGCTTTAGTAACCACCCTAAGGTTCCAAGATCATATTTTTACCGAGGCAACGTCGAGCGGGTCATCGAGGGACTTGTGATATTTTTAAACTAGAGGTTAACCACTAAAACCTCTCACGTTTTGAGAATTGTGATTATTTTCCGAAGGCAACCGAAGTGGGATACCCTAGAGGTGTATATGTACATTTGATTCAATTAAGTTTATTTATCTTTGAATTTAAGTTTGCTAGCGTTTGGTTATTAGGCTCTTGTCATGTAATCCTATTAGTCATACATCTAAGTAGTTAATATATACACAGGAATTTAAAGTGCGGTAATTTAAATATACGCTATTACAGTGTTTCAGGGAAGGGGTATTTACATGTTCAAATGGGGGAAAAAGAAACCGATAAAGTTCTATTTTAATATATTACATCCCTTCAGCAGATACAAAAATATGAAAAATAAAAATAGAAAGGAAATAATGAACGCGCGCGAATTGGTAAAAATACGTCTAAAACCCTAAAAATGTCTAAGTACACAAGAAAATCTTTTTGGTTGTTTTTGTCTTATTTATTTTAAGAAAATAAAGTCTAAGTTTATTTAGTTTTAATTTTAAGAAAGATGTTAAAGTAATTAAATCAATTAGTTAACAAAAATAATTTTAATTGAAAAAAAAAAGAAAAAGACTAGACCTATTTTTGTGATTTTGTTTTAATGTTAATAAAAAAAGGGAGGCAAGAAATAAAAGAAATAAACAAATGAATGAAGGTCTTTCGATCCAAGGGAAGAATTGTCCTTCTTCGATCCTAAGAAGGAACTGTCTCCTTCGATCTGGAGAAGGAGCCGTCTTCTTCGATCCAGGGGGAAAATTGCTTTTCGATCCATATTTGCGAGACAAGCATTAGAAAAATAAAGGTGTAGGACCTAGGTGTCGAACCCAGGTCCTTCGATCATGTGCACGCTGGTCTGCTTAGGCTTGATCTGCAGTATAAGAATTAGAAAAAAAAAAGAAACAAATACAAACCTGGGTGTCGAACCCAGGTCCTTCCCCTACACACACACCTGCAAGTTTGATCAAATATTGGATCGAAACAGATCCAAAGACCCTCTACCCTACGTATGATCATTTCCTAAACCCAAATCTAGGGTTAAAACTGGAACCAGATCTTTGCATCACCTAGTTTGAAACTTGGATGCTTCGAAGCCTTAAAATGGCACCCTATACTTCTACACTTATATTCGTATGAATGATCAATAATAACAACAAACATGCATGTAAAAACAATTCAAATAGTAATCGAAAGGTCGTGACCCAAAATATTACCAAGCATTAGAAAAATAAAGGTGCAGGACCTGGGTGTCGAACCCAGGTCCTTCGATCCTGTGCACGCTGGTCTGCTCAGGCTTGATCTGCAGTATAAGCATTAGAAAAAAAAAGAAACAAATACAAACCTAGGTGTTGAACCCAGGTCCTTTCCCTACACACACACCTGCAAGTTTGATCAAATATTGGATCGAAACAGATCCAAAGACCCTCTACCGTACGTATGATCATTTCCTAAACCAAAATCTAGGGTTAAAACTGGAACAAGATCTTTGCATCACCTAGTTTGAAACCTGGATGCTTCGAAGCCTTAAAATGGCACCCTATACTTCTACACTTATATTCGTATGAATGATCAATAATAACAACAAACATGCATGTAAAAACAATTCAAATAGTAATCGAAAGGTCGTGACCCAAAATATTACCAAGGACTGGTGGGCTTCGTGCGTGAATTTTGGGCGTGCTTTAGGCTTAAAGGAAAGTTGGTATTCGATTGGACTTGGATGATCCTGCAAAGAGTGTTTTTATTTTGACAACTTTGCTGGATTCTTGAGAGTTTTCATGGCTCTTTGAGGTGGCTTTCGATAGGCAATCTATGCGTCCCCCTAACTTCCAAATATGATGGGTATTTATAGGAGATGAGGCAGGAGTCTTAGCATGGAAAGAAATATCCTTAATCATGTCCTTAAAGGCTAGCCATTAAACATAGCTTTAAAGACAAAAATCAGACAAATTTAAAGATTTCAATTTAGAGAATTTTCATGCCATTTTGAAATGTTGAGTGAACATGGACATGTTTCACCTTCGAATACCTTCAGTCTTTACCCTTCGATTGGCTATGAGTTCTTTCCTTCTTATGGCTCAATTATTGTCCTTTGATTAACTCTGAGTTACTTCCTTCAAATGGCTCATGTCTTTCCCTTTGATTGACTCTGAGTTACTTCTTTCGAATAACTCAAATTCTCATCATTGGGGCCTCTTCGATTGAGCCCCAACTCAGCTAGCCTAAAAGAGAACTCTTTCCTGACCAATCAAAGCTTCATTTGGCATGAATGTGCTTGTGCAAGAATCTTGAGTATGGCAATATGTGGTATTTCAAGCCAGCCAGTATCTTTGCATATTTCACTTTCATTTTGACCAACTAGATCTAATCTTTGACCAAACCCTTTTTTTAGACAACACTATGTGTCCTTTGAATGGGCCTTTGGACGCTTCTTCGAATGGAACATTTACATGTCCTTCGAATGGCTCCTTCGATTAGACCCATCTATTTGCCTTAGTTTCTTGATTCAAATAGCCCAAGTGAGAACTTCATTCTGGCCAATCGAAAACCTCCTTTGTCACTTCCTTCGAATGCCATTGCAAAAGAGGCCTAGGCCTGGCCACATGTAGGACGAAGACTCATCGTAAGACAAACTTGCTTGTCTCTTTCGAATGGCCACCAATATGTGTCCTTCGAATGGACCTTTTGAGTGCCCTTTCGAAGGGGGCATATTGTGTGTCATAGCGCAAAAACTGTGTTGAGGGGTCTTGACCTTGTGCATTGAAAGAAAGCACAGAGGAAGTCCTTGCCTTATGCATTGAAGGAAATCACAAAAGAAGATTTTACCCTTGTGAATCAAAATAAACATGTAGGAGGCCACTGCTGGTGAATCGAAGGGAACTTGTAAGGGGTTCTTGCTTAAACGTAACTTAGACTAAGGCTTGATCGAAGGGAAACCAACGCACAATCGATGTTGATGGGCCAATATTTCATCGAAGGGTTTTATGAGCCCAATCTAAGCTTGTTGATATGCCAATCGAAGGACACTTTGCTCTGATATGCCAAATGAAGGACATTGTTCAGATGCCAATCAAAATACATTGTTATGATACCAATCGAAAGACATTGTTGACATGCCAATCGAAGGACATTGTTCACCATGTAAGGGAAAACCTTGGGAAACATGAGAGGGAAAATTTTGGGGTACAATAGTTGCCCCTGTTCAATCTTGTTATACCTGAGGATTTAGATTGGCTTGTCTTCCTTTCGTGATCTGAAGGTGGAAGAGGATTGAACACTAGAGTGCCCAGAAATGTGCACTCTGTGATACGGTGGGAAGAACTGACTGTTTTTTTGGAATTGCTGGTTTGCGTTTTGCGTTTTTTGTTTGCAAAATGTCACGGTAAGCAAGAGTCGCCACCGACTTTTATTTTATCCAACAAGGAAAGGAAAAAGCACAGAAAAATTCCTTTTTCGAGATATTTCTCGGGTTCGGGGGGTAGAATATAGAAAGGGGAGGTATTAGCACACTTTCTATCCGTGGTTATCCACGGGCTCTTAGGTACTTGCTCATTTGTTTTCAAAAATTTTTTCTTTATGCTTGTGGGTTTGAAAAAGTTTCTATTTTTAAACTTCGATTTAACTCTTGCTTCTGTCCTCAAGAGTGTAATGAAGTATTTTGAAAAACTTTGTTTGAAAAGGTGTAAGTGTGAAAGATTTTTTTTTTGAAAGAGCAAGTATCTAAGAGCTATCTACCTACTCGAAAAAGGAATTCTTCTATGCTAATTTCCTTTAGACAATGCTATCCCACTATTAATGAGTAGGTAGCACCGTTGTTGGAATTTGAGGGTCAATTCGAATGCGGGACATACGGTCACTAAAGCAATGTTAGGACGCCTTAGCAGTAACCCTAATGTCTTAGATCATTTGTTTGAGGCACCAATATCCGAGGCAACCATTTCGAGGCGACTATGATCTTTTAGACAAGAGAACGACCTCTAAAACGACCTATACTCAATGACCGTGTACGAAGGCAACCAAGTGGGGTGTACCCTAAGAGTGCGCATGTGCGAGTGTTTCGTTTTCAGTTTATTTTTATCTTTGCACATGTTAAGGGTGATCTAATTTGATTTTAGTTTAAGCATTCAGTCTTGTCATGCAAACCCTATTATTAAACATCTAGCAGTTATAATTTTCGGAAATTAAAGGTGCGGAAATTAAATTACAAGGCGTCAAGTATTTACATCTCCAAAAGCAACCCTTTGAAAAATAAAATAAAGTGGTAAAAATAATTAAATGTCCTATTTAACTATTACAATCCGTAAGTAGATACATAATTGGATAAAGAAAATAAAGCACGATGCGAAATTAAATCCGATCTAAGATTAGGGTTTTGACCCTTTTTTAAAGAAAATGCCATCTTTTTGTGGTTTTTATTTTAAGAAAAAGAAATTAATTCCTAAATTAAATAACTAAATTAAATTAATGAGTTAATTAATGAAAAATAATTTATGACATATTTTTGGTTTTTTTATTTTAAGAAAGAAAATAAAATAATTAAATTAGTAGCTAAAACCTAATTAAATCTAATTAATTTTATTTATTTACAAAAATAAGTTAGAGTTTTCTAGAATTAAAAACCTAAATTAATTAATAAGTTTATTAATAAAAATGAAAGTTTTAAAATTTGATTGGATAAAAAAAAGTATTTTTGTGATTTTATTTGATAAAAAAAAAGAATTTTGTTATTGGTTAGAAAATTAGTTAAATGAAATAAAACAATTAAATTAAATAAAATAAATAAATAAAAAAGTATAAAAATTGGGCCTGATTGAAGGGTGTTAATAGCAATTATGTAGGCCCATTAATGCTGGTCCGTTTGACTTTATCTGATCCAGTAGGCACGCATTGACCTGGCTTATGGTGGACTTCTAACATGGACCACCAGATTTGGCTCCTTGGCCATCTGGCACTTGGATTGTGAGGGAGTATGGTGGATTGCAGATGGGCGCGTGCACTGGAACACCTGAAAATAAATAATATTAAGAAAGAGGTGGACCTGGGATTCGAACCCAGCTCCTGAAGGAGAATGCATCATTCGCTTACCACCACACCACATTGCTTTGTTTGTTAATATAATATGTATTAATGATAATATAATAAAACAAAATTAAATGGTCAGAAAAATATAAAAAAAGCGCCATGATTTGAATGGCCCAATGGATGGATGTCACACATCATCCCTGACCTCCCAACCGTGGCTAAAACACAGAGGACCTATACCAACGGACCAAGCTTCGTCACTACAACCTTGTTCATCTCCAAAATCCTGCACATGCAACAAAAATGGACTCTAGGACCATGGTTGGATTCGTGACAAACTCCTGATCATGACCATGAACATCATGTGAACCAATTGCACCTGAAACGAAAATGCCCAAAAACACGAACCAAACCCTAACAATGGTGGTTCTCCATATAAGCCAGATAAATGCAATTGAATATTATGAAAAGCTTGCAAATGATGTGAGGGTTAAGGATATGTAATTATTTCATGAAAACGATGCCTAATTTCAGAGATACAAAATCAAGAACAGGGGCGATTTGCGTGAGACTTACAGTGCATATGAGGGCCTGAGAATGCTTGGTTTGGATCGAGTTAGCTTGTGGAGATAGCCAGCAATCGATTGGGATACGTCTCACGTCTTGAAAACACCTCTAGCTTTGATTTCGATCTCCAACTTTTTGTGATTTTGCAAGCTTTTGTTCTGCCTCTTCAAATTCTCTCTAACCCCGATTTTCGTGTCCTTGGCTTGCTTATGTAATTCACATTGGATTAGGGTAACATTTGTTGTTCAAATCTTCCCACAATGATGATTGCATATTTGATTTGATTCTTCCATAAAAGCTTTCCAAACTTGGCCTAAATCATATCTTTTTGCACATGATTCACTTGATATGAATTTGATTGCAAGTATAGCTGTATTTGGAGCCTGAAATAGCCAAAAAAATCATGTGTTATCAATACTTTAGATTTTATGTGATTTTATTTGATTAAAAATGAATTAATTCAAATAAAAATAAAATTAAATAATAAAAATGTGATATGGACAAAGGGATGAAGCTAGGGCACGTGGGCAACAATGAAAACTCAAATCAAGTGAAAAAGAATGGGCCCATTTGGCAAAATTTGATGTTTTGTGGATAGTTGACTTTTGGCAATTTTGCAAAAAAGTCCAACTTCAACAATGCATAACTTCTTCAATTTTGAACTTTTGGAGGTTTTATTTGACTTTTTAGAAAGCTTGAGATGTCCTATAACCATCCATTTTGGTCTCATATCATTTTTATATTCCATTCTCAAGTTATAAGCTTTGGCAAAAAAGGTGTTTTTGTTGACTTTCAAAAATGACCTATAATGTCCAAATTCATAACTTCTTGTGAGTACATGTTTTGTTCTTGGGATATGAATATGGATTGTAGGTTATTGCATCCTATTCAAAATGATATTTGGATGGGTCATTTCTCATAAAGTATGAGAAAGTTATGCTTGGTCAAAGTTGAGTTGACTTTTCCTACAAAACCCTAATTTAGCAACTTTTGAATCTTGATGAATTTTGAGAAATCCTTGATGAATCATGATTAACCCTTGATCAAATGATGAAATATCCTTCAAAATGAGAATGTTGACAAAAAATCTTGAAGTTTGACTGTTTGTAGGTCACAGTTGACTTTTGCCCTAACACAGTCGATTTTTGGACCTTTGAGCAATTGACTGAGCAAACTTCCTCTGCAAGGCTTGAATTTTGACATGGATGATCTTGAGAGAATATTAAGACATTGGGGAGAATTTGAGGTCATATGGACTCAAGGATTTTGATGCAACACAAAACCCTAATTTGGGGTAGACTGCCTTAGGAGATAGCTTGTCTGACCAACTCTTGAGCCACCTTGAGCAACTTGGAGATCTTTCTTGTAATGTTTTGAGAAATATGGGAGGGCAAATTTTTGGGTACAAAACACTCGCATGAAGCAACACTGATGGTTGATGAAGACGGGAATAGGCTTACAAATGCCATTTGGAGAAAATGACTGAGAACCATCAGAGATGAGCTTAAAGATGACATTCAAAGTAGATGCTGACTTCCTAAGAGGTCTCCTTGTGAGGACTTTTGTTCCTGCTATTTGAGGAGGACTCTGCTGGGGAATATGGGTTTTTGTTATTCTCCTGCTTGAGGAAACTCTGTGGGGAATAGAGTCTAGGAACTTCAGTTGTCCAAGGCTCTGTTGAAGAATTATCTTTGGAAAGATGAAAGTTTGCTGCTTTTTGGTTAAAGTCCAGGTTTCACAGTAACTTGTTGGGGATAATGGAGTTAACCATTACCTGAAAATGTATTAGGAAGAGCATGTGTAGGGTTGTTCCAGGATGAGTCCATGTTAGTCTGCATCCAGAGATATATGATAAGGAGCCTATGTGGGGATGCTTCAAGATGTGTCCGTGTTAGACTGCATCTGGAGATCATGAGAAGAAACCCGTGTAAGATTTCTTCATCTGGTCATGTAGATAGTTTTCCTGTCTGGTTTCAGGTGTTAATCTGCAAATCAATTGTTCACAGATAGTTGTCGTGTCTGGTTCCAAGTATTAATCTGGAACTTGAAAATTGTCGGTCGTTTGAGATAGTTATCTTGTCTGGTTTCAGGTATTAATCTCTGACCTGAGAAAGAAAGATAGTTTTCCTGGCTTGTTACAGGTATTAATCTTTAATCTCCTCATGTAGATAGTTTTCTTGGCTTGTTACAGGTATTAATATACAGTCGGTCGTCCACAGATAGTTGTCCTGGCTTGTTACATGTATTAATCTGTAACTTGTTTTTGTTGGTCATTGAGATAGTTGTCTTATCTGGTTTCAGGTATTAATATCTGACCCAAGAAAGAAAGATAGTTTTCCTGGCTTGTTACAGGTATTAATCTTTAATCTCCCCATGTAGATAGTTTTCCTAGCTTGTTACAGGTATTAATCTACAGTCGGTCGTCCACAGATAGTTATCCTGGCTTTTTACAGGTATTAATCTGGAACTTGTTTTTGTTGGTCGTTGAGATAGTTGTCCTGTCTGGTTTTAGGTATTAATCTCTGACCCGAGAAAGAAAGATAGTTTTCCTGGCTTGTTTCAAGTATTAATCTTTAATCTCCTCATGTAGATAGTTTTCCTGGTTTATTACAGGTATTAATCTACAGTCGGTCGTCCATAGATAGTTCTCCTGACTCGTTACATGTATTAATCCGAGACTTGGAAGCATTGGTCACATAGATAGTTTCCCCGTCCAAATTGGGGAATTAATTTGTGGCCTGTTGTATTTGTTGGTAAACCCGTCTTGTTCTGGGAGTTCATACCACTTGTTCATGTAGATAGTTTCCCCATCTGGTGTTGGGCATTAATCTTTAACTTGTTGTATAGGTTGATAGTGTTTGTCTTTCTGAGAACTCAACCTGGAAAGGTAAAGTCGGTTTCATGTGATGTCATGATGTATGAATTGCATGATGCTCTCAAAATAAATGAGATTGTGATATACGCATTTGTGTTGCATATGCTATGATGTTTGTACAAATGATGTATGAATGCAATGTATGAACGTGTCAGTTATTCCATTGTTGTATTGTTGAATTAGGGAAGATAAATTCCTAATTGTTGCTGGGGGTGAAGAATGTAGGTCTTCCGATTTTTGTTTGAAGTTGAAATGCTGGGAGCTGAACTTCTATTTCCAGAGAAATAAACTTTGTTGGGGAAAGAAAACTGCGTGAACTACTTGGGGATTTTATGAAATCCTGTTGGGGAATCCTGAGAAATTTGGCGAATTCACCGGGGGATCTTTTGTTGGAGCAGTAATTTGGAGATTCTTGCTCTGTCGGGGATATGAGAAGATGACACCAATAGGTTTCATACTGAGAATATGGTAGTGACCTTGTAGTAGGATGTCTCTGCCTCTGTATCTGCTGGAGAAGGTATCTGTGGGAGAAAATATCTACAGGGATTTTGTGGATGACCCTTAGATATTGTCCCGTTTCTTAAAGTCATTAGCAACTATTATTTTGTTTTTAGGTGTATATTTGTAAGCAGTAATCACATTCAAATGCATATGTTCAAAAATAATCACTGGACGTTTTCGCACACAAAATAGAAAAATAAAAACAGAAGTTTTGCACTTTTAAAGGAATAGTTTTGTATTAACTTGAATAAGCGTTTTTGTACAAGGAGACGAGCATCCTAGTAAGAGAATACCGTCATAAGAATATACCTTTACAAAATATCATACAAAGAAAACAGTTATGTGAAATAATCCCATTGGGTTCCCATTCTACTATTGTCTTTATGCCTTTGAGCATCTCATCTCTTTCGTTTCTTGTCTGAAGTTGACTGGATTGATTAGTACCACTTGAGTTCGATAGTTGATACTCAAGATTGGTTGTAAGGTGATCCAACGAGACATAGTCATACGCTTAAAATCCCTAACTTTTGCCTGGACCTACCTTTCGGGTTTTCAGTCCACCGGGATACTCTTTTTTTCCCAAGCCGCCTTTCAAGTTTTCGACTTGCCGGATATACATATTTTTTTTATGTATATCCCTAATTTTTGCCCGAACCCTTTTGGTTCGCCGGGATGCCCTTATTTTTGCCTAGGCTAGTCGACCTAGCGGGTCTTTGTTTATGCGTAGTATCTTTTAACTATGTCCGCGTTTACCGGGTGTCGAAGGTCATCACCGTCCATAGTAGTTAAGATCATGTGGGAGTCTATCTTCCCCTGGGATCACCTTGTAGCAGTATGATGCGCTTGATTACTAGGAAACCAGCCTGATATACCTGACGTCTGACCTTCTTGTTAAAAGCTTTGATCATACGTTTTTGGTACATCTGACCATGACAGACAACCGCGAGCCTGAATCCACTCGTCTTCATTCAGCTCTACGTCCTTCATGAATCTCAAGGAAGAGATCTGGACCTCAATGGGCAGGAAAACTTCCATACCGTACACCAGATAGAAAGGAGTTGCCCCTATTGATGTATGCATTGTGGTGCGGTAACCATGAAGAGCAAATGGTAACATCTCATTCCAGTATTTATATGTCATCGTCATTTTTTGTATGATCTTCTTGATGTTTGTATTAGCAACCTCAACAGTGCCATTCATCTTCGGCTGGTAGGGAGAAGAGTTATGATGCTGGATCTTGAATTGTATGCAGAGCTCGATGATTATAGTGTTATTGAGATTGGTACCATTATCAGTGATGATTCTTTTTGGAATACCGTACCGAGATATGAGGTTATGTTTGATGAATCAGGCCACAGCGTTCTTGGTAACAGAAGCAAATGAAGCTGCCTTAACCCACTTTGTGAAGTAATCAATGGAAACCAGGATGAAGTGGTGCCCATTAGAAGCTGTAGGTCTGATTTCCCCAATCATATTGATGCCCCACATTGCGAATGTCCAAGGAGCTGTCAGGACGTTTAGAGGAACCGGGGGCACATGTACTTTATCAGCATAGATCTGGAACTTGTGACAGGTTCACGAATGTTGATAACAGTCTGCTTCCATAGTCGACCAATAGTATCCTTCCCGTAGGATCTTTTTAGCTAGTGTGTTCCAACTAGAGTGGGTGCCAAAGGTACCTTCGTGCAAGTCAGCCATAATCTTTTCTGCCTCACCCTTGTCTACACACCGAAGCAAAGTATAATCGTGATTGCTCTTGTAAAGATCTCGTTACTGAGGAAGAACTTGGAAGAGAACCTTCTTAAGAACTTCTTATCATTGACTGAAGCTCCTTTAGGATACTCTTGGGCTTCGATATATCTTTTTAATTTGTGGAACCAAGGTTTGTCCACTACTTCCTCAGTATCAATCTCGTGGAAGTATGCTGGTTCATCCATCCTTTCGATAGTGATTTGAGGAGCCTCACTATCCCACCTGACCTTAAACATGTTTCACCTTCGAATGCCTTCAGTCTCTTCCCTTCGATTGGCTATGAGTTCTTTCCTTCGAATGGCTCAAGTCTTGTCCTTTGATTGACTCTGAGTTACTTCCTTCAAATGGCTCAAGTCTTGCCCTTCGATTGACTCTGAGTTACTTCTTTCTAATAACACAAATTCTCATCATTGGGGCCTCTTCGATTGAGCCCCTACTCAGCTAGCCCAAACGAAAACACTTTCCTGGCCAATCGAAGCTTCCTTTGGCATGAATGTGCTTGTGCATGAAGCTTGAGTATGGAAATATGTGGGATTTTGGGCCAACCAACATATTTGCATATTTCTCTTTCATTTTGACCAACTAGATCTAATATTTGACCAAACCCTTTTTTCAGACAACACTATGTGTCCTTCGAATGTCCTTTGAATTCTTCTTCAAATGGATCATTTACATGTCCTTCGAATGGCTCCTTCGATTGGACCCATCTATTTTCCTTAGTTTCTTGATTCAAATAGCCCAAGTAAGAACTTCATTATGGCCAATCGAAAACCTCCTTTGTCACTTCCTTCGAATGCCATTGCACAAGAGGCCTGGGCCTGGCCACATGTAGGACCAAGACTCATCATAAGACAAACATGCATTCAGTAAATACATGTCTCTTTCGAATGGCCACTGTGATATGGTGGGAGAACTGACTTGAGGTTTTGCGTTTGTGTTTGCAAATGTTTCGGTTTAGCAAGAGTCGCCACCAACTTTTTATTTTATCCTAAGGAAAGGTCAAAAAGCACAGGAAAGACCTTTGAGATGTTTTCTTGGGTTCGGGGAGTAGATTATAGAAATGGAAGGTATTAGCACCCTTTCTATCCATTGTTATCCATGGGCTCTTAGTTACTTGTTTAGATCACTTGCTTTGCTTTTCAATTGTTTGAAATGGTGCTCTTCAATTGTTTAAAATGGTGCTTTGTGTGTGATTTGGAAAGATATTTTGGAAAGAGGCCATCGTTGTGGCAACCTTTGTAATGATTCTTGTATGAATGTATACAAAGGTATTTTTTGTTCTTTTGAAAAGTTTTCAATGTTTGAAAGTAGGGTTTTGAAATTGTGTTTGTGAAGTGTGTTTGAAAATAACAAGGATGTTTTTGCAAGCTTTTGATCAAGTAACTAAGAGTTATCTACCCTATTTTACTCAAAGATCTTTCTTATGTTTTTAACCCTTTTAACAGTGTTGCTTCACCATTGTATTTGATGAACAACCTTGTGTTAGGATTTTAAACGGGGCAGGCGCGGGTCATCGTATAAACCATGATAGCAATTGTGTCAAGTATTTTTGGAAATTTTCTTGAGGGACTTGATCATTTTTGTTTAGGCAACTCAGATAGCGTCATCGAGGGACTATGATCTTTTGTTTTGTTTTTGTTTTGCCAAAGTATTTGACATGCATACCATGGTCCATTTTTGAAGGCAACAAGTGAATTGTAACCCTAGGGGTGCAAGTGTGCATTGTGTTTGTTTTTCATGCATTTTTGTCTTTGATTAGGTCAAACTATTTGTTAATTTGATTTTTGCATACAAACCCTAATTCTCTAATCATGGCATAATTGAAAGCTTAAAGGTTAAGAATTGAAGTTCTAAACTATTACAACATGATATAGGGAGGGGGTATAAATTTGAATAGGGGATTATTTTGCAAGAAATTAAACCCTAAATTATTACAACCAAATTGAATTTGCAAGGCATAATATTTAAATGTACAATATTTAAATAAAATAAAATATTAGATAAAATGTATTATGCAAAAAAATGTTTTTTTATGTATGTAAATTATCTTTAAATGGAAAGAAATGTAAAGAAATAAATAAAATAAAAAATTAATTTTAATTATTTTTAGGGTAAACCCTAATTCCTTAAAGAAATGGTATTATTTATTATCTATATACAAAAATGTATCAATATGTACAAAAATAAAAAGTATATTGAAAAAAGGTATTTTTTGGTAAATAAAATAAAAATGTATTATTTTTTGTGTTTTTTATTCTATGCTTTTAATAAAATAAAGTATATATATATATATATATATATATATATATATATATATATATATATATATATATATATATATATATATATATATATATATATATATATATATATATATATTAAATATATTAAGTGTGTAAAAAATAAAATAAATTATTTACAAAAATGTATATATTTCAAGAAAATATTTTCAAATGTGAATAGAAATAATAAATGAAAATAAAAGTATTTTTTACATTATTTTTAAGTTTAAACAAAATAATATAAAGTATTTAAACATTTTAATGTTGGAAATAATTAAAATAAATACCAAATAAAAATGTAAAAATTTATGAAAATGTTTTTTAGGCATTTTTTATGTTTGGAAATAAAATAATAAAGTCAGAAATGAAATTAAAATGCAAAAATAATAAATATACAAAGAAATGGGCCAGGGGGGTGTGAAACTGAAAATGGGGGTGTCAAAAATAGGAAGTAGCCAGGCCCAGCCCAGCTACTTCATCTTCTTCCTATGTCCAACAGAAACGCGCGCATGGCCAGTTCAAACTTGTATCTCCTGTTTCAGTGCTTTTTTGACAAAACTCAAAACATGAAACTTGTAGAGCATCAAACAACGATTTCAACCATATAAAACATTAAATCTAACTCTCAAAGACCAGAGAGAATTTCTCTGGCCCTAATTTCTAACCTAGTTTTTTCAGAAAATTCATGGATGAAATTCTCCTAGCACGATTAATATAAATGAAAACTAAGCACATGTATGGTTTCAGGGGAATGAATACAACATCTTTCATTCACAAACCTAAGGCTAAATGTTCCTAAATAGAGAGATAGAAGAATATGAAATACCTGTTTCAGTTGAGTTCGAGTTGGCCAATACAACAACTTTTAATGGGGCATGAGGTTCTTTTGAGCTTGCTTGATGTCCCCTGAACCTTTCCCAATGCTTAGTTTGTTTTGAAGTGGCCTGAATCGTGCTACAGAACTCAACCTGCAAAGCTTCCAAACAAAATTGGTGATGTGTGTAAATGGAGTTACAACAGCTTATGGATGGTCTGGACAGCTTAGGTATGTTGTTTGGAATTTGTTTGAAGTGATTTTGGATAAAACGCACGAGGGGATTTGATTGTGGCTTAGAATTTGCATAAATGGCCTTGTTTTGGGCAGAAATGGAGATTTTGTGCACATGGGGGTTAGAGAGGTCAAAGAATCGTGTTTCTGGCTTACAAGGATATGAGAAACTTGTTTGAAAACTTTGCTTTAGTTGATTTTATCAGATATGTGTGTTATGAGCTTTTGGCCATTTGACTTGTTTTGAAAGCAAAAATGTGAAGTGACCAAGCTATGGCCTGTACAGGTTAGTTACAAGCATGCTCAAGTTGGTGTACTATACCTGAGATTAGGGAACTTTTTTTCTGCAAGGAAAAAAGTCCAAGGCTCAAGAAAATTCAATTTGACATAAAGTTGCCCTTTATGAAAATGGAAGTGTGACCTTTATGCTCAAAATGGAAATGTTCATGGTACAATGGTCTCTTGATCAGAACAATGCCAATGTCCTATGTATTTGCATTTAATTTTTGAGTGTAAATTGGTTTAGAGGCCTGTAATTATGTACTAAGCTAGTTTGGTCAGATTTGGCAAGTGGTATGAACATGTATTGGCCATGGTTACAAAGTGAGTTTTTGCCAACTTCAAGCATTCAATTCTCCCTAACCACAAAGGTGTTTGAGGAGTTCTAGGAGAATTTTAATAGCTTGGAACATGTACTATAATCCATATTTGAAATGCAACTTAATACTCCAAGTGGAACTATGTGAAAAATGGCCAAGAAGATGGGTCAAAATCCTGCCTAAACTAGGGCAAAATTTCTCTAAGTTAAAAGTTTTAGGTACCCTTGTTCCAAAAATCATAACGTGAGATCCAAGCTTCTTTTGAGAAAACTTTGTGAATCAAAGTTGTAGAACTTTTGATGGACTACAACTTTCATGTTGTAAGTTTTGTTTTAATCCATTTGCATCTTGGTGAAAATGTGGGACAAAGTTAGGAAAAATTAAGAAAATTTCATAACTTGGAAAATTTCTAAGTTATGAAAATTTTCCATTTTAAACCCTAATTTGCAATTTTGGGTTTCTTGATGAACAAGTTCCATAATTTGACATGTCTTGATGAAAAATGACCCTTGGCACTTGATTTTGACCAAAAAGTTAAAGTTTGACTTTTCAGTGTACAAACAAATTTTGATTAGTTGACTGAAAAATTCATCTGTCGATCCTATGCATTTGAGATCTTTTGAACTTGTTGAATGGGTCAAGATAATGTCATTGAGTCCTTGAGTACATGGTTGGGCTTGATTTTCTATTGGCTAGGTCAAACAATCAAAAATTTCTTTTGTACAGTCAAAACCCTAAAAATGACCATTTTGCCCTTTTGGTTATCTGATCAAATTTCTTGTGGAATTGTGATCCAAACTTGATCAAATGGTTCACATGAGTTCATAATGTTGATGTGGGTCAAAATTCATGAGGTTTGACTGTAAATTGGCCACAGTTGACTTTTTCCCCAATACAACTGATTTCTAGGTCAACTGCCCAATTGACTGGGAAAAAATTTGATTCAAGGCTTGAAACTTGGTATGGGAAAACTTATGAGTCCAACATGAAGTATTAAAGTCATTTTGGGCATTGTAGGTCAAAATATCCCTATGCAAATTCAAACCCTAATTTAGGTCAACAGTGCAAGGAGGTGTCTTGAGCAGAGCAAACCCTAGCTTGATCTTGAGTTCCAAGGGCCTTGTGATGAGAAATGTTGATAAAATGATAGGGAAAATTTTTGGGTACAACAGTTTCCCCTGTTCAATCTTCTTGAACCTTAAGAGTTAGATTGGCAAGCTTGCCTTTCGCGACTCAAAGGTAAAAGAGGATTGGACACTAGAGTGCCCGTAAATTTGCACTCGTCAAAATATAGTTGAGGAAATGGGCTTAATGATACCATTTGGAGATGGTGGAATCTTGTTGGAGATGGGCTTAAAGATGCCATCCAAGAATGTTTGTTGAAATGTAATGTCGTAGGTCAGAAGAATGAGCATCAAAATGGTATTTGTGTCTGGAATGCATTTGAACTGTATCTGGAGACTGAGTCCGTATGAGCAAAGGAATGGCGTCCGTGTCTAGAGCGTATCCGAGCTGTAACCGAAGTTGAGATCTGTATGAGTAGCAGAATGACTTCCGTGTCTGGAGTGTATCTGAAACTGTAACTGGGATCTGAACAAGCGACATAATGACTTTTGTGGCGACTGCACTGGGGAGAATCAAGTTGCTGGTGTAAGGGTCAGAATGGCATCCGTGTTTGGAGCGTATCTGAACTTGAAGTTGATAGTTGAATCTGAATGAGAGATAGAATGGCCGCCGTGTCTGGAGCGTATCTAGTCTGTATCTGATTGCTGAAGTCTGAATGAGTAGTAGAATGACCGTCGTGTCTGGGGGGTATCCATACTGTATCTGGCTTGAAATTTTGAATGAGTAATACAATGACCGCCGTGTCTGGGGTGTATCCATATTGTATCTGACTAATTGTTAACGATAGCCTTTTAATCTTATCCTGAAAAGGGTAAAATGTTAGCTAAAACACAAAGTTATGTTGCGTGATATGTATGATGCAATGAACTGCGTTTCATCAATGTTTATGATATATGAATGTAATGGTTATGCATGTAAGTTGAGTAGCTGTCTTGCTAAGGAAAAATAAATCCTTGATAGCCAAAAATAATGAAATCTTAGACTGCTGCCGGAGAAAGTAAATTCTCGACCGATGCTGAGGATTCAAAATCTTTGATTGTTGAAGATGAGAAATCCTTGTTGACTGCTTGGGGATTAAAAATCTTTGATGACTTGTGGGGATGAGAAACCCTGGGACCAATGCTGGGGATTGAAAATCCTTGGTGACTTGTGGGGATGAGAAACCCTGGGACCAATGCTGGGGATTGAAAATCCTTGGTGACTTGTGGGGATTCACTAGGGTTCTGACAACTTATGCGGGGAATGAGGATCCTTCATGACTTTCCTGGGAACTAAGGAAAATTCTGAAAATCTCTACTGGGGAGTTGGAACCTAGGAGGCTTCTGCTGGAGAAATGAAACCAAGAATTTTGATCTGCTGGGAAATAACTCTGTGGGGAGAATGTTTACTAAGTCGGTGGAATCAGGAGCTTGGGTTGTACGCCAATCTACTGGGGAAGCCAAGAAATTAACCGTTATCTGCTTGATTCACAGACTTTTAAGATAACCTGCTGGGAGATAGGTTTAGAATATTATGGTTCCGCTGGGGATATGTATTTCAGGGTTTTCGGGCTCCACTGGGGATCTTTTAACTCCGCTGGGGACACATACTCTATGTCTTTAGCTTTGTTGAGGATCTGAATGATGTACTGTAGGGGATTTCCTCTAGAATAGCACACAGATATCTTCTTACACCTTCAACCTACCAGTAATTATCCTTTCTCAATTTCGTTTTATTTATAAGCAGTGATTATATTCAAATGCATATGCCTATTTAATAAAACTTTGGACATTTTCAAGATAAAACATAAGTGTAAAAAGAAAGAAAAGCAAGCAAATTTCTGCGTTTTGAACTATTTTTGTATTAACTTTTGTAAGTATCTTTGTACAAAGGAGACAGACATCCTAGTAGGAGAATGTTGTCGTAAAAAATTGAAAAATTTTATACAAAAAGAATGATGGCTATGTGTAACAATTCCATGGGTTTCCCATTCTGCTACAACCTTCACAACTCTGAGTATCTTGTCCATTTGCTGCTTCGTCTGCCGATGATTGGATTGATCAGTAGCTTGGAGCTTGTTGGTGAAGAGATTGTTCTTAAAGTGATCCGACGAGACATAGTCATACGCTTTAATTCCCTAACTTTTGCCTGGACCACCCTTTCGGGTTTTCGATCCATCGGGAAACCCTTTTTTTCCCAAGTCGCCCTTTCGGGTTTTCAACTTGCCGTGTGTACATATTTTTTTTGTTTTATCCCTAATTTTTTCCTGAACTGCCCTTTCTGGTTTTCGGTTCACCGGGATGCCCATTTTTGCCCAAGTCGCCCTTTCGGGTTTTCAACTTGTCGGGTCGTTTTATGCGTAGTATCTTTTGACTATGTCTGCGTTCGCAGGGTGCGGCAAATCGTCGCCGTCCATGGTGGTCAGAATCATTGCCCCACCAGAAAAGATGCTCTTGATCACAAATGGTCCTTCGTAAGTAGGAGTCCACTTGCCCCTAGGATCACTTTGCGGCAAGATTATCCGCTTGATTACAAGATCTCCGACTTGATATACCTGACGCCTGACCTTTTCGTTGAAAGCCTTGATCATTCGTTTTTGATACATTTGACCATGACAAACAGCAATAAGTCGCTTCTCGTTGATCAAATTAAGTTGATCAAGTCGGGTCTGAATCCAATCGTCTTCACTCAAACCGACATCCTTCATAATCCTCAAGGAAGGAATCTGAACTTCCATAGGTAGAACAACTTCCATGCCATATACCAAAGAAAATGGAGTTGCCCCTGTTAAAGTACGTGCCATGGTATGATATCCATGCAGAGCAAATGGTAACATCTCATGCCAGTCCTTGTAGGTGACTGTCATCTTTTGAATGATCTTCTTGATATTTTTGTTCGCGGCTTCAATAACACCGTTCATCTTCGGCCGGTAGGGAGATGAATTGTGATGATAAATCTTGAACTTCTCGCACAGAGCGGTGATCATAGTGTTGTTCAAATTTGTACCGTTGTCTGTGATGATCATGTCGGGGATACCGTACCGGCATATGAGGTTCTGCTTAATGAAGCGGGAAACCACATTCTTTGTAACAGAGGCATAGGAAGCTGCTTCGACCCACTTGGTAAAATAATCAATAGCGACCAAGATGAAGCGATGTCCATTGGATGTCGTAGGCTTGATCTCTCCAATCATGTTAATGCCCCACATTGCGAATGGCCAAGGAGCTGTCAGAACATTGAGAGGACCAAGAGGAATATGTACTTTGTCGGTGTAGACTTGACATTTATGGATAGTACGGGAATGTTGATGACAGTCAGCTTCAATGGTAGACCAGTAGTAGCCTGCCCTTAGAATCTTCTTAGCCATCGTATGTCCGCTCAAGTGGGTGCCAAATGTGCCACTATGTATATCAGTCATGATTAACTCTGCTTCAGCCTTGTCCACACAACGAAGTAGAACACAATCATGGTTGCGCTTATAAAGGATGCCATTGCTTAGGAAGATCTTGGCAGCAGATCTCCTTAAGAACTTTTCGTCATTAACGGAAGCTCCTTCAGGGTATTCTCGAGTCTGGAGATACCTTTTGATTTCATGAAACCAGGGTTGTTCCACTACTTCTTCGATATTAATCTCATGACAGTGCGCAGTTTCGTCCATTCACTCGATGGTGATTTGGGGAGCCTCGTTATCCCAGTTGGGTTTAAACATGGAAGACATTGTAGCCAGAGCATCTGCTAGTTGATTTTCTTCTCACGGGAAGTGCTCGAAAGTAATCTGCTCGAAATGAGGCAACAACATCAAGACATGTTCTTTGTATGGGATAAGATTAGGATGTTTAGTGTCCCACTCTCCTTTGACATGACTGATAACCAAAGCCGAGTCCCCAAATACGACCAAAGATTTGATTCCCAAGTCTATAACTGCCTTGAGACCAAAGATGCAGGCTTCATATTCAGCCATGTTGTTGGTACAGCTGAAGTAAAGTCGGGCAGTGAAGGGTGTATGGCAACCTTCCGGAGAAATGAGTACCGCACCGATACCTTTGCCAAGTGCATTTGAAGCACCATCAAAGTACAGGGTCCATCGGGATCCTTGTTCAGGTCCTCCATACGGTCCGTTACCTTCAATGTTGTCCAATTCCATGATGTCCTCATCAGGGAAGTCGAATCTCATAGATTGGTAATCTTCGACGGCTTGATGAGCTAGATGGTTAGCTATTACACTCCCCTTTATAGCTTTATGGGTAGTATACTGGATATCATACTCAGTCAGGATCATTTGCCATCTAGCGATCCTTCCAGATAAAGCAGGCTTCTCGAAGATATACTTGATCGGATCCATCTTGGAAATCAGCAAAGTGGTATGAGTCAACATATACTGCCTTAGCCGGCGAGCAGCCCATACCAAAGCGCAACAAGTTTTCTCGAGCAGTTAGTAGTGAGTCTCACAGTTGGTAAACTTTTTGCTAAGGTAATAAATGGCATGCTCTTTTCGGCCATACTCGTCATGTTGGCCCAGTACGCACCCCATTGAGTTATCCAAAACAGTCAGATACATGATTAATGGCCTTCCTTCGACGGGTGGCATCAAAATAGGAGGTTCCAGTAAATACTCCTTGATCTTATCAAAAGCAACTTGACAATCATTGTTCCACTCAACTACCTGATCTTTCTTCAACAGCTTGAAGATTGGCTCACAGGTAGATGTCAAGTGAGAGATGAACCTCGCGATATAGTTTAAGCGTCCCAAGAATCCTCTAACCTCCTTTTCAGTGCGGGGGGAAGGCATTTCTTGTATAGCCTTTACTTTAGCTAGATCAACCTCAATGCCTTTGTTGCTGACAATAAATCCCAAAAGTTTACCAGACCTAACTCCAAAAGTGCACTTGCTTGGGTTTAATCTAAGCTTATATTCCTTCAACCTGACAAACAGCTTTTGCAGATGATCAAGGTGTTCCTCTTCTGTCTGTGAACGGGCTATCATTTCGTCTACATAAACTTCAATCTCATGATGTATCATATCATGGAACAAAGCTACCATGGCGCGTTGATAGGTTGCCCCGGCATTCTTCAGTCTGAATGGCATCACTTTGTAGCAGAAGGTACCCCATTGCGTGACAAAAGTAGTTTTCTCCATGTCCTCGGGGGCTATTTTGATCTGGTTGTATCCCGAGAATCCATCCATGAAGGAAAATACCTTATGTTGAGCTGTGTTGTCAACCAAGATGTCGATGTGTGGCAGTGGAAAATCATCTTTAGGGCTAGCCCTGTTTAAATCCCAATAGTCCACACAAATTCTGACTTTGCCGTCCTTCTTAGGAACGGGCACAATGTTAGCAACCCATTGTGGATAGGAAGTAATAGCCAGAAAGCCAACGTTGAATTGCTTCATTACCTCAGATTTGATCTTCTCAGACATGTCGGGCCTCATTTGGTGGACCTTTTTCTTGATCGGTGGACAGCCCTCTCTTGTAGGGAGACGGTGAACCAAGATATCTATGTCCAATCCTGGCATGTCTTCATAGGACCAGGCAAAAATCTCAACATATTCGTTCAACAATTGCACTAAGCGCTCTTTGACACTTGGTTCCAGGCTGGAACCCACTTTTAACTCTTTCTTGTCTTCCTCTGTTCCCAAGTTGATGGTCTCTAGCAACTCTTCATGAGGCAGAATAGCCCTCTCTTCTTGTTGCAAAAGTATGGCTAACTCTCCCGGCACTTCACAATATTCGTCAACTCCGTACTCAGCATGATTGACCAAGTCTTCAGAGTTACCGAAGGCTAAAGCAGAAAAGTCACCCATGGAATCCGGAGTGGATGGGTACCTGCATTTTGTGAGTGTGGGTGTGTGTAAGGGATAGCCATCCTTAAACAAAACAAAATGCAAAAGGAAAGAAAAAGAACACAACAATTTATAGATGAGAACGTCCAAAGATTCATTAAAACATGGCATATGATAATGAAGAAAATCAAGCCCTTACAAATGTACCTATATGCCCCGGGCAAGGCATAAGGTGAAAATACTGTACGAATTGTTTAGTTATTACAGACCAAAATAGGAAATTGTTCAAAGATAAATTTACTGGTTGATGAATGTGATGGGAATAAAATCCTTTGCTTCCCAATTGCTTAATCCCCCTTCGACAGTTGGAAAGATCCAATCTTCAAAGTGGTCCTCTTCATCATCATCCTCTACAACATTAATTTCGTGGTGAGTGATCCTTACGGGTGGCCCTCCAGCCTTGGAGCGACGCATAGCTTTCTGTCCTGCAGCAGTAAACCCTAATCCAAACTTGTCCGTCTTATGGGGAAAATCAGGCAGTTGCCCCCACACTGTGCTCTTTCCTTCTTTGATTACCGCCTTTGCGTCCTTGAGAGATGCCATCCTAGGCACATGCTTGGGAATGATAGGCACCTCAACCATTGTCTTCGCAACTGCGACCTCAGGAGAAACTTCCTCAAAATGTTGGAAAGATGTTTCTATGGACTCGCCATCCAACTCCACATAGCGGAAGGAGTTGAGGTGACTTATCATGTACTCTTCCTCACCGTGCACCGTTATAATCTTACCCTTAACAGGATATTTTAGCATTTGGTGCAAGAGGAGGTAACTGCCCCAGCATTATGGATCCACGATCTTCCCAACAAACACGAATATGAAGGACGGATGTCCATCACATAAAAGGTGGAGTTGAAAACTTCTATGCCTACTTTGATAGGAATGTCAACCTCTCCGTGAACCATTCTTTTGGACCCATCAAAGGCCCTAACAACGATGTTACTGGGTTTGAGGGTCAATCCTTCACAGTCCAAACGGTCCAACGCTTTCTTCGGCAGCACATTCAAGGAATAACCGGTATCAACTAAGACATGGTCGAGTGTGGTTCCCCTGCATTCAACTGAGACATGTAGCGCGTCATTGTGTTTCCTTCCCTTCGGAGTCAAATCAGCATCGGAAAAACCCAGACCATTATCAGCAGTAAGGCTGGCCACCCACTCCTGAAACTGGTCAGCCGAAGTTTCTTAGGGCACGTGTGCTGCCTTTAAAAATTTGATTAAGGCATTAGCATGGGCCTCAGAGCAGAGTAGAAGAGCTAACATGGAGATTTTGGAAGGGGTCTTCCCCAGCTGTTCCAGGATGTCGTAGTCACTCCTTCTGATTGTTTTCAAGATTTCTTCCATTTCTTTCTGGGTGGTTTTGGGGATTACCACAGTCTGAGCCTTCGTCCTGACAGGCGCTTCTAGTATCCCCTTACCCTTATTGGTAGTATCTACAGATGGTCTTACTTCAGGAGTATCCAATTCTTCAATTATCGGGCCTTGCACAGATGGTTTAACAGGCACAGAAGCTTTCGAGGGTCCGAAAACTGCTTGAGGGGGAGCAATCTCCGGAGAAAATATTCGTCCACTGCGAGTTATCTTGCTTGTTCCCGCAATGTTCCCTATATCAGGGGTTTCCTCTTCAGAATTCTCTTGGACTGATTGAATATGTTTGAGGCCAAGATAGAAGATTTCTCCTTCATAGTTCCATGGTATCGTCTTGTTAGATTGATACGGGACAGGCCCCGGCATGGTGATATTCAAAGGTACAAATTTATGGTTGGGCGTAATCTTGACAGGCCTTTTGCAAGCCTTGGGAAGATTGTCGGAGATGGTTATTATTGCGATATCGTTGGTTGAAGTAGCAAAAGTAGCAGGAGTAACAGGAGTGAAGGTATCAACAGGGGTCTTTTGGAAGAGTATCTCTTGGGTATCCATCAGGCGTTGGATGCCTGACTTCAACATTGGGCAATCAGCTCGTATGTTTAAACAAAAGTAATAGTCCTTTCCACAGCCTGGGAATATCTCGGCTCTCATCAAATTCACTTTAATCACTGGTAAGGGAGTCAAAAGGTCAGCAACATTTGTAACATGAAGGTCTTCCATAACGGCATGAACATTATGACCGTGCTTGGGCATTGGGGAAGAAATCACATTTGGATTTTCGGGTGCATCGAATTCTACTTCCTTGGCGTCAATCAGGTCTTGGATTTTGTTCTTAAGAGCTCAACAGTTGTTGGTATCATGTCCTGCACTGTCAGAATGGTAAGCGCACTTGGCATTAGAGTGGTAGTATGGAGAGGAGGTATTAGGGTTCTTTGGCGCTTCCTTCAAATTGGTAAGATTCAGCTTTAAAAAATGAGGGAGTACTTGAGCTGGCGTCATGTTGATTCGGGTGAACTTCCGTTGTGGCCTTTCTACTCGTTGATGATTAGGTCTTGGCTAATTGCCGCGAGGTTGATCATTTGAAGAGTTTTGAATCATCACAGCCCCTACAGTTGGTCGGCGCTCGGTTCTTCCTTGACTTTTCTGAGAATAAATAGCAGAGGCTTCCTTCTTAGCTGGGAAGGCCTTCTTAACAGCAGCGGTCGCGGAGGTATCTTTCTGAATCTTACCACTTTTAATGCCGGTCTCGACCCTTTCGCCGGTCAAGATTAGTTCGGTGAATCCCGCGGAGGAACTCCCAATTAAATGATTGAAGAAAGGGCCAGACAGGGTCCCTAAAAACATGTCAACCATCTCTCTATCTGACAATGGTGGCTGCACCCTTCGAGCCAGATCACGCCACTTCTGGGCATACTCTTTAAATCCTTCATTGGAAGCCATCCCCATACTTTGTAGCTGAGTACGAGTGGGCACCAAATTAGCATTGTATTGGTATTGGTGGTAAAAAGCAGCAGCTAAGTCTTCCCAGTTATTAACCTCAGATCTCTCAAGTTGATAGAACCAGTCCAATTGTGTGCCTAACAAACTGTCTTGGAAAAAGTGTACCCAGAGGTCTTTATCAGATGAGTGGGGTTGGATCTTTCTGATATAAGAACTCAGATGCATCTTTGGGCAGGACAGACCGTCATACTTAGCAAATGTTGGTACTTTGAACTTGGGAGGAATAACGATCCCAGCGACCAACCCTAGTTCTTAAAAATCTAAACCAGGTACCCTTTGCAACTCCATGGCTGCCAATTGATCCTCAAGATTTTTATATTTATCATCTGCCGGGGGATATTGCTGTTCGGAGTAGTCTTCATCCTCTTCCTCTTCTTCCTCTTAAACCTCAGATTCAGAAGGTCCTGCAACTCCTTTTCCTTTACCAGCCCCTTCATCAGACGTTGAGGGGAACTCGAGAACTTTTCTAGCATTGCTTTCAAACCTTCTTCCAAAAGTGGCTACTCCGGGCCTTTTCTTCTTTTTCTATTTATTTTTATCCAACAGTGCTTTGAGGTCCTCTTGACCCTTTGCTAAGGTCATGGGGAGTTGTTGGAATTGAGAAGTCTGTGCTTGCAGATCCTTAACCGTCTGCTCCAAATCCATCTTACTGAAATAAACAGCAAAAAGATAAGGAAACCTGGTGTGAAGACCTGTTTATGCATATGATAAATGGTATGTTATTCATGTAATGCATTCAAGGATTCATAAATTCAAATTTGTTGCAAACAAAAAGAACACATGTCATATTAAGAAGAAATTTGTTAGTACATAAGTTCCCCATGGGCAAAATATTACAAAATTCTTAATGTAAAAAGACATTGCGCATCCTCTTTGGTGCAATGTAAGTGTTGAGGGTTTCCTCCTCATGAAGTCGGCGGGTAAGCTCCAAAACCTTGTTCTCACTGGCATAGAAGCTGGCTTCAAAAGTATTTCGTTCTTCCTTGAGTTGGATCCAACTCCTTTGTAATTCTTCCCATGATGTTGGCATGTCAGGATGTAGGAGGGTGTATGGAACCTCTCCTTCCATGACAGGCTCTTTGATCAAGGGGAGAATGTGGGGATATGGAATCATAAGATTCTGGGCGCGGGTTCGCACCCACTTGAGATAAGGCTCAAGGGGGATGGAATTCTTGTGCCCCAGTGTCTTACTATCCACTTTGTTGGGAATCCTCCAAGCTCTGATGAACCTTTGTCGAAGTCCTTGCGCATCGTTGTCGAAGTCAAAAACTAGGTCAGGAATCAGCATGTCATGAGGGCCATCCCTCCGAGCATATCCAAACTGTCTTAGATCTAAACAGGGGTTGTAGGTAATACCTCCCCTAATGCCAAGTAGTGGGACATTAGGGAACAACCCACAACGATCAATGATGATGACATTTTCTCTGGACCGAGAACACCAATGTACATCGGAATGTGTGAGGGTCATCAACTGTTGTGACCACCTCAAACCTTGCTCATTCTTCAAAACTGATTGGGGAAGGGGGGAAATAAACCACCTTGCTAGAAGAGGAGTACAGAACATGAGAACACCCCTTTTCCTCATTGTTCTTGTGTAAAATGAGTGTAGGATATCCCCAAGCAATTTAGGCACAGGATTCCAAGACATGAAAATCTTGACAGCATTCACATCTATAAGCTGATCCGGGTTTGGGAACAAGACCAACCCATAGATGAGGAGTGCTACAATCTCCTCAAAAGCTTGTAGATCTAAAGAATTCAAGCAGTCTTGTGCCTTCTCAAACAGAAACTTTGCCAAGAATCCCTTGACACTACTTATGGTTTCCCAATGTCCTTTGATGTCAGATGGTTGCAAGTGTAATGCTTGAGCAACATCTTCAGGCTTTGGTTCTTTTTCTGTACCGTTGTAGGGTAGTTGATGAAGAATAGGAATTCTCAGGAGTTGAGAAAATTCCTCCAAAGTGGGTACTAGTTGGTAATCAGGGAATGTGAAACAGTGGTGTAGGGGATCAAAGAACTGGAAGAGAACTTTCACCATGTCTTCTTCAATGTTGGAGTTGACAAAGTTGAGAAGTCTACCATGTCTTTCACATGAAGAGAGAATTCTCTAGAATCCTGGAAGTGAGCTCCTTGAGTTGAGGAGGGATTCTCACAAGGTTGACTTGAATGGTTTTCCTGCGAAGAGATTCCATGACCTACAAAACAAGAACAAATATGAAGATCCAAACCCTTGAAATGGTTAGTGGATGCACATGATGCTTTATGATGTTCATGATGTATGCACAAGAAAATGTACAAACAAGTCACACAAAACCCTAGTTTCAGGCTTGCATGAGGTTTCATAGGTAAATACCCTCTTGAGTTTAGTTGGCTCAAACCTGTCCTATAAATAGTCACCGGGTTCTAAGGAGCTCAATATCACTGGATTGTTTTCCGTGTTCATCGTTTTGGTTTAGCCACTTAACTAGCGACCAAAATATTCCAAGAAAACAACCCTCAATGAGTGTAGTATCGAGTATCTACCAACTTCGGACTACACCAAAGCCGGTTATCTCACTAAACCTAAAAAGGCCAAGATGGTCAATTAAGGTTCTAAGAGTTCATTAGTGCTTCATGACCTCACTCAGCGGCCCCGTATTCACTTTGGTTGACTCAAAGGCTACCAGTACTCACAAATATGTCGCACTAATATAGCTATTGCTTCAACCATGTTGGTATACCCCGCACAGTTTCCACAATGTATTGCTATTTACCTATGAATGTTTTCCCAAATCCGGGTAGAGGATTTCAAGCCCAAATAAGAGAACCAAATGTAAAACAATCAAAGCAAACAATATAATCATGCAAAGGGTGATCTAAGCCCTAAGGTTACTCCACTTTTAAAGTTCTCCCCAGCAGAGTCGCTAGTTCTGTGATACGGTGGGAGAACTGACTTGAGGTTTTGCGTTTGTGTTCGCAAATGTTTCGGTTTAGCAAGAGTCGCCACCGACTTTTTATTTTATCCTAAGGAAAGGTCAAAAAGCACAGGAAAGAACTTTGAGATGTTTTCTTGGGTTCGGGGAGTAGATTATAGAAAGGGAATATATTAGCACCCTTTCTATCCATGGTTATCCATGGGATCTTAGTTACTTGTTTAGATCACTTGATTTGCTTTTCAATTGTTTGAAATGGTGCTCTTCAATTGTTTGAAATGGTGCTTTGTGTGTGATTTGGAAAGATATTTTAGAAAGAGGCCATCGTTGTGGCAACCTTTGTAATGATTCTTATATGAATGTATACAAAGGTGTTTTTTGTTCTTTTGAAAAGTTTCCAATGTTTGAAAGTAGGGTTATGAAATTGTGTTTGTGAAGTGTGTTTGAAAATAGCAAGGATGTGTTTGAAAGCTTTTGATCAAGTAAATAAGAGTTATCTACCCTATTTTAGTCAAATATCTTTCTTATGTTTTTAACCCTTTTAACAATGTTGCTTCACCATTGTATTTGATGAACAACCTTGTGTTAGGATGTTAAACGGGACAGGCGCGAGTCATCGTATAGACCATGATAGCAATTGTGTCAAGTATTTTTGGCAATTTTCTTGAGGGACTTGATCATTTTTTTTAGGCAACTCAGATAGCGTCATCGAGGGACTATGATCTTTTGTTTTGTTTTTGTTTTTCCAAAGTATTTGACATGCATACCATGGCCCATTTTTGAAGGCAACAAGTGGATTGTAACCCTAGGGGTGCAAGTGTGCATTGTGTTTGTTTTTCATGCATTTTTGTCTTTGATTAGGTCAAACTATTTGTTAATTTGATTTTTGCATACAAACCCTAGTTCTCTAATCATGGCATAATTGAAAGCTTAAAGGTGCGATAATTTAAGTTCTAAACTATTACAACATGATATAGGGAGGGGGTATAAATTTGAATAGGGGATTATTTTGAAAGAAATTAAACCCTAAATTATTACAACCAAATTGAATTTGCAAGGCAGAATATTTAAATGTACATTATTTAAATAAAATAAAATATTAGATAAAATGTATTATGCAAAAAAAGGTTTTTTATGTATGTAAAGTATCTTTAAATGGAAAGAAATGTAAAGAAATAAATAAAATAAAAAGTTAATTTTAATTATTTTTAGGGTAAACCCTAATTCCTTAAAGAAATGGTATTATTTATTATCTATATACAAAAATGTATCAATATGTACAAAAATAAAAGTATATTGAAAAAAGGTATTTTTTTAGTAAAGAAAATAAAAATGTATTATTTTTTGTGTTTTTTATTCTATGCTTTTAATAAAATAAAGTATATATATATATATATATATATATATATATATATATATATATATATATATATATATATATATATATATATATATATATATATATATATATATATATATATATATATATATATATATATATATATATATATATATATATATATATATATATATTAAGTGTGTAAAAAATAAAATAAATTATTTACAAAAATGTATATATTTCAAGAAAATATTTTCAAATGTGAATAAAAATAATAAATGAAAATAAAAGTATTTTTTACATTATTTTTAAGTTTAAACAAAATAATATAAAGTATTTAAACATTTTAATGTTGGAAATAATTAAAATAAATACCAAATAAAAATGTAAAAATTTATGAAAATATTTTTTAGGCATTTTTTATGTTTGGAAATAAAATAATAAAGTCAGAAATGAAATTAAAATGCAAAAATAATAAATATACAAAGAAATGGGCCAGGGGGGTGTGAAACTGAAAATGGGGGTGTGAAAAGTAGGAAGTAGCCAGGCCCAGCCCAGCTACTTCATCTTCTTCTTCTGTCCAACAGAAACGCGCGCATGGCCAGTTCAAACTTGTATCTCCTGTTTCAGTGTTTTTTTTTGACAAAACTCAAAACATGAAACTTATAGAGCATCAAACAACGATTTCAACCATATAAAACATTAAATCTAACTCTCAAAGACCAGAGAGAATTTCTCTGGCCCTAATTTTAACCTAGTTTTTTCAGAAAATTCATGGATGAAATTCTCCTAGCACGATTAATATAAATGAAAACTAAGCACGTGTATGGTTTCAGGGGAATGAATACAACATCTTTCATTCACAAACCTAAGGCTAAATGTTCCTAAATAGAGAGATAGAAGTTCATGAAATACTTGTTTCAGTTGAGTTCGAGTTGGCCAATACAGCAACTTTCAATGGGGCCTGAGGTTCTTTTGAGCTTTCTTAATGTCCCCCGAACCTTTCTCAATGCTTAGTTTGTTTTGAGGTGGCCTGAATCGTGCTACAGAACTCAACCTGCAAAGCTTCCAAACAAAAATGGTGATGTGTGTAAATGGAGTTACAATAGCTTGTGGATGGTCTGGACAACTTAGGTATGTTGTTTGGAATGTGTTTGAAGTGATTTTGGACAAAACGCACAAGGGGATTTGATTGTGGCTTATGATTTGCAGAACTGACCCTGTTTTGGGCAGAAATGGAGATTTTGTGCACAAGGGGGTTAGAGAGGTCAAAGACTCATGTTTCTGGCTTACAAGGATATGAGAAACTTGTTTGAAAACTTTGCTTTAGTTGATTTTATCAAATATGTGTGTTATGAGCTTTTGGCCATTTGACTTGTTTTGAAAGCAAAGATGTGAAGTGACCAAGCTCTGGCCTGTACAGGCTAGTTACAAGCATGCTCAAGTTGGTGAACTATACCTGAGATTAGGGAACTTGTTTGCTGCAAGGAAAAAAGTCCAAGGCTCAAGAAAATGCAATTTGACATAAAGTTTCCCTTTATGAAAATGGAAGTGTGACCTTTATGCTCAAAATGGAAATGTTCATGGTACAATGCTCTCTTGATCAGAACAATGCCAATGTCCAATGTATTTGCATTCAATTTTTGAGTGTAAATTGGTTTAGAGGCCTGTAATTATGTACTAAGTTAGTTTGGTTAGATTTGGCAAGTGGTATGAACATGTATTAGCCATGGTTACAAAGTGAGTTTTTGCCATCTTCAAGCATTCGATTCTCCCTAACCACAAAGGTGTTTGAGGAGTTCTTGGACAATTTGGAAAGCTTGCAACATGTAATATAATCCATATTTAAAATTCAACTTAATACTCCAAGTTTAACTATGTGAAAAATGGCCAAGAAGATGGGTCAAAATCCTGCCTAAACTAGGGCAAAATTTCTCTAAGTTAAAAGTTTTAGGTACCCTTGTTCCAAAAATCATAACTTGAGATCTAAGCTTCTTTTTAGAAAACTTTTTGAATCAAAGTTGTATAATTTGTGATGGGCTACAACTTTCATGTTGTAAGTTTTGTTTGAATCCATTTGCATCTTGGTGAAAATGTGGGACAAAGTTAGGCAAAATTAAGAAAATTTCATAACTTAGAAAATTTCTAAGTTATGAAATTTTTCCATTTTAAACCCTAATTTTCAATTTTGGGTTTCTTGATGAACAAGTTTCTTAATTTGACCTGTCTTGATGAAAAATGACCCTTGGCACTTGATTTTGACCAAAAAGTCAAAGTTTGACTTCTCAATGTACAGTCAAATTTTGATCAGTTGATTGAAAAATTCATCTGTCGATCCTATGCATTTGAGATCTTTTGAACTTGTTGAATGGGTCAATATAATGTCATTGAGTCCTTGAATCCATGGTTGGTATTTATTTTCTATTGGCTAGGTCAAATAGTCAAAAATTGCCTTTGTACAGTCAAAACCCTAAAAATGACCATTTTGCCCTTTTGGTGATCTGATCAAATTTCTTGTGGAATTGTGATCCAAACTTGATCAAATGGTTCACATGAGTTTATAATGTTGATGTGGGTCAAAATTCATGAGGTTTGACTGTAAATTGGCCACAATTGACTTTTTCCTCAATATAGCTGATTTCTAGGTCAATTGCCCAATTGACTGGGCAAAAATTTGATTCAAGGCTTGAAACTTGGTATGGGAAAACTTATGAGTCCAACATGAAGTATGAAAGTCATTTTGGGCATTGTAGGTCAAAATATTCCTGTGAAAATTCAAACCCTAATTTAGGTCAACAGTGCAAAGAGGTGTCTTAAGCAGAGCAAACCCTAGCTTGATCTTGAGTTCCAAGGGCCTTGTGATGAGAAATGTTGATAAAATGAGAGGGCAAATTTTGGGGTACAACAGCCACCAGTATGTGTCCTTCGAATGGACCTTTGGACTGCCATTTCGAAGGGGGCATATTGTATGTCATAGCATAGAAACTGTGTTGAGGGGTCTTGTTCAATCATAGAAGGAGCTTTTGCCCTTGTGAATCAAAATAAACATGCAGGAGGCCACTGCTGGTGAATCGAAGGGAACTTGTAGGGGGTTCTTGCTTAAACGAAACTTTGACCAAGGCTTGCTCGAAGGGAAAACAACACAAAATCGAAGTTGATGGGCCAATATTTGATCGAAGGGTTTTAGGAGCCCAGTCGAAGCTTATTGACATGCCAATCAAAGGACACTTTGCTCTGATATGCCAAACGAAGGACATTGTTCAGATACCAATCGAAAGACATTGTTTTGATACCAATCGAAAGACATTGTTGACATGCCAAACGAAGGACATTGTTCACCATGTAATGGAAAACCTTTGGAAACATGAGAGGGAAAAGTTTGGGGTACAACACAGACTATGGCTTCCGCTCGCAGAAATACCATCCGAATCAACTTCGTAAAGCAACCTCCTTAACTCAAAGAATTAGCTTCAAAGGTTCCTGAAAATTCTTCGTTCACCAAAAGATATAGCCGACTTCTCAATCTGGTTACCTTAAGCTTTGAAGAAGACATGATGAGGGTGCTCTTTCAGTTCTTTGACCTTGTACATCATTGTTTCACTTTTCCCGATTATTAATTGGTGTCTACAATGGAAGAATTCTCTCAACTACTAGGAGTATCAGTCCTTGATCAAATACCCTTCACCGGTTTAGAGGAAATTCCAAGACCCAAAGTTATTTCCAAGGCCTTACATCTGAAGAGTTTTGACATTGTAGCTAATTAGAAGACAAGAAATAGGGTTAAAGGCTTTTTGGCTAAATTCCTGATGGAGAAGGCTTGACTATTTTGGGATGCTTTGGATTTACAAGATTTTGAGGAGATTTTGGCTCTTCTAATCTATGGGTTGGTGCTTTTTCCTAACCCTGGCCAACTCATAGATGTGAATGCTGTCAAAATTTTCCTTACTCGTAACCCTATGCCTACATTGCTAGGAGACGTTTTTCACTCTCTTCATGGTTGCACTATGAGGAAGCGAGGAACTCTTATGTGTTGCTTGCCTTTGTTGTCTAGGTGGTTTATTTCTCACCTTCCTCGATCAGTATTCAAGAATGAGCAAGGTTTGAGGTGGTTGCAAAGGTTAATGTCACTTTCTCATACAAATATCCATTGGTGATCTCGATCTCAAGAGGACATTAATATCATTACTGTTGTGGGGAGTTCCCTAATGTTACAATCTTAGGCATTAGGGGAGGTATTACTTATAACCCTTCTCTGGCTCTACAACAATTTGGCTATGCTCGAAGAGATGGTCCACACGACACACTCATTCAAGGTATTATATTCGACTACGAGAATGATGTCCAAGGTTATCATCGAAGGTTCGTACATGCTTAGGGCATGGTAATCAAGGTGTATAGCAATACTTTGGGGAATAATAATGACATCCCTCTTAAGCCTTATATCAAATGGGTACGAGCTCGTGCTCAAAGTCTCATGATGCCATATCCAGCCATCCTACCAATAGTTATGGAGCCTGTTGTTGAGGGGGATGTTCCTTATACCACTCTCCACCCTGATATGCCTACTGACCTTGAAGAGTTGTCAAAGTCTTGGATTCAACCGAAGGAAGAACGAGACATCTTTGAGACCCAATTCTATGCAAGTGAGTAGAAAGTGTTGGAACTCACAAGGAAACTTCAGGAGGAGCAGAGTCTTAATGCTTACATCAGTACAGAGAGGAAGTGTGTAACGTCTGTTAATTTAATTAATTATTTAATTAAATTATTTTTGGATTATTTGTTAAAGTTGTGAGATGTTGAAAACTGTTGGTATAAGTTGTTAGATTATTATTAATTAATTTATCAGTTGATTAATAATAATAATAATATTGGAATTAATGGAATAATATAAGATTAAGTCGTTGGGCTTAGTTATATGGTTGGTGGTAGTGAAAGTTGGGGTGTTGAGATTAGGCCTAATGGAATTATTGAGAATAATAGGATAATAGCATTGTTATATTGATTAAGTTGAATAAAAAAATAGATATGACAGTAAGGAAAAATATGTTTTTGTCAAGAAGAAGAAGAGGAATAATGGTTGGAAGAGAGAAAGAGAACATAGAAGTTGCAGAGCAGAGAAGAAAAGAGGAAAAGCAGGTTTCGATTGGAAAATTATAGAGAAACCTTAAATCTAAGGTAAGGGTGGGGTTCTAACTCTATAATTGGGTATATGATGCATGTTACGTGGGAATTGTGTTGTGTGAAATTGTTATTGTATGAATTAATTATTGTTTAACATATGTGGTTATTGTGCTAACATTTCAGTGATTCGATCGATGAATTAAGTATTGGAATTTGTTATGTATTGATGTGGGTACAATTATTATATTGCTGTGAATAGTTGTTGTGTTGGTCTGAGATCGTGGGAATAGAAAGAATCATTGATCGCAAGAAATTTGGAACGAAGTTGCAGAATTGCAACTGGAATTATGGACATGTGCCAAGCGGCACATGTGTTGATAAAGGGTGCCGAACAACACCATGCTTTTGTGCAGAGGGAAACGGTTTTCATGCCGAGGGGCATGGATCCCAATTACAGTATCTCCTTTAGGTGTTTTGCTTTGTTTATTCTGGGTGTCTGTTACCTTAGCATGTTATTGCAGGAATGTATGTAGCAAGCTTAGAAAAAGGATGAATAACATTAGAAGTTATTTATTAACAACATAAGTGATAAATTGATGAATTAGAATAAGTATAGCAGGTAATATTAATGAGTAGCAGAGTTAGTAAATGTTAGTAGAAAATTAGTAATTAGCAGACAGTGTAATGAAAATTGCTGGTAGTAGTGATTTATGAAAGTAATAGCAGTAGATATTTAGCAAGGATAATTATTAAATTGCAGAATTAATAACTGGTATTGTTTTAGCTGCATAACTAACAGTAAATAGTAGTAGTATTAGTACCCAAAATATATTAGCAGTAGAGGTAATTTAAGTAGCAGGAAAATAATAGTTTCACTAATTTTGCAGAAAACTATTAATGAGGCTTATGGCAGAATAATTTAGTAGAAGTATTTTAGTACGATAGTGTTAATAATGTTATTGGCATGTGTAAATTATGGTATTATTGTTATTAATTGTTGAAGTTACAGGTAGTGGTGAGTTATGTTGTATTGCATCTATAATTGGAAATTATTAAGTTGTAGGCTTATGACTAATGTTGAATTATTGAGTTGTAGGCTTACGGCCAATGTTGAATTTAAGTTGAATTGTTGTTGATGTTATAGGATTATGGCCAATGTTGATTTATATTGAGTTTTTGTTTGTCATTGTTGTTGCTACAATCATGTTGTGTCGCATACATCGCATATCAAGTTGGAGCTGATGCTCGTTAAGTTGGCCTGGATTGGAAAAATATTAAGTTAAAGGCTTATGCCTTGTTGATGCCTCTATTTATTGGCATATTTCTAAGTTGGGAGTTTGCTCCATTGGTACCACATGCATGTGCATAGTAACAAGTTGCATTTCACGTTGCATATTGAGTTATTGTGTTGGTAAATTATTTATTATATTTCGTTGATATTTTCATTGTGATTGACGTTGTTTAAAGTTGTGAAATGATTATTTGGAATAGACTAATTCTAATGTAACATTATCATACATCTGATTATATTGTTCGATATCTCACCCCTTCTGTTTGAATGTTACCCCGATGTTGATTACGTGCAGGTAATCCAGAGTGAAGGTGGTTTACCTTCAGTAGTTCGAGTCGGTGTCATTGCTCTGATAAATAATACTCGGGGGGGATGAACGCTTATTGTTTTATTGTTATTAATTCATGTTATTGAACTTTAAGTTGTTGTTCGTTAAATACTTGTTATTTGAAGGTGTTTCAGTTGGACGAAGATGACATATTCTTTTAAGTTGAATATTTGATTCCGCTATGTTGTTATGAAAGTTGTTGTTTTCAAAAGATTAAATTATGTTTCTGTTGGTTCATCCAAGCTTAATATGTTATGTATCTGTAATGAATGTAGTTGTTTTAAGTTGAAATTGTAGCATCTTGATTTAGTTGTTGAATTTTATAAATTTGATTTTATAATAATTATCAGGTAGAATTGGGGTGTTACAAGTTGGTATCAGAGCAGGTCGGTTCGTCCGGCCAATTTGTCTAATGTTGTTTGTTCCTTAGTACGCGACAAGTGTGTGAAACACTATCGGTGCTTGCTTGTTTTTCTAATCGATTGTATGCAGGAGTTGGTTTGAAGATAAGTGGGGGAGAAGCTTTGCTTCTCATATATGTTTCGGTTGTAAGATGTTAGTTTAGTATGTTGTTGATGGCGACAGTGCGAGTATTGTTGAGTTTTGTTGTTTCCTGAATCCGAAGGTGACATGGATTAAAGATTTTGGTTGTTAATCAAGTTGGGAAGTCTTGAGGGAGGATGATCATACATTGTTGATGTTTACATTTCGAAGGATGAGGAGCAATGTAATGGTGTTTGATATACGAGTAAAGTGTGAATCCCTGATGTTTCTGGAGGTGATTGTTAAGTAACAAGGATAATTTTAGAAGATGGAATTTAGAAAGTTATGATGTTTGAGTGCTACTGGTGGATTGTGAAGTTGTCAGTTTGAGTAGCTTTTGTGTAAGATGTCGATGTTTGAACAGTGATAGAGTGACAAATTATTGTAGACCATGTCGTGGGATCCTTGTGAGTGATTGTAAAAGTTGTCGAAGTTGTTGGAATGTTTTGAATCGCGAGTCAGAGTCAGAGATGCAAGGAGATGAGTACAATTTCAAGAAATAAGAATGGTAAGTGTTGGTACTGGTACAAAGAAATATTTTTCTGATGTTATCGTAAGGTGTGTAATAGTATGTCACTGCATGACGTCGATGTTCGCATTTTCGGATAACTTTGGAAATTCATATCTTGTGTTCTGAGTATCGTATTGATGTTCCGTTTGAACCTATGAAGAGATAAAAATATATTCCATCCTATGAAAGTGTTTTCGAATATGGAAGATGAGTTCCTATATGGAGGAACTCTGAAGTAGTTTATGGAACTAGAGGCTTTTGGGCATAAATAGATATTATCGCAGTTGTTTGAAATGAGGTCAAGCGTAATACATTGTTGGTGAATAAGTTGATAAATGATATGTTCAGCATTAAAAAGGATGTGAAAGTATTGGAGAAGCACATAGAGATGCAGCTTATGATGATTAACAGTGATTATAATGAAGATGTCCTTTTTAAGGAAGATGCTTTTTAGAGGAATTATAGTCGTGCTTATGATTCCAAGATAGTGGCATGTGTAAGAGAATAATTGGAGAGGTTTTATCACCAAAACGGTATGGAACATCATTGTTGAGATTTCAATTGGAACAAGACGGTGTGTAATGTACTAGTATAGTAGTAATTCTTGAGTTGGAGAATACTTAACCTTCGTGTGAGGCTAAATGAGTGTAATGTGGACCATGTAATATGTTAGGCGTTGGTGGCTCATCGACAAGATCGAATAAGATGGAAATTGTAGGATTATTTGTAAACCTCATTGGAAATTATTGGATTATGGTGCTTTAGGTGACTTGAGTACAAGTTCTAAAGGAACACTATTTTAGTTTGGTAACCATGATTTATACTCCATTATGGTTGTCGACTATCTATTGACAAATTGAGGAGCTGATCACCCTTAATTTCTTGTTGATAGTAGACGAGATCGTGTTGGAAGGTATAGACTTGTCTTGATATCTTAGCAGTGTGTAAATTGATTGATGTTATATCATGATTATATTCGTCTACTAGCTTATGTGAATTAATAGAGGAGCGGCTAGGAAAGAATTGAGACGTATTGAACAATTCAGAGTAGCGGGCTTTTATGCGAGCTAATGTCGCAAAGTGAAAGATTGAGTATATCGAGTGAACAACGATTTTATGGTGGATGTTAAAGAAGTCTGAAACTAGATTGAAACTTGTAAATCATATAGTTGATGAAAATTTTAATAAGGACGGTAACTTAAGATAGATGATCAGAGTTGCACAGCTGAAGAATGATGTGGCACAATTGTTATGCGTGTATGACTCGTTAGAAGTGAAGGACTAAATATTAGAAGCCTGTGGAATGATGTCTTGACCTACATGTTTGATTTGGTGGATTGCTGATATAGGGATGATGTGCCAGCATACTTTGTTTTCTCGTAAATATTTGTTGATTTTATAAGAATATTAATGTGGTTGTTGGTTAATGGTGAGTTATGTGTATATTTGTTGAGTTATATTGTTAAGTTGATGTTGTTATGATTTTGTTCACATTGTCGTGATGTTGTTGTTGGTTACTGTAAGTGATGGATAATACCCCATAATATGACGAAGTTGATTATGTTGGCTATGTGATGTCACTATAAGGGTGATACAATGATATGAATAGAGTTGGCGATATTTTGTTGTTAATTGATATATATATATATATATATATATATATATATATATATATATATATATATATATGTGGGAATGAAATTGTGTATGTGTTTTGGTGTTGAAAATGTTGTTAAGGTGATAATGTGATGTTGTATATCTAAGTATAAGTGTGTTATGGTTGCTACTACTTTAAATGTTGATATGTCAAAATATTGTTGAAGTGGTTGATAAGTTATTAACGATTATGTCACAAAGGTGTTGAATGATTAGCATGTGTATATTTAATTTAAATCGTGTTGAGTTATTGTTATGTCGAGAAAGTGGTGGTCAAAGTATTGCCAGACGCGACTTGGAGATTAGAAAGTGTGATGCAAAATTCGCATTAAGAGTGGTAGTATCGAGTAGATTTTCGAGGATGAAAATATTCTAAGTGGGGGATAGTTGTAATGCCTGTTAACTTAATTAATTATTTAATTAAAAAAATTTGGATTATTTGTTGAAGTTATTAGATGTTGAGAATTATTGGTATAAAATGTTAGATTACTATTAATTAATTAATCAGTTAATTAATAATAATAATGTTGGAATTAATGGAATAATATAAGATTAAGTCGTTGGGCTTAGTTATATGGTTGGTGGTAGTGAATATGGGGGTGTTGAGAATAGGCCCAATGCAATTATTGAGAATAATAGGATAATAGTGTTGTTATATTGATTAAGTTGAATAAGAAAAGAAATTAGATGTGACAGTAAGGAAAAATAGGTTTTTGTCAAGAAGAAGAGGAATAAGGGTTGGAAGAGAGAAAGAGAACGTAGAAGTTGTAGAGCAGAGAAGAAAAGAGGAAAAGCGAAGTTCGATCAGAAAACTTTAGATCAACCTTTAATCCAAGGTAAGGATTGGGTTCTGACTCTATAATTGGGTATATGATGCATGTTACGTGGGAATTGGATTGTGTGAAATTGTTACTGTATGTGATGGTTGTATGAATAAATTATTGTTTGGCATTTGTGATAATTGTGCTAACATTTCACCGATTCGATCGATGAATTGAGTATTGGAATTTGTTATGTATTGATGTGGGTAAAATTATTATATTATTGTGAATAATTATTGTGTTGGTATGAGATCGTGGGAATGGAAAGAATCACTAATCACAAGAAATTTGGAACGAATTTGCAGAATTGCAACTGGAATTATAGACATGTGTCGAGCGGCACACGTGTTGATAAAGGGTTCCTAATGGAACTGTGCTTTTGTTTCGAGGGTCACGGTTTTCATGCCGAGGGGCATGGATCCCAATTACAGTATCTCCTTTAGGTGTTTTGCTGTGTTTATTCTGGGTGTTTGTTACCTTATCATGTTATTGCAGGAATGTATGTAGCAGGCTTAGAAAAAGGATGAATAACGTTAGAGGTTATTTATTAACAACATAAGTGATAAATTGATGAATTAACATAAGTATAGCAAGTAACATTAATGAGTAGTAGAGTTAGTAAATTTTAGCAGAAAATTAGTAATTATCAGACAGTCTAATGAAAATTGATGATAGCAGTCATTTATGAAAGTAATAGCAGTAGATATTTAGCAAGGATAATTATTAAATTGTAGAATTAATAACTGGTATAGTTTTAGTTGCAGAACTAGCAATAAATAACAATAGTATTAGTACACAAATATATTAGCAGTAGAGGTAATTTAAGTAGCAGGAAAATATAAGTTTCACTAATTTAGTAGAAAAATATTAATGAGGCTTATGGCAGAATAATTTAGTAGAAGTATTTTAGTAGGATCGTGTTAATAATATTATTGGCATGTGTAAGTTGTGTATTGTTGTTATTATTTGTTGAAGTTGCAGGTAGTGGTGAGTTATGTTGCATTGCATCTATAATTGGAAATTATTAAGTTGTAGGCTTATGGCCAATGTTAAATTAAGTTGAATTATTGAGTTGTAGGCTTACGACTAATGTTGAATTAAATTTGAATTGTTGTTGATGGTATAGGCTTATGGCCAATGTTTATTTATGGTGAGTTGTTGTTTGTCGTTGTTGTTGCTACAATCATGTTGTATCACATACATCGCATATCAAGTTGGAGCTGGTGCTCGTTAAGTTGGCCTGGATTGGCAAAATATTAATTTGAAGGCTTATTCCTTGTTAATGCCTCTATTTATTGGCAGATTTCTAAGTTGGGAGTTCTGCTCCATTAGTACCACATGCATATGCATAGTAACAAGTTGCATTTCACGTTGAATATTGAGTTGTTGTGTTGGTAAATTATTTATTATATTTTGTTGATGTTTTCGTTGTGATTGACATTGTTTAAAGTTGTGAAGTGGTGATTTTCCATAGACTAATTCTAATTTAATATCATCATACATCTGATTATATTGTTCGATATCTCACCCCTTCTGTTTGAATGTTACCTTGATGTTGGTAACATGCAGGTAATCTAGAGTGAAGGTGGTTTACCTTCAGTAGTTCGAGTCGGTGTCATTACTCTGATATGTAACACTCGGGGGGGTTGAATGCTTGTTGTTGTATTTGAAGGATAAGAAAACACTTAGAAGGGGGGGGGGGGGTTGAATAAGTTTCTCTTTTTCTTTTTCTTAAAGGCTCAACAATAATGGAAAGACAAGGTTATTTTTATCCTGGTTCGTTTGAACTCAAACTACTCCAGTCCACCCGCCAAGGTGATTTCGCCTTTCTCAACAAGGACTTAATTCACTATAATCAACTTATTACAATCATACAACAACTGTTGTGACTAACAATGCACAAGTAATCTTACAAGTGACTCACATCACTAAGACTTAAACTAGTCCTAGTCTACTTGAGAAATCTGACCAAACTTGGTCTCTCAAGGAACAATTACAAGAGTTAAATCTTTACAGATAGTGAAACAAAGTTTGCTTCTAAGAAAGCTTTATCACAACTGTGATTTTTCACTAAGAATAGTATTGTACAAAGTGTATGAAAAAATGATTTGTGAGCCCATAATATTCACGTAGTTCTTGCTTCTTTTGAAATTGATTAGTAGTTGGCTTACAATTAATGTTCTTATATATATAGTAAGAACAAAATGACCGTTACTGCCTTCAGAAGTTGAGAGCATTAAATGTTTGTGTGTTTCCTTGCACTATTCCATTTTCCAATAAACTAGCGTAGACACTTGAGTGCATGTAGCCGTCTTTGCATTAAATGAGCAAACGGAACTTGTAAGAGCATGTTTCCTGAAGCTTGACAAGACTTGTTAGCTTTTACATTCTTTCAGAACTAGCTTCACGTCTTGAATCACAACATGCTTGCATATCTTCTAAACAACGATTGATTTTCTTAAGTACTTCTGATCAGCGCTTGCTTTCAAAGAACTTCTGAAACATAGCTTACACAGAAACTTTCTAAGCATTAGAAGATGTATTTAAATAATTATCTTACCAGAGTCAGCATCATCACATGCGTTAAAACAAATAGTTCTTTCATCAAAGAACTTCTTCATTTATTTTCAGCTCAACACATCAAAATGCTTCTGTCAGAACATTATCTGAAACAATTAAATATGTTCATCAGAGTATCAATTATATAAAATATAATTTGTTGTTATCATCAAAACTCTGAGATATGATCAGAACCAATCTTGTTCTAACAATCTCCCCCTTTTTGATGATGACAAAAAAATATTCATATAAGAAATAAAATTTAATAAGAGATAGGAATCTCCCCCTGAAATAAATATTTCTATAAAAAAAACTTCCTAAGAATTTTCATCAGAGCATTGACATTTTCTTCTTGGATTTCTTCATCGGGTCTTTTGAAGATAATGTTCATTTGAATTAAAATTCTAGAGTTTAAATGATTTCTGCAAAATTCTTTTACTGATAGAAAGAAATCTTGTATTTTGTTAGAATGTTTGAGACTTAGTCCCATAACTTTTAATCAGAGATTAGATCAAAATAATCATTTTCTCCCCCTTTTTGGCATAATAAAAAAGTATATTAAAAATAGTTGAAAAGCCTAAAAGTTTTTAATAAAAAAATATCCAGAGGTACAAAACACAACAAACAAAAACAAGAAACAGAATGACACTAAGATTTCTTAGAAACAAGGGCCATAAGAAGATTCTTGATCTCGGATGCAGATTCCTCTTGTTTCATCATCCAGCTTCTGATTTCTTAGTTTGTCTGATCTTGCTTATACAAGCACTCATGAATAACCTCGTTATCCCTCTTAAACTCATTTAGAGTATCCATTAAAAGTGAGGTCGGATCAGAGGATGAAGAAGCTTCAGCAGACACAGCCTTTGGAGTAGCAACCATTGAGTCAGAATGAACAAAAGTTGAAAGCAGAGTGCCCAGATCCATCACAAGAGTTAGCACAGGTTCAGGTGCTGCTTTAGCAGAAGGTTGATTAAACAAAACAATTTCCAGAGGATTTGAATCGTCAGAGGCATCTTCAGATTCATCTTCTGAAATGTCCATTTGATCAGCTGGAGCATCAGCAATCATCAGAGAAGACTTCTTGTTCCAAATATCAACAGCTTCTGACTGGAAGGCATGCAGATGTTTGGAGAAGTTTTCAAGCACCTGAGAGTGACATAAGTCTTGCAACTTCAGTGACTCAGCACCTAAGATTCTTCTGAATGTTTCCCACAGAAGACCTGTTGCTGCTTGGTTCACACTTCTGATGCTGTCTTCCTTCAGCAGGTCCAACCAAACTTGAACTTCTGTTAAAAAATTCTGAAAAAATATATTTACATATGGCTGAACAGGTTTTGGAACAGCCTTTTAGAAGGTTTTGTTTTTCAGAAATTGTAGAGATTCAAAATCAACTACAGTTTTCGGAAATTCAGCTGGTTTAGGATTTTTTTGATTGTTCATGTGTTGCTGATTGGTCAGGTTGTTCAAAAGGGTCAGGTGTTGCTGATTGATCATAAGGTTCAGATGGTGTATGAGTTTCAGAGGGTTCATGTGTTTCTGATGGTTCACGAGTTTGGTGTTCTGGAATGTGAGGAGGTGAAATCACTGGTGAATTAGGAGTTGGAAGTTGTGGAGATGTGGGTGGTGTGACGTCAGGTGAAATTATGATCGTGTTATCAGTAGTGGGGGTAGGATTTTGTGTTTGTGGTCTGTTCATGGAAAAGATGTTTTTAGAAGGTAGGGTGAATGGTGGATTTAGAGTGGCCAGAGCTTCGTTGATTCCTGGTATTCTCCAAGAGCCAGCATCATACCATCCAGTAGGTCTGGGTGATAAAGGTCTGGGAGGAGGTCTAGAAAGTTTTTCAGCAGGTGTTTGAAATGGTTCTGATTGGGATGGTTCTGTTTGGGTTTCAGAAAAATCATCAGAGTCAAAATCACTCAAGTATGATAAAACTTGATCTCTTTGAGGATTTTCAGCAAAAGGTTCAGAGGGTATGGTCAGGTCTATATCAACATCTATGTCATCTAAGGTTTGGGGTTCAGCAGATGTAGATATTTTAACATAATCATAAACAGTAATAGTTTCAGCAGGTGTACCTGATTTTTTCTTCTTCTTCTGAGGTCTAGCAGAAGGTCCTTCAACTGCTTTCCTCTTCAATGGTTGCTGAAGAACAACGTCTGGAGCAGCTTCATGTCTTCCTTGAAGCCAAGCAGGATCAATGGGTGTTCCACTTTCTTTACAAATTTGAATGTAATGCAGGATGATGCGAGGATGATCTCCTGAGTTGAACAGTGGAAAGTCAGCAATTGGTATCCTCCTTCTCTTAACAGTTGCTGAAACAAAAGGAGTTGGTTCAATCAGCAATTTGTCAATAATCTTCCTCTTCACCAAGTTCTTTCCAGTCAGAGCCTTTCCACAAGTAAGATCTAACTCCCCCAGCAGATTAGCTTCATCTAAATGAGCAATCAGACCATTCTCAGTCATAATTTCTGAAATCAATCTCCCCATTGGAATCCAATTCCTTTTGGATTTAGGGTTCTTCATCCTTTCTGCTTCTCTCGTTTCTTTGACATGAGTCTAGAGATGATCAAACAAGAGATAGGGTAAATCAATCTTAATATTTGTTCCAAGAAAGAACAACAAGTATTGCTGGTCAGCATTTTTATAGTCTGGAGAGCTAGTTTCCTATTTCCATTTTGTTACTAGAGATTCCAGTTACTCCAGTTCCTTCAAAACCTAGAAGTTTCCTGATGAGGTTTTTAGTAATGGAGATTTCCTTATCCATCACGAATGAGAGAATGACTTTTGGAGAAGCAATTGCGTGTATCTAAAATTCTTTAACAAGGTGTGGAAAAACTGGACCAACTAGACAATCAAAGAAGTTTCCCCAACCTTGAAACTCAACAGTAGGAAGAAGATCAAAACCATTAGCTTTAAGATTCTCAAAATCCACCATTAATTCACTTATAACCTCTAAGCTATCCACTGGAATGAGAGTGGTTCTCTCAGGAACGATGTACTACTCAGAATGGGTGTTATCAGAATGAGTAGAGGAGGAAGCCATTGGAGCACTTAGGTTGAGAGAAGAAAAAGTGGGTTTTAGAGTAACATACACAGAAACGTTTGAGTTTTGAAAGAGAAGGTAAAAAGTGAGAAGGATTTTTACAAAGGTATTTATATGAAGACTTTTCAAAAAAAGATTAAAAAATAAAACTGTAAAAAGAGTATTTAATAAAAATTTAAATAAAAAGAATCTAATCATGACTTAGCATTTAATGATATTGAAAAAGTGAGGGGAAAGCTTGATATTTTAATCAAATCATAACAGTTACCTAGAACAGCGTCAATAGCTTAGCACACGTGACCTTTCAGAAACACACCAAGTGTTCATCTCCTGAAGGTTGCATGGGACAGCTGTTTGATCTAATGAACTGCTGAGCTATACTTGAAATGAAATGTTAGAAAATTTCAGAACTTTACATATAGCTTCTGATGTAACTTATCTTCTAACTTATGAAGAGTTGTTAATCAGAACATTCATTTCAGAACATTCTGAAGTCAGACACAGAAGATAAATACAATTTTATTCAGGACATAATTCCATACAAATATTTTTCAAAATGAATTTAAATCTATCTTCTGAAAGGGGTTTGGTAAAAATATCAGCCCATTGATGGTCTGTTTTTACAAAGTTTAAATTTAAAATTCCCTTCTGAATATAGTCCCTTATAAAATGATATTTAATTTCAATATGTTTAGATTTAGAATGTAAAATTGGATTTTTAGAAAGACAAATAGCAGAAGTATTTTCACAGAAGATATGAAACTTACTTTCATAAAGATTAAAATCTTCTAGCTGACTTTTCATCCAAATCATTTGAGAACTACATCCAGCAGCAGATATATACTCAGCTTCTGTTGTTGAAAGTGCAATTGTTACTTGCTTCTTACTATACCACGAGATAAGATTGTCACCCAAAAACGGGCAGCTTCCAGAGGTGCTCTTTCTTTCAATTCTATCTCTAGCAAAGTCAGCATCATAATAACCTACTAGTCTGAAATCTTTTGATCTTCTGTAACACAGACCCAAATTAGTAGTACCTTTCAGATACCTCAGAATTCTCTTAACAGCAGTTAATTGAGATTCTCTAGGATGTGATTGGAATCTAGCACATAAACATACGCTGAATAATATAATAGGTCTAGATGCAGTCAGATAGAGAAGGGATCCAATCATACCTCTGTAGAGCTTCTGATCTACCTTCATACTTACCTCATCTTTTCCCAGAATGCATGTTGGATGCATTGGTATCTTAGCATCTTTGCTTTCTGACATCTGAAATTTCTTCAAAAGTTCTTTCACATACTTCGTCTGATGTATGTAAGTACCTTCTGGAGTCTGGTTGATTTGAATTCCCAGAAAGAACTTCAATTCTCCCATCATGCTCATCTCAAATTTTTCCTGCATGGTCTCAGCAAATTATTTTCCAAGGGAGATATTAGAGGTTCCAAAAATAATATCATCAACATAAATTTGACAAATTAAGATATCATTTTTAAATGTCTTTCTAAATAGAGTTGTGTCCACTTTCCCTCTGGTAAAATATTTTTCTAAAAGAAAATTACTCAGACGATCATACCAAGCTCTAGGAGCTTGTTTTAAACCGTACAAATACTTTTTTAATTTAAAAACATGTTCTGGATGTTTTGAGTCATTAAAGCCAGGAGGTTGATGGACATAAACTTCTTCTTCTATATAGCCATTTAAAAATGCACTTTTAACATCCATTTGATATAATGAAATGTTATTTTGAACAACAAAAGAAATTAATAATCTAATAGACTCTAACCTGGCGACTGGGGCATAGGTTTCCTTATAATCAATTTATTCTTGTTGACTATAACCCTGTGCAACCAGTCGTGCTTTGTTTCTGACCACCTCTCCTTGCTCATTTAGTTTGTTTCTGAAAACCCATTTAGTTCCTATAATGTTGAATCCTTTGTGTCTTGGAACTAGATCCCATACATCATTTTTGGAAAATTGATTGAGTTCCTCTTGCATTGCTAAGATCCAATCATTGTCTTCCAGAGCTTCAACAATAGAAGTTGGCTCAATCAGAGATGCCAATTCAAACAATAATTCTTCATTGATTCTGAGAGAGGATCTTGTTCTGATGGGATCTTCTTTTCTTCCAATAATAATGTCTTCTTTATGAGCTAAAGAGATTCTAGGAAACCTTTTGAGTGGGTTGTCCAGAGATTCTGAGATTATCCAGAGCATTGTCAAGAGGATGATCTTCTAAGTCTACCTTTGCTTCTGAAGTTTCAGAGTTTGAGGGATGATCTTTTGTACCTACAGAAATATCAATTTGCTTTGGCTGTTGCTGGCCAAGCTTATCATTAAAGCTGACTTTGATTGATTCTTCCATAATTAGAGTTTGTGTTGTATACTCTATAGCTTTTTGAGCGTTCATAATATCCAAGAAGAAAACACTTTTGTGCTTTAGAATCAAACTTGTTCAGATTTTCTTTAGTGTTCAGAATAAAACAAGTACATCCAAAAGGATGAAAATAAGAAATGTTGGGTTTTCTGTTTTTCCATAATTCATAGGGAGTCTTTTCAAGAATAAGTCTTATAGAGATTCTATTCTGAATATAACATGTTGTGTTCACAGCTTCTGCCCAAAAGTGCTTATCCATATTTGTTTCATTGATCATGGTTCTGGCCATTTCTTGTAATGTTCTATTCTTTCATTCTAAAACTCCATTTTGTTAGGGAGTTCTAGGACAATAGAAATTATGAACAATACCATTTTCTTTAAAATATTTTTCAAAATAATGGTTTTCAAATTCTCCACCATGATCACTTCTGACTTTTATAATTCTAAAATCTTTTTCGTTTTTCACTTGGTTACAGAAGTCAACGAACATAGAATGTGAGTCATCCTTGTGTTTTAAAAACTTAACCCATGTCCATCTGCTGAAGTCATCAACAATGACCAATCCATACTTCTTGCCTCTGATGGATGCAGTTTTAACTGGCCCAAACAGATCAATATGAAGTAGTTCTAATGGCCTAGAGGAAGAAATAACATTTTTGGATTTAAAGGAAGGTTTTGAAAATTTTCCCTTTTGATATGCTTCGCATAGAGCTTCTGAGTTGTACTTCAGATTGGGAAGTACTCTGAGTAAATTTAATTTATTTAGTCGAGAGATTTTTCTTAAGCTAACATGTCCCAATCTTCTATGCGATACCCATTGATCATCGCTAACAGACAAAGGCATTTAACATTTTGAGATTTAAGATCTGATAAATCAATTTTGTATATGTTGTTCTTTCTCTTGCCAGAAAAGAGGATTGTTCCATCTTTTTGACTAACAGCTCTAGAGGAATTTTGATTGAAGATAATGTCATAACCGTTGTCACTTAATTGACTTATAGACAACAGGTTATGCGCTAATCCTTCTACTAATAAAACATTAGAGATAGAAGGAAGGTTACCGTTTCTAATGGTTCCAGAACCAATAATCTTCCCTTTCTGATTACCTCCAAACTTGACGTCTCCTCCAGCTTTAAATTCCAGGTTTTGGAACATAGACCTTTTTCCCGTCATGTGTCGTGAGCACCCAGAGTCCAGGTACCATGACTGGTGTCTCAATTGAGTTGTTAAGGACATCTGCAACAAATATTATTTTATCCTTAAGTACCCATATCTTTTTGGGTCCTCTTGGGTTAGAGTATTTCAAGTTCTGTTTGAACTTTGGGTTAGCATAAGAGTTTCCAGAATGTGATGTATATTTAATATCATGTGTGTGTCCAAACTTGAATTGCTTGTTCAAAGGTTTGTAAGTGAAAGTCATCTTAGTAACGAGTTTTGGTATATATGTCTCCTTCCCTTTGGGAGGTTCATATCCTATTCCTCTTCTATTTTTCCCACTAACTCCATAGATCATTGAAGCCATTTTGCTTCTATCTATGCTTTTAGCAAGAAAAGTTTGAAAACTACAGTCATATTCTTTTAGAATATATTTTGAACTTGACACAGAATCTGAACTAGATATTTTTTGAACATTTTGAATTTCTTCTTTAAGTTTAAAATTATTTTCTTTGAGTTCAAATTTTTCTGTTTCATGTTTCTCAAGATCAGATGCAAGACTCTTCTTGAGTTTCTTGTATTTGATTTTGAGCTTACTATAGTTTTCCAGAAGTTCTGATAAACTTTCAGCAAGTTCTTCTCTAGTAAATTCAGAGAATACCTCTTTTGGGTCTGACTCACAGTCTGAGTCATCTGCTGTGGTAGCCATCAGAGCTAGGTTGGCGTTCTCATCTGCAGAATCAGATTCATCTTCAGAGGATTCTGAATCGTCCCAGGTTTCCATCATCCCTTTCTTTTTACCAAACTTTTTCTTTGGTTTTTCTCTTTGGAGTTTTGGACAATCACTCTTGTAGTTTCCAGGTTCTTTGCATTCATAACAGATTATCTCTCTTCTGTTTGACTTTTTGTATCTAGAAGATTCTGGTTTATCTTCTGACTTTTTGAAGTTCCTGAACTTCTTCTGTCTGTGCTTCCACAGCTGATTGATCCTTCTGGAGAGCAAGGATAGTTCGTCTTGTTCTGACGCAGATTCTTCAGAGTTTTCCTCTTCAGCCTAAAAAGTGTTAGTATCATATTTCTTAATTGATTTAAGGGAAAGAGACTTACCTTTCTTCTGAGGCTCGTGCTCATCAAGTTCTATCTCATGACTTCTGAGAGCGCTGATGAGTTCTTCAAGAGACACGTTGTTTAGATCTTTTGATACTTTTAAAGCAGTGACCATAGGTGCCCATCTTCTGGGTAAGCTTTTGATGATCTTTTTAACATGGTCTGCTTTAGTGTATCCCTTGTTCAAAACTCTCAGACCATCGATCAGAGTTTGAAACCTTGAGAACATTTCTTCTATAGGTTCACTTTCTTCTACTTTGAAGGCTTCATACTTCTGAATGAGAGCCAGAGCTTTAGACTCCTTCACTTGAGCGTTTCCTTCATGAGTCATTTTAAGAGACTCAAAAATATCATTTGTTGTATCTCTATTTGTGATTTTTTCATATTCCATTTTAGAGATAGCATTTAGAAAAATATTTCTAGCTCTATGATGATTTTTGAAATCAGCTTTTTGTTGTCTATCCATATTTTTTCTATCAATCTTGTTTCCTTCTGAGTCTGTAGGATGTGTGTAACCATCCAAGACTATATCCCATAAATCACTATCATGACCTAGAAAGAAACTTTCTAGTCTATCTTTCCAATATTCAAAATCTTCTCCATCAAATACAGGAGGTTTGTTGTAACTATTGTTGTTTTGTTCAGTAGCCATTTGTGTTTTCTTCTGGATGAGAAAACACTTAGAAGGGGGGGGGGGGGGGGGGGGGGGGGTTGAATAAGTTTCTATTTTTCTTTTACTTAAAGGCTCAACAATAATGGAAAGACAAGGTTATTTTTATCCTGGTTTATTTGAACTCAAACTACTCCAGTCCATCCGCCAAGGTGATTTCGCCTTTCTCAACAAGGACTTAATTAACTATAATCAACTGATTACAATCACACAACAACTGTTGTGACTAACAATGCACAAGTAATCTTACAAGTGACTCACACCACTAAGACTTAAACTAGTCCTAGTCTACTTGAGAAATATGACCAAACTTGGTCTCTCAAGGAACAATTACAAGAGTTAAATCTTTATAGATAGTGAAACAAAGTTTGCTTCTAAGAAAGCTATATCACAACTGTGATTTTTCACTTAGAATAGTATTGCACAAAGTGTATGAAAAAATGATTTGTGAGCCAAGAATATTCACGTAGTTTTTGCTTCTTTTGAAATTGATTAGTAGTTGGCTTGCAATTAATGTTCTTCTATATATAGTAAGAACAAAATGACTGTTGCTGCCTTCAGAAGTAGAGAGCATTAAATGTTTGTGTGTTTCCTTGCACTATTCCATTTTCCAATGAACTAGCGTAGACACTTGAGTGCATGTAGCCGTCTTTTCATTAAATGATAAAACGACACTTGTAAGATCATGTTTCCTGAAGCTTGACAAGACTTGTTAGCTTTTACATTCTTTCAGAACTAGCTTCACATCTTGAATCAGAACATGCTTGCATATCTTCTAAACAACGCTTGCTTTGCTTAAGTACTTCTGATCAGCACTTGCTTTCAAAGAACTTCTTAAACATAGCTTACACAGAAACTTGCTAAGCGCTAGAAGATGTATATAAATAATTATCTTACCAGAGTTAGCATCAGCACATGCGCTAAAACAAATAGTTCTTTCATCAAAGAACTTCTTCATTTATTTTCAGCTCAGCACATCAAAATGCTTTTGTCAGAACATTATCTGAAACAATTAAATACGTTCATCAGAGTGTCAATTTTATAAAATATAATTTATTGTTATCATCAAAACTCTGAGATATGATCAGAACCAATCTTGTTCTAACAATATTGTTATTAATTCAGTTGATTGAACTTTAAGTTATTGTTCGTTAAATACTTGTTATTTGAAGTTGTTTCATTTGGATGAAGATGATATATTCTTTTAAGTTGAATATTTGATTCCGCTGTGTAGTTATGAAAGTTGTTGTTTTCAAAAGATTAAATTATGTTGTCGTTGGTTCATCCAAGCTTATTGTGTTATGTATCTGTAATGAATGTCATTGTTTTAAGTTGAAGTTGTAGCATCCTGATTTAGTTGTTGAATTTTCATAAATCTAATTTTATAATAATTGTTGGGTAGAATTGGGGTGTTACAAAGAGTCTTTGGGAGATTTGATTCTGAGATTTTAGGAGTTCATTTTATCTTTGAAAGCTTTTGTAAGCCTAAAAGACAATTGTAATTTGAACTTTGCTAATAAAATTTTTGTTTCTTTTTTCCTCTTAGTTTGCAAATTTAAATTTCCTAATGTCCTTGAAATCATTGCATTTACATATCATGCACCATTTCATAACAGTTTTTTCATACAAGATTCTCATTTTCTCGCTGTTTATTTCAACAGAAAAATGGCCCTCGAACAAACTGTAAAGGATCTACAGGCTTAGTACGCTTAGTTCCATGAAACTCTCATGAATTTGTCCCAAGGGTAAAAAGAGTTGTTGGGCTTGTCGCCAAGAAAAAGAAGTCCAAAAAGCCAGTTGTTGTCCTCAACCTAGGGAGGAGATTCAAGGGTCATGTTCAACCAATCCATGTAGAAGATGACTCCTCTGAAGAAGATGACAACAATGATGAGGATGGCAAGGACAAGCAGGATTATGAGAATACTCCTGAAGATGAAGACTTTTCTGATGAACAGTATCCCCATGCAGATGACAAATATAAACAGTTGGAGGATAGGCTCAAGGCAATGGAAGTCCAGAAGGTGCCTGGACTGGATTTTAGTGATTTAGGTATGGTTCTGGGGGTGGTTATCCTACCTAAGTTCAAATTCCCTATTTTTTTAAGTATGATGGGGTCTCTTGTCCTAAGCTCCACTTGAGTTCGTACGTCAGAAAGATCCAGCCTCACACTGCTGACCGGAAGTTATTGGTCCATTTCTTCCAAGAAAGTTTGGATGGTACACAACTGGAATGGTTCTATCAGCTGGAGGGAACCAATATTCATACTTGGGAGGACTTGGTTGCTGCTTTCTACAAACAGTACCAATACAATGCTGACTTGGCACCAACTCGGGTGCAACTGCAGAATATGTCCATGGGCTCTAATGAGGGGTTCAAGGAATATGCTCAGAAATGGAGGGACTTAGATGGAAGGGTGAAACCTCCTATGAATGATATAGAAATGATGGATATGTTTATGGGCACTCTGACATGCCCGTTCTTTAATTTTTTGATCGGAAGCTCTTCAGCGGGTTTTACAGTAATGATTTTGAGATGGGAAAGAATAGAAAAATGGTATCAAAAGCGGGAAGATACTGATGGTTGCATCTTCAAATACTGTGAAGAATTCTTTTGGAGGAAAAAATGAGGTAAATGTTGTCTATGGCCAGAAGAGCCATAGTAAAAGTAGTCGTCACCAATCTCTGGGAGCAGTGTTAATTTCCAATCTGGCGCCTGCTCAACAACAACAACAGCAGGGTAACTAACGAAGGCCAGACACTCCAAGAAGGAAATTCACCAAGATTAATATGCCTTTGTCTCAGGCACTACAACACTTGCTAAAATCCTGACTCATTTCGCTGCGGGATCCTCCTCCCAATCCGAACACCGCCTCTCCTAAGTACAATCCGAACACAAAGTATGCTTATCGTTCAAATAGTAATGGCCATGACACCAACAATTTTTAGGCCCTGAAGAATAAGATTCAAGACATGATTGATAACAAGGAGATTGACTTCGATCCTCTAGAGACTCCAAATGTGATTACATCACCTATGACCAAGCATGATAAAGGCATAAGCGTTGTTGAAGATATTCAGTATGTTACTTCTAGTAATGATGTGGTTACTCTTCTCTCTACAATAAAGAAGAACTTGTTACAAGCTGGTTTATTTCCAGGTTGTGTTGAAGGTTGTTATTGTTGTGCAGTCGAACCCAATGGTTGCGGTTCACTAAAAAGGGGTGTTCAACGCTTGATGAATGAACATATTATTCTGATTGAAAAAGTTCTGCCTACCAAATGTTTTTGCCAAGATCTATCTGTTATCTCCGGTACTCCTTTTAGGATCCTTTCTAAAGGTCCCATAAGGATTACGCCAATCCGAAAGCTGCTCCGCTGGTTATTATAATGCCCGAGCCTATCCCGTATTCTTCGTAGAAGGAAATCCCATGGCATTACGGATCTGATGTCTATTACCATGGCGTCAAGAAAGAATTTTCCAATGAAGAAAAAGAAGAAGTTGATCCCAGTATTGTCAATAATGCGGGGACCAGTAATATTACAAGAAGTGGAAGGATTTTCTCTTTAGAAATCTCTCCACATTCTCAGATTATAGTTTCCAAGACGACCGTTGGGGCTCAGGGTAAAGAGCCGGTGATATAGCCTTCCCAGACAGAGGCGCCAAAAGAAGCTCATGTCAAAGATACTTCTGGAGAAGATTTAGAAGAGGTTCTGAAGATCATTCATCGAAGTGATTATAAAATTGTCGAACAGTTGGGCAGACCCCATCCAAAATATCTATGTTGTCACTACTTCATTGCTCTGAGGCCCATGCAAAGGCTTTAGTGAAATTCCTGAAGACTGCTCATGTGCCACAGGAAATTTCGGCAGCTCAATTTTGAAGTTATGTGTCTAGTCTGACAACTGACAGTGGTTTGGGTTTCTCTGATTCTGACTTGAATTCAGAGGGGAGGAATCATAATAGGGCCCTGTATGTCTCCATTGAATGCAGGGGAACTACATTGGCCCATGTATTGATTGACATAAGATCATCTCTAAATGTTCTGTCGAAAGGTGCTCTCGATCGGTTAGATTATGAAGGGTTGGTACTGAAGCCCAACAATATCATAGTTCGAGCCTTCGATGGATTGAAACAAATGGTGCATGGAGAGGTGGACCTCTCGATCAAGGTGGGTTCATATATTTTTGAGTCCATTTTTTATGTCATAGACATCCAGCCAACTTACTCTTACTTATTGGGATGCCCTTTGATCCATGGGGCAAGTGTTGTCACTTCTACCCTGCACCAGAAGCTGAAATATTCGTTGAAAGGGAAAGTTGTTACTGTTTGTGGAGAGGAGGAATATATAGTCAGTCACCTCAACTCATTCTGATATGTCGAGATGGATGGAAAGTTTATTGAAACACCCTGTCAAACCTTTGAGGTAATTTCTCCTGCTGATGTTGAAGATGTTTCAGCCATTCCTAAGATCACTAAAACTCCACACAAGATGGCATCCTTGAAAGATTCTAAGGACACTATTGAAGAAGGTGGTAATACAATTTGGGGTTAGCTTTCGGATATCCCTTCAAGTCTAACAAGTTTGGTATGGGCTTTACTGCATAAGGTTATAGGGTTGTTCGTTAGGCTTGTGCTAGGAGACCTCCGTTCCGCATAAGCAACACTGGGGTCAATGCTATAGAGGATGTAGATATTGATTGTGACTTCAATAACTGGATATTCCCGACCGTGGGTGATGGACTAGAAAACTGGAAGGCAGAAGACATCTTTCCCATCTCTTTTAGTCAGGAGTAATAAGTTGTATTCCTGTCTTTTTATTTTCAAATTTTTTTGGCTATGTAATAAAAAATGACCTCAAAACCTCGTGTCTTACTCAGGGCACAATGGTTCATTTGTTAAAGGGTTGATTAACGATTCATAAAAATTTGTTCATTCAATAAAAACATTGGACGTTTTGCATACAAATTTTGTGATCTCTGTTTTTTCTTTTATCTTATTGCATTTTCAAATAGCTATGTGTTCTTACACACGCCCACACACTATATTGCAGATCCCCATCCACTCTGGATCTCGTCGATAATGATTCTTCTATTGCCTCATATGACTTTGACAATCTGATCTACCAAGCCGAGGACGAAGGTAAGGAAGATTTTCAAATACCTGGAGAACTTTCCAGACTCTTGATACAGGAAGAGAAGACTATCCAACCACATGAAGAGCCGGTCGAAGTGGTGAACTTGGATACTGAGACAGACAGGAAAGAGGTCAAGATAGGTGTTGACCTAGAAATCAATTTCAAAATCAGGTTAATCCAAACGCTACATGAATATGTTGAAATCTTTCCTGGTCATACGAAGACATGCCAGGGCTCGATATCGATATTGTGGTTCACCATCTACCAATGAAAGAGGGTTGTGCTCTGATAAAACAGAAGTTTCGTCACATGCATCCTGAAATGTCAGAAAAGGTCAAGGTTGAGGTTATGAAATAGTTCAACGCATGGTTCTTGTCAATGAATTCATATCCTCAATGGGTTGCTAATGTTATTTCGGTGCCAAAGAAAGATGGCAAGGTACGTATGTGCGTAGATTACAGGGATCTGAACAGGGCAAGCCCCAGAGATGACTTCCCACTACCATATATCAATGTTTTGGTTGACAATATCGTGCAACATAAGGTGTTCTCCTTCATGGATGGCTTCCCAGGTTACAATCAGATCAAGATGGCGTCTGAATACATGGAGAAAATCACCTTCGTCACACAGTGGTGAACTTTCTATTATAATGTTATGCCATTTGGGTTGAAGAACACCATGGAAACCTATCAGCGTGCCATGGTAGCCTGATTTCATGACACTATTCACCATGAAATAGAGGTCTATGTTGACGACATGATAGCCAGGTCACAAACTGAAGAAGAGCATCTTGATCACTTGCATAAACTGTTTGAAAGACTAAGGAAATACAAGCTAAGGCTAAACCCAAACAAGTGCACCTTTGGGGTGAGATCTGGTAAAATCCTGGGTTTCGTTGCCAGTGGTAAGGGTATTGATGTTGATCCTGCAAAAGTTAAAGCCATCAAGAAATTCCAGCTCCCCGTACCGAGAAGGAAGTTAGAGGTTTCTTAGGAAGGTTAAATTACATTGCTCGTTTCATTTCTCATTTGACTGCTACTTGTGAGCCAATCTTCAAGCTGCTGAAGAAAGATCAAGTAGTAAAATGGAACGACGTCTGTCAAATAGCCTTTGATAAAATTAAGGAGTGCCTACATGAACCTCCCATTTTTATGCCACCAGTTGAAGGACGACCTCTAATCATGTACTTAACAGTTCTAGAGAATTCAATAGGGTGTGTACTGGGGCAACATGACGAGTCTGGTCGAAAAGAGCATGCAATATACTACCTTAGCAAAAAGTTTACTGACTGTGAAACAAGATATTCACTACTCGATAAAACTTGTTGTGCTTTGGCATGGGCTGCTCGCCGACTAAGACATTATATGTTGACCTATACTACTTTGTTGATCTCTAAAATGGATCCTATCAACTACATATTTGAAAAGCCAGCTCTCTCTCTGGAAGAATTACCCGATGGCAGATGGTGTTAACAGAATATGATATCCAGTACACCATTCAAAAGGAAATCAAAGGAAGTGTACTAGCTGACCATTTGGCACATCAAGTGGTAGACACTACCAGTCTATGAACTTTGAATTCCTTGACAAGAACATTATGTTGGTAACAGATTGTGAAGAACCTGAACCGTATGAAGGACCTGAGCCAGGATCAATATGGACTATGGTTTTCGATGGAGCTTCTAATGTACTTGGTAATGGAATCGGCGATGTGATCATCTCTCCCGAAGATTTCCATACACCCTTCACCGGCAGACTATGCTTCGACTGCACCAACAATATGGCAGAATACGAAGCAAGCATCATGGGTCTTAGGGCTGCTATTGACTTGAGAATCAAGTTCTTAAGCGTATATGGAGACTCATCCTTGGTGATCAGTCAGGTTAAGGGAGATTGGGATACGAATCACCCGAATCTCATTCCTTATAAAGAGCATGTACTAACCTTGATCTTGTATTTCGAGGAGATTACCTTTGAGCATATACCAAGAGAAGAGAATCAGCTGGAAGATGCTCTGGAAACCATGTCATCCATGTTCAAGGTCATATGGGACAATGAGGCTCCCAGAATAACCATTGAGAGATTCGACGAACCCACACACTGCTGTGAAATTGACACTGATATAGTAGAGGAACAACCTTGGTTCCATGAGGTAAAAAGGTACCTTGAGGCTCAAGAATACCCTGAGGGAGCATCCATCAATGACAAGAAATTCTTGCGGAGGTTCTCAGCTAAATTCTTCTGAAGCAATGGAATTCTATACTAGCGCGGTCATGATTCAACCCTTCTTAATTGTATGGACAAGAAGGAAGCAGAAGAAATTATGGAATATATTTACGAAGGTATCTTCGGCACTCACTCTAGTGGGCATACTATGGATAAAAAGATCTTAAGAGCTAGTTACTGTTGGTCGACTATGGAAACTAACTGTCACCATCACTCAAGAACTTCTCATAAGTGTCAAATCTATGCCGATAAAGTTCACGTGCCTCCATTACCGTTGAATGTCATGACTGCACCTTGGTCGTTTGCGATGTGGGCCATTGATATGAACGGAGAAATCAAGCCCACAGCCTCTAATGGGCACCGCTTCATCCTCGTCGCCATTTACTACTTTGTGAAATGGGTTGAAGCAGCCTCATTTGTCTTTGTTACTAGGAATGTGGTCGCCTGGTTCATCAAGCACAACCTGATATGTCGGTATGGCACCCCCGAAAGGATCATCATAGATAACGGTACCAATCTCAATAATACAATGATCACTGAGCTCTGCACGTAGTTTAAGATCAAGCATCACAATTATTCTCCGTATCGACCTAAGATGAATGGCGTAGTGGAATCCTCCAATAAGAATATAAAGAAGATCATACAGAAGATGGTTGTGAAATATAAAGATTGGCAGGAGATTTTACCGTTTGCTCTTCACGGCTACTGCACTTCAGCTAGAACATCAAATGGGGAAACATCATTTCCCTAGTCTATGGTATGGAAGTTGTCCTACCTGTCGAAGTTTGGATTTATTCTCTGAGAATCAAGAAAGATGTAGACTTGGGTGAAGACGAGTGGGTTCAAACCAGGTTGGATTAGTTAAATCTAAATGATGAGAAGAGGCTTGAGGCTGTCTATCACAGTCATATGTATCAAAAACACATAGACAGGTATATCAGGCTGGTGACTTGGTAATAAAGTGCATTATCATCCCGCAAGGTGATCCCAGGGGAAAATAGACTCCTACCTATGAAGGACAATTTGTAATCAAGAAGATTTTTTCTGGTGGAGCTATGATACTGACTACCATGGATGGTGAAGATTTCCCGCACCTTGTGAATGCGAACATAGTCAAAAGATACTACGCTTAAAAATGACCCACTAGGTTGACTGGCCTAGGAAAAAATAAGGGCATCCCGGCGAACCAAAAGTGTTCGGGAAAAAATCAAGGATATATATGAAAAGACTATACACCCGGCAAGTCGAAAACCTGAAAAGGCAACTTGGGCAAAAAGGGTATCCCGGTGGACTGAAAACCCGGAACGGTGGTCCAAGCAAAAATTAGGGGTTAAAGCGTACGACTATGCCCCCATTGGAACTCTACAACAAGCTTTATTACCAAATTCAAAGTTCAGACGGTACAAATCAATTCACTCACTTTCTTCCGACAACAAGGAATGAGATGCTTGAAGGCATAGGGGAAATAGCAGGGTTGGAACCCGACGAGATTGTTCCCACGTAGCTATATGTTTTCACTTTGTAAATATTTTCTTCGACGACTTCCTCTTACTAGGATTTTTGTCTCTTTGTACAAATATCACCAGTTTATGGGTAAAACTATCAATGAAATACAATTTCAAAGTCAAATTTTGTTTTACATTTTTCTTTTTTTTTTTCAAAATGTCCAATGACAAAAATTGAATGATCATATGCATATGAATATAATTGACTGTCAACAAATGCATAAAAATAGGAATAAGCATTTACTCAAGACTCTAGGAGTTGGAATAATGTTCGAGCCATCCACAAATCCCCACAGAGTAATCTTCACAAGTTCATACATTATCCACAATTGCCACAACAAATCACTCTAGCTGATAAAGGAGTATGATTTTCTCCCCAGAAATATACCCAACCTACGGAGTTCCAATCAGTACAGCTCATGGAGTTTCTCTTCCCCAACTAAGCTTGTTCCTCTAAGGTTGTAAAACCCCCTTCCAGACTTCTGTTCTCCAGCAGAGTTCATTTCCTTAAAAAGGGTGTTTCCTCAATAAGAGTATTTCCCCAACAAGGTTATTTCTCCAACAGTTTATCATCTTCTAAATACAGTTAAGATACAATCAAGATATAGATTCATTCTGATACTCATCCAGTACATCTTTCAGATACGGTTCAGATACAGTCCAGATATGGATATCATTCTGATACCCATTCAATACATCTTCAGATACAGTCAAGACATAGATTTATTCTGACACTCCCAAGCTAGAGTATGCTTTTACCATAAATCACCGGCTAAAATCCTCTCGCAAGTGAAGTTGCCACCATCCCTAGAGAGTCTCTACTGAATCTATAATTGGGCCAAATATCAGTCAACTTTATCCTCCTTAGAAAAGCTGAAAGGTTATCCATCTCTTCTATCCCCGGCCAGAGTATAAACTCCCCAGTAGATCAATGAACAAGCAATGTTCTTGAACTTTTCTGCCTAAGTAGGAATTAGCATTCTCCAGCAGAGTTTCCTCAAGCAAAAGCAGAAATTGAAGAATGGAAAAACACAAGAAGGGGGGGTTTGAATTGGGGTTTTTAAAACTTAAAGTACAATACACGTTGGTTATCATGGTTCGTTTGAACTCAAACTACTCCAGTCCACCCGCCAAGGTGATTTCTCCTCTCTCAACGAGGTCTTAATCCACTAACCAAACTTGATTACACAGATACGATGACAACAGTCAGCGTCTTCTTGAGTTTAAACCACAACCCGGTTTAATCAAGGTATTACACAATAAAATATTTGAAAGGGTGTACAATATGTGTTTTCTAACAAACCAGTATCACACAAGTGATGTTTTACACAAATGAATTTTTGTAAGATGAAGGTGATGAAAAAATCTTATTTGTAGTGCGCAATAAAATCGTAAACGATTTATCCTTCAAGTCTTGTATATATAGGCAACGCATGTGAGGAGCTTTTGGAATGTTGATAAATAGTAACTAAAGAACTTTACAAACATAGAGATTCTTGTCCGCTTTCAGTCATTACTTTTGAATAGGCATAAATGAAATGTAACGCTTTAGAACATGCTTGCTTCAAAACGCTTCAGAAGATGAATGCTACCGTTGAGACTCCTTTACTTCTTTCTAGAACTATATGAATCAGAATAACAGAGTTCCTGTTCGTAGCGTTTAGTGCACTCATAAGTTGTAGCTTAAGAACTTCTCTATATAAGCTTTTTATGTAGATTGCTTTCTATATAAGATGTGTTGAATCAGAATTTAAACAACGATCTAACTCATCTTTTATGCTTCTTCCATCAGAACTTCTCTGCAAAACAAAATACTTATTTAGGGAGAATAATTGTTCTTTGAGTGTTTGTTATCATCAAAACTCTTAGAAGGGTTGTAGAATCAAACTATGTTCTAACAATCTCCCCCTTTTTGGTGATGACAAAAACTTGGATATTTTGATAGAAACTTAAAGAACATAAAGCATTTAAAGTCCCCCCCCCCCCCCTGAGTTGGATACTCAGATAGATAAGAAATACTTCCCCGAAGATTGTTCTGTTCAAATTTTTGGAGAAAAAGATTTTTTATGTGTCCACTTCTATCCTCAACAGAGTTTGTTCCTGCTTTGCTTTCAGAAAAAATAAACAATAGAAGTTATGATATTAAAATGTTTGAGACTGAGTCTCAATACTGTTATATTTTAAATATCTTACATTTTCCCCCTTTTTTGTCAAGAATAAAAAAGCAATAAAAACACTTTAGATAATAAAAGACATGTTGTATTCAAAAAGATTCCAATAAAAACACGTTCTGAAGGAAACAAATAAAAAAAATGAAGAAAACAAATTTCAAAACTAAGTTTGAGGTGGTGGAAGTCGTGTGAAAAGGGCTTCCAATAAAATCTTGATTTGACTGCTTGATTCCTCTTGTTTTCCAAGTACCCCCTTGATTTCCTTGCACGTATCATCCTGCTCATCTAGCTTTTCCTTAAAAATAACATTCTCTTTCTTCAACTCCTCCAGAGTTTATAACACAAGAGATGAAGAGGGTATATCAGCAGAAGGAACCACTTTTTTAGAGCAAGTTGCAGCTGATTTTGACTTAGGAGCTTCTTCAACTTCCTTGCCTTTGTCTTAAAACATAACCAGAGGAAGGTTCACCATACTCTGTTGGTTGATGATCTTCCCAAGAGACATTGTCCAGCAGAAGGAGTGGCTTATTTTCCCAGTGACACGGAACTTGATCCTTGAAGATATTCAGATGATCACAGAAGTTCTGTTGAGAAATTTCATAACTTATCTCCTTGAGTTTCAGAGATTCAGAGTTAAACCATTTTTTGAATTGGTACCAATGAGAATCAGAAGCAGCTGGATTAAGATTCTCTACGCAAGCTAGATTTAAAGAATTAACCCATTCCTGTATTTCTGTTTCAAAAATCAACAGAGATTTACCAATATCTGCTTTGGAAATTTTTGGTTTTGGTTTTGGAATGGCAATTTCATGAGAACTTTTGATGAGATTGTCCAAGGCTTCTAAGTCTATAACTGTTCGAAGGGGATCTTCTGGGTGGTTATTGGGAGAGGGAGAGTTTGAAATAACAATGGGTGAATTTGGTGAGTTTGGTGGAGTGGATTGATAGGGAGATGGAATATATGGGATGGAGAGGTTCTGTGAGGAAGTTGAGGGAATTGTGGGTGGTTGAGAGACCATGAGTGGACAGGTGATTCCAAGAATGGATGTTGTGGTATCAAAGTTAAAGTTTGGATTTTCTGTGTGGGGAACTTCAAACAGCGGATCAAATTGATCAATATCAGAAAGAACTTGAGCAAGTTCAGGCTGATTTTAGTCTAGATGGGTAGTATGTGGATTGTTAAGAAGGTTATCTAGAGACAGTGGGGTGTCAAAGTCAATGTCAAAGTCATCAAAGGTTTAAGGCGATGGATCTTCAGTGGGTTTTGGAGAAAGAGGGTTTTCATATGTTAATAACAGTACTGATTCAATAATAGAAATAAAAGATGGATTACGTTTCTTTTTGGAAGCTTTAGGAGTCTTATCAGAAGTTCCTTCTGCAGCAACTCTCCTTTTCCTTGATTTTCTGAGAGCAACTTCCAGAGGTTGTTGTCTCAGATCACGGATGTTCACTTCTGGATTTGTCCCGTTCCTTTTGCAAGCATCCAGATATCTGAGAATAATATCTAGAGAAGCATATGTTTGAGAGAAGAGAGGAAAATCCTTCAGAGGTACTCTTCTAGTGGTAATGACTTCCTTGGTTGTTATTGTAGGATCCTTCTTGATGATTTCAATATTATTCATCTTCTACAGATTCTTGGTGTTGAGATGTTTACCAGCACAAGCTTCTAGAGTGCTGACTTGTTGAGCCTCAGTCAGATGTTCTATCAGTTTATTTTCTGTCAGAATATCTGAAATGAGTCTTCCCAAAGGGATCCAATCTCTCTTTGTTCTTTCTTCTTCTCTTGTCTCTTTGACGCTGGACTTCAGATGATTGAACAAAAGATGTGGGAGGTTAACATTTGCTTTGGTGGCTATTGTTGTACCCCAAAATTTGCCCTCCCATCAAGATTTGTCAAGTCAAGGTCACAAAATTCCCCAAGGGTTGTGCAGCTCAACTGTCTCCTATACAGTCAAAACTAGGGTTTGGGTTCTGATCAAGAAAATGAAGTTTTCAAAGGCCCAATCAAGTCTCACATGCCTACAAAGATGGTCAAATATCCTCATATCAAGTTTCAAGGCATTCAGCTCAAAATTGCACAGTCAAAACCCTAGATTGCACTACAGTCAACTGTAGGGGCAAAATGGTCATTTGACAGTCAAAAGTTCAAATTTTTGGTCAATATATCATTTTGAAGCCACAAACATCATTTGATCAATGCTTGATCATGATTCTCAAGATTTGGCTCAGAAAATCATCAAGATGCAAAAGTTGTTATATTTGGACAGCTGAAAAAGTCAACTGAAATTGACCAGGGCATAACTTTCACATGGATTATCATAAAAATTCCATCCAAAGCTCATTTTGAAGAGAAAGACATTTCCTACAACTCATCTTCATGTTCCAAGTCCAAGAAATGCTCTCACAAAAAGTTATCAATTTCAACATTATAGGTCATTTTTAAAAGTCAACAAAAAGGGACTTTAAGTCAAAGGCCATAACTTGAGATTGGTAAATCAAAATGACATGGTACCAAAGGCATTGGTTAAAGGACTCAAAGACCTTTCCAAAATGTCCAAGAACATGTGGAAAGCTTAAAAATTGACCAAGTTGTGCCTTGTGGAAGTTGGGAAATTTTTAGGAATTTTGAAAAGTCAACATTGATGCAAAAGGCCTAAAAATGCAAATGGGCCCATTTTTCTTCCAAGTTTCTTCATGCCAAGCCTATGCACGACCATTAGGCCCAAAGGGAAGTATTTTCATATTTTTTAATTATTTATTTGAATTTCTATTAATATTAATTCATTTAAATTATTTTAATACATGAAAAATATAAACCTAACCTAAAAAAATCTTTTTATGCACATTCCAAGGTCAATATTTCGTGCACATCTTAAATAGGCAAGTTTTGATGAGATTTGAGCATGATTGAACCAAAATGCACATGGAAAAGATTTGGAAAAGATTTCATGAAATCAAATATTGAAAACAATGAATTCAAAGGATTTTGTGCAATGTTTTTAACCTAACATGCTCTATACATACTCAGAATCATAACCCTAATGATCTTAGACTGCAAGCTGCGCTCAAAAACCTCATACAAACTTGAAAAAATCTCCAAGAAAGCCAATACTGAAATCAGGGTTTAAGGTCGATCCAAGCTTCAATTTTTGTTCCATCAGCATCCTTAAGCATCCCTGAAGAGATTCCAATCAAAAAATTTCTCTCAAACGCCAAGAATTGGTATCCATAAGTCAAACTGTGAAACAAAAATCTTGAAATCGCATATCATAATTTACGCATCCTTGTGCATTTATTTTCATGAATTCTTGTTCAACATGAAGTTTCCAAGCTAACTATTGCATTCAATTGTGTTTTTACTGACTATATGCGATATCACCATGTTCGTTCTTTAGGGTTTTCAGAAGGAAAAATTAGGGCTTTTTCAATACAGTAAAATTGGCCTTTGAGACCACCATAGTTGAACTCAGCGCCTAGAGACGAAGAAGAAGCATATCTCGCGATGAATTTATATATGCTATAGCGCTAGTCGCTATTTTTCCATAGCCTGCCTAACACCATGGTTGCAAAACCGTTGCCTATTTTGTTTTGTTTTCAGGATGAGGAAGAAGACGAGTGCGTGTCTATCAGCCATTGGCCACTTTGAATCTCGCGCGTTTTTCATCCACTAACGCCATGTTTTATTTATTATGTTTACGCGTTATTATATATTAAATTGAAGGCGCTTGGTTCAGTGGTTAAGTGTTGTGCTGGTAACATCAAAGACCTGGGTTCAAGTCCCAGGTCTTGCATATTTCGTTATTATTTTTCAAACCAATTTCCTATGCAGCGTCAGCAGTGATGTGCACCGTGTGTCCACAAGATCCAAGCGCACAGGTGTCCAGGAGATGCAGATCAAGGGCTCAGATCCCAGGCCTATGGTAAACGTTGGTCAATGCACTAGCACACGATCCAGGAAAGTCAGCAAATGGCAAACTCAATTGGGCCAGGCTTTTCAAATCCATACCTCCTAAATTGGGGCTACCCCCCCCCCCTGGTTTGCCTTCCTTTTTATTATTTTCTTATATTTTATTTAAAATTATTTTGTGTTCTTGATTGCTTAATTTAATTAATTTATTTTCACAAAAACATAAAAACATTATAAAAATCAGAAAAGACCAAAAATAATAAAGATTTATATTATAATTATTTTCATAAAAAATGCTTGTAATTATTTAGCTTTAATTTAGGTTTATTAAATATTTTTCATAATAAAAATCCAAGAATAGAATTTAGGTTTAATAACTTTTATTTTCTTCTTAATTTTCCCCTTTTTTCAGAATGATAATGCTATTTATTTATTTTCATAAATTAAAAAATGTACATAAAAAATTTTAGGTTTAATTTAGATCTTAATTTAATTCTTTCATAATAAATAAAAACATTAGAATTAGGGTTTGCCTTATAGTTTAATTTCAATTAACTCTTTTTTTCTTTTAATAAATAAAAAACATAAATATCTAAAAAACATTTTCTTTTTGAATTTTAATTCTAATTCCCTATTTAATTCTAATTAATTAACTCTTGTAACTTAATATTTCGCAAAAGGGTCCAACGCCCATTGTTTTAATTTAATTGCGCACATTTACTTTATGTCGTTCATTATAATTATGTAAATCTCCCAAAGCCATGTAACTTTACTTTTCGCACTTTTATTCGCTTTATTTATCTTTCCGTCAAATCGGGTTCTGGAAATTTTGGCGATGTGGACCCGCGCCATTTGTAATAGCCTTAGATTTATTTTTTCGCAAACTTTATAACTGTTGAATATGCATGCAAGAATGAATGGCCCTAATTAAAATCAAGCGTAGAACACAATGACATGACAAAAGACAAATAACTGAAACATGACACAGTTCGCACACACCACCCCTAGGGTACGCCTCACTGTTGCCTTTTGAAAGGTGATCGTCGAGTAGAGGACGTCTTAGTAAGTCCTCATGATCCGGGAACCTGGCATGAGGGTAGCTTCTAAGGTGTCTTCCCATTGCTCTGGTGATCACCACGTCCCTAAAACTTGAATTGACCCGAACACCTCCAACAGTGGTGCTACCTACCTCTCAATGGTGGGATGGCACTACTTTAAAGGACATTTACACAGACGAATTCCTTAGGGTAGGTAGGTTCTCAAGGATACTTGCTCTAATTTCAAACAAATCAAAACATCTTTTCACCAACACTTTTCAAAAGCTTTCCAAAGCAAACTTTTCAAACACTCTGACGTATGAGTCGATCTGAAATTTTTTCAAAGAAACTTTTTAAACCCACATTGAAAAGCAAACAAACAATTTTGAAAACACATTGAGCAAGTATCTAAGAGCCCATGGATAACCATGGATAGAAAGGGTGCTAACACCTTCCCTTTCTATAATCTACCTCCCGAACCGAGAGCAATCTCTTAAAAGGAATTTTTCTGTGCTTTTGTCCTTTCCATTTGGAGAAAATAAAAGACGGTGGCGACTCTTGCTTCCGCGACATTCTCGCAAACCAGCGTTAAACAGTCAGTTCCAGATCCACCGATCACAGAACTGGCGACTCTGCTGGGGATAAACTTAAAGTGAGGTGTACCTTAGGGTTAGTTCATAACTATGTTTTCAATTGTATTGCTTTGTGTGCTTTAAATTGTGGGTTGCTTGGGAGTTCTATAGATCCTAACCCGGATCTGGGGGATACCTTTCTTAGAAAGTAGCAACAAGGCTGTGAGGGAACTGTGCGGGGTATACCGACATGGTTGAAACAGTCTGCTACGTTGATGTGGCACTTTGGTGTGTACCGGTAACCCTTGAGTTCAGTCAAGGAGAGTACGGGGCCTCCGCGTGGTGTCGTGAAGCATCAACAGACCTTAGGAACCTTAATTGAACTATCTTGGCCTCTTTAGGGTAGTGAGATAACTGACTTTGGTGCAGTCCGAGGTTGGTTGATACTCGATACTACACTCAATTGAGGGTTGCTTTCCTGGAATATTTCGGTCGCCAGTTCAGTGGCTAAATCGAAACGATGAACAATGAAAGCAATCCCGTGATATTGGGAACTTTAGAACCCGGTTACTTTGATTAGGACAGGTTGAACCCACCAACTTCAAGAGGGTACTACCCAGACCCCATGCTGGCCTTAAACCTTAAGGGCTTGTCTTGTGTGCCTTGTGTGCCTTACATGTTTGTCTTTGTAAATATCTGTGGTGTGTTTAATCATAGCATCATGACATCATCCAGCATCGTATGCATTGACTAACCATTTCAGGGGTTCGAATTTTCATCTTTGTTCTTGTTTTGTAGGACATGGAAACTGTTCGTAGAAAGACAATTCAGGTCAATCTTGTAAGGGTCCCTCCTCAGCTTAAGGAGCTTATATCCAGGATTCCCGAGAACTCTTCATTCAGTGACAGGCATGGAAGCCTCATCAGCTTGGTCAACACCAACATTGAGGAAGATATGATCAAGGTCCTGTTCCAATTCTTTGACCCTCTGCATCACTGCTTTACCTTCTTGGACTATCAGTTGGTACCTACATTGGAGGAGTTCTCCCGGCTCCTGAAGATTCCTATCCTTGATCAGCTACCCTTCAGCGGTACAGAAAGGGAACCTAAGCTTGAAGAGATTGCTAAAGCCTTGCACCTACAGTCATCTGACCTCAAGGGACATTGGGAAGTCAGAAGTGGTATCAAAGGGTTCTTAGCCAGGTTTCTGTTTGAGAAGGACCATGAATGTTGGAACTCCCTTGACTTGCAAGCTTTTGAAGAAGTGGTAGCCCTCCTTGTTTATGGTTTGGTGTTGTTCCCTAACCCAGATCAGCTCATTGATATCAGTGCTGTCCAGATCTTTATGTCCAGGAATCCTATACCTACATTGCTGGGGGACATCCTTCACTCATGTTACACTCGAACCATGAGAAAAAGAGGTGTCCTTATGTGTTGCACTCCTCTCCTGGGAAGGTGGTTTATTTCGCACCTTCCCCAATCAGTCCTGAAGAATGAACGGGGTTTGAGATGGTCACAACGGTTGATGACTCTTACACATGCAGATATACATTGGTGTCCTAGATCCAGAGGAGATGTCACTATCATTGACCGTTGTGGGGAGTACCCTAATGTTCCTTTACTTGGAATCAGAGGAGGTATTACTTATAGCCCATGCCTGGCTTGGAGACAGTTTGGTTATGCTCGGAGGGACGGTCCTCATGACATGTTGATTCCTGACATAGTTTTTGACTTCGACAATGATACTCAAGGACTTCGTCAGAGATTTATCAGAGCCTGGAGGATGCCCAGCAGGATAGACAGCAAGACTCTGGGGCACCGGAACTCCATCCCTTTGGAGCCTTATCTCAAATGGGTACGCGCCCGCTCTCAGAAGTTAGTCATGCCTTATCCTCACATGCTTCCAGTAATCAAAGAACCTGTCTTGGAAGGGGAAGTGTCTCATGTTATTCAGCACCCTGATATGCCCACATCCTGGGAAGAGATGCAGAAGAGCTGGGTCCAGCTTAAGGAGGAAAGGAATTCTCTTGAGACTAGTCTGCACGCCAGTGAAAAGAAAGTCTTGGAGCTCACCCGTCTGTTGCATGAGGAGAAGAACCTCAACACCTACATAGCTCCGAAAAGGATGCGCAGTGTATTTTGGGATTGACTTGATTTTTGTACTTTTGCCCATGAGGCCTTGATGTATTAAACAATGATTTTCTTTAATGATAACGTGTGTTCTTTTCTTGTCTACAACGAATTTGGACTTTCGAACCCTTGAATGCATTGCATACGCATTTCATACATCATGTGCATAGCAGGTTTTTCCCCTTTTCAGGTTGCTTACAGTTCTTCGCTGTTTATTTCAGCATCATGAATCCCGGATCTGAATCAACAGAGACATCAATTAAGGCTCTCCAGGCGCAGAATGCGCAGTTTCAAGAACTAATCATGGGTCTAGCTAAGGGCCAAGAGGAATTGAAGACTATGCTCCTGAAAAAGGAGAAGAAGAAGAAAAGAAGAACTGTTCTATTCAACACGGGCCGAAGGTTGGGTAATACTCTGCACCATGAAGAGGCTGGTTCTTCTGTTGGCAGGAGTCCTTCTCAGGCAGAAGTAAAGGTTCCTACTCCAGTGGTCTCCGACAACGAGACGGATTTTGATGAGGAGCAGTACCCTCCTGAAGACAACAGATACAAACAACTGGAGGACAGGTTGAAGGCTATGGAGGTGCAACAGGCACCTGGGCTGGATTTCGGAGATCTGGGTTTGTCGACTGGTGTGATTATCCCGCATAAATTCAAAGCACCAACCTTCTCCAAGTATGACGGGGCATCCTGTCCCAAGCTGCACCTAAGGTCCTACGTTCGGAAAATTCAGCCGTACTCTGCGGACAAGAATCTATGGATCCACTTCTTCCAGGAGAGTCTTTCAAGGACTCATCTCGAATGGTTCTATCAGCTGGATGGGACCAAAGTTCGTAACTGGGAGGAGCTGGCTACTGCTTTCTACAAGCAGTATCAGTATAATGCCGACCTTGCACCCACACGTACCCAACTCCAGGGTATGGCGTTAGGCGCAAGCGAAGGTTTTAAGGAGTACGCTCAGAAGTGGAGAGACCTGGCTGGCAGGGTGCAGCCACCATTGACTGATCGAGAGTTAGTGGACATGTTCTTGGGGACCCTATCTGGGCCGTTTTTTAATCATCTCATTGGGAATTCTTCTGCTGGTTTCACTGATTTGATCTTAACTGGAGAGAGAATTGAAGCGGGGTTGAAGTCTGGGAAGATTGCAAAGGCTGCATCATCTAGTTCGGACAAGAAACCGTTTAAAAAAGAGTCTAGTGTCGTGTATGGTTCTAGAAGATCAGAAAGAAATGAACACCGCCAATCTGTCAGTGCGGTCATGATTGCTAAGCCTGCTGCCGCTCCCCGGCCGAACAATACTCAGAAGGTGGAAAGACCCCGGAGGGAATTCACCCGCTTAGGCATGACTTTGTCGCAGATCCTGCCACAGTTGCTCGCAACCAATTTAGTGACTGTCAGGGAGGCGCCGAAGTTTCCAAATACTGCATCCCCCAAGTACAACCCGAATGCTCGTTGTGCTTACCATTCAGAAAGCCCGGGGCACTCTACTGATGACTGTTGGGCACTAAAGAACAAGCTGCAGGACCTCATTGACGCTAAGGAGGTACAGTTTGAGGCATCTGACAAGCCTAATGTGGTGACAGCTCCCCTGCCTGCTCATGGAGTTAATGCTATTGGTGATGAAGAGGAAGTTGATGAAGCTGAGTTTGATAGCTGGATCTACCCGGCTGCTGACGGTGGACTCAACAATTGGAGCGCGAAGGACAATCTCCCTGTTTCTGTTGTTACTGAGTAATGAATTCCTATGTTTTGTTTTTTTGTAATAAACAATGATAAACTCTATGGCCCGGTGTCTTACCCGAGGCACCGTGGTTCTATTTGTGAGGGCATATGAACTGTCATTTTATACATCATGAATGAAAATTTTGGACGTTTTTCGCATTGCAAATATTGTGTTCCTTTTCTATCTTTCCTTTCCTTTACATAATTTTCAAAACAGCTGTATTTACACACACACTCACTCATACAGGTTCCAATCCACTCTGGATCTCGCTGATAACAGCTCTGCTAATGCCAATTATAACTTCGAAAATCCGATCAACTTAGCCGAAGACGAAGGTGAAGATGATTGCGAAGTGCCTGGCGAGCTTGCTAGACTGTTGCTTCAGGAAGAGAGGGCAATTCAACCCCATGAAGAGCCAGTGGAAACCATAAACCTGGGTACTGAAGCGGACAGGAAAGAGGTAAAGATTGGTGCCAACCTAGAGCTCAGCGTGAAGCAACGGTTAACCAAGATGCTGCATGACTATATGGAGATCTTTGCCTGGTCCTACGAAGACATGCCAGGGTTGGATACCGATATTGTTGTCCATCATTTGCCGACTAGGGAAGACTGCCCTCCAATTAAACAAAAGGTTCGTCGGATGCGTCCAGAGATGTCCGAGAAGATTAAAGCCGAGGTCATGAAACAGTTTGATGCCGGGTTCCTTGCAGTGACTTCTTACCCTCAGTGGGTTGCTAATGTGGTGCCGGTACCTAAAAAGGACGGCAAGATCAGAATGTGTGTTGATTACAGGGATCTGAATAGGGCCAGTCCCAAGGATGACTTCCCCTTACCTCACATTGATGTCCTCGTTGATAATACAGCCCAACACAAAGTATTCTCTTTCATGGATGGCTTTTCAGGCTACAATCAGATCAAGATGGCACCTGAAGACATGGAAAAGACTACATTTGTTACTCAGTGGGGCACCTTCTGTTACAAGGTCATGCCGTTCGGATTAAAGAATGCTGGGGCAACCTACCAACGTGCCATGGTTGCCTTATTTCATGATATGATCCATCATGAGATCGAAGTGTATGTGGACGACATGATCGCTAGGTCCCAGACTGAGGAAGAGCATCTAGATCATCTACAGAAGTTGTTCGATCGTTTGAAATTGTACAAGCTGAGATTGAACCCGAACAAGTGCACCTTCGGGGTAAGATCTGGGAAGTTGCTAGGCTTCGTGGTCAGCGATAAAGGTATTCAAGTGGACCCTGCTAAGGTCAAAGCTATTCAAGAGATGCCAGTTCCTAAGACAGAGAAGGAAGTCAGAGGCTTTTTAGGACGCCTGAATTACATCGCTCGATTCATATCTCATCTGACTGCTACCTGTGAGCCAATCTTCAAGCTGCTGAAGAAAGATCAGGTAGTACGTTGGAATGATGAATGTCAGGCTGCCTTCGACAAAATCAAAGAGTATCTCCAAGAACCACCCATCCTTATGCCACCGGTTGAAGGGAGACCTCTGATACTATACCTGACAGTGCTTGACAACTCAATGGGGTGTGTGCTGGGGCAGCATGACGAGTCTGGCCGAAAAGAGCATGCCATTTATTACCTTAGCAAAAAGTTTATCGACTGTGAGACCCGATACTCACTGCTTGAGAAAACTTGCTGCGCTTTGGTATGGGCTGCTCGCCGGCTGAGACAGTATATGCTGACTCACACTACCTTGTTGATCTCAAAGATGGATCCGATAAAATACATATTCGAAAAGCCTGCTCTGTCTGGGAGAATTGCAAGATGGCAAATGATCTTGACGGAATACGACATTCAGTACACAACCCAGAAAGCCATCAAGGGGAGTGTACTGGCAGACCACTTAGCTCATCAAGCTGTAGATGACTACCAATCAATGAACTTCGAGTTTCCGGATGAAAGCATCATGATAGTAACTGACTGTGAAGTACCTGGACCGGATGAAGGACCTGAACCAGGATCCCGATGGTCTATGCACTTTGACGGAGCTTCCAACGCTTTGGGAAATGGTATCGGTGCCATAATCATATCTCCACAAGGTACTCATACTCCACTCACTGCCCGGCTGTGTTTCAACTGTACCAACAACATGGCGGAGTATGAGGCGTGCATCATGGGTCTTCAAGCTGCGATCGACCTAAGGATCAAATTTCTAAGCGTTTTCGGAGATTCCGCTCTTGTGATCAATCAGATCAACGGAGAGTGGGATACGAAACATCCAAACTTGATTCCTTACAGAGAATGTGTGTTGACCCTGATTCCCCAATTTACAGAGATAACCTTTGAGCACTTTCCAAGAGAAGATAATCAGTTAGCGGACGCGTTAGCTACAATGTATTCAATGTTCAAGGTTAAATGGGATAATGAAGCTCCCCGGATCATCATCTGGAAACTGGACGAACCGGCATACTGTTGTGATCTCGAAACTGAATTGGTAACTGAGAAGCCTTGGTACCACGAAGTGAAGAGATATCTGGAAGCTCAGGAATACCCTGAAAATGCCTCTGTCAACGATAAGAAATTCCTGAGGAGGTTCGCAGCCAAGTTCTTCCTAAGCAACGACATCTTGTACAAGCGAAACCATGATTCAACCTTACTGCGTTGTGTGGATAAGATTGAAGCGGAAAGAATCATGGAAGAGCTACATGAAGGGACCTTTGGTACGCATTCCAATGGACACACTATGGCTAAGAAAATCCTACGGGCAGGATATTACTGGTCCACCATGGAAGCCGACTGCTACCAACACTCCAGGACATGCCACAAGTGCCAGATCTATGCAGATAAGGTGCATGTTCCTCCGGTTCCCCTGAATGTTCTGACTGCGCCTTGGCCGTTTGCAATGTGGGGCATAGACATGATCGGCGAAATAAAACCTACGGCATCCAACGGACATCGCTTCATCCTGGTGGCGATTGACTATTTCACGAAGTGGGTTGAGGCAGCATCCTATGCTACGGTAACCAAGACTGTTGTGGCACGGTTTATTCGGCACAATCTGATCTGTCGATACGGCGTCCCTGAGCGAATTATTACGGACAACGGTACCAATCTGAACAACAAGATGATCGCTGAGCTCTGCGAACAGTTCAAAATACAGCACCACAATTCTTCTCCTTACAGACCGAAGATGAATGGGGCTGTAGAAGCAGCTAACAAAAACATCAAGAAGATCGTTCAAAAGATGACAGTGACGTATAAAGATTGGCACGAGATGTTACCGTTCGCTCTGCATGGGTACCGTACCTCAGCTAGGACGTCGACCGGGGCAACCCCTTTCTCTCTGGTTTATGGCATGGAGGCAGTCTTGCCAATCGAAGTACAAATTCCCTCTCTCCGGATAATGAAGGATGCAAATCTGAACGAAGATGATTGGATCCAGACACGACTTGATCAACTCAACCTTATTGACGAAAAGAGACTTGCTGCTATCTGTCATGGTCAGACGTATCAAAAACGAATGATCAGGGCATTTAACAAAAAGGTCAGGCCACAGGAATATCAAGTTGGGGATCTGGTTATCAAGAGAATCATCCTTCCTCAGAGTGATCCAAGGGGCAAATGGACCCCTACGTATGAAGGGCCATTTGTGGTTAAACATGTGTTCTCAGGAGGAGCAATGATCTTAACCAACATGGATGGTGACGACCTTCCTCACCCCGCCAATGCAGACATAGTTAAAAAATACTACGCATGAAAAAAGACCCGCTAGGCTGACATGTCTAGGCAAAAATTAGGGCTTCCCGTCGAACCAAAAGGGTTCGGGCAAAATGAAGGGATGAAAATGAAAAATCTGTACACCCGGCAAGTCGAAAACCTGAAAAGGCGGCTTGGGCAAAAATGGGTATCCCGGTGGACTGAAAACCCGAAAGGGCGGTCCAGGCAAAAATTAGGGATAAAGCGTAAAACTATGTCTCATTGGATCACTTTGCATCCAGAATCCGGTATCTACATCAAGTTCAGACGGTATCGATCAGTCAGCTTCACCTTCAACCAAGGTCATCAAGTGATGAGACGCTCGGAGTTATAAAGGCAATAGCAGAGTTGAAACCCAGTGGATCATTCATCTTTCACACAGCTGTTTTATTTTCTTTTGTACAAAATCTGTATAAACTCTCTTGCTCGGCAACGTACCTCTTACTAGGACGTCAGCCTCTTGTATATAAAACGCCTATTCATGGGCCATTCAAAAATCAATAAAAATATATCTTCAGTTAAACGTGCCAAGTGTTTTTCTTTTCTGTTTTGTCTTGCGAAGAACGTCCAAGGTTCAATTTGTGATGTATGCATTGACAATAATTTGCTAACTCATAAATATTTGCATACGAAACAAAGGAATTCATTGCAGGTGACACTAGAAACAGGGGCAATAAAGAGTTGTCTGAGCAGTCTAATTGTTCTATCTTCCAAGGTACCAAGGTAGGTTCGGCTAAAGAACATGACCAGATACCTTAATTCCCCAGAGAGTGGTTCAGCAAAGCAATACACTCTTCTCCAAGCAAATCATCAAATATCAAGGAAATTGAGTATCCTCCAGCAGATTTCAATACTTCCCCAGCAGCATTCTTAACAAGCATCCCCGGCAGTCTTGGTCTAAAGATTGTTCCCCGGCGGTATATCAACATTCAAAGGAATCACTTCCCTGCAATTCAAACCTCCCCCAGAAGAGTCCAATCCAATTTCCCCAGGAAATTGGGAATTCAAAATCCCCAAGCAGTAAGCTTACCCCCAGTAGATTCTGGAAGCTTATCCCCTCGCAGAGCACGAACGCGTCGTCCGGCTTTATTTAAAGAGTTATTTCCTTAACAGGATATAACTGGGTTATCCTCAGCCAAAAGCCATGGAAAGAGCGTCATCGACAAAGTCTTCTTACCCCAGCGAAGTTCAGCAACTACTTCCTATACAACAAGGGTATCCTCAGCAAACTACTGTCAACATTCAGCAAAGCATCTCTATCCCCACAGAGTATTGCTTCCCAGCATGGTCGTCAGAGTATCTTTTCTCCCCGCAGAATCTTCCATTTGCCAAGTTATTCCGCAACGGAGTCATCTTCTCCTACCGGTATTCTTGCAGTTATCATCCCCAGCGGAAGCAAAATCTATTCTTCAACGTCAGCCCAGGATACAACTTCCCGGCACCCGTCAAGGACTTACTTTCCTAGACGAAAACATACATAAAACTTCACATACATCATCATAGCATGCATAACGCACGGCATCATATCATACGAATCTCATTTATGTTGAGAACATCATTGCTTGATCCATATCATGCATTGCATATGATTGACTTTTACCTTTCAGGAAAAATGCAGTTTAAATTCTCAATCACATTTCAAGACTTTGTCCGGTTCGGTTAAATCGACCCTAAGATTTTCCTGATTCTTATCCAGTCAAAGGCCTTCTCTTGGTTCAGTCAGATCGACCCTAAGATCTCCCTGATGCTTATCCAGTTGAAGATGTTTCAAGACCTAGACCGGTTCAGTTAAATCGACCCTAAGATTTTCCTGATGCTTATCCAGTCAAAGGCCTTCTCTGGTTCAGTCAGATCGACCCTAAGATCTCCCTGATGCTTATCCAGTTGAAGATGTTTCAAGACCTTGTCCGGTTCAGTTAAATCGACCCTAAGATTTTCCTGATGCTTATCCAGTCAAAGGCCTCTCTGGTTCAGTCAGATCGACCCTAAGATCTCCCTGATTCTTATTCCAGTAGAAGACACCCAAGATTTTTCTCAACGAGCGTTGTTAAAGTTAAAATCGCCCAAGGTTCCCTTACCATTCATGCTAAGGTAGCAACCATCCCTGGTTCATTCATCAGCGTTTGAAGCTCCAGATTCAGCTCCTGTAACCAGTCAGGACACATCTATACCAAGCATCTAAAATCAGCTCCTGCAACGTGTCAGGTACTCATTTTCTCTTTTGCAGGTATGCAGGTTCTCGCTAAGGAATCTCCTACGCGATCAACATCCGGATGGCATCTATAAGCCCATCATCCTATCCATCAATCTTCAAATGGCATCTATAAGCCCATTCCCCCCATCACAATGCCACCATGTGAGCACAAATTTCTGGGCACTTTAGTGTTCAATCATCTTCCACCCTCGGATTACGAAAGGCACGTCCGCCAATCTGCATCCTCAGGTCTAAGAAGATTGAACAGGGGCAACTGTTGTACCCCAAAATTTGCCCTCCCATCAAGATTTGTCAAGTCAAGGTCACAAAATTCCCCAAGGGTTGTGCAGCTCAACTGTCTCCTATACAGTCAAAACTAGGGTTTGGGTTCTGATCAAGAAAATGAAGTTTTCAAAGGCCCAATCAAGTCTCACATGCCTACAAAGATGGTCAAATATCCTCATATCAAGTTTCAAGGCATTCAGCTCAAAATTGCACAGTCAAAACCCTAGATTGCACTACAGTCAACTGTAGGGGCAAAATGGTCATTTGACAGTCAAAAGTTCAAATTTTTGGTCAATATATCATTTTGAAGCCACAAACATCATTTGATCAATGCTTGATCATGATTCTCAAGATTTGGCTCAGAAAATCATCAAGATGCAAAAGTTGCTATATTTGGACAGCTGAAAAAGTCAACTGAAATTGACCAGGGCATAACTTTCACATGGATTATCAGAAAAATTCCATCCAAAGCTCATTTTGAAGAGAAAGACATTTCCTACAACTCATCTTCATGTTCCAAGTCCAAGAAATGCTCTCACAAAAAGTTATCAATTTCAACATTATAGGTCATTTTTAAAAGTCAACAAAAAGGGACTTTAAGTCAAAGGCCATAAATTGAGATTGGTAAATCAAAATGACATGGGACCAAAGGCATTGGTTAAAGGACTCAAAGACCTTTCCAAAATGTCCAAGAACATGTGGAAAGCGTAAAAATTGACCAAGTTGTGCCTTGTGGAAGTTGGGAAATTTTTAGGAATTTTGAAAAGTCAACATTGATGCAAAAGGCCTAAAAATGCAAATGGGCCCATTTTTCTTCCAAGTTTCTTCATGCCAAGCCTATGCACGACCATTAGGCCCAAAGGGAAGTATTTTCATATTTTTTAATTATTTATTTGAATTTCTATTAATATTAATTCATTTAAATTATTTTAATACATGAAAAATATAAACCTAACCTAAAAAAATCTTTTTATGCACATTCCAAGGTCAATATTTCGTGCACATCTTAAATAGGCAAGTTTTGATGAGATTTGAGCATGATTGAACCAAAATGCACATGGAAAAGATTTGGAAAAGATTTCATGAAATCAAATATTGAAAACAATGAATTCAAAGGATTTTGTGCAATGTTTTTAACCTAACATGCTCTATACATACTCAGAATCATAACCCTAATGATCTTAGACTGCAAGCTGCGCTCAAAAACCTCATACAAACTTGAAAAAATCTCCAAGAAAGCCAATACTGAAATCAGGGTTTAAGGTCGATCCAAGCTTCAATTTTTGTTCCATCAGCATCCTTAAGCATCCCTGAAGAGATTCCAATCAAAAACTTTCTCTCAAACGCCAAGAATTGGTATCCATAAGTCAAACTGTGAAACAAAAATCTTGAAATCGCATATCATAATTTACGCATCCTTGTGCATTTATTTTCATGAATTCTTGTTCAACATGAAGTTTCCAAGCTAACTATTGCATTCAATTGTGTTTTTACTGACTATATGCGATATCACCATGTTCGTTCTTTAGGGTTTTCAGAAGGAAAAATTAGGGCTTTTTCAATACAGTAAAATTGGCCTTTGAGACCACCATGGTTGAACTCAGCGCCTAGAGACGAAGAAGAAGCATATCTCGCGATGAATTTATATATGCTATAGCGCTAGTCGCTATTTTTCCATAGCCTGCCTAACACCATGGTTGCAAAACCGTTGCCTATTTTGTTTTGTTTTCAGGATGAGGAAGAAGACGAGTGCGTGTCTATCAGCCATTGGCCACTTTGAATCTCGCGCGTTTTTCATCCACTAACGCCATGTTTTATTTATTATGTTTACGCGTTATTATATATTAAATTGAAGGCGCTTGGTTCAGTGGTTAAGTGTTGTGCTGGTAACATCAAAGACCTGGGTTCAAGTCCCAGGTCTTGCATATTTCGTTATTATTTTTCAAACCAATTTCCTATGCAGCGTCAGCAGTGATGTGCACCGTGTGTCCACAAGATCCAAGCGCACAGGTGTCCAGGAGATGCAGATCAAGGGCTCAGATCCCAGGCCTATGGTAAACGTTGGTCAATGCACTAGCACACGATCCAGGAAAGTCAGCAAATGGCAAACTCAATTGGGCCAGGCTTTTCAAATCCATACCTCCTAAATTGGGGCTACCCCCCCCCCCTGGTTTGCCTTCCTTTTTATTATTTTCTTATATTTTATTTAAAATTATTTTGTGTTCTTGATTGCTTAATTTAATTAATTTATTTTCACAAAAACATAAAAACATTATAAAAATCAGAAAAGACCAAAAATAATAAAGATTTATATTATAATTATTTTCATAAAAAATGCTTGTAATTATTTAGCTTTAATTTAGGTTTATTAAATATTTTTCATAATAAAAATCCAAGAATAGAATTTAGGTTTAATAACTTTTATTTTCTTCTTAATTTTCCCCTTTTTTCAGAATGATAATGTTATTTATTTATTTTCATAAATTAAAAAATGTACATAAAAAATTTTAGGTTTAATTTAGATCTTAATTTAATTCTTTCATAATAAATAAAAACATTAGAATTAGGGTTTGCCTTATAGTTTAATTTCAATTAACTCTTTTTTTCTTTTAATAAATAAAAAACATAAAAATCTAAAAAACATTTTCTTTTTGAATTTTAATTCTAATTCCCTATTTAATTCTAATTAATTAACTCTTGTAACTTAATATTTCGCAAAAGGGTCCAACGCCCATTGTTTTAATTTAATTGCGCACATTTACTTTATGTCGTTCATTATAATTATGTAAATCTCCCAAAGCCATGTAACTTTACTTTTCGCACTTTTATTCGCTTTATTTATCTTTCCGTCAAATCGGGTTCTGGAAATTTTGGCGATGTGGACCCGCGCCATTTGTAATAGCCTTAGATTTATTTTTTCGCAAACTTTATAACTGTTGAATATGCATGCAAGAATGAATGGCCCTAATTAAAATCAAGCGTAGAACACAATGACATGACAAAAGACAAATAACTGAAACATGACACAGTTCGCACACACCACCCCTAGGGTACGCCTCACTGTTGCCTTTCGAAAGGTGATCGTCGAGTAGAGGACGTCTTAGTAAGTCCTCATGATCCGGGAACCTGGCATGAGGGTAGCTTCTAAGGTGTCTTCCCATTGCTCTGGTGATCACCACGTCCCTAAAACTCGAATTGACCCGAACACCTCCAACAGTGGTGCTACCTACCTCTCAATGGTGGGATGGCACTACTTTAAAGGACATTTACACAGACGAATTCCTTAGGGTAGGTAGGTTCTCAAGGATACTTGCTCTAATTTCAAACAAATCAAAACATCTTTTCACCAACACTTTTCAAAAGCTTTCCAAAGCAAACTTTTCAAACACTCTGACGTATGAGTCGATCTGAAATTTTTTCAAAGAAACTTTTTAAACCCACATTGAAAAGCAAACAAACAATTTTGAAAACACATTGAGCAAGTATCTAAGAGCCCATGGATAACCATGGATAGAAAGGGTGCTAACACCTTCCCTTTCTATAATCTACCTCCCGAACCGAGAGCAATCTCTTAAAAGGAATTTTTCTGTGCTTTTGTCCTTTCCATTTGGAGAAAATAAAAGACGGTGGCGACTCTTGCTTCCGCGACATTCTCGCAAACCAGCGTTAAACAGTCAGTTCCAGATCCACCGATCACAGCTATGAAGTAAAAAAGATATTGCTGATCAATGTTGATATAGTCTGGAGAACTTGTGGGTTTTCTATGATTGATGCAACCCAAAATGATTTTTGACCAAATATTGAGGTAATCTTTCAGATCTTTAATTTTTTTGGATGGTTGGCCAGAAGTAAAAATTTATTTTGAAATCTTTGATAGGTCAGAGCTTTTGTCAGCCATATCAGTGCAACAAATACCGCCACCGTCGTGACCTATCGATTGCCCATTGAGATCTTCAGAGATGACTATTTTCTTTCCCATCACGAAAGAAGTGACCTGATGATTTGAAGTTGTAGCATGAATCCAAAATTCTTTAACAAGTCTAGGAATAACTGGACCCAGTAGGCGATCAAAGTACTTGTTCCATCCTTGGAACTCAACATCAAAGGTTAGATCGTATATGTTTTCTTTCATGTAGAAGAAGTCTAAAATGAGCTCACACAGAACTTCCAGCGAATCAATGGGAGTGAGGAGAGTTCTTGAGGGTTCTTCGTACCTTTCTGCTGTTGAGGAAGAAGAGCCAGGAATTCTTTGAGAGCTTTGAGCAAGTTGTTGGGAGGAAGCCATTGTTCATACAGACTCTTTAGGGTTTTTAAAAGATTGAACAAAATTAAGAGAGAAAAACGAATTGAAAGTGGAAAAGTGATAGTGAAAGTGAGCAACGTATATATAGGAAAATATGAGACTTAATTAACAAGAAAAGGGTTTAAAGAGAATGATTACTAGCATTATTGATTCCTGAAAAGAGGTATAATGTAAAGATATGAAACAGTTACTGATATGACACGAGTCTCAATGCATCCAATCAACATTTCAGTCTCTTCAGAATTTGAACATGTGTTCAGCCTTAGAGGAAAACCTTGCGTGGAGTTGACAAATGTTGATATTGTGAACTACAAGCTTCTATCTTTGAAATGAACCATTTATAGAACGTTTAGATCTTCTTAGATAGATCCTGATACAACTTTCCTTCTTACTTCTGAAGAACTATTGATCAGATGTTCACAAAAAAAATAAAGGCATAAAGTTTTGAGGGTTAACGTATACATAAACAAAACTATCATTTTGGGCATAATTTCATGCTGAGATGTTTCAAAGTGAAATTAAACCTATCTTCAGAAAAGGGATTAGTAAAAACATCAACCCATTAATGGTCTGTGTCTATAAATTTTAAAGAAAAAATTCCTTTCTGAATATAGTCCCTAATAAAATGATGTTTAATTTTTATATGCTTAGCCCTAGAATGTAAAATGGGATTTTTTTGAAAGACATATAGAAGAGTATTGTCGCAGAGAATAAGAATGTTACTCTCATATATGTTGAAGTCTTCAAGTTGGCTTTTCATCCAGAGCATATGTGTGTTGCATCCAACTGCTGCTATATATTCAGCTTCAGCAGTTGATAATGCAATGGTGGATTTCCTCTTGCTAGACCATGAGATTAGATTGTGTCCTAGAAATTGACAGCTTCCATAAGTACTTTTCCTTTCTATTCTGTCTCCAATGAAGTCAGCATCACAGTACCCTACTGTGATACGGTAGGAGAACTGACTTGAAGGTTTTGCGTTTTATTGCAAATGTTGCGGTTAGCAAGAGTCGCCACCGACTTTTCTTTTATCTAAAAGGAAAGGTGAAAAAGCACAGGAAAGACCTTTGAGATTATTTCTTGAGTTCGGGGGGTAGATTATGAAAAGGGAAGGTATTAGCACCCTTTTCATCCATGGTTTTCCATGGGATCTTAGTTACTTGCTTTTGTTTGAAATTGTGCTTTGTGTGGTTTTTTTGAAAGTATTTTGTAAAGAGGCCATTGTTTAGGAAATCTTTGTAATGATTCTCGTTCGTAAGAATGTATACAAAGATGTTGATCTTTTGAAAATGTTTTCCAGTTTTTTTAAGATGTTTTAAAAGTGTAAGTGTTTTTTTTTTAAAATAGAAAGGATGTTTGTTTTGAAATGGAGCAAGTAATTAGGAACAATCTACCTACTCAAATGTCTTTCTTGTTCATTTCCTTTTTACTTTGAAATTTTTATCTTACCATTGATTTGGTAAGTAACCCTATCTTTGGATGTAAACGGGACGAGCGTAGGTCATCGTATAACCATGATTAGCAGTGTTGCAAGGTATCTTAGAATTCTTTTTGAGGGACTAAGATCATTTGTAAGGCAACTTAGATAACGTCATCGAGGGACTATGATCTTGTATTTGCATGTTTTTGCTAAGATACCTTACATGCGTAATGTGGCCATTTTGTATAAGGCAACCAAGTGGAATAACCCTAGGGGTGTTTGTGTGCAAATGTATTATTTTCATGCTTGTTTTGTCTTTGATTAGGGTTTTCTAATTGATTGGTTTTAGTCTTTCCATACAAAACCCTAATTACTAGCATTTGCATATAAAGCGATAAATTACGAAATTTAAAATTACTACGCTATTACAATATTTGTGGGAGGGGTGTACAAATTACAAATGAGGATTGCAAGAAAGTTAAACCTAATTAGCTATTACAACCACATTGAATATTATACAAAATTGAAAATAAAAATGCAAGAATATAAATGGAAAAAGGAATGATTTTTATTATTTTTATGAAGGGGTTTTATCTTGACCTAAATAAAGAAAATGAGTAATTAAAATTAAATTATATTAATTTAAACTAACTAAGGAAAGAAACTAATTTGAAAAGGATTTTTTTAGTTTTGTTATGAAAAGGTTTTAATTTAATGAAAATAAAATGAAAATTAATTAACTAAAATAAACTAAGTTCTAAATTAATTTTAACTAAGAAAATAAAATAATATATTAATTTATCCTAAGTCTAAAATTAATTATGAAAAGAAATGAAATTTATTTATTTTAAGAAAAAAAAGATTTTTATCCTTTTGTTTTATGGAAAATAAAATACATTAGTATAAAAAATAATTAAAACTAAATTTGGAATTTTTATGATTTTATGAAAATAATAATAATAATAATAATAATAATAATGAAAATATTAATATAAATAATAATAATAAAATTAATGAAGAAAAATAAAATTAAAATAAAAAATAAAGAAAAGTTCACGGGGGTTAATCAGCAAGGCAAGGAGTATTATGAGAAAAAAGACTAAGCCCACATGAAGAGCCCAAATGCTGCCAAAAAAACACAAAAAAGTCAGAAAATTATGAAAAAAAGCAAAAGGTCACGCTGGGGCTTGAACCCAGGACCTAAGGGTGAACAGGTGTGCGCTTTACCACTGGGGTGGCTATACATCCATTAATATAACTGAAACAATAAATACATAACACAAAACGTGCCCTGATTACATTTCATCTTCAACCTCCATCCAAACGACATGTATCATTTCTCAACACAACTGAAAAGTTCAAACATGAAAGTTATAGAATTTCTTCCCACGAATCCAAACATATAAGTAACTTAAGCTAACAGTCAAAGATGGCAGAGAATTTTTCTGGCCCTAATTCAAACCCTAAAGATTTCAGAAAACTTCAACTCTAAAATTCTCTAAGCTCAGGCCATATAAATGCAAATTATGGATATGTACAGCTTCGTGGCAAAGTTATCTATATTTTATCTTCATAAATCAAGACCTAACAATGCCTAAATAATGAGATGAAAAGTCAGAAAACTCACGTTGCAGTTGGAGATCGTATTTTGAGTTAGAGCTACTTTCAAAGTGTTTTGATGATTGGGTGAGCTTCCTTGAACCTCCAAGAAGCTATTGCAAAGCTTACTTTATGCTGAGAGTTCTTGAATCTAGCTGAAGAAGTCAATGTGCAATGCCCTGTTTTTGAAAATGGAGAATGGTGTAAATGGTTTTACAGTTTGAAAATAGGGGTTGAGATAGTTTCTATATGTGTATTAGAAGCTTTGTGGATGGTTTGGCCAAGAAACACACGAGGGGATTTGGAAGTTGGGTTCAAAAATCAGAAATGACAAGTTTTTGTGCTTGTATTGCAATTTCTGGTTTTGGGGAGTTTTAGGACTTGTTCAATCGTGTGTTAGCTTGCAATGCACTTGTATAAATATATGGAAAAGGTTAGAGGACTTTAGGAGGTCAGAAAACAAAGATCACATGTTATGCGTTTTTGACTTGTTTTTGAAGTTATCTTGAAAAACATGGTTTCAATGTAAGGTACATGCCTTGTAGGGTGGCTTGCAACTTTAAAAATGTTTATTCTGAGTTTATAGAGCATTCTTGTGCAGAAAGAACAGGTGCAAAGCTCCATACAAGTTGACTTTGTGATTAAAGTCACTTTTCCAAAATGGAAGTGTGAACTTTGTTCCATTAATGGAAAATTTACTTGGACAAAGCTTGAATCAAGTGGATAATAGCTAAAAAGAAAGTGTAATCTTATGATTATGGATAGATCTTGAGGTTTAGAGGCCTTCAAAACAAAATTGTGCAGCATAGGTTTGAAATTGAATTCTTGTTCATCACAAAATGACTTGTAATTCAAGTGTGCAAAACCTAACTTCATCTCTTCGATTCTCCCTACTCAAGAATGATCTCAAGGAGTTCTTGGACATTTTGGAAATCTTGTAATGTTCTCTACAACCCCTATTTGAATTGCTTTTGAATATTCCCCTTGGAACTATATAAAAAAGTGCCATGAAGTTAGGTGAAAATCCTGACCAAATTAGGGCAAAATTTCACTAAGTGTTTAGTTTCATGACCACATGTGCATAAAATTATAACTTGAGATCCAAGCATTTTTGTAAGGAGTTGTGTAAAGAAAAGTTGTAGATTTCATGGAGATCTACAACTTTCATGTTGGAATTTTCTCTTGAATCATCTTGCATCATGGTGAAAATTTTGTTTAAAGTTATGAAAAACCATGAAATTTCCAACACTTCGAAGAATTTCTAAGTTTAGAAATTTTGACTTTTCAAAATGAAATCTTGACTTTTTGATTTCTTGATGAATAAGTTTCATATTTTGACATGTTTTGATGAATTATGATCTTTGGCACTTGAATTTGACCAAAAAGTCAAAGTTTGACTTTTTTAGTATACAATTGACTTTTGATCAGTTGACTGAAAAATTCATTTGTCAATCCAATGGAATTGCAATGTTTTGAACCATTCCATTAGGTAAAAATTATGCAATTGGAATCTTGAGATCATGCCTTAAACCAATTGACCATTTTCTAGGTCAAAAATAAGAAATTGCCCCTTTCTCAGTCAAAACCCTAATCTTGACCATGTTGCCCTTTTGGGGATTTGATCATATTTCTTGAAGAGTTGTGGTCCAAACTTGATCAAATGATACATATGACTTTAAAATATTGACGTGGATAAAAAATTATGAATTTTGACTGTAAATTGGCCATAGTTGACTTTTTCCCCAATATAGTTGATTTTTAGGTCAACTGCTCAATTGACTGGGCAAAAATGTGATTCAAGGCTTGAAACTTCGCATCATTAATATTGGGGGTCCATAATTATCCATGCGAGTCATATGGGGAATTGGAAGTTCAAAAATACCTGTGCAATCTAAAACCCTAATTCTGGTCATCAGTGTTTAAGGAGGTGTCTTGAGCTGATCAAACTCTAGTGCAGTCTTGAGCCCAAGGAGATCTTGTGAGTAAATTCTTGATAAGTGAGAGGGAAAATTTTTGGTAACAATAGCTTCCCCTGTTCAATATTCTTAAGAATGAAGAGTTAGATTGGCATACTTTTCCATTCATGACTCGAAGGTGGAAGACGATTGGACACTAGAGTGCCTTGAAAGGGTCAAGGTTGAGGTTATGAAATAGTTCAACGCATGGTTCTTGTCAATGAATTCATATCCTCAATGGGTTGCTAATGTTATTTCGGTGCCAAAGAAAGATGTCAAGGTACGTATGTGCGTAGATTACAAGGATCTGAACAGGGCAAGCCCCAGAGATGACTTCCCACTACCATATATCAATGTTTTGGTTGACAATACGGTGCAACATAAGGTGTTCTCCTTCATGGATGGATTCCCAGGTTACAATCAGATCAAGATGGCATCTGAATACATGGATAAAATCACCTTCGTCACACAGTGGTGAACTTTCTGTTATAATGTTATTCCATTTGGGTTGAAGAACACCGTGGAAACCTATCAGCGTGCCATGGTAGCCTGATTTCATGACACTATTCACCATGAAATAGAGGTCTATGTTGACGACATGATAGACAGGTCACAAACTGAAGAAGAGCATCTTGATCACTTGCATAAACTGTTTGAAAGACTGAGGAAATACAAGCTAAGGCTAAACCCAAACAAGTGCACCTTTGGGGTGAGATCTGGTAAAATCCTGGGTTTCGTTGCCAGTGGTAAGGGTATTGATGTTGATCCTGCAAAAGTTAAAGCCATCAAGAAATTCCAGCTCCCCGTACCGAGAAGGAAGTTAGAGGTTTCTTAGGAAGATTAAATTACATTGCTCGTTTCATTTCTCATTTGACTGCTACTTGTGAGCCAATCTTCAAGCTGCTGAAGAAAGATCAAGTAGTAAAATGGAACGACGTCTGTCAAATAGCCTTTGATAAAATTAAGGAGTGCCTACATGAACCTCCCATTTTTATGCCACCAGTTGAAGGACGACCTCTAATCATGTACTTAACAGTTCTAGAGAATTCAATAGGGTGTGTACTGGGGCAACATGACGAGTCTGGTCGAAAAGAGCATGCAATATACTACCTTAGCAAAAAGTTTACTGACTGTGAAACAAGATATTCACTACTCGATAAAACTTGTTGTGCTTTGGCATGGGCTGCTCGCCGACTAAGACATTATATGTTGACCTATACTACTTTGTTGATCTCTAAAATGGATCCTATCAACTACATATTTGAAAAGCCAGCTCTCTCTCTGGAAGAATTACCCGATGGCAGATGGTGTTAACAGAATATGATATCCAGTACACCATTCAAAAGGAAATCAAAGGAAGTGTACTAGCTGACCATTTGGCACATCAAGTGGTAGACACTACCAGTCTATGAACTTTGAATTCCTTGACAAGAACATTATGTTGGTAACAGATTGTGAAGAACCTGAACCGTATGAAGGACCTGAGCCAGGATCAATATGGACTATGGTTTTCGATGGAGCTTCTAATGTACTTGGTAATGGAATCGGCGATGTGATCATCTCTCCCGAAGATTTCCATACACCCTTCACCGGCAGACTATGCTTCGACTGCACCAACAATATGGCAGAATACGAAGCAAGCATCATGGGTCTTAGGGCTGCTATTGACTTGAGAATCAAGTTCTTAAGCGTATATGGAGACTCATCCTTGGTGATCAGTCAGGTTAAGGGAGATTGGGATACGAATCACCCGAATCTCATTCCTTATAAAGAGCATGTACTAACCTTGATCTTGTATTTCGAGGAGATTACCTTTGAGCATATACCAAGAGAAGAGAATCAGCTGGAAGATGCTCTGGAAACCATGTCATCCATGTTCAAGGTCATATGGGACAATGAGGCTCCCAGAATAACCATTGAGAGATTCGACGAACCCACACACTGCTGTGAAATTGACACTGATAGAGTAGAGGAACAACCTTGGTTCCATGAGGTAAAAAGGTACCTTGAGGCTCAAGAATACCCTGAGGGAGCACCCATCAATGACAAGAAATTCTTGCGGAGGTTCTCAGCTAAATTCTTCTGAAGCAATGGAATTCTATACTAGCGCGGTCATGATTCAACCCTTCTTAATTGTATGGACAAGAAGGAAGCAGAAGAAATTATGGAATATATTTACGAAGGTATCTTCGGCACTCACTCCAGTGGGCATACTATGGATAAAAAGATCTTAAGAGCTGGTTACTGTTGGTCGACTATGGAAACTAACTGTCACCATCACTCAAGAACTTCTCATAAGTGTCAAATCTATGCCGATAAAGTTCACGTACCTCCATTACCGTTGAATGTCATGACTGCACCTTGGTCGTTTGCGATGTGGGCCATTGATATGAACAGAGAAATCAAGCCCACAGCCTCTAATGGGCACCGCTTCATCCTCGTCGCCATTTACTACTTTGTGAAATGGGTTGAAGCAGCCTCATTTGTCTTTGTTACTAGGAATGTGGTCGCCTGGTTCATCAAGCACAACCTGATATGTCGGTATGGCACCCCCGAAAGGATCATCATAGATAATGGTACCAATCTCAATAATACAATGATCACTGAGCTCTGCACGTAGTTTAAGATCAAGCATCACAACTATTCTCCGTATCGACCTAAGATGAATGGCGTAGTGGAATCCTCCAATAAGAATATAAAGAAGATCATACAGAAGATGGTTGTGAAATATAAAGATTGGCATGAGATTTTACCGTTTGCTCTTCACGGCTACTGCACTTCAGCTAGAACATCAAATGGGGAAACATCATTTCCCTAGTCTATGGTATGGAAGTTGTCCTACCTGTCGAAGTTTGGATTTATTCTCTGAGAATCATGAAAGATGTAGACTTGGGTGAAGACGAGTGGGTTCAAACCAGGTTGGATTAGTTAAATCTAATTGATGAGAAGAGGCTTGAGGCTGTCTATCACAGTCATATGTATCAAAAACACATAGACAGATATATCAGGCTGGTGACTTGGTAATAAAGTGCATTATCATCCCGCAAGGTGATCCCAGGGGAAAATAGACTCCTACCTATGAAGGACAATTTGTAATCAAGAAGATTTTTTCTGGTGGAGCTATGATACTAACTACCATGGATGGTGAAGATTTCCCGCACCTTGTGAATGCGAACATAGTCAAAAGATACTACGCTTAAAAATGACCCACTAGGTTGACTGGCCTAGGAAAAAATAAGGGCATCCCGGCGAACCAAAAGTGTTCGGGAAAAAATCAAGGATATATATGAAAAGACTATACACCCGGCAAGTCGAAAACCTGAAAAGGCAACTTGGGCAAAAAGGGTATCCCGGTGGACTGAAAACCCGGAAGGGTGGTCCAAGCAAAAATTAGGGGTTAAAGCGTACGACTATGCCCCCATTGGAACTCAACAACAAGCTTTATTACCAAATTCAAAGTTCAGACGGTACAAATCAATTCACTCACTTTCTTCCGACAACAAGGAATGAGATGCTTGAAGGCATAGGGGAAATAGTAGGGTTGGAACCCGACGAGATTGTTCCCACGTAGCTATATGTTTTCACTTTGTAAATATTTTCTTCGACGACTTCCTCTTACTAGGATTTTTGTCTCTTTGTACAAATATCACCAGTTTATGGGTAAAACTATCGATGAAATACAATTTCAAAGTCAAATTTTGTTTTACTTTTTTCTATTTTTTTTTCAAAATGTCCAATGACAAAAATTAAATGAGCATATGCATATGAATACAATTGACTGTCAACAAATGCATAAAAATAGGAATAAGCATTTACTCAAGACTCTAGGAGTTGGAATAATGTTCGAGCCATCCACAAATCCCCACAGAGTAATCTTCACAAGTTCATACATTATCCACAATTGCCACGACAAATCACTCTAGCTGATAAAGGAGTATGATTTTCTCCCCAGAAATATACCCAACCTACGGAGTTCCAATCAGTACAGTTCATGGAGTTTCTCTTCCCCAACTGAGCTTGTTCCTCCAAGGTTGTAAAACCCCCTTCCAGACTTCTGTTCTCCAGCAGAGTTCATTTCCTTAAAAAGGGTGTTTCCTCAATAAGAGTATTTCCCCAACAAGGTTATTTCTCCAACAGTTTATCATCTTCTAGATACAGTTAAGATACAATCAAGATATAGATTCATCCTGATACTCATCCAGTACATCTTTCAGATACGGTTCAGATACAGTCCAGATATGGATATCATTCTGATACCCATTCAATACATCTTCAGATACAGTCAAGACATAGATTTATTCTGACACTCCCAAGCTAGAGTATGCTTTTACCATAAATCACCGGCTAAAATCCTCTCGCAAGTGAAGTTGCCACTATCCCTAGAGAGTCTCTACTGAATCTAAAATTGGGCCAAATATCAGTCAACTTTATCCTCCCTAGAAAAGCCGAAAGGTTATCCATCTCTTCTATCCCCGGCCAGAGTATAAACTCCCCAGTAGATCAATGAACAACCAATGTTCTTGAACTTTTCTGCCTAAGTAGGAATTAGCATTCTCCAGCAGAGTTTCCTCAAGCAAAAACAGAAATTGAAGAATGGAAAAACACAAGAAGGGGGGGTTTGAATTTGGGTTTTTAAAACTTAAAGTAAAATACACGTTGGTTATCATGGTTCGTTTGAACTCAAACTACTCCAGTCCACCCGCGAATGTGATTTCTCCTCTCTCAACGAGGTCTTAATCCACTAACCAAACTTGATTACACAGATACGATGACAACAGTCAACGTCTTCTTGAGTTTAAACCACAACCCGGTTTAATCAAGGTATTACACAATAAAATATTTAAAAGGGTGTACAATATGTGTCTTCTAACAAACCAGTATCACACAAGTGATGTTTTACACAAATGAATTTTTGTAAGATGAAGGTGATGAAAAAATCTTATTTGTAGTGCGTAATAAAATCGTAAACGATTTCTCCTTCAAGTCTTGTATATATAGGCAACGCATGTGAGGAGCTTTTGGAATGTTGATAAATAGTAACTAAAGAACTTTACAAACATAGAGATTCTTGTCCTCTTTCAGTCATTACTTTTGAATAGGCATAAATGAAATGTAACGCTTTAGAACATGCTTGCTTCAAAACGCTTCAAAAGATGAATGCTACCGTTGAGACTCCTTTACTTCTTTCTAGAACTATATGAATCAGAATAACAGAGTTCCTGTTCGTAGCGTTTAGTGCACTCATAAGTTGTAGCTTGAGAACTTCTCTGTATAAGCTTTTTATGTAGATTGCTTTCTATATAAGATGTGTTGAATCAGAGTTTAAACAACGATCTAACTCATCTTTTATGCTTCTTCCATTAGAACTTCTCTGCAAAACAAAATACTTATTTAGGGAGAATAATTGTTCTTTGAGTGTTTGTTATCATCAAAACTCTTAGAAGGGTTGTAGAATCAAACTATGTTCTAACAATCTCCCCCTTTTTGGTGATGACAAAAACTTGGATATTTTGATAGAAACTTAAAGAACATAAAGCATTTAAAGTCCCCCCCCCCCCTGAGTTCGATACTCAGATAGATAAGAAATACTTCCCCGAAGATTGTTCTGTTCAAATTTTTCGAGAAAAAGATTTTTTATGTGTCCACTTCTATCCTCAATAGAGTTTGTTCCTGCTTTGCTTTCAGAAAAAATAAATAATAGAAGTTATGATATTAAAATGTTTGAGACCGAGTCTCGATACTGTTATATTTTAAATATCTTACATTCTCCCCTTTTTTTGTCATAAATAAAAAAGCAATAAAAACACTTTAGATAATAAAAGACATGTTGTATTCAAAAAGATTCCAAAAAAAACACGTTCTGAAGGAAACAACTAAAAAAAATGAAGAAAACAAATTTCAAAACTAAGTTTGAGGTGGTGAAAGTCGTGTGAAAAGGGCTTCCAATAAAATCTTGATTTGACTGCTTGATTCCTCTTGTTTTCCAAGTACCCCCTTGATTTCCTTGCACGTATCATCCTGCTCATCTAGCTTTTCCTTAAAAATAAAATTCTCTTTCTTCAACTCCTCCAGAGTTTATAACACAAGAGAAGAAGAGGGTATATCAGTAGAAGGAACCACTTTTTTAGAGCAAGTTGCAGCTGATTTTGACTTAGGAGCTTCTTCAACTTCCTTGCCTTTGTCTTAAAACATAACCAGAGGAAGGTTCACCATACTCTGTTGGCTGATGATCTTCCCAAGAGACATTGTCCAGCAGAAGGAGTGGCTTATTTTCCCAGTGACACGGAACTTGATCCTTGAAGATATTCAGATGATCACAAAAGTTCTGTTGAGAAATTTCATAACTTATCTCCTTGAGTTTCAGAGATTCAGAGTTGAACCATTTTTTGAATTGGTACCAATGAGAATCAGAAGCAGCTGGATTAAGATTCTCTACGCAAGCTAGCTTTAGAGAATTAACCCATTCCTGTATTTCTGTTTCAAAAATCAACAGAGATTTACCAATATCTGCTTTGGAAATTTTTGGTTTTGGTTTTGGAATGGCAATTTCATGAGAACTTTTGATGAGATTGTCCAAGGCTTCTAAGTCTATAACTGTTTGAAGGGGATCTTCCGGGTGGTTATTGGGAGAGGGAGAGTCTGAAATAACAATGGGTGAATTTGGTGAGTTTGGTGGAGTGGATTGATAGGGAGATGGAATATCTGGGATGGAGAGGTTCTGTGAGGAAGTTGAGGGAATTGTGGGTGGTTGAGAGACCATGAGTGGACAGGTGATTCCAAGAATGGATGTTGTGGTATCAAAGTTAAAGTTTGGATTTTCTGTGTGGGGAGCTTCAAACAGCTGATCAAATTGATCAATATCAGAAAGAACTTGAGCAAGTTCAGGCTGATTTTAGTCTAGATGGGTAGTATGTGGATTGTTAAGAAGGTTATCTAGAGACAGTGAGGTGTCAAAGTCAATGTCAAAGTCATCAAAGGTTTAAGGCGATGGATCTTCAGTGGGTTTTGGAGAAAGAGGGTTTTCATATGTTGATAACATTACTGATTCAATAATAAAAATAAAAGATGGATTACGTTTCTTTTTGGAAGCTTTGGGAGTCTTATCAGAAGTTCCTTCTGCAGCAACTCTCCTTTTCCTTGATTTTCTGAGAGCAACTTCCAGAGGTTGTTGTCTCAGATTACGGATGTTCACTTCTGGATTTGTCCCGTTCCTTTTGCAAGCATCCAGATATCTGAGAATAATATCTAGAGAAGCATATGTTTGAGAGAAGAGAGGAAAATACTTCAGAGGTACTCTTCTAGTGGTAATGACTTCCTTGGTTGTTATTGTAGGATCCTTCTTGATGATTTCAAAATTATTCATCTTCTATAGATTCTTGGTGTTGAGATGTTTACCAGCACAAGCTTCCAGAGTGCTGACTTGTTGAGCCTCAGTCAGATGTTCTATCAGTTTATTTTCTGTCAGAATATCTGAAATGAGTCTTCCCAAAGGGATCCAATCTCTCTTTGTTCTTTCTTCTTCTCTTGTCTCTTTGACGCTGGACTTCAGATGATTGAACAAAAGATGTGGGAGATTAACATTTGCTTTGGTGGCTATGAAGTAAAAAAGATATTGCTGATCAATGTTGATATAGTCTGGAGAACTTGTGGGTTTTCTATGATTGATGCAACCCAAAATGATTTTTGACCAAATATTGAGGTAATCTTTCAGATCTTTAATTTTTTTGGATGGTTGGCCAGAAGTAAAAATTTATTTTGAAATCTTTGATAGGTCAGAGCTTTTGTCAGCCATATCAGTGCAACAAATACCGCCACCGTCGTGACCTATCGATTTCCCATTGAGATCTTCAGAGATGACTATTTTCTTTCCCATCACGAAAGAAGTGACCGGATGATTTGAAGTTGTAGCATGAATCCAAAATTCTTTAACAAGTCTAGGAATAACTGGACCCAGTAGGCGATCAAAGTACTTGTTCCATCCTTGGAACTCAACATCAAGGGTTAGATCGTATATGTTTTCTTTCATGTAAAAGAAGTCTAAAATGAGCTCACACAGAACTTCCAGCGAATCAATGGGAGTGAGGAGAGTTCTTGAGGGTTCTTCGTACCTTTCTGCTGTTGAGGAAGAAGAGCCAGGAATTCTTTGAGAGCTTTGAGCAAGTTGTTGGGAGGAAGCCATTGTTCACACAGACTCTTTAGGGTTTTTAAAAGATTGAACAAAATTAAGAGAGAAAAACGAATTGAAAGTGGAAAAGTGATAGTGAAAGTGAGCAACGTATATATAGGAAAATACGAGACTTAATTAACAAGAAAAGGGTTTAAAGAGAATGGTTACTAGCATTAATGATTCCTGAAAAGAGGTATAATGTAAAGATATGAAACAGTTACTGATATGACACGAGTCTCAATGCATCCAATCAACATTTCAGTCTCTTCAGAATTTGAACACGTGTTCAGCCTTAGAGGAAAACCTTGTGTGGAGTTGACAAATGTTGATATTGTGAACTACAAGCTTCTATCTTTGAAATGAACCATTTGTAGAACGTTTAGATCTTCTACGATAGATCCTGATACAACTTTCCTTCTTACTTCTGAAGAACTATTGATCAGATGTTCACAAAAAAAATAAAGGCATAGAGTTTTGAGGGTTAACGTATACATAAACAAAACTATAATTTTGGGCATAATTTCATGCTGAGATGTTTCAAAATGAAATTAAACCTATCTTCAGAAAAGGGATTAGTGAAAACATCAACCCATTAATGGTCTGTGTCTATAAATTTTAATGAAAGAATTCCTTTCTGAATATAGTCCCTAATAAAATGATGTTTAATTTTTATATGCTTAGCCCTAGAATGTAAAATGGGATTTTTTTGAAAGACATATAGAAGAAGTATTGTCGCAGAGAATAAGAATGTTACTCTCATATATGTTGAAGTCTTCAAGTTGGCTTTTCATCCAGAGCATATGTGTGTTGCATCCAACTGCTGCTATATATTCAGCTTCAGCAGTTGATAATGCAATGGTGGATTGCCTCTTGCTAGACCATGAGATTAGATTGTCTCCTAGAAATTGACAGCTTCCAGAAGTACTTTTCCTTTCTATTCTGTCTCCAATGAAGTCAGCATCACAGTACCCTACTGTGATACGGTAGGAGAACTGACTTGAAGGTTTTGCGTTTTATTGCAAATGTTGCGGTTAGCAAGAGTCGCCACCGACTTTTCTTTTATCTAAAAGGAAAGGTGAAAAAGCACAGGAAAGACCTTTGAGATTATTTCTTGAGTTCGGGGGGTAGATCATGAAAAGGGAAGGTATTAGCACCCTTTTCATCCATGGTTTTCCATGGGATCTTAGTTACTTGCTTTTGTTTGAAATTGTGCTTTGTGTGGTTTTTTTGAAAGTATTTTGTAAAGAGGCCATTGTTTAGGAAATCTTTGTAATGATTCTCGTTCGTAAGAATGTATACAAAGATGTTGATCTTTTGAAAATGTTTTCCAGTTTTTTTAAGATGTTTTAAAAGTGTAAGTGTTTGTTTTTGAAAATAGAAAGGATGTTTGTTTTGAAATGGAGCAAGTAATTAGGAACAATCTACCTACTCAAATGTCTTTCTTGTTCATTTCCTTTTTCCTTTGAAATTGTTATCTTACATTGATTTGGTAAGTAACCCTATCTTTGGATGTAAACGGGACGAGCGTGGGTCATCGTATAACCATGATTAGCAGTGTTGCAAGGTATCTTAGAATTCTTTTTGAGGGACTAAGATCATTTGTAAGGCAACTTAGATAACGTCATCGAGGGACTATGATCTTCTATTTGCATGTTTTTGCTAAGATACCTTACATGCGTAATGTGGCCATTTTGTATAAGGCAACCAAGTGGAATAACCCTAGGGGTGTTTGTGTGCAAATGTATTATTTTCATGCTTGTTTTGTCTTTGATTAGGGTTTTCTAATTGATTGGTTTTAGTCTTTCCATACAAAACCCTAATTACTAGCATTTGCATATAAAGCGATAAATTACGAAATTTAAAATTACTACGCTATTACAATATTTGTGGGAGGGGTGTAAAAATTATAAATGAGGATTGCAAGAAAGTTAAACCTAATTAGCTATTACAACCACATTGAATATTATACAAAATTGAAAATAAAAATGCAAGAATATAAATGGAAAAAGGAATGATTTTTATTGTTTTTATGAAGGGGTTTTATCTTGACCTAAATAAACAAAATGAGTAATTAAAATTAAATTATATTAATTTAAACTAACTAAGGAAAGAAATTAATTTGAAAAGGATTTTTTTAGTTTTGTGATGAAAAGGTTTTAATTTAATGAAAATAAAATGAAAATTAATTAACTAAAATAAACTAAGTTCTAAATTAATTTTAACTAAGAAAATAAAATAATATATTAATTTATCCTAAGTCTAAAATTAATTATGAAAAGAAATGAAATTTATTTATTTTAAGAAAAAAAGATTTTTATCCTTTTGTTTTATGGAAAATAAAATACATTAGTATAAAAAAATAAATTAAAACTAAATTTGGAATTTTTATGATTTTATGAAAATAATAATAATAATAATAATAATAATAATAATGAAAATATTAATATTAATAATAATAATAAAAATAATGAAGAAAAATAAAATTAAAATAAAAAATAAAGAAAAGTCCACGGGGGTTAATTAGCAAGGCAAGGAGTATTATGAGAAAAAAGACTAAGCCCACATGAAGAGCCCAAATGCTGCCAAAAAAACACAAAAAAGTCAGAAAATTATGAAAAAAAAGCAAAAGGTCACGCTGGGGCTTGAACCCAGGACCTAAGGGTGAACAGGTGCGCGCTTTACCACTGGGGTGGCTATACATCCATTAATATAACTAAAACAATAAATACATAACACAAAACGCGCCCTGATTACATTTCATCTTCAACCTCCAGCCAAACGACCTGTATCATTTCTCAACACAACTGAAAAGTTCAAACATGAAAGTTATAGAATTTCTTCCCACGAATCCAAACATATAAGTAACTTAAGCTAACAGTCAAAGATGGCAGAGAATTTTTCTGGCCCTAATTCAAACCCTAAAGATTTCAGAAAACTTCAACTCTAAAATTCTCTAAGCTCAGGCCATATAAATGCAAATTATGGATATGTACAGCTTCGTGGCAAAGTTATCTATATTTTATCTTCATAAATCAAGACCTAACAATGCCTAAATAATGAGATGAAAAGTCAGAAAACTCACGTTGCAGTTGGAGATCGTATTTTGAGTTAGAGCTACTTTCAAAGTGTTTTGATGATTGGGTGAGCTTCCTTGAACCTCCAAGAAGCTATTGCAAAGCTTACTTTATGCTGAGAGTTCTTGAATCTAGCTGAAGAAGTCAATGTGCAATGCCCTGTTTTTGAAAATGGAGAATGGTGTAAATGGTTTTACAGTTTGAAAATAGGGGTTGAGATAGTTTCTATATGTGTATTAGAAGCTTTGTGGATGGTTTGGCCAAGAAACGCACGAGGGGATTTGGAAGTTGGGTTCAAAAATCAGAAATGACAAGTTTTTGTGCTTGTATTGCAATTTCTGGTTTTGGGGAGTTTTAGGACTTGTTCAATCGTGTGTTAGCTTGCAATGCACTTGTATAAATATATGGAAAAGGTTTGAGGACTTTAGGAGGTCAGAAAACAAAGATCACATGTTATGAGTTGTTGACTTGTTTTTGAAGTTATCTTGAAAAACATGGTTTCAATGTAAGGTACATGCCTTGTAGGGTGGCTTGAAACTTTAAAAATGTTTGTTCTGAGTTTATAGAGCATTCTTGTGCAGAAAGAACAGGTGCAAAGCTCCATACAAGTTGACTTTGTGATTAAAGTCATTTTTCCAAAATGGAAGTGTGAACTTTGTTCCATTAATGGAAAATTTACTTGGACAAAGCTTGAATCAAGTGGATAATAGCTAAAAAGCAAGTGTAATCTTATGATTATGGATAGATCTTGAGGTTTAGAGGCCTTCAAAACAAAATTGTGCAGCATAGGTTTGAAATTGAATTCTTGTTCATCACAAAATGACTTGTAATTCAAGTGTGCAAAACCTAACTTCATCTCTTCGATTCTCCCTACTCAAGAATGATCTCAAGGAGTTCTTGGACATTTTGGAAATCTTGTAATGTTCTCTACAACCCCTATTTTAATTGCTTTTGAATATTCCCCTTGGAACTATATAAAAAAGTGCCATGAAGTTACGTGAAAATCCTGACCAAATTAGGGCAAAATTTCACTAAGTGTTTAGTTTCATGACCACATGTGCATAAAATTATAACTTGAGATCCAAGCATTTTTGTAAGGAGTTGTGTAAAGAAAAGTTGTAGATTTCATGGAGATCTACAACTTTCATGTTGGAATTTTCTCTTGAATCATCTTGCATCATGGTGAAAATTTTGTTCAAAGTTATGAAAAACCATGAAATTTCCAACACTTAGAAGAATTTCTAAGTTTAGAAATTTTGACTTTTCAAAATGAAATCTTGACTTTTTGATTTCTTGATGAATAAGTTTCATATTTTGACATGTTTTGATGAATTATGATCTTTGGCACTTGAATTTGACCAAAAAGTCAAAGTTTGACTTTTTCAGTATACAATTGACTTTTGATCAGTTGACTGAAAAATTCATTTGTCAATCCAATGGAATTGCAATGTTTTGAACCATGCCATTAGGTAAAAATTATGCAATTGGAATCTTGAGATCATGCCTTAAACCAATTGACCATTTTCTAGGTCAAAAATAAGAAATTGCCCCTTTCTCAGTCAAAACCCTAATCTTGACCATGTTGCCCTTTTGGGGATTTGATCATATTTCTTGAAGAGTTGTGGTCCAAACTTGATCAAATGATACATATGACTTTAAAGTATTGATGTGGATAAAAAATTATAAATTTTGACTGTAAATTGGCCATAGTTGACTTTTTCCCCAATATAGTTGATTTTTAGGTCAACTGCTCAATTGACTGGGCAAAAATGTGATTCAAGGCTTGAAACTTCGCATCATTAATATTGGGGGTCCATAATTATCCATGCAAGTCATATGGGGAATTGTAAGTTCAAAAATCCCTGTGCAATCTCAAACCCTAATTCTGGTCATCAGTGTTTAAGGAGGGTCTTGAGTTGATCAAACTCTAGTGCAGTCTTGAGCCCAAGGAGATCTTGTGAGTAAATTCTTGATATGTGAGAGGGAAAATTTTTGGGTACAATAGCTTCCCCTGTTCAATCTTCTTAAGAATGAAGAGTTAGATTGGCATACTTTGCCATTCATGACTCGAAGGTGGAATACGATTGGACACTAGAGTGCCTAGAAATTTGCACTCGACGATGTGATGGTAGATGGAATGGGCTTAAAAATGCCATTTGGAGAGGTAATAGAAATTTGTTGGAGATGGGCTTGTAGATGCCATCTAAGAGTGATTGTTGAATTGTAATTTGTAAGCTGAACAAATGAGTATCAAAATGGTGTCCGTGTCCGAAACGTATCTGAACTGTATCTGGAAGCTGGTTTTGAATGAGTATTAGAATGGCTTCCGTGTCTGGAGCGTATCTGTACTGCATCTTTAGGTTGATTTTGAATTAGTATTAGAATGGCGTCCGTGTCTGGAGTGTATCTGAACTGTATCTGGAAGTTGAATCTGAATGAGTATCAGGATGGCATCCGTATCTGGAGCGTATATGAACTATATCTGAAAGTTGGATCTGAATGAGTATCATAATGGAATTCGCGTTTGGAGCGTATCTGAACTGTATCTGAAAGTTGAATCTGAAGGAGTATCAGAATGGCATCCATGTCTAGAGCGTATCTGAAAACTTTGAACGTTGTTAATGGTAGCTATTAACCTTATCCTGAAAAGGGTAAAATGTTATCTAAAATGCAAAGTCATGTTGTATGAAATACATAGTGTAATGCATTCGTGTTATCAATGTTCATGATATATGGATGCGATGTATGTGTATGTGAGCTATTCTGCTGCACTGTTGTTGGATTGGGGAAAATAAATCCCTGACTGCTGCTGAGGATATGGAGTATAAGTCTTCATGTTTTGAAGTCTAGTGTTGATAAATTTCTGCTTGGAGAAATGAACTCTGTTGTAAGGGGAATGTCGTGTAGTGTTTGAAAAATCCTGCCTGGGGAATTCAGAAAAATTTGATGACTTCTACTGGGGATTGATGACTGAAATCTCTGTTCCGTTGGGGATTGAACTGCACATTGTGGGGATTATGGAAATAGCATAGAGATATTTCCCTACCTCTTAAAGCAATCAGTGATTGTCTTTCTATTTTGTTTATTTATAAACAGTAATTATGTTCAAAAATGAATCATTGGACGTTTTTGTAAACAAAACACAAGAGTAAAGAAAAAACAGATAGTTTTGCACTTTCAAAGGGATATCTTTGTATTGACTTTGAGTAATTATTTTTGTACAATGAGACAAACATTCTAGTAAGAGAATATTGTCGTAAAAAAGCTGAAAATTTTAATACAAAGAAAAGATAGCTATGTGCAATAATCCCATGGGGTACCCATTCTGCTATAGCCTTTGTATCTCTGAGCATCTTGTCTATTAGTTGCCTCGTCTGAAGATGATTGAATTGATCAGAACCTCTGAGTTTACTAGTTACAGCCAAAGGTTGTCTATAAAGTGATCCAACGGGACATAGTCATACATTTTAATTCCCTAACTTTTTCCTGGACCGCCCTTTCGGGTTTTCAGTCCACCGAGAAACCCTTTTTTGCCCACGTTGCCCTTTAAGGTTTTCAACTTGTCGGGTGTACATATTTTTTTGTTTTATCCCTAATTTTTTCCCGAACCTTTTTGGTCCACCGGGATTCCCTTGTTTTGCCTATGTGTGTCAACCTAGCGGGTCTCTTATGCGTAGTATCTTTTGACTATGTCTGCATTCGCAGGGTGCGGCAAGTCGTCACCATCCATGATGGTCAGGATCATTGCTCTACCATAGAAAATGTTTTTGATTACAAACGGTCCTTCGTATGTAGGAGTCCATTTTCCCCTGGGATCACCTTGCGGTAGTATGATACGTTTAATCACCAACTCCCCAACTTGATACACTTGGCATCTGACCTTTTTGTTGAAAGCCTTGATCATCTGTTTTTGATACATTTGACCGTGATAGACAGCAGTAAGCCTTTTCTCATCAATCAAGTTTAGTTGATCAAGTCGAGTCTGGATTCAATCGTCTTCATTCAACCTTGCATACTTCATAATTCTCAGAGAGGGGATCTGGACCTCAATAGGCAAGACAACCTCTGTGTCATATACCAAAGAATAGGGTGTTGCCCTGGTTGATGTGCGTTTTGTGGTACGGTAACCGTGGAGAGCAAATGGTAGCATCTTATTCTAGTCTTTATATGTGACTGTCATTTTCTGTATGATCTTTTTAATGTTCTTATTTGCGGCTTCGACATCATCATTCATCTTTGGTCGGTAAGAGGGAGAATTGTGATGCTGGATCTTGAATTGCTCGCACAAGGCAGTGATCATAGTATTGTTCAAGTTTGTACCATTGTCTGTAATGATCCTCTTCGGGATACCGTAATGACATATGAGATTTTGCTTTATGAATCGGGCGATAACATTCTTGGTGACGGAAGCGAAGGAGGCTGCCTTAACCCACTTGGTAAAATAGTCAATGGCCACTAGGATGAAGTGGTGTCCATTGGAGGTTGTTGGCTTGATTTCCCCAATCATATTGATCCCCCACATAGCAAAGGGCGAAGGAGCCGTCAAGACATTCAGAGGAACCAGAGGTACATGCACTTTGTCAGCATAGATCTGACACTTATGGAAAGTTCGAGAGTGTGGATAGAAATATGCTTCCATGGTATACCAGCAATAGCCTGCCCATAGGATTTTCTTTTCCATCGTATGCCCACTGGAATGGGTGCCAAAAGTGCCTTCATATAACTCAGTTATGATCCTTTCAGCTTCAACCTTGTCTACGCACCGAAGTAACATAGAGTCATGGTTGCGTTTGTAAAGAATTCCATTACTAAGGAAGAATTTAGCAGAGAGTCTCCTTAAGAACTTCTTATCATTGACTGAAGCTCCTTCTGGATATTCTTAAGTCTCAAGATACCTCTTGACTTCGTGAAACCAAGGTTGGTCCACTACTTCTTCAGTATTAATCTCGTGACAGTGTGTTGGTTCGTCCATTCATTCAATGGTGATCTAGGGAGCCTCGTTATCCCATTTAAGTTTAAACATAGATGGCATTGTGGCTAGTGCGTCTGCTAGCTGATTTTCTTCTCGCGGGAAATGCTCGAAGGTAATTTTTTCAAAATGTGGGAGAAATGTCAAAACATGTTCTTTGTAAGGGATAAGGTTATGGTGTTTGGTGTCCCATTACCCTATGATCTGGTTGATACCCAAAGTTGAACCTCCGAATAAATTCAAAGATTTGATCCCCAAGTCTATGGAAGCTTTGAGGACAAAGATGCACGATTCGTATTTCGCCATGTTATTTGTACAATGGAAGCAGATTCTTGCCGTAAATGGAGTGTGACATCCTTCTGGAGATATGAGTACAGCACAAATACCATTGTTGAGTGTGTTAGATGCTCCATCAAAAACCAGGGTCCATCGGGATCCTTGTTCAGGTCCGTCATATGGCCTGAATTCTTCACAGTTGTTTACCATCATGATGTCTTCATCCGGGAATTCGAACTTCATGGACTGGTAGTCTTCCACAGCTAGGTGAGCAAGGTGATCAGCTAGTACACTGCCCTTTATTTCCTTTTGGGTAGTATATTGTATGTCATATTCCGTCAGGATCGTCTGCCATCTCGCTATTCTCCCAGAGAGAGCAGGTTTCTCGAAGATGTATTTTATTGGATCCATTTTGGATATCAATAAGGTAGTATGGGTAAGCATATACTGTCTTAGCCGGCGAGCACCCCATGCCAGAGCGCAACAAGTTTTCTCGAGCAGTGAATATCTTGTTTCACAGTCGATAAACTTTTTGCTAAGGTAATAAATAGCATGCTCTTTTCGACCAGACTCGTCATGCTGCTCCAACATGCACCCCATTGATTTTTCGAAAACAGTCAGATACATGATCAATGATCTTCCCTTGACTTGTGGCATCAAAATATGAGGCTCTTGCAGGTACTCTTTGATCTTTTCAAAGCAATTTTTGCACTCATCATTCCATTTGACTACATGATCTTTCTTCAATAGTTTGAAGATTGGTTCACAGGTAGCTGTCAGGTGAGAAATGAATTTGGCAATGTAGTTCAAACGTCCCAAGAATCCTCTGACTTCCTTCTCAGTACGAGGAGCAGGCATCTCTTGTATCGCTTTGACTTTGGAAGGATCTACTTCAATACCTTTATTGCTGACGACAAAACCTAAGAGCTTACCAGACCTTACTCCAAATGTGCACTTATTTGGGTTCAACCTCAGTTTGTACTTCTTTAATCTCTCAAAAAAAATTTAAATGATCAAGATGCTCTTCTTCTGTTTGAGATCTAGCTATCATGTCGTCAACATAGACCTCTATTTCGTGATGTATCATGTCGTGAAATAGAGCTACCATGGCACGCTGATAGGTTGCCCCAGCATTCTTCAATCCGAATGGAATCACCTTGTAGCAGAATGTACCCTATTGTGTGACAAAGGTTGTCTTCTCCATGTCCTCAGGCGCCATTTTGATTTGGTTGTAACCTGAGAAACCGTCCATGAAGGAAACCACTTTATGTTGTGCAGTATTGTCAACTAGGATGTCAATATGGGGAAGTGGGAAATCATCCTTAGGGCTTGCCCTATTCAAATCTCTGTATTCCATGGACATTCGTACCTTGCCATCCTTTTTGGGCACGGCAACAACATTGGCAACCCAATGCGGATAGGAGGTGACGGCCAAGAATCCATCATTGAATTGTTTCATGACTTCTTCTTTAATCTTCTTTGACATATCTGGTCGCATTCGATGGACCTTTTGTTTTACTGGTGGGCAATCCTCTTTTGTAGGTAGAAGATGTACCATAATATCTACATCAAGTCTTGGCATGTCTTCATACGACCAGGCAAAGACCTCGACATACTCGTGTAGAAACTGAATCAGACGTTTCTTGACACTGGGTTCCATATTGGCACCCACCTTGACTTCTCTTTTGTCTTCTTCGGTACCTAGATTGATGGTGTCCATCGGTTCCTCGTGGGGATGAATGGTTCTCTCTTCTTGTTGTAGTAACCTGGCGAGTTCCCCTAGTACTTCACATTCTTCCTCACCTTTGTCTTCGGCTTGGTAGATTAGATTTTCAGAGTCACAGAAAGCCATAGCAGAATCGTTACTCATGGGATCCCGAATGGATGTAGACCTGCATTGTGAGTGTGAGTGTGTGTAAGGGTATAGCTATCTTTGAAATAAATGAAAAATGTAAAAAGAAAAACAATGAGCACAAAGTTTGTATGCAAAAACGTCCATGATTCATTGATGTCATATGGAAATGAGATAATAACCCTTACAAATGGACTATTGTGCCTCGGGTAAGACACAAGGTTTTAAGAGTCTGAATTGTTTTAATATTACAGATCCAACAAAATGTAAAGACAAATTACTGTGGGATAAAAGTGATCGGGACAAAATCTCTAGCCTCCCAGTTGTTGAGCCCTCCACCGACAGTTGGGAAGATCCAATACTCTAGGTTGCAGCCCTCTTCATCATCCTCTACCACGTTGACCTCACGGTCGCTGATCTTCAAGGGTGGTCCTCCGGCACTTGTGCGGCGTACAGTCTTCTGAGCACCTGAAGTGAAACCCATGCCAAACTTGTCAGACTTGTATGGTATATCTGGGAGTTGTCCCTAAATAGCGCACCATCCTTCTTCTACTACTGCCTTGGCATCCTTCAAATATGACATCCTGAGTGGAGGCCTTGTGATCATAGGAACAGCCTTGGTCACTGCCACATCCTGCGGGACTTCTTCAAAGTGTTAGGAAATGGAATTTCAATAAATTCACCATCTAATTTCATATATCTGAAATAATTGAGATGGCTGATCATATACTCTTCTTCTCCATGAACGGTGATAATCTTCCCTTGAATTAGGTACTTCAACATTTGGTGCAACGTAGAAGTGACAGCACCAGCATTGTGGATCCACAATCTGCCTAGCAAGCAGGAATACAAAGGACAGATATCCATTACATAAAAAGTTAAGTCAAATGTTTGGGTTCCAACCTTTATAGGGATATCCACTTCCCCATGCACCATCCTTTTTGAGTCGTTGAAGGCCCTTACTACTATGTTAGCTTCAATGTCAATCCCTCGCAGCAAGTCTATCAAGAGCCTTTTTAGGCAATACATTCAGAGATGAGTCAGTGTCCTCCAAAACATGAGCCAAGGTTGTGCCCCTACATTCAACCGAGACATGAAATGCCTCATTATGCTTCCTTCCTCTTGGCGTTAAATCAGCATTCAAAAAACCTAGACCATTATCTACAGTCAAGCTGGCTACGCAGTCTTGGAACTGATCGGCAGATGTTTCTTGGGGTACATGGGCAATTTTCAGGAATTTTACCAAGGCCTTTGCATGCGCCTCGGAACATAGTAGTAAAGCCAGCATGGAAATTTTAGATGGCGTTTTCCCCAGTTGCTCGATTGCATTGTAGTTGCTTCTTTTTATGATCTTTAGAATTTCCTCCATCTCTTTCCGGGAGGTCTCGAGAATAGCCAATGTTTGTGCCTTCGTCCGGACAGGCTCAATCAGAATACTTTTACCTTGAGTCTTGGTTAACTCGGCAGTAGGAAAGTCAGTAGGAGTGATAGCAGGGATTGTAACAGCTTTGTCAGTTGGATTATTGGTAGAGATGATTGTAGGACTGGGAATATCCTTCGGAGGAGCAACAACAACATGAATGATTACGGGTCCAGAAACTGCTTTTGGGGGAGCAATTTCTGGAGAGAATATCCTTTTTCTTTAGGTAATCTTGCTATTCCCTGCAATATTACTGACATCGGAGTCAATCTTCTCAGAACTTGAACCTTCAGCAGCTGGCCAATCTTGCTTGATACTGTGGTAGTAGACATGCCCTCCATAATTCCATGGTACGGTTTTGTCTGACAAATAAGGGACTGGTCCATGCATTGTAATTATCAAAGGAGCTACTTTTGGAACTAATGTAATTCTAATGGGTCTTTTGGTGGCGACCCTGGAAGAATTTTCGGAAATGGTCACAATGGAAACATCATTATAAGAAACAGGTGGAACAAAAGTCTTTTTGAACAAAATCTCCTTGTTATCTATTAAGCATTGAACGCCTGCTTTCAACAACGGGCAGCTGGTTGGTGAGGACAAACAGAAATGACAGTTTTCATTACAGCCCGGGAAAACACTGGCATTTAATAAGTTATTTTTGATAGTCACGAGTGGGGTCATAAGTTCATCAACTGAAGTAACAAATATATCCTCTTCAATGGCGTTGGCATTATGGCTGTGTTTGGGCATAGGGGAAGAATTGATATTGAGCTTTTCTGGTGCATCGAATTCAATCTCTTTGGCTTCAAGGAGGTCTTGTACTTTGTTCTTTAGAGCCCAACAATTGTTAGTGTCATGGTCAGGACTCTCAAAGTGGTATGCACAATGGGCATTGGGATGATAGTGAGGAGAGGTTGTGTTAGGGTTTTTTGGAGATTCTTTTAACGTCACTAGGTTGGATCTTAGCAAGTGTGGCAATACTTGAGATAGGGTCATGTTAATTCTGGTGAACTGTCTGACTGGTCTTTCCATTCTTGGTTGATTGTTTCTTTGCTGATCAGGCGCGGGTTTAGGAATCATAACGGCCCCCACCATTGGACGGCGTTCAGCCCTGTCTTGATTTCTCTAAGGATATACAGCAACCACTTCTTTCTTTCCTATTATTGGCTTCCTTACAGCAGCTGAGGATGCATCTTTTTGAATCTTTCCATTCTTTATCTCAGTTTCTACTCTTTCTTCGGTCAATATCAATTCAGTAAAACTCGCCGATGAACTCCTAATTAAGTGATTGATGAAGGGACCAGACAAAGTACCCAAAAACATGTCTACCAACTCTCTTTCAAATAGAGGAGGTTGAACTCTTCCGACCAAATCTCTCTATTTTTGCGTATATTCCTTGAAGCCTTCACTTGAAACCATGGCCATACTCTAGAGTTGAGTACGGGTAGGCGCGAGATCAGCATTGTATTGGTATTTTTTGTAAAAGGCTGCAGCAAGATCTTCCTAGTTATGAACATTGGCTCTTTCTAACTGATGAAACCAAACAAGTTGAGTTTCAGACAGACTGTGGAAGAAGTGTACCCATAAATCTTTGTCGGCGGTATGAGGCTGGATTTTCCTTACATAGGACCGGAGATGCATTTTGGGGCATGAGACTCCGTCATATTTAGTGAACACATGTGATTTGAATTTGGGAGGAATGATAATCCTCGATACTAATCCTAACTCCTAAAAGTCTAAGTCTGACACTTTTGGATTTCCATTGCACTCAACCGTTCTTCTAGATGCTTATACTTGTCGTCGGCTGGAGGGTATTGTTCTTCAGAGTAGTCTTCTTCTTCCTCTTCCTCTTCTGAATCAGACTGAACAACTGTTTTTTTGCCTTTCTCATCTTGATTTTCTTTCTCACCGGATGTCGTTGCAAAGTCTAAGGCCCTTCTTGTCTGCCCTTGGAATCTTCTTCCCATGTTCAGAATTCCAGTTATCTTCTTCGTCTTCTTTTTCTTGTCCTCAACCAGCAAGGTCTTCAACACTTCTTGTCCTTTGGCCAAAGTTAAGAACAATTGTTAAAACTGTGCATTCTAAGCTTGGAGGTCCTTCACCGTTTGCTCGAGATCCATCTTACTGAAATAAACAGTAGAGAGATGAGGAGACTTATTGCAAGAAACCTACTTATGTTTATGATGAATGGTAAATGCTTATGCAATGATTTCAAGGATCTTAAGATTCAAATTTGTTTTATACAAAAAAAGGGAACGCACGTTAAATTAATAAATTAAAGCTTGAGTACATAAATTCCTTCTTGGGAAAAACAAATACAAGAAACTCTAAGATAGAAAGGTAGTGTGCATCCTCTTTGGTGCAATGTAGGCATTCAGAGTCTGCTCCTCATGAAGTAGCCTAGTGAGTTCCAAAACCTTCTTATCGCTTGCGTAGAATTGGGCTTCGAAAATATCTCGCTCCCCCTTGGGTTGTATCCAATCCCTTTGTAAGTTTTCAATAAAAGTGGGCATGTCAGGATGTAGGATAATGTATGAAACATCTCCTTCCATGACAGGCTCAATGATTACTGGGAGAATGGAAGGATAAGGCATCATAAGACTCTGAGCACGAGTTCTTACCCATTTGAGGTATGGCTCAAAAGGGATAGAATTATTGTGCCCCAAAGTCTTGCTATCTACCTTTTTCAACATCCTCCAAGCTCAGATAAATCTCTGGCGAAGACCTTGATCGTCGTTGTCGTAGTCAAATACCAAACCTTGAATCAGCATCTCGTGCGGACAATCCCTTCGGGCGTAACCAAACGGTCTTAAGGCTAAGCAAGGATTGTAGGTGATACCTCTCCTAATTCCAAGTAAAGGGACATTAGGAAATTCCCCACAACGGTCGACAATAGTGTAATTCTCTATGGATCGGGAGCACCAATGAATGTCTAAATGTTTGAGCGTCATCAACCTTTGTGACCACCTTGAACCTTGCTCGTTCTTCAACACAGATTGTGGAACATGCGAAATAAACCATATTTCCAAGAGAGGAGTGCAACACATAAGGACACCTCTTTTCCTCATAGTGCGAGTGTGAAAAGAGTGTAGGATATCCCCTAGAAACGTAGGCACCGGGTTGCAGGATATGAAGATTTTGACGGTTTTCACATATATGAGTTGGTAAGGATTTGGAAATAAAACCATCCCATAGATGAGGAGAGCCACAATTTCCTCAAAGGCTTGCAAATCCAAGGAATTCCAACAGTTTTGGGCTTTCTGAAACAAGAACTTATCTAGGAAACCCTTGACACCACTCCCTGTTTCCCAATGACTTGTGACATCAGATGAGTGTAAGTGTAGAGCTTGAGCAGTCTCTTTTGGCTTTGGTTCTCTTTTCATACCGTTGAAAGGTATTTGATTGAGAATGGTAATTCTCAAGAGTTGGGAGAATTCTTCCAAAGTAGGCACAAGTTGATAGTCGGGAAATGTGAAGCAATGGTGTAAGGGATCAAAGAACTAAAAGAGCACCTTCATCATGTCCTCATCTGTGTTAGAGGTGACCAAGTTGAGTAGGATACCATGTCTCTCGGTGAATGGAGAGTTTTCAGGAATCCTTGAGGCTAGCTCCTTAAGTTGAGGAGGGATCCTTACAAGATTGACTTGAATAGTTTTACTGCGAATAGAAACCATATCCTACAAAACAAGAACAAAGATGAATCCCCAAAATCCTTGAAATGATTAGTGAATGTGTATGATGTTATGATGTTCATGATGTTATGTACAAGTATGTATATACAAACAAAATAAACAAGTTCCTATGTTTAGGCTTGCATGGAGTTTTATAAGTAAGTACCCTTTTGAGGTTTAGTTGGCTCAAACTTGTCCTAGTAATAGTAACCGGGTTCTAAGGAGCTCAATATCACTGGTTTGTTTTCTTGGTCATTGGTTCAGCACAAGCCTCTTTAATGGTAACCGAAATATCCCAAGAAACCAAACCTCAATGAGTGTAGTATCGAGTATCTACCAACTTCGGACTGCACCAAAGCCGGTCATCTCACTACATCCTAAAGGCCAAGTTGGTCAAGTAAAGGTTCTAGAGGTTCATTAGTGCTTTATGACATCACTCGGCGGCCTCGTATTCTCTTTGACTAACTCAAAGGCTACCGGTACCCACAAATATTCCGCACTAACGTAGCTATTGCTTAGACCATGTCGGTATACCCTGCACATTTTCCACAACGTGTTTCTACTTACCTATAATGTATCCCAAATCCGGGTAGAGGATTCAAACCCAAACAAAGAACCATAATGTAAAGCAAACAAATAAAACAATGTAAGCAAGTAAATGTGATCTAACCCTAAGGTAACCCCACTTTTAGTTAATTTCCCAGCAGAGTCGCCAGTTCTGTGATACGGTGGGAGAACTGACTTGAAGTTTTTGCGTTTTATCGAAAATATTATCGTTAGCAAGAGTCGCCACCGACTTTTCTTTTATCCAAAAGGAAAGGTGAAAAAGCACAGGAGAGACCTTTGAGATTGTTTCTTGAGTTCGGGGGGTAGATTATGAAAAGGGAAGGTATTATCACCCTTTTCATCCATGGTTTTCCATGGGCTCTTAGTTACTTGCTAGATCACTTGCTTTTGTTTAAAATTGTACTTTGTATGGTTTTTTTTAAAGTATTTTGTAAAGAGGACATTGTTTAGGCAATCTTTGTAATGATTCTCGTTCGTAAGAATGTATACAAAGATGTTGATCTTTTGAAAATATTTTCCAGTTTTTGTAAGATGTTTTAAAAGTGTAAGTGTTTGTTTTTGAAAATATCAAGGATGTTTGTTTTGAAATGGAGCAAGTAATTAGGAGCAATCTACCTACTCAAATGTCTTTCTTGTTCATTTCCTTTTTCCTTTGACATTGTTATCTTACTATTGATTTGGTAAGTAACCCTATCTTTGGATGTAAATGGGACGGGCGTGGGTCATGGTATAACCATGATTAGAAATGTTTCAAGGTATCTTAGCAATCTTTTTGAGGGACTAAGATATTTGTAAGGTAACTTAGATAGCGTCATCGAGAGACTATGATCTTGTATTTGCTTGTTTTTGCTAAGATACCTTACATGCGTAATATGGCCATTTTGTATAAGGCAACCAAGTGGAATAACCCTAGGGGTGTTTGTGTGCAAATGTATTATTTTCATGCTTGTTTTGTCTTTGATTAGGGTTTTCTAATTGATTGGTTTTAGTCTTTCCATACAAAACCCTAATTACTAGTATTTGTATATAAAACGATAAATTGCAGAATTTAAAATTCCTACGCTATTACAATACTTGTGGGAGGGGGTGTACAAATTACAAATGGGGATTGCAAGAAAGTTAAACCTAATTAGCTATTACAACCACATTGAATATTATACAAAATTGAAAATAAAAATGCAAGAATATAAATGGAAAAATGAATGATTTTTATTGTTTTTATGAAAGGGTTTTATCTTGACCTAAATAAAGAAAATGAGTAATTAAAATTAAATAAAATTAATTTAAACTAACTAAGGAAAGAAATTAATTTGAAAAGGATTTTTTAGATTTTTTATGAAAAGGTTTTAAATTAATGAAAATTAAATAAAAATTAATTAACTAAAATAAACTAAGTTCTAAATTAATTTTAACGAAGAAAACAAAATAATATATTAATATATCTAAGTCTAAAATTAATTATGAAAAGAAAGAAAATTTATTTATTTTAAGAAAAAAATATTTCTTATCCTTTTGTTTTATGGAAAATAAAATACATTAGTATAAAAAATAAGTAAAAATAAATTTGGATTTTTTATGATTTTATGAAAATAATAATAATAATAATAATAATGAAAATATTAATATTAATAATAATAATAATAATAATAATAATAATAATAATAATAATAATAATAATAATAATAATAATAAAATAATAATAATAATAATGAAGAAAAATAAAATAAAATAAAAAATAAAGAAAAGTCCGGGGGGGTTAATCAGCAAGGCAAGGAGTATTATGAGAAAAAAAGACTAAGCCCACATGAAGAGTCTAAATGCTGCCATAAAAACACAAAAAAGTCAGAAAATTGTGAAAAAATAGCAAAAGGTCACACTGGGGCTTGAACCCAGGACCTAAGGGTGAACAGGCGCGCGCTTTATTAATGGGGTGGCTATACATCCGTTAATATAACTGAAACAATAAATACATAACACAAAATGCGCCTTGATTACACTTCATCTTCAACCTCCAGCCAAAGGACCTGTATCTTCTTCATTTCTCAACAAAAATGAAAAGTTCAAACATGAAAGTTATAGCATTTCTTCCCATGAATCCAAACATATAAGTAACTTAAGCTAACGGTCAAACATGAATGAGAATTTTTTTGGCCCTAATTCAAAACCTAAAGATTTCAGAAAACTTCAACTCTAAAATTCTCTAAGCTCAGGCCATATAAATGCAAACTATGGATATGTACAACTTCGTGGCAAAGTTTTCTATATTTTATATTCACAAATCAAGACCTAACAATGCCTAAATAATGAGATGAAAAGTCAGAAAACTCACCTTGCAGCTGGAGATCGTATTTTGGGTTAGAGCTACTTTCAAAGTGTTTTGATGATTGGGTGAGCTTCACGGCACCTCCAGGAAGCTATTGCAAAGCTTACTTTGTGATGAGAGTTCTTGAATCAAGCTGAAGAAGTCAATGTGCAATGCCCTGTTTTTGAAAATGGAGAATGGTGTAAATGGTTTTACAGTTTGAAAATAGGGGTTGGGATAGTTTCTATATGTGTATTAGAAGCTTTGTGGATGGTTTGGCCAAGAAATGCACGAGGGGATTTGGAAGTTGGGTTCAAAAATCAGAAATGACAAGTTTTTATGCTTGTATGGCAATTTCTGGTTTTTAGGAGTTTTAGGACTTGTTCAATCGTGTGTTAGCTTGCAATGCACTTGTATAAATATATGGAACAGGTTAGAGGACTTGAGGAGGTCAAAAAACAAAGATCACATGTTATCAGTTTTTGACTTATTTTTGAAGTTATCTTGAAAAACATGGTTTCAATGCAAGGTACATAACTTCTAGGGTGGATTGCAACTTTAAACGTGTTTGTTCTGAGTTTATAGAGCATGCTTGTGCAGAATGAACAGGTGCAAAGCTCCATACAAGTTGACTTTGTGATTAAAGTCACTTTTCCAAAATGGAAGTGTGAACTATGTTCCATTAATGGAAAATTTACTTGGACAAAGCTTGAATCAAGTGGATAATAGCTCAAAAGCAAGTGTAATCTTCTGATTATGGATAGATCTTGATGTTTAGAGGCCTGTAAAACAAAATTGAGCAGCATAGGTTTGAAATTGAATTCTTTATCATCACAAAATGACTTTTAATTCAAGTGTGAAAACCCTAACTTCATCTCTTCAATTCTCCCTACTCAAGAATGATCTCAAGGAGTTCTTGGACATTATGGAAAGATTGTAATGTGCTATACAACCCCTCTTTGAATTGCTTTTGAAGATTCCCCTTGGAACTATATGAAAAAGTGCCATGAAGTTAGGTCAAAATCCTGACCAAATTAGGGGAAAATTTCACTAAGTGTTTAGTTTCATGACCACATGTTCATAAAATTATAACTTGAGGTCCAAGCATTTTTGGAAGGATTTGTGTAAAGAAAAGTTATAGATTTCATGGAGATCTACAACTTTCATGTTGGAAGTTTCTGTTGAATCATCTTTCATCATGTTAGAAATTTTGACTTTTCAAAATGAAATCTTGACTTTTTGATTTCTTGATGAATAAGTTTCATATTTTGACAAGTTTTGATGAATTATGATATTTGGCACTTGAATTTGACCAAAAAGTCAAAGTTTGACTTTTTTAATATACAATTGACTTTTGATCAGTTGACTGAAAAATTCATCTGTCAATCCAATGGACTTGCAATGTTTTAAACCATTCCATTAGGTAAAAATGATGCATTTGGACTCTTGAGATCATGCCTTAAACAAATTGACCATTTGCTAGGTCAAAAATCAGAAATTACCCCTTTCTCAGTCAAAACCCTAATCTTGACCATTTTGCCCTTTTGGGGATTCGACCAAACTTCTTGAGGAGTTGTGGTCCAAACTTGATAAAATGATACATGTGAATTTAAAATATTTATGTGGATCAAAAATTATGAATTTTGACTGTAAATTGGCCATAGTTGACTTTTTCTCCAATACAGTTGATTTTTAGGCAGCTGCTCAATTGACTGAGCAAAAATGTGATTCAAGGCTTGAAACTTGGCATGATTAATCTTGGGGGTCCATAATGATCCATGCAAGTCATATGGGGAATTGGAAGTTAAAAAATCCCTGTGCAATCTGAAACCCTAATTTTGGTCATCAGTGCTTAAGGAGGTGTCTTGAGCTGATCAAACCCTAGTGCAGTCTTGAGCCCAAGGAGATCTTGTGAGTAAATTCTTGATAAGTGAGAGGGAAAATTTTGGGGTACAACACCTACTAATTTGTATTCTTTTGTTTTTCTATAACAAAGACCAATATTAATAGTACCTTTCAGATACTTGAAAATTCGTTTAACAACTGTTATGTGAGATTCTCTAGGATCTGATTAGAATCTAGCATACGGACAGACACTATACAAAACATCAGGTCTTGAAGATATTTAATATAAGAGATAACCAATCATACCTCTGTAGATCTTCTGTTCTACCTTCTTACTTACCTCTTCCTTTTCTAAAATGCATGTGGGATGCATGGGAGATTTGGCTGGCTTACATTCTGACAAATCATATTTCTTCAAAAGTTCTTTGACATACTTGCTTTGATGTATGCATGTTTCTTCTGGAATTTGATTGATTTGGATACCCAGAAATAACTTGAGCTCTCCCATCAAACTCATTTCAAATTCTACCTGCACAGATTTAGCAAATTCTCTTCCTAAAGAGGCTTTAGTAGATCCAAAAATAATATCATCTAAGTAAATTTGACAAACCAGAATGACATTTTTAAATAGTTTACAAAATAAAGTAGTGTCCACCTTCCCTCTGGTAAAATTATTTTCTAAGATAAATTTACTTAGTCTTTCATACCAACCTCTGGGAGCTTTTTTCAGGCTGTATAACGATTTCTTAAGTTTATAGACATAATCTGGATGTTTTGAATTTTCAAAACCAGGGGGTTGGTGCATATAAACTTCTTCATCAATGTAACCATTTAAAAATTCACTTTTAACATCCACCTGATAAAGAGTGATATCGTTATTTACTGCAAAAGAAATTAAAAGTCTGATAGATTTTAACCTGGCGACTGGAGCAAAGGTTTCTGTATAGTGTATCCCTTCTTGCTGACTATAACTTTGTGCCACCAGTCATGTTGTGTTTCTGACAATGTCACCTTGTTCATTTAGTTTGTTTATGAATACCCATTTGGTTCCAATGATGTTAAACCTTTTTGGTTTAGGAACTAGATCCCACACATCGTTTTTGGTGAACTAGTTTAATTCTTCCGGCATTGCAAGTATCCAATCATTCTCTAGAAGGAATTAATCAATGGAAGTTGGCTTAATCTGAGACACTAATCCCATGAGATATTCTTCAGAATTTTTGAATGTAGATCTTGTTCTGATTGGGTCTTCTTTCTTTCCCAGAATCTTGTTTTTCGGATGAGCTAAACTGCTTCTAGATTGTCTTTTCTGGATAGGCTCTTCAGATGTTGTTTTAATGTTTGTGACAGCTTCTTATGAAGTTGATTGTGATTCTTGTGAGCAACTTCTGATGCATCGTCTTCAGTACCTATAAATTGAACTTCTATATCTGCAAAAAAATTTACCCTGCTTTGACTTTTGAGAGCCAGGCTTATCATTAAATCTGACACTGATAGACTCTTCCACAATCTGTGTTTTTGTGTTATATACTCTATAACCTTTTGAACGTTCATAGTGTCCTAACATGAGACACTTTTATGCTTTAGAGTCAAACTTGTTCAGATTTTCTTTAGTGTTTAGAATGAAACAAGTACATCTGAATGGATGAAAATAAGAAATGTTGGGCTTTTTGTTCTTCCACAGTTCATATGGAGTCTGTTGTAACCCAAAATTTGTCCTCTCATTTCTTACAAGATATTCTCTTACATGGGTGGTTACAAACATTTTCTTGAAAAAGAATAACAAATTTTGAAGTTGGTCAAAGTTTCATTCGATAAGGTGTCTTTCGATTGGCATCTTAACAATGACTTTTGATTGGCATCTTAACAAAGGCGTATACGATTGCCATTTTAGCGTCACTTCGATTAGTCCAAATTGAAGGAAATTGAAGAGAGTAGAATGAAGTTTTCGATCGGTCAACAAGGTAATCTGATTGGCGTCTAAGCAAGGCACTTCGATTGGTATCATAACAAAGTCTCATTTGATTGGCACCTGAACAAGGCCTTTCGATTGGCCTCATGGCCAAGTCCTTCGATTGGCATGGTGGCCAAGCCTTTGGATTGGCATTCTGAAAGACCCTTTTAATTGACATGGCAAGGAATCCTTTGATTTAGCATCTCAAACAAGGCAGCTTTGATTTGCATTTTAACAGGTACCCTTCGATTGCCATTTCAGCAAAGCCTTTCGATTAGCTTTGCGACAAGATCCTTCGATTTGTATCTGGATAAAGGTCCTTCGATTGGTATGGACAAAGGCCCTTCGATTGGCATTTGAAAAGGTCTTTTGACTGGCACTTTAGAAGGTCCTTCGACTAGAACTTTAGAGGGTCCTTTGACTGAAACTTCAGACTTTACCTCAATCAGAACATCAGAATGAAATGATCTTCGAATGGAATTTCAGTGCAGAGTTTGTCTTGATCTAAGATGCTCTGATGAAGGAAGCTCTGAATACTTCAAGTCAGAATTTAGACTCACCATAAGGTCAAGGGCTGGTCAAAGTTGTCTAAATAGGGAATGTGCTGAATAAATTGGACTTTGAAGCTGGCAAAGAAGGCAAATTCGAAGGAATGAAATAGGCTGGCATGACTATGTAAAAATAAATATCCTAACATGTCCAAGTTCACCCCAAGTTCAAAATGGCATGTTGTCCTTGCAAATATGCAATCGAAGCAGGGGGAGTCTCAATCGAAGGGGTTGTGACATCGAAGCTGGAGTAATTCAAATTGGGACTTTGAAGCAATCGAAGAAGGGGGAGTCTTAATCGAAGGGAATGTGACATCGAAGCTGGAGTAATTAAAATTGGGACTTTGTAGCAATCGAAGCAGAGGGAGGCTCAATCGAAGGGAAGTGGATCCGTAAGTCAGCTTTCGATTTTCATCATGTTGGAGGCCTAAACAGCTCATAACAGGCTGGCAATAATGTATGAAAATCAAATATAGCAAGTCTTTATAAAGAAATCAAATCAAATATCTTCACCATAATGGGCTTAGATTTGATACACAAATATTGACCTAATTCCTTGTCTATATAAACCTCATAACCTCACACGAAAAAGGGGGGACGGAGAGAAGGGGAATTCATACACGTGCAGTATCCACACAAAGGGGCGGATGGAAAAAACCACGAAGACGGCCACACATACATTCCCTTGCAAAAGCACCTTCCTGCCCCACAAAAGTCTAGACTCCATTGCAGGCACCTTCCGCCCAGATCCAGGGGCCTCTAGTGGTATAATGTTCAATCTCACTTAATCTTAAAATTAGACTCATAACTGCATATTCATAGTTTTTTGTTATTACCTGTGAGCGATTTAACAAAGTGTGTGTAAGCTGCAGTGTTCATACGTTTGAACCACCCATGGATAGAGTTTCTTTCGAAGCAGGTTACGTTTGAAATCTATGATCCTGGCTATGAGAAATTGAAACCAACCCAGATCTGGGTTCAGGAATTGATTTCGAATGAGACGTTTCTCTATGTTGTTTAGTTCTGAATTGACTAATTTGCAGGGCCAAAAGCATGAGTCCTGCCTTTCGAATGAGCAAGCAGCTCAGGGGTGAAAGGGAATTCGATCAATCGAAGGGACTAGGATCATATATCCCAGGCCTTGTATTTTCAATTTCTAACAAACTTCCTTGCAGGTCCAGCATCCTAGATCGAAGGATGGCACATACAGATCAAACGCCCCAGATGTGTCGTCTCTCAAACTTCTTCGATCCAGGCCTCACAGTTTCAATTTCTAACGTTTTGCTTGCAGCGCCCCAAGACTCTCAAATAAGGTCTTCGATCATCTCATTGGATCGAAGAGCGACCCAGGCCTCTTCGACCCAGGCCTTGTTCCCCAGAATGCTTTCTTTTTGTTTCATGCCTGGTGGTCTTTCGATTTGGTGTCCCTTTCTTTTGGTTGTTTGTCCTTACTTTTTTCTAAATTTTAATTAACATAAAAGAAAAACCCCAAAAAGACATTAGCTTAGTTTTTTATAGTAAATTAATTTTGTCAATTAATTAATTAACTATTTTAATATTTTCTTAAAAAACTAAAATTAAATAGATTTAGATTTTCTTAATTCAATTTCTTTTTATAACAAAAACAAACAAAAAGTTCCTTTCACTTAGGATTTTAGATGCATTTTCAATTCAGGCGCGCGTTTATTTATTTTTAGCCTTTTTGTTAATTATGTAACTGTGTCCGATTTGTAATAGCTTAATTAGGATTTTAATTTCCATACTTTATACTTTCAGTCAATTCTTTATGTATCTACACCAAAGCCTTGTAATAGCTTAGGGCCTTTATTTTCTTGCTGTTATATTCTGTATATAAATGTTAGCAACCTAGGCGTGCATGCTTAATTAATCAATAGATCACTAAATTCAAGATAAATATATCTGAAAAAGGCACACTTTAGCACACGTGCACCCTTAGGGTATACCTCACTTGGTTGCCTCAGAAACAGTGGTCATGTCCCTCGAACGTAGGGATACTCTTAGAAAAGACCCTCGGTTAAAATCATCATAAAGATCATAGTCCCTAAATGTCCCTTGAGTTACCTACGAGAAATGATCTTATGATGATAGTCCCTTCAAAATGCTAAGGTTGTTAGAACATAGTTTGATTCTACAATCCTTAGTTAGAGTTTTAATGATAACAAATACAAAGAACTAATGACAAACACAAAGAACAAATATGCACCCTAAAAATTATGTTTTATGTATGCAGAAGTTCTGACCAAAGCAACATCAGAAGATAAGCCATAAGAGCTACACGCTGAAGCAATCAGAACATGCATTGAAGATTGATGACCAGAACCTGCGCTTAAGCAAAGTAAACTCTGATTCTAAACAAGAACATGTAAATCCAAGTCATCAACATTATGAAGCGTCATCAGCAAGTAAGGAGATAAGATTCTGAAGCGTTACTGATCATTCAAGACATCATCAATTCCAACGGCTTCTTTCAAACAGGATCTTCTCCAAATGGAAAGTGTGTTAATGACATTAAACATGCTTGATGATCAACGTTATTCCACTGCCTATATAAACAAAGTCAGCATTCAAAATCAAAGAAGATTCACTACATAACCACTCACGCATATTCAAAGTTGCAAGCAATATTCTTTACATTTCCAAGCTATAATCTTGTGTAAATTATCACAGTTGTGATAAACAGTTTTTGTAAGAAAAACAACAACACACATCTTGTATAATAGTTTTGAAACAATGTTCCTTGAGATTAACCGGATTGTGGTTGTACTCAAGAAGACTTTAACAGTTGTTAAAGTAGTGATTGTAATCCTTTTGAGATTAGTGGATTAAGACCTCGTTGGAGAGAGGCAAAATCACCTTGACGGGTGGACTGGAGTAGTTTGGGATCAAACGGACCAGGATAAAAATACTGTGTCATTGAGCTTTTAATTTCAAGTTTTCAATTCAACCCCCCCCCCCCCCCCCCCCCCGTTCTTGTGTTTTTCACGTCTTCAATTGGTATCAGAGCGCCTAGTTCTGAGCTTAAACACTTAACCGTGTCAGTACAAGATCCAAGCTTCAGAAAAACACTATGGTGGGAACAAGCCAAAACATCAGCAATGACAACCAAGAAGACAAGGACAGATTCAGTGGAAAACCTCCAGTATTTGATGGAGAAAACTTTGACTACTGGAAAGACAGAATTGAGAGTTTCTTTCTGGTCCATGATGCTGATCTGTGGGACATGGTGAATGATGGATACATGCACCCAGTGGATGGACGTGGTCAGAGGATAGACAGAAAAATGATGTCTGATCAGCAAAAGCGTGAATTCAGAAACCACCACAAGGCCAGAACAATACTCCTCAGCGGCATCTCATACTCAGAATATGAGAAAAATATCAAACAGAGAGACTGCCAAGAACATATTTGACTCTCTGAGAATGACGCATGAAGGCAACATTCAATTCAAAGAAACCAAGGCCCTTGCGCTCATTCATAAGTATGAGGCATTCAAGATGGAAGATAGTGAATCAATAGAAACTATGTTTTCAAGATTCCAAATCCTTGTTGCAGGACTGAAGGTTCTTGACAAAGTGTATTCTACTGTTGATCACGTTAAGAAGATCATCAGAAGCTTGCCCAAGCAATAGAGGCCAATGGTCACAACACTTAAGCTAGCCAAAGATATCAACAAAATATCTCTGGAGGAACTTATCAGCTCCCTCAGAAGTCACGAGATATAGATAGAAGAAGACGAGCCTCAAAATCAAGGTAAGCCACAAGCTTTAAAATCTAACAGAAAATCTGACTCTAAGGTTTTGCAGGTTGTGGAAGAAACTTCTGACGGATCCTCATCAGAAGAAGATGAATTGTCTCTCCTCTCCAGAAGGGTGAACCAACTGTGGAAGCAGAGACAAAGGAAATTTAGAACTCCTAGAATATCATAGAATCCGAATGAATCCTCCTCCAGATACAGAAAGTCTGAGTCTTCGTCTGGACACAGAAGATCTGAAGGTTCTTCAGGATACAGAAAGCCAAATAACAAGGACATCATCTGCTATGAGTGTAACGACAAGGGCACTACAAAAGTGACCGCCCAAGGCTTCTGAAGGAGAAGTCCAAAAAGAAGTTCTTCAAGGAAAGAAGAAAAGCCTCATGGATACATGGGATGATTCTGACACCTCTGAAGCTGACTCAGAATCAGATGATGAAAGAGAAAACATAACTCTCATGGCAAATGTATCAGAAGACTACGAAGCTTCTAGTTCATACTCAGAATCAGACACTGAAGAGGTATTTCCTGATTTTACCATAAATTTTACTAAGGCTGAACTTGCAGAAAGCCTAAATGAAATTCTAGAAAGGTATCAGCAAATCAGAGTCAAATTCAGGAACCTGAAAAGGAATCTTGCCTCTGACTCTGAAAATTCTGAGAGTCTCAGATTAGAGAATTTTGAGTTAAAAGAAAAATTTCAAAATTATAAAATGATTTTCAAAACTCTCAGAAGGAAACAATCTCTGAAACTCCCAGTAATGTTGATGAGATCATCAAAGAGTATGATCACAACTTTCAGAAGTTTCTAGCTAAAAACATAGACAGAAGCAAGATGGCTTCAATGATCTATGGAGTTAGCAGAAATGGCAGAAAAGGGATAGGATATCAAGGTAAGGTATCTACACAAAAAATGTCATGGACTTAGTTATAAAACGCACACCACTCAATTCACATTTTATATATGGGTACACACATGACATAAAATACACAAGTAGTGATTATTCTGTCAAACCAAAATTCAATCATAATTTTGGTAAAAATAACAAATCAGGACCCAAGAAAATGTGGGTACCTAAGGATAAAATTATACATGTAGCAGATATCTTTAGCAGCAAGGCTAAGACACCAATCATGGTACCTGGACTCTGGCTGCTCGCGACACATGACGGGAAGAAGGCATATGTTCCAAAGTCTGGAACTTAAGCCTGGAGGCTACGTGGGCTTTGGAGGTAATCAGAGAGGAAAGATCATTGGCTCTGGAACAGTAGGTAATGGATATCTTCCCTCTATAAATAATGTATTATTAGTTGATGGATTAATGCATAACCTGTTATCCATAAGTCAATTAAGTGATAATGGTTATGATATAATCTTCAATCAAAATTCATGCAAACTTGTTAGTTAGAAATATGGGACTATCTTATTTAATGGAAAGAGGAAAAACAACATTTATAAAATAAAACTTTCTGAATTAAAGAGTCAGAATGTAAAATGCCTACTTTCTGTTAACAACGAGCAATTGGTCTAGCATAGAAGATTGGGGCATGTTAGTATAAGAAGAATATCTCAGATTAACAAACTCAATCTGGTCAGAGGACTTCCAAAAGTGAAGTTCAGCTCAGATGCTCTGTGTGAAGCATGTCAGAAAGGCAAATTTGCAAAACCTGCTTTCAAATCCAAAAATGTTGTTTCCACCTCTAAGCCATTAGAACTTCTGCATATTAACTTATTTGGACCAGTAAAAACTACTTTAGTCAGTCGCAAGAAGTATGGGTTAGTAATCGTAGATGACTATAGTAGATGGACATGGGTAAAGTTCTTAAGACACAAGGACGAGTCACACTTTGTGTTGTTACCTTCTACAACAAAGTTCAGAATGAAAAGGATCTTAGAATTGTCAAAGTCAGAAGTGATCATGGTGGAGAATTTGAAAATAAAAATTTTGAATTATTTTTTAATGAAAAAGGCATTTTGCATGACTTCTCTTGTCCTAGAACTCCCCAAAAAAATGGAGTTGTAGAATGAAAGAACAGAACATTATAAGAAATGGTCAGAACCATGATCAATGAGACTATCATTGCTAAGATCTTTTGGGCAGAGGCAATTAAGACAGCATTTTACATTTAGAATAGAATCTCCATAAGACCTATTCTGGAAAAGACTCCATATGAATTGTGGAAGAACAGAAAGCAAAACATTTCTTATTTTCATCCATTTGGATGCACCTGCTTTATTCTGAATACAAAAAATTATCTGAACAAGTTTGACTCTAAAGCACAAAAGTGTATTATGTTAGGATACTCTAAACGCTCAAGGGGGTACAGAGTATACAATACAGAAACACAGATTGTTAAAGAGTCAACCAGTGTTAGGTTTGATGATAAGCTTGACTCTCAAAAGTCAAAGCAGAATGAATTCCTTGCAGGTATGGAAGTTGAACTCATTGGTACTGAAGAAAACTCATCAGAAGGTCTCAACAGAGACGCTCCCTCAACATCAGAAAGAGTTACTGCAAGCAATCCAACACATTCTGTTGATCAACTTCAGAAAAGGCTATCCAGAAGCAGCATTGATCACCCAGAAGATACAATACTGGCAAAGAAAGATGATCCAATCAGAACCAGATTAACATTCAGAAACTCTGAAGAATCCCTTATGGGACTGGTCTCTCTGATTGAACCAACAACTATTGATGAAGCACTTCTAGACAATGACTGGATTCTGGCAATGCAAGAGGAACTGAATCAATTCACCAGAAATGACGTATGGGATCTGGTTCCCAAACCAAAAGGATTTAACGTCATTGGAACAAAGTGGGTGTTCAGAAACAAACTGAACAAGCAAGGAGAAGTCATCAGAAACAAAGCACGACTAGTAGAACAAGGTTATAGTCATCAACAAGGGATAGACTATACAGAAACCTTTGCTCCAGTCTCCAGGTTAGAATATTTCAGACTTTTAATATCATTTGCTATAAATAAAGGCATCACTCTGTATCAGATGGATGTCAAAAGTGAATTCTTAAATGGCTATATAGATGAAGAGGTATATGTGCACCAACCCCCTTGGTTTGAGAATTCCAAAAATCCAGAATATGTTTTCAAACTAAATAAGTCACTCTATGGTCTAAAACAAGCTCCCATAGCTTGGTATGAAAGACTAAGTAACTTCCTGTTAGAAAAGGAATTCACCAGAGGAAAAGTGGACACAACCTTATTTTGTAAGACAGTTAAGAATGACATGTTAGTATCTCAGATTTATGTTGATGACATCATCTTTGGATCTACTAAACCCTCTATGGGAAGAGAGTTTGCTAAATGTATGCAGGCAGAGTTTGAGATGAGCTTGATGGGGGAACTCAAATTCTTTCTGGGTATTCAGATAAACCAAACTCCAGAAGGAACTTACATTCATCAGAGCAAATATGTCAGAGAACTTCTGAAGAAATTTGATCTCTCAGAATGTAAGCCCTCAAAGATTCTAAAGCATCCCACGTGCATTCTGGAAAAGGAAGAGGTAAGTAAAAAGGTAGAACAGAAGGCTTACAGAGGTATGATTGGTTCTCTTCTCTATCTGACGGCATCAAGGCCTGACATTTTATTTAGTGTTTACTTATGTGCTAGATTCCAATCAGATACTAGAGAAACTCACTTAATAGCAGTTAAGCGAATTTTCAAGTATCTTAAAGGTACTACTAATCTGGGTTTGTTTTATAGAAAGTCAAATGATTATAGCTTAGTAGGATATTGTGACGCTAACTTCGCTGGAGACAGAGTAGAATGTAAAAGCACTTCTGGAACCTGCCAGTTTTTGGGAGAAAATCTGATCTCATGGACCAGCAAGAGACAGTCCACAATAGCACTATTAACAACAGAAGTTGAATACATAGCAGCTGCTGGATGTAGCACGCAAATGCTCTGGATGAAAAGTCAACTTGAAGACTTTAACATATTTGAGAGTAACATTCCTATCCTCTGTGATAATACTTCTGCTATTTGTCTCAGTAAAAATCCAATTTTTCATTCTAGGGCTAAGCCTAATAGAAATAAAACATCATTTTATTAGGGACTATATTCAGAAAGGGATTTTTAGCTTAAACTTTATTGACACAGACCATCAATGGGATGATGTCTTTACAAAACCTCTTTATGAAGATAGGTTTAACTTCATTCTGAAACATCTCAGCATGAAGCTATGCCCAGAATAAATTGTTTTATTTACATATCTTAACCATCAGAACTTTATTATTTTCTGTGAACTACTGATCAACCTCTCTTCATAGTTTAGAAGTATAGATTGCATCAGAATCTATCCATGAAGATCTGAACGTTTCATTTCAAGGATAGAAGTGTGTTGTTCACATAATCAAACAGTTGTCATCCATTCATCAACTACTTTCTAAGGCTGAACATGCGTTCACTTTTCTGAAAGGTCAAAATCGCTGATTGGGTGCATTGAGACACATGTCATGGGTAACCGTTCCAGTATCTTTCTGAATCCCCTAATTTCAGCTGTCATTAATGCTTATAATCATGACTAATTATTTCTCTCTCTTATTGTTTACGCTTTCAAGAAAAACAATTTAAACTAAAATTTCACTCTTTACATTCTTTCACTTTTACTCTCTCAATATTTTCTATCGTTTCAAGCTCTCTTTTTCAAAAACCCCTTTCATCTTCCTCAAAATCATGTGTGAATAATGGCTTCTTCAAGTGTCACAAATGTCAGTGCTCAGGAATTTGCTTTAATGGAATAGTATAGAGTACCTTACAAAACGCTCCTCACTCCTATTAATAATATGGAAGTTCTCTCTGAACTGATTGTTGATTTTGGGAGTCTTTAAGAAAATGGCTTCAATCTGTATGAAGACGTTACTTCTCAAGGATGGAACAGGTACTTTGACCGTCTGGTTGGTCCAACATTTCCCATTCTTGTCAAAGAATTCTAGATACATGCTTCTTCTTCAAATCATCAGGTTACTTCTTATGTCATGGGGAAGAAAATTGTTATTACAGAAGACCTAACTTCAAAGCTTATCGGTTACAATGGTGGAGGTGTCAAGTGCATTGACATGGCTGAGAGATGCTCTGATGTGAGTTCTATTGGAAAGGAAATATTTACTAATGGACTACCCTCCAGCAAAATCAGAGATCTGAAGGATCACCATAGAATTTGGGCAAGAATTATTCTGGGGTGTATCAACCACAGGAAGCCAACTAGCTCTCCTGATTATATCAACATTGATCATCAGTTTTTGATCTATTTCATTGCCAAGAGGACTAAGGTAAACCTCCCACACTTGGTGTTTAATCATCTTAGAACTAGTGTGAAGGAAACAAGAGAAGATGAATGAACCAAGAGGGACTGGATACCCTTAGGAAGACTTATATCAGATATTCTGACAGAGAATAGGCTGATAGAACATTTGACTGAAGCCCAGCAAATCATCACTTTGGAAGCAACTGCTGGGAAGCCCCTGAATGCAAAAAATCTGAAGAAGATGAAAATCATTGAGAGTATCAAGAAGGAACCTACTATTACTTCTCATGCAACCATCACTTCAAGAAGGATACCTCTGGATGATTTTCCTTTATTTTCTGATATTGACTCCAAGCCATAAATAATAGTCAGATATCTGGACACTTGCAAGGAAGATGGTACTGCACCATAAATCAATATCCAGGACTTAGACAAGGCTGCTCCAGAAGTTGATTTAAAGAAGACCAAGAAGAGGAAAGCTGCAGCAGAAGGACCAACTCAGAGGACTCCAAAAGCTTCCAAAAAGAAAGGTAATCCTTCTTCTGTTTCTGTTATAGAATCAATAAATGTATCAACATCTGAAGCCATGCCTACTCAACCAGAACATCCAACTCCACAAACATTTGAAGACTTTGACATAGGGTTTCATCCATCAGAAACTCTAGGTCTGAATGAAACTCACTCCCTTTCTCATAATCCAAATCCTGAACAAACCCAACCAGAACTTGCTAAAGTTCTGTCTGATATTGATTCATTGGACCAAGACTTTTCAGCTCATGTACCACAAAATCCAAATTATCAACTCCCTTAAAATCCAAACTATGATACCACACTAGAAATTCCGCAACCTCACTCTCCACAACCAGAAATTTCACAACCACAATCACCTCAACCTGTAATACAACAACCAGAAGCTCAACCTTCTGAGAATCAATCTTTTGATATCCATGAACCAGAACCTCACCATGTTTAAAAAAAACAATCTGAAGAACCTCAATCAGATTCTGATACAATCCCAATACCTGGAACCACAGAACCACTTGCTATTCGCATGCCTCTCACCATCCACGACATTCCAGAAATCCCTTCATCTCTGGAATCCACACCACCAAACTCCCCTACCAGTCCAATCATCATACCTGACTCTCCCACTCCTTCACCCACTAACAGTCCAGCTGACAACGTAAGACTTGTCATTGATCCAATTATGCTGGAAAGACTAGCTTCTATCTCGCACAAAACTGTCATTCCCAAACCTAAACCAACTGAAACCACATCAGATGTTGGTACAAGTTTGTTGATTTTTGAAACAGGAATACAGGAATGGATAAATTCTTTGAAGCATGCTAGTCGAGAGATGACTAATCCTGCTGCTTCTGATTATATGTGAACAAAATTCAGAAACTGGCTTAGTTATGAAATGTTGAAGCTGAAGGAACAGAGTTATGAATAGGTTCAGCAGAACTTTAGTGCTAAGCTGAAGGCTTTTCAAGACCAAGTTCTGAGCCAACTGCTCAAGAAAGATATCCTCTCTCTAGATAATGCTCCCTGGATACAGCATCATCCCTCAGATGAAGTTCAACCAGAATCAAAAATTCTCTCCCTGACTGCTGCTCCAGAAGACTTGATCACAGTAGAAGAAATGGTTCACTCTGAACAAGCTGCAGAATGCTCTGAGCAACGTCTAACTCTTGAAGAAACTCCAGCACCTTTCTTAGTCATGCAAACTCTAGAAGAGTTGAAGAAAGAAAATGCTCTAATCCATGCGAGGTTGGATAAGCAGGAGGACACGGACAAAGAGATTAAAAGAATTTTAGGCAAGCAAGAAGAGTCTAATACTAAGATCAAGAGCTTGCTGGAAGCTTTGTTCACACGTCTTCCCCCTCCTTCTTAGATTTTTGTTTTAAATTTGTTTATCTGTAACGCTTAATTTTTTACCTCTTCTGTTCTGGAACTTATCATTGCATCATGTTTTTTAATATAATTCAACTGTTTTGGCTCTGATTATATTGCCTTTTTGATAACTAACAAAAAGGGGGAGAAAGTAAGATATTTTCAATAGTGGTTTACCGAGACAGAAGTCTCAAACAATCTGAATTACTTAACCTCTACCTTCTGAAAAGTTTGAACAGGTACAAATTTTGATGAATGATGCAGCTAAACTCTGATGCTCAAGGAACTTAAGGGAAGTAATCAACTCAGGGGGAGTTTCTCTTAAACCTTTTGTTATTTATTTTTTGAAAAATCTAGTTTTTGTCATCATAAAAAAGGGGGAGACTATTAGAACATAGTTTGATTCTACAACCCTTAGTTAGAGTTTTGATGATAACAAATACAAATAACTAATGAAAAACACAAAGAACAAATATGCACCCTAAAAATTATGTTTTATGTATGCAGAAGTTCTGACCAAAGCAGCATCAGAAGATAAGCCATAAGAGATACACGCTGAAGCAATCAGAACATGTGTTGAAGATTGATGACCAGAACCTGCCCTTAAGCAAAGTAAACTCTGATTCTGAACAAGAACATGTTAATCCAAGTCATCAATATTCTGAAGCGTCATCAGCAAGTAAGGAGATAAGATTCTGAAGCGTTACTGATCATTCAAGACATCATCAATTCCAATGGCTTCTTTCAGACAGGATCTTCTCCAAATGGAAAGTGTGTTAATTATATTAAACATGCTTGATGATCAACGTTATTCCACTGCCTATATAAACAAAGTCAGCATTCAAAACCAAAGAAGATTCGCTACATAACCACTCACGCATATTCAAAGCTGCAAGCAATATTCTTTACACTTCCAAGCTATAATCTTGTGTAAATAATCACAGTTGTGATAAATAGTTTTTGTAAGAAAAACAACAACACACATCTTGTATAATAGTTTTGAAACAGTGTTCCTTGAGATTAACCGGATTGTGGTTGTACTCAAGAAGACTTTAACAGTTGTTAAAGTAGTGATTGTAATCCTTTTGAGATTAATGGATTAAGACCTCGTTGGAGAGAGGCGAAATCACCTTGTTGGGTGGACTGGAGTAGTTTGAGATCAAACGAACCAGGATAAAAATATTGTGTCATTGAGATTTTAATTTCAAGTTTTCAATTCACCCCCCCCCCCCCTTCTTGTGTTTTTCACATCTTCAAATGTATCCTTACATGTTGCCTTCAATGACCATTACGTCCCTTTCGAATTCGATAGTCCCTCAACATCCATTGACTAGGGTTACCTACTTACTAATAGTAGGATAACACGGTCTAAAGGTTAGGAGGAAAAGAATGACCTTTTCGAGTATAAGTAGATAAGTTCTTAGATGCTTGATCAAAACAACTTTTTGCACCTACACAAAAATATTTTTAAAAACACTTTCAAAAACATTTGCTTTGTCAACACTCTTGAGGATTGATACAAGAGTTATCACAAAGAGAATCGCCGCACTAAGGAATTTTCAAAACAATTTTCAAAATACACAAAGCACAAGCAATTTTCAAAACATGAGCTAGCATCTAAGAGCCCGTAGATAACTATAGATGGAAAGGGTGCTAACACCTTCCCTTTCCATAATCTACCCCCCCTTACTCAGAAACTCTCGAAAAAAGGTCTTTTTCTGTTCTTTTCACCATCTCCTTTGTTGGATAAAATAAAAGTCGGTGGCGACTCTTGCTTACCGCAACATTTGCGAATACAAATGCAAAACCAGTATTAATAGTCAGTTCTTCCACCGTACCATAGAGTCTTATCCATAATAGGTCTTATGGAGATTCTATTTTGAATATAACACGCTGTGTTAACTAATTCTTCCCAGAAGTTCTTAGCAATGTTAGTCTCGTTGATCATGGTTCTGGCCATTTCTTGTAAAGTTCTATTCTTTCATCCTACAACTCCTTTTTGTTGAGGAGTTATAGGACAAGAGAAATCATGAGAAATGCGACTCTCATTAAAAAATAATTCAAATTTTTTGTTTTCAAATTCCCCACCATGATCATTCCTGACTTTAACAATTCTAAGATATTTTTCATTTTGGACTTGGTTACAGAAAGCAAAGAACACAGAATGTGACTCTACCTTGTGTCTTAAGAACTATACCCATGTCCATCTGCTATAGTTATCTACGATCACTAATCCATACTTCTTGCCACTAATGGATGAAGTTTTCATTGGTCCAAATAGATCTATATGCATAAGTTCTAATGGTCTAGAGGTAGAAAAACCATTTTTTGTTTTGAAAGAAGGTTTTGCAAACTTGCCTTTTTGACATGCTTCACACAGAGCATCTGAGCTGAGCTTCAGGTTAGGAAGTTTTCTGACCAAATTGAGTTTGTTAATCTGAGGTATCCTTCTCATACTAACATGCCCCAATCTTCTGTGCCAGATCCATTGCTCATCGTTAATAGACAATAGGAATTTTACATTCTGACTTTTTAGTTCAGAAAGTTTTATTTTGTAAATGTTGTTCTTTCTCTTTCCATTAAAGAGGACGGATCCATTTTTATGACTAACTTCTTTACATGAGTTTTGATTGAAGATTATATCATAACCGTTATCACTTAATTGACTTATGGATAACAAGTTATGCATTAATCCATATAATAACAGAAAATTAGTTATAAAAGGAAGTGTACCGTTACTAATAGTTCCAGAGCCAATAATCTTTCCTTTCTGATTGCCTCTGAAACCTACGTAGCTTCCCGATTTAAGCTCCGGGCTTTGGAATATATGCTTTCTTCCCGTCATGTGTCATAAGCATCCAGAGTCCAGGTACCAAGATTGGTGTTTCAATGTTGCTGTTAAAGACATCTGCAACATGGACAATTTTGTCCTTAGGTACTCATATCTTTTTGGGTCCTTGTTTGTTAGAGTTACCAAAATTATGTTTAAATTTTGGTTTAGCAGAAAAAGCATTACTAGTATATTTTATGTCATGTGTGTGCCCATAGGTGAAGTGAGAATAAAGAGGTGTGTGTTTTATGACCATATCCTTAACTTTCTTAGGTTGAGATACTTTACCCTTGTATCCTATTCCTTTTCTGCCATTTCTGCTAACTCCATAGATCATTGAAGCCATCTTGCTTCTATCTATATTTTTAGCAAGAAATTTTTGAAAGCTATGACCATATTCCTTTATGATCTTATCAGAGTTACTAGGAACTTCTGAGACAATTTATTTTTGAGCCTTTTGCAATTTATTTTCTAGTTTAGAAATTGTTTCTTTAAGCTCATAGTTTTCTGATCTCAGTTTCTTAGGTTCTTCAGGGTCAGAAACTAGATCATTTTTCAGGTTCTTGTTTATGACTCGAAGTTGCTGATATCTTTCAATAATTTCTGACAGACTTTCTTCTAATTTAGATCTAGAAAAGTTAGAGAACACCTCTTCTGCCTCTGAGTCTGATTCTGATCCAGATGATCCAGTTTCATCTGATATGTTGGCCATTAGGGCTATGTTGGCTCTTTCATCTTCTGTTTCTATTTCAGCTTTTGAAGAGTCTATGTCATCCCATGTTTCCATGAGGATTTTCTTCTTTTCCTTAAAGAACTTCTTTTTAGGTTTCTCTTTTTGAGTATTTGGACAGTCGCTCTTGTAATGCCCTTGTTCATTGCATTCGTAGCAGACAATGTCCTTGTTACTTGATTTTCTATATCCAGAAGATGGTTCAAAATGATTTCCCGTTCTTCTGGAAGTTCTTAACTTCCACTGCTTGTGCTTCCACAGCTGTTTGAATCTTCTCTAGAGAAGAGATAGTTTGTCTTCTTCTAATGAGGATCCACCAGAGTTTTCTTCTTTTGCCTGCAAAACTTTTGATTCTTATTTTTTGTTAGATTTAAAAGCTAAAGACTTACCTTACTTTTAGGGCTCATCTTCTTCTAACTCTATCTCATGACTTCTCAGGGAGATGACAAGTTCTTCGAGAGAGATTTTGTTCAGATCTTTGACCAGTTTAAGAGCTGTGACCACGGGTCTCCATTTCATGGGTAAACTTCTGATGATTTTTTTACACGATCTGCAGTTGAGCACCCTTTATCCATAACTTTTATCCCACCAACCAGGATTTTAAATCTTGAGAACATTGTTTCAACGGTTTCATATTCTTCCATTTTGAAGGCTTCATACTTCTGAATGAGAGAAAGAGCTTTGGTTTCTTTGACTTGCATGTTGCCTTCATGCCTTATTCTCAAGGAGTAAAACATGTGTTTTGCTGATTCTCTGTTTGTGATTTTCTCATACTCTGTGTACGAGATATCACTCAAGAGAATTATTCTGGCCTTGTGATGATTTTTGAATTCCCTCTTTTGATGATTTATCATTCTTTTTCTGTCAATCTTCTGAATAATTTCGTCAACTGGATGAATGTACCCATCAGTCACCATATCCCAGAGATCAGCATCATGAGCTAGAAAGAAACTTTAGATTTTGTCTTTCTAGTAATCGAAGTTTTCACCATCAAAGTAAAAGACACGTTGGTTATCCTGGTTCGTTTGAACTCAAACTACTCCAGTCCACCCGCCAAGGTGATTTCGCCTCTCTCAACGAGGTATTAATCCACTAATCAAACTTGATTGCACAGGTACGATGACAACAATCAACGTCTTCTTGAGTTTAAACCATAACCCGGTTTACTCAAGGTATTACACAATAAAATATTTGAAAGTGTGTACAATATGTGTTTTCTAACAAAACAGTATCACACAAGTGATGTTTTACACAAATGAATTTTTGTAAGATGAAGGTGATAAGAAAATCTTGTTTGTAGTGCGCAGCAAAATCGTAAATGATTTCTCCTTCAAGTCTTGTATATATAGGCAACGCATGTGAGGAGCTTTGGGAATATTGATAAATAGTAATTAAAGAACTTTCCAAACATAGAGATTCTTGTCCTCTTTCAGCCGTTACTTTTGGATAGCCATAAATGAAGTGTAATGCTCCAAAACATGCTTGCTTTAAAACGCTTCAAAAGATAAATCTTACCATTGAGACTCCTTTACTTATTTCCAGAACTATATGAATCAGAATAGTGGATTTCATGTTCGCAGCATTTAGTGCACGCATAAGTTGTAACTTGAGAACTTCTCTATATGAGCGTGTTATGCAGATTTCTTTCTATATAAGATGTGTTGAATCAGAGTTTAAACAATGATATAACTCATCTTTTATGCTTCTTCCATCATAACTTCTCTGCAAAACAAAATACTTATTTAGGGAGCATAATTGTTCTTTGATTGTTTGTTATCATCAAAACTCTTACAAGGGTTGTAGAATTAAACTATGTTCTAACAGAAAACAATGTTCCCTAGCGGAGTTTCCTCAAACCAGCAAGCAGGGGTCCCCAACGGAAACAATCCCCAGAAGATCGAAGATACACATATTCTTCATCCCTAGCGATAGTCAGGGATTTATTTTCCCCAGATAAAGTTGTTGCTCGAGTTTACAAGTTCACTTCAAAAACATGTTGCATTCATACATCATTTACCAAATGTCATAGCATATGTATATGAAACACATATAGCACAATCTCATTTATTTTGAGAATATTGTTAATCAATGCATTTCATACATCTAACACTTCACCTTTCCAGGAAAGATCAGTTAACCGACAAGCTTCATCATGACCTGACAGTCTTCTCAAAGGCTACATCTGACGTAGGGCCATTTAAGCATTTTCCTTAGAAGGTCATTCTCAACATACCTCTTCTAGTTAAATTTAAATTGAATAATGATTTATCCTGATTCATTTTCCGGTAGACTCTTTCTCTGGTTCAGTTAAATTGCCCGAAGATTTATTCTAATTCTTATCCAGTTAAAGACAATCAAGACCTTTCTCTGGTTTAGTTTAAATCGCTCCAAGATTTATTCTGATTCTTATCCAGTTAAAGTTAAGTACATACATCTGCTGGTTCAGTTTAAATCAACCAAAGATTTATTCTGATTCTTATCCAGTTGAAGATAATCAAGACCTTTCTCTGGTTCAGTTTAAATCAACTAAAGATTTATTTTGATACTTCTTCCAATTGAAGTAAATAGTTATTTTGGATGGCATCTATAAGCCCATCTCTGATAAATCTCCGTCACCTCTCCAAATGGAATCTATAAGCCCATTCCTGATACAATCAACCAATAACATTATCTCTTGCACGGGCGAGTGTAAATTTCCGGGCACTTAAGTGTTCAATCATCTTCTACCTTCAAGTCACAAATGGCTGACATGCCAATCCGACTCTCCAGGTTTAAGAAGATTGAACAGGGGAAGCTGTTGTACCCCAAAATTTTCCCTCCCCTATTATTCTCAAGACATTCTTTCAAGGCTTCGTAGATATTCAAGAATATCAAGGGATGACCAATCAAATGCTCCTCCTAAGTTAAGAGCCTACAACTAGGGTTTTGAGTTTCTCAAGGAAATTTGGTTTGAAAAGGCCTCAATTGGCTTCCATGGTTCTCCATAGGTCCTTAATAAGGTTCATGTCAAGTTTCAAATCTTACATCACAAGTTTGCTCAGTCAATGACTCAGATAATTGGAAATCAACTACATTGGTCAAAAAGTCAATTGTGGCCAACATACAGTCAAACTTCAAGATTTTTGGTCAACTTAAACATTTTTAAGTGATATTCATCATTTGATCAAGGCTCGATCATGATTCCTCAAGGAAAGTCCTCAGATCATCAAAATTCAAGAATTTCCAAATTAGGGTTTCCTTAGGAGAAGTCAACAGAACTTTGACCAGCCATAACTTTCACATGCTTCATCAAATTTTCCCCAACCAAAGCCCATTTTGAAGAAAATTCAATTCTATGCATATTTTCTTTTACTCTCAAGTCTAAAAAATGCTTCATTTGGAAGATATGATCTAATAAATTATAGGTCATTTTCAAAAGTCAACAAAAGACACTTTTTTCCAAGGCAACTTGCATCAACATAAAGTCTCCAAAAGCAAAAATGAGTAACATAGAGGTAGTAGAGGACATCTTGAGCTTTCCAAAAAGCACAAGATCATCTTCAAAAGTTGAAAATTGAGCAAGTTATGTGGTGCACAAGTTGGGAAATTTTGAAGAGATGCATGAAAACTCAATTGAGTAAATTTGTGATTCTAGGTTATTGGGCCTAACTTTTTAGAGTTCAAACATACTCATGATATATCCAAGGACCTCTAAATCTATTCATGTATTATTTTGATTTTCATTTTGATTTATTTGAATTTTTATTCATTTAAATGTGAATTAAATCAAATAAAATAAAAACCTAATGGACAAAGCATGTAAGACTTATGGACTGGACTCTATGAGGCCTAATAATTCATGCAAGACACCAACATATGGTCCAGGTTCATTGCACAAACAAATATGGAAAGAATATCATAATTTTGGAAATATTTCAAATACTGATTTTTTTGTTAAAACATGGCTTAATGTGTTGATTCCTTCCATATTGATCAAGCCTATCATCCTCCATATAAAGAAAACAATAAGTCAGAAGCAAGGACACGTTAGCTGCCTCAAGGAATCACTACAAAATTCTCAAAATTTTCCAAGAGAGGTGCAATTTCGTGTAACAGCTTCCACCCATCCTCAATCAAAACCAACCACACATTCGTGTCCCTGAAGTTCCTAGGAATTCATTCCAATCCTTCCCAAAGCTTGAAGCACCCTAGAACACGCACACAGAGTAGCTCTGGTTGGGTAATATTTCAATTTTCGAATCCTTAAATCCATGCGTTATAAATCGTGATTAACTGCATATAATCACTAACACACACCTTTAGGATGTTTTTGACGTATTAGATGCATGTTTCAAAGCAGGTATCCATTTCTGTCATTGTTAGGGCTCAAGAATTTTTGAGTTTCAGATCTCACCCTACAAGTTGTTTCAGACCAAATCAGTACCGTGGTTAGACCCGCAACTCCTGAGTTATGGGGACTATGATCTTTTTTCCATTTAATCCATCATATTTTTGCAGATCAGAATTATGACTCACCTGAGAAGGAGTGGACCACCGTAAAGGGTGGTCTGACTCCAGCGAAGCTCGTGTGGCAAAACGATATAATATAATTGGTTTATTCAAATGTTCAATAATATTCAACATTATTTCATTTGGGAACATGCTGAAGATAAGAGATTATCCTTGAACAAAGTTCGAACCAACAAACAATTAGTTGATAAATTCACAAATGCTCTTGATGTTATTCACTTTGACAATATTCGTTCAACTTTAGGTATTTGCATTATCAACCTATATACATTATTTCAAGTGTGGTTGAGTGGTTTTTCTTGGGCCCACTAGGATTCTTGTTGGCCTACACATCTCAACGCCTTCCCCACTTGTGTTTTTCATCCCAACAAGGAAATGTTATGTTGTTTAAATATTCAAAATGGTCTCATTTTTAGTTTTCTCTTCCTCTCCTCAAGTCTATCCATAACCATTCGTTTTCTATTGAAAAATTGTTATTACATTTTGTAAGCATAGGAGAAACAAGAAGAAGGGCAAACACATACGACACTAAAAATAATGCATCAAGAAGAACATCACTGAGAAAACATTGATGTTACAAATACGCATGGCATTCGAATGAAGGGTATAGAGATTGGAGGAAATAGTGATGGCAAGTATGAGGGTGTTTATTCTCTATCCAAAACTTAGGAGTTCAAACAGAAGACTCTAATGAAGGTAAATGATTGTATCCATCTTTGCATCTCCAACCTTATTGGTAAAGCCTCTAAACCTTCTGAGAACTCTAAAGCAGACAAGAAAACTGAAGTGACTTGTGATCCTCCATGATCAGTTCTGGACAACATTGAGAATTATCTAATCAAAGGGCCTCATGAGATTGTTAAAGGTAAACCCTATGAAAGTTTTACTGTTAGTGAGAGTACTATTGTTATTAATGAAAGTCGGGATGTAGTAGATCAGATTAAGGGAAAAAGTATTGTTATTGAAAACCTAAATGAAGATAATAAAGCCTTTAATGAGTGTGATCATACTCCTAGTGACAATGAGATTTAGGATATTCTCATTGTTTCACGCTACTGAAACTGGACATAGTAACCCGGTGAATGATATCCCCACTTATTTTAAGGATGTCAATGAAGATGCAATAAGAAAGTCAATTAATATGTCGATGATGATGTTAATGAATAAGTAAGTTAAGATTTCTGAGAGAATACTAATGAAGAAGTCATTAAGGATGTCAATGAGGAAGTTGATCAGGATGTATCATGTAAGTAAGTATGTTAATAATGATGTCAATGAGGTTATCAATGAAGACATTATTCATGAAGACCTTGATGTTAGAAAAATTGTTAGAAAATGAAATAAGATGTATGAGGAATAAGTCCCAATGTCTTCCGTGGTTCTAAAAATAAAATAAAGAAGGCTAATATTGATAAGAAAAATATTTTGGAATAGAAGAATGAGAGTGTTAAAAAATAGAAGAGTGATGAAAAGAAAAAAAATGGTGTTAAGAAGAAGAATAATAAGAATAAGAAGTCTGATAAAAGCAAGACTACAAAGCCTGTGAAAAGAAAGAATAATGTTCCAAGCATCACACAATATAATGTTGAAAAATATGTCATTTGTAACATCCCAAATTCTAGATTAATTATTTAATTAATTAATTTAATGTAATTACATGAATCAATGTGAAGTGTTTGATGTTTTGATGATTATATGTGAGTCTTTATGGTAATTTGTGAAATTATTATGAATATGAAGTGTACCATGATGATTGAGGTAAACATGATGTTTGAATGAGATGATTTGATGAATATGATGTGTGATGGGTTACTATGCGTAATATAGAGGGAATTAGGTGATATTGACCAATTGTGTATTTTTAAAATAATTAAAGTAATTATTTAGAATTATTTTAATTAAGATAAATAGAATAATATGCGATGTAGAGAAAATAAGGGCATTGTGGTCATTAGTGAAGGGTAAGTGAGAGCATGATGGAAAATTCATTATTAGGGGTCTAAGAGGGCAAGTTTGGTATAAGGAGAAAGTTTGAGATTTTATACGATCATTTTGTGCGATCGTGGAATTGGAACAAACACTATGGAGAAAAGAAGTCTAGGGCACAAGAGACAAGAAGAGCATAGGAATTCTGCTAGAACACGAAGAGGAATCGATCAATAGTAAAAATATTAAGGTAACACGAGTTTTATTATTGTTATTATATTTGATTTAAGGTTTAGATGATGGTAGAATTGTCTTAGGTTTTGGTAGATGAGGAGTTGGTGTTGTTTGATGAGGAATTGATGAATTGGTGATGAATAATGACTTATAATTGATGTATAATGAGTATAGAATTATAGGATGTTGATAGATGATGAAATCCTATGACTAGAATATATTTTAGGATCTGTAATGTGATGGAATCACAGGAGAATTGGACTGGTTTGTGTAGGAAATCACAATAAGAAAACCCTGTTCGCAGCATCGCCAGGCGACGTAGGTAGTGTCGTTGGGCGAAGACGCGTCGCCAGGAAAAATAGGTAGCAACGAAGGGAAAAATAGAGTGACGCTTCTGGAGTGCATCGCTCCAAGCATCGTCGGACGATGGTGGTGACGAAGGGAGCGTCGCCAGGCTATAGAGGTGTGTCGTCAGGCGATGATGTCTAGTTTTGATTGGTTGTATTGGGTTTTCTTAAAAGAGTCATAACTTGAGTTTTATAACTCAGAATGAGATGTCGTTCTAAGTTTGGATAGCTAACGCGATAAACTTTATTTATATGGAGTAAAATGAATAATAGGAAATATATTCCAAATACCTAATCTAGAATGAAGTTAGGTTCCCCATGTTGGATTACGAAGATTCTTGTTTATTAAGATGATTAGAAGATGAATAGAGGATGATTAGAAGACATTAGAATGATACCTTATATAATATGATGACATAAAGATATATTGTGTGATAGGATGATGTTTGGATATTATGATAACCTGATATTTATATTATGATGATGTTTCATTATGATGATGATTACACGATGTTATGATGATATGATGTTTTATTAAGATAACTATATAATGATATGATGTTATGATGATGTTATGATGATGATATAATGATGTAATCATGAACGATGGTGTGTGTTGACTAGCCGTGGTCGTGTTTATGATGTTGTTGCGTGTCATGCATTCATGACATATTTTAGGACTTCAGTCCAGTGATGTCAGGACTTCGATCCAATGAAGTTAGGACTTCAGTCTAGTGAAGATGATAGGACGATTTTCCAATGAAGGAAACAATCCAATAGTGTGGATTGGGTGCAACGGTGAAGTGCTCTGGTTCCAAGCGAGAATCAATCTTATGGTGGGGATCTTTGGAGATAACGATGACTGGGTCATCAGTGAAGTTTTGGTACCACATACGTGAGTCTATGATGATGCATTACATTTTATGTAACATTGCATAATGATGTGATTAAATGATAATTGTTCATAAATAGTGTGTTGATAACCCGTTGTTGTGAATTGATGGTGTTGTGAAGGTGTGAGTATAACATGAAGGTATGATGATGTGTGATGCCTTGCTTATTTGCATATTTACTATGTCTATTCCTTATGTCTTATATAATGATTATGATTTACTCACCCTTTCTGCTTGAATATTGCCTCCACATGGGTAAAGCGTAGGTGATCGAGAATTGCCATAGAAGCATTAGAGGATAGCTACAGAGTGCGTCTATTTTCTTTTGTTGAATAAAGGGAGTCTTGCTCTGAGATGTAACATCGGGGTTGGGATGGAACGATTTGGAACTTTTTTTCTTTTTTTAAAGATGTTGAGTCACCCTACGTGGTACTCGAGTAGTTTTGATTTATAAGTATGAATAAATTTTATGAAGTATTTATTATGAGATGTTTGAGTTATGATTTCTGATGCATTAATTTGAAGAATTAAATGTTGGAGTATCTTGTTTAATATTTTGAAAACCCGTGTTACGGAGCAGAATGCATTGTTGTAAAGTTTTATATGAAGATGTGACACCCTTAATGGTGATATACTCTGATTTATTTATTAGAATAATTTCGAATATTAATTGGGGAGTAGAAGGGTGTTACATCACTAACATCATGGATGACATTGAAGAGGAAGAGGATATTTATTAGCATGCTGCAAAGAGTGCTAAAATTGTGAAAATTTATATTGTTGGGAAAAGCTTCCTAGGAAGATTACCTTTGTTCCTCTTGATAATGTAGCTTCCCATTGTGTTAAGGTTGTAACCAAGTGGAATTTTGTCTATCATAGGAGATTGACACCCAAAAGGGAACTCTTTGTTGATGTGCAAAAGTGAAATGAAATTATGAAGCTCTTTAGTGATGCTTAACTATCGAAGATTGTAATTAATATTGGCCCATATTATCCCAAGATTATGAAGATATTCATTGTAAATCTTCCTAGTAGGTTCAATAATAATGAGAGTAGAGATTATTGGAAGGTTCGTGTTAGAGGTCACTACTTTGCATTCTCACATGAAGTCATAAACGAGAATCTTGGTCATGGAATACTAATAATTGTTGATTGTCTTCCCTCCCTAGGTACCATTTAATGAGAGGTCTCTAGTATTGTTAATGAAGACTGGCCTTCGAAAGGTCTTTTGTGGATGTCAACCTTGGTATGGAGTATGATATCTTGTACAAAATTAGAATGGTTATCTGAGATCTTTATTCTCATGGTTCAAGTATCAAATGTAGTCTCGTTGATCTTTTTATCAAGTAGGAACTCATGTTGCCTTTAATTTTGGTGGATAGGTTATTGAACAATGCGTTAAGCATGTCGAGTCTTATACCAACAATCTTTCTATTGCTTTCCCCTTTTTGATATATGGTATTTTGATTAATAACATGAATGATTTTGTGACTTGTGATTATGTGATTGGTGATGGCCAGAGTGTGTTAAATTTTAGTTATAAGTTGCTTGTTGGGAAACATGTTACTAACATTGTACTACCCACTATTTACCCTGTTTATGAAACTGGTTTGAGTTTTGAGGAAGAGATGTTAGATGTTGCTCCCCTTTTAGGACTTGTGAAAAGTCAAATTCCTAAGACTTTGGTTCATGAGGTAAAGGCTTTACAAGAGACCATCACTACGCCAAAATTAGTTTTAAATAACGCACTTTAGGCAACAGTTTTTTCCAAAGAGCTGCTATAAGTAAAAAAAATTAAAAGTTGAGAAAAAGCGTTGCTAAAGGGTTACTTTAGAAAGCTCTTTTTAAAAGCGTTGATAAAGGTCTTTTAGTGCTAAATTTTATGAAAGCGCTGCTAAAGGACAAATTATTTAGAAAGTGCTGCTAAGACAATACATAAAGCAGCGCTTTAGGCAAAGCGCCGGCTAAAGGCAATATTAATTTATATTTAAAATAAATAATATTTCCCTAAAATTCCTAAATCTCCAAACGAACTCGTTCATCTTTCTGCAAGCGCTACTTCTGCAAAACTGAACTCGTTCATCTTCTTCTAAAATCGAACTCATTCTTATACTTCTGAAATCGCTATATATCACTCAATTGCTACTTTCATTCATCGCACACACGAATCTCTTACATCGTTTTTGAAAAAGCGAATAACACAGAAGCGAATAACACAGAAGCAAATCTCTTACATCGTCATCAGAAGAAGAAGAAGAGCATCCTACATCTTTCACTTTATATCTCTCTGTCTCTCGTCAAAAGGTCAGAATCACCATTTTAAAGAAAATCATAGGTATTTCTTCAAAGCTTAAGCATGCTAGAATTTATATTTTTTCCTCTCATATTTGATATGAATGTTAACTGTTCGATTAAATGCCTTATAGAAACAATTAGATTTTGATCACAATATTGACATTGAGATATTTTGAATTGTATGTTGGTGTTTGGTTAATATTATGAGTTGTTGTCTTGTGAATAATAGTCTAAACTAGATTATTGTGTCCACTGTTAGTTTAGAGGTTTGTTTAAGTTGGCAGTTTGTTGTTTAACGATCGATGCATGTCATTGTATGTCAATTGTCAAATGCAGCTCCTTAAGCCTCTGAATCTAGACCTGTTAAAGTGTTTTTCTACATGGTTGAATTGACTTTCCATTCTCTCTTGGGTATAAATAAGATGCAAATGTGAACAAGGATTAAATTGTGTTCATGATCCTTGATATTGAGGAAAATTATGGTCAAATATGGTCAATGAAGTCTCAATGTAGTCGGAGAGATAGAAAACTTTGACATTGTGACCATAATTGCGGTTGCAGAGTGATATCTAAACCTTGAGTGTGAATTATGTCTTTAGATTTTGACTAGGTGACATGTTTTTGGAAACCTTGAGTGTGAATGATGCTTTGAGCTTTTGACCAGAGGCAAGTTATTGGAGTTTTATTTGTTGTTCTCGGTTATGGTTTTTGCCTTGAAAATTGACAGCACAAAAACATTAAAACATCAGTGTCATGAAAGTTAAGTTAAAATAATGACTGGGACATTTTGTTAACCAAAAAGAAGAGAGAAAAAAGGGTTTCTCAAATGTTACCTTTAACTAATCCAAGGAGACTGCCATAAGAACAAACTCGTCTCGGTGGAGCGTACCTCTATAATCCATCTCCTCACCCTGTATTAAGATGGAAAGTTAAGTAATTAATGCAAGCTGCAGTGCCATAGGAATAAGGACGTGGATACTGCACCGACCAATACATTAAACAGCAAGTCAAAGAAGTTACATATATTCTACATGCATATTCAGTAATTCATAGCATAAAAGAATTTCTCTGTAACCCGTAATAATTATTTTGACTTTAAAATTGTAGCTACAAAATTTGGTATGTAACTGTTTTCTTAATATTAACAGAGAGGCATACGACGAATTACCTACCCAATGTTTATTGGCAATAACTGTTTTCTTAACATTAACAACTTGTCTAGAAAATTCAGCAGTTGACTTACCATGGTTTTCTCTTGGTGATTTCATGCTGTATTTACAAACTAAAGCCGGAACACCACCAGGATGTTATGAATCACAACTGAATGAATTTGCAGATATGACTGGCCTCCTAAATCCTACTACATTTGCAAACACCCTCACTTTGAATGAGGTTGAGATATTGAAAAGTGATTCTAGGCATCAACATGGATCAAATAGTTGAGTTCAAAGTATGTATTTGGAGTATGTCATTCCTGGTAACAAAAGTAGTCCTACAATTAACATCTATATAAGAAATATATTATTATGTAGTAGGCTTTTGTTGAGGGGGTTGTTCATCCAAAGAAAAGGGAGTAACTTATTGTCTTACTCTATGAATGTTGACTTGAGTTAGTTATAAAATCTTCTCTTATGTCATGGTTTTGGAAAAAAACAAAATTGAATCCCTTACTTGAGTTGTGTCTATTCGTGAAGTTCGTGAACAAACTATTCGTGGTATATAGCATCACTATTTTAAGAAACCAAGAGTAGTTACTTGTTTATGTAAATGAGATAAATGCTTAGTCAATTTTATGCTTTTTGGTTTGCATCATTTCAATTGAGCATGTGTATATTGATTGTTTATGGATTTAGCAACCTACTTTCCTTGTATTTGGTATTAGTATAATGTATGATTACCAAGTCATGATTTTCTCCTATCATGTGAATTTATGATATGTACATAGTTATTACTAGAGCTCATCTGTAATTAATTTCTGTTTTCTCAATTATATATCCTTTTTCACATGAGATTTATTATTTTATCGTTTGTATGGGAAACCTTTAAATACAAATGAATAACCTCACTTTTTCATAATGTGAGTGTCGTAAATCGCCAACGAGCATCAAGTCCCCCATATCCATACAAAAAAAAGGCGTATGGGATATGCACGCTTACAATAAAGATTGGCAAGTATATATAAATGCTATGATATACTTGTTCATCATGTGTTATAATTGATCTTATTATTTCTCTTAATGTGTAGTTAAAAGAGGAGAAAAGTCAAGAATCTTCCGGAACATGTTTTGTGGAAGGCTGCTCGTGTGGGTAAGGATTGAGTTATTAAGGAAGATGTTCAACAAATTTATGAGCAATCTGTAAGTATATAAGTATTCCTTTAATTAAATCAATAGTTTATTAACATAAAGAATTTATGAGTTTTAATCACCACTAGTTTATTTTGATATGCATATGAATTTCAGAAGAATCTATCGCAATCTTTAACTCAAACTGAAGACCATGATTGCAGGAGCATAATTAGTCGAGTATTAAATGTTCCCGAGTATACCGATCGTGTGAGGGGTAAGGGATTTGGGGTGCCTCAAACATATTTGGGTAACCATCAAAAGAGGAAAGTTCATAGCAATAAAGAAGTGGTGGAAGAGTTAGAAAAATTAAAAGCTAAAGTTTGTGAGTTGGAAATGGATAAAGAAAGACATCAGTCAAAAAAACAAGGTTCAGGGTTCAAGGATACTAGTGAGAAAGATAGTATCAATTATGATTTCCAACTGAAAGTTCCCGAAGTAATATATATTATTATGAATTAGCACAATTTTTTAATTGACATATATACACATTAACAATTTAATATTTATTATTGGTTTAGGGCATTTCACCTTGTCAGCTCTATTTATTCTCACCAACTTATCGCATGGTTGGCAAGGGAAAAGTGCATAACACTTTGGGAGAAGTACTTCACCATAAACCTCTCTCTACTATATTTTTGAAAGTATCAATTGATATTGCTTTAGAGAGGGATGCACAATTACCTTTACCTGACGATATTTTTGATGCAACATTGGTGAGAAAGGCAATAGGATCGTATGTTCCATGGCCTCAAACCTCATTTACATAGATGGTGAGGTATGTTGAAAACTATTATGAACCTTTGAGTATTCAAAATTTTTACGACCATTTAACGTACATTTATTTCATGGTAATGTTAGACTCCTACAAAATCCAAATAAAAAAATAGGGGGATTACACAGAAAACCGAGTCAGTTGCATCAAAAAAAGAGGTACATTGATAAATATACATAGAAAATGTTAATTCATGATCTTATAATTCACCTAACTTATATGCATATGATCTTTAGATTCATGCTAAAGAGATCCAACAAATCAGTAGGAGTAAGAAGCCTGAAATTAGCAACACACCCATAAAAAAATGGATATTGCAAATACCGCGGCTAAAAAAAATACCTACTTCTTGTATAGGTCATGCCTTCAGACACTAATAGGAATATCAGATTTGTCTGATGGAGGTACTCGTAATATACCTATGGAGGAAGGTATTTTTGGTTTTTCCTATTACAAAACAATTAGTAAAGATGATATGAATCAAGTTTTGGACATTCAGAATTAGGCCTCGGTGTTATCGATACATACATCAGGTATACTCCGATCAATTTTATTTAATTAATTGAACAATTTATTTACTCATTCCAATGAATAATCTTAATGTTAATGATGTTTTTATTTAAGGTTCATGTATGACAACTTGATGCGCCCGCATCAATTGAAACATAGATTCTATTTCTTATCTCCCAACAATATCAACTCACGATTAATCGATCAAAGATCAGATGAAGTCAAAGAATACTTTTTCAGTGTATTTATGGCCAACAAAGATACAGAAAAGTTTTTTTTTTACCATTTAATACTGGCAATGTGTTATATTTTCATTCTAACTTCATATGTTATAATTTTTCGTGTTTTGACGTTGCGTAGAAAGTTTCCATCTAACCTTTGTTAATCTTACAACGGACACTGGTTGTTGGTTGTGATTAATCCTATAAGAGAAATTGTATATTATCTGGATTCGTTGGAAGGTGATTGGACAAAATACCCAGATATGAAAAAGATGGTTGATACGTAACTTAGATTGTTCTAAATATTCGTTTGTATATTTATTTATTTATTTATTTATTTATGTGAGATTGTTCTAAGTATTCGTTTATATTTTGTTAGAGTTATACAAATTTTTCAATCACAATGAGATACTCAAGTACCAAAGAATAAAGCAAACAACATTACATAGATCAGAGTGCAGGTATATTTTCACAATTTTGATTATATTAGTGATGCTACTTGATAAAACAAGTTAAACTATATATCCTGATATATATTCATATTTTTTTCCACGTGTAGTGCCATCGTCAGTGTAATGGTATATATTGCAGTTATTTCATGTTGAGGTTTATGAAAGAAATTATTCTTTTGAATCAAAAAGAGATTTCAACTTTGGTATGGGCTTCATACTTATGATTTATTTTAATATTTAACACATTTCATCTAATTAATTAGTTTTAACTAAATCATATTATGTTATATTATGTAGTACTTTGATGAATTCGAGTCTTCTACTTACTCGAAAGATCAATTGGATGAAATTAAGGAGGATTGGTGTCAATACATTATTGAGAGAAAGAATTTTATAAGGTATTGCGACACTTTCATTGATGAGAATTTTGTGTATATATAAGTTTGAGTTTTGATGAGATAATATCTCGTCATTAGTGTGGCAAATTGTGTTGCAATGTTGTTGTTGTTATGTGGAAGGTTAGTTATGATTGTATTGGAGTTAAATTCAAATAAAGTTTTGTTTGTATCATGGTATGAATTTGTAAATTTATAATGGTGGGTTATAACGGATTCTTGATTTGTTTTTATTACATTAGTTTGTGTTAAATTATAATAGTTATAAGATTTAAGTGTTATATAGCTTGGTTCTGATATGCCTTTGTTGGTTTTGTTTCAGGTAGGTGTATATGTAGAAGATATAGAGATAACAAGTTCATTTAGGATTCTTCATCATTGTTGTTTGTAGAGAAGATAAAAACTCTAGAAGATAATAATATGTACATTTTCATATATATATATATATATATATATATATATATATATATATATATATATATATATATATATATATATATATATATATATATATATATATATATATATATACCAAAAATTATGTATATATAAATTATTGGATTAAAGTTGTATATATAAATATGCAAATTTGGTGCATATTTATTGGATTGAAGCTGTAAATTTATGAAATCTGGCGCAAATTTGAAAGATAATGCTTATTTCAAGTGAATATTTATAGAGAGCGCTTAAAATATAAGCGGTACAAATTAAAAAATTTGTGAACATTAGATATCGCTTTAAATAAAAAAGCGCTGCCTATAGTGGGGAATAGAAAGCGCTACCTACAGGGGTGTATTAGAAAGCGCTTCTAAAGTAAAAAGCATTTCCTAAAAGGGACTTTAGAGAGCGCTTTTAAAAAAAAGTGCTACCTAAAATAGAAAAAAAGTGGACTAAAATATACATTACACAACACTTTTAAAAGTGCTATCTAAAGGGTGTGTCCAGCTCTAAAGATGAAGAAGTTAATGCTAACATGAATGAATATGCCTATGATAGTGACTCTACTACTTCAGTGTTTTGAATCACTTTGTTGTCTCTTTGGTTTGATGGTTTTTGTTTTTGGATTGAGTATTTGCTCAATTTTGGTGATATAGTTTTTGTTTTGTGGATTGAATATTTGCTCAATTTTGATTTGATTTTTTTCTCTCAAATTGGTGGTTTAAATGTTTATACTATTGTTATCTTGATTTTTCCATTGTCCCTTTTGAGGCAAATAAGGGGAGAAAGACATTTCTAGTATTGGTACTTTATAGTTATCTTAATTGTATGCATGAATTTAATTTTGGTTAATTGATTTCTTGAATCTTGGTGTTGGCTTTAACTGTTGATTTTCTTTGTGTTAGAATGCTCAATACTAATTTTGTCTAAAGAGGGAGTTTGTTATCATATATAGATTGACTTATTTTTATCGAAAAAATGTTAAGTAATATGTCACGAAAGTTTATAAGTAATATGTCACAAAAGTTTATAAGATATCTTGGATCTATTATCCACTAGTGCGCTATTTTCGAAAAGAAAGCACTTGATTCTAGATTCTATGATTCAATTACTACGTGAATAATTTTGGAAAGATTTATTTCATTCAGGATCTGTATTTTTTTTGAAAGAAATTATTTTGAAAATTTTTAATTTTTTACAAAATCTGCATGATTTATTTTCTGAAAAATTTCTTTCAAAAAGATTTAATTCGTTGAAGATTGGATATGTTATAAAAGAAATATTTAATTTATGAATATTGGACATGTTATTGAGTTGTTTGTGGAAACCATAATGGGCTTTCTAGCTGGATTTACTTCTCTATATAAAAAGATGGGTCACCCTTGTGGATTAGCAAGACAAAAGAGAATACAAAAATTCTAAGAGACTATTTATTTAATTCTTGTAGTGTGTTTTACTTGTATAAAAGTATGTCTTTTGTTATTCATCACTAATTATGAGATATAAATATTTGGGTTTGTATACATGAATTTTTTATGTTCATATTATTAATTCTTAAAAATATTTGGGAGAGTGTTTGAGTAGAAGTGAGGGGATCTCAGATTCAAGGGGAGACTTTGATGAATTTCACGGGTATTATCATCAAAAGGATTCTGAACTGGGAGAGTTTAACTAAGACTGTCGTGTACTATTGATTACTCAATATTAGTTAAACTCCTTTCCACTGGGCTACAACCCTTCAGACGTAGGTGACAATTGTATCAAACTGATTCATCAATTTTTTCTATCCTTTACTTATTATCAAACTTAGGAATGTGAACAAGTTTCCAATGTTAAAGATGTGCCAAAGGCCGTAATGTTTTTGTTTTAATTTATTTTTTTGCAAGTAATTCACCTTCTTTAATTGATGAGAAAGTTCTGCGAATAGGTTTGCATGTGTGATATTAGCTTATCTAAAATGAGTGTAGAAAGAGATAATTGTATGTGAAGTTAAACTGAGCTCTGAATTTTACTCAAGGGTTTATGATATGAAATTTGATTTCTCAGTGGTATTCCACGTGACATTGGTGTGATACACTGTCGCATGAATCAAATATAGTGTGTATAGATAAGTGTAATGTTAAAAAGTTGAGAGTCTACACTGTCTCATTTTTTCAATTGTAATCTCATTTGGGATCATTCTTTTAATATGTATAGACAACACCCTATCCCCATGAATTCATGCACGATCGATATCTGCAGATATCGAGATCTTTGAGAATTGATGGGGGATTTAGAAATAGTTGTAGCAACCTTTGACACTTATCCTGAAGGCCAATCCAAATTTAACAAACTTATAGTTCTTGACCCATTTGGGTTCAACTGATCCATTGTGAGTATGGATGGACCTTGGATAGAGCATGTCAACCCAATCTCAGTTCTTGAAAATCTAATACCTAACTAAGAATGAAAGATGCTTAGGTACTTCTAACCTTACCCTTTAAGAAAATTCAATTTTACACTACAATATACCTTTTTTTGTAATTAACTAAATACAATTGTACTTCCCAATCAAATTAATTCATTCATTCAAGTGGCACACCCAAACTACTATCACCCATGTTATTCAAATTCACATTCCCAATTTTACCACATTCCTCTCTCTCTCTCTCTCTCTCTCTCTCTCTCTCTCTCTCTCTCTCTCTCAAAAGGAATATTTACTGATAGCTTCAAAAAATAAGGATTTACAATGAATTACAATAACCTACTCCACTAGGCTATTTATACACACAAATTAAATCTAAAATATATCTTCTACAAAGATATAAGAAGATCTAAGATATATATCTTCTAACAAAGATATAAACAATCTAAAAGATATTCCTAAATATAAACTAATATCTAATTAAATATAAATTAATTCTAACACCATCCCTTAATTTATATTTACCCAAACTGAAAACACCAATTCCATCCCTTAAACCAAGAAATTGATCAGTTTTGATAGCCTTTGTCAGAATATCTGTCAGCTGCTTCTGAGTGCTACAATGTACAACCTCTATTATTCCATTATGAACTTGATTCCTGAAAAAATGATACTTGGTGTCAATATGCTTGCTTCTCCCGTGCAACATTGTATTCTTGGCAAGATTGATTACAGACTTGTTATCAATCATCAGCTTCAGAGGTTTATTTACCTCAATCTTCAGATCTTTCAGCAAGTTCAAAATCCACACAGCTTGACATACAGTCAGAGCACCTACAATATATTCAGCTTCACAGGTTGACAGAGCAAGAACAAGTTGCTTCTTGGAACACCAAGAAATAGAACCTCCCAAAAATTTGAATAAGTACCCAGAAGTACTTCTTCTGTCAACTCTATCTCTGCACCAATCAGAATCATAATAACTCAGAAGTTCTGCTTTGATCTTTCTTCTAGACGGAAATAACACTCCATATTTCAGAGTTCCCTTCACATACCTCAGAATCCTGACTACAGCTTGGTAATAGGACCACTTTGGTTTGCTTATAAATATGATAATCGTTCCAACTGCATAGAAAATATCAGGTCTGGTATTACACAAATACCTTAGAGAACCAACCATCTGTTTGAAGATTGTAGCATCCACATCCTCTCCATCAGAATCAGAATCCAACTTCTGATTCGTATCAGCAGGTGTGATAGCAACCTTGCAATTTTCTAGCTCAAATCTCTTCAGAAGCTCTAGTTCATACTTCATCTGATGTAAATTGATTCCTTTCTTAGAGTATATAAATTCCATCCCTAGAAAGAAACTAATTTTTCCAAGATCTGTCATCTCAAACGCATTCATCAGAACTTTCTTGAACTCAGCTATCTCTTGTTCAGAACTTCCTGTGAGTAATATGTCATCAACATACAAATAGACCATAATCATATTACCTTCTGAAGTATGCCGAACATAAACACCATACTCCATCTCACACTTCTGAAACCCTTATTCAATAATGAGAGTGATAATTGCACCAACTTCTCTAGGGAGGAAGTACGAAAACCTCACGGGGCAACAATTTCAGAGAAATGCACCATCTCAACATCACTTGGGTAATTCAAGAAATCAAACACTATAGCAAGAAACTTATGGGTATTTTAAATCCCATCCAGCACTCGACAGGAGAAAACCCAAAAAGTTGATAACCATTTCAACACTTCTTCAATAAGACATTGCACTTGCCTGACTGCCGAGTAAACAAACAAAATGCTAGTATTTCAAAAAGGGAGATGCTTCACAAATGAGTCTAACTCAGCATGCACGGGGAGAAAAGACTTTTATTAAATGAGTGAATCCTTCATTGGGAAATCTTGGATAGAGTCTTCATATTATGCAAACCCGAGGTTCAAATTAAACAAGACATGGTTGGGAAAACAGGATCATAAACCTAACACCGAGCCATTCATCAATTGGTATCATCTTCAATTATCTGAGAAACACAAGAAGATCATACTTATTCCAACAAAAGTTCCCTGGGATAGTCTTCCTGGGGAATCAAGAAGTTAACATTATAGAAAGAGGTCAAAATTATGGGGATTTTAAATCAGACTCAACACTTGGTGAGAGAAAACTCAAAAATTTGACAATTGTCTTAAAACTTCTTAGAAAATATACTGCCCTTGTCTAGCTACTTGGGGAACAATTAACAACAATAATGTCGTAATTAGAGGGAGCAATGCTCTACAAGAGATTCCATATTAATTCTAAATACACAAAGGGAGAAAGAACTCCATCAAATGAGAAAAGGCTTCATAGCATTTTTTAACCTCCGTTTGATCACCACCTGGTTGGGGAAAGAATCACACTTAACTGGAGAAGTCTGCAACAAAACTGGAAAAATGGGATTATAAACCCAACACCATAACATATCCTGTAGGAAACCCTTTAATTGATCAACAACTGTTAGAGCAAACCAGACATACATCTACAAAACAAATCACAAGAAACAATCCTGCTTGAGGAAGGTTCTCGGCTTGGGGGTAGACATAACAGCTATCTTTACGAAATCTGGATATGCCCTTGGAACCCAATATGGTGTCCCAAGCTTATCGTGCTGATCAAGGTAACTTTCATAACTTGCCTTTGGCAGCATGCTTTTAAGATAACCTTTCTGATCAAATGGCTTCTAGAGATTTATCGAATCTCAACATAACTGCCCTAGATTGGCTGAATGTTACATCCTCTTTGCTCCGCAACTCTTCTCAGCAACATGCCTTTTACTGATACCCAAATGTAAACTTCCATGATATCAAGCATTTGTTTTACAAGTAGAAAATGTTTATTCTAAGAATGAAAATTCTAATGCAACAATTATGTAAGTCTTGAAGATTTTATTTGAAAAGATATCACAAACCTTGTGAATGAATCACTAGCCAGGATGCGACATGGATTTTTTGTATGAAAGATAACAAAAGTGTATGATACCAATCACAATAATTTAGCAAAATTAATGGGAGTCAAGAAACACTATCTCATTGGAGTATGCTTTCGAACTAAACCATGTTTCAATTAGGACTTTTGAGGGTTGTAACGTGGCCTGGTTCATCGTTTTAGAAAAAAAGATTTAAGGCTCAAAAATATTTAGTGCCCATCCCCTTCATGATGTTCTTCAGTCCTAAGTCCATTTAACCTGACACGAACATTCATCTCTCAAAAGAAATTTCGAGATGGTTGAGGAATCAAACAAGGTTTTCTTTGGACATGCAAGTCACTCATTCCTGCTTCTTTTGGGTTTCTTGTCACACACTCTGTTATTTTCTAAGAATTTCTCACTGTAATCCTTTATCGCATTTCAGGCTTTCCATTTCTTCCTAGCTTTCTGGACAAAATCCTTTTGACTTTGACTCTAAAGTGCAGCGGGATGCCTTGACTTTTGCCTAAGCGACTTGCTCTTTCAAGTTCCGACTTAGCGGGTTTTTTTGTCTCTTTCTTTTTCATCATCATCAATTTTTTATTCATATCATCTTTTTCTTTTTTTTCTTTTTGAACATGTCGCGTGACTTCGAGTCATTTGTGACTCGTTGGAAGAATTATGAATGCCCTATTTCTGAGTAGATGAAGGATAACCATTATTGTATCGTCATATGTTGTTCTCTTGACATGTGAGAGATACCCATTGGGATAACATATTCTTTTGATGCACACTACTGGTATGCGAATATTAAACATTGTGGTTTTGAATTCCCTCAACCTCTTGAAGGATAACCATTATTGTATCCTTAGATGCGTACTCTTTATGAGATTTGAATACTCAATTAGATTATCTGAACACTACCCTGCCCCAGGTTAAAAATGAAGGTTTTTTCTGAATAGAAAAAGAAACTCCTACTTCAAGGCTCAAAGGGGTTAACAAAGGTTTCTCTCCCTTATATCTCCGGTGTTTGAGAATTTGAAACAATTCTTGTACATCGTCAACATGGTTTTATCCAAAAGCACACAACCAGAAAATTTGTGTTTTAATATCATCATCCTCCCTCAAATATCTGCCTAGGCGAGACTTTGACCTGGTATTTTCCTTGAGAATTTCAAATTGATGTTTATAAGTCATATAATGATTGATTATACTTATGTTAGCTTCTGACTTCTATGATGTTAATGCCTCTTATGCCTTGCTCCTTTGATCCTTGATTGATACTTAATTATCAGTTCAACATGGTGACTATTTAGGAACTATGGTTAGCTTTCTCCCACCTTGTTTCATTCTTATTTTTTTGGTGAAGCTCCTAAATCTTAGGATCCAAGATTAGTGTTAATACTCAAGGTATTATTACACATGTATATGAACCATGCATCTCTTTCATGTATATATATGCCTCCTTCCTAGTTATGCAAGTTTTCTCCTTTTGAGCTTTATTTAGTGTTTTCACTAGCTAGTTTTGTATCTTGAGGATTAATTCTTTTAGTGAATGGTTCCCCATGATTGATAATTGTTGACATCTATTTTTCTAATTCCTCATTGAGTTTTTATTTCTCTCATCTTGATCATTCCTTCTTCGGTTGATCATTGCCTACTTACACCTTTTCTTCATTTGCTCAAGAGCACTCGTTTGCTTATAATTTCTTTTTTGTATGATAACATGTTCCCTTAGGACTTTAATCTCATATTGTTTAAGGTGAAACAAATATACCTTAGGTTCTTATGCAAGCATGCTAACTTAAGTAGGAGTTTTCCTTTCAACCTTAACCTTAGGGTCATCATTGTATGATAACTTTAGGATCTTTTTAGTCTCCCTAAGACTTTTTCATTCCCCTTTTGCATACTCTTAAAACTAAAACTTTTTTATTTCAAAACATCAAAACACTTAATAAATAAATTATGAGAATCACACTTCCGTTAAGCGATGTAAATGATAAGTGGGTTTCTTCTCGATCTTATCATTCTTTCATTCTTAGTCTTTTGTATCGTTCAAATCTCAAAAACTCTTTTCATTAATAAGTAGAGAAATTGATGATATCTCTCTCTTAAGGTCAAATAGATATTATTCAAAGTAATAAAAACCAACCATTTCAAACTTCTTTTTGCCGCTTGGCTTTTCTTTTAAAAAATATTTTCATAAGTGAATGTGTTTTAGCTATTCCAATATGAAGAGAACGACTTAAAGCCTCTCGTATGAGCAAAACCAAACTCAATGTTCCAACCTTTGGAATTTATAATTCTTCATTCTCATATAAAACACACAACAAACCAAAAACATTTGTTAGGTGAACTACAAGTGCCATTATCCCTGTGATACGGTGGGAGAACTGACTTGAGGTTTTGCGTTTGTATTCGCAAATGTTGCGGTTAGCAAGAGTCGCCACCGACTTTTTATTTTATCCTAAGGAAAGGTTAAAAAGCACAGCAAAAACCTTTTGAGATGTTTTCTTGGGTTCGGGGAGTAGATTATAGAAAGGGAAGGTATTAGCACCCTTTCTATCCATGGTTATCCATGGGCTCTTAGTTACTTGCTTAGATCACTTGCCTTTTTGTTTTCAATTGTTTTAAATGGTGCTTGAGTGTGTTTGAAAATGTTTTGAAAAGAGGCCAGTGTGGTGGCAACCTTTGTAATGATCCATGTGGGGATGTATACAAAGATGTATGTCTTTTGAAAAAAGTTTTCATTTTGTTTTTTGAAAGTTTTGTTTGAAAGTGTTGTGGATTGTGGTTTTTGAAAAGAAGGCAAGTGTTTTGTTTTGCAAGTTGATTCAAGTAACTAAGAGGTTATCTACTCCTAAATTTCTCAAAAGATTATTGCTATACTTTAACCCTTTTAACAAGTTTGCTCCACCATTGTATTTGGTGGGCAACCTTGTGTTAGGATGTGAAAGGGACAGGCGCGGGTCATCGTTTTAGACCATAATTGCAACGGCGTTAAATGTCTTTGAGCAATTTCTCTAAGGGACTTGATCATTTGTTTTTGTTTGTTTTGAAAAGTTTTTGTCGAGGGACTATGATCATTCAAATTGTTTGTTTTTGCCCAAAGAAGTTCAACATGCAATATGGCCCATTTATTTGAAGGCAACAAGTGGAATACCCTAGGGGGTGCAAGTGTGATTTGTGTGTCCATTTTCATGCTTGTTTATCTTGTATTAGGTCAAACTATTTTTTATCGTTTTTCGCATACAAACCCTAATTCTAACATGTTATCATTAGAAAGCAATAAAGTGCGAAATTAAAGTTACTAAGCTATTACAAAACCAAATATGGGAAGGGGGGTACAAATGTTCAAATGGGGGATATTGACAAGAATTTAAATCTAAATTATTACATCAATTGAATATTTGCAATTTAAATAATGCATAATTAAATGTAAATTAAATAAATATGTGAAATGCAAAAAGAAGGTTTTTATGTGTATGAGAAAATATTATTTATGTAAAAGGGAAAAGAAAATAAAAATGTATTATTTTTTTGAGTATTTTGAACTTAGGGTAAAAACCCTAATTTTTAAAAGAAAAAAAAGGTATTATTTTCTAATTTAATGCAACTATTTATTCATTATTTATAAAAATAAAATAAAATGAAGTGTATTATGGAAAAAGGTATTTTTATATTAAATATTAATAAAATAAAAAAAAATCAAGTATTTTTATATTTTGTCTTAAATATATTAATAATCACATATATATATATATATATATATATATATATATATATATATATATATATATATATATATATATATATATATATATATATATATATATATATATATATATATATATATATATATATATATATATATATATATATATATATATATATATATATATATATATATATATATATATATATATATATATATATATATATATATATATATATATATATATATATATATATATATATATATATATATATATATATATATATATATATATATATATATATTAAACCCTAAATATGTATTAAACACAAAATAAATATTTATTTATTTTAATAAAATAAAATAAAATAAAAAAAAAAGTATTTTTTTGTGTGAAATATTTTCAGAAGGTAAATAAAAATAAAAATGTATTTACACCTTTTTTCTATTTTATTATAATAATGGTATATATATATATTAATGTACAAACAAAGAAAATAAACAAATAAATATGCAATAAATGCAAAAAATGATGGAAAAAATATTTTTAATTTTTAAATGGCATGAGAAAAAATAAACAAAGTCAGCCAAAAAAGAAAAAGTCAAAAATGTTAAAAAATGAGCAAATGGGCTCAGGGGGGTGTAAACCAAAAAAGATGGTGTGAAAAGAAAGAACACAAAAGCCCAGCCCAATGAAACACTGTCTTCAACCTTTGGCCAAGACTGAGTTCAAAAACGCGCGCCTCTTGCTTCAACATCAAGGTCCTGATTCTTTGATCCTTTGAACAAACTTCCAACACAAAACATGTAAAGCATAATCTCACGATTTCATACATATAAAGAACATGAACTATCTCTCTAAGATGAGGGAGAATTTCTCTCCCCCCCATTTCTGACCTAGTTTTTCTACCATTTTCAGAGCTCAAATTCTCTCTACTCAGACAAAAGAAATGAAAAGTAAAGCTATGTACATGTTCAGGGCTATGAGTAGGACCTTGTTTCTTCACAAACTTAAGACTAAAGATGCATAATAAGAGAGATACGAATTCAAACTTTTACCTGTGCAGTTGAACTTCTATGTGGAGAATGAGAGACTTTCAGTGCAATGTAATGATTGGAAAAGCTTCCTTGAGGTCCAGGGATGCTTTTTCAATGCTTACTTTGTCTTGAACCTTCTTGTATCAAGCTGTAGAACTTCACCTGCAAGTCAAAGATATGAAAATGGTGGAAGTGGTTAGAGAAACTACAGATCGTGCCTTAGCTTCTGGATAGTTTTCATATGTTATAAGGAAGGTAGAGGAACAGGTTTTGATCAAAATGCTCGAAGGGATTGAGAGATAGCACTCAATCTGCAGGGCTTGCTCTGTTTGAGCAGTTTTGTGGTGTTTCTGAGATGGAGAGTGTTTGAAAGGCAAAAGGCTCGTGCAAAAGCTTGGTTGGGTGATTTTGAATGTGTTTGATATCTTTTGTGTTGTGTTTGTAAGCTGAGATTCAAGTTGTCACAAGTTATGGACTTTTCTTCTTTTCTAAGCAACAAAAGCAAGTTGGTGTTCTAGGTCAGTATAGGACCCCCTAATGTGCTGCATAAACATCTCTTGATCAGTGTGTTATGCACATAATCTTGTGCTAAGCAGATCTTCTATGTACTTGTTTGATTTACCAATTGACATAAAGCAAACTTTTGTAAAAATGGAAAGTTCACTTTATCCAAAAATGGATCAATCTTGTGTATAATGCTTGAATTCATGGAACAACACTTAGACACAATGAACAAGCATTAAATTAAGGAGTGTAATGTGGTTTAAGGACCTGCAAAGTAGCACAAACTATGCTGAGTTCAAATTTGCCAAGTTTATGAACATGCTTTGATGAAGAACAAAAGTGAATTTTTGCCAACTTGTGAAATTCGAATCTCTCAAGTTATGAGGTTGTTTGATGAGTTCTTGGACATTTTGGAAAGCTTGGAATGTGTACTACAATCCATCTTTGAAATGCAAATCAAAATTCCAAGTGGAAGGGTATGAAAAGTGGCCTTGAAGTAGGGTAGAAAACCTTGTCAAAATAGGTCAAATTTCACTAAGTTAAAAGATGGTTTAGTGCCCTTATTCAAAAAATCATAACTTGAGATACAAGCTTCAAATGAGAAAACTTTGTGAATCAAAGTTGTAGACTATGCAACAAGCTACAACTTTCATGTTTTGGCTTTTGTTTGAATCCCAATGGATCATGGTGAAAAGATGGGGTAAAGTTGGGAAAAAATTAGGGTTTTCCATAACTTAGAAAAATTCTAAGTTATGAAAAATTCCATTTTCTAACCCTAATTTGCATTTTGAGATTTCTTGGTGAACAAGTTTCATGATTTGGAATGTTTTGATGAAAAATGAATCTTGACTCTAGATTTTGACCAAAAAGTCAAAGTTTGACTTTTCAGTATACAGTCAAAATTGATCAATTGACTGGGAAATTCAACTGTCAATCTTGTGTACTTGGGATCTTTTGAGCTTGATGAACATGTCAAGATAATTCCATGGGGTCCTTGAGTCCATATGTGAGCTTGGTTTGCCATTGGCTAGGTCAAACAGTCAAAAATTGCCTTTGTGCAGTCAAAACCCTAAAAATGACCATTTTGCCCTTTTGATGATCTGATCAAATTTCTTGTGGAATTGTGATCCAAACTTGATAAAATGGTCCATGTGAGTTCATAATGTTGATGTGGATCAAATTTCATGAGGTTTGACTGTCAATTGGCCACAATTGACTTTTTCCCCAATACAGCTGATTTCTAGGTCAACTGTTCAATTGACTGGGTAAAACTGGGAATCAAGACTTGAAACTTGGCATGGGTAAACTTGGGAGTCCAACATGAAGCATGAAAGTCATTTTAGGCATTTTAGGTCAAAACATCCTAGGGCAAACACATACCCTAATTTGAGTCCACAGTGCAAGGAGAAGCCTTGAGCAGAGGAAACCCTAACTGTATCTTGATCTTCAAAGGTCTTGTGATGAGAAAATGTTGAGGAAATGGGAGGGAAAATTTTGGGGTACAACAGTTGCCCCTGTTCAATCTTCTTGGACCTGATGAGTTAGATTGGCAAGTTTGCCTTTCGTGACTCGAGGGTAAAAAGGAGATTGGACACTAGAGTGCCCGGAAATTTGCACTCGCATGTTGAAGTATCAGTAATGTGATGTCAGGAATGGGCTTACAGATGCCATTTGGAGAGATGGTGGATAGGGAGATGGGCTTATAGATGCCATCTAGAGACGTGACAGAACCTTGTCGGGAATGGGCTTATAGATGCCATTTGGAAGTGTCGATCGCATAAGAGATTCCTTAGCGAGAACTTGTGTATTTGAGAAAGACGGATGTTTTCCTGGCTTGTTACAGGTGTTTGATCTTCAATCTCCTTATGCAGATATGCCCTGGCTAGATACAGGAATTGAGTCTACAATCGGTTGCTCACAGATGTGCCCTGGCTGGATACAGGAGTCGAATCTGGAAATAGTCGTCAATAGATGTGCCCTGGCTGGATACAGGAATCGAATCTTCAAACTCTTCAGACGTGCCCTGGCTAGATACAGGAATCGAGTCTGGAAACGTGGTCAACAGATATGCCCTGGCTGGATACAGGAGTCGAATCTGGAAATGTGGTAGTTGATAGATGTGCCCTGGCTGGATACAGAAATCGAATCTTCGAACTCTTCAGACGTGCCCTGGCTAGATACAGGAATCGAGTCTGGAAACGTGGTCAACAGATATGCCCTGGCTGGATACAGGAGTCGAATCTGGAAATGTTGTAGTTGATAGATGTGCCCTGGTTGGATACAGGAATCGAATCTTCGAACTCTTCAGACGTGCCCTGGCTAGATACAGGAATCGAGTCTAGGAACTGATCGCTCTCAGATGTGCCCTGGCTAGATACAGGTATCGAATCTGGAATTGTGACAGCTGAAGGTAGTTGTTTTTGAGATTGTCTTTTTCCTGAAAAGGCAAAGACGTAAGTTGTATGCAATGTCATGATGTATGATATGCATGATGTCATGATGTTCAACATTTGTATGCGTTTCATCATGTATGTAAGCAAGATGTATGAGAATGTGAAATGTTTATGAGTGTAATTTCATCTTAGGAAAATAAATCCTTGACGAACGGTCGGGAAGCTTCTCTGTGGAAGAGATACTTGGCCGAAGTTTTGATGAGAGGCCTGCTGAGGACTTTAACGATGGATTCCGCTGAGGAAAATGATAATAAACTCCGCTGGGGAACTCTAAAGATAAACTCTGCTTGGGAATACCAAAGATAGACTCCGCTGGGGATTGAAGGAACTTTGCCGAGAGCGGTCTTCCGTGGCTTTTAGCTGAGGATAACCCAGTTATAAGTCCTTGTGGGGAAATAACTCTAAATAAAACTCGGGCGAGACGTCCGTGCTTCGCGGGGGATAAGCTTGCAGAATCTACTGGGGAATGCTGTGCTTTTAAGACCTGCCGGGGAATGTTGGGCTTCTTCAGGATCGACGGGGGATCAACTTCTCTTGGGGAAAGTATTGTTGAACCTTGTTTTACTCTGCGGGGAGTTAAGATGATTTGGCCACATTTTTCAGTTGAACCTACCTTGGTGCCTTGGCGGACAAAACAACTAGACTGCTTTAGACAATTCCACATTGCCCCTGTCTTTGATGTCACCTGTAATTAATCTCTTGTTTTATATGCAAACATTTATGAATCAGCAATTTAATGTCAAATGCATATATCAAAAATGAACATTGGACGTTCTTCGCGAGACAAAACAGAAAAATAAAAACAATGGCAATTTGTATGGACAAGTGAATTTGTATTGATTTAAACTTTGCCTGTGAATAGGCGTTTTTGTACAAGAGACTGACATCCTAGTAAGAGGACATCGCCAAATAGTATAGAGTTTACATTTTGAAAAAGAAAACAAAACAGCTATGTGAACAATCCCACTGGGTTCCAACTCTGCTATTGCCTTTATGTCTTCGAACGTCTCATCGCTTTGCTGCCTAATTTGAAGATGAAGCTGATTGGTCAATGCCGAAATCTGGAGCCAGATAGTTGATGCCGAATTCCGGATGCGAAGTGATCCAATGAGACATAGTGTTACGCTTTTATCCCTAACTTTTGCCTGGACCGCCCTTTCGGGTTTTCAGTCCACCGGGATACCCTTTTTTACCCAAGCCGCCTTTTCAGGTTTTCGACTTGCCGGGTGTACAGATTTTTATTCATTTCATCCCTTATTTTTGCCCGAACCCTTTTGGTTCGCCGGGAAGCCCTTATTTTTGCCTAGGTATGTCAACCTAGCGGGTCTTTTATTTATGCGTAGTATTTTTTCACTATGTCTGCATTGGCGGGGTGAGGAAGGTCGTCACCATCCATGGTGGTTAGGATCATGGCTCCTCCTGAGAACACACGTTTAACCACAAATGGCCCTTCGTATGTAGGGGTCCATTTGCCCCTGGGATCACTTTGAGGAAGGATGATGCGTTTGATTACCAGGTCCCCAACTTGATACTCTTGCGGTCTGACTTTCTTGTTAAATGCCCTGATCATCCGTTTCTGATACGTTTGACCATGACAGATAGCAGTGAGCCTCTTTTCGTCAATCAGATTTAATTGATCAAGTCGAGTCTGGATCCAATCATCTTCATTCAAGTCTGCATCCTTCATTATCCGGAGAGAGGGTATCTGGATCTCGATTGGCAAGACTGCCTCCATGCCATAGACCAAGGAGAAGGGAGTTGCCCCGATTGATGTCCTTGCTGAGGTGCGGTACCCATGAAGAGCGAACGGTAACATCTCGTGCCAATCTTTATAGGTTACTGTCATCTTCTGCACAATTTTCTTGATATTTTTATTGGCTGCCTCTACAGCGCCATTCATCTTCGGCCGGTAGGGAGAAGAATTGTGGTGCTGTATCTTGAATTGTTCACAGAGTTCAGTGATCATTTTGTTATTAAGATTGGTACCATTATCCGTAATGATTCTTTCTGGGACGCCGTACCGACAGATCAGATTATGCCGGATGAAACGCGCCACGACGCTCTTGGTTACTGTGGCATAGGAAGCGGCCTCAACCCATTTCGTGAAGTAATCGATTGCCACCAAGATGAAGCGATGCCCGTTGGATGCCGTTGGTCGGATCTCACCGATCATATCGATGCCCCACATTGCGAAGGGCCAAGGTGCCGTTAGGACATTCAAAGGAACTGGAGGGATATGCACCTTGTCAGCATAGATCTGGCACTTTTGACAAGTTCGGGAGTGTTGGTAACAATCGGCTTCCATTGTGGACCAGAAATATCCTGCCCGAAGGATTTTCTTAGCCATGGTGTGTCCACTGGAGTGCATTCCGAATGTACCTTCATGCAGTTCCATCATGATTTTCTCCGCTTCAGCCTTATCCACACAACGCAGCAGAGTCGAATCATGATTCCGTTTGTAGAGAATGCCGTTGCTGAGGAAGAATTTTGCAGCAAACCTCCTCATGAACTTCTTATCATTGACAGATGCACCTTCAGGGTATTCCTGAGTTTCCAAGTACCTCTTTACCTCGTGATACCAGGGTTTTTCAGTCACCTTCTCAGCCTCGAGCTCGCAGCAGTATGCCGGTTCATCCAACTTCCAGATTATGATTCGGGGAGCCTCATTGTCCCATTTAACTTTGAACATTGAAGACATTGTGGCTAGTGCGTCTGCTAGCTGATTCTCCTCTCTGGGGAAATGCTCAAAAGTTATCTCTTCAAAGTGAGGGAGCAAGGTCGACACATACTCCTTGTAAGGAATGAGATTCGGGTGTTTCGTATCCCACTCGCCTTTGATCTGATTGATCACGAGAGCGGAATCTCCGAAGACACTTAGAAACTTGATCCTCAAATCGATTGCAGCTTGTAAACCCATGATACATGCCTCATATTCTGCCATGTTGTTGGTGCAGCTGAAACATAATCGGGCGGTGAGTGGAGTATGAGTCCCCTTGGGAGATATGATTACAGCGCCGACGCCGTTTCCCAAAGCATTGGAGGCTCCATCAAAATGCATAGACCATCGGGATCCTTCCTCAGGTCCTTCATCCGGTCCAGGTACTTCACAGTCAGTTACCACCATGATGTCTTCGTCCGGAAAATCAAAGTTCAATGATTGGTAATCGTCTACAGGTTGGTGTGCCAAATGATCAGCCAGTACACTTCCCTTAATTGCTTTCTGAGTTGTATACTGGATGTCATATTCTGTTAAGATCATTTGCCATCTCGCTATTCTTCCAGACAGAGCAGGCTTTTCAAATATGTACTTGATAGGATCCATTTTTGAAATCAATAAAGTAGTGTGAGTCAGCATATACTGTCTCAGCCGGCGAGCAGCCCATACAAGAGCGCAGCAAGTTTTCTCAAGCAGTGAGTAACGAGACTCACAGTCGGTAAACTTTTTGCTCAAGTAATAAATAGCGTGCTCTTTTCGGCCAGACTCGTCATGCTGCCCCAGCACACACCCCATTGAATTATCAAGTACCGTCAAGTATAGTATCAGAGGTCTTCCTTCCACCGGTGGCATAAGAATGGGTGGCTCTTGGAGATATTCCTTTATCCTTTCAAAGGCGGCCTGACATTCATCATTCCAGCGTACCACTTGATCTTTCTTCAGTAATTTGAAGATTGGCTCACAAGTAGCAGTTAGATGTGAGATGAATCGGGCAATGTAATTCAGTCGTCCTAGGAAACCTCTGACTTCTTTCTCTGTTTTTGGAGTCGGCATCTCTTGTATGGCTTTTACCTTGGCAGGATCCACCTGAATACCTTTATCACTTACAATGAAACCTAGCAACTTTCCGGATCTTACCCCAAAGGTGCATTTGTTGGGATTCAACCTCAGCTTGTATAACTTGAGTCGATCAAACAACTTCCTCAGATGGTCAAGGTGCTCCTCCTCAGTTTGAGACCTCGCTATCATGTCATCAACGTATACTTCAATCTCATGATGGATCATATCATGAAATAAAGCAACCATGGCACGTTGATAGGTTGCCCCAGCATTTTTCAATCCGAATGGCATGACTTTATAACAGAAGGTGCCCCACTGAGTCACGAAGGTAGTCTTCTCCATATCTTCCGGAGCCATCTTAATCTGATTATACCCTGAAAAACCATCCATGAAGGAGAACACCTTGTGTTGAGCTGTATTGTCAACAAGGACATCGATGTGAGGTAGGGGGAAGTCATCCTTGGGGCTGGCCCTGTTCAGATCCCTGTAGTCGACACACATTCTGACTTTACCGTCCTTCTTCGGTACTGGCACCACATTGGCAACCCATTGAGGGTAAGAAGTCACTGCAAGGAACCCGGCATCAAACTGCTTCATAACCTCGGCCTTGATCTTTTCAGACATCTCTGGACGCATCCGTCGAACTTTTTGCTTTACTGGAGGGCAGTCTTCCTTGGTTGGCAGATGGTGAACTACAATGTCGGCATCCAAACCAGGCATATCTTCATAAGACCAAGCAAAAATCTCCATGTAGTCCTGTAACATTTGGATCAATCGTTGCTTCACGCTGAGCTCTAGATTGGCACCAATCTTGACCTCTTTCCTATCCGTCTCAGTACCCAGGTTAATTGTCTCCACAGGCTCTTCATGTGGTTGAATAGCCCTCTCTTCCTGAAGTAGCAGTCTCGCAAGTTCACCAGGCACTTCGCAATCATCTTCACCCTCGTCTTCGGCCAAGTTGATCGGATTTTCGAAGTCATAACTGGCGGTAGCAGAGCTGTTACCAGTGAGATCCAGAGTGGATTGAAACCTGTATAAGTGAGTGTGTGTAAATATAGCTGTTTTGCAATATGTATAACACAAAAAGAAAAAGAGCACAAGATTTGAAATGCAACAAACGTCCAATGTTTTGATTGATGATATATGAAAATGTCATACAAAAAGCCCTCACAAATGGAGCTACGATGCCCCGGGCAGGACACCGAGCCAACAAAGTTTTAACATATTGTTTGTTACAAATTTGGAAATCAAAAGAAATCAATTACTGCGTGACAAATGTGATAGGGGTAAAATCCTTTGCTGTCCAGTTGCTCGGTCCGTCGCTGGCAGTCGGGTAGATCCAACTATCAAACTCTGCTTCCTCTACATCCTCCTCGATAGCATTCACCCTTGAGCTGGAAATAAACACCGGAGCCTTTCTGATCTTCTCTTTGCGCACCGCCTTCTGAGCCTCTGCAGTAAAGCCTAGCCCAAACTTGTCGTTCTTCTGAGTGAAGTCAGGAAGCTGACCCCAGTGTGCACAATTGCCTTTCTGAACCGCAGCCCGGGCATCCCTTAGGGAAGCCATCTTCAAGGAATCATTCTCTTCGGCCGTTGTCTCTGCAGCTGCTGAAATTGGATGCACCTCCTCGAAATGCTGGAAGGGAGTTTCAATAAACTCTCCGTCCATCTCGATGTACCTGAAGGAATTCAAATGGCTCACCATATACTCCTCTTCTCCTTGCACAGTGACGATCTTCCCCCTGACGGGATACTTTAGCTTCTGGTGCAAGGTGGAGGTCACGGCCCCAGCTTTATGGATCCAAGGTCGACCCAACAGACAAGAGTATGATGGACGTATATCCATCACGTAAAAGGTAGAGTCAAACACTTGAGAGCCCACACGAATAGGGATGTTAACCTCTCCATGAACCATCCTTTTGGAACCGTCAAAGGCCCTGACGATGATATTGCTGGGTTTCAACTCCAGGCCTTCATAATCCAGGCGATCCAAAGCCTTTTTCGGTAGAACATTCAAGGAAGAACCAGTGTCCACCAATACATGGGCCAGAGTAGTGCCCCTGCATTCAATAGAGACATGCAGGGCATCATTGTGGTCTCTCCCTTTTGCGGTCAGGTCAGCATCCGAAAAACCCAAGCCGTTGTCCGCTGTCAGATTAGCTATGCAATCGGTGAACTGGACTGCAGACGTCTCCTGCGGCACATGGGCCGTTTTGAGAAATGAGATCAAGGCCTTAGCATGGGCCTCGGAGCATAGCAATAGGGAGAGCAGGGAGATCTTGGAGGGTGTATGCCCCAACTGCTCGACAACATTAAAATCACTTTTCTTTATTTTTTTCAGAATCTCCTCCATTTCTTGTCGGGAGGCCTCAGCATTTATGGGTATTGGTGCCTCCATCCGGGAAGGCTCTTCTTCAATCCCTTTGCCCCGAGCATTTGACGACTCGGCAGCAGGGGACATAATTTGATCAGCAACATGACTAAGTAAACTTGTAGGTTTTATGAGGAGGGGTTTTCGAATAGCGGGCGGTGCAATGTCAGGCGAGAAGAGCCTGCCACTGCGGGTGACCTTAGCTGGACCAGTGATATCGCAGATACTGGCACTAGCGTCGAATTCTTGCTTGATTCCATTTACATACACGTCTGCCCCATAATGCCAGGGGACAGCTTTATCAGACACGTAAGAGAGGGGCCCTGGAACAGTAATGATCACAGGCGCAATTGTCATGATTTGAATAGGCTTCTTCGGGGGAGCCTTGATTGGATTTTTGAAGATGGTAATCACGGAAACTTCTTTCATTGGAACCAATTGAACAACAGTCTTTTTGAATAGAATCTCCTTGCTATCCATTAGGCCTTGGATGCCTAACCTTAGCAAGGGACAATCAGATGGGGAAATAGCACAGAATAGGCAACCTTCGCCGCAACCCGGAAATAAACCGGCCCGCAGTAGGTTCTTCTTAACAGTCTTCAGAGGGGTAACAACTTCATCTATCGAAACAGCATACACTTCTTCCTCAACGGCATTTACCCTATGCTGGGGCATAGGAGCTGTTACAACATTTGGTCTTTCTGGCGCTTCAAACTGAATTTCCTTCGCGTCGATCAGATCTTGCACTTTGTTTCTCAAGGCCCAGCAATCATCAGTAGTGTGCCCGGGACTATCAGAATGATAAGCGCACCGGGCATTTGGGTTATACTTAGGAGACGCAGTGTTGACGACCTTAGGAGCTTCTTTGAGGGTCACTAGGTTGGTGGATAACAGTTGGGGTAAAATTTGAGATAATGTCATACTCAGTCGGGTATACTGCCTCTTGGGCCTTTCGCTTCTTTGTTGATTGTACTGCTGAGGAGCAGCAACAGGTTTGGAGATGACCAAAGCATTGACGGCTTGGCGACTTTCGGGCTTGACTTGTCTTCTGGGGCCATAGACGGCACTTGCTTCTTTCTTAAATGGCCTCTTCTCAGCACTCGTAGAGGCAGCCTTCTGTATCTTGCCTGACCTGATGCCAGCTTCAATCCTTTCTCCCGTTAATATCAAATCTGTGAACCCAGCGGAGGAGTTACCAACCAAATGATTAAAAAACGGACCAGACAAAGTCCCAAGGAACATATCAACCAGCTCTCGATCAGTTAATGGAGGCTGCACCCTGCCAGCCAAATCTCTCCATTTTTGAGCGTACTCTTTGAACCCTTCACCCGTCCCTAGAGACATACCCTGAAGTTGGGTACGCGTAGGAGCGAGATCAGAATTGTATTGGTATTGTCTGTAGAATGCGGTTGCCAAATCTTCCCAGTGCCGGATGCTAGCTCCATCCAATTGGTAGAACCATTCAAGCTGTGACCCTGAGAGACTATCTTGGAAGAAGTGAATCCAGAGGTTCTTATCCGCCGTGTAAGGTTGGATTTTCCTTACGTACGACCTTAGATGTAGCTTTGGGCAGGAGACCCCATCATACTTGGCGAAGGCAGGCGCCTTAAACTTGTGTGGAATGACTACCCCAGAAGATAATCCCAGATCTCCGAAATCCAGTCCCGGCACATTCTGAATCTCCATGGCGCTCAAGCGGTCCTCCAATTGTTTGTATCTGTCAGCAGCAGGTGGGTATTGTTCGTCGTTATAGTCCGTCTCGTTGTCGGAGACTGCGGGACTAGGAGCTCCTCCCCCTTGGGGACTGTTTTTCTCAGCAGAAGAAGTGGTCGGATCAGCTTCATTGTGGAGTGTGTTCCCAAATCTGCGTCCGGTGTTGAACAATGCAGTCCTTTTTTTCTTCTTCTTCTTCAGGAGTAGAGTCTTCAACTCTTGCTGACCTTGGGCTAGGCTTAGGACCATCTCTTGAAATTGTGCACTTTGGGCCTGGAGGGCCTTGATTGCTTGCTCACTGGAGGACTCTGGATTCATGATGACTGTGCACACAAACAGCGAAGAAAATTAAGCAACCTGCGAAATAGGGTACCTGTTATGCATATGGTGCAATGGAATGCGTATGTATGCAATGCATTCAAGGATTTAGAATATTCAAAATTTGTTGTAGACAAAAAGGAACGCACATCATATTAATAAGGAGAAATTCGTTAGTACATAAACGCCTCATGGGCCAAATATTACAAAATAACTCCTTAAGGTAAAAAGACATTGCGCATCCTCTTTGGCGCGATGTAGGTGTTGAGATTCCTTTCCTCGTGCAGCAGGCGGGTGAGTTCCAGGACCTTCTTTTCACTAGCATGTAGACTGGTCTCAAGAGAATTCCGTTCTTCCCTAAGCTGGACCCAACTCTTCTGCATCTCTTCCCAGGAGGTGGGCATGTCGGGATGTTGAATGGTGTAGGATGCTTCTCCTTCCAAGACTGGTTCTTTGACCACAGGAAGCATATGAGGATAAGGCATCACTAATTTCTGGGAGCGGGCTCGTACCCACTTGAGGTAATGTTCCAACGGGATGGAGTTCCGGTGCCCCAATGTCTTGCTGTCTATCCTACTTGGCATCCTCCAAGCTCTGATAAATCTCTGACGAAGTCCTTGAGTATCGTTGTCGAAGTCAAAAACTATGTCGGGAATTAACATGTCATGGGGGCCATCCTTCCGAGCATAACCAAACTGTCTCCAAGCCAGGCATGGGTTGTAAGTAATACCTCCTCTGATTCCAAATAAAGGAACATTAGGGTACTCCCCACAACGATCAATGATAGTGATGTCTTCCCTAGACCTAGGGCACCAATGTATATCTGCATGCGTGAGAGTCATTAACCGTTGTGACCATCTCAAACCCCGCTCGTTCTTCAAAACTGATTGTGGAAGGTGCGAAATAAACCACCTTCCCAGGAGAGGAGTGCAACACAAAAGGACACCCCTTCTTCTCATGGTTCGAGTGTAACATGAGTGAAGGATGTCCCCCAACAGTGTAGGTATAGGATTCTTGGTCATGAAGATCTGGACCGCACTGATATCAATAAGCTGATCTGGGTTAGGGAACAACACCAAACCATAGACAAGGAGGGCCATGACTTCTTCAAAAGCTCGTAGGTCAAGAGAGTTCCAACATTCTTGAGCCTTTTCAAACAGAAATCTAGCTAAGAATCCTTTGATACCACTTCTAACTTCCCAATGTCCCTTGAGGTCAGATGTCTGTAGGTGCAAGGCTTTAGCAATCTCTTCAAGCTTGGGTTCCTCTTCCGTACCGTTGTAGGGTAGTTGATCAAGGATAGGGACCTTCAGAAGTCGGGAGAACTCTTCCAATGTAGGCACCAACTGATAATCCGGGAAGGTGAAGCAGTGATGCAGAGGGTCAAAGAATTGGAACAGGACCTTTATCAAGTCCTCCTCAATGTTGGTGTTAACCAAGTTGATGAGTCTTCCATGTCTCTCACTGAATGAAGAACCCTCGGGAATCCTGGACAGAAGTTCCTTAAGCTGAGGAGGGATCTTTACAAGGCTAATCTGAATTGTCTTTCTGCGAGCAGTTTCCATGTCCTATAAAACAAGAACAAAGATGAAGACTCGAAACCCTTGAAATGGTTAGTCAATGCTCATGATGTTTGTATGATGTAATGATGGGATGATTAAATACAATTTTCACAGAGGCAAACATGGTAAGGCACACAAGTCACACAAACCCTTAGAGTTTAGGCCTGCATGGAGTCTGGGTATTACCCTCTTGAAGTTTGGTGGGCTCAACCTGTCCTATCAAAAGTAACCGGGTTCTAAAGGTCCCAATATCACGGGATTGCTTTCATTGTTCATCGTTTCGATTTAGCCACTGAACTGGCGACCGAAATATTCCAGGAAAGCAACCCTCAATTGAGTGTAGTATCGAGTATCAACCAACCTCGGACTGCACCAAAGTCAGTTATCTCACTACCCTAAAAAGGCCAAGATGGTTCAATTAAGGTTCCTAAGGTCAGTTGATGCTTCATGACACCACGCGGCGGCCCCGTACTCTCCTTGACTGAACTCAAGGGTTACCGGTACACACCAAAGTGCCACATCAACGTAGCAGACTGTTTTAACCATGTCGGTATACCCCGCACAGTTCCCTCACAGCCTTGTCGCTACTTTCTAAGAAGGTATCCCCAGATCCGGGTTAGGATCTATAAAACTCCGATACAAAGCCCACAAATGTAAAAGCAAACAAAGCAAGCAATTGAAAACAATGGTGATCTAAACCCTAAGGTTACTCCACTTTTAAGTCGTGTCCCCAGCAGAGTCGCCAGTTCTGTGATACGGTGGGAGAACTGACTTGAGGTTTTGCGTTTGTATTCGCAAATGTTGCGGTTAGCAAGAGTCGCCGCCGACTTTTTATTTTATCCTAAGGAAAGGTTAAAAAGCACAGCAAAAACCTTTTGAGATGTTTTCTTGGGTTCGGGGAGTAGATTATAGAAAGGGAAGGTATTAGCACCCTTTCTATCCATGGTTATCCATGGGCTCTTAGTTACTTGCTTAGATCACTTGCCTTTTTGTTTTCAATTGTTTTAAATGGTGCTTGAGTGTGTTTGAAAATGTTTTGAAAAGAGGCCAGTGTGGTGGCAACCTTTGTAATGATCCATGTGGGGATGTATACAAAGATGTATGTCTTTTGAAAAAAGTTTTCATTTTGTTTTTTGAAAGTTTTGTTTGAAAGTGTTGTGGATTGTGGTTTTTGAAAAGAAGGCAAGTGTTTTGTTTTGCAAGTTGATTCAAGTAACTAAGAGGTTATCTACTCCTAAATTTCTCAAAAGATTATTGCTATACTTTAACCCTTTTAACAAGTTTGCTCCACCATTGTATTTGGTGGGCAACCTTGTGTTAGGATGTGAAAGGGACAGGCGCGGGTCATCGTTTTAGACCATAATTGCAACGGCGTTAAATGTCTTTGAGCAATTTCTCTAAGGGACTTGATCATTTGTTTTTGTTTGTTTTGAAAAGTTTTTGTCGAGGGACTATGATCATTCAAATTGTTTGTTTTTGCCCAAAGAAGTTCAACATGCAATATGGCCCATTTATTTGAAGGCAACAAGTGGAATACCCTAGGGGGTGCAAGTGTGATTTGTGTGTCCATTTTCATGCTTGTTTATCTTGTATTAGGTCAAACTATTTTTTATCATTTTTCGCATACAAACCCTAATTCTAACATGTTATCATTAGAAAGCAATAAAGTGCGAAATTAAAGTTACTAAGCTATTACAAAACCAAATATGGGAAGGGGGGTACAAATGTTCAAATGGGGGATATTGACAAGAATTTAAATCTAAATTATTACATCAATTGAATATTTGCAATTTAAATAATGCATAATTAAATGTAAATTAAATAAATATGTGAAATGCAAAAAGAAGGTTTTTATGTGTATGAGAAAATATTATTTATGTAAAAGGGAAAAGAAAATAAAAATGTATTATTTTTTTGAGTATTTTGAACTTAGGGTAAAAACCCTAATTTTTAAAAGAAAAAAAAGGTATTATTTTCTAATTTAATGCAACTATTTATTCATTATTTATAAAAATAAAATAAAATGAAGTGTATTATGGAAAAAGGTATTTTTATATTAAATATTAATAAAATAAAAAAAATCAAGTATTTTTATATTTTGTCTTAAATATATTAATAATCACACATATATATATATATATATATATATATATATATATATATATATATATATATATATATATATATATATATATATATATATTAAACCCTAAATATGTATTAAACACAAAATAAATATTTATTTATTTTAATAAAATAAATAAAAAAAAAAGTATTTTTTTGTGTGAAATATTTTCAGAAGGTAAATAAAAATAAAAATGTATTTACACCTTTTTTCTATTTTATTATAATAATGGTATATATATATATATATATTAATGTACAAACAAAGAAAATAAACAAATAAATATGCAATAAATGCAAAAAATGATGGAAAAAATATTTTTAATTTTTAAATGGCATGAGAAAAAATAAACAAAGTCAGCCAAAAAAGAAAAAGTCAAAAATGTTAAAAAATGAGCAAATGGGCTCAGGGGGGTGTAAACCAAAAAAAATGGTGTGAAAAGAAAGAACACAAAAGCCCAGCCCAATGAAACACTGTCTTCAACCTTTGGCCAAGACTGAGTTCAAAAACGCGCGCCTCTTGCTTCAACATCAAGGTCCTGATTCTTTGATCCTTTGAACAAACTTCCAACACAAAACATGTAAAGCATAATCTCACGATTTCATACATATAAAGAACATGAACTATCTCTCTAAGATGAGGGAGAATTTCTCTCCCCCCCATTTCTGACCTAGTTTTTCTACCATTTTCAGAGCTCAAATTCTCTCTACTCAGACAAAAGAAATGAAAAGTAAAGCTATGTACATGTTCAGGGCTATGAGTAGGACCTTGTTTCTTCACAAACTTAAGACTAAAGATGCATAATAAGAGAGATACGAATTCAAACTTTTACCTGTGCAGTTGAACTTCTATGTGGAGAATGAGAGACTTTCAGTGCAATGTAATGATTGGAAAAGCTTCCTTGAGGTCCAGGGATGCTTTTTCAATGCTTACTTTGTCTTGAACCTTCTTGTATCAAGCTGTAGAACTTCACCTGCAAGTCAAAGATATGAAAATGGTGGAAGTGGTTAGAGAAACTACAGATCGTGCCTTAGCTTCTGGATAGTTTTCATATGTTATAAGGAAGGTAGAGGAACAGGTTTTGATCAAAATGCTCGAAGGGATTGAGAGATAGCACTCAATCTGCAGGGCTTGCTCTGTTTGAGCAGTTTTGTGGTGTTTCTGAGATGGAGAGTGTTTGAAAGGCAAAAGGCTCGTGCAAAAGCTTGGTTGGGTGATTTTGAATGTGTTTGATATCTTTTGTGTTGTGTTTGTAAGCTGAGATTCAAGTTGTCACAAGTTATGGACTTTTCTTCTTTTCTAAGCAACAAAAGCAAGTTGGTGTTCTAGGTCAGTATAGGACCCCCTAATGTGCTGCATAAACATCTCTTGATCAGTGTGTTATGCACATAATCTTGTGCTAAGCAGATCTTCTATGTACTTGTTTGATTTACCAATTGACATAAAGCAAACTTTTGTAAAAATGGAAAGTTCACTTTATCCAAAAATGGATCAATCTTGTGTATAATGCTTGAATTCATGGAACAACACTTAGACACAATGAACAAGCATTAAATTAAGGAGTGTAATGTGGTTTAAGGACCTGCAAAGTAGCACAAACTATGCTGAGTTCAAATTTGCCAAGTTTATGAACATGCTTTGATGAAGAACAAAAGTGAATTTTTGCCAACTTGTGAAATTCGAATCTCTCAAGTTATGAGGTTGTTTGATGAGTTCTTGGACATTTTGGAAAGCTTGGAATGTGTACTACAATCCATCTTTGAAATGCAAATCAAAATTCCAAGTGGAAGGGTATGAAAAGTGGCCTTGAAGTAGGGTAGAAAACCTTGTCAAAATAGGTCAAATTTCACTAAGTTAAAAGATGGTTTAGTGCCCTTATTCAAAAAATCATAACTTGAGATACAAGCTTCAAATGAGAAAACTTTGTGAATCAAAGTTGTAGACTATGCAACAGGCTACAACTTTCATGTTTTGGCTTTTGTTTGAATCCCAATGGATCATGGTGAAAAGATGGGGTAAAGTTGGGAAAAAATTAGGGTTTTCCATAACTTAGAAAAATTCTAAGTTATGAAAAATTCCATTTTCTAACCCTAATTTGCATTTTGAGATTTCTTGGTGAACAAGTTTCATGATTTGGAATGTTTTGATGAAAAATGAATCTTGACTCTAGATTTTGACCAAAAAGTCAAAGTTTGACTTTTCAGTATACAGTCAAAATTGATCAATTGACTGGGAAATTCAACTGTCAATCTTGTGTACTTGGGATCTTTTGAGCTTGATGAACATGTCAAGATAATTCCATGGGGTCCTTGAGTCCATATGTGAGCTTGGTTTGCCATTGGCTAGGTCAAACAGTCAAAAATTGCCTTTGTGCAGTCAAAACCCTAAAAATGAGCATTTTGCCCTTTTGATGATCTGATCAAATTTCTTGTGGAATTGTGATCCAAACTTGATCAAATGGTCCATGTGAGTTCATAATGTTGATGTGGATCAAATTTCATGAGGTTTGACTGTCAATTGGCCACAGTTGACTTTTTCCCCAATACAGCTGATTTCTAGGTCAACTGTTCAATTGACTGGGTAAAACTGGGAATCAAGACTTGAAACTTGGCATGGGTAAACTTGGGAGTCCAACATGAAGCATGAAAGTCATTTTAGGCATTTTAGGTCAAAACATCCTAGGGCAAACACATACCCTAATTTGAGTCCACAGTGCAAGGAGAAGCCTTGAGCAGAGGAAACCCTAACTGTATCTTGATCTTCAAAGGTCTTGTGATGAGAAAATGTTGAGGAAATGGGAGGGCAAATTTTGGGGTACAACAATCCCCATTGCACGGAAGGTGGTATGTAGGCATGAAGGTTCGCAACCGAGGCAGGAAGAACTAATAAAAACATTCTTTTTGTATATACTTTGTTTGAATTTCATTTTAGCATTAAGTTATATACTTAGAATTTGATACACCCTTAGATTAGAAGAAACTTAAGTGGATCCTGTTGAGTACCACGGACGTGAGGGGTGTTAATACCTTCCCCTTGCATAATTGATTTCCTTACCCTATCTCTTGATCGCGTGACCATGTTCTTTCCTTCCTTTAGGTTTACTTAGTGTTTCCTTTCCCTCTCTTGGGATAAATAAAATTGATGGTGACACTTCTTTCCGCCTCCTTCGCGCTTCGATAAAAATCTTAGACGCGGCAACTGACGACTCTATTAGGGACAGATTGACCAATTGTTGGTCCATCCTATGCAAGTCAGTCCTAGATTTCGTTTGTTTCCTTTTCTTTGGGTGTTTTTTTATTTATTTCTTTATCACTTCATTTATTTATTTTCTTTCACGCATTGCATCTTATTTCATGGATTCCTATACTCTGGATATTATTGTTGTGTTATTTGTCTATTGGGATGGGTTGTTAATATGAGGTAAAAGGCCCATTACCCAGTGTGATACAGTGGGAGAACTGACTTGAAGGTTTTTCATTTGATTGCAAATGTTGCGGTTAGCAAGAGTCACCACCGACTTTTCTTTTATCCTAAAGGAAAGGTGAAAAAGCACAAGAAATACCTTTGAGATTATTTCTTGAGTCCGGGGGGTAGATTATGAAAAGGGAAGGTATTAGCATTCTTTTCATCCATGGTTTTCCATGGGCTCTTAGTTACTTTCTATATCACTTGCTTTTGTTTGAAATTGTGCTTTGTGTGGTTTTTGAAAGTATTTTGTAAAGAGGCCATTGTTTAGGCAATCTTTGTAATGATTCTTGTTTGTAAGAATCTACACAAAGATGTTGATCTTTTTGAAAATGTTTTTAATTTTATAAGATGTTTGAAAGTGTAGGTGATTGTTTTGAAAATAGCAAGGATGTTTGTTTTGAAATGGAGCAAGTAATTAGGAGCATTCTACCTACTCAAAAGTCTTTTCTTTTTTATTTTCTTTTCCTTTGACATTGTTATCTTGCCATTGATTTGGTAAGCAACCCTATCTTTAGATGTAAACGGGACGGGCGTGGGTCATTGTATAACCATGATTAGCAATATTGCAAGGTATCTTAGCATTCTTTTTTATGGACTAAGATCATTTGAAAGGAAACTTAGATAGCGTCATCGAGGGACTATGATCTTGTATTCGCTTGTTTTTGCTAAGATACCTTATGTGCGTAATATGGCTATTTTGTATAAGGCAACCAAGTGGAATAACCATAGGGGTGCTTGTGTGATAGTGTATCATTTTCATTCTTGTTTTTGTCTTGAATTAGGGTTTTCTAAGCATTGGTTTTATTCTTTCCATACAAAACCTAATTACTAGCATGTTATATATAAAAGCGATAAATTGCATAATTTAAAGTTACTACGCTATTAGAACATTGGTGGGGAGGGGGGTGTACAAATTGAATGGGGATTGCAAGCATTTTAAACCTAATTAGTCTATTACAACCATATTGAATTGGTATCAATGTACAATGAAATAAATAAGTACAAAGTATAAAATGAATAAATGTACAAAAATGCAAAATGTGAAGTAAATGGATATTTGTTTGGTTTTCATGAGAACAAAGGGAAATTGTCTTAACCTAATTAATTAAAGAAAATAATTAATTAAACTTAAATTTATTAAGAAAAGATTTTAAATAAAACCCTATTTCTATTAATTTATCAAAAGCAAATAAGTTTAAGAAAAGTATTTTTTGGTATTTTTGTCTTGAAAATATTTATAGTATTATAAAATAATTTTAGCCTTTAATATTAAAATAATATATTTTAAATGGTGTAAAAAAAATAAGTAAATAACTTAGTTTTAATTAAATTTACAAGATAATAAGTAAAAATAAATAAGGTATAGTTAAATAAAAATAATTTTTATGAGGAAAAATGAATAAACTATGTCAAAATGGAAATATAATATTTTTGTATTTTTTTAATATTAGGAAAAATAATTAAGAAAATATGAATGAAATAAATAAAAATAAAAAAATAAAAAAAAATAAACTTGGGCCAGGGGGCGCAAACAGCCTGCAGGGGGTTAGTTAGCAAAAATAAAAATAAGCCAGGCCCAAAGAGTCCCAGCGCCTGCCAAAAAAGATAAATCAGAAAACAAAAAAAAATGTGAAAATACCAAAAGAGTACCACTAGGGCTCGAACCCAGATCCCAAAGGTTACAGGCGCGCACTTCTACCACTGGGGTGGCTATACATCTGTTAACATAAGCAAAACAATAAATATACAAGGCAAAACGCGCCCTGATGACTTCATCTTCAACCTCCAGCCAGACCAACTTTAACTTACTCATTTCTCATCAAAAATGAAAACTGTAAACATGAAACTTGTAGAAAATTTTCTCACGGTTTCAGAAATGTAAAGCACTAAAACTATAGATCAAAGATAAGCATGAATTTTAATGACCCTAATCTAAATCCTAAAAATCTCAGAAATTTCAGTTTCAAAATTCTCTAAGCTCAAGCAAAATTAATGGAAACTATGGTCATGGTTAGCTTCAGGGCAATGATATCCACATGTTTTATTCACAAATAAACTATTGATGATGCCTGTATGAAGAGTTCAAAGTTTAGAAAACTTACCTCAAAACTGGAAATCGTGTTTTGAGTTTGAGCTTGTTTCAAGTGATGGTGGTAATCAGGTTAGCTTCCTTGAGGTCCTAGGAAGCTAATGCAATGATTAGCTTGAACAATGGATGGCTGAAATGGTCTGGAGAAGTCAATGTGCAGAGCTGAGTTTTTTAAAATGGTGGGTGGTGTTAATGGTGTTACGGTTCTGTAATAGGGTGTGGGATTGATTCTATGTGATGTTTAGAAACTTTAGAAACCAAAAGGACAAGAAACACACGAGTAGATTATGAGTTTCAAGTTTTTGGTCAGTTTGTATGAAAATGGAAGTGTAAAGTGTGATTCTAAGTTCTAGGTTCTTTCAAGGCTTTAGAATTTGTGTCCTTGTGTCCAATGGTTTGTGTATGTATAAACAAAAGTGTTTGAGTGCATTGGCAAGTCAAAAGTACAAGTTCTTAGCTTTTGGCTAGGTTACTTGATTTTGAAGAAAAGAGGGAAACAAGTTTCAAGGAGAGGTACAAGCATGGGATGGGTGATTGTAAGTGTTTGAAACATTTCTCATGAGTTATAGGACCTGTTTGATCAGAAGATAACAAGTGCAAGGCTCAAGAACAAGTTTTGTACAAAAAGTCACTTTATCAAAATGACAATGTGACCTTTCTTCCAAAAATGGATATAAAGCATGTCCATGCATTGAATGCTTGAAGCGAGGCCTCTAACAGTTGTGTAAACCATTAATTATGGAGTGCCTAAAAAGTGTGAGGCCTGCAAAGTAGTGTTTATGCAGCGTGGTTTGAATTTGAATTTTGTTCATCACTAAAATGACTTGTAATTAAAGTGATAAAACCCTAACCTCATCTCTTCGATTCTCCCTACTCAAGAATGATCTCAAGGAGTTCTTGGAAATTTTTGAAATCTTGAAATGTGCTCTACAACTCATCTTTGAATTGATTTTGAAGATTCCCATTGGAACTATATGAAAAAGTGCCATGAAGTTGGGTCAAAATCCTGACCAAATTAGGGCAACATTTCACTAAGTGTTTAGTTTCATGACCACATGTTCATAAAATTATAACTTGAGATCCAAGCATCTTTGGAAGGAGTTGTGTAAAGAAAAGTTGTATATTTCATGAAGATCTACAACTTTCATGTTGAAAGTTTCTCTTGAATCATCTTGCATCATGGTGAAAATTTTACTCAAAGTTATGAAAAAACATGAAATTTCCAACACTTAGAAAAATTTCTAAGTTTAGAAATTTTGACTTTTCAAAATGAAATCTTGAATTTTTGATTTCTTGATGAATAAGTTTCATATTTTGACATGTTTTGATGAATTATGATCTTTGGCACTTGAATTTGACCAAAAAGTCAAAGTTTGACTTTTCAGTATACATTTGACTTTTGATCAGTTGACTGCAAAATTCATCTGTCAATCCAATGGTTTGCAATGTTTTGAACCATGTCATTAGGTAAAAATTATTCAATTGGACACTTGAGATCGTGCCTTAAACAAATTGACCATTTGTTAGGTCAAAAATCAGAAATTGCCCTTTCCCAGTCAAAACCCTAATTTTGACCATTATTCCCTTTTGGAGATTTGATCAAATTTCTTGAGGAGTTGTGATCCAAACTTGATCAAATGATACATATGAGTTTAAAATGTTTATGTGGATCCAAAATTATGAATTTTGACTATAAATTGGCCATAGTTGACTTTTTCCCCAATACAACTGATTTTTAGGTCAACTGTTCAATTGACTAATCAAAAATGTGATCCAAGGCTTGAAACTTGACATGAGTAAACTTGGGGGTCCATAATGATCCATGAAAATCATATGGGGCATGGAAAGTTCAAAAATCCTTGTGAAAACTCAAACCCTAATTTTGGTCATCAGTGCATAAGGAGGTGTCTTGAGCTGATCAAACCCTGGTGCAATCTTGAGTCAAGGAGAACTTGTGAGAAAATTATTGATAAATGAGAGGGAAAATTTTGGGGTACAATAGCTGCCCCTATTAAATCTTCTTAAACCTGAAGAGTTAGACTGGCGAGTTTTTCCGTTCGTGACTCGAAGGTGGAAGATGATTGAACACTAGAGTACCCAGAAATTTGCACTCGGTGATGTGAGGGTTGAGGGAATGGGCTTAAAGATTCCATTTGGAGAGGTTATAGAAAGTTGTTAGAGATGGGCTTGTAGATTCCATCCAAGAGTGATTGTTAAATTGTAATTAGTAAGCTGAAAGAATGAGTATCAGAATGGCGTCCGTGTCTGGAGCGTATATGAACCGCGTTTGGAGGCTGATTTTAAATGAGTATTAGAATGGCGTACGTGTTTGAAGCGTATCTGTACTGTATCTGGAAGTTGAAAACTGAATGAGTATCAGAGTGGAATCCGTGTCTGGAGCGTATCTGAACTGTATCTGAAAACTTTGAACATTTGTTAATTGTAGCTGTTAAACTTATCCTGAAAAGGGTAAAATGTTAGCTAAAATGAAAAGTTATATTGTATGAAATGCATGGTATAATGCATTTGTGTTATAAATGTTTATGATATATGGATGCGATATATGCGTATGTGAGCTTAATTTTCTTCACTGCTTGTTGGATTGGGGAAAATAAATCCCTGACCGCTGCTGAAGATATGAGGTGTAAGTCTTCATGTTGTGAAGTTGAAGTGTTGATGAATTTCCGTTTAGAGAAATAAACTCTGTTGTAAGGGAAATGCCGCGTACTGTTTGTAAAATCCTGTTGAAGAATCCGGAGACATTGAACGACTTCTACTGGGGATTGATAACTTGAAGCTTTGTTCCGCTGCGGATTAAACTGCATGCTGCGGGGGGTTTTATGGAAATAACTTAGAGAGATTTCCCTACCTTAAATCCCTCAGTGATTGTCTTTCTATTTTGTTTATTCGTAAACAGTAATTATATTCACATGCAGATGTTCAACAATAAATCATTGGACGTTGTGGTACGGTGGCAGAACTGACTGTTAATATTGGTTTGCGTTTTGCGTTTTTTGTTTGCAAAATCTCGCGGTAAGCAAGAGTCACCACCGACTTTTATTTCATCCAACCGGAAAGGACAAAAGTACAGAAAAAAAATCCTTTTTCGAGATTTTGAGTACGGGGGGCAGATTATAGAAAGGGAAGGTGTTAGCACCCTTTTTATCCATGGTTTTCCATGGGCTCTTAGGTACTTGCTCATTTTTAAATTGCTTGTGTTTGTGTGCTTGCTTTGAAAATATCTTTCTTCGTGATAACCCTTGTATCAGTCCTCGAGGGTGTGACGAAGTTGTTTTTGAAAATTGTTTTGAAAGGTGTTTTTGTGAAAAAGTTTGTTTGTTTTGAGAAAGTACCTAACAATTATCTACCTACTCGAAAAAAGGCGTTTTTTTCCTCATGTCCTTTAAACCGTGTTATCCTACTATTAGTGAGTAGGTAACCCTAGTCGTTGGATGTTTGAGGGACTATCGAAAGGGACGTAATGGTCATTGAAGGAAACATGTAAGAATACCTTAGCATTTTGAGGGACTGTCATCATATATTCGTAGGCAACATCGAGGGACAAGATCATTTCTAATAGGCAACTCGAGGGACGTTAAGGGACTATGATCTTTATGATGATTTTTAGATTGAGGGTATTTTGCTAAGATATCCCTACGCTCGAGGGACATGACCATTGTTTTCTGAGGCAACCAAGTGAGGCATACCCTAAGAGTGAGCACGTGGATGTGTTTGATTTCAGTTATTTAATCTTTGCACAATTAAGGTGATCTACTATTTTAATTGTATTTGTCTTTTGCATGCAAGCCTATTAACATTCATCTAAGCAGTTTATAGTTTGCGAAAATAAAATACAGAAAGTTTAAAGTCCTAGCTATGACAAGGCTTTTGCAGATACCTAATTATTTTGGACTGAAAATAAAAAGGCGGAAATGTAAACCTAAGCTATTACAGAGCTTTGGGGCAATTACATAATAATGAAGAGTGCGGAAAAGAAATCCTAAAACTATTACATCCCGGAAGCAATTACATAATTAGAAAAAAATGCGAGAAAAGATAAATCTACGCCATTACATTGATAATGCGACCTATACAATTTTTCTAGAAATTAAAATGTAAAAGAATAAATAAAAAGAACTTAAGGAAAAATTAAAACCTAAAATTCTAAGTTAATGTTTTTGGTGTTTTTTGTAGAAAATAATTTTAAGTTAATTAAAAAACCTAATTCTAACTAATTTTAATTAAAAAAAAGTTAATTAACTTAATTTATTAATAAATGAAAAAAAGCCAAAAATTCAGTTACTAACTAAAACAAAAACCTAATCCTAATTTGTTAAAAAAAGGTTAATTAAAGGGTTAATTACAAAGAAAACCTAAAACCTAATTGTTTTCCTAATTAAAAAATGTTTATTTTGAAGAAAAAAAAGGTTAATTAAAAATAATCTATAACCTAATTAATTTTAATAAAAAAAAGGTTTTAAAAAAAAGCTTATGTTTAATGATTAACAAAAAAGGATTAAGTTTGCCAAAAAATAGATAGAGGAAAAAACATCAATGAAAAATAGGGTTAAAAAATAGGGTTAGAAAATACAAATAATGCAAATGTCAGGGGTGAGTGTTGAACCAAATATTAATTTAAAACCTAAAATTAGATTAAAAAACCTTAAAATTAATTATTCGAGTTTATTATAAAAAATCAAAGTTTTGTGAAAAATAATAAGTTTTATGGAGAAAAAAAGTTTTAAACAGAAAGAATGAAAATAAGTAAAAGGATAAATATAGGAAGAAAACCAAAACCAATAGGGGTGGTTATTGAACTCACGCCCTTAACCTTCTCAAGATGTCTGCCTCATCATGCATTGGTTATTCTGTTTTGCCCTCAGCGTTTTGTAATAATCCTGCATGAGATCCTGTTTAAATCTGCAGTGTTGAATCTCATGAACACATTAAATAAATTACTATATCATGAAATACAAATAAAAGAAATATATGAAATTTTGTAATATTAAAACCGATATGGCATGTATGAATGATTATACCCTTTTGATCATGGAGATCAAACCAGCCTTACCCTTACTGGAGAAGTAGTGAGATGTGGATTTGTAACAAGGATGACTTGTTTGTAGTGAGATGGAGGTTTGTAATAAGGATTTCAAGGTTTTAGGGTTCTTGAAAGAATTTGATATTTTGACAGGATTGTGGCAAAGGTTTTTTTTTTCTCGTCTCTTTTGTTTGTGTGAAAAAGTAAGATTATATAATGGAAATTAGGGAAAATATATGGGCTTTGAATGTGCAATTGGGCTTCCAATAACTATAAGCAATAGTGCGGATTTTTATTCACTTGAGTCCGTCATGTTCCAGGCTAAATCACAGGGGCTTATGTGCAATTTTTGAAGTTGAAATATGAAAACAAAATGTAGCCGACATCGAGAACTAACTCCTGTCCGAAAATGGGCTCAATCGGATAAACGGTGAATTAGTTATGAATTTTTGAAGTTTCAGCTCAGACAAACTTATTTTGGGCTCCAGTGTCGTCTCTGACATGTTCTTCAATAAAAAACTGGTATTGATCGGAGCATAAATCGGTCTCGACTTTGGAAGAAACGTTGTAGATCTATGAGTCAGTGACCTTGTGTAAAAATATGGGCCCGATTCGATAAAAATTGACCGAGTTATGAATTTTCGAAGTTTCGACCCAGATGAAATAATATTCACCATTCAGGATTTTCAGCGCGTCACGCGCACTCTGAGCAAAAAACGAATACCTTTTGGATATCGTTCGAACTCGATACCTCTTGAGAAAACGTAGTCAACTCAGTTTGTGAAATCTTGGCACTGGAACCAGCTCAATACGATAAAAATCAACCAAGTTATGATTTTCTGAACATGACGCAAATAAGCTTCTATCACAAATTTTCTGTATAAAAATACTTGATAAATCCTCATTTTTGAAGACCTTCGGATCGATATTGGCTTCCAGACGCGAGAGATGAAAATGTAGGTGATGTCAATACGAAATTTTGGCCACTAGAACGGGTTCAAACAAGCCACGATCTTCAAGTTATGAATTTTTTAGTGCATAAAAACTGCACTTTCAGCACACTTTTTCACCATATTTCTTCGAGAAAACTCACACATTCGGAGACATTCTTTAAAGAATTGACTCTTGAGCCGAACCTGAATTTGAGAATACATTATCTGAGATATCTTGGCGAAAGAACACCTGAATATGACGCGTCGGATTGGACTTGTGAATCTTTGAACCCTGAATCATTGCGAAACGGCGAACTGATCTTCAGCACTAAAAATACTCTAAGAACATCCATTAACGAAATAAATGTCGCTTGTAACCTGAAGAAGTTTGCTAAATATACCTTGATTCCATAACCATAAAACACATGATATACATGTATGTAATTATGAAATGTAAGCCAAAAAGGTCAAAATAACGAGGGTAAATTTTGGGGTACAACAGCTGCCCCTCTTCAATCTTCTTAAACTTGAAGATTTAGATTGACTGTCTGCCTTTTGTAATCTCAAGGGGGAAGATGATTGAACACTAGAGTGCCCAGAAATTTGAACTCGTCTGAGATGGTGCTGAACTGTGTAGGTAGTATCGGGAATGGGCTTACAGATGCCATTTGGAGGAGATGACTGAAGGTCACCGGAGATGGGCTTAAAGATGCCATCCGGAAGATATGACAGAGAGTTGTCGGAGATGGGCTTAAAGATTCCATCTAGAGGATGTTGATTTCCCAAGATATTCCTTTGATGAGAATTCATGTTCCTATCGTTGAGGAGGAATCTGTCGAGGAATGTTTGTCTCTGTCTTGGGAGAAATAGAATTTTAGGATCTTCAGTTGTCTGTTACTCTACAGGGGAATCACTCCAGAGGTGAATTGCATGTCTAGTCAGTGTACAGGCTGCACTGCAACTTACTGGGGAAATGCAAACCCAATCGGGTTTGATCAAGTCCAGGTCTTAAAGTGTTGTGGACTGCTGTCTGGGGATAAGAGAGGAAGAACTCGAATATCAAGGTTATGAGAAGGAACCTGGATAGTAGGGTTACTTTGAGATGAAAGCCTGGATAATAGGGCTTGAGAAGGAACCTGGATAGTAGAGTTACTTCGACATGAAAGTCTGGATAGTAGGGCTGTGAGAAGGAACCTGGGTAGTTGGGTTACTTCGATATGAAAGCCTGGATAGTAGGGCTGTGAGAAGGAACCTAGATAGTAGGGTTACTTCGATATGAAAGCCTGGATAGTAGGGTTGTGAGAAGGAACCTGGATAGTAGGGTTACTTCGATATGAAAGCCTAGATAGTAGGGCTGTGAGAAGGAACCTGGATAGTAGGGTTACTTCGGTATGAAACCCTTGATAGTAGGGCTGTGAGAAGGAACCTGGATAGTAGGGTTACTTCGGTATGAAAGCCTGGATAGTAGGGCTGTGAGAAGGAACCTGGATGGTAGGGCTACTTCGATATGAAAGCCTGGATAGTAGGGTTGTGAGAAGGAACATGGATAGTAGGGTTACCTCGGTATGAAATCCTGGATAGTAGGGCTGTGAGAAGGAACCTGGATAGTAGGGTTACTTCGATATGAAAGCCTGGATAGTAGGGTTGTGAGAAGGAACCTCGATAGTAGGGTTACTTTGATATGAAAGCCTAGATAGTAGAGCTGTGAGAAGGAACCTGGATAGTAGGGTTACTTCGGTATGAAAGCCTGGATAATAGGGTTGTGAGAAGGAACCTGGATAGTAGGGTTACTTTGGTATGAAAGCCTGGATAATAGGGTTGTGAGAAGGAACCTGGATAGTAGGGTTACTTCGGTATGAAAGCCTGGATAGTAGGGCCATGAGAAGGAACCTGTTTAAGGTTATTTCGTGACGAGTTTGGGTAAAACTGCATCTGAACCAAGAAGGAACCTGGGTAAGGTTGCTTTGTGAGGAGTTTGGGTAAAACTGCATCTGAACTGAGAAGGAACCTGGGTAAGGTTGCTTTGTGAGGATTTTAGGTAAAACTGCATCTGAATTGAGAAGGAACCTGGGTAAGGTTGCTTTGTGAGGAGTTTAGGTAAAACGGCATCTGAACTGAGAAGGAACCTGGGTAAGGTTACTTTGGGATAAGTTCGTGTAAAACTTTAGAAGGAACCTGGGTAAGGTCACATTGGGATAAGTACGTGTGAAACTTCAGAAGGAAATGTATGAGAAAGGACCCGTGTAAGATTTTTCAGGATAAACCCGTGTGAAGCTGCGTTTAGGAGAAACCCGTGTAAGATTGTTTCGTGACGAACCCGCGTAAAGCTGCATTTAATAATTACTCTGTCTAGTTTCAGGAGCTAATCTTGAACTTGTTGGAAATTGTAGATGATAACCATCTTTCCTGAAAAGGTACATGATTAATCGTATATGATACATGAAATGCATTGTATGATGACGTTCTCAAAATAAATGAGACTATGTTGTATGCAATGTGTATATGCACGTCATGATATATGAACATGAAATGCTATTGTGACATATCCAAGTGGGAAAATAAATCTCTCACCGCTGCTGGAGAGTAACGGAAATTGAGTTCCTGACCTTCATAGAAAAAATGGTTCTTCTACTTCCATTAGGGATGGTGAACCGGAGATGACTATGTTGGGGATTTGCCCCTTGTTTACGGATATTCTGCCGAGGAGAGACTCTGCTTGAGAACAACTCTGCGGGGGAATAACTTTGTTTGAGAGAGGAGATGCTTTGCTGAAAGATCTTGCCGATTCGGAGAGATAAACTCCGCTGGGGGATGAACTTCCGTAGCCGGAGGAATAAACTCTGTTAGGGATTGAGCTTCTATATTCAGAGAAATAAACTCTGCTTGGGAGACAACTTTACGAACCGCTTGCGATTATGAAATTTGGTCGGGGAATATAGATGTCGATTCTCTGAAGGAACTTTTCTGGGGAAAGTAGCTCCTGTTTGGGGAAGTCGATGTCAAAGCTTTAGTTGCCTCTACTCTGTGGGGAGTGTAGATGTCACAGGGTCAGATGCTGAGGATACGACAATGACTTCGCATCAGGACTTTTCTGCCCCTGTACCTGCTGGAGAAAGTACCCACGGAGGCTTTGTGGATGCTGATCAGGATGAAAAGTCTTCTATTGATAAGCAAATTATAAGATGACGGGACATAGTCGTACGCTTCAAATCCCTAACTTTTGCCTGGACCGTCCTTTCGGGTTTTCAGTCCACCGAAATACCCTTTTTTGCTCAAGCCGCCTTTTCAAGTTTTCGACTTCCCGGGTGTACATATCTTTTTTTTATCCCTAATTTTTCCCAAACCCTTTTGGTTCGCTGGGATGCCCTTATTTTTGCCCAGGCCATTCAACCTAGCGGGTCTTTTTCATGCGCAGTATTTTCTGACTATGTCCATGCTCTCAGGGTGTAGGGAGTTGTCACTGTCGGTAGTGTTATGTTGCCACACTACCAGAAGATGTTTGTTTGATCGTACAGGATTTGTTGCTGGAATTCATGCCCAATGCCCCAAGGGATTCAGATGGAGATCTTCCCCTGGCTATTTGGCATCTTTGAGAGATTCCTTGAATCTTGACTTGACTGCCCCAGATGATGGATAATGATCATGCCGTGCCCCTTGGTTGGAAGTGTTTTTCTACTTGAGGTGATCCTTTTTATTGAGAAGGTTTTTGTTCACTAGATATTCGTCATGCGAATTTCACTATTGTTGAACAAATAATCATATGCAAACAATGATATTTTAAGAATGCAAAGCTTACGTCTGTCTTGAAGTTTTGAAAATGCAGTTTTTTTATAGAAAAAGTAGAATTTTGCAAAGATGTGATATCAATGCAGGATTTACAGCAAGTTCTACAGGAGTCAGGATACCTTTTGTAACAGTATGCTTTCGAACTAACCCATGCTTCAACTAGGACTTTTAAGGGTTATAACGTGGCCTGGTTCACGGTTCAAGAAACAAAGGATAAAGGCTCAAAATTTATTTGTACCCACCCGCTCTTCGTGATGTTCTTCAGTCCTATGCTCAGTTAATTTCATGTTTAGAATCCTAGTTGAGTTCTGAAATATTATCCTTGATGTTCCGGTGATGGTTCGAATACTGAAAGTTTACTTGAAAAAGACTATCATTTTGTAATCTTTTTTTTTGCCGAGGATTTGTAGTAACCTCTTTTTTTTTGGTTTTACTATCCTTGTCTTTTGCCTGAACTGTTTCTTTTGTGATTACAGTCAGCGGGATGCCCTAGTTTTTTCTTAAGTCTCCTTCATAGGTTTTGACTTAGATGGCTTTTATTTTGAGAGATAATGACTTCCTGTCTTGACGATTATGCGGAACCATCACCGTCTTTTGATTTGGAAGGACGTCTTCGATGCCATTCATTGTGTACGAAGCGGAAGATTGTGACTGAATGCGCGTCTAAATTGATTGAGAAAACTACCCTGCCCCAGGTTATGATTAAGGGTTTTAATTAGTGTGAAAAGAAAAACTCCTACTTCTTTGGCTCAAAGGGGTTGACTAGGGATTATCTTCCTTATAACTCCATTGTTTGGGATTTGAAACAACGCCTGTACATCGTCAGCGGGGTCTATTCAAAAGCATACTGTAGAGATTGTGGTATCATTTTCGTCATCCTCCCTCTAAAGGCTTACATCTTTTTTAATCGAGAGCTGAATATCACAAAAGGAAATAAGAATGCATTTTTGAAATAGTTAATACGAATGAATTGATTCAAGACAAACATATGCAATGCATTGATGAAATAACGAGGTTTGATATGAATAAATGTTCAAACAAATCAAAAGAAAATTACACATTGAAAACTCTAATGAACGAAAAGTCTTCTTGTGAGAACTTGTCACTTCAGATGGTATGCCTTGGAGGGATGGTAGAAGAACTCAGCCTGACCTTCTTGTGCAAATTCTAATGCTTCTTCATCAATCAGGTCTTGAATTTTGTATTTCAATCTCCAACAGTCGTCAGTATCATGCCCCAGACTGTTGGAGAGATATGCACACCTTGCATCGGGATTGTAGCTAGGCGAAGAAGTCTTGGGATTCAGATGAGGTCCTATCAACGTAACCAGATTCATCCTCAATATGTGTTGTAAAGCTTGAGACAACGGCATGTTGAGTTTGGTAAACTGCCTCTTGGGTGTATCTGGCTTACTCTGATTAACCCGTTGTTTTTGGCGAGGTTGTTGTTAGACCTGTGAGGTAGTAGAAATTTGGAAAGGTCCACTCTTCACCAAACCAAACTCTTGTCTTCTTAGAGGTTGATCAATGACTTGGTCCCCGACCTTGATTGTTTGCTTCATACTGTTGTATCCGTCTTGATGAAGTTGGTTGATGATGGCTTTCAGCTCTACTTTCCTTCAAGCTAGGCCTTGGATAAGAGCCATCTGCCCCAGCATCTGGGTTCTCATTGCACTTACCTCAGCTTGCAGTTGTTCCAGTCATTCGTCCTTATTGTCTTCAGGACTTTTCTTGACCAAGTTCCCAACGAGGAGTGTTTTCAACTCTTCCTACCCCTTGTATAGGTTTAGGAACATTTCCATGAACTGAGCCTCTTGAATTTGGAGATCTTTGTTGTCTTGTTTGAGAGCCATTGCTGAAATAACAACGAGAACATGGGAGACCTGCTTTGAAACCTGCTTATGCAATGATATGTATTATATATGTATGCAATGTTTTCAAGGATCTCGCGGGGTAAACAAGAAACTATTAGAATTTGATTGCAGCTTGATTGAAGAAACTTCGTGTCATTGAGAGTCCTTCTTCAAGAGTCAAGCTCACCATATCGAGTGGGTCATAGCCACTGACTCAAGTTATCGTGTTTTGATCTCTAGACGGAATTGGCTAGAGGAAAATAAATCCCATTGCCCCTTGCTAGACGTTTGGTTCATCATAACCTGCATCACAAGTCCTTGAGATTCTTGAAATGGTTAAGGAAATGCTATGGTATGATGTTATGATGTGTATGCTATGCGTTTAAGCAAAAGTGCGTGGTGATGTATGCAAGTAAACCCGGTAAAAAATCCAAGTTATTGGATAAGGACTGTAAACAAAACCTGCAAGGAACTCATGTTGTCAGATAATAAAACTGGGCAAGTAGTTCAAGTTGAAAGCACACAAGTCACACAAACAGCCTTAGGTTTAGGCTTGCATGGGTTTTAAGGTAGTACCCTCTTGAAATTTAGTTGGTTCAACCTGTCCTTTAAATAGTAACCGGGTTCTAGAGGATCTCAATATCACTGACCATCCTTTATCGGTCATGGTTTCAGCTGACACAATCTTTTCTTACGGCCGAAATATTTCCGAAAGCATGATCTCAATGAGTGTAGCATCGAGTATCAACCAATCCTCATCTCTACACCGAGGCCGGCTATCTCTCTACTTTCTAATGGCCAAGTTGTTCAACTAAGGTTATAAGGTTCGTTAGTGCTTCACGACACCACACAGCGGCCTCGTATTCTCCTCGTTTCACCACAAGGGATACCAGTACCAACCAAAGTGCCACACCAACGTAGCTACTGCTTCAACTGTATTTGTCTATGTCATACAGTTCCCTCACAGTCTATTGCTACTTACCTAATGAGTGCCCCAAGATCCAGGTATAGGATCTATAGTAACCCCAAACAAAATCCTCAAAAATAAAGAAAACAAAGCAATCAAGAGAAGCAATTTTAATGACCTGGATCCTAAGGTATACCCACTTATAATTCCCTTGTAGAGTCGCCAGTTCTGTGGTATGGTGGCAGAACCGACTGTTAATACTGGTTTGCGTTTTGCGTTTTTTGTTTGCAAAATGTTGCGGTAAGCAAGAGTCGCCACCGACTTTTATTTCATCCAACCGGAAAGGAAAAAAGTACAGAAAAAAAATCCTTTTTCGATATTTTGAGTACGGGGGGCAGATTATAGAAAGGGAAGGTGTTAGCACCCTTTCTATCCATAGTTTTCAATGGGCTCTTAGGTACTTGCTCATTTTTAAATTGCTTGTGTTTGTGTGCTTGCTTTGAAAATATCTTTCTTCGTGATAACCCTTGTATTAGTCCTCAAGGGTGTTACGAAGTTGTTTTTGAAAATTGTTTTGAAAGGTGTTTTTGTGAAAAAGTTTGTTTGTTTTGAGCAAGTACCTAACAATTATCTACCTACTCGAAAAAAGGCGTTCTTTTCCTCCTATCCTTTAGACCGTGTTATCCTACTATTAGTGAGTAGGTAATCCTAGTCGTTAGATGTTGAGGGACTATCGAATAGGACATAAGGGTCATTGAAGGTAACATGTAAGGATATCTTAGCATTTCGAAGGGACTGTCATCATATATTTGTAGGCAACATCGAGGGACAAGATCATTTCTCGTAGGAAACTCGAGGGACGTTAAGGGACTATGATCTTTATGATGACTTTTAGATTTAGGGTATTTTGCTAAGATATTCATATGCTCGAGGGACATGACTATTGTTTTCCGAGGCAACCAAGTGAGGCATACCCTAAGAGTGAGCATGTGCATGTGTTTGATTTCAGTTATTTAATCTTTGCACAATTAAGGTGATCTACTATTTTAATTTTATTTTTATTTTGCATGCAAGCCTATTAACATTCATCTAAGCAGTTTATAGTTTGCGAAAATAAAATGCAGAAAGTTTAAAGTCCTAGCTAATACAAGGCTTTTGCAGATACATAATTATTTTGGACTGAAAATAAAAAGGCGGAAATATAAACCTAAGCTATTACCGAGCTTTGAAGCAATTACATAATAATGAAGAATGCGAAAAAGAAATCCTAAAACTATTACATCCCGGAAGCAATTACATAATTAGAAAAAAATGCGAGAAAAGATAAATCTGCACTATTACATTGATAATGCGACCTATACAATTTTTCTAGAAATTAAAATGTAAAAGAATAAATAAAAAGAACTTAAAGAAAAATTAAAACCTAAAATTCTAAGTTAATGTTTTTGGTGTTTTTTGTAGAAAATAATTTTAAGTTAATTAAAAAATCTAATTCTAACTAATTTTAATATAAAAAAGTTAATTAACATAATTTATTAATAAATGAAAAAAAGCCAAAAATTCAGTTACTAACTAAAACTAAAACCTAATCCTAATATGTTAAAAAAAGGTTAATTAAAGGGTTAATTACAAAGAAAACCTAAAACCTAATTGTTTTCTTAATTAAAAAATATTTATTTTGAAGAAAAAAAAGGTTAATTAAAAAAAACCTAAAACCTAATTAATTTTCATAAAAAAAATGTTTTAAAAAAACTTATGTTTAATGATTAACAAAAAAGGATTAAGTTTGCCAAAAAATAGATAGAGGAAAAAGCATCAATAAAAAATAGGGTTAAAAATAGGGTTAAAAAATAGGGTTAAAAAATAGGGTTAGAAAATACAAATAATGCAAATATCAGGGGTGGGTGTTGAACCAAAAATTAATTTAAAACCTAAAATTAGAATAAAAAACCTTAAAATTAATTATTCGAGTTTAATAAAAAAACCAAAGGTTTGTGAAAAATGTTAAGTTTTATGAAAAAAAAATTAAACAGAAAGAATGAAAATAAGTAAAAGGATAAATATAGGAAGAAAAACAAAACCAATAGGGGTGGTTGTTGAACCCACGCCCTTAACCTTCTCAGGATGTATGTCTCGTCATGCATTGGTTATTCTGTTTTACCCTCAGTGTTTTGTAATAATCCTGCATGAGGTCCTGTCTAAATCTGCAGTGTTGAATCTCATGAACACATTAAATAAATTACTATATCATGAAATACAAATAAAGCAAATATATGAAATTTTGTAATATTAAAACCGATATGGCATGTATGAATTATTATACCCTTTTGATCATGGAGATCAAACCAGCCCTACCCTTACTGGAGAAGTAGTGAGATGTGGATTTGTTACAAGGATGGCTTGTTTGTAGTGAGATGAGGGTTTGTAATAAGGATTTCAAGGTTTTAGGGTTCTTGAAAGAATTTGATATTTTGACAGGATTGTAGCAAAAGTTTTTTTTTTCTTGTCTCTTTTATTTGTGTGAAAAAAGTGAGATTATATAATGGAAATTATACAAAATATATGGGCTTTGATTGTGAAATTGGGCCTCCAATAACTACAAGCAATAGTGCAGATTTTTAGTAATGAATTTTTGAAGTTTCAGCTCAGACAAACTTATTTTGGGCTCTAGTGTCGTCTCTGACACGTTCTTCAATAAAAAACTGGTATTGATCGGAGCATAACCCGGTCTCGACTTTAAAAGAAAAGTTTTATATCTCTGTGTCAGTGACCTTGTGTAAAAGGATGGGCCCGATCCAATAAAAATTGACCGAGTTATGAATTTTCGAAGTTTCGACCCAGATGAAATAATATTCAGCATTCAGGATTTTCGGCGCGTCACGCGCACTCTGAGCAAAAAATGAAGGCCTTTTGGATATCGTTCGAACTCAATACCTCTTAAGAAAACGTAGTCAACTCAACTTGTGAAATTTTGGCGCCGGAACCAGCTCAATACGATGAAAGTCGACCAAGTTATGATTTTCTGAACATGACGCAAATAAGCTTTTGTCACAAATTTTCTATATAAAAATACTTGATAAATCCTCATTTTTGAAGACCTTCTGATCGATATTGGCTTCCAGCCGTGAGAGATGAAAACGTAGATGACGTAAATACGGAATTTTGGCCACTGGAACAGGTTAAAAACAAGTCACGATCTTCAAGTTATGAATTTTTTAGTGCGTAAAAACCGCACTTTCAGCACACTTTTTCACCATATTTCTTCGAGAAAACTCACACATTCAGAGACCTTCTTTAAAGAATTGACTCTTGAGATGAACCTGAATTTGGGAATACATTATCTGAGATATCTTAGCGAAAGAAAACCTGAATATGACGCGTCGGGTTGGACTTGTGAATCTTTGAACCCCGAATCGTTGCAAAACGGCGAACCGATCTTCAGCACTAAAAATACTCTTAGAACATCCATTGACGAAATAAACATCGCTTGTAACCTGAAGAAGTTTTCTAAATATACCTTGATTTCATAATCATAAAACCAATGATATGCATGTATGTAATAATGAAATGTAAGCCTAAAAGGTCAAAATAACGAGGGTAAATTTTGGGATACAACAGACGTCTTTGTAAACAAAACACAAGAATAAAGAAAAACAGTTAGTTATGCACTTTCAAAGGGATATCTTTGTATTGACTTCGAGTAAGTATTTTTGTACAAAGAGACAAACATTCTATTAAGAGAATACTGTCGTAAAAATGAAAATTTTGATACAAAGAAAAGATAGCTACGTGCAATAATCCCATAGGGTTCCTATTCTGCTATAGCCTTCGTGTCTATGAGTATCTTGTCTATTTGTTGCCTTGTCCGAAGTTGATTGAATTGATAAGAACCTCTGTGTTTGCAGGTTATCCGTAAGGTGATCCAACGGAACATAGTCATACGCTTTAATTCCCTAACTTTTTCCTGGACCGCCCTTTCGGGTTTTAACTCCACCGGGATACCCTTTTTTCCCCAAGTCTCCCTTTCGGGTTTTCAACTTGACGGGTGTACAATTTTTTTTGTTTTATCCCTAATTTTTTCCCGAACCTTTTTGGTTCGCCGGGATGCCCTTGTTTTTCCTAGGTGTGTCAACCTAGCGGGTCTCTTATGCGTATTATCTTTTAACTATGTCTGCGTTCGCAGGGTGCGGCAGGTCGTCGCCATCCATGGTGGTCAAGATCATCGCTCCACCAGAGAATATATTTTTGATTACAAATGGTCCTTCGTATGTAGGAGTCCATTTGCCCCTAGGATCACCTTGCGGCAGTATGATGCGCTTGATCCCCAGATCCCCGACTTGATACACTTGGCATCTGACCTTTTTGTTGAAAGCCTTGATCATCCGTTTTTGATACATTTGACCATGACAGACAGCAGTAAGCCTTTTCTCATCAATCAAGTTTAGTTGATCAAGTCGAGTCTGAATCCAATCTTCTTCATTCAACCCTGTGCCCTTCATAATTCTTAGAGAGGGGATCTGGACCTCAATAGGCAAGACAACCTCCATGTTGTATACCAGAGAATAGGGTGTTTCCTCGGTTGATGTGCGTGTTGTGGTACGATACCCATGGAGAGCAAATGGTAGCATCTCGTGCCAGTCTTTGTATGTGACTGTCATTTTTTGTATGATCTTTTTAATGTTCTTATTCACGGCTTCGACATCACCGTTCATCTTCGGCCGGTAAGGGGATGAATTTTGATGTTGGATCTTGAATTTCTCGCACAAGGCGGTGATCATAGTATTGTTCAAGTTCATACCATTGTCTGTGATGATCCTCTCCAGGATACCATACCGACAGATGAGATTTTGCTTGATGAACCGGGAGACAACATTCTTGGTAACAGAAGCGAAAGAAGCTGCCTCCACCCACTTTGTAAAATAGTCAATGGCCACTAAGATGAAGCGATGTCCATTGGAGGCTGTTGGCTTGATTTCCCCGATCATATAAATCCCCCACATAGAAAAGGGCCAAGGAGCCGTCAAGACATTCATAGGAACCGAAGGTATGTGCACCTTGTCAGCATAAATATGACATTTATGGAAAGTTCGAGAGTGTTGATAGCAATCTGCTTCCATGGTAGACCAGTAATAGCCTACCCGTAGGATTTTATTTTCCATCGTATGCCCACTGGAATGGGTGCCAAAAGCGCCTTCATGTAATTCAGCCATGGTTCTTTTAGCTTCAACCTTGTCTACGCACCGAAGTAACACAGAGTCATGGTTGCGTTTGTAAATAATGCCATTACTAAGGAAGAATTTAGCAGAGAATCTCCTTAAGAACTTCTTATCGTTTACTGAAGCTCCTTCTGGGTATTCTTGGGTTTCGAGATACTTCTTGACTTCGTGAAACCAATGCTGGCCCACTACTTCTTCAGTATTAATCTCGTGACAATGTGCTGGTTCATCCCTTCGTTCAATGGTGATCTAGGGAGCCTCGTTGTCCCATTTAAGTTTAAACATCGATGACATTGTGGCTAGTGGGTCTACTAGCTGATTTTCTTCTCACGGGAAGTGCTTGAAGGTAATCTTCTCAAAATGTGGGAGCAATGTCAAAACATGTTCTTTGTAAGGGATAAGGTTAGGGTTGTTGGTGTCTCATTCCCCTTTAATCTGGCTGATAACCAAAGCTGAATCTCCGAATACATTCAAAGATTTGATCCCTAAGTCTATGGCAGCTTTGAGACCAAAGATGCATGCTTCGTATTCCGCCATGTTATTTGTACAATTGAAGCAGAGCCACCCTTCCGGAGATATGAGTACAACACCAATACCATTTTCGAGTTCGTTATATGCCCCATCAAAAACCAGGGTCCATCGGGATCTTTGTTTAGGTCCATCATATGGCCTAAATTATTCAAAGTTGTTTACCTTCATGATGTCCTCATCTGGGAATTCGAACTTCATGGACTGGTAGTCTTCCACAACTTGGTGAGCAAGGTGATCAGCTAGTACACTTCCTTTTATTGCTTTCTGGGTAGTATACTGTATGTCATATTTTGTGAGGATCATCTGCCATCTCGCTGTTCTCCCAAAGAGTGCAGGTTTCTCGAAGATGTACTTTATCGGATCCATTTTAGATATCAACAAGGTAGTATGAGTCAGCATATACTGTCTTAGCCGGCGAGCAGCCCATGCCAGAGCACAACAAGTTTTATCGAGCAGTGAATATCTTGTTTCACAGTCGGTAAACTTTTTGCTGAGGTAATAAATAACGTGCCCTTTTTGGCCAGACTCGTCATGCTTCCCCAATACACACCCTATTGGATTTTCCAAAATAGTCAGATACATGATCAATGGCCTTCCCTCGACTGGTGGCACCAAAACAGGAGGCTCTTGCAGGTACTCTTTGATCTTGTCGAAAGAAATTTGGCATTCATCATTCCATTTGACTACTTGATCTTTCTTCAGTAATTTGAAGATTGGTTCACAAGTATCCGTCAGGTGTGAAATGAATCTGGAAATGTAGTTCAAACGTCCCAAGAATCCTCTGACTTCCTTTTCAGTACGAGGAGCAGGCATCTCTTGTATCACTTTCACCTTGGAAGCATCTACTTCAATACCCTTATTGCTGACGACAAAGCCTAGAAGCTTACCAGGCCTTACTCCAAATGTGCATTTATTTGGGTTCAACCTCAGCTTATACTTCTTTAGTCTCTCAAACAGTTTATGTAAATGATTAAGATGATCTTCTTCTGTTTGAGATCAAGCTATCATGTCGTCCACATAGACCTCTATTTCGTGATGTATCATGTTGTGAAATAAAGCTACCATGGCATGCTGATAGGTTGCCCCAGCATTCTTCAGTCCGAACAACATAACCTTGTAGTAGAATGTCCCCCACTGTGTGACAATGGTCGTCTTCTCCAAGTCCTCAGGTGCCATTTTTATTTGGTTGTATCCTGAGAAACCGTCCATGAAGGAAAACACTTTGTGCTGTGCCGTATTGTCAACTAGAATATCAATGTGGGGAAGTGGGAATTCATCTTTAGGGCTTGCCCTTATTAAATATCTATAGTCCATGCACATTCGTACTTTGTCGTCCTTTTTGGGTACGGGAACAACATTGGAAACCCATTGCAGATAAGAGGTGACGGCCAAGAATCCAACGTTGAATTGCTTCATGACTTCTACTTTAATCTTCTTCGACATATCTAGTCACATTTGATGGACCTTTTGTTTTACTGGTGGGCAATCCTCTTTTATAGGTAGACGATGTACCACAATATCTGCATCAAGTCCTGGCATGTCTTCATACGACCAGGAAAATACCTCAACATACTCGTGTAGCAACTGAATCAAACGCTCTTTGACACTGGGTTCCAGATTGGCACCCACCTTGACTTCTCTTTTGTCTTCCTCAGCACCTAGGTTGATTGTATCCACGGGTTCTTCGTGGGGCTGAATGGATTTTTCTTCTTGTTATAGTAATCTGGAAAGTTCTCCTGGTACTTCACAATCTTCCTCACCTTCGTCTTCGGCTTGGTAGATTAGATTTTCAGAGTCACAGAAGGCCATAGCAGAACCGTTACCCATGGGATCCCGAATGGATGTAGACTTGCATTGTGAGTGTGAGTGTGTGTAAGAGTATAGATATCTTTGAAAGAAATGAAAATGTAAAAATAAAAATAATGAGCACAAAGTTTGTATGCAAAAACGTCCATGATTCATTGATGTCATATGGAAATGAGATAATAACCTATACAAATGGACCATTGTGCCTCGGGTAAGACACAAGGTTTTAAGAGTCTGAGTTGTTTTAATATTACATATCCAACAAAATGTAAAGACAAATTACTGTGGGATAAAAGTGATCGGGACGAAATCTCTAGCCTCCCAGTTGCTGAGCCCTTCACTGACAGTTGGGAAAATCCAATCCTCCAGGTTGTAGCTGTCTTCATCATCTTCCACCGCATTGACTTTACGGTTGCTGATCTTCAAGGGTGGTCCTCCGACACGAGCGTGGCGTACAACTTTCTAGGCACCTGAAGTGAAACCCAGGCCAAACTTGTCAGATTTGTATGGGATATCTGGGAGTTGTCCCTAAATAGTGCACCCACCTTCTTCTATCACTGCCTTGGCATCCTTCAAATATGACATTCTGAGTGGAGGCCTTGTGATCCTAGAACTTGAGACATAACCTTGGTTACTTCCATATCTTGCAGGACTTCTTCCAAGTGCTGGAATGAAGTTTCAATAAATTCACCATCTAACTCCATATATCTGAAGGAATTGAGATGGATGATCATATACTTTTCTTCTCCATGAACGATGATGATTTTCCCTTGAATTGGATATTTCAACATTTGGTGCAACATAGAATTAACAACGCCACCATTGTGAATCCATGGTCGGCCTAGCAAGCAGGAATATGAAGGGCGAATATCCATTACATAAAAAGTTGAATCAAACGTTTGGGTTCCAACCTTTATGGGGATATCCACTTCCCCATGCACCATCCTTTTTGAGCCGTCAAAGGCTCTCACTACTATGTTGCTTGGTTTCAATGTCAATTCCTCACAGTCAAGCCTATCAAGAGCCTTTTGGGGCAATACATTCAGAGACGAGCTAGTGTCCACCAAGACATGAGCCAAGGTTGTGCCCCTGCATTTCACTGAGACATGCAATGCCTCATTATGCTTCCTCCATCTTGGCGTTAAATAAGCATCTGAACAACCTAAGCCATTATCTGCAGTCAAGTTGGCTAAGAAGCCTTGGAACTGATCGATAGATGTTTCTTGGGGTACATGGGCAGTTTTCAAGAATTTTACCAAGGCCTTTGCATGCGCCTCGAAACATAGTAATAAAGCCATCATTGAAATTTTAGATGGAGTTTGCCCCAGTTGCTCAACTACATTGTAGTTGCTTCTTTTTATGATCTTTAGAATTTCCTCCATCTCTTTATGGGAAGTTTTAGGAATAGCCAATGATTGTGCCTTCGTCCGGACAGGCTCAATCAAAATACCTTTACCCCGAGTCTCGGTTGACTCGGTAGCAGGAATGTCAGGAGGAGTGATAACAGGGATTGTAATAGCTTTGTCAGTAGGAGTCTTAGTAAAGATGATTGTGGGATTGGGAATAACCTTTGGATGAGCAACAACAACATGAATGATTACGGGTCCAGAAACTTCTTTTGAGGGAGCAATTTCTGGAGAGAATATCCTTCCGCTTCGGGTAATCTTGCTAGTCCCTGCAATATTACTGATATCGGAGTCAACTTTCTTAGAGCTTGAATCTTCAACAACTGGCCAATCTTGTTTGATACCATGGTAGTAGACACCCCCTCCATAATTCCATGGTACGGTTTTGTCTGACGAATACGGGATTGGTCCAGGAATTGTAATTATCAAAGGAGCTACTTTTGGAACTGATGTAATTCTAACGGGTCTTTTGGTGGAGACCCTGGAATAATTGTCGGAAATGGTCATGATGGAAACATCATTATAAGAAACAGGTGGAACATAAGTCTTTTCGAACAAAATTTCCTTGTTATCTATTAGGCACTGAACGCCTGCTTTCAACAAAGGACAGTTGGTTGGTGAGGACAAACAGAAATGGAAGCTTTCATCACAACCTGGGAATACACCGGCATTTAATAAATTCTTTTTGATAGTCAGGAGTGGGGTCATAAGTTCATCAACTAAAGTAAAAAACATATCTTCCTCAATAGCGTTGGTATTATGGCCATGTTTGGGCATAGGGGCAGAAATGACATTTAGCTTTTCGGGCGCATCGAATTCAAATTCTTTGGCTTCAAGGAGGTCTTGTACTTTGTTCTTTAGAGCCCAACAGTTGTTAGTGTCATGGCCGAGACTCTCAGAATAGTATGCACAATGGGCATTAGGATGATAGTGAGGAGAGGTTGTGTTAGGGTTCTTTGGAGCTTCTTTCAAAGTTACTAGGTTGGATCTTAACAGATTTGCCAATACCTGAGATAGTTTCATGTTAATTATGGTGAACTGTTTGACTGGTCTTTCCATTCTTGGTTGTTTGTTTCTTTGCTGATCAGACACAAGTTTAGGAATCATAACAGCCCCCACCATTGGACGTCGTTCGAACCTATCTTGATTTTTCTAAGGATATAAATTAACCACTTCTTTCTTTCCGATGAATGGGTTCCTTACAGCAGCAGAGGATGCATCTTTTTGAATCTTTCCATTCTTTATCCCGGCTTCTACCCTTTCTCTGGTCAATATCAGTTCAGTAAAACCTACCGATGAACTCCCAATTAAGTGATTGAAGAAGGGACCAAACAAGGTGCCCTAGAACATGTCTACTAACTCTCTTTCAGATAGGGGAGGTTGAACTCTTCCGGCTAAGTCTCTCCACTTTTGTGCATAATCCTTGAATCCTTCACTTGAAACCATGGCCATACTCTGGATTTGAGTATGGGTGGGTGCAAGATCAACATTGTATTGGTATTGTTTGTAAAAGGCTGCAACAAGATCTTCCCAGTTATGAACATTGACTCTTTCAACTGATAAAACCAATCAAGTTGAGTTCCAGACAAACTGTCTTGGAAGAAGTGTACCCATAAATCTTTGTCAGCTGTATGGGGCTGGATTTTTCTTAAATAGGACCAGAGATGCATTTTAGGGCACAAAACTCCGTCATATTTGGCGAACACATGTGCTTTGAATTTTGGAGGAATGACAATTCCCGATACCAAGCCCAACTCCTCAAAGTCCAATCCAGGCACTTTTTGGATTTCCATTGCACTTAACCGCTCTTCTAGATGCTTATACTTGTTGTCGACTGGAGGGTATTATTCTTCAGAATAGTCTTCTTCTTCCTCTTCCTCTTCTGATTTCGACTGGACAACTGTTTCTTTGCCTTTCCCATCTTGATTTTATTTCTCACCGGATGTCATCGCAAACTCCAAGGCCCTTCTCGTTTTCCCTTGGAATCTTCTTCCTATGTTTAGAACTCCGGTTATCTTCTTCATCTTCTTTTTCTTCTCTTCAGCCAGCAATGTCTTCAACTCTTCTTGTCCTTTGGCCAAGGTTAAGAACAACTGTTGAAACTGTGCATTCTGAGATTGGAGGTCCTTCACCGTTTGCTCGAGATCTATCTTACTGAAATAAACAATAGAGATATGAGGAGACTTGTTGCAAGAAACCTGCTTATGTTATGATGAATGGTAAATGCATATGTAATGATTCCAAGGATTTTAAGATTCAAATTTGTTTTAGAAAAAAAGGAAACACACGTTATATTAATAGATTAAAGCTCGAGTACATCAACGCCTTCTTGGGAAAAATAATACAAAAAGTCTTAAGATAAAAAGGTAGTACACATCCTCTTTGGTGCAATGTAGGCATTCAGAGTCTGCTCCTCATGAAGTAGTCTAGTGAGTTCCAAAACCTTCTTCTCGCTTGCATAGAATTGGGCTTCGAAAGTATCTTGCCCCCCCTTGAGTTGTATCCAATCCCTTTGTAGGTCTTCAAGAGAGGTGGGCATGTCAGGATGTAGGATAGTATATGGAATATCTCCTTCCATGACAGGATCAACAATTACCGGGAGAATGGAGGGATAAGGCATCATCAGACTTTGAGCATGAGTTCGTACCCATTTGAGGTAAGGTTCAAGCGGGATGGAATTCTTATGCCCCAATGTCTTGCTATCTACCTTGTTCAACATCCTCCAAGCTCGGATAAATCTATGGCGAAGACCTTGATCGTCGTTGTCGTAGTCAAATACCAAACCTTGAATTAGCATCTCGTGCAGGCCATCCCTTCGGGTGTAACCAAACTGTCTTAAGGCTAAGCATGGGTTGTAGGTGATAGCCCCCCTAATGCCAAGTAAAGGGACATTAGGAAACTCTCCATAACGGTTGACAATAGTAACATTCTCTATGGATCGGGAGAACCAATGAATGTCTGAATGTTTGAGTGTCATCAACCTTTGTGACCACCTTGAACCTTGCTCGCTCTTTAATACACATTAGGGAAGATGTGATATAAACCATCTTGCCAAGAGAGGAGTGAAACACATAAGGACACCCATTTTCCTCATTGTGCGAGTCTGAAAAGAGTGTAAGATGTCCCCTAGTAAAATAGGCACCGGGTTGTATGATATGAAGATTTTGATGGCGTTCACGTCTATGAGTTGGTCAGAATTTGGAAACAAAACCATCCCATAGATGAGGAGAGCCACAATTTCCTCAAAATCTTGCAGGTCCAAAGAATTCCAACAGTTTTGGGATTTCTCAAACAAGAACTTTGCTAGGAAACCTTTGACACCACTCCTTGTTTCCTAATGAGTTGTGACATCAGATGAGTGCAAGTGTAGAGCTTGATCAATCTCTTCTAGCTTTGGCTATTTTTTCGTACCGTTGAAAGGTAGTTGGTTGAGAATGGGAATCCTCAAGAATCGGGAGAATTCTTCCAAAGTAGGCACAAGTTGATAGTCGAGAAATGTGAAGCAATGGTGTAAAGAGTCAAAAAACTGAAAGAGCACCTTCATCATGTCCTCATCTGTGTTGGAGGTGACCAAGTTGAGTAGGAGACCATGTCTCTCGGTGAATGGAGAGTTTTCAGGAATCCTTGAGGCTAGCTCCTTAAGTTGTAGAGGGATCCTTACAAGGTTTACTTGAATAGTTTTTCTGCGAAGAGAATCCATATCCTACAAAATAAGAAAAAAGATGAATCCCAAAATCCTTGAAATGGTTAGTGAATGTATATGATGTTATGATGTTCATGATGTTATGTATATACAAACAAAGAAAAAAAGTCCTTAGGTTTAAGCTTACATGGAGTCTTATAGGTAAGTACCCTCTTGAAGTTTAGTTGGATCAAACCTGTCCTAGTAATAGTAATCGGGTTCTAAGGAGCTCAATATCACTGGTCTATTTCCTTGGTTATTGATTTAGCACAAGCCTCTTTAATGGAGACCAAAATATCCCAAGAAACCAAACCCCAATGAGTGTAGTATCGAGTATCTACCAACTTCGGACTGCACCAAAGTCGGTCATCTCACTACATCCTAAAGGCCAAGTTGGTCAAGTAAAGGTTCTAAAAGTTCATTACGGCTTTATGACATTACTCAGCGGCCCCGTATTCTCTTTGATTAACTCAAGGCTACCATTACCCACAAATATGTCGCACTAACGTAGCTATTTCTTAGACCATGTCGATATACCCCGCACAGTTTCCACAACATATTGCTACTTACCTATAATGTATCCCAAATCTGGGTAGAGGATTCAAACCCAAACATAGAACCATAATCTAAAGCGTACAAGTTAAACAATGTAAGCAAGTAAATATGATCTAATCCCTAAGGTAACCCCACTTTTAGAATTATCCCCAGCAGAGTCGCCAGTTCTATGATACGGTGGGAGAACAGACTTGAAGTTTTTGCGTTTGATCACAAATGTTGCGGTTAGCAAGAGTCGCCACTGACTTTTCTTTTATCCAAAAGGAAAGATGAAAAAGCACAGGAAATACCTTTGAGATTATTTCTTAAGTTAGAGGAGTAGATTATGAAAAGGGAAGGTATTAGCATCCTTTTCATCCATGGTTTTCCATGGGCTCTTAGTTACTTGATAGATCACTTGTTTTGTTTGAAATTGTGCTTTGTGTGGTTTTTGAAAGTATTTTGTAAATAGGCCATTGTTTAGGCAATCTTTGTAATGATTCTTGTTTGAAAGAATTTATACAAAGATGTTGATCTTTTTGAAAATGTTTTTAATTTTGTAAAATGTTTGAAAGTGTAGGTGATTATTTTGAAAATAGCAAGGATGTTTGTTTTGAAATGGAGCAAGTAATTAGGAGCATTCTACCTACTCAAAAGTCTTTTCTTGTTTATTTTCTTTTCCTTTGACGTTGTTATCTTAACATTGATTTGGTAAGCAACCCTATCTTTGGATGTAAACGGGACGGGCGTGTGTCATCGTATAACCATGATTAGAAATGTTGCAAGGTATCTTAGCATTCTTTTTTAGGGACTAAGATCATTTGAAAGGCAACTTAGATAGCGTCATCGAGGGACTATTATCTTGTATTTGCTTGTTTTTGCTAAGATGCCTTACGTGCGTAATTTGGCTATTTTGTATAAGGAAACCTAGTGAAATAACCCTAGGGGTGCTTGTGTGAAAGTTGTTGTACCCCAAAATTTTCCCTCTCATTTTATCAAAATTTCCCCTCACAAAACTCTTTGAACTCTAGACAGGATTAGGGTTTGCTCTGCTCAAGACATCTCCTTGCACTAATGACCTAAATTAGGGTTTGAGTTTGCACAGGGATTTTTGGACTTTCAATGCTCAAACTGACTTTCATACTTCATGTTGGACTTATAAGATTGCCTCTACCAAGTTTCAAGCCTTGAATCAAATTTTTGCCCAGTCAATTGGACAGTTGACCTAGAAATCAATTGTATTGGGGAAAAAGTCAACTGTGGCCAATTTACTGTCAAACCTCATAATTTTTGATCAAAATCAACATTATAGGCTCATATGAACCATTTGATCAAGCTTGGACCACAACTCCTCAAGAAATTTGATCAGATCATCAAAAGGGCAAAATAGTCATTTTTAGGGTTTTGACTGTATAAGGGCAATTTCTGATTTTTCACCTAGCCAATGGCAAATTGGGTTCAAGCATTGATTCAAGGACTCAATGGAATCATCTTGACCTATTCACAAGGTTCAAAAGATCTCAAATGCATTGGATTGACAGATGAATTTTTTAGTCAACTGATCAAAATTTGACTGTACACTGAAAAGTCAAACTTTGACTTTTTGGTCAAAATCAAGTGCCAAGGGCCATTTTTCATCAAGATGAGTCAAAACATGAAACTTTTTCATCAAGAAACCTAATTTTGCAAATTAGGGTTTAAGGTTGAAAATTTTCATAACTTAGAATTTTTCTATGTTATGAAATTTTCTTATTTTTTCCCAACTTTGCGCAATATTTTCACCATGATGCAATTGGATTCAAACAAAACTTCCAACATGAAAGTTGTATTCCTCCAAAAAATAAACAACTTTGATTCACAAATTTTTCCCAAAAGAAGCTTTTATCTCAAGTTATGAGTTTTGGAACAAGGGTCCATGAAACTTTTAACTTAGTGAAATTTTGTCCTAGTTTAGGCAGGATTTTGACCTATCTTCATTACCATTTTTCACATAGTTCCACTTTGAATCTAAAAATGCATTTCATATATGGATTGTAGAGAATGTTACAAGCTTTCCAAAATGTCCAAGAACTCGCGAAAATCATTTATGGTTATGGAGAATCGAAGATTTGAATTTGGCAAAAACTCACTTTGATCCATGGCATTTTCACGTTGACACAAGTTGCAAAATCTGTCCAAACTTGCTTTGTACTTGATTACAGGTCTCTAAACCCTTCCACACTCAAAAATTAAATGCAAATACAATGGAAAATGGTCTAATTATGATCTTTGAAGCTTGGCACAATGAATTAATCCATTTATGACATAAAGGTTGCAATACCATTTCCATAAAGCATACTTTTTGCAATTTTGTATTTCTTGAGCCATGGACCTGATCTCTTGATACAAACAAAGTCCACAAACTTCAAAAAAAAGCTCACCAACCATATGCAGACCTTGATCTAGCTTGTACAACCTTGGCCTTTGTCACTTCCTACCTTTTCTTCAAAAACAAGTCATTGTGCCAAAAGTCCACATCTTTGAAATCTGATATAACCAAAGGTTGTAAGCATTCCAAACAAGTTTTTCACATTTCCTTGAGCCAGAAAAACGAGCCATCCATCCCTCAAACACTCTTGAACATCAAAACACCAAAAACTTGCAAAAACAGGGCACTCTCTGCAGCTTCACTTCCATCTCACAAACCACTCGTGCGTTTTGTCCCAAACCAGTTCCAATACCTTCCATATAACCCATCTGAACTATCCCAACCATTGGCCATTTACTGTAAATCCATTTGCAAGCTTCACCATTTCTGATTTCAGCTTGTGCAGGTTGACTTCTACAGGCTCATTCAAGCAAGCTCAAGGCAAACAAAGCATTGGAGAATTCAATGGGGTGCGTATTGGGCCAACATGACGAGTCTGGCCTAAAAGAGCATGCCATTTATTACCTTAGCAAAAAGTTTACTGACTGTGAGAGTCACTACTCACTGCTCGAGAAAACTTGTTGCGCTTTGGTATGGGCTGCTCGCCGGCTAAGGCAGTATATGTTGACACATACCACTTTACTGATCTCTAAGATGGATCTGATCTAGTACATCTTCGAGAAGCCAGCTTTATCCGGAAGAATCGCTAGATGGCAGATGATCCTCACTGAATATGATATACAATACACAACCCAAAAAGCCATAAAGGGGAGTGTGTTAGCCGATCATCTGGCCCATCAAGCTGTCGAAGATTACCAATCCATGAGGTTCGACTTTCCCGATGAGGATATCATGACTTTGAGCAACATTGAAGAAAACAGACCGTATGACAGACCTGAACAAGGATCCCGATGGACCCTGTACTTTTATGGTGCCTTAAATGCACCTGGCAACAATATCTGTGCGGTACTTATTTCTCAACAAGGTTGCCATACACCTTTCACCGCTAGACTCTGCTTCAGCTGCACCAATAACATGGCCGAGTATGAAGCTTGTATCTTTGGTCTCAAGGCTGCTATTGACTTGGGAATCAAATCTTTGATTGTATTTGGGGACTCAACTTTGGTTATCAGTCAAATCAAAGGAGAGTGGGATACTAAACATCTGAACCTTATCCAATACAAAGAACATGTCCTAACATTGTTACCACATTTCGAGCAGATTACCTTCGAGCACTTCCCGCGAGAAGAGAATCAGCTAGCAGATGCGCTAGCTACAATGTCCTCCATGTTTAAACTTAACTGGGATAATGAGGCACCTCAAATCACCATTGAACGAATGGACGAACCTGCACATTGTCACGAGATTAATACTGAAGAAGTAGTGGACCGACCTTGGTTTCATGACGTCAAAAGGTATCTCGAAGCACAAGAATACCCTGATGGAGCTTCAGTCAACGTCAAAAAGTTCTTAAGGAGATTCGCGGCCAAATTCTTTCTGAGCAATGGTATCCTATACAAGCGAAATCTTGATTGTGTCCTACTCCATTGTGTGGACAAGGTTGAAGCTGAGAAGATCATGGTTGAACTACATAATGGCACCTATGGCACCCACTCAAGAGGTCATACGATGGCTAAAAAGATTCTACGGGCAGGCTATTACTGGTCTACCATGGAAGCTGATTGTCATCAACATTTCCGTACTTGTCACAAATTCCAAATCTATGCAGACAAGGTACATATACCTCCAGTTCCTCTCAATGTCCTAACAGCTACTTGGCCATTCGTGATGTGGGGAATTGACATGATTGGAGAGATCAAGCATACATCATCCAATGGACACCGTTTCATCCTGGTGGCCATTGATTACTTTACCAAGTGGGTCGAAGCAGCTTCCTTCGCCTCCGTTACAAATAATGTGGTTGCCCGTTTCATCAAACAGAACCTCATATTCCGGTATGGTATCCCCGACAGAATCATCTCGGAGAACGGTACAAACCTGAACAACACTATGATCACCGCTCTGTGCGAGCAGTTCAAGATTCAACATCACAATTCATCTCCCTATCGGCCAAAGATGAACGGTGTTGTCGAAGCTGCAAACAAAAACATCAAGAAGATCATTCAAAAGATGACAGTTACCTACAAGGACTGGCATGTGATGTTACCGTTTGCTCTGCACGGGTACCGTACCACGGAACACACTTCAACTAGGGCAACACCCTTTTCTTTGGTATACGGCATGGAAGCTGTTTTACCTATCGAGGTTCAGATTCTCTCCTTGAGAATCATGAAAGATGCTGGTTTGAGTGAAGACGATTGGATTCAGACCCGGCTTGATCAACTTAACTTGATTGACGAAAAGTGACTTACTGCTATTTCCCATGGTTAGGCGTATCAAAAACGTATGATCAAGGCCTTCAATAAGAAAGTTAAGAGACAAGTATATCAAGTCGGGGACCTTGTAGTCAAGCGGATCATCTTGCCGCAAAGTGATCCCAGGGGCAAGTGGACTCCTACTTACGAAGGACCATTTGTGATCAAAAACATCTTTTCTGGTGGGGCAATGACCCTGACCACCATGGACGGTGATGACCTGCCGCACCCTGCGAACGCAGACATAGTCAAAAGATACTACGCATAAACGACCTGACAAGTTGAAAACCCGAAAGGGCGACTTGGGCAAAAATGGGCATCCCGGTGAATCGAAAATCCGAAAGGACGGTTCAGAAAAAAATTAGGGATAAATAAAAAATTCTGTACACCCGGCAATTTGAAAACCCGAAAAGGCGACTTGGGCAAAAAAGGGTTTCTCGGTGGATCAAAAACCCGAAAGGGCGATCCAAGCAAAAGTTAGGGAATTAAAGCGTATGACTATGTCTCATCGGGTCACTTTAAGGAAAATCTATTCACGGACAAGCTCCAAGCTTCTGATCAATCCAATCATCTGCGGACGAAGCAACAAATGGACAAGATACTCAGAGTTACAAAGGCTATAGCAGAATGGGAACCCCATGGAATTGTTACACATAGCCATCTTTCTTTGTACAAATTTTTCTCAATTTTATGACAACATTCTCTTACTAGGATGTCAGTCTCCTTTGTACAAAATACTTACACAAAGTTAATACAATGATACTTCGAAGTGCATAAAACTATTTGCCATTTATTTTTCTTTACACTTGTGTTTTATTTGAAAACGTCCAATGATTTATTAAATGAGCATATCCATTTGAATATAGTCACTGCTTACAAATAAAATGAAATGAGGAAAAAATAATTACTGACAAATTGAAAGTATGGGAAAAAGTCTTTAGGCTATTCCAGGGGAAATCCTCAGCAGAGCTAAAGCCTTGAAATACATATCCCTAGCGAAGTTAAGTTTCAAAATCCCCATCAGATTTGAGTTTTCAAAACCCTCAATCCTCAGAGGAGAAAAACTTTGAACAACAAACCCTTAGCGAAGATGAAACTTTCTTGCCCAACGTAGTCCAAAACTTCAACCCCCAAGCCCCGATGGAAGACCATATAGTTTCCTCTAATTCCCCAGAGAGTTGTCTTAAAACCAGAAGATTCTCCTGCAAGTTATCTTAGAGCCTGACAACTAACCAGACGACGGCTTCGGATAATTCCTCAGTAGGTTGGCATAGAACCCAAGCCCTTGAAAACTCTTCCACAGAATAAACATTCTCCCCATGGAGTTATTTCCCAACAGATAGAAGATTCTCATTCTCATTTCTCCAGTTGAAGCATCCAAGGTTTCAATTCCCCAGTAGAGATCTTTAGAGTTTTCTTTATTCCCCAGCCTTAGTCATCAAAACTCTCTGGATTCCTCAAGCAGGTTTCCGAAGTAGACTTGAAGGATCCCTATATCCCCAGGAAAGTAATGAAGGATTCTCACATTTCCACAAAAGTTGTCAAAGTTCTTGTTAATCCCCACAAGTTGCCAAGGATTTTCTATCTCCAACAGCGGTCAAGGATTTATTTTCCCCGACAGCAGTCAAAGATTTCGTTATCTCCAGCTATCAAGGAATTATTTTCCTCAGCAAGACAGCTAATCAACTCACATGCGCATCCATTACATTCATATATCATAAACATTGATAAAGAACATTTTGTTGCATCATACATGTCATGCAACATAACTTTGTGTTTTAGCTAACATTTTACCCTTTTCAGGATAAGATTTAAAGCTACCTTTAACAAATGTTCAAAGATTTCAGATACAGTACGGATACACTCCAAGACATGGAAGTCATTCTGTTACTCATTTAGATCTCTTATTTCAGATACAATATGGATACACCCCAGACAAGGCGGTAATTCTACTACTCATTCAGAATTTCAAGTCAAGATACATTATGGATACACCCCAGATACGGAGGTCATTCTACTACTCATTCAGACTTCATCAATCAGATACAGACTAGATACGCTCCAGACCCGGAAGCCATTCTATTTCTCATTCAGATTCAACTATCAACCTCAGGATCAGATGCACTCCAGACATGAAAGTTATTCTGTCACTTATTCAGATCCCAGTTACAGTACGGATACACTCCAGACACGGAAGTCATTCTGCTACTCATACAGGTCTCAACTTCAGATACAGTACAGATACGCACCAGACACGGTTGCCATTCTATCACTTATTCGGAATTCATCCCCAGCCCAGAGAGGCTCCATACACAGATGTTTTTCTGTCGCCCATTCAGAATTCAGATACAATACAGATACAATCCAGACACGGCAGTCATTCTGATATTCATTCAAAAAAATCAAATATGGTTACAACTCGGATACGCTCCTGACACGGACGCCATTCTTTTGCTCATACAAATCCAGTCTCCAGATACAACTCAGATACGTTCCAGATACGGATACCATTATGGTGTCTATTCTCCTGATTTTTAACAAACAGTCTTGGGTGGCATCTTTAAGCCCATCTCCAGCAAGATTATACCATCTCCAAATGGCATCTTTAAGCCCATTCCCTCATTTACATTTTGACGAGTGCAAATTTACAGGCACTCTAGTGTCCAATAATCTTTTACCTTCGAGTCACGAAAGGCAAACTCGCCAATCTAACTCTTCAGGTTCAAGAAGATTTAACAGGGGCAGCTGTTATATCCCAAAATTTACCCTCTCATTTTATCAAAATTTCCCCTCACAAAACTCTTTGAACTCCAGACATGATTAAGGTTTGCTCTGCTCAAGACATCTCCTTGCACTGATGACCTAAATTAGGGTTTGAGTTTGCACAGGGATTTTTGGACTTTCAATGCTCAAAGTGACTTTCATACTTCATTTTGGACTTATAAGATTGCCTCTACCAAGTTTACAGCCTTGAATCAAATTTTTGCCCAGTCAATTGGACAGTTGACCTATAAATCAGTTGTATTGGAGAAAAAGTCAATTGTGGCCAATTTACAGTCAAAACTCATAATTTTTGATCCACTTCAACATTATAGGCTCACATGAACCATTTGATCAAGTTTGGACCACAACTCCTCATGAAATTTGATCAGATCATCAAAAGGGCAAAATGGTCATTTTTAGGGTTTTGACTGTATAAGGGCAATTTCTGATTTTTCACTTAGCCAATGGAAAATTGGGTTCAAGCATTAATTCAAGGACTCAATGGCATCATCTTGACCTATTCACAAGGTTCAAAAGATCTCAAATGCATTGGATTAACAGATGAATTTTTCAGTCAATTGATCAAAATTTGACTGTACACTGAAAAGTCAAACTTTGACTTTTTGGTCAAAATCAAGTGCCAAGGGTCATTTTTCATCAAGATGAGTCAAAACATGAAACTTGTTCATCAAGAAACCTAATTTTGCAAATTAGGGTTTAAGGTTGAAAAATTTCATAACTTAGAATTTTTCTAAGTTATGAAATTTTCTTTTTTTTTTCCCCAACTTTGCCCAACATTTTCATCATGATGAAACTGGATTCAAACAAAACTTCCAACATGAAAGTTGTAGTCCTCCACAAAATATACAACTTTTATTCACAAAGTTTTCCCAAACGAAGCTTGGATCTCAAGTTATGATTTTTGGAACAAGGGTCCATGAAACTTTTAACTTAGTGAAATTTTGCCCTAGTTTAGGCAGAATTTTGACCTATCTTCATGACCATTTTTCACATAGTTCCACTTGGAATATAAAAATGAATTTCAAAGATGGATTTTAGAGCATGTTACAAGCTTTCCAAAATGTCCAAGAAATTTCCAAAATCATTTATGGTTAGGGTGAATCGAAGATTTGAATTTGGTAAACACTCACTTTGATCCATGGCGTTTTCATGTTGACACAAGTTGCAAAATCTGTCCAAACTTGCTTTGTACTTGATTACAGGTCTCTAAACCCTTCCACACTCAAAAATTAAATGCAAATACAATGGACAATGGTCTTATTCTGATCTTTGAAGGTTGGCACAATGAATTAATCCATTTATGGCATAAAGGTTGCAATACCATTTCCATAAAGCATACTTTTTGCAATTTTGTATTTCTTGAGCCATTGACCTGATCTCTTGATACAAACAAAGTCCATAAACTTCAGAAAAAGCTCACCAACCCTATGCAGACCTTGAGCTAGCTTGTACAACCTTGGCCTTTGTCACTTCCTACCTTTTCTTCAAAAACAAGTCATTGTGCCAAAAGTCCACATCTTTGAAATATGATATAACCAAAGGTTGTAAGCATTCCGAACAAGTTTTGCACATTGCATTGAGCCAGAAACACGATCCATCCATCCCTCAAACACTCTTGAACATCAAAACACCAAAAACTTGCAAAAACAGAGCACTCTCTACAGTTTCACCTCCATCTCACAAACCACTCAAGCGTTTTGTCCCAAACCAGTTCCAATACCTTCCATATAACCCATCTGAACTATCCCAACCATTGGCCATTGACTGTAACTCCATTTGCAAGCTTCACCATTTCTGATTTCAGCTTGTGCAAGTTGAGTTCTACAGGCTCATTCAAGCAAGCTCAAGGCAAACAAAGCATTGGGGAAGGTCAGAGGAAGTTCAGGCAAGCTTACAAACATCTTAGGCCTCATTGAAAACTTCCACATTGCCATACACGAGTTCATCTGAAACAGGTATTTGTCAACTTTCTATCTCTCTATTTAGGAATCATTAGGCTTAGGTTTGTGAATAAAAAATGTAGTACTCATAGCCCTTAAGCTGTACATATGCATATATTTCATTTAAGTTAAGTGTGCTAAGAGAATTTGATTGATGAACTTCCTGAAAAAGTTAGGTTAGAAATTAGGACCAGAGAAATTCTCTCTGGTCTTTGAGAGTTCGATTAAGTTTTTTATATGGTTAGAATCATATGATCATGCTCTATAACTTTCATGTTGCAAGTTTTCGTTTTTAAGAACAAATGCAGGAGATACGAGTTGTACATCAGAATGCGTGTTTTTGTGTTTGAACGAAGGTTGAAGATGAAGTATTGGGTTGGGCCTACCTTTTCTCTACTTTTTGCACCCCTGACTTGCTGATTGTACCCCCTGTCCCATTTCATTATATTTTTGTATTTTTGTATTTATTTTTCATTTCTGATTTTATTTTATATTTTCTAAACATAAAAAAATATCAAAAACATTTTCATAAATTTTCACATTCTATTTTATTATTTTTTATTATTTTTTAGACATAAAAATAATTATTAAATAGTATATACCTTTATTTTCTTTAATAAAAACATATAAATATTCTAGAAATATTATATACTTTTATTTTTTTATTTATACATAAAAATAATATTTTTTTCACATGTTTTATTTCTTAATATCTTTGTATATATTTATATTTATTTTCTTGTACATAAAATAAGTAACATAATATATATTTATCTTAAAACAAAAAAACTAGGGTTTCCACCCTTATTAAAAATAATATTTTTTCTAATATATTTTTATTTTTTGACACTTGTATATATTTTTTATTTTTTTATTTATTGTACATAAATAAATAAATATTATAATTATAATACACACTCTTAAACCAAAAATTAGGGTTTTTTCCCTTAACAAAAATAACTTTTTATTTTCTTTTTTTAATACATTAAATATTTTATTTTTCACATACATAAAAATAAACAAAAACATTTTTTGCATATTTATAATATATTGCATATTTATTTAAATTGCTTATTTGAATATTGCTTATTTATTATTTGATGCAAAGAATTCAATTTGTATGTAATAGTAAATCTTAGGATTTTATTTTCTTGCAAAATAATCCCCTATCCAAAATTGTATCCCCCTCCCCATATCAATGTTGTAATAGCCTATATTACTTTTATGCATTTATGCTTTCAAATATACCATGATAGAGATTAGGGTTTGTATGCGATATCCAAAATCAAAACAAATAGTTAGACCTAATACAAGACATAAATGCATGAAAATGGTAACACAATGCACACATGCACCCCTAGGGTTTCATCCACTTGTTGCCTTTAAAAGGGCCATGTTATGCATGTTGAGTATCTTGGAAAAACAAAAACAAAATAAAAAGATCATAGTCCCTCGATGACGCTATCTTAGTTGTCTATACAAAAATGATCTAGTCCCTCAAAACATTTTTTGCTAAGATACTTGGCAATATTGCTATCATGGTCAATACGATGACCCGCGCCTGTCCCATTTAACATCCAAATACAAGGTTGTTTACCAAATGCAATGGTAAAACAACACTGTCAAAAGGGTTAAAAATGTGTAGGAAAGATCTTTGAGTCGATAGGGTAGACAACTCTTAGTTACTTGATCAAAACTTGCAAAAACATCCTTGCTATTTTCAAACACACCTCACAACACAATTTCAAAACATTTCCCAAAAACAAACTTTCAAACAATCAAACATTGAAACATCTTTTCAAAAGACAATACACCTTTGTATACATTCTAAAAAGAATCATTACAGAGGTTGCCTAGACAAAAGGCCTCTTTTCAAAACATTTTCAAAAACCACACACAAAGCACCATTTCAAACAATTGAAAAGCAAAAGCAAGTGATCTAAACAAGTAACTAAGAGCCCACAGATAAACATGGATGAAAATGGTTCTTGCACCTTCCCTTTTCATAATCTACCCCCTGAAATCAAGAAAACATCTCAAACGTCTTTCCTGTGCTTTTTGACCTTTCCTTTGGATAAAATAAAAAGTCAGTGGCGACTCTTGCTAAACCGAAACATTTGCGAACACAAAATGCAAAACCTTAAGTCAGTTCTCCCACCGCATCACAGAATTGGCGACTCTGCTGGGGAAAATTCTAAAAGTGGGGTTACCTTAGGGTTTAGATCACCTTTACATGCTTACTTTGTTTTCTTTGATTGCTTTACACTTGGTTCTATTATTTGGGTTCGAAATACTCTACCCGGATTTGGGAAACATTCATAGGTAAATAACAATATGTTGTGGAAATTGTGCGGGGTATACCGACATGGTTGAAGCAATAGCTATATTAGTGCGACATATTTGTGGGTACCGGTAGCCTTTGAGTCAATCAAAGAGAATACGGAGCCGCTGAGTGATATCATGAAGCACTAATGAACTTCTAGAACCTTTACTTGACCATCTTGGCCTTATTAGGGGTAGTGAGATGACCGGATTTGGTGCAGTCTGAAGTTGGTAGATACTCGATACTACACTCATTGAGGGTTATTTTCTTAGAATATTTCGGTCGCCAGTTAAGTGGCTAAACTGAAACAATGAACACGAAAAATAATTCAGTGATATTGAGCTCTTTAGAACCCGGTTACTATTTATAGGACAGGTTGAGCCAACTAACTTCAAGAGGGTACTTACCTATGAAACCCCATGCAAGCCTGAAACTAGGAACTTGTGTGATTTGCTTGTACATATAATTGTGCATACATCATGAACATCATAAAGCATCATATGCATCCACTAATCATTTCAAGGGTTTGGATCTTCATCTTTGTTCTTGTTTTGTAGGTAATGGAATCTCTTCGCAGGAAAACAATTCAAGTCAACCTTGTGAGAATCCCTACTCAACTCAAGGAGCTTTCTTCCAAGATACCAGAGAATTCTCCCTTCAATGAAAGACATGGTAGACTTATCAACTTGGTAAACTCCAACATTTAAGAAGACATGGTGAAAGTTCTCTTCCAGTTCTTTGACCCCCTACACCAGTGCTTTACATTTCCTGATTACCAACTAGTGCCTACTTTGGAGGAATTTTCTCAACTCCCGAGGATTCCTATTCTCTATCAACTACCCTACAACGGTACAGAAAGAGAACTAAAGCCTGAAGATGTTGCTCAAGCCTTACACTTGCAACCATCTGATATCAAAGGTCATTGGGAAACCAGAAGTGGTGTCAAGGGTTTCATGGCAAAGTTTCTGTTTGAGAAGGCACAAGACTGCTGGAATTCTCTAGATCTGCAAGCTTTTTAAGAGATTGTAGCACTTCTCATCTATGGGTTGGTCTTGTTCCCAAACCCTGATCAGCTTATAGATGTGAATGCTGTCAAGATTTTCATATCTCGGAATCCTGTGGCTACATTGCTTGGAGACATCCTACACTTATTTCACACACGAACAATGAGGAAAAGAGGTGTTCTCATGTGTTGTACTCCTATTCTATCAAGGTGGTTTATTTCTCACCTTCCCCAATCAGTCTTGAGGAATGAACAAGGCTTGAGGTGGTCGCAACGGTTGATGACTCTTACACATTCTGGTGTTCATTGGTGTTCTCGGTCCAAAGAAAATGTCATCATCATTGATCGTTGTGGGGAATTCCCTAATGTCCCACTACTTGGCATTAGGGGAGGCATTACCTACAACCCCTATTTGGCTCTGAGACAGTTTGGGTATGGCCGAAGGGATGGCCCTCATGACATGCTGATTCCAGACTTGGTTTTTGACTTCGACAACAACGCTCAAGGACTTCGACAAAGGTTTATCCGAGCTTGGAGGATTCCAAACAAAGTGGACAGTAAGATACTGGGGCACAAGTATTCCATCCCCCTTGAGCCTTACCTCAAGTGGGTACGAACCCGCGCCTAGAGTCTTATGATGCCTTACCCCTACATTCTGCCTATGATGAAAGAGCCTGTTATGGAAGGAGAGGTTCCTTACACCCTCCTACATCCTGACATGCCAACATCATTGGAAGATTTGCAAAAGAGTTGGATACAACTCAAGGAAGAACGAAACACTTTTGAAGCCAGCTTCTATGCTAGTGAGAAGAAGGTTTTGGAACTTACTCGTCGACTCCACGAAGAGCAGACTCTTAACACCTACATCACACCAAAGAGGATGCGCAACATCTTTTTACATTAGAATTTTGTATTATTTTGCCAATAGGGCACTTATGTACTAACAAATTCTATCTTATTAATATGACGTGCGTTCCTTTTTGTTTACAACAAATTTGAATTTATGAATCCTTGAATGCATTACATGAATACATATCATTTATCATATGCATAAGCAGGTCTTCACACCAGGTTTCCTTATCTCTATGCTGTTTATTTCAGCAAGATGGATATAGAGCAGACAATCAAAGATCTACAGGCGCAGAATTCACAATTCCAATAACTCCTCATGACCTTGGCAAAGGGTCAGGAGGATCTTAAGCACTGTTAGAGAAGGAAAAGGAGAAAAAGAAAAAGAAAAGAGTTGGTGTGGCCACTATGGGAAGAAGATTTGAGAACCAAGCTAGAAGAGTCCTGGATTTCCGCTCAACATCCGATGAAGAGGTTGGCAAAGGAAAGGGAGCTGCAGTACCCTCCGAGTCTGAGGCTGAAGAAGAAGAAGAGGACGAAGATTACTCTGAGTTGCAGTACCCTCCTGCAGATGACAAGTATAAGAATCTGGAAGAGCGTTTGGCAGCCATGGAGGTATAAAGAGTGCCTGGGCTGGATTTCGAAGAGTTAGGTTTGGTTGCTAGGATTGTGATTCCCCCTAAATTCAAGGTGCCTACATTTGCTAAATATGATGTTTTGTCTTGTCCGAAGATGCATCTGTGGTCTTACATCAGAAAGATCCAACTTCATTCTTCTGATAAGGATCTGTGGGTCCACTTTTTTCAAGATAGTTTGTCGGGTACGCAATTTGATTGGTTCTACCAGCTTGAGAGATCTGATGTACACAACTGGGAGGATTTAGCTGCTACCTTCTACAGACAATATCAATATAATGCAGATTTGGCACCTACTCGTACTCAATTATAGAGTATGGGTATGGTCTCTAATGAAGGCTTAAAGGAGTATGCCCAAAAGTGGCGGGACTTGGCTGGAAGGGTGCATCCACCTTTGTCTGAGAGAGAGCTTGTGGATATGTTTTTGGGGACCCTGTCAGTTCCATTCTTTAATCACTTGATCGGGAGCTCATCTATAGGGTTCACCGAGCTAATTCAGACTGGTGAAAGAGTCGAAGCTGGAATTAAGAGCGGTAAAATTCAAAAGGATGCATCTGCTTCCGCTGCTATCAAGAAAACTTTTCCAGCCAAGAAAGAGGTCTCAGCTGTTTACTCCCAGAGAAATCAAGGAAGAATGGAGCACCGACCAGCGGTGGGGGCTGTGATGATTCAGAATTCCGCAGCTGATCAACCTCGAAACAGTCAACCCAGAACCAATCAAGCAAGGGTGGAAAGGCCTGCACGGCAATTCACCCGGATCAATATGACACCTGCTCAGGTTCTCCCTCATATGTTGAAGTTAAACCTTACAAACTTGAAAGAGGCGCTGAAGAACCCAAATACCTCTTCTCCCTACTACCATTCAAATGCAAAGTGTGCCTATCATTCGGACAACGTGGGGCACGACACCAATAATTGTTGGGCTCTCAAAAATAAGATCCAAGATTTAATAGATGCCAAGGAGGTGGAGTTTGACGCACCTGAAAAACCTAATGTGATATCCGCTCAAATGCCAAAACATGGTCACAATGTCCATGCTATTGTAGAAGATCTTTATGTTACTGCTGTTGATGACTTAATGACTCCATTGCCAATGATCAAGATGAATCTGTTGAAAGCTGGGATTTCCCCTGGTTGTGAAAAAGTTTGTTACCTTTGTTCGACCTTACAATCTGATTGTCTGCTATTGAAGTCAGGCATCCAACGCCTGATGGATAATCAAGAAATCCTCTTCAAGAAAAATCATGTTTCTCCTATTACTCATGTTACTCCAATCAACGGTGTTGCTATAATCACCATTTCCGACAATCTTTCCAAGGTCTCCAAAAGACTTGTTAAGATTACACCCGATCCAAAGTTTGTACCTCTGAAGATAACAATGCCGGGGCCTATCCCGTACAAGTCCAAAAACACAATACCGTGGAATTATGGAGGAGATATCTTCTACCACGGTGTTAAGTAGATCGAATCAGTTGAAGAAGGTTCCAATGAAGAGACTCCTGACGTAGGAAATATTGCGGGGACAAGTAAGATCACCCGCAGCGGAAGAATCTTCTCTCCGGAGATTGCTCTTCCAAGGGCAATCTTCGGACCCTCAAGTTCTCCTAAGGCTACTCCGGTGCCCGTCAACGCATCTGTGCAAACTCCAGTGATTGAAGAAATCATAACTCCCGAAGGTGTACCCTCTACTGTTACTGCTGATAAAGGTAAGGGGATCCAAGAAGCGCCCGTCAGGACGAGGGCTCAGCCTTTGGTCATCCCCGAGACCACTCAAAAGGAAATGGAGGAGATTTTAAAAATAATTAAGAAAAGCGACTTTGATGTCGTAGAACAACTGGGGTAAACCCCTTCAAAAATCTCTATGCTGGCCCTATTGCTCTGTTCCGAAGCCCATGCCAAAGCCTTGATAAAATTCTTGAAGACGGCCCATGTGCCTCAAGAAACCTCTGCGGACCAGTTCCAGGAGTGTGTAGCCAGCCTAATCTCCGACAATGGTCTTGGCTTCTCCGATGCCGATCTGACATCTAAGGGGAGAAAGCATAACAAAGTGCTGCATGTCTCGGTGGAATGCAGAGGAACTACTCTTGCTCATGTTCTAGTGGATACCAGATCGTCTTTAAATTTCTTGCCTAAGAAAGCATTGGACATATTGGACAGTGAAGGTTTGACCTTAAAACCCAGCAATATCATTGTAAGAGCCTTTGATGGTTCTAAGCGGATGGTCCACGGGGAGGTGGACATCCCAATTAAAGTGGGTACTGAAACTTTCCACTCCACATTTTGTGTCATGGATATCCATCCCTCCTACTCTTGCTTGTTAGGAAGACCCTGAATTCATCATGCTGGGGCCGTTACATCTACTATGCATCAGAAGCTTAAGTACCCAGTCCAGGGGAAAATTGTGACAGTTCGTGGCGAGGAGGAGTATATGATAAGCCATCTGAATTCATTCCGCTATGTTGAATTAGATGGTGAATTCATCGAGACCCCCTTTCAGCACTTTGAAGAGGTTTCTCCTGAAGTTGCGGTAGCCAAGACAATGACTTCTGTGCCCATCATTACCAAACTTGTGTCTCTGATGTCATCCCTTAAAGATGTGAAGGTTGTGATCGAGGAAGGAGAAAGCACAGTATGGGGTCAACTGCCAGATTTTCCTTACAAGACAGATAAGTTCGGCTTGGGTTTCACTGCTGCTAGTCAGAAGGCTGTGTGTCACTCCCGGGCTGGAGGACCGCCATTGAAAATCACTCATCATGGAGTTCATGCTTTAGAGGATGATGAAGAAGAAAACACTTTTGAAGACTGGATCTTTCCAACTATTGAAGGAGGACCGAACAACTGGGAGGCGAAAGACTTCGTTCCCATTAATTTCATCAATCAATAATTTATCTTTTGAACATTTTCTGTTGGTCTGTAATAATTTTTAAACAATTCGTACACTTTTTTCCTTATGCCTTACCTGGGGCATATAGGTCCATTTGTAAGGGCTTGATTTTTCATCTTCATATGCCATTTTTAATGAGTCATGGACATTTTCATATATAAACTTTTATTTTCATTTTCTTTCTTTTTACATTTTATTTGTTTAAAGGTGGCTATCCCTTACACACACCCACACTCACAAAATGCAGGTACCCATCCACTCTGGATTCCATGGGTAACAATTCTGCTATGGCCTTCAGTGACTCTGAAGATCTGGTCAATCATGCCGAATACGAAGGTGATGAAGACTGTGAAGTGCCTGGAGAGTTGGCTAGACTTTTGCAACAGGAAGAAAGGGCTATTCTACCTCACGAGGAATTGTTAGACTCTATCAACTTGGGAACAAAGGCAGACAAAAAAGAGGTTAAAATGGGTGCCAACCTAGAGCCAAGTGTCAAAGAGCGTTTAGTTCAGTTGGTGAATGAATATGTGGAGATCTTCTCCTGGTCCTACGAAGACATGTCGGGACTGGATACATATATTGTGGTTCACCATCTCTCTACAAGAGAAGAATGTCCACCAATCAAACAGAAAGTCCACCGAAAAAGGCTCGACATGGTCGAAAAGATCAAAGTTGAAGTGATGAAGCAGTTCAATGTTGGATTTCTTGCGGTTACTTCCTATCCACAATGGGTTGCTAACATTGTGCCCGTGCCTAAGAAGGACGACAAAGTCAGAATGTGCGTGGATTACAAAGACTTAAACAGGGCTAGCCCTAAAGATGACTTTCCACTACCGCACATTGACATCTTGGTTGACAACAAAGCTCAACATAAGGTATTCTCTTTCATGGATGGATTTTCAAGGTACAACCAGATCAAAATGGCCCCTGAAGACATGGAGAAGACTACTTTTGTTACATAGTGGGGTACGTTCTGCTATAAAGTGATGCCATTCAGACTAAAGAATGCCGGGGCAACCTATCAGCGCGCCATGGTAGCTTTGTTTCATGACATGATACATCATGAGATAGAGGTCTACGTAGACGATATGATAGCCCGTTCACAAACAGAAGAAGAACACCTCGACCATCTACAAAAGCTGTTTGTCAGATTGAAAGAGTACAAGCTCAGACTGAACCCTAACAAGTGCACTTTCGGAGTCAGGTCCGGTAAACTTTTGAGATTCATCGTCAGTAATAAAGGCATCGAGGTTGGTCCTTCCAAAGTCAAAGCTATACAGGAAATGCTTTCCCCTCGCACTTTGAAGGAGGTCATAGGTTTCTTGGGACGCCTAAACTACATTGCAAGGTTCATTTCTCACCTAACGTCTACCTGTGAACCAATCTTCAAGCTGTTGAAGAAAGACCAGATGGTTAAATGGAATGATGACTGCCAAGTTGCTTTCGATAAAATCAAGGAGTATTTGCTGGAACCTCCTATCTTAATGCCACCCATCGAAGGAAGGCCACTAATCATGTATCTGACTGTCCTGGAGAATTCAATGGGGTGCGTACTGGGCCAACATGACGAGTCTGGCCGAAAAGAGCATGCCATTTATTACCTTAGCAAAAAGTTTACCGACTGTGAGAATCGCTACTCATTACTCGAGAAAACTTGTTGTGCTTTGGTATGGGCTGCTCGCCGGCTAAGGCAGTATATGTTGACACATACCACTTTACTGATCTCTAAGATGGATCCGATCAAGTACATCTTCGAGAAGCCTGCTTTATCCGGAAGAATCTCTAGATGGAAGATGATCCTCACCGAATATGATATACAATACACAACCCAAAAAGCCAGAAAGGGGAGTGTGATAGCCGATCATCTGGCCCATCAAGCAGTCGAAGATTACCAATCCATGAGGTTGGACTTTCCCGACGAGGATATCATGACTTTGAGCAACATTGAAGAAAACAAACCGTATGACGGACCTGAACAAGGATCCCGATGGACCTTGTACTTTGATGGTGCCTCCAATGCACTTGGCAACGGTATCAGCGCGGTACTTATTTCTCCACAAGGTTGCCATACCCCTTTCACCGCTAGACTCTGCTTCAGCTGCACCAATAACATGGCCGAGTATGAAACTTGTATCTTTGGTGTCAAGGCTGCTATTGACTTGGGAATCAAATCTTTGATTGTATTTGGGGACTCAACTTTAGCTATCATTCAAATCAAAGGAGAGTGGGATACTAAACATCCGAACCTCATCCCTTAAAAGAACACGTCCTGACATTGTTACCATATTTCGAGCAGATTACCTTCGAGCACTTCCCGCGAGAAGAGAATCCGGTAGCAGATGCGCTAGCTACAATTTCCTCCATGTTTAAACTTAACTGGGATAATGAGGCACCTCAAATCACCATTGAACTAATGGACAAACCAGACATTGTCACGAGATTAATACCGAAGAAGTAGTGGACCGACCTTGGTTTCATGACGTCAAAAGGTATCTCGAAGCACAATAATACCCTGAAGGAGCTTCAGTAAACGACAAAAAGTTCTTAAGGAGGTTCGCGGCCAAATTCTCTCTGAGCAATGGTATCCTATACAAGCGCAATCTTGATTGTGTCCTACTCCGTTGTGTGGACATGGTTGAAGCTGAGCAGATCATGGCTGAACTACATAATGGCACCTTTGGCACCCACTCAAGCGGTCATACGATGGCTAAAAAGATTCTACAAGGCTATTACTGGTCTACCATGGAAGCTGATTGTTAACAACATTCCCGTACTAGTCACAAATGCCAAATCTATGCAGACAAGGTACATATACCTCCAGTTCCTCTCAATGTCCTAACATCTCCTTGGCCATTCGCGATGTGGGGAATTAACATGATTGGAGAGATCAAGCCTACAACATCCAATGGACACCGTTTCATCCTGGTGGCCATTGATTACTTTACCAAGTGGGTCGAAGCAGCTTCCTTCGCCTCCGTTACAAAGAATGTGGTTGCCCGCTCCATCAAGCAGAACCTCATATGCATGTATGGTATCCACGACAGGATCATCATGGACAACGGTACAAACCTGAATAACACTATGATCACCGCTCTGTGCGAGCAGTTCAAGATTTAACATCACAATTCATCTCCCTATCGGCCAAAGATAAACGGTGTTGTCAAAGCTGTGAACAAAAACATCAAGAAGATCATTCAAAAGATGACAGTTACCTACAAGGACTGTCATGAGATGTTACCGTTTGCTCTGCACGGGTACCGTACCACGACATGCACTTCAACTGGGGCAACACCCTTTTCTTTTGTATACGGCATGGAAGCTGTTTTACCTATCGAGGTTCATATTCCCTCCTTGAGAATCATGAAAGATGCTGGTTTGAGTGAAGACGATTGGATTCAGACCCGCCTTGATCAACTTAACTTGATTTACGAAAAGCGACTTACTATTGTTTGCCATGGTCAGGCGTATCAAAAACGTATGATCAAGGCCTCCAATAAGAAAGTCAAGAGACAAGTATATCAAGTCGGGGACCTTGTAGTCAAGCAGATCATCTTGCCGCAAAGTGATCCCAGGGGCAAGTGGATTCCTACTTACGAAGGACCATTTATGATCAAAAACATATTTTCTGGTGGGGCAATGATCCTGACCACCATGGACGGCGATGACCTGCCGCACCATGCGAACGCAGACATAGTCAAAAGATACTACACATAAGCGAACCCACAAGTTGAAAACCCGAAAGGGCGACTTGGGAAAAAATGGGCATCCCGGTGAGTCGAAAACCCGAAAGGGCGGTTCAGGCAAAAATTATGGATAAATAAAAAAAATCTATACACCCGGCAAGTTGAAAACCCGAAAGGGCGACTTGGGAAAAAAAGGGTTTCCCGGTGGATCGAAAACCCGAAAGGGCGATCCAGGAAAAAGTTAGGGAATTAAAGCATATGAATATGTCTCGTCGGATCACTTTAAGGACAATCTCTTCACGGAAAAGCTCCAAGCTTCTGATCAATCCAATCATATGCGGACGAATCAACGAATGGACAAGATACTCAGAGTTACGAAGGCTAGCAGAATGGGAACCCCATGGAATTGTTACATATAGCCATCTTTCTTTGTATAACTTTTTCTCAATTTTATGACAACATTCTCTTACTAGGATGTATGTCTCCTTTGTACAAAATACTTACACAAAGTTAATACAAAGATACTTCGAAGTGAAGAAAACTATTTGCCATTTATTTTTCTTTACACTTGTGTTTTATTTGAAAACGTCCAATGATTTATTAAATGAGCATATGCATTTGAATATAGTCACTGCTTACAAATAAAATGAAATGAGGAAAAAATTATTACTGACAGATTGAAAGTATGGGAAAAAGTCTTTAGGCTATTCCAGGGGAAATCCTCAGCAGAGCTAAAACCTTGAAATACATATCCGTAGCGGAGTTAAGTTTCAAAATCCCCATCAGATTTGAGTTTTCAAAACCCTCAATCCTCAGCGGAGCAAAACTTTGAACTAAAAACCCTCAGCAAAGATGAAACTTTCTTCCCCAACAAAGTCCAAAACTTCAACCCCCAAGCCCCGGTGGAAGACCATATAGTTTCCTCCAATTCCCCAGAGAGTTGTCTTAAAACCAGAAGATTCTCCTGCAAGTTATCTTAGAGCCTGACAACTAACCAGACGACAGCTTCGAATAATTCCTCAGTAGGTCGGCATACAACCCAAGGCCTTGAAAACTCTTCCACAGAATAAACATTCTCCCCACAGAGTTATTTCCCAACAGATCGAAGATTCTCATTCTCATTTCTCCAGTTGAAGCCTCCAAGGTTTCAATTCCCCAATAGAGATCGTCAGAGTTTTCTTTATTCCCCATCCTTAGTCATCAAAACTCTCTGGATTCCTCAAGCAGGTTTCCCAAGCAGACTTGAAGGTTCCCTATATCCCCAGGAAAGTCATGAAGGATTCTCACATTTCCACAGAAGTTGTCAAAGTTCTTGTTAATCCCCACAAGTTGCCAAGGATTTTCTATCTCCAACAGCGGTCAAGGATTTATTTTCCCCGACAGCAGTCAAAGATTTCATTATCTCCAGCTATCAAGGATTTATTTTCCTCAGCAAGACAGCTAATCAGCTTACATGCGCATCCATTACATTCATATATCATAAACATTGATAAAGCACATTTTATTGCATCATACATGTCATGCATTATAACTTTGTGTTTTAGCTAACATTTTAACCTTTTCAGGATAAGATTAAAAGCTACCTTTAACAAATGTTCAAAGATTTCAGATACAGTACGGATACACTCCAAGACATGGAAGTCATTCTGCTACTCATTCAGATCTCTTATTTCAGATACATTATGGATACGCCCCAGACAAGGCGGTCATTCTACTACTCATTTAGAATTTCAAGTCAAGATACAATATGGACACACCCCAGATACGGCGGTCATTCTAATACTCTTTCATACTTCATCAATCAAATACAGACTAGATACGCTCCAGACCTGGAAGCCATTCTATTTCTCATTCAGATTCAACTATCAACATCAGGTTTAGATGCACTCCAGACACGGAAGTCATTCTGTCACTTATTCAGATCCCAGTTACAGTACAGATACACTCCAGACACAGAATTCATTCTGCTACTCATACAGGTCTCAACTTCAGATACAGTACCAATACGCACCAGACACGTTTGCCATTCAGTCACTTATTCGGAATTTATCCCCAGCCCGGAGGGGCTCCATACACAGATTTTTTTTCTGTCGCCCATTCAGAATTCAGATACAATACATATACACTCCAGACACGGCAGTCATTTTGATATTCATTCAAAAAATAAAATACGGTTACAACTCGTATACGCTCCAGACACGGACGCCATTCTTTTGCTCATACAAATCCAGTCTCCAGATACAACTCATATACGTTCCAGATACGGATACCATTCTGGTGTCTATTCTCCTGATTTTCAACAAACAGTCTTGGATGGCATCTTTAAGCCCATCTCCAGCAAGATTCTACCATCTCCAAATGGCATCTTTAAGCCCCTTCCCTCATTTACATTTTGACGAGTGCAAATTTACGGGCACTCTAGTGTCCAATCATCTTTTACCTTCGAGTCACGAAAGGAAAACTCGCCAATCTAACTCTTCAGGTTCAAGAAGATTGAACAGGGGCAACTGTTGTACCCCAAAATTTTCCCTCTCATTTTATCAAAATTTCCCCTCACAAAACTCTTTGAACTCCAGACAGGATTAAAGTTTGCTCTGCTCAAGACATCTCCTTGCACTGATGACCTAAATTAGGGTTTGAGTTTGCACAGGGATTTTTGGACTTTCAATGCTCAAAGTGACTTTCATACTTCATGTTGGACTTATAAGATTGCCTCTACCAAGTTTATAGCCTTGAATCAAATTTTTGCCAAGTCAATTTGACAATTTACCTAGAAATCAACTATATTGGGGAAAAGTCAACTGTGGCCAATTTACAGTCAAACCTCATAATTGTTTATCCATATAAACATTATAGGCTCATATGAACCATTTGATCAAGTTTGGACCACAACTCCTCAAGAAATTTGATCAGATCATCAAAAGGGCAAAATGGTCATTTTTAGGGTTTTGACTGTATAAGGGCAATTTATGATTTTTCACCTATCCAATGGCAAATTGGGTTCAAGCATGGATTCAAGGACTCAATGGAATCATCTTGACCTATTCACAAGGTTCAAAAGATCTCAAATGCATTGGATTGACAGATACATTTTCCAGTCAACTAACAAAATTTGATTGTACACTGAAAAGTCAAACTTTGACTTTTTGGTCGAAATCAAGTGCCAAGGGTCATTTTTCATCAAGATGAGTCAAAACATGAAACTTGTTCATCAAGAAACCTAATTTTGCAAATTAGGGTTTAAGGTTGAAAAATTTCATAACTTAGAATTTTTCTAAGTTATGAAATTTTCTTATCTTTTCCCAACTTTGCTCAACATTTTCACCATGGTGCAATTGGATTCAAACAAAACTTCCAACATTAAAGTTGTAGTCCTCCACAAAATCTATAACTTTGATTCACAAAGTTTTCCCAAAAGAAGCTTGGATCTCAAGTTATGATTTTTGGAATAAGGGTCCATGCAACTTTTAACTTAGTGAAATTTTGCCCTAGTTTAGGCAGGATTTTGACCTATCTTCATGACCATTTTTCACATAGTTCCACTTGGAATATCAAAATACATTTCAAAGATGGACTTTATATCATGTTACAAGATTTCTAAAATGTCCAAGAACTCTCCAAAATCATTTATGGTTAGGGAGAATCAAATATTTGAATTTGGCAAAAACTCACTTTGATCCATGGCATTTTCATGTTGACACAAGTTGCAAAATCTGTCCAAACTTGCTTTGTACTTGATTAAAGGTATCTAAAACCTTCCACACTCAAAAATTAAATGCAAATACAATAGACAATGGTATTATTCTGATCTTTGAAGCTTGGCACAATGAATTAATCCATTTATGGCATAAAGGTTGCAATACCATTTCCATAAAGCATACTTTTTGCAATTTTGTATTTCTTGAACCATGGACCTGATCTCTTGATACGAACAAAGTCCACAAACTTCAGAAAAAGCTCACCAACCCTATGTAGACCTTGATCTAGCTTGTACAACCTTGGCATTTGTCACTTCCTACCTTTTCTTCAAAAACAAGTCATTGTGCCAAAAGTCCACATCTTTGAAATCTGATATAACCAAAGGTTTTAAGCATTCCAAACAAGTTTTTCACATTTCCTTGAGCCAGAAACACGAGCCATCCATCCCTCAAACACTCTTGAACATCAAAACACTAAAAACTTGCAAAAACAGGGAACTCTCTGCAGTTTCACTTCCATCTCACAAACCACTCGTGCGTTTTGTCCCAAACCAGTTCCAATACCTTCCATATAACCCATCTGAACTATCCCAACCATTGGCCATTGACTGTAACTCCATTTGCAAGCTTCACCATTTCTGATTCCAGCTTGTGCAGGTTAACTTCTACAGGTTCATTCAAGCAAGCTCAAGGAAAACAAAGCATTAGGGAAGGTCGGAGGAAGTTTAGGCAAGCTCAAAACATCTCAGGCCTCATTGAAAACTTCCACATTGCCATACACGAGTTCATCTGAAATAGGTATTTGTCAACTTTCTATCTCTCTATTTAGGAATCATTAGGCTTAGGTTTGTGAATAAAAAATGTAGTACTCATAGCCCTTAAGTTGTACATATGCATAGATTTCATTTAAGTTAAGTGTGCTAAGAGAATTTGATTGATGAACTTCCTGAAAAAGTTAGGTTAGAAATTAGGGCCAGAGAAATTCTCTCTGGTCTTTGAGAGTTAGATTAAGTTTTTTATATTGTTAGAATCGTATGACCATGATCTATAACTTTCATCTTGCAAGTTTTCGTTTTTAAGAACAAATGCAGAAGATACGAGTTGTACATCAGAACGCGCATTTTTGTGTTTGAACGAAGGTTGAAGATGAAGTGTTGGGTTGGGCCTGCCTTTTCTCTACTTTTTGCACCCCTGAGTGTCTAATTGTACCCCCCTGGCCCATTTCATTATATTTTTGTATTTTTGTATTTATTTTTCATTTCTGATTTTATTTTATATTTTCTAAACATAAGAAAATATCAAAAACATTTTCATAAATTTTCACATTTTATATTATTATTTTATATTATTTTTTAGACATAAAAATAATTATTAAATAGTATATACCTTTATTTTCTTTAATAAAAACTTATAAATATTATAGAAATATTATATACTTTTATTTTTATTATTTATACATAAAATAATATTTTTTTCACATGTTTTATTTCTTAATATCTTTGTATATATTTATATTTATTTTCTTGTACATAAAATAAGTAACATAATATATATTTATCTTAAAACAAAAAAACTAGGGTTTCCGCCCTTATTAAAAATAATATTTTTTCTAAAATATTTTTATTTTTTGACACTAGTATATATTTTTTTATTTTTTTATTTATTGTACATAAATAAATAAATATTATAATTATAATACACACTCTTAAACCAAAAATTAGGGTTTTTTCCCTTAACAAAAATAAGTTTTTATTTTCTTTTTTTAATACATTAAATATTTTATTTTTCACATATATAAAAATAAACAAAAACATTTTTTGCATATTTATAATATATTGCATATTTATTTAAATTGCTTATTTGAATATTGCTTATTTATTATTTGATGCAAAGAATTCAATTTGGATGTAATAGTAAATCTTAGGGTTTTATTTTCTTGCAAAATAATCGCCTATCCAAAATTGTATCCCCCTCCCCATATCAATGTTGTAATAGCCTAGATTACTTTTACGCATTTATGCTTTCAAATATACCATGATAGAGATTAGGGTTTGTATGCGATATCTAAAATCAAAACAAATAGTTAGACCTAATACAAGACATAAATGCATGAAAATGGTAACACAATGCACACATGCACCCCTAGAGTTTCATCCACTTGTTGCCTTTAAAAGGGCCATGTTATGCATGTTGAGTATCTTGGCAAAACAAAAACAAAATAAAAAGATCATAGTCCCTCGATGACGCTATCTTGGTTGCCTATACAAAAAGGATCTAGTCCCTAAAAAATTTTTTGCTAAGATACTTGGCAATATTGCTATCATGGTCAATACGATGACCCGTGCCTGTCCCGTTTAACATCCAAATACAAGGTTTTTTACCAAATGCAATGGTAAAACAACACTGTCAAAATGGTTAAAAATGTGTAGGAAAGATCTTTGAGTATATAGGGTAGACAACTCTTAGTTACTTGACAAAACTTGCAAAAACATCCTTGCTATTTTCAAACACACCTCACAACACAATTTCAAAACATTTCCGAAAAACAAACTTTCAAACAATCAAACATTGAAACATCTTTTCAAAAGACAATACACCTTTGTATACATTCGAACAAGAATCATTACAAAGGTTGCCTAGACAAAAGGCCTCTTTTCAAAACATTTTCAAAAACCACACACAAAGCACCATTTCAAACAATTGAAAAGCAATAGCAAGTGATCTAAACAAGTAACTAAGAGCCCACGGATAACCATGGATGAAAAGGGTTCTTGCACCTTCCCTTTTCATAATCTACCCCCTGAACCCAAAGGTCTTTCCTGTGCTTTTTTACCTTTCCTTTGGATAAAATAAAAAGTCGGTAACGACTCTTGCTAAACTGAAACATTTGCGAACACAAAATGCAAAACCTCAAGTCAGTTCTCCCACCGTATCACACAAGTGTATCATTTTCATGCTTGTTTTTGTCTTGAATTAGGGTTTTCTAAGCATTGGTTTTAGTCTTTCCATACAAACCCTAATTACTAGCATGTTATATATAAAAGCAATAAATTGCGGAATTTAAAGTTACGATGCTATTACAACATTGGTGGGGAGGGGGTGTACAAATTGAATGGGGATTGCAAGAATTTTAAACCTAATTAGTCTATTATAACCATATTAAATTGGTATCAATGTACAAAGAAATAAATAAGTACAAAGTATAAAATGAATAAATGTACAAAAATGCAAAATGTGAAGTAAATGGACATTTGTTTGGTCTTTATGAGAAAAAAGGGAAATTGTCTTAACCTAATTAATTAAAGAAAATAATTAATTAAACTTAAATTTATTAAGAAAAGATTTTAAATAAAACCCTAATTCTATTAATTGATCAAAAGAAAATAAGTTTAAGAAAAATATTTTTTGGTATTTTTGTCTTGAAAATATTTATAGTATTATAAAATATTTTTAGCCTTTAATATTAAAATAATATATTTTAAATGGTGTAAAAGAAAATAAGTAAATAACTTAGTTTTAATTAAATTTACAAGATAATAAGTACAAATAAATAAGGTATAGTTAAATAAAAATAATTGTTATGAGGAATAATGAATAAACTATGTCAAAATGAAAATATAATATTTTTGTATTTTTTTAATATTAGGAAAAATAATTAAGAAAATATGAATGAAATAAATAAAAATAAAAAAAATAAAAAATAAAAAAACTTGGGCCAGGGGGCGCAAACAACCTACAGGGGGTTAGTTAGCAAAAATAAAAACAAGCCAGGCCCAAAGAGGCCCAGCGCCTGCCAAAAAAGATAAATCAGAAAACAAAAAAAATGTAAAAAAACCAAAAGGGTACTACTGGGGCTCGAACCCAGGTCCTAAAGGTTACAGGTGCGCGCTTCTACCACTGGGGTGGCTATACATTCGTTAACATAAGCAAAACAATAAATATACAAGGCAAAACGCGCCCTGATGACTTCATCTTCAACCTCCATCCAGACCAACTGTAACATGCTCATTTCTCATCAAAAATGAAAACTGTAAACATGATACTTGTTGCAAATTTTCTCACGGTTTCAGAAATGTAAAGCATTAAAACTATAGATCAAAGATAAGCATGAATTTTAATGGCCCTAATCTGAACCCTAAAAATCTCAGAAATTCAAGTTTCAAAATTCTCTAAGCTCAAGCAAAATTAATGGAAACTATGGACATGGTTAGCTTCAGGGCAATGATATCTACATGTTTTGTTCATAAATAAACTATTGATGATTCCTGTATGAAGAGTTCAAAGTTGAGAAAAATTACCTCAAAACTGGAAATTGTGTTTTGAGTTTGAGCTTGTTTCAAGTGATGGTGATGATCAGGTTAGCTTCCTTGAGGTCCTAGGAAGCTAATGCAATGATTAGCTTGAACAATGGATGGCTGAAATGGTCTGGAGAAGTCAATGTACAGAGCTGAGTTTTTGAAAATGGAGGAAGGTGTTAATGGTGTTACAGTTCTGTAACAGGGTGTGGGATTGATTCTATGTGATGTTTAGAAACTTTAGAAACCAAAAGGCCAAGAAACGCACGAGTAGATTATGAGTTTCAAGTTTTTGGTCAGTTTGTATGAAAATGGAAGTGTGAAGTGTGATTCTGAGTTCTAGGTTCTTTCAAGGCTTTAGCATTCGTGTCCTTGTGTCCAATGGTTTGTGTATGTATAAACAAAAGTGTTTGAGTTCATTGGCAAGTCAGAAGTACAAGTTCTTAGCTTTTGGCTAGGTTACTTGATTTTGAAGAAAAGAGGGAAACAAGTTTCAAGGAGAGGTAAAAGCATGGGATGGGTTATTGTAAGTGTTTTAAACATTTCTCATGAGTTATAAGACCTGTTTGATCAGAAGAGAACAAGTGCAAGGCTCAAGAACAAGTTTTGTACAAAAAGTCACTTTATCAAAATGGCAATGTGACCTTTCTTCCAAAAATGGATATAAAGCATGTCCATGCATTGAATGCTTGAAGTGAGGCCTCTAACAGCTTTGTAAACCATTAATTATGGAGTTCCTAACAAGTTTGAGGCCTGCAAAGTAGTGTTTATGCAACATGGTTTAAATTTGAATTTTATTCATCACTATAATGACTTGTAATTAAAGTGATAAAACCCTAACTTCATCTCTTCGATTCTCCCTACTCAAGAATGATATCAAGGAGTTATTGGATATTTTGGAAATCTTGCAATGTGATCTACAACCCATCTCTGAATTGATTTTGAAGATTCCCCTTGGAACTCTATGAAAAAGGGCCATGAAGTTGGGTCAAAATCCTGACCAAATTACGGCAAAATTTCACTAAGTGTTTAGTTTCATGACCACATGTTAATAAAATTATAACTTGAGATCGAAGCATATTTGGAAGGAGTTGTGTAAAGAAAAGTTGTAGGTTTCATGGAGATCTACAACTTTCATGTTGGAAGTTTCTCTTGAATCATCTTGCATCATGGTGAAAAGTTTGCTCAAAGTTATGAAAAACATGAAATTTCCAACATTTTTGAAATGAAATCTTGAATTTTTTATTTCTTGATGAATAAGTTTCATATTTTGAAATGTTTTGATGAATTATGATCTTTGGCACTTGAATTTGACCAAAAAGTCAAAGTTTGACTTTTTAGTATACAGTTGACTTTTGATCAGTTGACTGCAAAATTCATCTATCAATCCAATGGACTTGCAATGTTTTGAACCATGTCATTAGGTAAAATGATGCAATTGGAATCTTGAGATCATGCCTTAAACCAATAACATTTTTCTAGGTAAAAAATCAGAAATTGCCCTTTCCCAGTCAAAACCCTAATTTTGACCATTTTGCCCTTTTGGAGATTTGATCAAATTTCTTGAGGAGTTGTGATCCAAACTTTATCAAATGATACATATGAGTTTAAAATGTTGACGTGGATAAAAAATTATGAAGTTTGACTGTAAATTGTCCATAGTTGACTTTTTCCCTAATACAACTGATTTTTAGGTCAATTATTCAATTGACTGATCAAAAATGTGATCCAAGGCTTGAAAGGGAAGGTGTTCTTTTGAGCGGAAGAGATAATAGCTTACGGTCCTTACATGGATTGGGTTATGGATAGGGTGAAAAGTATTACGTTGCCTTTTGAAAGAGAGGATCCTTTATATCCTTAACCCATTGAGCTACAAAATGATGTACCTAAAGAACGTTTTTATCAATTGTAGTTGGAAAATGGGGAACTTTGTCGGGATATTGAGGAGAAAGTATTGGAGTTGTATTTATTAAGAGAATAAACGAAAGAGTTGGCTCACAAGCTTAAAGCATATGAGGGAAAAAGAACTTCCAAGGGACCTAGAGTTGAAAGTGGTAGGGGAATTTCTTCTGTTCCTGATGAAGAGCACAAGAAAGCCCTTGAGGACGCTGAGAAGAAGCGCATGGAATGTGTAAAGCATTAGGTGTCCAATAAAAAATACAAGAACAAGGTCAAGGATCTAGAGAAGCACTTGAGTAGAGAAAAAGCCCAAAAGCATACAGAGGAAGGAAAAATGACACGGGTAACGGAGGAGAATGCGAGACTCCGAGCCAAGTTGGAAGAAATGGAGAAAGAAATTGTGCCAATTCCATTGCCCGAATGCAAAGAATATGATAGATTTCTCGAGAAATTCCAGTATTTTGAGACTCACATATATCAAAAGGATGTTGTGATCGAAAGCTTCGCTAGTGGACGCGATCGAAAGAAGACGAAGAAGTTGTTTGAAGAAACTAAGGAATTGAGTGAAGAACACTTCAAACAAGGAGAACCTTTGTATTATGCAAAGATGAGGGATCCCCCTTTATGATGATTACTTTCCTTGTATTATTTGATCACCACCAGGATTATTGGTTTGTGTAATACGCGGGGAGAACTGACTGTTATACTGGTTTTGCATTTATGTTTGCAAATATTGCAGTAAGCAAGAGTCACCATCAACATTTATTTTATGCAACAAAGGAAAAGGTGAAAAGAACAGAAAAATACCTTTCGAGAGTTTTCTGAGTAAGGGGGTAAATTATGGAAAGAAAAGGTGTTAGCACCCTTTCCATCCGTAGTTTTCTATGGGCTCTTAGATGCTTAACTCATTTGAAAAATACCTTGTGCTTTGTGTGTTTTGAAAAGTATTTTTAAAAGTGCCTCAGTGCGGCAATTTGCTTTATGATAACTCTTGTATCATTCCTCAAGAGTGTTGATAAAGTATTTGAAAGTGTTTTTGAAAGTGTTTTGTGTATGTGTAAAAATTTATTTTTGAGCAAGCATCTAACATCTATATACTGTTACTCGAAAGGGTTGTTCTTTTCCTCTTTTCCTTTAGGCAGTGCTATCCTACTATTAGTAAGTAGGTAGCCCTATTGTTTGGATGTTTGAGGGACATTCAAAGGGACGTTTATAGTCACAAAGGCAACTTGGCAAGAAATCTTAGTAACTACCCTAGGCTTTTAAGATCATTTTTACCGAGGCAACGTCGAGAGGGTCATCAAGGAACTTATGATCTTTTAAACTGGAGGGTAGCCACTAAAATCTCTCACGTTTCGAGAGTTGTGACTATTTTCCAAAGACAACCAAAGTGGGATAACCTAGAGGTGCGCATGCGCAAGTGCGTTTGTTTAAGTTATTTATCTTTGCATTTAGGTTTGCTAGCATTTGATTATTATGTTCTTGCCATACAATCCTATTAGTCATCCATCTAAACAATTAATATATGTATAATAATTATAAAAAGTGCGGGAATTGTAAATCCTAGCTTTTACATGACTTCGGGGAGAGGGATTAATTACACATCCAAAACTTTGGGGGAAATAAATCAGAAAAAGTAAAGTTCCTAATTTAAATTATTACATCTCAGTAGACAATTACAATAATATGAAAAATAATAATACCAAAATAAAATCGCGCGCGTATTGGGAATACGTCTAAAACCCTAAGAAGAAGAGTCCTTTTGTTTGTTTTTTTCATTTAATAAAAGAATAATAAAAATCTAAGTCTATTTAATTTTAATTTTAAGAAAAAATGTTAAAGTTATTTAAATAACTAATTAAACATATTAATTTTAATAAAAGGACTAGAACCTAATTTTTTATGATTTTTTAATATGATTTTATAGTTAAATAGAAAAAAAAACAATTAAAAAAACAAAATAAAATGGGCCAGGATAGAAAAGATAACATGGGGTGGTATAAGTAAAAGAAAACGGAGGCCCCGATCAAGGAAGAGGCCTGGTTGCCTTTTGATCTAATGAAGGAAGCTGCCTTTCGATCCATGGAGGAAAGCTGTCTTTCAATCCAAGAAGGGGGCTGCCTTTCGATCCAGGGAGGTAAGCTTCCTTTCGATCCAAGGAGGGGGCTGCCTTTTGATCTGGATCAAAATGAAGGGATTGTGTGAGTGATGTTCCTGCATACGTTGGTCCCGTCTGATGCTTGGAAATGTCTCCTGGAAACTTCAAGGAGTTAGTGATGTGCTTGCTTTGCATTGAGGAGGCCTGCCCATATTGTTTCGATTTTAACCACTTTATAATGTGTGTGTATAGGAAACGTGTATGTAGGCAATGGGTTTCAATGGGAAATCAATTTGTGCGTTTGCTGGCACTCTAGCTTTGTATTTATAGGGGATGATGGTGAATGGAAATGGAAAGAGACAACCATTAATCAGACATTGAAGGAAGAATCAAAAGAATTAAACAAGTTGCCTTTTTTAAAGGATTTTCTACCCTTTTGTGTTTTGAATGAACCTGGACAGGTTTCATTCCTAGACTCCTTCGAATGCCCTCAAGCCTTGTTCTTTGATTGGATCTGAGTGGCTTCCTTCGATGGCTCTGGGCTTCAATTCAATTTGTTCATGGTTTCATTCAAATGGATCCTTAGATTGAGTCCTTTTAGATTGGTTGTTTGACCTGGAAAATTCTCATATTAGCCCAATCGAACACTTCCTTCTGGCCAGTCGAAGCTTCTTTTGTTATTTCCTTCGAATGTAATTGTGCAGGAGGCTTGGGCTTGGCAGAATGTAGGACTTTTTCCAGCAACCATCTTGAACCAGACTCATCAAAAGATAAAACAAAAGTCATTTCCAACAATTGTGTTTCCTTTGAATGGACCAACTGTATGTCCTTCGAAGGAACCATTTGTGTTTCCTTCGAATGGACCAATTGTATGTCCTTCGAAGGCACCACTTATATGTTTCTTCAAATGGACCAACTGTATGTCCTTCGAAGGCACCACTTGTGAGTTTCTTCGAATAGCCCACATGCACCCCTTGTGCATTCTTCGAATGGGCCACCAATGTGTGTTCATAATGTAGAAACTATATGTTGAAGGGTTCAGAGGTGTAATCGAAGCAAGCCATTTCAGAGGGAGCTATTGCCCATTCGAAGCTAGAACAAAGGGAGCCAATGCCTTATGAATGCTAGCATGAAGGAGGCTATTTCTTTGTGGATCAAAGCAAGCACAAAGGAGTCTATTTCCTAGTGAATCGAATCAGGCATGAAGGAAGTATTTGACTAGTGAATCAAAGGAAGGCACAAAGGAAGTCTTTGCCTTGTAAATCGAAATAAAATTTAGAGGAAGTCTTTTCCTTGTGAATAGAAAGCAAGTTCAGAGGAAATCTTTTCCTTGTGGATCGAAAGCAAGTCCAGAGGAAGTCTTTTCCTTGTGGGTCGAAAGAAAGTCCAGAGGAAGTCTTTTCCTTGTGGATCAAAAGCAAGTCTAGAGGAAGTCTTTTCCTTGTGGATCAAAAACAAGTTGAAGGAGGGAAAAGTCCCGTCGAATCTTGGGAAATCGAAGCAAGCTTGCTTTTTCTTTAATTTGATGCCTGAAAGCCCAATGTGATCCATGGAAACTATATGGGGCATCAGAAATCCAATTGTATTTGTGAAAACTTGTACTTTTGAAAATCCTTGGGAGAAAATTGTCTTGAGAAAAGTGAGGGAAAATTTTGGGGTACAACAGCCACCCCTGTTCAATCTTCTTAAACCTGAAGATTTAGATTGGCTTGTTTACCTTTCGTGATCTGAAGGTGGAAGATGATTGAACACTAGAGTGCCAAGAAATTTGCACCTGATGATGTGATGGTTAATGGTGTAGGGAATGGGATTAAAGATGCCATTTGGAGAAGATAACTGAGAGATGTCGGAGATGGGCTTAAAGATGCCATCCAAAGTAGATAACTGTGGAGGATTCCTGTTCCTGTTGTCTGAGGAGGACTCCGCTAGGGAAAGTTGATTTCCGTTGTTCTCCTACTTGAGAAAAACTCTGTGGGGAATAGAGTCTAGGAGCTCTAGTTGTCCATGGATCTACTGAGGGGTTATCTCTGGACTGGAGAGATGAAAGTTTTATGTTTTCTGGTTGAAATCCTGGCTTCATAGTAACTCGTTTCCTGGAAATGTATTAGAAGGAGCATGTGTAGGGCTGTTTCAGGATGAGTATGTGTTAGACTGCATCTGGAGATTGATGAGAAGGAATTTGTGTAGGGTTACTTTGGGATGAGTCCGTTTTAGACTACATATGAAAATATATGAGAAGGAACCCGTGTAATATTGCTTCAGGATGAGCCCGTGTAAAGCTGCATCTGGAGAGAAAAAACCTGTGTAAGATTGCTTCATCTGGTCGTGTAGATAGTCACCCCGTCTTGTTTAGGGAATTGATCTACAATTAGCTGTTCACAGATGATTGTCTTGTCTTGTTTCAGGTATTAATCTGGAACTTGTTTTTGTTGGTCGTTGAGATAGTTGTCCTGTCTGGCTTTAGGTATTAATCTCTGACCTGAGAAAGAAAGATAGTTTCCCCGTCTTGTTTCAGGAGTTAATCTTCAATCTGCTCATATAGATAGTTATCCTGTCTGGTTTTAGGTATTAATCTACAATTAGTCGTCCATAGATAGTTGTCATGTCTTATTTCATGTATTAATCTGGAACTTGTTTTTGTCGGTCGTTGAGATAGTTGTCCTGTCTGGTTTCAGGTATTAATCTCGGACCTTAGATAAATGAAGATAGTTTCCCCGTCCTATTTCGGGAGTTAATCTTTAATCTTCTCATGTAGATAGTTATCTTATCTGGTTTCAGGTATTAATCTACAATCAGTCGTCCATATATAGTTGTCATGTCTTGTTTCAGGTATTAATCTGAAACTTTTGAAAATTGTTGACGATATTTATCTGTCGATCTTTCCTGAAAAGGTAAAGAATTAGCTGCATGCAATATGATGATGCATGAAGTGTATATGATTCTCTCAAAATAAATGAGATTGTTATATGTGCATTCATGCTACATATGCTAAGGCGCTTGTAAAATGGTGTATGAATGCAATGTATAAATCCCTGTTTGTTGTTGGGGATGAAGAGTGTAAGTCTTCAAATTTTGTTAAAGTTGAAATGCTGGGAGATGGATTTCCGTTGTTAAAGAAATAAACTTTGTTGAGGAAGGGAACCTCCATGAGCTGCTTGGGGATTTTTTATGAAATCCTACTGGGGAATCCTGAAAATCTTGTGAACCAGGTTAGAGAATTCTTTAAGATGTCGGGGCAGTAATTGGAGATTCTTGCTCAACCGGGGATATAAGAACACCTGACATCATTAGGTTGTATGTTGAGGATATGGCAGTGGCTTTATAGTAGTGTTGTACCCCAAAATTTTTCCTCTCATTTTTTACAAAATATTCTTTTACATGGGTGGTTACAAACACTTGCTTGAAGAAAAATAACAATTTTTGAAGTTGGTCAAAGTGTCCTTCGATGAGGTGTCTTCGGTTGGCATTTTAATGTCATTTCGATTGTTTCAAATTGAAGGAAATCGAAGAGAGAGAAATGAAGCTTTCGATCGGTCAACAAGGCCTTTCGATTGGCCTCATGGCTAGAACATTCAATTGGACTTTTGTCAAGTCCTTTCGATAGGTCTCTTGGCAGGAACCTTCGTTTGGTCCCATGGTTAGAACCTTCGATTGGCCTTTTGGCAAGACCTTTTGATTGTTCTCTTGGCAGGAACCTTCGTTTGGTCCCATGGCTAAAACCTTCGATTGCCCTTTTGGCAAGACCTTTCGATTGGTCTTTTGGAAGGAACCTTCGATTGGTCACATGGCCAGAACCTTCGATTGGCCTTTTGGAAAGTCCTTTCGATTGGTCTCTTGGCAGGAACCTTCGATTGGTCCCATGGTAAGACCCTTTGATTGACATTTTGGCAAGTCCTTTCGGTTGGCCCCATGACAAGACCCTTCGATTAGACTTTTGGCAAGATTCTTAGAATGACAGGAGGGTGTTCGAAGGGGTCAAGTGTCCAGGTTCATCAAAGAGACATGAATGTTCCAAAGAGGAATGCTTTTAATTGGTCTGATTCATGTATCATGGCTTTAATGGTCTGTTTAATTGGTTGTCTCTTGCCGTTACTGGACCATCATACTCCTGTAAATACAAGGGCAATCATACAGTGTCAGGGAGAGAGAGCAAGGACGAAAGAGAGGACATAGGCGAACGAAAGAGCGAACAAAGAGAGAGAGATACATACGCCCAAAAAAAACTACACACATATACCGCCTCACGCGCGCAACTTTCCCTCAGAGAGCACAAAAAATTCCTCAAATTTTCAAAGAATCCCAGAGTTTCCACAACCCTCGTTGTAGGATTTTCCAGACTCAGGATTCCAAATCGAAGCACCTCTGAGTGGGTAATGAAATTTTCAATCTCATCCAATCTATAATTTGAATTTATATTGTTTGCATATTCATGTCATTGTTTATGAATGATTTAATACAATATATGTAAGTTACAGCGCCCAGATGCTAGTATACCATTTCCAGGGGTCTTTCAAAATAGTCACTTTCGAAACTCATGATACAGACTATTACAAATTGAAACAGCCCTAGTTTTGGGTTCGGGAATGGATTTTGAACAAGACATTTTTTTGTACTATTTAGTTTCAAATTAACCAATCTGCAGGACTAAAAGCAAGAGTCATGCCTTTCGAATGAGCAAACAACTCAGGGGGCAAAAAGGAATTCGTGCAATCGAAGGGACTAGGACCGAGCATCCCAGGCCTTGTGTTTCGATTTCTAACAAATTTCCTTGCAGGGCCAGCATCCTCGATCGAAGGATGGTACATCCAGATCGAACGCCCAGATGTGCTGCCTATCTATTCTTCGATCCAGCCTCACCGTTTCAATTTCTAACCTTTTGATTGCAGCTCCCCAAGACCCTAGAATGAGGTCTCCGATCAGCTCCTTGGATCAAAGAGCAACCCAGGCCTCTTCGATCCTGGCATTACCTCCAGGAATTCATTTTATTTGTCTCCTTACTGTGTTGGTCTTTCGATTTCACCTTTCTTTTGGACTATTTGACCTTACTACTTCTAAGCATTAATTAACAAGCTAAAAAACAAAAAGACCTTAGGTTAGTTTTTACATCAAATTAATTTTGTCAATTAATTAATTAACTATTTTAATATATTCTTAAAAAACTAAAATTAAATAGATTTAGGATTTTTTTTAACTCAATTTCTTTTTATACCAAAAACAAACAAAAAAGTTCCTTTCACTTAGGATTTTTAGACACATTTTCAATTTGGGCGCGTGTTTATTTACTTTAGCAATTTTTTAATTGATGTAATTGTGCCCGGTTTGTAATAACTTAATTAGGATTTTAATTTCCGCACTTTATTTTTCAGTTAATTCCTTATGTAATTGTCCCAAAGCCTTATAATAGCGTATGACCTTTATTTCTCGCTTTTATATCTTATATGCTTGTATATAAACTGGTAGCAACCTAGGCGTGTTTGCTGAATCAATCAATCTATAGATCACTAAAATTCAAGATAAATATATCTGAAAAAAGCACACTCTTGCACATATACACCTCTAAGGTACGCCCACTTTGGTTGCCTTCAACAAAACAGTCATGAGGAAGGAATGCTTTAGCAAAGACCGGCAAAAAATCAAAAAGATCATAGTCCCTCGATGACCCTATAGTGTTGCCTTTCGGTAAATGATCTCGTCCCATAAATGAAATTGCTAAAGCATCTCCGTATGTTGCCTTTATGAATGTTAAACGTCCCTTTCGATGTCCCTCAAACATCACAAAATAAGGCTACCTACTCACTAATAGTAGGATAGCATTATCTAAAGGAAAAGAGGAAAAGAACTACCTTTTTGAGTATAACAAAGTAGATAGTTGTTAGAAGTTTGCTCAAAAATACTTTTTTGCACTTACACACAAAAACTACTTTTCAAAAACAAATTTCAAAACATTTTCTTTGTTAACATTCTTGAGGACGGATAAAAGAATTAAACACAAAGCAAATCTCCGCACTAAGGATTTTCAAAACATTTTCAAACACACAAAGCACAAAAGTATATTTGAATGAGCAAACCTCTAAGAGCCCGTGGAAAACCACAGATGGAAAGGGTTCTAACACCTTCCATTTCCATAATCTACTCCCCTTACTCAGAAAACATCTCGAAAAGGTATTTTTTTGTTCTTTTTACCCTTTCCTTAATTTGGATAAAATAAAACACGGTGGCGACTCTTGCTTCCCGCACATTTGCGAACAAAAAACACAAAACTAGCATACTAAACAGCCGGTTTTGCCACCGTGTTACATAACTGACGGCTATGCTGGGGAATATAAAAAATTGGGGTTACCTTAGAGTTAGTTCATTATTTAACTTCTTTGTTTTGCTTTGTTTGCTTTACCCTTGGAGGGCTGTTAGGGTTGTTTCTATAGGTCCTACACCCGGATCTGGGGCACACTTTTAGGTAAACATCAATAGATCGTGGAGACTGTACAGCGTAGACCAATATGGTTGAAGCGATGGCTGTGTTGGTGTGAATCTTTGGTTGGTACCGGTATCCCTTGTGTTGAATCGAGGAGAATACAGGGCCGCCGTATGGTGTCGTGAAGCACTAACGAACCTAAGAACCTTAGTTGAACAAACTTGGCCATTAGAAAGTAGTGAGATAGCCGATCTCGGTGTAAAGCTGGGAATTGGTTGATACTCGATGCTACACTCATTGAGATTGGACTTTCGAGATGTTTTATCCGCAAGAAAAGATTGCTAAGATAAAATAAATCGATAAAGGAAGATCAATGATATTGAGACTCCTTAGAACCCGATTACTATTTCTAAGACAGGTTGAGCCAACTAAACTTCAAGAGGGTACTTACCTACAAACCTCATGCAAGCCTAAACCTAAGGCTTCTTGTGTGACTTGTTTGCCTTCATTGTCTAACTACTTGAATTATTTGCAGGGTTTACTTGCTTACATAACCTTACACTTTTGCTTAACACATGGCATGCACATCATAACATCATGCCATAGCATTTCCTTAACCATTTCAAGGATCTCAAGGGTTTGTGATGCAGGTTATGGTAAATCAGACGTCTAACAAGGGGTAAAGGGGATTTATTTTCCTCTAGCCAATGTCGTCAAAAGATCAATACTCAACAACTTGAGTCAGAGGCTATGACCCACTTGATATGGTGAGCTTGACTCTCATAGAAAGACATTCAATGACATGAAAGTTCTTCAATCAAAGCTACAGACTTCAACTACTGACATATTCTGATTTACCCCGCGAGATCCTTGAAAACATTGCATACATATATCATACATATATCATACATGTCATTGCATAACAGATACTCCAGGTACAAGCTTCTTATCCCTTTGTTGTTTATTTCAGCAAGAAGTAATAGCTCTCGAACAAACAATCAAAGACCTTCAGGCTCAAAACGCTCAGTTCCAACAAATGTTCCTGACTCTGAACCAGGGGTAAGAAGACCTGAAAGCTCTGATCATCAAAAAGAAGGCTAAGAGGGGAAAGAAACCAGTTCGTGTTTCGAGTGTGGGAAGAAGAAGACTAGCTAACCGTGCTCTAGATTCCGCAACCTCATAAAAGGGAGTGGATAATCAAGAAGAAGATGATGAAGAATCATATGAAGGAGACAAAAATCCAACGTCTGAAGAAGAGGAATCTGACTACTCTGAGGAGCAATATCCTCCTGCTGACGATAAATACAAACGACTAGAGGATCGGCTCAATTCCATGGAGATCCAAAGGTTTCCTGGTCTAGATATTGAAGAATTAGGGATGGTTCCTGGAGTGGTCATCCCACCTAAGTTCAAAGTCCCCATCTTCGCAAAATACGACGGTGTCTCCTGTCCCAAGCTTCACTTGAGGTCATATGTCAGAAAGATCCATCCTCACACTGCTGATCGGAAGTTATAGGTCCATTTCTTCCAAGAAAGTTTGGTTGGAACTCAGCTGGATTGGTTCTATCAACTAGAAGGAACTGACATCCATACCTGGGAAGACTTGGCTACTGCTTTCTACAAGCAGTGCCAATACAATGCTGACCTGGCACCAACTCGATAGCAACTGCAGAACATGTCCATGAGCTCAAGAGTAGGGTTCAAGGAATATGCAAAAAAATGGAGGGATCTAGCAGACAGGGTACAACCTCCTCTGAATGATCACGAAATGGTTAACATGTTCATGGGCACTCTAACAGGCCCATTCTTCAATTTTCTAATTGGGAGTTCCTCATCCGGGTTCACAAAAATGGTTCTGACCGGAGAAAGGATCGAACATGGTATCAAGAGTGGGAAGATCCCGTTGGCTACATCTTCTAACACTGAGAAGAAGCCATTTGGTGGTAAGAAGGAAGCTGATTCTGTGTATGGCCAGAAAGGTCGCAATAAGGCCGACAACCACAATCAATATGTGGGGGAAATACTGGTCTCTAACTCTACACCTATGCAACGACACCAACAGGGGAACCAACATAAAGAGGTCATGCATAAGAGACAATTCACCAGAATCAACATGTCACTAGCTCAAGCGCTACAACACATGTTGAAAGCATGGTTGATTACGCTAAAGGCTCTTCTGCGAAATCCCAATACTTCTGCTCCTAGTTACCACCCCGATGAAAGGTGTGCATACCATTCTGATAGTCCTGGATATGATACCAATGGCTGCTGGGCTCTGAAGAACAAAATTCAGGATATGATTGATGCCAAAGAGGTTGAGTTTGACCCTCTAGAGACTCACAATGTGATCACTGCTCTAAGACAAAATCATTGAGAACGTCCAGTTTACATTTTTATTTTTCATTTGTAATTTCATTTGTTGTTCAAACAATTACTGTTATGCCAAACTTTGGTTTTCCCATTAATGCATCGCATATGTTTGTCTTGAATGATTTCATTGTCATTTTATTTAAACTGTTTCCTTGCTTCCTTTTGTGATATTCAACTCTCGATAAAAAGCTATAAGCCTTTAGAGGGAGAATGACGAAAACGATACCACAATCCATACAGTGTGCTTTTGAACAGACCTTGTTGACAATGTATAGGCGTTGTTTTAAATCCCAAATAGTGGAGTTATAAGGAAGATAATCCCTAGTCAACCCCTTTGAGCCAAAAAGTAGGAGTTTTTCTTTTCACACAAATTAAAACCCTTAATCATAACCTGAGGCAGGGTTAGTTTTCTCAGTTAATTTAGACGCGCATTCAGTCGCAATCTTCCGCTTCGTTCACAATGAATGGCATCAAAGACATCCTTCCAAATCAAAAGACAATGATGGTTCTGCATAATCATCAAAGTAGGCAGTCATTATTTTTCAAAAGAAAAGCCCATTAAGTCAAAAAAATTGGGGTATCTCGCTGGCTGTAATCACAAAAGAAACAGTTCAGGCAAAAGAAGGGATAACGAAAACCAAAAAATGAGGTTGCTACAAATCCTCAACAAAAAGAAGGTTACAAAAATGACTGCCTATTCAAAATAAACTCTCAGTATCTGAACCATCATCGGAACATCAAGGACCAGATGCCAAACTCCATTGGGATTTGAACACACAATTAACTGAGCATAAGACTGAAGAACATCATGAAGAATGGATGGGTACAAATAACTTTGAGCCTTTATCCTTTGTTTCTTAAACTGTGAACCAGGCCACGCTACAACCCTTAAAAGTCCTAACTGAAGAATAGGTTAGTTCAGAAGCATGCTGTTACAAAAGGTATCCTGACTCCTGTAGGCCTTTCTATAAATCCTGAGTTGATATCACACTTTTACAAAATTTGTTTTACTAAAAAATGAATTTTCAAAAAACTTTAAGACAAGCATAAACTTTGCATTATCTGAATATCAGTGTTTGCATATAGTTATTTGTTCAATAGCATAGAAATTCACATGACTAATATCTGGTGCACAAAAAACCTTCTCAATGAAAAGGTTCACCTTAAGTGGAAAAACACTTCCAACCAAGGGGCACGACATGATCATTGTCTATCAACTGGGGAAGTCAAGTCAAGATTCAAGGAATCTCTCAAAAATTCCAAGCAACCAGGGGCAGATATCCATCTAAATCACTTGGGGAATTAGACATGAATTCCGACAATGAATCACGTACAATCAAGCAAAATCAATGTTCCTCAACGGATTTCTTCTCAAAACAACAAAACATGAATTCTAAATATCTCAACATATCATCTAGAAACGGTTTAGGTACGACCCAGAAACGGGTGTCATCCTAACACCTACTCCAGATTCTCAACAGTACAATGCAGATACGATCCATAGAAGGATGTCATTCTGACACTTATTCCAACACATCATCTAGAAACGGTTTATGTACGATCCAGAAACGAATGTCATCCTGAAACCTACTCTAGATTCTCAATAGTACAGTGCAGATATGATCCATAGAAGAATGTCATTATGACACTTATTCCAACATATTATCTCGAAACGGGTCAGGTACGATCCAGAAACGGATGTCATTCTGACACTAACTCCATATTCTCATCTAGAAACAGTTCAAGTACTATCCAAGAACGAATGTCATCCTGACACTTACTCCAGATTCTCATCTAGAAACAGTTCAGGTACGATCCAAAGATGGATGACATCCTGACACTTACTCCAGATTCTCATCTAGAAACAGTCCAGGTACGGTCCAGAGACGAATATCATCGTGATACTTATTCAGATCATCTTCAAGCAACAGTTCAGGTACAATCCAAGACGGATGTCATCCTGATACTTAGTCCATATTATCTCATAGCAACAGTGCAGGTACGATCAAGAGGCATATGTCATCCTGATACTTATTCATACCATCTTCTAAGTACAGTGCAGATACAATCCAGAGACGGGTGTCATTCTGACAATCATTCAACACATGTTTCAAGTACAATGCAGATACGATCCAAAGACGGATGTTATTCTGACACTCATTTAATACATGTTGAAGTACAGTCACGACATAGATCCATCCGCAAAATCTCCAGTAGACACAGGGGAAGAAACATCTTGATGTGAAGTCATCGCCGTATCCTCAACGTACATCTATGATCCCCACAGAGCAGAAACAACCAGAGTTTTACCCTCTTCTTCCCCAAGCAGGAATTATCTCCTCCAACAAACTTCCTCTGGCAGAGAGTTGAAGTCGGCGTTCCCCAGCCGAGCTTTATAATTTCAAACAGTTATAAAACCTCCTCCTAGGTAGAGTTTATTTCTCAGACTGCGGAAGTTCATTCCCTAACAAAGTTTATTTCTCTACATCGGCATAATCTTCCAACAAGCATCTCTCTCCACAGACTGATCCTCAAGCAGAATCAATTCTCAAGCAGAATCAATTCTCAAGCATAGTCAATCCCCAACAGGTTATCCTCAAACAAAAAGCGGAAATCCCCGGAGAATCATCTCCATTCACCATCCCCAATGGAAATGAAGGATTTAGCCTCCCAATACTTCCCAGCAGTGGTTCGGGATTTATTTTCCCAGACTAAAATCGCGATAACATCCCATATCCATACGTCATGGCATGTGCACACACATCGCATACAACATAATCTCATTTATTTTGAGAACATCGTCACAATGCATTTCATACATCATGACATCGCATATGACTAACTCTTTTCCTTTTTCAGGGAAAGATCAAATCAACAAACACCATTGAGTACTTGTGAAACTTGATAATCTTCTCAAAGCTACGCCTGATGAAAGGATATTGCATCATCTTCCTTGGAACAATGTTCTCAAAAGACCTTCTCTGGTTCAGTCAGATCAACACTAAGATCTCCTTGATTCTTATTCCAATTGAAGATATTCCAAGACTTTTGTCTGGTTCAGTTAAATCGATCCTAAGATTTTTCTGATTCTTATCCAGTCAAAGTTAATCCAAGACCTTCTCTGGTTCAGTCAGATCGACACTAAGATCTCCCTGATTCTTATTCTAGTTGAAGATATTCCAAGACTTTTGTCTAGTTCAGTTAAATCGATCCTAAGATTTTTCTAATTCTTATCCAGTCAAAGTTCATCCAAGACCTTCTCTGGTTCAGTCAGGTCGACACTAAGATCTCCCTGATTCTTACTCCAGTTGAAGACATTCCAAGATTTTTGTCTGGTTCAGTTAAATCGATCCTGAGATTTTTATAATTCTTATCCAGTTAAAGTTAATTCAAGACCTCTGCTGGTTCAGTTCGAATCAACCATGGATTCATTGTTGATTTCTTAACAACTTAATCTCATCTCCCAGTAAGTCTCCATGAAACCTGGAGCACGACCAGATAACAGTTAGCCCCATCATCCTCAACAAGTCATTGTAAAGCCTGGATCCTGACCAGATAGCAGTTCACATCACTCCCCTCAATCAAGTGATGACTCCCCAATAGAGTAACGGAAAACTGAAGCTCCTAAAACTCTATGCTCCAAGATGGAGAACAACATTCCACAGCAGAGTCCTCTTCAACAACAGGAATAAGGATTCCCACAAAGGAATATCTCATGAAATCAACATTCTTCTGGATGGCATCTTTAAGCCCATCTCTGACGACTCTCTGCCACATTCTGATGGCATCTTTAAGCCCATCTCCGACGATCTCATGTCATCTTTTCCAAATGGCATCTATAAGCCCATTCCCAATGCTATCTACACAGTCAAGTATCATCTCAGACGAGTGCAAATTTTTGGGCACTCTAGTGTTCAATCATCTTCCACCTTCAGATCACGAAAGACAGACAAGTCAATCTACATCTTCAGGTTTAAGAAGATTGAACAGGGGCAACTGTTGTACCCCAAACTTTACCCTTTCATTTTTTACAAAATCTTCTTTTACATGGGTGGTTACAAACACTTTCTTGAAGAAAAATAAATTTTTTTGAAGTTGGTCAAAGTGTCCTTCGATGAGGTGTCTTCGATTGGAATTTTAATGTCATTTTGATTGTTTCAAATTGAAGGAAATCAAAGAGATCAAAACGAAGCTTTCGATCGGTCAACAAGGCCTTTCGATTGGCCTCATGGCCAGAACCTTCGACTGGCCTTTTGGAAAGTCCTTTCGATTGGTCTCTTGACAGGAACCTTCGTTTGTTCCCATGGCCAGAACCTTCAATTGGGCATTTGGAAAGACCTTTCGATTGGTCTCTTGGCATGAACCTTCATTTGGTCCCATGGCCAGAACCTTCGATTGGTCTTTTGGCAAGACATTTAGATTGGTCTTTTGGTAAGAACCTTCAATTGGTCCCATGGCCTGAACCTTCAATTGACATTTTGGCAAGTCCTTTCGATTAGTCTCTTGGCAGGAACCTTCAATTGGTCCCATAGCAAGACCATTCGATTGGCCTTTTGGAAAGTCCTTTCAATTGGCCCCATGACAAGACCCTTTGATTATACTTTTGGCAAGACCCTTCGAATGACAGTAGGGTGTTCGAAGGGGTCAAGTGTCCAAGTTCATCAAAGAGACACGGATGTTCCAAAGAGGAATGCTTTTAATTGGTATGATTCTTGTCTCATGGTATTAATGGACTGTTTAATTGGTTATCTCTTGTCGTTACTGGACCATCATACTCCTATAAATACAAGGGCAAGCATACGGTGCCCGGGAGAGAGAGCAAGGATGAAAAAGAGGACATAGGCGAACAAAAGAGCGAACGAAGAGAGAGAGAGAGAAAGAGAGATACATATGCCCAAAAAAAAACTACACACATATAACGCCTCACACGCGCATCCTTCCCTCAGAGAGCACCAAAAATTACTCAAATTTTCAAAGAATCCCAGAGTTTCCACAACCCTCGTTGCAGGATTTTCCACACTCAGGATTCCAAATCGAAGCACCTCCGAGTGGGTAATGAAATTTTCAATCTCATCCAATCTATAATTTGAATTCATATTGTTTGCATATTCATGTCATTGTTTATGAATGATTTAATACAATATATGTAAGTTGCAACGCCCAGATGCTAGGATATCATTTCCAGGGGTCTTTCGAAATAGTCATTTTCGAAACTCATGATACAGACTATTACAAATCGAAACAACCCCAGTTTTGGGTTCAGGAATGGATTTCGAACGGGATATTTTTTTGTATTATTTAGTTTCGAATTAACCAATTTGCAGGACTAAAAGCGGGAGTCATGCCTTTCGAATGAGCAAACAGCTCAAGGGGCGAAAAGGAATTCGTGAAATCGAAGGGACTAGGATCCAGCATCCCAGGCCCTGTGTTTTTGATTTCTAACAAATTTCCTTGCATGGCCAGCATCCCCGATCGAAGGATGGTACATCCAGATCAAACGCCCAGATGTGCTGCCTCTCAAGTTCGTGACAAGTTCGTGAATGCTGATAATAGTACACTTCCATAGTGGACCAATAATATCTTACCCGTAGGATCTTTTTAGCCATTGTGTGCCCACTAGAATGGGTGCTAAAGGTACCTTCATGCAAATCTACCATAATCTTCTCTGCTTTACTCTTGTCTACACACCGAAGCAAAGTAGAATTGTGGTTGCGCTTGTAAATGATTCTGTTACTGAGGAAGAACTTGACAGAGAACCTCCTTAGGAATTTCTTATCATTGACGGAAGCTCCCTCAGGATACTCTTGGGCTTCAACGTATCTTTTGACTTCATGGAACCAAGGTTTGTCTACTACTTCTTTAGTATCAACCTCGTAACAGTATGCTGGCACATTCATTCTCTCAATAGTGATCTGAGGAGCTTCATTATCCCACCTGACTTTGAACATGGATGACAACGTGGCTAGCGCGTCCGCTAGTTGATTTTCCGCTCGTGGGAAATTCTCAAAGGTAACCTCTTCAAAATGTGGAATCAGTGTCAACACATGCTCTATGTAAGGGATGAGATTAGGATTCTCCGTGTCCCATTCTCCTTTGATTTAACTGATTACTAAGGTCGAGTCTCCAAATACACTCAAGAATTTAATCCTCAAGTCGATAGCGGCTTTGAGTCCCATGATGCACGCTTCATATTCAACCATATTGTTGGTATAATTTAAACATATCTTGGCCGTCAAACGAGTATGACAGCCTTCGGGAGATATGATCATAACACCAATTTCATTGGCAAGTGAGTTGGATGCTCCGTCAAAACCATAATCCATCGGGATCCTTTCTCAGGTCCTTCATCTGGTACAGGTTCTTCACAATCAGTTACTAACATGATATTCTCATCCGAGATCTCAAAATTCATGGATTGGTAGTCGTCCACAACCTGATGAGTTAAATGATCAGCTAATACACTTTCTTTAATTTCTTTCTGGGTTGTGTATTGAATATTATATTCGGTCAGGATCATTTTCCATCTTACTATTCTTATGGAGAGAGAGGGCTTCTCAAAGATGTATTTGATAGGATCCATTTTAGATATCAACAAGGTAGTGTGAGTCAACATATACTGTCTTAGTCGGCGAGCAGCCCATGCCAAAGCACAACAAGTTTTCTCAAGCAACGAGTATCTTGTTTCACAGTCGGTAAACTTTTTACTAAGGTAGTATATTGCATGCTCTTTTCAACTCAACTCGTCATGTTGCCCTAAAACACACCTCATTGAGTTCTCTAACACTGTTAAGTACATGATCAGAGGTCTTCCTTCAACCGGAGGCATCAAATTTTGGAGGCTCTTGAAGATATTCTTTGATTTTGTCAAAGGCTGTCTGGCAATCGTCATTCCACTTCACTGCTTGATATTTCTTCAGTAATTTGAAGATTGGCTCACAAGTAGTGGTTAGATGGGAAATGAATCTGGAAATGTAGTTTAGACATCCCAAGAATCCCCTAACCTCCTTCTCAGTGTGAGGAGTTGGTTTTTCTTGTATAGATTTAACCTTTGCATGGTCTACTTAAATACCTTGGCCGCTGACAATGAAGCCTAAGAGCTTACCAGATCTTACTCCAAAGGTGCACTTATTCGGGTTCAACCTAAATTTGTACTTTTCAGTCTTTCAAACAGCTTCTACAGGTGATCAAGGTGCTCCTCTTTAGTATGAGACCTGGATATCATATCATTAATGTAGACCTCTATCTCGTGATGGATAATATCATGAAACAAAGCTACCATGGCACGCTGATAGGTTTCCCCGGTGTTCTTTAACCCAAATGGCATAAATTTGTAACAAAAAGTGCCCCACTGTGTGACGAAGGTTGTTTTCTCCATGTCTTCAGGTGCCATTTTAATCTTATTTTACCCGGAGAAACCGTCCATGAAGGATAATACCTTATGTTGTATGGTGTTGTCAACCAGAAAATCAATATCGGGAAGCAAAAAGTCATCCTTGGGGCTTTCCCTATTCAGGTCTCTGTAATCCACCCACATACGTACCTTAATGTCCTTCTTATGTACCAGAACAACATTAGCAACCCATTATGGATAAAAAGTAACAGCTAAGAAACCAGTGTTGAACTGTTTCATGACTTCGGCTTTGATCTTTTCTGACATCTTAGGACGCATACGACGAACCTTCTATTTTACTGGAGGGCAGTCTTCTTTTGTCGGTAGGCGATGAACCACAATATCAGTGTCAAGTCCCGACATGTCTTCGTATGACCAGGCAAAGATCTTAACGTAATCATGTAACATATGGATTAAACGCTTTTTGACACTATGCTCTAGTCGGCACCTATATTGACTTCCTTCTTATTCTCTTCAGTACCCAAGTTTATTGTCTCAACCGGCTCTTCATGAGGCTGTATTGCCCTTTCCTCTTGTTGTAACAGTATGACAAGTTCTACTGGTACTTCACAATCTTCCTCACTTTCGTCCTCGGTGTAGCGGTAGAAATGTTCAAGACTAAGCCATTGGATTGACTAGACTTTATACAAATCAAAATAAAAATTGTCACCGTGTTTTATTGTTTCCAAATGAATGGGAAAAGAGCGAATAACCCAAAAAAAGGGGGAAAGATTCAAGGTAAGGGGGTTGGTTATGCAAAGGGAAGGTATTATCACCCTAAACATCTACGGCTGTATACGGGTGAATTCCATATTACAAACAAAGGATGTAATCACAAAACCCTGCACACAAAAACAAACAAGCAACCCAATGTCTTGAGGTAAACCTCAAGAACTCCAGACAAAATAATCAGATAAGATCACAAGGTCTCCAAGATAGGCCAAGGTTTCTAATCCTAAGTCTAAGAAATAGTCCCATGCTCCATCATGCCAAGGATAGTAACCAAATAGTCCAAGTACCATTAAGAGTTTTTTAGGGTTTAAGTTGATTATTAAGTATCTTAGGAAAAGAAAAAGAAAAGCTCAAGTGAGCAAAGTAAAAATGACAAGAAAGTAAATGCTCAAATGAGCAAAGATGAAAATGACATGAAATGTAAATGCTAAAAAATAAATAGTACATAAAGCATAAAAAAAAGGATAAGATAAAACAAGTCAATAATTAGTGGTTAGTTGGATGACCATCTTGAAACTTGCATTTGGAACTCATTAGAGGATTGGTAGAACCAAAGCCTCCACACAACAAGTTGCATTTTCTTTTTGTCAAGTATATCATCCATTTGGAATTCTCATAAGTACCATTTAATAATCAACGATGTTTAAGTGATCCGCTTTGACCAAAGGTATTGTAGATCCATTAGAGGATTGGTAGAACCAAAGCCTCCACACAATGAATCTCAAGGTTATTGGATCAAAGAGATCAAATTAACATAATTGGGCTCGCAATCATAAGTTTGGGCCACGAATGATCATTTATTCGAACCGGTACAAAATTTAGCGCTATGTTAAGCAATCGTAAGTGGACTTATATAGAAGTCGCACCTATTTTGAGGCCGGTCAACAGAAATCTATGCACCATTTGTTTTGAGACATGATATAGAGATCATGCTAGAACAACATTTAGTGCAATGAGAAGGGGATGAGATGAAGAGGAATTAGGGTAAAAAGAGAAACCACATTTGAATTAATATTTAATCAAACCATTATTAAAATGATTCATCCATTTTTTGTGGAGTTAAACTCAACACCATGGATCCAATGATGTTAATAAAGCCATGATCAAAAAATCAACCCAAGAAAACCAGCAAATATTCATAAAATAATAATATAATTAATATAAACATTAAAGGGTTTAAAAATGTTTAAAAAATGAAAAATAATGGGGAAAATGACAATTATATTCAAATTAATCAAGAAATGAATAATAAGACCATAGAAAAATCACAAAAGAGGCCAAGTAATTTTACAAATTTTTTGGGAACTTTTAAAAGTCAAAAACTATTTTTAAAAATTAAAATAATTGGGTAAAATAAAAAAAAATAGTAAAGTCAGAAACAAAAATAAAATAAGGTCACTAATATTTGTCACAATATCATTGGATCATTCCTTAATTTTTTCAGAATTTAAAAATGTGTAAAAGTATTTTTAAACATTTAAAACAAATCAAATAAGTGCAAAATTCATAAAAAATACCAAAACACAAAATAAAATTGTGAAAAAATAAAAGTCAGGAAGAGAATAATCAAAAATATTTTTCATAATTGTTTCAGATTTTTTGGACTAAAAATGAATTTTCTATGATTTTTTGAAATTTAAAACAATTAAAATATAAAAATCAGAAAAAGAAAATAAAAGTAAAAGATGTGGACCATTGGATGAAAGTCAAAACGCGTCAGTAATCAAATCCAAGAGATCTGGCGAGTTGTGCATATCATGGTCTTTAATGAATAATGTACAGAATCAATAATAAAATGAGAATTTGAAAATAACAAATGGCACGCTTTCATTGGTTAGAAGATGACATGTTGGTCATCTTCAACCTCCAGCCAGAACGAATTGCAGGTCTCTCAAACTGTAAAATCAGAAGCTCAGACCTATGCCATTTGCTTCGTCTCTTCAAGATGAAGACAACCACACCCTCGCGCCAAATTTATATAAATTGTAGCTCAAGCAATTTGGAAAGAAAGTTTTGAAAAGGGATTTGAAAATTCATGGTCAAAACGTGCTTCCAAATGAAAGTAAGTGTTGCGACTAGAACAAGGGCAATGAGAGCAACACAATGATACCAAAGTTTTGAAGAATTGATGAAGGAATCTACCTATTGAAATTGACTTGCAGAGCTCTGAAACTGGACTTCTATGGAGCAATATAGGGCACGATTCTTGAATCTAATTATATGGTTAGCTTCAGGGAAGATCAAGGAAGGTGAATTGTGAGAAAAAATGGATTGAAAAATGCTTGAGAATATAATTCGAAGTAGCCGAACTTTGGGTTGTGAAGCAAGTTTGGCAGGGTGATTCTGGCTATCTAAGCTTGGGAAATTGAATGGGGGATGACCCTCTATTTATATGGAATTAAATGGAATGTTCAAGCGTGTGAAATAATGAAGTATGGAGGGAAATAGTGTGAACCTGATGCACGAGCAATGTGTGATCTAATTTGCATCAAAACTCATCCAACCCTTGCGTTTCAAGGCTCTAATCCACTTTGGAAACTTGGTTAAACATGTTTAGATCATAAACACGTGCTAATTTGATGTTTAGAGACCAAAACATGAATTTCAAACTCTGACTTATGGAGAAACTTCAGTTCCAAGTTACCAAGTTCAATCCAATGGCATTTCCACCTCAAGGGATCTTAGAGGAAAATTCTTGATGCTTTGGAAAGATGAGGTTACAAGCTTTGAAATGGAAAAAGAATGGAATCAAATGGATACTTGAGCTGAAAGTTACATGGAGTCAAAGTTGAAGAAAAAGAGTTGACTTTCCATACTTAGAAATATTTCAAATTCTTCTTTAAAAATGACCTATAATCTTTTGCATCCAAACATGGCCTTCCACTTAGAATTTGCTCTTGACCAAAAACGATGGAATGAAGTAGACCTCTTGAATGACATTTTGCAATTTGAACGGCTCAAAATATCCAAATATTGAGCAAGTTATGACTTGTTGAACTTGGCCAAAAATCATGAAATGACCCATAATCTTTTGCATTCTCAAGGCAACTTCCATCCATTTTCTCACATTGCACATAAAAGAAGGCATGAAGTACACATATTTAAGATCATCAGGAAAAAATAATGGAATCAAGGTGATAAAAACTGACCAAGTTATGACCATTTGTAGTCACATATGGAGAATTGGGGATTCATCTGGGTGACTTGTAATCTTTCTTCTTCACCAAGTTTCTTCCACATGGAAACTCCTTGGAACTTTTGAAGTGATTTGTTCGTAACTCTTTGAAGAGAAGAATGTTTTTATAATAACACAAAAATACCAAAAGATGAGCAAGATATTCCCCTTTGAATTCCAAAATCCTAGCCTCTAGATCAAGAGAATACTTTGTGGAACTTTGCCAAGTTTGAACAAACTTTTTGTGCCAATATTCTTCCTTTTTGAATAGAAATTGTTGAGGATGATGATGAGAACTCATGGCCACCAAAACCACTTCCATACCAATTCTCCGAAAACAACTTCAATGGTGAGGTTTGAATTTCTCAAGCTATTGACTAGGGCATGGAAATAAACTCATGAACCCATGATGCAACTTGCTAAACCTTATTGCCTTTACCTACATTATTAACTAGTAAGTCAAAACAATATTGTATTTTGTTAATTAGAGAGAAAATCAAAGAAAAATATTCATGATCACAAAATAAAACAAGTCAAGGTGCTTGGTAACTCCTCAAAAAGCAAGGCTAGAGATAGGTAGAAGAACCAAAAGCCCTAATGTGATCTTGTTGTGATTGAAACAATATGGTATGATGAAGGGATCTTAGGGGAAAAAATTGGGGTACAACAGGTGCCCTTATTTAAGTTTCTTATATCCGGAGATACGAAGGTTAAAAATCTTCGTGTCGACGTGATTGAAGATATGTAAATATAAAACAAACCTTATTTTTGGCCCTAAGATGCCATGCAAATGCTTATGCATATGAATGCATATGAACAGTACCAAAGAGACGCAACATAACATTGGGGATGCAACAAAAAATGAAGAAACAAAGGAGCAACTCCACCAGGAAAATAAATCACTGGTGAACCACAAGAACATAATCAGAGAGAAGGATAACAAGCATCGACGTTCACTGCCGATGTACTACCAACATTCACTGAAGGTAGAAAGAGAAAATATATCATACCATCGCTGTTCACTGACGATAAACTATCAATGTTCACTGAAGATAGAAAAAAGATAAGAAACATCGACGTTCACTGCTGATGTACTACCAATGTTCACTGAAGGTAGAAAGAGAGAATATATCATATCACTGCCGTTCACTGACGATGAACTATCAACGTTCACTGAAGATAGAAAAAAGATAAGAAACACCGACGTTCACTACCGATGTACTACCAACGTTCACTGAAGGTAGAAAGAGAGAATATATCATACCACCGCCGTTCACTGACGATGAACTATCAACGTTCACTAAAGATAGCAAAAATATAAGAAACATCGACGTTCATTGCTGATGTACTACCAACGTTCACTGAAGGTAGAAAGAGAGAATATATCATATCACCTCCGTTCATTGACAATGAACTATCAACGTTCACTGAAGATAGAAAAAAGATAAGAAACACCGATGTTCACTGCCGATGTACTACCAACGTTCACTGAAGGTAGAAAGAGAGAATATATCATATCACTGTCGTTCACTGACGACGAACTATCAACGTTCACTGAAGATAGAAAAAAGATAAGAAACACCGACGTTCACTGCCGATGTACTACCAACATTCACTGAAGGTAGAAAGAGAGAATATATCATACCACCGTCGTTCATGGACGATGAACTATCAACGTTCATTGAAGATAGCAAAAAGATAATAAACACTGACGTTCACTGCCGATGTACTACCAACATTCACTGAAGATAGAAAGAGAGAATATATTATATCACCACCGTTCACTGACGATGAACTATCAGCATTCACTGAAGCTAGCAAAAATATAAGAAACACTGACGTTCACTGTCGATGTACTACCAACGTTCACTGATGGTAGAAAGAGAGAATATATCATATCACCCCAAGATTCTGGTGTTTTGCCTAGAACGGGTCTCAACTTCTTCTTTAACCAAGGCACTCTTCCTGAAAAGGGTAATATGTAAGTTGTCTCAAATAAAGAGACTTCCACTCATTGTCAAGGGGAATTTCAAAGAGAAATGATTTTCTGGGGATAGAAATATGACTTCCCGGGGAAATGCCACGATATTCTTGCTGAGGAGATAAAGTCTTCCCGTGCAAAATAAATGCACAAACCAAAACTCAAAGTTCTCAGAAATCCAAAGTAAATAATATTGTCATGCAACCACAAATCCAATTCAGAAATACACAGGAGCAAGACGGCCAATGAAGATGCATGCTTTGAGAAATAAACTCAATAGGGAAAACCAAATTCAACTGAGAAAAGAGCACTGCAGGAAGATCAGAACACAATGTTAATGAACGATGGTTTTTAGTTATGAATGATGTATGTATGAATGTATGAGTGATATCGTGCACATGCAGGTAAAAGGATACATGATAAGTACAAATAAAACTACCTCAAGTACTAACAACATTGGGATAAGCTTCAACCAGAAAGATCAATCCAAGAAAGGTAAAAAGCAACTGCGGAAACCAAACCTATTGCCTGTCCTAACTTCACTGAGGAGAAACATAATCCGGATGTATCCAAATCAAACAAATACCAAGATAGAACATCCTTCTTCCAGTTTCAGCGGAGAAAACAGTTTTCCAAAAGCAACATGCCTACTGGAGATTGCAAGACCCACCTCAAATAAAGCAGACTGACGTTGAAACGACCAAACCTCACAGGGGAATCAAGCCTACCTCCCTGGAGAAAAAAACTGTGGATTGAAACTTTTCATCACAAATACTCACTCCAATAAGAGATGCCCTGGGATAACCTTCCCGGGAAATCAAGAAGTCAACATTAGTGCCAATACTGCAAAAAGAGCGACATCTCAACACATCGAGGGAATAAAACCTTTCATCAAATGAGGGAAGACTTCACTGGGGAATTTGGGACGGAGGCTTCTGACCATGCGAACCCAAAATAAAAATCGAACCAAGACTTGACTGGGGATAATGGGACCAAAAACCCAATATTGTACCTTGCACCCACTGATATCGCCTTTAACTATCTGAGAAACACACAAAGATTGCGCATACCAGCAAAATGTTCTAAGAAAACTTTCATGAAGGGAGTAAATCTTCTTAATAGCAACCGGAGCTTATTCATTCTTGGGATCACCATTCTTGTTGTCATTGTTTCATCATAAATCCCAAAGTAGATTGAATTGTAAAGATCTCTTCTCTTTTTTTGAAAAGTTAATTTTTCTTTTTTTTAATCTTTTTGCTTTAACAGTTTTTATCAGTAATAAATGAAGTCTTTGCAAGCTAAATAAAAATAAGAACACAAAGAATTGGGCAAAAGCTCGAATTTCATTAATAGAAGGTAGTCTATGAATGGGGAGACTCCATGGATGATTACAAAGTTTGGGAAATGGTAATACATATTGGAAAAGATACATTGAGATACAATGACCACTACCCCCTAACAACTTTTGAAATCCTGAGCAGTAGCTTTTGGTGAAGTATGGTGAGGATCCGAGAAGATTGTTGCTTCAACGATCAAGTCTTGTCTGACGTAGTTACTTGCCAAGAAAAATCCCTAACTTTTGCCTAAGCTTCCCTTGTGGGGTTTCAACTTAGCAGGAAATTTATTCTGTTTATGTATCTAATTTTTGCCTAGACCGCCCTTTCGGGTTATCGGCCTACCGAGACGCTCCTTTTTGCCTAAGCCGCCCTTTCGAGTTTTCAACTTAGCAGGCTATTCTTTTATTTCTTTAGGCAAAGTATTTCTTGATTGCATCAACATTCATGGGACGTGGGAACTCCTCGCCATCCATAGTTTCAAGAATTAATGCACCACTAGAGAAGGCTTTCTTGACAACATACGGGCCTTCAAAATTGGGAGTCCACTTGCCCCTATAATAAGTGTTGAAATACATGATCTTCCTGAGCACGAGATCGCCTTCTCTGAATTTATAAGGTTTCACCTTTTTATCAAATGCCTTCTTCATTCTTTTTTGATATAATTGCCCATGATATAAAGCTGTCATCCTCTTCTCTTCAATCAAATTCAATTGGTCAAACCTGTTCTGGACCCATTCAGCCTCTGTCAACTTGGCTTCCATTATCACAAGCAACGAGGGAATCTCTACCTCAACAGGGAGTATAGCTTCCATTCCATACACTAGGGAGAACAGGGTTGCTCCTGTTGAAGTGAGGATAAATGTTCAATATCCATGCAGAGCAAAAGGGAGCATTTCATGCCAATCCTTATAAGTGACAACCATTTTCTGGATAATTCTCTTGATATTCTTATTAGCGGCTTCAACAACCCCATTCATCTTTGGCCTGTATGGAGATGAATTATGATGAACAATCTTGAATTCTTCACACAGTTCTGTCATTATCTTGTTGTTCAAATTCGAGCCATTGTTAGTGATGATTCTACTCGACACACCATACCGGCATATAAGATTGTTTTTGATGAAACGCACAACATTGGCATATGAAGCAGCTTTTACCCATTTGGTAAAGTAGTCAATTGCTACCAAGATGAAACAGTGTCCATTCGAAGCTTTGGGTTCTATCATCCCAATCATGTCAATACCCCACATAGATAAAGGCCATGGGGTGGAAAACACATTGAGAAGTGTCGGAGGCACATGGATCTTATCTGCATAGATCTGGCATTTATGGCACTTCTTTGCAAATTTGTAACAATCAGATTCCATTGTCAACCAATAATAACCTGCCCTTAGTATCTTTTTAGCCATCGAATGTCCATTAGCATGAGTGCCAAATGAACCTTCATGGATCTCATGCATCAGCATGTCTGCTTCGTGTCTATCCACGCATCTGAGCAAGACCATGTCATAATTTCTCTTGTATAACACACTTTCACTGAGGAAGAAACTGCCTGCCAATCTTCTCAGTGTCTTTCTATATTTCTTCGATGCACCAAACAGGTATTCCCGAGTCTAAAGAAAATGCTTGATATCATAATACCAGGGTTTTTCATCTGCTACCTTCTCTGTCGCAAACACATGAGCGAGCCTATCTAGTCGTCGAATTGTAATTAGGGGTATATCATTCCAGGTATTCCCTTGGTACATGGAAGCCAGAGTTTCCAGAGCATCCACCATTTGATTTTCATCTCTAGGAATGTGATGGAATTTAACTTTATTGAAGAAGGGTAGTAATCTTCTAGCATAATCTTTGTAAGGGATCAAGCCAGGGTGTCGAGTATCCCATTCTCCTTTAATCTGATTTATTACCAAAGCAGAATCACCATACACATCTAGAATTTTGATTCTGAGATCAATAGCTTCCTCAAGACCCATGATGCAAGACTCATATTCTTCCATATTATTAGTGCAATCAAATGTTAACCTTGCGGTAAAAGGAATGTGCGGTCCATGAGGAGTGACAATCACAACACCAATTCCTTTACCATAAGCATTCACAGCTCTATCAAATATCATACTCCAACGAGATTTAGGATCGGGGCCCTCCTCAGGCAATGGTTCATCACAATATTTCACTTTCAAGAACATCACATCTTCATAGGGAAATTCATATTCTGCAAACTGATGATCTTCCACCGGCTGGTGAGTAAGGTAATCTGCCAACACACTACTTTTAATATCTTTTTGAGTGCGGTACTTGATATCATATTCAGATAACAACATCTGCCAGCAGGAAATTCTCCCAGTAAGAGCAGGATTTTCAAAAATATACTTGATTGGATCCATTTTGGAGATCAACCAAGTGGTATGATTCAACATATACTGCCGCAAACGCTTTGCCGCCCAGGCCAAAGCACAACACATTTTTTCTAGCATAGAATACTGCGACTAACAATCGGTGAACTTCTTGCTGAGATAATAAATGGTGAACTCTTTCTTTCCTGTTTCATCCTGTTGCCCCAGAATACAACCAATGGATTTATCTAACACTGTTAGATACATAATCAATTGTCTTCCTTCTACGGGAGGGAGCAAGATAGGAGGTTCAAGCAGAAACTCTTTAATACTTTCAAATGCCCTTTGGCACTCATCCGTCCACACACAACCTTGATCTTTCTTTAACAACTTAGAGATCGGTTCACACGTTGCAGTCATGTGGGAAATAAACCTGGAGATATAATTCAAACGCCCGAGGAAACCCCTGACCTGCTTTTCAGTTCTTGGTGCTGGAATTTCTTGAATTGCTTTGACTTTATCGGGGTCAACTTCTATTCCTTTCTGGCTAACAATAAAACCCAACAATTTCCCTGATATAACTCCGAAGGTGCATTTATTTGGATTCAAGCGGAGACGATATTTCCTCAAACGCTGAAACAACTTCAACAAATCTTCTATATGCCCTTCTTCAGTTTGGGATTTGGCAATCATATCATCAACATATACTTCAATTTCTTTGTGCAACAAATCATGGAATAGGGTTGTCATAGCCCTCTGGTACGTTGCACCAGTGTTCTTCAACCCGAAGGGCATCACTCTGTAACAGAATGTTCCCCAGGGTGTGATAAACGTTGTTTTTTCCATGTCCTCTGGAGCCATTCTAATTTGATTATACCCGGAAAATCCGTCCATGAACGAGAATACTTTGAATTTTGTTGTGCTATCCACTAACATTTCGATGTGAGGCAATGGAAAATCATCTTTTGGACTAGCTTTATTTAGATCTCTATAATCTACGCACATGCGGACTTTTCCATCTTTTTTCGGTACTGGGACAATATTGGAAATCCATTGAGGATACACTGACGTCACAAGAAAACCAGCATTAATCTGCTTTAGGACCTCCTCTTTGATCTTTACTGCCATATCCGAGTGGGTTCTTCTTAACTTTTATTTAATTGGCGAACACTCTGGCTTCAACGACAAATGATGCTCGACAATGTCTGTATCTAGACCAGGCATATCTTGATAAGACCAAGAAAAAATATCCACATACTCTTTCAACAGCTCAATCAACCCGCTCTTTACATCAGGATGCAATGATCCTCCAATCTTGACTTCCTTCGGATCTTCTTCTGAACCCAAATTAACCACTTCCAAAGGCTCTTTATATGGATGAATGGTATTTTCCTCATGCTCAAGAAACCGTGAGACCTCTTGTTGGATCTCATCATAATCTTCTTCTTCATCCCCAAACACAGGACAATCAAAGTTGGGAGAGGGTGCAGGGCCATTGTATTCAACGGGTTTTTTAATTAATCTGCACATGTGATATATGATTGCTTTTAGAAATTGACACATATAACAAGTGATCATGCAGATTAATTTTTAGTTATTATTTATTTTGGACGTTTTTTTTATTACCATTTCCCAGGAAAAAGCAGAAAATAAAATACATAATTTGGAAGCAAAGGCAACTTTTATTAATGATCTTAACAGTTATAGCAAATAGATAAGCCCTACAACATTAATACTTCCACCTTGGGCAGGGTGAAATTTTTTCAAAAGAAAGAAACAAATTAACAAAACAAATTAGTTTGAAACATGTATGCAAGAAGGAACATCAATGGTGACCCAGTTCTGAACTCGGACTCCATGCGTCACATAATTCAGTACTTCTTGCTCTGCTTCATCCTCTTCAACAACATTAATTCCAGAACAAATTGGATGGAGGTAGCCTCCGCTACGGAAAACATCCTGATAACTGTTCACAAAAGCTTTGACTTCAAACTTTCTCCTTTGCCATTCCTTGAAGAGAAACCCAAACCAGCTCTGTTTTTGTTCACGGGTGGATCCACAAGTCGTCCCCAAACTGCATTATGACCATTGCGCACAACCTGTTGCGCGTCCTTCAGCGAGACCATGGAATTCTCATTCTTCCTTATGTTGTCAATGGATAGGGCTTGGAACTGGGTTCCAACAGCAGCCTCATCTGCTTCTACAATACTGAAAGAGGATAGATGGGATATCAACAACGCCTGCTCCCAATTTATGATCACTACCTTCCCTTCACGCACAAATTTTAGCTTCCGATGTAGAGTTGAAGTGACAGCCCCTGTGTTGTACCCCAAAATTTTCCCTCTCATATTTCTCAAAACATTGCAACAAAAATCTCCAAGTTGCTCAAGTTTGCTCAAGATTTGGACAGACAAGCTATCTCATAAGGGAGTCAACCCCAAATTAGGGTTTTGTGTTGCATCAAGATCCTTGAATCCAAATGACCTCAAGTTCTCCCTAATGTCCTAATATGTTCTCAAGGTCATCCATGACAAATTTCAAGCCTTGCAGAGGAAGTTTGCTTAGTCAAATGCTCAAAGGGTCCAAAAATCGACTATGCTAGGGCAAAAGTCAACTATGACCTACAAATAGTCAAACTTCAAGATTTTTTGTCAACATTCTATTTTTGAAGGATATTTCACCATTTGATCAAGGGTTTATCATGATTCATCAAGGACTGCTCAAAATTCATCAAGACTCAAAAGTTGCTAAATTAGGGTTTTGTAGAAAAAGTCAACACAACTTTGACCAAGCATAACTTTCTCATACTTTATGAGAAATGACCCATCCAAAGCTCATTTTGAAGAGCATGAAATTGCCTACAATCCATCTTCATATCTCAATATCAGAAAATGCACTCACAAGAGGTTATAAATTTGGACATTATAGGTCATTTTTGAAAGTCAACAAAAACACCTTTTTTGCCAAAGCTTATAACTTGAGAATGGAACATCAAAATGCGATGAGACCAAAAGGGTTAGTTAGAAGACAACTCAAGATTTCTAAAAAGTCCAAGAAAACTTCCAAAAGTTCAAAATTTTAGAAGTTATGCATCGTTGAAGTTGGGCATTTTTGCAAATTTGCCAAAAGTCAACTATCCCCAAAACATCAAATTTTGTCAAATGGGCCCATTCTTTTCCACTTGATTTGAGCTTGCATTATTGTCCACGTGTCCTAGCTTCAGCCATGAGTCCATTTATCAATTTTACTATTTTATTTGATTTTTTATTGAATTATTTCATTTTAAATCAAATTAAATCAAATTAAATCCCAAACTTTGATTACATGAGATTTTTTTCTATTTTCAGGATTGGATTCTCATCAATATCATCATCAAATTCGTAACACACAAGATCATGTGCAAAAAGATGGTTTTTTGACAAATTTGGCAAGTTTTCAAAAGTGAATCAAATCAAATATGGGTGCATTGATTTAGAGAGATTGGATTCATGATTCTTGGCCTAATGCATTCCATGATACATATAGAAGCCAAAGGACACGAAAAAAAGGGTTGGAGGCTGCAAGAACAATCAAAACAAAAACATGAAAAAGTGGTGAAAAAGCTTGAATCTGAATTCATACTTAGAGGCGATCTCAGAAGCCAAGAAGGGTCACAATCAATTCTTGGAGGTTCACTGAGTTGAAACCGACCCAAAGCAGGCCTCCATACACGCTCAAACACGCTGTAAGTATCACATTACCTAGCTCTGCATTTGAATTCACAAATCTTTATTCCTGCATCTTTTGTACAAATTATTTGCATATTCATAATCCTCATCAAGTTTCAAAGCATTCTACATTATCCAATTTTATTTATCTGACCTGTAAAGCCAAGTACCATATCTAGGGTTTCATGATTTGTTTTTGGGTATTTCTTTTTCAGGAAAAATTGGTTGACGAGAAGGGCATGGTTGTGACCGGGACGATGAGACGAGCACAACCCTGCCCTTAGATTTCATTTTCATGGCTCACAGCAGATTATAGGGATACGTGACTTTTAGTGATAGGCGATGTCCGTGGCTATAGGTTTTACAGGGTTTTAGCCACGGACGTGAGGAAGAAGATGGAGACGTGCCATGCCATCGTTGGCCAATTCAAACCATAGCGCGCTTATTTTGTTGTGCTGGCATATTGAGGCATTTTATTTTATTATTATTATTGTCTAATATATTTACAATTGAAACATAATGGCCTAGTGGCAAAGCAAGCAATCCAAGCGCCTATAGGACCTGGGTTCGAATCCCAGGTCCCCCCCTCTCTTTGTTATTTTGTTTCTTCAGATATTCCAATACACATAAGGAGCAGCAGTGCATCATACACCATCATCTATCCAATGGACAAATGGTCAATGGCCAGATCTGATGGGTGGAGATGGAAGGACCACCAAGGCTTTGGTCAATGTGTCCACACCAAGTCCAAGAAAGTCAATACTGGGCCAGCTCGTTTGGGCCATAGAATTTGCTTCCCAAACACTCCAATCAGGCCCATACCCCCTAACTCTCTCTATTTCATTTATTTTTGTTTTATTTGATCTAATTATTTTCATTATTAACTAACCAATAAAATTTTATTTTTCTCTATAAAATTAAAACTACAAAAATATTTTCTTCATAAAATCAAATTTTAATTTTTATTAACAAACATAAATTTAATTAATTTAGGCTTTAATTAGAAATAACTTTGATATATTTTTTTTGTAAATAATTAAAATCAATTAGACTTAATTAGGTTTTACTAACATTGATTAATTTTATTTTCTTTCTTTAAATACCAAAAATCCAAAAAATATTTATTTTCATTAATTAATTAATTAATTTGTTAATTTAATAATTAATTTAGGATAGTTTCTTTCTTAAAATAAAAATAACAAAAAAATATTTTCTTTAAATAACCAAGGGTCAAAACCCTACTCGCACTCGATTTAATTTTCCGCACGCAATCTATTTATTCAATATTGTACTTGTTCCCGGAATGTAATAGATAATTAGGACCATTTAATTGTTTTTTATCGCTTTATTTATTTTTCCGCATTTAAATTTCAAAGGGTTGGTTTTGGCGATGTAAATACCCGACGCCTTGTAATTAAATTTCCGCAATTTATTTTCCGCAAAATATAACTGTTAGATGTTTGATAATAGGGATGCATGACAAGAATGAATGTTTAACCTAAAATCAACATAGATCACCTTTAACATGTACAAAGATAAAATTAACTGAAAACAACACACTCGCACATGCGCACTCTTAGGGTACACCCCACTTGGTTGCCTTCGTACGCGGTCATTGAGTATAGGTCGCTTTAGAGGTCCTCCTCTTGTCTAAAAGATCATAGTCGGCTCGAAACAGTTGCCTCGGATATTGTTGCCTCAAAACAAATGATCTAAGACATTAGGGTTACCGCTAAGGCGTCCTAACATTGCTTTGGTGACCGTAAGTCCCTAATTCGAATTGACCCTTAAACTCCAACGATGGTGTTACCTACTCATCAATAGTAGGATAGCATTATCTAAAGGAAGATAGCATAGAACGATTCCTTTTTCGAGTAGGTAGATGGTTCTTAGATACTTGCTCTTTCAAGAATAAAAACATTTCACACTTACACTTTTCGAACAAAGTTTTCAAAAACACTTCATTACACTCTTGAGGACATAAGCAAGAGTTAAATCAAAGTTTTCAAACAAAAACTTTTTCAAACCCACAAGCACAAAGAAAGCAATATTTTGAAAACAATATGAGCAAGTACCTAAGAGCCCATGGATAACCACAAATAGAAAGGGTGCTAACACCTTCCCTTTCTATAATCTACCCTCCGAACCCGAGAAATATCTCAAAAAGGAATTTTTCTGTGCTTTTTTCCTTTCCTTGTTGGATAAAATAAAAGCCGGTGGAGACTCTTGCTTACCGCGACATTTTGCAAAAAAAAACGCAAAACGCAAACCAACATTCCAAAAAACAGTCAGTTCTTTCCCACCGTATCACACCCTGCTTCGTGTATCCATGGTCGTCCTAGCAAACAACTATACGCAAGAATAATGTCCATTACCTGGAAGGTTATCAAGAACAAATGTGGTCCTATATGGATGGATAAGTCCACTTTATCGATGACAGATTTCCTCGACCCATCAAAAGCTTTCACAATGATGCCACTCGGGCGCATAGGTGTTCCCTGATACTTTAACTTCATAAGGGTACTTCTCGGTATAACATTCAATACAGATCCGTTATTAATTAGCACATTGGATAGCGAGTCATTCTTGCAGTTCATAGATATGTGGAGGGCCAGGTTGTGATTCCTCCATTCACCTGGTAACTCATCATTGCAGAAACTCAAGTTGTTACATGACGTAATGTTTCCAATTACGTTGCTGAACTGATCTAACGGCATATCATTCTCCACAAAAGCCTGGTATAATACTTTCATTAGTGATTCTATATTTGCAGAGGAATTCATCAATAAAGCTAGGATGGATATCTTTGAAGGAGTCTGCAATAGTTGATCTACAATTTTGTAGTTGCTCATCTTAATTATCTTCAAGATATCATCCACTTCTTTCTATAATGTAGCTCCACTAGTCTCTCCCGCAGCCTTCTTAGGCTCATCATTCTCAGCAATTTTCTTTCCAGCAACAACATCTCTTCGAATAATCGGCGCAAACACACGACCACTATGTGTCATCCTGCTCATATCAGCTATATTTCCAACATCTGGCATTGGCTGGATGGGAATTTCCACCCGATCTTCTAAGATTGTAGCGTTGTATTTGTAAGGCACAACCTTATCTGATTTATAAGGAACAAGACCTAGCAGACTAATTACCAATGGGGTAACAGCTGGTTTGCTATGGTACTCCACCTCAAGGTGAGCGGGTGCACCAAAACAAGGTACAATGACATTTACCCCTTCCTCAACACAATCAACACTCAAAAGGTCATTTCCGTCAAATAAATCTTCGTCTGAAGAGAAATACTCATCCGCGAAGGCATACTCTTCCTCTGACTCCTCTTCCATTAAACAAACTTCAACCATATCAATCTCGGGATAATCATCCCTCTGACCTGTGATCTTGATAGTTCCATTGTCTAACAACAATTGAACACCCTTTTTCACAATAGAACATCCTCGGGGGTCTCGACAGCAAACTACGCAAGATCCATATTGGTGTTCCACATGACCAGCAGTACGGAAGAAGGTAGAATACAACTGCACGAGATCCTCATTCAAATGCTCCACATCAAAAATTATGAATTCACTCGGACATCCAGACACCATATTCACTTCCTCTTCATATTCTGCCCTAGGCCTGATTATATAGATTAGACCTTCATCCATCATCTCATGTAACTCAGCCTTTATCTTCTCACAACCCTGTATGTTTGTACTACAAATAGCACAACCGACGTGGTCATGCGTATAATAACTGAATTCACAGAGGTCTGCGTGCATCTTCACCAAATCCCGTCTAACCAGATTAATGTCAAAAATCCGGAAGTCACCTTGACAACCGGCCACCATATTCACAACACTCACTCCCTCGTGCTTGGGTAGAAGATTGTCTTTCACATTAGGTCCCATGTCTTTGAAAGATAAAATTCCATACTTCACCAACCTTTGCACTTCAGTCCTCAAAGGATAACAGTTCTCAACACTATGCCCTGGTGCTCCCTGATGAAAGGCACACGTCTGGTCTGCTTTGTAATACCAAGGAAATGGTGATGGTATAACTGGAGGTGGTCGCGTCTGGACCAACTTCTTCTGAATCAATGCTGGTAGTAGCTCTGCATAGCTCATGGGAATAGGGTCGTAGTTCTCCCTTCTCTGATTATTCCCTTGGTTCCCCTGCTGGGACTGTCTTTGATAAGTAATGGTGGTCGGAGCGGAATTCATAACATGAGTCACTGAGGCAAGTTGCAGGTGACGCTGATAATTCCTTCTAGGAGCGTTCACTCTCCTCTCTTGTATGACATCATTTGTATCCCCCGCTTTCTTCTTTTTAAACCCATAAGCTGGCTTTTTCACACCTTCGGACCCTTCACCCTTTGTCAAACGGCCTTCTCTTACTTCATCTTCTAGGAGGAAACCCATCCCTACCATCTCTGTAAAATCACTTGGGGCACTTGCTACCATTCTTTCGTAGTAGAAAGCGCCTAGCATTTTCAAAAAAAATTTAGTCATTTCCTTCTCCTCCATGGGGGGAATCACTTGTGCAGCCACTTCGCACCATCTCTGCGCATACTCTTTGAACGATTCTTTATCTTTATGAACCATGGCCCTAAGCTGGTCACGATCGGGTGCCATGTCCATATTTTACTTGTATTGTTTAATGAATTCTTCTCCCAAATCATTAAAAGTATTGATGTTGGCGCTGTCTAAACTCATGTACCACTTCAATGCTGCGTGGGTCAGACTATCCTAGAAAAAGTGAATCAGCAGACGCTGATCATCGGTGTGGGTAGACATTATCCTTACGTACATCACCAAGTGAGCCCGAGGGCAAGTGTTACCCTTGTACTTCTCAAACTCCGGGACCTTGAACTTTGCAGACACTTTAACATTCGGGACCAAACACAACTCATTCACTTTCTGCCCAAATAGCTCTTTTCCCCTAAGAGCCTTCATCTCTCTTTGCATTCTATCAAACTGCTCTTGGAAATCATCCATTCTATCATAAAGAACCAATTCCTCACTCGGCGGAGGGAAAGGACGACACACATCTTCATTAACAAACGGAACCAAATTCACTGAAGGAGGTGCATCAGGAATAGTATGCACCACAGGAGGTGCTGGAGTAACAACATTTTGAACCACGGGAGCATCTTGGGGGCCCAAATTGAAACCTTCAGGTGCAAAATTCTCTGGCATTCCCCACGGATAACCCTGAGGCATACGGTTTTGAACAACAGTCGAAGTAGAAGATACAGGAACAACAGGAACTTTAGTATTTGCCCTTGTTGGTTGAGGTTGAACACTCGGTGGCTGATTCTGAGCAACCACTAGAGCTTCCATCAAAGTAGTCAAGTTGGCCAAGCCAGCTGTGATCGGTGGATCTGGAACTGACTGTTTAACGCTGGTTCGCGAAATGTTGCGGAAGAAATAGTCGCCACCGTCTTTTATTTTCTCCAACATGGACAGGACAAAAGCACAGCAAAATTCCTTATGAGATAGTTTCTCGGTTCGGGAGGTAGATTTATAGAAAGGGAAGGTGTTAGCACCCTTTCTATCCATGGTTATCCATGGGCTCTTAGATACTTGCTCATTTGTGTTTTCAAAAGTGTTTGCTTTTCAAAGTGTAAGTGGGTTTGAAAAAGTTTCGTTTAAAGTTTCAGATCGACTCTTGTATCAGTCCTCAAGAGTGTTTGAAAAAATGTTTTTGAAAGCTTTTTGAAAAGTGTCGGTGTGAAAAGAGTTTTTGATTTGTTTTGAATTAGAGCAAGTATCTATGAGTCATCTACCTTCCCTAAGGAATTAGGCTGTGTAAATGTCCTTAAGGTAGTGCCATCCCACCATTGAGAGGTAGGTAGCACCACCGTTGGAGGTGTTCGGGTCAATTTGTTTTCAGGGACAGTGTGGTCACCAGAGCAACAGTAGGACACCTTAGAAGCTACCCTTATGCCATGTTCATGGACATAAGGACTTACTAAAACGTCCTATACTCGACGACCACGTTTCGAGGGGCAAGGCAACAGTGAGGCGTACCCTAAGAGTGGTGTGTGAATTTGTGTATTTGTTTTCAGTTATGTTTTATCTTGTCATGCATTATGGTGATCTACGCTTTGATTTTATTTGGGCCATTCATTCTTTCATGCAAAATTTAGCAGTTAAGGGGTGCGGAAATTAAAGTACGAAAAATAAAGTCATACGCTATTACAAGGCGCGGGTCTATACATCGCCAAATTAACAAAGACCCGTTTTTTAATAAAATGCGGAAAATAAATAAATTTCCTAATTACTATTACAAGGCTTGAGCAATTACATTATATTTAAAACGAAAAATAAGAACAAACGCGCGCAAAGAAATTAGAATCGAATATGCGAGGGCGTTGGACCCTTTAAAGAAATTAAATGAAATTGAAAGTTAATTAGTGATTAAATAAAGAAAAGGAATTATTTTTTTATGTTTTTTGTATTTAATGAAAATAAAGAAAATTGATTAAAATTAGAAGTTAAATAAAACCCTAGTTCTAAGTTGTTTTTAATTATTTAAGAAAGAGATTAAAGTTTTAACCTAATTTACCCTAATTAATTAATTGCATGTTTATTTACAAAATTAATTAATAATTAATAATAATAAGAGTAAGAAGAAATTATTTTATTAGGAAAAAGAAAAAAATGCTAAAAACTAATTTCTACATATTTGAGTTTATTTAAGAAAAACATTAAAATTTTAAACTAATTTTACTAAGTTGATTATTAAATTTATTTACAAAAAATATTAATGCATTAAATATTAAATAAACATATTTTATTTTTTTTGATTTCTGATTTTTTTGTGTTATCAAAATTATTTTGTGAATTAAATAAAACAATAAAACAAATAAAAGAATAAAAAGGAAAATTAAAATAAAGAATAAAAATATGCAAACCATGGGGGTGGCTGACCCAATTGAGAGGTCAATTTGAAGCATTTTAGCCCAATGAACAAGAGGCCTGGTTGACTTTTCCAGCGCGTGTGTGGGATGATTGACCAGCGTGCATGGTGGACTGCACATCCTGGCCCTTGGATTGACCATCAGAGACACTTGACAGGCGCATGCGTTGAGCATATGGTGGACCATTGGAAAGAGATAGCACCTGAACACATTACAACCAAAATTATTGAGAAATATGGGGGACCTGGGAATCGAACCCAGGTCCCAATACCTGCATGCCACTTCATTTTCCAATTGAACCAACGCGTTTATTTGTTAGTTTAGTGGAACGTGATCAATATAATGGAAAAACAATATTATGTTGTAGTAATAAAAAAACGCGCCAGTATTCAAACTGACCAACCATGTCCAGACACGCATGCATCGTCTTCATCTTTTTCCTGTAACCACAAACAGATAGCGGGGGTTTTAAACCCCCACTAACCCAAACCTGCAAAAATAGCGATTAGGATATAGGCAAGCATAAAAAGGGCGCGAGTAGTGGATTAGTTTCGTTTGGAAGTCACGATTCCATTGATATAGGTTTTAAGGCCTAATTTTTCCTCATGAAGGAAACCCTAATTTCCAACTTCTGAAACCCTAGAACACGTCCATGGTGAATTCCTATTTAGACAGCCATTCTTCAATTGAGTAGTACCATTAGCTTCAGAATATTCATGTTAGTCTAAATCAAACATTAAAAGTCATGAATCATGCATGGAATTCAAAATACGATTATGAATAATTTGGAAAATAAAGCAGTTATGTTCTACCAATTCTCTGCACGTGGAGGCTTGGTTTCGATTGCAAAAGCTTCCTGGTAGTGTCAGGAGTGTATTGGAATGGCTTTTAGGCTTTGAAATGTGCAGTAGCTATGAAAACAGTTTCAAGGTTTTTGTGAAAAAAGTGCAAAGTTGTTCTTGGTCTTGGGCGCAACTTCTTGTGTCCATGAGCATTAGGGTTGTATTCTATATGTATCTGAGCATGATTAGGTTAAGAAAAACAAGCCCATAATCCATCCATTTATGATTTGGAGATTTGATTTTCCATGATCTTTTTTTCAATCTTTTTCATGCCAATTATGCCAATTATGGAAGATTCTATCCTTGGTGATTGATACACGAGATATTTGATTCATAATGGATGAAAATGCTGCACAAAAAGATTCAAAACACATGATTTAGTATTTTTCTCATAATTAATTTTAATTAAATGAATTAATAGGATTAAAAATTCAATTAATTAATTAAAAATAAGAAAATAACTCCCTTTTAGCTTAATGGGTCGTGCATAGCCTTTGGTTGATGATTCATGGAAGAAATTGAGGCCCATTAGCATTTTTGAGGCATTTGAAGCAAAGTTGACTTTCCAAAATTCCCAAACATTTCCCAACTTCCACAAGGCATATCTTGCTCAATTTTTAAGCTTTGATCATGTTATTGGACATTTTGAAAAGGTATTGAAGTCCTCTAACCAATGTCTTTGGTCCCACGTCATTTTGATTTACCAATCTCAAGTTATGGTCTTTGACTTAAAGTGCCTTTTTGTTGACTTTTTAAAATGACCTATAATGTTGAAATTGATAACTTTTTGTGAGAGCATTTATTGGACTTGAAGTGTGAATATGAGTTGTAGGAAATTTCATTCTCTTAAAAATGAGCTTTGGATGGAATTTTTCTGATAAACCATGTGGAAGTTATGCCTTGGTCAATTTGCAGTTGACTTTTTCAACTGTCCAAAAATAGAAACTTTTGCATCTTGAGACTTTTTGAGCCTTGCCTTGAGAATCATAATCAAGAATTGATCAAATGATGTTTGTGGCTTCAAAATAAGATGTTGACCAAATTTTTTGACTTTTGACTGTCAAATGACCATTTTGCCCCTACAGTTGACTGCGAAGCATTTAGGGTTTTTGACTGTGCAATTTGATGCTGTGAGTCTTGAAACTTGGCATATGGATGCTTGACAATGTATGTAGGCATGTGGGACTTGTTTGGACCCTTGAAAACTTCAATTTCTTTGCCAGCACCAAAACCCTAATTTTTGACTGTTAGGAGGCAATTGGACTGTGCAACCCTTGGGAGATTTTGAAGCATGATCTTAGCAAACCTTGAAGAATATGGGAGGGCAAATTTTGGGGTACAACAGTTGCCCCTGTTCAATCTTCTTAGACCTGAGGATGTAGATTGGCTGGCGTGCCTTTTGTAATCCGAAGGTGGAAGATGATTGAACACTAGAGTGCCCAGAAATTTGCGCTCACATGTTAGCAGTATGATGCAGAGAATGGGCTTATAGATGCCATTTGGAGACTGATGGATAGGAGGATGGGCTTACAGATGCCATGTTGAGAGGTGATGGATATGTGGATGGGCTTATAGATGCCATCTGGGTGTCGATCGCGTAAGAGTTTCCTTAGCGAGAACTTGCATACCTGAAAAAGAAAGATAATTACCTGGCCTGTTACAGGAGTTGATCTTCAAACTTTTCATGTAGATGTGCCCTGGCTGGTTACAGGAATCGAATCTTTAAACTCTTCAGACGTGCTCTGGCGAGATACAGGAATCGAGTCTGGAGAATATAGTCGTCAACAGATACACCCTGGCAAGATACAGGAATCGGATCTTTGAACTCTTCAGACGTGCCCTGGCAAGATACAGGAATCGAGTTTGGTAATGTTGGTCGTCAACAGATACACCCTGGCGAGATACAGTAATCGGATCTTCGAACCCTTCAAACTCACCCTGGCAAGATACAGGAATCGGGTCTGGTAATGCTAGTCGTCAACAGATACACCCTGGCAAGATACAGGAATCGGATCCTCAAACTCTTCAGACGCACCCTGGCAAGATACAGGAATCGGGTCTGGTAATGCTAGTCGTCAACAGATACACCCTGGCAAGATACAGGAATCAGATCCTCAAACTCTTCAGACGCACCCTGGCAAGATACAGGAATCGGGTCTGGTAATGCTAGTCATCAACAGATACACCCTGGCAAGATACAGGAATCGGATCCTCAAACTCTTCAGACGCACCCTGGCAAGATACAGGAATCGGGTCTGGTAATGCTAGTCGTCAACAGATACACCCTAGCAAGATACAGGAATCAGATCCTCAAACTCTTCAGACGCACCCTGGCAAGATACAGGAATCGGGTCTGGTAATGCTAGTCGTCAACAGATACACCATGGCAAGATAAAGGAATCGGATCCTCAAACTCTTCAGACGCACCCTGGCAAGATACAGGAATCGGGTCTGGTAATGCTAGTCGTCAACAGATACACCCTGGCAAGATACAGGAATCAGATCCTCAAACTCTTCAGACGCACCCTGGCAAGATACAGGAATCGGGTCTGGTAATGCTAGTCGTCAACAGATACACCCTGGCAAGATACAGGAATCGGATCCTCAAACTCTTCAGACGCACCCTGGCAAGATACAGGAATCGGGTCTGGTAATGCTAGTCGTCAACAGATACACCCTGGCAAGATACAGGAATCGGATCCTCAAACTCTTCAGATGCACCCTGGCAAGATACAGGAATCGGGTCTGGTAATGCTAGTCGTCAACAGATACACCCTGGCAAGATACAAGAATCGGATCCTCAAACTCTTCAGACGCACCCTGGCAAGATACAGGAATCGGGTCTGGAATCAGTCATCAACAGATACACCCTGGCAAGATACAGGAATTGGATCTTTAGTTGCGACCGTTGATGGTAATCATCTTGGTATTAACCTTTGTCCTGAAAAGACAAAACGTTAGTTGTGCGCGATGTCATGATGTATGACATGTGTGATGTTCTCAAAATAAGTGAGATTGTATGTTCATGATGCGTATGTGCATGCTATAATGTATGAAGATGTGATGTTTATGAATATATGTTTTTGTCTAGGAAGATAGATCCTTGACGGATGCCGGGAAGTTAAATCTTGGGCTGGTGTTGACGAGAAGAGTTTCGTTGTTTCCGCTGGGGAGTGATGATTGCAAGAATACCGGTAGGAGATGGTGACTCCGTTGGGGAATAAACTTGGAGATTACTCTGCGGGGGAAAATTATCCTAGCGACCTTGCTGGGGACCAATACTCTGTCGGAAGAGAGGTACTTTGCTGGGATGTTGATGATAACTCCGCTGGGGATACCGTTGTTATGTTGGAAGTTTTAATAGACTCCGCTGAGGATAAGAAGGCTTTGCCGAGGAAGATCTTTCCGTGGCTTTTGGCTGAGGATAACCTAGTTATATCCTGGTAGGGAAATAACCTTTGAATAAAGCCGGGAGACGCGTTCGTGCTCTGCGGGAGGGAAGCTTCCAGAATCTACTGGGGATAAGCTTCCTGCTGGGGAGATGGATTCTGCTTTCCTGAGGAAGTCTTCAGACTGGACTCTCCTGGGGAAATTTTTGAGATATATTGGGGAAGTGGCTCCCCTGAATGTCTGGTAAACCGCCGGGGAACAATCTTAGATCAAGACTGCCGGGGATGCTTGTTAAGAATGTTCGTATATTGCGCTGAGGAATGTTGAGATCTGCTGGAAGATGCCCAACTTCCTTAAGGTGGATAGTATAACTCTGCTTGGGGAGAGTGTATTGACTTGCTGGCTCACTCTCTGGGGATTTAAGATATCATGGTTATGTTCTTCAGCTGAACCTACCTTGGTACCTGGGTGGACAGAGCAATTAGATCGCTTAGACAACTCATTATTGCCCCTGTTTCTAATGTTACCTGTAATTAATCCTTTGTTTCGTATGCAAATATTTATGAGTTAGCAATTAGTGTCAAATGCATATATCACAAATTGAACCTTGGATGTTCTTCGCAAAACAAAACAGAAAAGGAAAAACAATTGGTAATTTTAGCTGAAAAGTGAATTTATATTGATTTTTGAATTTTCCTGTAAATAGGCGTTTATGTAAAAGAGGCTGACGTCCTAGTAAGAGAACGCCGCCGAACAAAAGAGTTTATACAATTTGTGAAAAAGGGAAAACAAAACAGCTGTGTGAAAAGAATAATCCCACTGGGTTCCAACTCTGCTATTGCCTTTATATCTTCGAGCGTCTCATCACTTTGCTGCTCGGTTGAAGATGAAGCTGATTGATCGATGCCGTTTGAACTTGATGTTGATATCGGATTCTGGATGCAAGGTGATCCAATGAGACATAGTATTACGCTTTATCCCTAACTTTTGCCTGGACCGCCCTTTCGGGTTTTCAGTCCACCGGGATACCCATTTTTTCCCAAGCCGCCTTTTCAGGTTTTCGACTTGCCGGGTGTACAGATTTTTTTTTTCATTTCATCCCTCATTTTGCCCGAACCCTTTTGGTTCGCCGGGAAGCCCTAATTTTTGCCTAGGTATGTCAACCTAGCGGGTCTTTTATCATGTGTAGTATCTTTTTACTATGTCTGCATTGGCGGGGTGAGGAAGGTCGTCACCATCCATGGTGGTTAGGATCATGGCTCCTCCTGAGAACACATGTTTAACCACAAATGGCCCTTCGTATGTGGGGGTCCATTTGCCCCTGGGATCACTCTGAGGAAGGATGATGTGCTTGATTACCAGATCCCCAACTTGATACTCTTGTGGTCTGACCTTCTTGTTAAATGCCCTGATCATCCGTTTTTGGTACGTTTGACCATGACAAATAGCAGCAAGTCTCTTTTCTTCGATTAAGTTTAACTGATCAAGTCGTGTCTGGATCCAATCATCTTCGCTCAGATCTGCATCCTTCATTATCCAGAGAGAGGGTATTTGCACTTCAATCGGTAAGACTGCCTCCATGCCGTAGACCAAGGAAAAAGGAGTTGCCCCGGTTGACGTCCTTGCTGAGGTACGGTACCCATGAAGAGCAAACGGTAGCATCTCGTTCCAATCTTTATAGGTCACTGTCATCTTCTGCACGATCTTCTTGATTTTCTTATTAGTTGCTTCTACAGCCCCATTCATCTTCGGCCGGTAAGGAGAAGAGTTGTGGTGCTGTATCTTGAATTGCTCGCAGAGCTCAGTGATCATCTTGTTGTTAAGATTGGTACCGTTGTCTGTAATGATCCTTTCTGGGACGCCGTATCGACAGATCAAGTTGTGCCGAATGAACCGTGCCACGACATTCTTGGTTACAGTGGCATAGGAAGCTGCTTCAACCCACTTTGTAAAGTAATCGATCGCTACCAGGATGAAGCGATGCCCGTTGGATGTTGTAGGTTTAATCTCGCCGATCATATCAATGCCCCACATTGCAAAAGGCCAAGGTGCAGTCAAGACATTCAGAGGGACTGGAGGAACGTGCACCTTATCTGCGTAAATCTGGCACTTGTGACATGTCCGAGAATGTTGGTAATAGTCGGCTTCCATTGTGGACCAAAAATATCCTGCCCGAAGGATCTTCTTTGCCATGGTGTGTCCACTGGAATGCATTCCGAAGGTACCTTCATGCAGTTCTGCCATGATCCTTTCTGCTTCAGTTTTATCCACACAACGCAGTAAGGTTGAATCATGGTTTCGCTTGTAGAGAATGCCGTTGCTGAGGAAGAACTTTGCAGCGAACCTTCTCAGAAACTTCTTGTCGTTGACAGATGCACCTTCATGGTATTCCTGAGCTTCCAAGTATCTCTTCACCTCGTGGTACCAGGGTTTTTCAGTCACTACCTCAGCTTCAAGATCACAACAATATGCCGGTTCGTCCAGTTTCCAGATAATGACCCGGGGAGCCTCATTGTCCCATTTGACTTTGAACATGGAAGACATCGTAGCTAACGCGTCCGCCAACTGATTCTCCTCTCTTGGGAAATGTTCAAAAGTTATCTCTGTGAAATGGGGGATCAATGTCAACACACATTCTCTGTAAGGAATAAGATTCAGATGTTTCGTATCCCACTCGCCTTTGATCTGATTGATCACGAGAGTGGAATCTCCGAAGACACTCAGAAACTTGATCCTTAAGTCGATCGCAGCTTGAAGACCCATGATGCATGCCTCATACTCCGCCATGTTGTTGGTGCAGTTGAAACATAGCCGGGCAGTAAGTGGAGTATGAGTGCCTTGAGGGGATATGATCACAGCGCCGATACCGTTACCCAAAGCGTTGGACGCTCCGTCAAAGTGCATAGACCATCGGGATCCTTCCTCAGGTCCTTCATCCGGTCCAGGTACTTCACAATCAGTCACTATCATGATGCTCTCGTCCGGAAACTCGAAGTTCATTGACTGATAGTCGTCTACTGCCTGGTGTGCCAAGTGGTCTGCCAATACACTTCCCTTGATAGCTTTCTGAGTTTTGTACTAGATGTCGTATTCTGTCAAGATCATTTGCCATCTTGCTATTCTCCCAGACAGAGCAGGCTTTTCGAATATGTACTTTATCGGATCCATCTTTGAGATTAGCAAGGTAGTGTGAGTCAGCATATACTGTCTTAGCCGGCGAGCAGCCCATACCAAAGCGCAACAAGTTTTCTCGAGCAGTGAGTATCGGGTCTCACAGTCGGTAAACTTTTTGCTAAGGTAATAAATGGCATTCTCTTTTCGTCCAGACTCGTCATGCTGCCCCAGCACACACCCCATTGAGTTGTCGAGTACTGTCAGGTATAGTATCAGAGGTCTCCCTTCAACCGAAGGCATAATAATGGGTGGTTCTTGGAGATACTCTTTGATTCTGTCAAAAGAAGCCTGACATTCATCATTCCAACGTACTACCTGATCTTTCTTCAGCAGCTTGAAGATTGCTTCACAGGTAGCAGTTAGGTGTGAGATGAACCGGGCAATGTAATTCAGACGTCCTAGAAAGCCTCTGACTTCTTTCTATGTCTTGGGAACTGGCATCTCTTGAATAGCCTTAACCTTGGCAGGGTCCACTTGAATACCCTTGTCACTTACGACGAAGCCTAGTAACTTTCCAGATCTTACCCCGAAGGTGCACTTGTTCGGGTTCAACCTCAACTTGTACAGTTTCAAACGGTCAAACAGTTTCTGCAGATGATCAAGGTGTTCCTCCTCAGTTTGGGACCTTGCAATCATATCGTCGACATACACTTCAATCTCATGATGGATCATGTCATGAAATAAAGCAACCATGGCACGTTGGTAGGTGGCCCCAGCGTTTTTCAATCCAAAAGGCATGACCTTGTAGCAGAAGGTGCCCCACTGAGTAACAAAGGTAGTCTTTTCCATATCTTCAGGAGCCATCTTGATCTGATTATAACCTGAAAAACCATCTATGAAGGAGAACACCTTGTGCTGAGCAGTATTGTCAACCAGAACATCAATGTGAGGTAGGGGGAAGTCATCTTTGGGGCTGGCCCTGTTCAGATCCCTGTAATCGACACACATTCTGACCTTACCGTCTTTCTTCGGTACCGGCACCACATTAGCAACCCACTGAGGTTAAGAAGTCACTGCAAGAAAACCGGCGTCAAATTGCTTCATAACCTCAGTTTTGATCTTTTCAGACATCTCTGGACGCATACGGCGGACCTTTTGCTTAACCGGAGGGCAGTCTTCCTTGGTAGGCAAGTGATGGACCACAATGTCAGTATCCAAACCAAGCATGTCTTCGTAGGACCAGGCGAAGATTTCCACATAATCATGTAACATCTGAGTCAACCGTTGTTTTACGCTGATCACCAGATTAGCACCAATCTTAACCTCCTTTCTATCTGTCTCAGTACCCAGATTTATCATTTCCACTGGCTCTTCATGTGGTTGAATGGCCCTCTCTTCCTGGAGTAACAGTCTTGCAAGCTCGCCAGGCACTTCGCAATCATCTTCACCTTCATCTTCGGCTAAGTTGATCAGATTTTCGAAGTCATAACTGGCAGTAGCAGAGTCGTTACCAGTGAGATCCAGAGTGGATTGAAACCTGTATGGGTGAGTGTGTGTAAATACAGCTGTTTTGCAATATATAAAGAAAGAAAGAAAGAAAGGGAGCACAAGATTTGAAATGCGAAAAAATGTCCAAGGTCTTTATTTATGATATATGGAAATGACAGTTAATAAGCCCTCACAAATGAAGCCAACGGTGCCCCGGGTAAGACACCGGGCCATAAAGTTTCAGTTTATTGTTTATTACAAATAACAAAAACAAAGGAATTCATTACTGCGTAACAAAAGTAACAGGTAGGTTGTCTTTTGCAGTCCAATTGCTAGGTCCACTGTCGGCCGTTGGATAAATCCAGCTGTTGAACTCAGATTCTTCCTCTTCGTCATCATCCCTTATAGCATTCACCCCATGAGCAGGCAGGGGAGCTGTCACTACATTGGGTTTCTCAGGTGCCTCAAATTGTACCTCCTTCGCATCAATAAGGTCCTGCACCTTGTTCCTCAGGGCCCAGCAGTCATCAATAGAATGCCCCGGGCTATCGGAGTGATAAGCACAGCGGGCACTTGGATTATATTTGGGGGATGCAGTATTCACAACCTTCGGAGCTTCCCTGATGGTTACCAAGTTGGTCGATAGCAGTTGCGGCAGGATTTGTGACAAGGTCATACTTAGCCGAGTGAATTCTCTTCTGGGTCTCTCACCCCTTGGTTGATTATCTCGCCGAGGAACGGCAGCAAGCTTACCAATTACCAAGGCGTTGACAGTTTGGCGGCTCTCTGGTTTATCTTGCCTTCTAGGCCCATACACAACACTGGCCTCCTTCTTAAAAGGTTTCTTCTCAGAACTTGAAGACGCCCCTTTCTGAATTTTACCGGACTTCATACCAGCCTCTATCCTTTCCCCAGTCAGAATGAGGTCTGTGAATCCTGCAGATGAATTGCCAATGAGATGATTAAAGAACGGCCCGGATAGGGTCCCCAAGAACATATCTACCAATTCACGGTCTGTTAATGGAGGCTGCACCCTGCCAGCCAGGTCCCTCCACTTCTGCGCATAGTCTTTAAAACCTTCTCCCGATCCTAACGACATACCCTGGAGTTGGGTACGTGTAGGAGAGAGGTCGGCATTATATTGATACTGCTTGTAAAAAGCAGTAGCCAACTCCTCCCAGTTACGAACCTTGGTTCCATCCAGCTGATAGAACCATTCGAGATGAGTCCCTGAGAGACTCTCCTGGAAGAAGTGGATCCACAAGTTCTTGTCCACTATATACGGCTAAATCTTCCGCACATAAGATCTGAGATGTAACTTAGGGCAGGACGCCCCGTCATACTTGGCGAAAGATGGTGCTTTGAACTTGTGCGGGATGATCACACCAGAAGATAAACCCAAGTCTCCGAAATCCAAACCCGGCACTTGCTGAATTTCCATGGCGTTCAGACGGTCTTCCAACTGCTTGTATCTGTCTTCAGCTGGAGGATATTGTTCCTCATTAAAATCAGTCTCGTTGTCAGAAACCACCGGACTTGGAGCCCTTCCCCCCTGGGGACTTTCTTTGCCTACAGAAGAACCAGCTTCCTCATTCTGCAGTGTGTTACCAAACCTCCGGCCCGTGTTGAATAGAACAGTTCTTTTCTTCTTCTTCTTCTTGACCAGCAGAGCCTTCAGCTCCTCTTGACCTTGAGCCAAACCCATGATCAGCTCTTGAAATTGTGCGTTCCGCGCCTGAAGGGCTTTGATAGACTGCTCGGTAGATGATTCACGATTCATGGTGCTGAAATAAACAGCGAAGAACAGTAAGCAACCTGAAAAGAAGAGTACCTGCTATGCACATGATGAATGGAATGCGTATGATTTATGTTTTCAAAGACAATCGGGAATCAACTTTGTAAACAAAAAGGAACACACTTCATTAGATTCAACTTTGAAATTTTAAATTGTTCAACAGATTGCCCTTAGGCGTTACATAAAAATGGAAATACTGAAAAGGGAAATAAAACTGTAAAAGAATATCCAAAGCTCGTCATTGATCCCAGGGTCTTCTCTTCTCAGTACGGATGTAGTCATTCAGAGCCCGCTCATTCTCCAACTGCTTTGTCAGCTTCTGGATCTTCAATTCCTGTTCGTTGAACTTTTCCCAGTAAGAATCCCGTTCTTATCGTAGTTGCGCCCAAGACCTCTTTAGTGTATCATAATCAGTAGGTATCTGAGGAGGGAGAATAGTTGGAGGAACCCCATCCTTGTCAGGATACTCAAGAATGATGGGTCTGACAGCTTCGTACGACATACCTAACTTCTGAGCACGGACGCGGACCCATTTGTAGTAGGCTTCCATAGGTAGAGAAGTCTTCGGCCCCAGCTCTTGTGGGTCAGCTTTGTGAATTCTGTCCCAAGCCTTGATGAACCTACGACGCAGCTCGTCACTATCTACCTGAAACTCAAAACTGATGTGAGGCACCAACATCTCATGAGGCCCGGCTCTTCTGGCCCTTCCAAACTGACGGAGAGCTAGGCATGGATTATAAGAGATTCCTCCTTGGGTACCAATCAGAGGAACATTAGGGTACTCTCCGCAACGATCAACAACAGCTACTTCATCCAAACCCCTGAAAGTCCAAATGATGTCCTTATCAGTGAGAGACATTAACCTATGAGCCCAACCTCTTCCTTCTTTGTTCTTCAGCACGAATTTAGGGAGGTGCGAAATAAACCACCTCACTAACAAAGGGATACAACACCACAGAGTTCCTCGTCTTCGGGCAGTACGAGCATAGAGTTGTTGCAGGATGTCACCCAAGAGAGTGGGCACAGGGTTCCGAGACATGAAGATCCTTATGGCAGTGACGTTGATGAAGTTATCAGGATTAGGAAACAAGACTAGACCATAGATTAAGAGAGCCAGAATGTCTTCATACGCCCTAAAGTCCAAGTCATTCTAGAAACTGTTAGCCTTACTAATCAGAAACTTGGCCAAGAAACCCTTGACTTTGCTTCTAGTCACCCAGTTGTCTATTACCTCTTGGTTGGTCAAGGGAAGGGCTGCAGCAACCTCCTAAAGCCTAAGGGTCTTTTCCCAACCAGTGTAGGGAGTCTGATCCAAGATAGGGATACCAAGCAAATCAGAGAACTCTTCCAGGGTAGGGACCAGCTGGAAGTCTTGAAAGGTGAAACACTGTTACAGAGGGTCATAGAACTGGGTCAGGACACTCATCAGCTGTTGGTCCCACTTTGCCGTGACTAAACTGAGAAGAGAACCATGCCTCTGGATGAAGGAAGTAGTATTTGGAATTCTGCTAACCAACTCTTCAAGCAACTCAGGTGGGTGAACAAAGTTGAACCGGATAGTATTCCTTCGCATAGGCATCATGATGTCCTACAAAACAGAGCAAAGGTGAAACCCTCTTGTCTTTGAAATGGTCAGTCCTTATGCAGGATGCATGCAATGTTCATGATGGCATGATGTTATGATAAAGCACACCACAAATATTTACAAAGGCAAACATGATAAGGTACACAAGTCACACAAGACAGCCCTTAGGGTTTAGGCCAGCATGAAGTTCAGGTACTACCCTCTTTCAGTTTGTTGGTTAAGACCTGTCCTAATCAAAAGTAACCGGGTTCTAGAGGATCCCAATATCACTGACTACCCTCAATCGGTCATAACTCCAGCGTCGCAATCTTTTCTTGCAACCAGAACCATCGCGAGAGTTTAGCCTCAATGGGTGTAGCATACTGCTACTGTTCTATTGGCCAAGTTAGGTCATTTAAGGTTCTAGGGTTGGTTGGTGCTTAATGACTCCTCAGAAGACCCATATTCTCCTTGTTGCAACACAAGGGATATCGGTACAGACCAAGGTGCCACACCAATATAGCCACTGTTTCACCCATGTCGGTCTACGCCGGACAGGTCCCTCACAGCTTATGCTACCTAACAGGGTATCCCCAGATCCGGGTTAGGATCTATAAAACTCCAAGACAATGCCCATAATAATAAAGCAAACAAAACAAAGCTATTGAAAACACAAGTATGAGCTATCCTAAGGTACACCTCACTTTAAGTCTCCCCAGCAGAGTCGCCAGTTCTGTGATCGGTGGATCTGGAACTGACTGTTTAACGCTGGTTCGCGAAATGTCGCGGAAGCAAGAGTCGCCACCGTCTTTTATTTTCTCCAACATGGACAGGACAAAAGCACAGCAAAATTCCTTATGAGATAGTTTCTCGGTTCGGGAGGTAGATTTATAGAAAGGGAAGGTGTTAGCACCCTTTCTATCCATGGTTATCCATGGGATATTAGATACTTGCTCATTTGTGTTTTCAAAAGTGTTTTCTTTTCAAAGTGTGAGTGGGTTTGAAAAAGTTTCGTTTAAAGTTTCAGATCGACTCTTGTATCAGTCCTCAAGAGTGTTTGAAAAATTGTTTTTGAAAGCTTTTTGAAAAGTGTCGGTGTGAAAAGAGTTTTTGATTTGTTTTGAATTAGAGCAAGTATCTACGAGTCATCTACCTACCCTAAGGAATTAGGCTGTGTAAATGTCCTTAAGGTAGTGCCATCCCACCATTGAGAGGTAGGTAGCACCACCGTTGGAGGTGTTCGGGTCAATTCGTTTTCAGGGACAGTGTGGTCACCAGAGCAACAGTAGGACACCTTAGAAGCTACCCTTATGCCATGTTCATGGACATAAGGACTTACTAAAACGTCCTATACTCGACGACCACGTTTCGAGGGGCAAGGCAATAGTGAGGCATACCCTAAGAGTGGTGTGTGAATTTGTGTATTTGTTTTCAGTTATGTTTTATCTTGTCATGCATTATGGTGATCTACGCCTTGATTTTATTTGGGCCATTCATTCTTTCATGCAAAATTTAGCAGTTAAGGGGTGCGGAAATTAAAGTACGGAAAATAAAGTCCTACGCTATTACAAGGCGCGGGTCTATACATCGCCAAATTAACAAAGACCCGTTTTTTAATAAAATGCGGAAAATAAATAAATTTCCTAATTACTATTACAAGGCTTGAGCAATTACATTATATTTAAAACGAAAAATAAGAACAAACGCGCGCAAAGAAATTAGAATCGAATATGCGAGGGCGTTGGACCCTTTAAAGAAATTAAATGAAATTGAAAGTTAATTAATGATTAAATAAAGAAAAGGAATTATTTTTTTATGTTTTTTGTATTTAATGAAAATAAAGAAAATTGATTAAAATTATAAGTTAAATAAAACCCTAGTTCTAAGTTGTTTTTAATTATTTAAGAAAGAGATTAAAGTTTTAACCTAATTTACCCTAATTAATTAATTGCATGTTTATTTACAAAATTAATTAATAATTAATAATAATAAGAGTAAGAAGAAATTATTTTATTAGGAAAAAGAAAAAAATGCTAAAAACTAATTTCTACATATTTGAGTTTATTTAAGAAAAACATTAAAATTTTAAACTAATTTTACTAAGTTGATTATTAAATTTATTTACAAAAAATATTAATGCATTAAATATTAAATAAACATATTTTATTTTTTTTTATTTCTGATTTTTTTGTGTTATGAAAATTATTTTGTGAATTAAATAAAACAATAAAACAAATAAAAGAATAAAAAGGAAAATTAAAATAAAGAATAAAAATATGCAAACCATGGGGGTGGCTGACCCAATTGAGAGGTCAATTTGAAGCATTTTGGCCCAATGAACAAGAGGCCTGGTTGACTTTTCCAGCGCGTGTGTGGGATGATTGACCAGCGTGCATGGTGGACTGCACATCCTGGCCCTTGGATTGACCATCAGAGACACTTGACAGGCGCATGCGTTGAGCATATGGTGGACCATTGGAAAGAGATAGCACCTGAACACATTACAACCAAAATTATTGAGAAATATGGGGGACCTGGGAATCGAACCCAGGTCCCAATACCTGCATGCCACTTCATTTTCCAATTGAACCAACGCGTTTATTTGTTAGTTTAGTGGAACGTGATCAATATAATGGAAAAACAATATCATGCTGTAGTAATAAAAAAAAACGTGCCAGTATTCAAACTGACCAACCATGTCCAGACACGCATGCATCGTCTTCATCTTTTTCCTATAACCACAAACAGATAGCGGGGGTTTTAAACCCCCACTAACCCAAACCTGCAAAAATAGCGATTAGGATATAGGCAAGCATAAAAAGGGCGCGAGTAGTGGATTAGTTTCGTTTGGAAGTCACGATTCCATTGATGCAGGTTTTATGGCCTAATTTTTCCTCAAGAAGGAAACCCTAATTTCAAACTTCTGAAACCCTAGAACACGTCCATGGTGAATTCCTATTTAGACAGCCATTCTTCAATTGAATAGTACCATTAGCTTCATAATATTCATGTTAGTCTAAATCAAACATTAAAAGTCATGAATCATGCATGGAATTCAAAATACGATTATGAATAATTTGGAAAAGAAAGCAGTTCTGTTCTACCAATTCTCTGCACGTGGAGGCTTGGTTTCGATTGCAAAAGCTTCCTGGTAGTGTCAGGAGTGTATTGGAATGGCTTTTAGGCTTTGAAACGTGCAATAGCTATGAAAACAGTTTCAAGGTTTTTGTGAAAAAAGTGCAAAGTTGTTCTTGGTCTTGGGCGCAGCTTCTTGTGTCCATGAGCATTAGGGTTGTATTCTATATGTATCTGAGCATGATTAGGTTAAGAAAAACAAGCCCATAATCCATCCATTTATGATTTGGAGATTTGATTTTCCATGATCTTTTTTTCAATCTTTTTCATGCCAATTATGCCAATTATGGAAGATTCTATCCTTGGTGATTGATACACGAGATATTTGATTCATAATGGATGAAAATGCTGCACAAAAAGATTCAAAACACATGATTTAGTATTTTTCTCATAATTAATTTTAATTAAATGAATTAATAGGATTAAAAATTCAATTAATTAATTAAAAATAAGAAAATAACTCCCTTTTAGCTTAATGGGTCGTGCATAGCCTTTGGGTGATGATTCATGGAAGAAATTGAGGCCCATTAGCATTTTTGAGGCATTTGAAGCAAAGTTGACTTTCCAAAATTCCCAAAAATTTCCCAACTTCCACAAGGCATATCTTGCTCAATATTTAAGCTTTGATCATGTTATGGGACATTTTGGAAAGGTATTGAAGTCCTCTAATCAATGTCTTTAGTCCCATGTCATTTTGATTTACCAATCTCAAGTTATGGTCTTTGACTTAAAGTGCCTTTTTGTTGACTTTTGAAAATGACCTAAAATGTTGAAATTGATAACTTTTTGTGAGAGCATTTCTTGGACTTGAAGTGTGAAGATGAGTTGTAGGAAATGTCATTCTCTTAAAAATGAGCTTTGGATGGAATTTTTCTGATAAACCATGTGGAAGTTATGCCTTGGTCAATTTGCAGTTGACTTTTTCAACTGTCCAAAAATAGAAACTTTTGCATCTTGAGACTTTTTGAGCCTTGCCTTGAGAATCATAATCAAGAATTGATCAAATGATGTTTGTGGCTTCAAAATAAGACGTTGACCAAAAATTTTGACTTTTGACTGTCAAATGACCATTTTGCCCCTGTAGTTGATTGCGAAGCATTTAGGGTTTTTGACTGTGCAATTTGATGCTGTGAGTCTTGAAACTTGGCATATGGATGCTTGACAATGTATGTAGGCATGTGGGACTTGTTTGGACCCTTGAAAACTTCAATTTCTTTGCCAGCACCAAAACCCTAATTTTTGACTGTTAGGAGGCAATTGGACTGTGCAACCCTTGGGAGATTTTGAAGCATGATCTTAGCAAACCTTGAAGAATATGGGAGGGCAAATTTTCGGGTACAACACCAGCCTTCAAAGCAGAAACTTCTTCGCGTAGCTCGCGATTATCCTGTTCCAAATTGTCCATCTTCTTTTTGAAGTTAGCTCGAGTGTTGTAGTGATGAGTCAGCTTGCTGAACAAAGTAAAAAGCTGGGTAAGGCACCCGGATATGCATACCAAATGCAAGAAATATGTGCAATATGATGCATGACATGCAATGCATATGATTATTTTTACTTTTTTATTTAATATTTCAAGGGATTTAACGTTTATAGACATATTGCAAACATCAAAATAATAAAACATTTGAATTACTGAAAAACTTTTATTATAATAACTCCAAAATGGATTACAAGTTTCAATGATCCCAAGTACAAGATGAAAATACAACCTAAAAGTCCTGAGAAAAAGAACTGATGGAGATCAATCTGTACGCTGGCGCTTCCCTGTGAGCCTGGCAATCTGAGCCCTCAACCTCTGGTTTTCTTCCACATGCCTGATGGCAACTTCCTTCCAATCCTCTGAAGCAGGAAGTGAGTGATCAACACCTGTTTGAGGCTTAGGAGAAAATAAATCCCCTTGCCTCTCCATAGACTCTACCGCTCGAATCTCAAGGATCTCGATCAAATCATCTTTCTCCTTCAAGTCTGCTTTATAGGAACTTTCTAAAGTCTCGAACTTGTTCTTCCAAGCATCCCTTTCCTGTTGCATCCTAACCAAATTGAGTTGCAGCTCTTCTAGATAATCTAATAAGGGAAGGGTGGTCTTCACAAATAAATCAGGCACAGGTGTCTCTCGAGTATACGGCATCTTTAACTGAATAGCTATCGATCAGATCCACTAAAGATATGGCTCCAAAGAAACAACACCCCTAGGTCCCAAATCCTTCCTACTTTTCTTATGAATGTGACGCCAGACCTTCGCAATATGCTCCCTAGCTTCCCTATGGTCTTCCCCTTCCTTCAGAAAGAAACTACTCAAGTTAATATTGTCCGGTTTATCCCTCATCGGATAACCAAGATGTCGCCGTGCAAGAACAGGGTTATAGTTAATTCCTCCCTTTGTACCAAGAAGAGGCACATTGGGGAAACTACCACAACTGTCAATAGTCTCCCATCCTGATAAGCTCGATGATACCAATCAATATCTGAGTGAGTAAGTGCCATGATCTTAGGAGCCCAATGGGGTTCCTTCTTGACATCCCAAAAAGCATCAGACTGACGCATATGAGAGATGAACCATCGGTACAACAAAGGCGTGCAACAGATAATCATTCTCCCATGATAAGAACTCTGAAGATAAACATAGTAATAAGAATCACCCAACAGTTTAGGAACCGGGTTCCCAATCATGAAAATACTGATAGCGTTAATGTCGACAAACTTGTCCACATTAGGAAATAAGAACAATCCATAAGCAGGCAGAGCAAAGATGGCCTCAAAAGCAACCATACTCTTCATTCTGGAAAAGTAACGAGCTTTCTCCAATAAGAACTGAGCTGGTAATCATCTAATCCCTTCTTTGGTATTCATATGGGCTTCCACCTCAGACTTCCCCATATGAATCGAAGCAGCAATCTCATGTGGTTTTGGCTCACCCTTCAAACCAGTAAAAGGTATACGATCGGTAACGGGTAAATCCAATAGATAGGAATACTCCTCCAGTGTAGGAATCAACTAATAATCGGGAAAAGTAAATAAGTGATACACCGAATCATAGAACTGGACCAAGGTCAAGAGAATACCCTCCTTCATCTTCAGCTTTATGAGAGGAATAATGGACCCATACTTCTTCCGAAAGTCTGCAGGACACTCGATCTCTGGAATTAGACTGGCCAACTCATCTATCTTGGGATCCTTGAAATTGTGTTTCCCGGTCTTTCTATTTCCAGTATCCATGGTTAACAGTACCTGAGATATTCATAAATAGTCAACCTTTAAATCCCTTGAAATATTGTTTCTTCAAAAGATGCTTATGAGTGCACATATAAGGTTCATAGGTTCAACGTCATGAGCATGAGGTCGAAGGTACTACCCATAAGGTTTTGGTCTAAAATGTTATCACCTACCGAACAAAGTTCTAGAGGTTCCCAGAGTCTACATCCTTCCTTCGGATATTACCAACTTCTTGATTAACTCGGTAATTAGTAATATTCTTAAGAAAGACTCTTCCGAGCGTAGTATCGCGTGAAAACTATTTCTGGATTACTCCGTCATAGATTCCGCACTACACCTAAAAGGCCAAGATGGGTTTGGTATTCTACGTTCCTCAGTTTCAGCAGGCTTCCAGGTCGAAAGAAGCACGTCTTCCCGATTACTCGGTAAACGACACTACAGTCAAAGGGGCCTCCACTGAGTTGGGGATCTCATTCCTCCTTTTTTGGAATTACTCCCTCAAATTTAACATGACTATACCGCCTATCCTATCTTAAAGTTTGCCCAAGTCTGGGTATAGGACTTATGAGTAATCACCAAGCACCCTGAAAACAAGGAAAATCTAAACAAACATATATACAAAATATAACACATAAACAACAATAGCACATATACAGATATAAACAAAGATAGGCTCAACCCACTTAGGGATGGACCAACAAGAGGTTAATATATCCCCAGTGAAGTCGCCATTTTTCTGTAGGGGTAGAAATGTTCAAGACTGAGCCATTCGATTGACTAGACTTTATACAAATCAAAATAAAAATCGCCACCGCGCTTTATTGTTTCCAAAGAAATGGGAAAAGAGCGATTAACCCAAAAAAGGGGGAAAGATTCAAGGTAAGGGGGTTGGTTATGCAAAGGGAAGGTATTAGCACCCTAAACATCTACGGTACTCTGCAGGAACCTCTTTGTAAAATCTGTATATTTTGGCTATAAAGTATGTTGTATATAAAATGGATGGTGGAGGTGAGAAAAGAAATGTAATTTTTATGATTTTTGCACCCGCCGTGGTTGCGAACCTTTAATTCCTACGTACCACCTTTCATGCAATAGGGGATCAGGGTACACATAGTTCCTCCTTTAAAAGTTTGAAACATAAGTGTGTTGGTTAATTTTAAGAGATAAGACATCATCGTCATTGTCTGTGTGGAAAACATACTTACTACCCACAATTATGAGAAAGGAGAATTTGCATCATCTCAAAGTGGAGGATATGGCTTGGATTTTAAAATCAACAATGCCTCACTCAACACCCAAGTGGAAAATATCTCACTTCACTACATATTGTAGAAGTATAGTTGTTTGCATCACTACAAGGATTGACAAGAGTCTAACCTTTTGAGAAAAGTTTAAAGATAAAAAGGCCAAAGTGGCAAAATGGTTTGAAATGAGATTGGTTGACTTTTAGTCTTCTCACAAAAATGTCAAGGTATTATTAAGTTGATTGAAGTTTATTTATGAAAATATTTTGAAAATGCATGGACATAAATCCAAGTTTATTATGAAAGTGTTTCAAGTTTAGAAACAAGAATAGTTTTCAAAAAAGAAGGGAGAAGATGTTTGAAATTAAATAAGATGGGAGGAGAAGAAGAGACTATCCTAAAGCATAAGGTAAAAGATAAGGATAAAGACCATCTAACCAACAAGAAGCCAAAACTTGACATTATGAGCCAAGATAGAATTCCAATTCTTTGGATTGAAACCAAGCTAGCAAAGATACTAGACCTCTTCAAGTGTATCAAGTCTTCACAAAAAATTGGGCAGAGTAACGGTTGTATACAGGTGAATTCCAGATTACAAAAAAAGGATGTAATCACAAAACCCTGCATACAAAAACAAACAAGAAACCCAATGTCTTGTGGTAAACCTCAATGTTGTACCCCAATTTCCCCCCCTAAGATCCCTTCATCATACCACATTGTTTCAATCACCACAAAATCGCATTAGGAACTTTGGTTCTTCTCCCGATCTTTAGCTTTGCTCTTTGAGAAGTTACCAAGCACCTTGATTTGTTTGCTTTTGTGATCATAGATATTGTACTCTGATTTTTCTCTCTAATTAATAAAATTCAATATTGGTTTGTCTTACTTGTTGTTAATGTAGTTAAAAGCAATGAGGTTTAGCAAGTTGCTCCATGGGTTCATGAGTTTATTTCCATGCCCTAGTCAAAGCTGGAGAGATTCAAACCTCACCATTGAAGTTGTTTTGAAGTTGATATGAAATTGGTTTTGGTGGCCATAGGTCCTCATCATCATCCTCAATAAATTTCTATTCACAAAGGAAGAATATTGGCATAAAAAGTTTGTTCAAACTTGGCAAAGTTCCACCAAGCATTCTCTTGATCTAGAGGCTAGGGTTTTGGACTTCAAAGAGGTATATCTTGGCCATATTTTGTTATTTTTGAGTGATTCCAAAAACATTCTTCTCTTCAAAGAGTTACCAACAAATCACTTCAAAAGTTCCAAAGAGTTTTCATGTGGAAGGAACTTGGTGAAGAAAAAAGATTACAAGTCATCTAGTTGAATCCCTAATTTTCCATATGTGACTTAAAATTGTCATAACTTGGTTAATTTTTATCACCTTGAGCCCATTTTTTTCCATGATGATCTTAAGTATGTGTACTTCATGCCTTCTTTTATGTGCAAAGTAAGAAAATGGATGTAAGTTTTCTTAAGAATGCAAAAGATTATAGGTCATTTCATGCTTTTTGGCCAACTTTAACAAGTCATAACTTGCTCAAGTTTTGGAGATTTTGAGTGGTTAAAATTGCAAAATGTCATTCAAGAGGTCTATTTCATTCCATCTTTTTTGATCAAGAGAAAATTCTAAGTGCAAGGCCATGTTTGGAAGCAAGAGATTATATGTCATTTTTTAAAGAAGAATTTGAAATATTTCTAAGTATGGAAAGTCAACACTTTTTCTCCAAGTTTGACTCCATGTAATTTTCAGCTCAAGCCTCCAATTGATTCCATTCTTTTTCCATTTCAAAGTTTGTTACCTCATATTTCCAAAGCATCAAGAATCATGCCTTAATACTCCCTAAGGTGGAAATGCCATTGTTTCAAAAGTGGTAACTTGGAATTGAAGTTTCCCTGCAAGTCAGAATTTGAATTTCATGTTACAACCTCTAAACCTCAAATTAGCATGCGTTTTGGGTCTAAATATGATTAGCCAACTTTCCCAAGTGGATTAGTGCATCAAAACGCAAGAATTGGATGAGTTTTGGTGAAGCTTGGATCACACTTCACTCGTGCATTAGGTTTTCACGAATTCCTTCCAAAACGCATCATTCACTCTTCCTTTTGATCCCATTTGCTTCTCATATAAATACATGTACTATCCCATTCATTTTCTCAAGCCTAGATAGCCAGAATCACCCTGCCAAACTTGCTTCACAACTCAGAATTCAGCTACTTCGAATCCTATTCTCAAGCCTTTTTCAATCCATTTTCTCCATCAATTCACCTTCCTTGATCTTTCCTGAACCTAACCATACCATTACATTCAAGAATCGTGCCCTACATTGCTCCATAGAAGTCCAGTTTCAGAGCTCTGCAACTCAACTTCAATAGGTAGATTCCTTCATCAATTCTTCAAAACTTCGGTACCATTGTGTTGCTCTCATTGCCTTGGTTCTAGTCGCAACAATTACTTTTATCTGGAAACACGTTTTGACCATGAATTTTCAAATCCCCTTTCAAAACTTTCTTTCCAAATTGCTTGAGTTACAATTTATATAAAAATGGCGCGAGGGTATGGTTATCTTCGTGTTGAAGAGATGAAACGAATGGAATAGGTCTGAGCTTCTGATTTTACAGTTTGAGAGACCTGCAATTCGTGAGGCTGGAGGTTGAAGATGACCAACGTGTCACCTTCTAACCAATGAAAGTGTTCCATTTGTAATTTTTTGAATTTCTGATTTTACATTTGATTCAGTGCTTTATTCAGTAAAGGCCATGATATACACAGCGCGCCAGATCCCCTGGATTTGATTACTAACGCGCTTTGACTCTCATCCAATGGTCCACATCTTTTTCTTTTATTTTCTTTTTCTGATTTTTATATTTTAATTGTTTTAAATTTCAAAAAATCATAGAAAATTCATTTTTAGTCAAAAAATTTGAAAAAATTATGAAAAATATTTTTGATTATTCGCTTTCTGATTTTTATTTTTTCAAAATTTATTTTTGTGTTTTGGTATTTTTTATGAATTTTACACTCATTTGATTTGTTTAAAAAGTTTTAAAATAATTTTTTACATTTTTTAATTCTGAAAAAATTATGGGATGATCCAATGACATTGTGACAAATATTGGTGACTTTATTTTATTTTTGCTTCTGACGTTACTATTTTTTACCATTTTTGTTTATTTTACCCATTTACTTTAATTTTTAAAAATAGTTTCTGACTTTTAAAAATTCCCAAAAAATTTGTATAATTACTTGACCTATTTTCTAATTTTTCTATGGTTTATCTTTCATTTCTTGATTAATTTGAATATAATTGACTTTTTCCCCATTATTTTCCATTTTTTAAAACATTTTTAAACCCTTTAATGCATATACTAAATATATTATTATTTTGTGAATATTTTCTGGCTGTCTTGGGTTGATTTTTTTTTTTATCATGGCTTTATTAACATCATTGGATCCATGGTGTTGAGTTTAACTCCACAAAAGATGGATGAATGATTTTAATAATAGTTTGATTAAATGTTAATTCAAATGTGGTTTTTTCTTTTTTACCCTAATCCCTTTTCATCTCATCCCCTTCTCATTGCACTAAGTGTTGTTGGAGCATGATATCTTTATCATGTCTCAAAACAAATGGTGCATATATTGCTATTGACCAGCCTCAAAATAGGTGCGACTTCTATATAAGTCCACTTACGATTGCTTAACATAACGCTAAATTTTGTCCCGATTCGAATAAATGATCATTCGTGGCCCAAACTTATGATTGTCAGTCCAAGTATGTTAATTTGATCTCTTTGATCCAATAACCTTGAGATTCATTGTGTGGAGGCTTTGGTTCTACCAATCCTCTAATGGATCTACAACACATTTGGTCAACGCGGATCACTTAAACATCGTTGATCATTAAATGGTACTTATGAGAATTTCAAATGGATGATATACTTGACAAAAAGCAAATGCAACTTGTTGTGTGGAGGCTTTGGTTCTACCAATCCTCTAATGAGTTCCAAATGCAAGTTTCAAGATGGAAATCCAACTAACCACTAATTATTGACTTGTTTATTTTATGCTTTATTCTTTTTATGCTTTATGTACTATTTATTTTTAGCATTTAAATTTCATGCCATTTTCATCTTTGCTCATTTGAGAATTTATTTTCTTGTAATTTTTTTTTACTTTGCTCACTTGAGCTTTCCTTTTCTTTTATTAAGATACTTAATAATCAACATAAACCCTAAAAACTCTTAATGGTACGTGGACTATTTGGTTACTATCCTCGGCATTATGGAGCAGTGGACTTTTCTGGACTTAGGAATAGAAACCTTGGCCTATCTTGGAGACTTTGTAATCTTATCTGAGTATGTTTTCTGGAGCTCTTGAGGTTTACCTCAAGACATTGGGTTGCTTGTTTGTTTTTGTGTGTAGGTTTTTGTGATTACATTCTCTGTTTGTAATCTGGAACTCACCTGTATACAGCCGTTACTCTGCCCAATTTTTGTGAAGACTTAATACATTTGAAGAGGTCTAGTATCTTTGCTTGCTTGGTTTCAATCCAAAGAATGGGAATTCTATCTTGACTCATAATGTCAAGTTTTTGGATTCTTGTTGGTTAGATGGTCCTTATCCTTAGCTTTTACCTTATGCTTTAGGATAGTCTCTTCTTCTCCTCCCATCTTCTTTAATTTCAAAAATCTTCTCCCTCCTTTTGAAAACTCTTCTTGTTTTGAAACTTAAACACTTTCATAATAAACTTAGACTTAGGTCCAGGCATTTTCAAAACATTTTCATAAATAAACCTCAATCAATTTAATAATACTTTGACATTTTTTTATGAGAAGACTAAAAGTCAACCAATCTCATTTCAAACCATTTTGCCACTTTGGCTTTTACCCTTAAAGTTTTTCTTAAATGATTAGACTCTTGTCAATCCTTTTAGTGATGTAAATAACTATACTTCTACAATATGTAGTGAAGAAAGATATTTTCCACTTGGGTGTTGAGTGAGGCATTATTGATTTTAAAATCCAAGCCATATCCTCCACTTTGAGATGATGAAAATTCTCCATTCTCATGATTGTGGATAGTAAGTATGTTTTCCACATGGACAATGACAATGATGTCTTATCTCTTAAAATTAACCAACACACTTATGTTTCAAATCTTTTAAAAGAGGAACTACGTGTACCCTGACCCCCTATTGCACGAAAGGTGGTACATAGGCACTAAAGGTTCGCAACTGCGGCGGGTGCAAAAACCATAAAAATATATTTATTTTCTCACCTCCACCATCCATTTTATATACAACACATTTTTATAGCCAAAATATACAGATTTTACAAAGAGGTTCCAGCGGAGTACCGTAGATGTTTAAGATGCTAATACCTTCCCTTTGCATAACCAACCCCCTTAACTTGAATCTTTCCCCCTTTTTTTGTGTTATTCACTCTTTTCCCATTCCTTTGGAAACAATAAAGCGCGGTGGCGATTTTTATTTTGATTTATATAAAATGTAGTCAATCCAATGGCTTAAGCTTGAACATTTCTACCGCTACACTCAAGAACTCTAGACAAAATAATCAGATAAGATCACAAGGTCTCCAAGATAGGCAAAGGTTTCTAATCCTAAGTCTAAGAAATAGTCACGTGCTCCATCATGCCGAGGATAGTAACCAAGTAGTCCAAGTACCATTAAGAGTTTTTTAGGGTTTAAGTTGATTATTAAGTATCTTAGGACAAGAAAAATAAAAGCTCAAGTGAGCAAAGTAAAAATGACAAGAAAATAAATGTTCAAATGAGAAAAGATGAAAATGACATGAAATGTAAATGCTAAAAAATAAATAGTACATAAAGCATAAAAAAATAAAAGCATAAGATAAAACAAGTCAATAATTAGTGGTTAGTTGGATGACCATCTTGAAACTTGCATTTGGAACTCATTAGAGGATTGGTATAACCAAAGCCTCCACACAACAAGTTGCATTTGATTTTTCTCAAGTATATCATCCATTTGGAATTCTCATAAGTACCATTTAATGATCAACGATGTTTAAGTGATCCACGTTGACCAAAGGTGTTGTAGATCCATTAGAGGATTGGTAGAACCAAAGCTTCCACACAATAAATCTCAAGGTTATTGGATCAAAGAGATCAAAATAACATACTTGGGCTTGCAATCATAAGTTTGGGCCACGAATGATCATTTATTCGAATCAGGACAAAATTTAGCGCTATGTTAAGCAATCATAAGTGGAGTTATATAGAAGTCGCACCTATTTTGAGGCCGGTCAACAACAATCTATGCACCATTTGTTTTGAGACATGATATAGAGATCATGCTCCAACAACATTTAGTGCAATGAGAAGGGGATGAGATGAAGAGGAATTAGGGTAAAAAGACAAACCACATTTGAATTAATATTTAATCAAATTATTATTAAAATCATTCATCCATTTTTTGTGGAGTTAAACTCAACACCATGCATCCAATGATGTTAATAAAGCCATGATAAAAAAATCAACCCAAGACAACCAGCAAATGTTCACAAAATAATAATATAATTAATATATACATTAAAGGGTTTAAAAATGTTTAAAAAATGAAAAATAATGGGGAAAATGTCAATTATATTCAAATTAATAAAGAAATGAAAAATAAGACCATAGAAAAATCACAAAAGAGGCCAAGTAATTTTACAAATTTTTTGGGAATTTTTAAAAGTCATAAACTATTTTTAAAAATTAAAATAAATGGGTAAAATAAACAAAAATAGTAAAAAATAGTAAAGTCAGAAACAAAAATAAAATAAGGTCACCAATATTTGTCACAATATCATTGGATCATTTCATAATTTTTTCAGAATTTAAAAATGTGTAAAATTATTTTTAAACATTTAAAATAAATCAAATAAGTGCAAAATTCATAAAAAATACCAAAACACAAAATCAAATTGTGAAAAAATAAAAGTCAGAACGAGAATAATCAAAAATATTTTTCATAATTTTTTCAGATTTTTTGGACTAAAAATGAATTTTCTATGATTTTTTGAAATTTAAAACAATTAAAATATAAAAATCAGAAAAAGAAAATAAAAGTAAAAGATGTGGACCATTGGATGAAAGTCAAAACGCGTTAGTAATCAAATCCAAGGGATCTGGCGAGCTGTGCATATCATGGTCTTTAATGAATAATGTACATAATCAATAATAAAATCAGAATTTGAAAATAACAAATGGCACGCTTTCATTGGTTAGAAGATGACACGTTGAACATCTTCAACCTCTAGCCAGAACGAATTGCAGGTCTCTCAAACTGTAAAATCAGAAGCTCAAACCTATGCCATTTGCTTCGTCTCTTCAAGACGAAGACAACCACACCCTCGCGCCAAATTTATATAAACTGTAGCTCAAGCAATTTGGAAAGAAAGTTTTGAAAAGGGATTTGAAAATTCATTGTCAAAACGTGCTTCCAGATGAAAGTAAGTGTTGCAACTAGAACCAGGGCAATGAGAGCAACACAATGATACTAAAGTTTTGAAGAATTGATAAAGGAATCTACCTATTGAAATTGAGTTGCAGACCTCTGAAATAGGACTTCTATGGAGCAATATAGGGCATGATTCTTGAATCTAATTATATGGTTAGCTTCACGGAAGATCAAGGAAGGTGAATTGAGAGAAAAAATGGATTGAAAAATGCTTGAGAATATAACTCGAAGTAGCTGAATTTTGGGTTGTGAAGCAATTTTGGCAGGGTGATTCTGGCTATCTAAGCTTGGGAAATTGAATGGGGGATGACCCTCTATTTATAGGGAATCAAATGGAATGTTCAAGCGTGTGAAATGATGAAGTTTGGAGGGAAATCGTGTGAACCTGATGCACGAGCAAAGTGTGATCTGATTTGCATCAAAACTTATCCAATCCTTGCGTTTCAAGACTCTAATCCACTTTGGCAACTTAGTTAAACATGTTTAGATCATAAATGCGCGCTAATTTGATGTTTAGAGGCCAAAACATGAATTTCAAACTCTGACTTATGGAGAAACTTCAGTACCAAGTTACCAAGTTCAATCCAATGGCATTTCCACCTCAAGGGGTCTTAGGGAAAAATTCTTGATGCTTTGGAAAGATGAGGTTACAAGCTTTGCAATGGAAAAAGAATGGAATCAAATGGATACTTGAGCTGAAAGTTACATGGAGTCAAAGTTGATGAAAAAGAGTTGACTTTCCATACTTAGAAATATTTCAAATTCTTCTTTAAAAATGACCTATAATCTTTTTCATCCAAACATGGCCTTCCACTTAGAATTTTCTCTTGACAAAAAAAGATGGAATGAATTAGACCTCTTGAATAACACTTTTCAATTTGAACCACTCAAAATCTCCCAAAATTGAGCAAGTTATGACTTGTTGAAGATGGCCAAAAATCATGAAATGACCTATAATCTTTTGCATTCTTAAGGCAACTTCCATCCATTTTATCACTTTGAACATAAAAGAAGGCATGAAGCACACATATTTAAGATCATCATGAAAAAATAATAGGCTCAAGGTGATAAAAATTGACCAAGTTATGACCATTTGAAGTCACATATGGAGAATTGGGGATTCATCTAGGTGACTTGTAATCTTTCTTCTTCACCAAGTTTCTTCCACATGGAAACTCCATGGAACTTTTGAAGTGATTTGTTGGTAACTATTTGAAGAGAAGAATGTTTTTAGAATCACTCAAAAATACCAAAATATGAGCAAGATATGCCCCTTTGAAGTCCAAAACCCTAGCCTCTAGATCAAGAGAATGCTTTGTGGAACTTTGCCAAGTTTGAACAAACTTTTTATGCCAATATTCTTCCTTTGTGAATATAAATTGTTGAGGATGATAATGATGAGGACTCATGGTCACCAAAAACACTTCCATACCAATTCTTTCAAAACAACTTCAATGGTGAGGTTTGAATTTTTCAAGCTATTGACTAGGGCATGGAAATAAACTCATGAACCCATGATGCAACTTGCTAAACCTCATTGCATTTACCTACATTATTAACAAGTAAGACAAACCAATATTGTATTTTGTTAATTAGAGAGAAAATCAAAGAAAAATATTTATGATCACAAAAGAAAACAAGTCAAGGTGCTTGGTAACTCCTCAAAAATCAAGGCTAAAGATAGGTAGAAGAACCAAAAGCCCTAATGTGATCTTGTTGTTATTGAAACAATATGGTATGATGAAGGGATCTTAGGGGGGAAAATTGGGGTACAACACTCGGCTTGGTAGATCGGATTTTCATAGTCATAATTGGTAATAGCATAACCGTTATCAATGGGATCCAGAGTGGATATGGATCTGCAGTTTGATATATGGGTGTGTGTAAGAGAGCATAGCTATTTTTGATAAAGTAAAAAGTAGAAAAGAAAAACAAAGAGTGTAAAAATTTGAATGCAAAATGTCCAATGATTTATTAATGACATATGAAGATGAAATAATAACCCTCACAAATAGACCATTGTGCCTCAGGTAAGACACAAGGCTTTAGAGTTTCAAATGTTCAAATATTACATATCCCAAAAAACCAAAAGACAATTACTCTTGAATAAAAGTAATAGGAATAAAATCCTTGGCCTCCCAATTGTTGAATCCACCGCTGATAGTTGGGAAGATCCACTTCTCCATGTCACAGTCGCTATTACTGCCCTCCAACACATTGACTCTATGGTTGCTGATGTGTAGTAGTGGTGCGTCGACGCGAGCACGACGAACAACTCTTTGGGCCCCTAAAGTAAAACCCAAACCAAATTTTTCAGATTTGTATTGGATATCAGGGAGTTGGCCCCAAATGGTACACCCACTTCCTCGACTACTGCTTTGGCATCCTTCAGAGAAGCCATCTTCAATGGTGGTCTAGTAGTCTTAGGGACATTGGTAGAAGCCTTGGTTGCAACAACTGTCTGAGGAACCTCCTAAAAGTTCTGGAAAGGGGTCTCAATGAACTCGCCGTCCATCTCAACATACCTGAAAGAGTTCAGGTGGCTCACCATGTATTCTTCCTCGCCATGGACCATAATAATATTTCCGTTAACTGGGTATTTCAACATCTGATGCAGAGTAGAAGTAACAACACCAGCCCCATGGATCCAAGGTCAACCCAATAAACAGGAGTAAGCCGTGCGGATGTCCATCACGTAGAAAGTTGAGTCAAAAGTATGCATACCAACTTTGATAGGGATGTCCACCTCCCCGTGCACCATTCTCTTGGAACCATCGAAGGCCCTCACCACAATATTACTGGGCTTTAGTGTGAGTCCTTCATAATCTAATATATCCAAAGCATTCGTGGGTAAGACATTCAACGATGAACCTGTATCTACCAGAACATGAGCTAGGGTAGTGCCCCTGCACTCAATGGAGATATGCAGGGCATTATTATGCTTTCTTCCCTTGTATGTTAAATCTACATCAGAGAAACCCAGTCCATTGTCAGCTGTCAAACTAGCAACGCAATTCTCGAATTGATTGGTGGAGGTCTCCTGAGGCACATGGGCAGACTTCAGGAATTTTACCAAAGCCTTAGCACGGGCTTCAGAGCATAAACGTAAGGCCATCATTGAGATTTTTGAAGGGGTCTTCCCCAACTGCTCCAAGATGTTGTAATAACTTTTCTTTATTACCATAAGTATCTATTCAATCTCTTTTTTACAAGCCTCAAGAGTGACTTCTTTATGCGCCTTCGTCCAGACAGGCTCAACTAGTACCTCTTTGCCTCGAGTCTTGACTGACTCAGTAGCAGGGATAACAACAGGGATAACAGTAGGTGTAGCAATGGGAGTACTAATAAGAGTAGCAGTGGGAGTAATCAAAGGAGTAGTAACAGTCTTCAGAGAGATTTCGGGAGAGAAAACCCTTCCGCTTCTCGTAATTTTACTAGTCCCGACGATGTTGTCGATGTCAGGATCAATATCTTCGGCCATTTTATCTTTAACAAACAATAGGTCTTACTTGACGCCATGGTAGTAGACGTTAACCCCATAATTCCAAGGAACAACTTTATCAGAGGAATATGGTATCGGCCCAGGAAGGGTGATAATCAAGGGAGAAAACTTGGGAACAGATGTAATCCTGACGGGTCTTTTGATGGAGACCCTGAGAGGATTGTTGGAAATGGTGATTATTGATACATCTTCACACAAACTTTTTGCAGTGTAACTTTCTCAAACATGATTTCTTTGTTAATCATCAGGCGCTAGACACCCATCTTTAACAACAAACAACCATCTGGTAGAGACATACATAAGTGGCAACCCTCACCACAACCTAGAAATAAACTGGCTTGCAATAGATTCTTTTTAACAATTAGAAGAGGAGTAATTAATTCATCAACAGAAGAAAGAAACAAGTCGTCTTCAATGGCATTGACACCCTGGCCATGTTTGGGCATTGGTGCAGTTATTACATTAGGGGTCTCCGGAGAGTCAAAATCAATCTCCTTCGCCTTGATAAGATCCTGCACCTTATTTTTTAGAGCTAACAATCGTTTGTATCATGCCCCAAACATTCGGAATGATAGGCACATCGAGCATTTGGGTTATAGAGGGGAGATGCAGTATTGGGATTCTTAGGAGCTTCTTTTAGAGTCACCAGCTTGGACTTTAACAGGTGTGGAAAAACCTGGGATAAGGTCATGTTGATCTGGGTGAAATGTCTTATGGGTGCATCCGGCCTGTGCTAATTGTTTCATTGTTGATTTGATGCATGATTGGAGATTATAACAGCCCCTACCGTCAAATGAAGTTCGGTTTTGCTTTGATTTCTCTAGCCATAAGCAGCACTGACCTCCTTCTTCCCGGAGAATGGTTTTCTCACTGTACTAGAGGATGCATCCCTCTGAGTCTTACCACTCTTGATACCAGCTTCTACTTGCTCACCAGTCAAAATCATCTTAGTAAACCCAGCTGAAGAGCTCCCAATCAGATGGAGGAAAAATGGACTAGATAAAGTGCCTAAGAACATGTCTACCAGCTCTCTATCAGACAAAGAAGGTTGGACTCTTCTCGCAAGGTATCTAAACTTTTGGGCATAATCTTTGAAACCCTCGCCGGAACCCATCGACATACTTTGAAATTGTGTACGGGTTAGAGTGAGGTCAGCGTTATATTGGTACTGCTTGTAAAAAGCACCAGCCAGATCTTCCCAATTATGAATGTTGGTTCTTTCTAGTTGATGGAACCACTCTAATTGCATCCCTGCCAAACATTCCAGGAAGAAATGTACCCACAGATCCTATTAGTAGTGTGGGGTTGAATCTTCCTGACATATGACCTTAAGCGCAACTTAGGACAGGAGGCACCGTCATACTTAGAAAATGTGGGGACCTTGAATTTCTGCGGGATGACCACCCCTGAGACCAGTCCTAGCTCCTCTAAATCCAGCCCGAGTACCCTCTGAATCTCCATAGAATTGAGATGATCCTCCAGTTGTTTGTATTTATCATCAATAGGAGGATATTGTTCCTCAGAGTAGTCAGCCTCTTCCTCATCAGTCCCGAGGTTGTTGTTTTCTTCTGTTGGCTTCACTTCTTGGTTGTCCCCTTTGTTTGACGGGGTTGCAAAATCTAGAGCTCGCTTAGCTGGTCCTCTGAACCTTCTTCCCAAGTTTAATACACCAACTGGTTTCTTTTATTTCTTGGTATTCTCGTTGATGATAAGAGCTTTCAGATCTTCTTTCCCCTTTTCCAGAGCCAGGAACATTTGTTAGAACTGAGCATTTTGAGCTTGAAGGTCCTTTACTATTTGTTCAAGAGCCATTTCTTTTGCTGAAATAAACAGCAAAAAGAATAAGAAACCTGTCTCGAAATACCTGCTTATGTAATGACATGCATGATATGCTTATCCATTGTTTTCAAGGACTTTTAAGATTTTAAATTTGCTTAGCCAAAGAGAGAACAAACATTAATTGCATTCATAAGTTTAAAGGGTTACAACGATGCCTCTTGGGCTTACAATGGAAGAAACAAAGATAAAACAAAACTCCTAAATCAAACAGGACTCAGGCTTCCCATGAGCGCATCCTCTTTGGTGGAATGTAGGCGTTCAAACTCTGTTCTTCATGCAGTTGTCTTGTAAGCTCCAAAACCTTATTCTCGCTTGCGTAGAACTGGGCTTCAAAGGTGTCTCGTTCTTCTTTGAGTTGCATCCAATATCTTTGCAATTCCTCGAGAGTAGTCGGCATGTTAGGATGGATAATAGTACGAGGTACATCTGTCTCGACAATAGGTTCCATGATGATAGGTAGGATGGAGGGGTAAGGCATCATGAGATATTGAGCGCATGCTCGCACCCGCTTAAGATAAGGCTACAAAGGGATGGAGTTCTTATGCCCCAATGTCTTGCTATCCACTCTGTTCACCATGCCGCAAGCTCGAATAAACCTTTGACGGTACCCTTGGACATCGTTCTCATAGTCAAATGTAATTCCCTGAACTAGTGCATCATGAGGTCTATCTCTCCTAGAATACCCAAAAGGTCGTAACGCCAAACAAGGGTTATAAGTGATTCCTCCCCTAATTCCAAGGAGAGGGACATTAGGGAATTCCCCACAGCAATCAATGATGGTAACATCTTCCGCAGATCGAGGGCACCAGTGAATATCTGAATGCGTGAGGGACATCAACCTATTAAACCACCTCATGCCTTACTTATTCTTCAACACGGATCGAGGTAGGTGCGAAATAAACCACCTATCCAACAGAGGAGTGCAACACATAAGGGTTCCTCTTCTCTTTACTGTGCGAGTATGAAAAGAGTGCAAAATGTCTTCAAGTAAAGTAGGCACCGGCTTATAACACATGAAAACTTTGACTGTATTCACGTCTATGAGTTGGTCTAGATTAGGGAACAATACCATCCTATAGATGAGAAGGTAGAACACCTATTCAATGTCTTGTAACTCCAAAGTATCCCAAAAATGGTGAGCTTTCTCAAACAAAAACTTGGCTAGAAACCCTTTGACACCGCTTCTTATTCCCCAATTTGTCACAATGTCAGACAATTGTAAATACAGGGCTTGAGAGATCTACTTAGGATTTGGGTATCATTTCATACCGTTGGAAGGTAACTGATTGAGAATATGCACTCCCAATAACTGAGAAAACTCTTCCATGGTAGGCACCAACTGATAATCGGGAAATGTAAAGCAATGATGTAAAGGGTCAAAGAACTGAAAGAGAACTTTCACCATGTCTTCATCAGGGCTTAAGGTGACCAAATTGAGGAGTCGACCATGTATTTTAGTGAATGGGGAATTCTCAGGAACCCTTGATGCCAACCCTTTGAGTTTAGGAGACACCCTTACGAGGTTGACTTGGATAGTATTTCTGCGAATGAGAGCCATGTCCTACAAAACAGACACAAAGATAAGTCCTAAAAGTCCTTGAAATGGTTAGTGTGATATGCCATGTTATGATGTTATGATGTTATGTACAAACAAATATAATCAAGCACACAAACAGATACTTAGGTTTAGGCTTGCATGGATTCCACAGGTAAGTACCCTCTTGAAGTATAATTGGTTAATCCTATCCTATTAATAGTAACCGGGTTCTAGGGAATCTCAATATCATTGATCTTTCTTCACCAGGAATTGTTTCAGCACAAGCCTCTTTATTGGCGACCGAAATATCCTGGAAGTCATATCTCAATGAGTGTCGTATCGAGTATCGACCAACTTCAGACTGCACCAAAGCCGACTATCTCACTACTTCCTAATGGCCAAGTTGTTCAATTAAAGGTTCTAAGGTCAGTTGGTGCTTCATGACACCACAGTGCGGCCCTGTATTCTCCTTTACTACTCAAGGGCTACCGGTACCAACAAATATGTCACACCAACATAGCTATCATTTCAACCATGTCGGTATACCCCGCACAGTCCCCATGATCTATTACTACTTACCTAAAAGGTGCCCTAGATCCGGGTGTAGGATATTTACAAGTAAACCCAAACAAAAACCCGAAAAAGTAAAGCAAGCAAAGCAATTTTAAAATGAACTAACTCTAAGGTAACCCCACTTTATAAAATTACCCAACAGAGTCGCTAGTTCTGTAATACGGTGGGAGAACTGACTGTTATACTGGTTTTGCGTTTATGTTCGCAAATGTGGCGGTAAGCAAGAGTCGCCACCGACTTTTCTTTTATCAAACAAAGGAAAGGGTGAAAAGAACAAAAAAATACCTTTCGAGAGTTTTTTGGGTAAGGGGGGTAAATTATGGAAATGGAAGGTTTTAGCACCCTTTCCATCCGTAGTTTTCTACGGGCTCTTAGATGCTTAGCTCATTTGAAAAATACCTTGTGCTTTGTGTGTTTTGAAAAGTATTTTTGAAATTTCCTCAGTGGGGCGGTTTGCTTTATGATAACTCTTGTATTAGTCCTCAAGAGTGTTAATAAAGCATTTGAAAATGTCTTTGAAATTGTTTTGTGTATGTGTAAAAATTTGTTTTTGAGCAAGCATCTAACATCTATCTAGTTTTACTCGAAAGGGTCGTTCTTTTCCTCTTTTCCTTTAAAAAAACAAAATAAAATAGAACAGGATAGAAAAGACAACATGGGGTGGTGTAAGTAAAAGAAAACTGAGTCCTAGATCAAGGAAGAGGCCCAGGTTTCCTTCTGATCCAATGAAGGAAGATGCCTTTCGATCCAAGGAGGGAAGTTGTCTTTCGATCCAAGAAGGGGCTTGCCTTTCGATCCAGGTAGGGAAGCTTCCTTTCGATCTAAGGAGGGGGCTGCCTTTTGACCTGGATCAAAATGAAGGGATTGTGTGAGTGATGTTCCTACGTACGTTGGTCCCGCCTGATGCTTGGAAATGTCTCCTGGAAACTTTAAGGAGTGAGTGATGTGCTTGCTTTGGATTGAGGAGGCCTACCCAGATGGTTTCGATTTTGACCACTTTATAACGTGTGTGTATAGGAAACGTGTATGTAGGCAATGGGTTTCAATGGGCAATCAATCTGTGCATTTGCTGGCACTCTAGCGGTGTATTTATATGGGATAATGGTGAATGGAAATGGCAAGAGACAACCATTAATCAGGCTTTGAAGGTAGAATCGAAAGCTTTAAACAGGTTACCTTTTTAAAGGATTTTCTACCCTTTTGGGTTTTAAATGAACCTATACAGGTTTCACTCCCTGACTCCTTCGAATGCCCTTAAGCCTTGATATTTTATTGGCTCTTAGTGGCTTCCTTCGATGGCTCTAGGCTTCAATTCGATTTGTTCATGGTTTCATCCAAATGGATCCTTCGATTGAGTCCATTTACATTGGTTGTTTGACCTGGAAAATTCTCCTATTAGCCCAATCGAACACTTCCTTCTGGCCAGTTGAAGCTTCTTTTGTTATTTCCTTCGAATGTAATTATGCAGGAGGCTTGGGCTTGGCAGCATGTAGGACTTTGGATAGCAAGCATCTTGAACCAAACTCATCAAAAGATAAAACAAAACTCGTTTCTAACAATTGTGTGTCCTTCGAATAGACCAATTGTATATCCTTCGAAGGAACCATTTGCGTATCCTTCGAATGGACCAATTGTACGTCCTTCAAAGGCGCCACTTATATGTTTCTTCGAATGGACCAACGGTATGTCCTTCGAAGGCAACACTTGTGAGTTTCTTCGAATAGCCCACATGCACCCCTTGTGTGTTCTTCATATGGGCCACCAATGTGTGTTCATAATGTAGAAACTATGTGTTGAAGGGTTCAGAGGTGGAATCGAAGCAAGCCATTTCAGAGGGAGTTACTTCCCAGTCGAAGGTAGCACAAAGGGAGCCAATGCCTTGTGAATGCTAGCATGAGGGAGGCCATTGCTTTATGGATCAAAGCAAGCACAAAGGAGGCCATGGCCTGGTGAATTGAATCAGGCACGAAGGAAGTATTTGATTAGTGAATCGAAGGCAAGCATAGAGGAAGTCTTTTCCTTGTGAATCGAAAGAAAGTCCGGAGGAAGTCTTTTCCTTGTGAATCGAAAGCAAGTCCAGAGGAAGTCTTTTCCTTGTGGATCAAAAGAAAGTCCAGAGGAAGTCTTTTCCTTGTGGATCAAAAGAAAGTCGAGAGGATGTCTTTTCCTTGTGGATCAAAATCAAGTCTAGAGGAAGTATTTTCCTTGTGGATCGAAAACAAGTTGAAGGAGGCCAAAGTCCAGTCGAATCTTTGGAAATTGAAGCAAGCTTTCTAAATCTTCAATTTGATGCCTAAAGGCCCAATGTGATCCATGGAAACTATATGGGGCATCAAAAATCCAATTGTATTTGTGCAAACTTGGATTTTGAAAATCCTTGTTAGAAAATTGTCTTCAGAAAAGTGAGGGAAAGTTTTGGGGTACAACATTTGGGATCTTTATCATTCATGTTGTAATATGGTGGGAGAACTAACTTTTGGTTTTGTGTTTTATCACAAATGTTGCAGATAGCTAGAGTCACCACCAGCTTTTTCTTTATCCAATAAGGAAAGACTGAAAAGAATAGGAAAGACCTTTGAGAACTTTCTGTGTAAGAGAGGTAGGTTATTAAAAGGGAAGGTGTTAGCACCCTTTTCATTCGTAGTTATCTACGGGCTCTTAATCGCTAGCTCACTTTTGAAAATGCTTTGTGAAGCTACCGGCAGAAAACACCGAGCCGCCACCGAACTTTATTTATCCCGAAGGAAGGGGAAATATCGATAAAACCATAAGGGAATGGATAAGATGGTCTTGCGACCAAGAGAAAGGGTAAGGGAGTCAGTTATGCGAGGGGAAGGTACTAGCACCCTTCACACCCGTTGTACTCAACGGGATCCATTTTGTTTGTTTGTATTAAAGGGTGTATTTATCTACAACTATACTTGCTTAAGGGGAAAAAGATGATTTTTATTATTGCGTTCGTGAGGGTTTCACGACCCTTTGCCTATGTATTCAATGAAGGAATCAAAACACCATAGTTCTTCTAGAAAATGGTTGGTTTGTTTGTGTTTTTTAGTGGGCGACATCAACGCACACATTTTAGCAATAAGCACGGCCTGTATCACGATAGAACAGAGATAACATGTCATTTTGGGGAGTTTTTATTGTTTGAGTGTTTTTTGTGAGTTTTAAAATGAATTCAAGTAATGATTAGATGTTTTTGGATTTTTGATTTGAGAAAAGAAATTTTTAGTTTTAATTGCAAAAGAAAAGTCAAAGGGGAAAGTCTAACCTAATGTTGTCGTTCCATTTGAAGGGCTAATAGTCTACCTTAACATAAGATGATCGAAACGATATTTAATCGCCTCATGGAATTACCTAAGGGAAGATGGTATCAAAAATTTGAACAAATAAAACGAATAAAGAAATTTAAATTCTATGTTTTTTTATGGTTTTTTTTATCAAGTAAAATAAATAAATAATTTTTTTTGTGGTTTTTAAGTAAGGAAAATATTAAAAGAAAATTAAAATCTAAATCTAAATTTATTTTTGTTATTTACGAAGCCAAGAAATTAAAAGCAATATCAAAGACATTTAAAACAAACAACTAATAAAGCAAATTAAATGAAAAGTCTAATGGGGTGCATAGATCAAGCAGGAAGTATGGTTTAGGAAAAGCTAGGCGCTACTGCCCAACAGTGAGGATTCCATGAAGAGTTTTTTTTGTTGGAATACCTTCAAGTTGCCAAAAATGCAAGAAAAACAGACCCATGAAAGTGGTACAATAATTTGGCCCAGTCCACGTCCAACAACCAAAATTACCTAGTCCATTCTCAACTCAGATTCAATCCAAATTATTATTTGTTTTAATATATTATTAACTTAAAACTAAACAAATAATTAAAGTAAAAATGGCTAGGAAACTCATGTGTTTTGGAGATTTAGGGTTAATCTGAAACAAACTTATTCCCTCTTCATCTTTTTCTTCATCGAACCCTCGACCCTCTCTCGCATTCTTATGGCGTTGTTCTTGTTATCCCTTTGATCAAACCCGATTCAATTTTGTCTTCCTCTCCTAACTTCTGTCGCCATCTCCACTTGAGCTTCAACTTCCTTATTTTCACGTCCCTCAACCCTCACGTCTCAGCCTCGGGGGTCTTAAACTGGCCTTATCTCTCATCATGCATCCATCCCTCATCTGGTTCTCCCTATTGACGATGATCCAACAGTCATCTTCTATTTTGTGGCGAGATGCATCTTGGATGGCATGGAAATCAGTGAGGGTTTTGAGAATTGACTAACAAAAATGTAGTTGTTTCAAAGTGAATGGTGATGGTAGATGAAGATCCTAAGACGACACGGTGGCTAATCAGTTGGGTCTGGGTTGCGGATGATCTTGGATTTATCAATGAACTCTTCAGACGAACACAGTAGCCGTCGGGTTGTAGGATTCGTCAGGTTTGTTTCCGCAGTTCATTTAAAATCTTCCTTTTTATTTATTCTTTTGTTGTGATTCTCTGCAGGTTTATCGATGACAGAGTTGGAAGTGCATCAAAGACGTCAAGGATTAGTTCTGAATCAGTGAACGGCTTAAGGAATTGTCCAGATCCATCAAGGTAGATTATGAGGTGGTGAAATAAATGGTGAGATTTTACACGATGATGGATGATGTTGTTAATGTTGTAGTGGAAACAGAGAGATGAAGATTGAAAGTATAGAATTTGGAGTAGATAGAAGAGAGGGTTTTCGATTTATTTTGGTGAGTTCTTTGAAGTATTTCTTATAACTGCTCTTTTTTGAATCTGAATTTTCTACGAGTTTCACGACCAATTTTAGGTAAATCGCTTCTCTATGCCATTTCCAGATAAACCTAGTTAGGCAACTAATTTTTTAAACTATCACGCAGGTACAAGAAATAAGAGAAAAGAGGAAAATCAAAAGTCTAATTCACAATATAAACCCTATTCCCAGCAAGTCCCAAACCCTTTTCATCACATAAGCTTCAAGAGTAAAAAAAAGTGAAAGAGAAAGGGCAAACCAGTGAGAGTTTTGACAACTTTAGTGGAACTTCTTCAGGTATGGTTGTCTTTTATCTTCTGCGAATTCTTACATTTATGTTTTTGATCCGCAATCCGGTTGGTGCTTAGATATGATGATGGTTTGGTTGTTGAGGAAGATGATCGAACTAATTGAAATATGGTTGTTTCTGTATTGTAGGGGAGTAGTTTCGCTTACACCTCAGTGTATGAGAAGGATGACAATTGCGGGGTGCTTGGGATATGCTGGTTGTAAACTCACTCTCTTGGATTTTCTGGCTGGTATCTCTCTCTCTCTCTCTCTCTCTCTCTCTCAGTCTTGCTGGCTGTGTGCTCTCAAAAAAAAAACCCACCTTTCAATGAAAAAATGGCCTCTTTTATAGTGAAATGAAGATGGAAGTTAGGGGTGAAATTAGTGAAATTTTGAACATGTTAGAGTATGCTGACTTTGGGCTTTTTGAGTATAATTTATCTGTTTTCTGTTTTAGTGAAATGATGGGTTTGACATGATACAGATTTGCAGTTTTTGTTACAGGTTCAGTTTTTGCTATTTTGGTGCACACATTGGATTGATACGCTTGGCATGTTTGTCTTGACGGCATATGGAGATGAGGCCAGATTTGACAGCAAAATAGGGTTACCTTAAATGGTTCTGGGAAGCATAGGACTGGCTTAGGGCATGCTTATGTAGAATAGAATTAGCAGGTTGTTTTGAACTGATGTGTACAGAATTTTGTGGGTTTATGCGATTGGTTTATGGCCTTGTAGGATGCAGGCTTGGACGGCTTTTGTAGGGAAGATCTTTGACACATTGTGGACTGTTTTGGACAACAACTAATGCAAAGTGCTGGACTAGTTTTTTGTGATACAGGATAGTAGTAGAGTGGGCAGCATTGTGTAGGGTGTTGGGACTGTTTTAGTTTTTGTATGATGCAGGTTTTATCTTTTCCTCTTTTATCTTTTCATGATGCAAACTGTTTTTCCTTTTTGAAAATTATGAAGGATTTTGCATTTTAGGAACATGATGACATAAGGGCCATGAATCAATTCTAGCTTGCATTGTTTTGTGAATTATTGCTATTGTTTTGGTTTTGGCCTTACTGCTATTTTCCAGTCTTGCTATTGTACTGTCTTGGGCTGCTTCAGTAGCCTGCTGTCTTTGCTTTTGTTTAGGCTGTTGTTTTTGCTTTATTTGTGCTGCATTTGTTTGGCTTGTCGCTGCCTTGCAGTTATGTATTTTGCTGCAGTTATCTTGTTTTGTTTACAACCTGGTTTGCAGCTTTGGGCTGCATTGTTTTTCTGGTTTTGAAGTGTTGCTTAGGCAGCCTGTTGCCTTGTTCTGCTGCTGCTTGTTGGTTTTGCCTTGGGCGTTGTGACTGTTTGCATTGTTTGCAGTTTGACTTTGCTTTTGCAGTAGGAAAATAGTTGCAAACTTCTTTTCTTTTTTTTTTGTGAACCAAAAAGACCAAAATTTTTGTGATTTGCAAAAAATAGGAGAAGACAGCCTATAGTTTAAAACAAAAACCCTTTTAGTTTTGATTCCAAATGCAAATCCTAATGATGAGATTTCTTGTTTAACAAATAATCCTTGCTTGAATTTTTCACATGTTGATTGTTTGCTAATTTTTTCCTTTTCTTGTTTCATGGACACGAGGAGTGGATGGCAAGCGAGGCCATGTGAAGAGAAGACCATGGCTAGCAAGGAGTGGATGCGTTGCTTGAAGATGAAGCAAAGAAGACTTGAAGAAACAAACAATATTTCTTTCTTTGTAAACAAAACAATTGTAGTTTGTATTTCACACTTTAATCCATTTTGTTAAATTGTCCATAAAAAATGTAATTTGAATGATATTTCTTTAAATCGTGTGAATGCTGAATTTGTTGGACAAAAATTATACAACTCTTGAATCTTGTTTGAACTTTGAAATTCTTACCTGAATGATCATTTTGCCTTTGTAACTTGAATTTCAAGAAATCACAAACAACTGTTATAACTTGTATCCTAAGAACCTTACACCTTATCTTTCAATCCTCAATCTTCATATCACGCCTAAACCAAACTTGCCCTCTCAACCAGAACTTTAACTCTTATATCCAGACCACAAGTAAATTGTAACTTAAGCAACAAAAACACGCCTTGATCATCATGAACCTCTAACCTTATTTCTTACACCCGGATTCCATGTTTATCAATTTAAACTTCAAACTCCTAGCTCAGTGACTTAGAGATCTTAAAAAGAAAACTTGAAGTGCGAGGAGATATTAGACATGAAAGCCCTAACCAAATTTACTTGACTTCGAGTTATCTTTGAGGCAGGTGAAAGAAACAGTTCACAAAAAACCAGGGATCCAAAACCTTAGCATCTTGACCAACAAATAGGGAAATAAAACCTAATCCCATCTCAAATGAATTCGAGCGAGAAACAGCCTTGTAACTTGATAAGAAAACAATCCATGATACCTCAAGAATCCACCCCATGATCCACTAATCGAGAACCAGATGAATTTCCCTTTTACCTGATAAGAGAAATTCAAAACAAAATTAGACATAAAGAGGGCACAATCCTAATACCTTAATCAAAGGCGCCTGATTCCATGAGATGCGGGATATGCAAATGAATTAATAAAAATGATGCAAATGGGATGCAAAATTCAAAGCCGAACAAAAGTAAAAAGAGGTAGGGAAAATTTGGGGTACGACAGTTGCCCCTATTTAATTGTCTTAAACCTGAAGGTGAGATTGGCGTCAGCCTTTCGAAAGTTCAAGGTGGAAGATGATTAAATACCAGGACCCGAAATTTGCCCTGGAGAGATGGTGTGAGTGTTATTTATTGGTGTGAGTGTCTGCTGGGGAAAGAAAAATTGGTCTTCCGGTGGGCTGGTCATAATGGATAAACATGGTTGAATAATGGTAGCTCGTACTAGGGTAACGGTGCCAATACAAGGTTCTCGAGGGAGTAGGCGATAAAGTGGCTGAAAGGATATGGTTGACAATGTCGTGATGATTGACGGTAGGATTACTAACAACATAATAACTTAAAGATAACAGGTAGAATTTGATGACAATAGAGAATCTATCGTGCGAGATTCACGACCCAAAAAGAAAGGTAAAGACAATGGGTAAAGATAGGCGTATGATCTATGACCCAAGAAAGATAACGTGAGGGTAAGGCCTGCGAGCGGCCTACGACCCTAGAAAAGATAATGTGAGGGTAAGACCTACGAGCGACCTACGACCCTATAAAAATATAACGTGAGGGTACGACCTACGAGCGACCTATGACCCTATGAAAGATAACGTGAGGGTAAGACCTACGAGCGACCTACGTCCCTAAGAGAGATAAAGTGAAGGTAAGATCTATAGACGACCTACGACCTTAATAAAAATAGCACGATGGTAAGATCTACGGACGATTTACGACCCTAAAAACAAGATGAAGAGAGAGTAAAGTCTACGGATGACCTACGACCCTATGACAGATAAAGTGAAGGTAAGATATACTGATGACCTATGACCTTAGAAAATATAGCACAATGGTAAGATCTACGGACGATCTACGACCCTAAAAACAAGATGAGGAGAGGGTAAAGTCTACGGACGACCTACGACCCTATGGGAGATAAAGTGAAGGTAAGATCTATGGAAGACCTTAGAAAATATAGTGCAATGGTAAGATCTACGAACGATCTATGACCCTAAAAGGGTAAGACCTACGGGCGACCTACGACCCTAAAAAAAGATAACGTGAGGGTAAGACCTAAGAGCGACCTACGACCCTAGAAAAAAGATAACGTGAGGGTAAGAACTACGAATCACCTACGGCCCTATAAAAGATAACATGAGGGTAAGACCTATGAGTGACCTACGACCATAGCAAAGAGATAACGTGAGTATTGAGAGTTAGGGAGCACGAAGTACTGACACAATGGTTTATTTTAGTCCGTAGTGTAATAACAGATGTTTAACAAGGAATTATGAGGATGATATTTTTGTGGGGATGTTATGTTGACTTGGGATTGATTTGGGGCTTTCGAGTAAGGTACTAAATCTGACTCATGCTTCATATGCATTTGAAGTGTGGCATGATGATCCATGGATATGCTATACGTTTGAGGATGCAATGCAATATGCAGTGATGATTATTATATGCAAAGTCCCAAATGTTAAGCTTATTGGGATCCATTGCTCGTCGTCTTGAGATACCGACATGGACTGGTGCTTGACATATTTGAGAGTTGAGTTAGCCTTATCAATTTCATTGGGGATTAAATCTTGCCGAGGAGAAGTACCTTGATCTGACTTTCTTTATATGTTGGACTTCTTACGAATAATAGAAAAGATACGTGGATCTTATCAACTGCCCCAAGTTTCTCGGTGTTGGAGAATCGGGCGCTCGTTCGACTGTAAGGAGGTGACGAGGATGAAATCTTGGTCGAGGTGACCATTATGACTTGCTACCTGCATAGAAAAACAAACACTTGAACACTGTGGCATTCCCTTGGGATGTCTTCCTATCCTTGTAATGTAGTGTTTCTCATCTTAGCTTGTGATTATTATTGACCTATTGTTTTCAATGCAATGCTTAACAAAGAATTTAAATCACAATTCGCATACGAGAATAAAGTAAAAAGGACAAAAACTTATTGGTGGAAGGGAAATTTTTTATTAATGAGTTTGGCCTGTGAATAGGCATTCGCACATGGAAATAAAACTCCTAAATGAGGAATTTGCGAAGCAAAATACAAAATACAACGAGTAAAATGGAAATAAGAAAATCTCGAACATTTGTTAAAACTGATATTGTTATAGTTCTAATATTCTGGGTTATCCTAGTGTCGTGCTTCCAAAGGATAATAGCTTAATTGTTCCATCCCGTATTATTAGGGTGTACGTGAAGAGTCTTCAAATTGCAGTCTCTCTCTTTTTGTCCCTAATTTTTGCTTGGATCGCCCTTTCTGGTTTTCAATCCACCGGGACACCCATTTTTTCCTAAGCCACCCTTTCGGGTTTTCAACTTAGCGGGTTATTATTATTTTTTTCTTTTATAGCCCTAACTTTTTCCTAAGCGGCCCTTTCTGGTTTTCGACTTAGTGGGTCCTTTTATGCGTAGTATTTTTTGACTGAGTCTGAATTGACCGGAAGCGGAACGTATTCCCCATCCATGTTTTTCAGGATTAGAGCACCTCCTAAGAAAGCCTTCTTCACGATGTACGGTCCCCCATAGTTGGGAGTCCACTTGCCTCTTGGATCAATGTGGATCGGGAGAATCTTCCTTAAGACCAGGTCACCTTTGTGGAACTCTCGAGGCTGAATATTCTTGTCAAATGCTCTCTTGAGACGCTGTTGATATAACCGACCGTGACAAATGGCTGCTAGGCGCTTTTCTTCGATGATATTGAGTTGGTCGAGTCTCATTTGAATCCATTCAGCTTCCTCAAGTTTAGTATCCATCAGAACTCTTAAGGATGGAATCTCCACTTCGACCGGGAGTACCGTGTCTATACCATAGACTAGTGAAAATGGAGTTTCCCCAGTAGAAGTACGCACTGAAGTTCGATAGCCGTACAGGGCAAAAGGCAACATCTCATGACAATCTTTGTATGTTCTCACAATTTTCTGGACGATCTTCTTTATGTTCTTGTTATCCACTTTTCTGCCCCATTCATCTTCGACCAATAAGGTGATGAATTATGATACTCAATCTTGAATTCTTCACAAATTTCCTTCATAATCTTGTTGTTGAGATTTGACATGTTATCAGTGATGATCTTGTTAGGAGTTCCATACCGGCATATGATTTCTCTTTTGATGAAGCGGGTAACAACTTGCTTGGTCACATTCTTATACGGAGCCGCTTCCACCCACTTGGTGAAGTAATCAATTGCAAAAAGATTAAACCTATGTCCATTTGAAGAGCTTGTCTTGATGCGTCCAATCATATTGATGCCCCACATTGCAAAGGGCCATGGTGAATTCATCACATTTAAAGGAGTGGGAGGAACATGTATCCTGTCTATGTAAACCTGACATTTGTGACACATCTTTGCATATACACAACAGTCTCTTTCCATGGTCATCCATAAATAACCCGCTCATAAGATTTTGTTGTCCATGGAATGCCCACTGGCGTGAGTCCCAAAAGAGCCCTCGTGTATCTCTCGTATAATGGATTCTGCTTTGTGTCTATCCACGCATCTGAGAAGAACCGAATCATAGTTTCTCTTGTACAGAACGTCTCCTGACAATAAAAACTTAGATGCTAAACTTTTAAGAGTCCGCTTATCACAAATTGTAGCACCCTCGGGGTACTCTTTCTTCTCAAGATATCTTTTTATGTCGAAGTACCACGTCTTTTCACCCGATACATCTTCAGTTGTGAGACAATGAGCAGGGAAAATGTGTGTTGGCTCCCTGTAACAACAAATCCTTATATTGGGCGTATGATTTGGGTAACTGACTTTGAACATTGCTGCTAAAGTGGACATATCATCTGCTAGTTGATTTTCCTCTTTAGGAATGTGCTCAAAGGTGACCTCATCGAAGGCGGGCAACAACTCTAATACGTAATCCCGATATGGAACTAAATTAGGGTGTCGTGTATCCTAATCACCTCGTAATTGATGTATCACTAAGGCAAAGTCCCCATAAACTTCAAGAATATTGATCTTCAAATCAATGGCTACTTCAAGACCCATCACACAAGCTTCGTATTCAGCGACATTATTTGTATAATCAAAACATAATCTGGCAGTGAAAGGTATATGAGTATTTTGTGAAGTGGTCAGAACTACCCCAATGTCGTGGCCCATAGCATTTGATGAACCATCGAACGTGAGAGTCCATCGCTCCCCTGGTTCGGGTCTTTCTCTATCATCATGTTTCATAACATCCTCGTCTGGAAAATCGAACTTCATGGACTGATATTCTTCTAATGGCTGGTGAGTGAGATGATCAGCAAGAATGCTACCTTTGATAGCCTTTTGTGTGACGTACTGGATGTCATACTCATACAAAAGCATTTTCCACCAAGCCAATCTGTCTGTAAGTGTTGGTTTCTCGAAGATGTACTTTATCGGATCCATCTTCGATATCAGAAGTGTAGAATGTGTCAACATATACTTCCTCAAACTTCAAGCTGCCCACGTAAGAGAATAACAAGTCTTCTCAAGTAAGGAATACCTTGATTCACAATTAGTAAACTTCTTGCTCAGGTAATAAATGGCGTGTTCTTTTCGTCCAGCATCATCATGTTGTTCGAGCACACAACCCATAGATCCTTCAAGCACAGTCAAATACATAATGAGAGGTCTCCCTGGAACTGGTGGTATGAGTATTGGTGGTTCTTGAAGATACTGCTTAATCTTCTCAAAAGCTTCTTGAAAACTTTCATCCCAACAGACATCTTGATTCTTGCGTAACAATTTAAAGACGGGTTCACAGGTAGCAGTAAGGTGAGAAATGAACCTGGCTATGTAATTCAACCTTCCAAGGAAACCTCGTACTTCCTTTTCATTTTTCGGGGCTGGCATATCCTGTATTTCTCTCACTTTGTCTGGATCTACTTTAATTCCTCGTTGACTCACAATAAAACCGAGCAACTTGCTCGATCGAACCCCAAAGGTGCATTTGTTGGGATTAAGACTTAACCTGAACTTTTGTAAACGATCAAACAACTTTTGCAAATGGACCAAATGTTCTTCCTCAGTCTGTGATTTCACAATCATATTATCCACATACACCTCGATCTCTTTATGAATCATGTCGTGAAAGATAGTCACCATAGCTCGCTAATATGTCGCACCAGCGTTTTTGAGACCAAAAAGCATGACTCTATAGCAAAAGGTACCCTAAGGAGTTGTGAAAGCTATTTTATCCATGTCTTCCAGAGCCATCTTTATATGATTGTATCCCGAGAACCCATCCATGTATTATCAACCAATACATCGATATGAGGCAACGGGAAGTCATCCTTCGGGCTTGCTCTATTCAAGTCTCGGTAGTCAACACACATGTGTACCTTACCATCTTTCTTAGGTATAGGCACAATGTTAGCAATCCAAGGCGGATAATTTATCACAGATAGGAAGCCTACCTCAAGCTGTTTCTGAACTTCTTCTTTGATCTTCAAAGCCATGTTAGGTCTGGTCCTTCTCGGCTTCTACTTTACAGGAGGACATTCTGTCTTCAGCGGAAATTTGTGCATCACTATATCAGTATCTAAACCGGGCATGTCTTCATACAACCAGGAAAAGATGTCAGCATACTCTCGAAGCAACTCAATCAACCCCTTCTTTTCTTCACTTTGCAAGGCAGCACCTATCTTGACTTCTCTCTTTACCTCTTCAGTACCGAGATTGCCGACTTCTGTTTCTTCCTGATATGGCTGGATGACCTTCTCTTCCTATCTCAAGAGTCTGGCTAGTTCTTCAGGGACTTCACAATCTTCCTCACTATCTTCGTTAGCATGGTCAACTGAATTCTCAAGGATATAGGGAACCATAGCACTATCATTTCCAATGGAGTCCGAGACGGATCTGCATGATCGATGGTTTTATGTTTTATTTTTAGAAAGTGCAAAAGAATATTTAGAATATGAAAAGAAAAGTATTGCCGTTTTTATTTTGAAAAATTAAAAGTAAAAGAAAAGACAAGGAACAAAATTGTATGCGAAAGTGCGATTTTTCATTCAATGTTAAATGGAGATTGAAACATAAAGGGCCCCTTCTACAAGCTGTCACTATGCCTTGGGCAGGACATATGACTTAAATGGAAACAAAAAATTACACATCAAGGAAAAAAACTTCAGGGATGTCCACGGAAATCCAATTGCTGAGCTCCTGGTCCGACACAACTTGATAGATAAATCTTCTACCATTTTCACCGTCACCTTCAACATATTTGGAGAGCACCTGTCCTTTTTTGCTTACAACAACACTGATGAACACTTCATAAATTGGAGGAACCTGCTTTCCTCTGAGAGGAACCCGACCAGCTCTCATGGGGGGTGATGGTTGATACCCAAGACCAAAGCGATCTTTCTTCTCTGGAACTTCAATCAATTTGCCCCAACTGTCATGGGGAGGTCTAGCTTCTATGAGGGCTTTGGCATCCTTCAAAGAGGCCATGGGTGCTTCAGACTTCTTACATTCCACGACGGGGAACTTGTCAACAGTTACAATCTCTAGAGCTTGAAAGGGAAACTCCTGCACCTTGCCTTCCACTTCCACATAATGGTAGGTAGTCAGATTGTTAATCACTATATCCTCTTCTCCACAAACAACGACAACTTGGTCATTTACAATGAACTTCAGACATTGATGAAGAGTAGATGTCACAGCTCCTGCTACATTGATCCATGGACGACCCAAAAGGCAATTATAGGATGGACGGATGTCCATAACATAGAATGACAAATAGAAAGTGTGGGGACCAATCTTGACAAGGAAGTCCACTTCTCCATCCACAGATATTCTTGAACCATAAAACGCTCGAACGTTTAGAGTGGAAGGCCTCATCATTACTCCATCCATATTCAACTTAAACAAAGTAGCCTTAGGCATCACATTGGGTTAAGAACCCGTATCTACCAGAACTTAAGATAAAACATTGTCCAAACACTTCATAGAAACATGCAGCGCTTTGTTGTGGGCTTTTCCTTCGACTGGGAGTTCATCATCACAGAAACCCAAACAATTTCCCACAGCAATATTGGTAAAGATTCCTTCAAATTGGGCCACAGAGATGTCTTGGGTAACATGAGCTAAACATAAAATCTTCAATAAGGCGTTGCGGTGGGTCTCTGAACACAAAAGGAGAGACAAGATGGAAATCTTGGATGGCGTCTGGTTAAGTTGATCCACCACTTTGTAATCACTTCGCTTAAGAATCCTCAAAAGCTGCTTCATTTCTTGTCCTACAGAAAGTTCAGGCTGATTATCCATCACTTGCTCGCCCCTAGCCTTGGCTAGAGCATCACTGTTAGTTTCTTTGGGAGGCGGTGGTGGAGGAGAAAAGATCCGACCACTGCGAGTCATGTTACTAGTTCCTACAATGTTGGTAATATTCATGTTAACCACTAGAGAACACTCATACTTCTTCCCATGAATATAGACCACGTTATACTCCCATGGAACTACCTTCGAGTCGTTACTTGTAGGACGAATAGGAGCTTGAATCATTGTGGGGGTAGCGGGAGCTTGAATCATTAATGGGGTAGTAGGAATCTGAATTCTCAATGGAATACTTAGTGTTTCTGAAAAGCTTCTCGGATAGTAGGGGATTTCCAGGACATCAATCTCTACTTCTCGGAATATTTTCTCTATCTGCAAGACAACTTCATCTATCAATTGTTGGATAGTCGTATTCAAACTAGTACACTCTTCAGGTTTAGAACAACATGTTAAGCAGAAATCATGGAGTTCTTGTAGTACCTCATGCTCTAACAAATGTTCTCTAACATTTCTTAATGATATCTTGATCTCGTCGACCTTGGTTACCATAATCTGTTCACTACCTTCTTCAATAGCATTGACCGTTGCCCCTGGGTGAGGAGGCATGGGATTATTCTGAATATTCGGACCAATAGGGTTGAAGTTGATGGTCTTTGCATCGATGAGGTATTGAACTTTACATTTGAATGCTCTACAATTCTCAATTATATGGCCTGGGGCACCAAAATGAAATTCATAATGAGCATTAATGTCATACCCCCTAGGGAGACGATTTGGAGGTGGACCAAGTTCACGTAATTGAACCAACTGACTAGTAAGTAACTGAGGGAGAAGCTGAGCATATGACATAAAAATGAGATCAAATATTCTTTCAGGCGCTCTTTGTATTTAAGGAGCTCTCGGGACTTGAGGTTGTTGATTTTGTTGTTGATAAGTTGGAGGAGGTGCAAATTGTTGTTGTGGAAGATATTGTGGTTGTGGAAGGAAAGGCCGTTGTTGGGCTATGCAGGGTGCTGGAGTTATAGCACCATACAGTTGAGGAACAAAATGGTTGGGAACAGCAACATGTGTAGGAAAATAAGGAAACCGGACTTGAGGAAATGCAGGAACTTTTCCTTGGTTGATGGTGATGGCACTTGTCTCACCTTATTTCTTCTTGACTGTTGTACCCCAAAATTTTCCCTCTCACTTATCAAGAATTTGCTCACAAGATCTCCTTGACTCAAGACTGCATTAGGGTTTGATCAGCTCAAGACACCTCCTTAAGCACTGATGACCAAAATTAAGGTTTGAGTTTGCACAAGGATTTTTGGACTTACAACGCCCCATATGACTTTCATGGATCATTATAGACCTCCAAGATTATTCATGTCAAGTTTCAAGCCTTGGATCACATTTTTGATCAGTCAATTAAGCAGTTGACCTAAAAATCAGTTGTATTGGGGTAAAAGTCAACCATGGCCAATTTACAGTCAAACTTCATAATTTTTGATCCACATCAACATTTTAAACTCATATGTATCATTTGATCAAGTTTGGACCACAACTCTCAAGAAATTTGATCAAATCTCCAAAAGGGCAAAATGGTCAAAATTAGGGTTTTGACTGGGAAAGGGCAATTTCTGATTTTTGACCTAGCAAATGGTCAATTGGTTTAAGGAATGATATCAAGAGTCCAATTTCATAATTTTGACCTAATGACATGGTTCAGAACATTGCAAGTCCATTGGATTGACAGATGAATTTTGCCGTCAACTGATCAAAAGTCAACTGTATACTAAAAAGTCAAACTTTGACTTTTTAGTCAATTTCAAGTGCCAAAGATCATAATTCATCAAAACATGTCAAAATATGAAAGTTATTCATCAAGAAATCAAAAAGTCAATATTTCATTTTGAAAAGTCAAAATTTCTAAACTTAGAAATTTTTCTAAGTGTTGGAAATTTCATGTTTTTTCATAACTTTGAGCAAACTTTTCACCATGATGCAAGATGATTCAAGAGAAACTTACAACATGAAAGTTGTAGATCTCCATGAAATCTACAACTTTTCTTTACACAACTCCTTCTAAAAATTATTGGATCTCAAGTTATAATTTTATGAACATGTGGTCATGAAACTGAGCACTTAGTGAAATTTTGCCCTAATTTGGGCAGGATTTTGACCCAACTTCATGACACTTTTTCATATAGTTCCAAGGGGAATATTCAAAAGCAATTCCAAGATTGGTTTTAGAGCACGCTGCAAGCTTTCCAAAATGTCAAAGAACTCCTTGAGATCATTCTTGAGTAGGGAGAATCGAAGAGATGAAGTTAGGGTTTCATCACTTGAATTACAAGTCATTTTTTGATGAACACATGAACCAAATCCATGCTAGGCTGCATAATATTTGCTTTGCAGGCCTCAAACTTGTTTGTCACTCCATAATTAAATGTTTACACAGATGTTAGGGCTTTGATCCATGCAATTGAGCTATTATCCAAGTTGTATTTCCATTAATGGCACAAAGTTAACATTATCATTCTTGTAAAGCAAGCTTTTTGCATAAAGTCCATTCTTGAGCCTCTAACTTGTTCCCTCTAATCACACTCCATCCACAAAGTCAGAAGAAAGCTTATTTAAAGCATAACCACTCTATGAACCAAGTACAAGGCATGTAAACTTGTTTTGTCAAAAAAATCACATGTTGAACTTAAACATGTAAATTTGAATTCTGATCAACTAGAGCACTCTAAACTTGTTGCTTATAAATAGAGTCACTATTTGTGAGCTAAAGGACAAGTTTTAGCACCCTGAAACACTCCCAAATTCCCTCTAGCCAGAAATTGCACAAAAAACTCCATTGATACACAATTCTGACCTTAAACTTGTATCTCCCATTTCCCTCGTGCGTTTTCCCTCAAATTCATTCCTAAAGCTTCCTTACATCAAATAAAACTCATCCCCATCCTTATTCCAAAACTGTAACACCATTTACCATAACCTCCATAACCAAAAAACATAGTCTGTAACTTGACTTCTCCAGGCCATTTCAGCCACTCTCAACTCAAGCAAACCATTACATTAGCTTCCTAGGACCTCAAGGAAGCTAACCTGATCATCGCCATTGCCTAAAACAAGCTCAAACTCAAAACACGATTTCCAGTTTTGAGGTAAGTTTTCTCAACTTGGAACTCTTCATACAAGCATCATCAATAGTTTATTTATGAACAAAACATGTAGATATCATTGCCCTGAAGCTAACCATGTTCATAGTTTCCATTAATTTTGCTTAAGCTTAGAGAATTTTGAAACTGAAATTTCTGAGATTTTTAGGGTTCATATTAGCGCCATTAAAATTCATGCTTATCTTTGATCTATAGTTTTAATGAATTACATTTCTGAAACCATGAGAAAATTTTCTATAAGTTTCATGTTTACAGTTGTCATTTTTTATGAGAAATGAGCAACTTACAGTTGGTCTGGCTGGAGGTTGAAAATAAAGTCATCAGGGTGCGTTTTGCTTACATATATATTGTTTTGCTTATGTTAACTGATGTATAACCACCACAGTAGTAGAAGCGTGCGCCTGTAACCTTTGGGGCCTGGGTTCAAGCCCCAGTGGTACCCTTTTCTTTTTTCATATTTTGCTTTCTGATTTTTGGCTCTTTGGCAGGCGTTGGGCCTCTTTGGTCCTGGCTTTGTTTTGTTATTTTTGCTAGCTAACCCCCTTACTTCATTTATATGCCCCTGACTCAAGTTTGTTTATTTTCTATTTTATTTCATTTTTATTTTCTTAAATATATTTTCTAAATATTGAAAAATCATAAAAATACAAAAAATTAGATTTTTATTTTTAACTTACTTTATTTTATTTAAAAAAAAATATTTTTATTAAATATATTCTATTTATTTTTACTAACTTATCTTGTAAATTTAATTAAAGTTATGTTAGTATTTATTTAACTTTTCACACCTATTAAAATATGTATATTTTTAATATTGAAAAAGACCAAAAATATTTTATAATACTATAAATATTTTCAAGACTAAAATACCCAAAAAACACTTTTCTTAAACTTATTTTCTTTTGATCAATTAATAGAATTAGGGTTTTATTTAAAATCTCTCCTTAATAAACTTAAGTTTAATTAATTATTTCCTTTAATTAATTAGGTTAAAACAATTTCACTTTTCTCATGAAAACCAAACAAAGATCCATTCACCTTTACATTTTTCATTTTTGTACATTTATTCTTTTTTGTATATTATATTCATTTAAATTCCTTGTACATTGATACTCATTCAATATGGTTGTAATAGACTAATTAGGTTTACATTCTTGCAATGCCCATTCAATTTGTACACCCCCTTCCCACAAATGTTGTAATAGCGTAGTAACTTTAAAATTCCGCAATTTATCGCTTTTATATACAAATGCTAGTAATTAGGGTTTGTATGGAAAGACTAAAATCAACACGTAGAAAAACCCTAATTCAAGACAAAAAGAAGCATGAAAATGATACACTTGCACACAAGCACCCCTAGGGTTATCCCACTTGGTTGCCTTATACAAAATGACCATATTACGCATGTGAGGAATCTTAGCAAAAACAAGAAAATACAAGATCATAGTCCCTCGATAACGTTATCTAAGTTGCCTTTCAAATGATCTTAGTCCCTAAAAAAGAATGCTAAGATACCTTGCAACATTGCTAATCATGGTTATACGATGACCCACGTCCGTCCCCTTTACATCCAAAGATAAGGTTACTTACCAAATCAATGGTAAGATAACAATGTCAAAGGAAAAGAAAATGAACAAGAAAAGACTTTTGAGTAGGTAGAATGCTCCTAATTACTTGCTCAAATTCAAACAAACATCCTTGCTATTTTCAAAACAAACACCTACACTTTCAAACATCTTACAAAATTAAAAACATTTTCAAAAGATCAAACATCTTTGTATACATTCTTACGAACGAAAATCATTACAAAGATTGCCTAAACAATGGCCTCTCTACATAATACTTTCAAAAACCACACAAAGCATAATTTCAAACAAAAAGCAAGTGATCTAGCAAGTAACTAAGAGCCCATGGAAAACCATGGATGAAAAGGGTGCTAATACCTTCCCTTTTCATAACCTACCTCCCGAACTCAAGAAACAATCTCAAAGGTCTTTCTTGTGCTTTTTCACCTTTCCTTTTGGATAAAAGAAAAGCCGGTGACGACTCTTGCTAAGCGCAACATTTACGATCAAATGCAAAACCTTCAATTCAGTTCTCCCACCGTATCACATTGACAAAACCAGAAAATGGCTTTCTACCAATGCCTACATTGTTTCTAGTATTTTTAGGGACACCTTGGATCGTTCCAACTTTAATACAAGTCTCAACATGTTCACCAATGTTGACCATATCAGAGAAAGAAGTAGAAGTACTATTGAGAATATGTTGGAGATAATGGCCTCGTATAGTACCCATAAACAGATCAATCAATTCACAATCCAAGAGAGGAGGTTGGACCCTCGCAGCCAGTTCATGCCACCTCTGAGCGTACTCTTTGAATGACTCTTCTGATTTCTGTATCATCCCTTATAGCTGAGTACGTCTAGGAGCCATGGAAATATTGTAATGGTCATGTTTCAAAAAGGCGTCAGCAAGTTCTCCCCAAGTACTGACATGAGATCTTTCCAATTGCATATACCAATCCAATGGTGCACCGGTCAAGCTATCTTGGAAGAAGTGCATGAGTAACAGTTCATTTTCAGCATAGGAAGCCATTTTGCGACAGTAGGAACAGAGATGAGTCTCTGGGAAAGAAGTGCCTTTGTATTTGTCAAAATCTGGAACTTTGAAATTGGGAGGAATAACTACCCCATGAACGAGGAACATTGCAACAGTATTGAATCTAGAAGCCTTGATATCCTCCATGGCTTTAAGACGCTCTTCGAGAGCATGGTACATTTTTGTAGTTTCGGCAACTCCAGCGGTAAGGTTCACTTGGGGTTCATCAAGATCAATAACATAGTGATGATCATCGACATCATTCCTAGGAGTTCCAGTAGGGGTCTCAACATTTGCATTGTCATTCCTCCCATTAGCAGAAGTGGAGGGAGCAGCAGTAGTAAGCTTGGAAACACTTTGATGTAACTCTTCTTGACCCTTGATCAAGGCATGAAGGGTTTCCATAAGATGATCCATGCTAGTGCTCATGGTGTCCATATCTCAGTAGAGTGCATTCTGATTCTCTTCAAAAAGATCCATAAGTCTTTGCTGGTTGCCTCTTCTACGATAAGGATGTGGAGAAGTCGTCTTTGCTGTTTACTGAAGTCTGTCAAAAAAGGGACCCCAAGGAGTTTTTGTTGTGAAAAATGAATGCATGATAGTATGAATGCATGCTTCATCTTCATTTCTGAGGAAATCTAAAAACTCGTCTATCTTTTAAAAAATTTCTTTTTGAAAAGCTACATCAAAGAGACTTGTTTTTAGATTTCCCTATATATGAGATATATATATATACATGATGATATGATGTCATGGTATGCTATGGCATGAAGTCTCAACTCCAGATATTCTGGATAACCACTGTGTAGTCCATTGCATAGGCTGAAAGTAACAGGATCAAAAGTCTGACGTCACAGGAATGAAGTCAAAGTAACCACCCATAAGGTATGTACTAGGGGTTTATCACCTGCCGAGCAAGGTTTTAAAGAGTTCTCGGAGTCTACGCTCTTCCTTTGGATATTACCGACATCCCAATTACTTGGTAATCAGTAATATTCGTAAGAAAAACTCGTCTGAGTGTAATATCGCGTGACAACTACTTCTGGATTACTCTGTTATAGTCTCTGCACTGCACCTAAAAAGGCCAGGATGGGTTAGTGGTTCTACAGCCCTCGGCTTCTCGAGTTCCCAGGTCGAAAGCAACAATTTCTTCCCAATTACTCGGTAAACATCACTACTTTCAAAGGGACCTCCACCGAGTGGGGGATTTTCATGCCTCCTTCTTCGGGATTACTCCCTCAAATTTGATATGACTATACCGCCCTTCCTAATCCTAAGTGTAACCAAAGTCCGGGTATATGACTTATCAAATTTAATCACCAAACACAACATCACAATGTATCCAGAATATATGGGTAGCAACAATATATGCAATATATACAAAAGAATAAAGAAATAATAAAACAGTAAAGCAAAATAAAGAAAATAAGTAAACACCCAAAAAGACAAATAAACAAAACTAGGAGAGACTCGCAAAAGGGTTTCCCCAGCAGAATCTCCAGCTGAAGCTACCGGCAGAAAACACAAATCCACCACCGAACTTTATTTATCCCCAAGGAAGGGGAAATATTGATAAAACCATAAGGGAATGGATAAGATGGTATTACGACCAAGAGAAACGGTAAGGGAGTCAATTATGTGAGGGGAAGGTATTAGCACCCCTCACACCCGTTGTACTCAACGGGATCCATTTTGTTTGTTTGTCTTAAAGGGTGTATGTATCTACAACTATACTTGCTTAAGGGGAAAAAGATGATTTTTATTATTGTGTTCGTGAGGGTTTCGCGATCCTTTGCCTACGTATCCAATGAAGGAATTAGAACACTGTAGTTCTTCTAGAAAATGGTTGGTTTGTTTGTGTTTTTTAGTGGGTGACGTTAACGCATGCATTCTAGCAATAAGCACGGCCTGTATCGCGGTATAACGGAGATAACATGCCCTTTTTGTGAGTTTTGATTTGAGAAAAGAAAGTTTTAGTTTTAATTGCAAAAGAAAAGTTAAAGGGGAAAGTCTAATCTAATATTGTCGTGTCATTTGAAGGGCTAAAAGTCTACCTTAACATAAGACAATCAAAACGAGATTTAATCGTCTCATGGAATTACCGAAGGGAAGATGGTCTAAAAAATTTGAACAAAGAAAACTCAAAGAAATTTAAATTCTAAGTATTTTTTATGGTTTTTTTATCAAGTAAAATAAATAATGAATTTTTTTGTGGTTTTTAAGTAAGGAAAATATTAAAAGGAAATTAAAATCTAAATCTAAATATTTTTTTGTTATTTACCAAGCAAAGAAATTAAAATCAATATCAAAGAAATTTGAAACAAACAACTAATAAAGCAAATTAAATGAAAAGTCTAATGGGGTCCAAAGAGCAAGCAGGAAGTATGGTATAGGAAAAGCTAGGTGCTACTGCCCAACAATGAGGAGTCCATGAAGAGTTTTTTTTGTTGTAATACCTTCAAGTTACCAAAAATGCAAGAAAAATGGGCCCAGGAAAGTGGTACAATAATTTGGCCCAGTCCACGTCCAACAACAAAAATTACCAAGTCCGTTCTCAACTCAGATTCAATCCAAATTATTATTTGGTTTAACATATTATTAACTTAAAACTAAAAAAATAATTAAAGTAAAAACGGCTAGGAAACTCATGTGTTTTGGAGATTTAGGGTTAATTTGAAACAAACTTACTCCCTCCTCATCTTTTTCTTCATAAAAACCTCGGCCCTCTCTCATTCTTCTGGTGTTGTTCTTGCTATCCCTTTGATCAAACCCAATTCAATTTTGTCTTCCTCTCCTACCTTCTGTCACAATCTCCACTTGAGCTTCAACTTCCTTATTTTCGCGTCCCTCAACCCTCACATCTCAGCCTCGGGGGTCTTAAACCGGCCTTATCTCTCACCATGCATCCATCCCTCATCAGGTTCTCCCTATTTATGATGATCCAGCAATCGTCTTCTGGTTTGTGGCGAGATGCATCTTGGATGGCGTGGAAAATTAGTGAGGGTTTTGAGAATTGACTAACAAAAACGTAGCTGTTTCAAAGTGAATGGTGATGGTAGATGAAGATCCTAAGACATCGCAATGTCTAATCGGTTGGGTCTAGGTTGCGGTTGATCGTGGGTTTGTTAATGAACTCTTTTGACGAACACAATAGCCGTCGGGTTATAGGATTCGTCAGGTTCGTTCCTGCAGTTCGTTTAAACTCTTCCTTTTTATTTATGTTTTTGTTGTGATTTTCTGCATTTTTATGGACGACAGAGTTGGAAGTGTGGTAGGGAGGTCAAGGATTGGTTCTGAATTAGTGAACGGATTAAGGAATTGCGCAGATCCATCGAGGCAGATTATGAGGTGGTGAAATACATTGTGAGATTTTACATGATGATGGATGATGTTGTTAATGTTGTAGTGGAAACAGAGAGATGAAGATTGAAGGTAGAGAATATGGAGTAAGGAGAAGAGAGGGTTTTTGATTTCTTTTGGTGAATTCTTTGAAGTTTTTCTTATAACTTCTCTTTTTTGAATATGAATTGTCTACGAGTTTCACGACCAATTTTAGGTAAATTGCTTCTCTATGCCATTTCCAGATAAACCTAGTTAGGCAACTAATTTCTTAAACTATCACGCAGGTACAGGAAATAAGAGAAAATAGGAAAATCAAAAGTCTGAATCACAGCATAAACCTTATTCCCAGCAAGTTCCATACCCTTTTCATCACATAAGCTTCAAGGGTAAAAAAAGTGAAAGAGAAAGGGCAAACCAGTGAGAGTTTTGACAACTTTAGTGGAACTGCTTCATGTATGGTTGTCTTTTATCTTCTGAGAATTCTTACTCTTATGCTTTCAATCCGCAATCCGGTTGGTGCTTAGATATGATGATGGTTTGGTTGTTAAGGAAGATGATCGAACTAATTGAAATATGGTTGTTTTTGTATTGCAGGGGAGTAGTTTTGCTTACACCTCAATGTATGAGAAGGATGACAATTGCGGGGTGCTTGGGATATGCTGGTTGTAAACTCACTCTCTTGGATTTGCTGGCTGGTATCTCTCTCTCTATCTCTCTCTCCCTCTCTATCTCTCTCTCTCTCTCTCTCTCTCTCTCTCTAAGTCTTGCTGGTTGTGTGCTCTCCAAAAAAAAAATCCACCTTTCAATGAAACAGTGGCCTCTTTTATAGATAAATAGAGGTGGAAATTAGGGAGGAAATTAGTGAAATTTTGAACATGTTAGAGTATACTGACTTTGGGCTTTTTGAGTACAAGTTATCTGTTTTATGTTTTAGTGAAATGATGGGTTTGACATGATACAGACTTGCAGTTTTTGTTACAGGTTCAGTTTTTGCTATTTTGGTGCACACATTGGATTGATACGCTTGATATGTTTGTCTTGACGGCAGATGGAGATGAGGCCAGATTTGACAACAAAGCAGGGTTACCTTAAATGTTTCTGGGAAGCATAGGACTGGCTTAGGGAAGGATTATATATCATAGAATTAGCAGGTTGTTTTGGATTGATGTGTATAGAATTTTGCAGGTTTACGCAGCTGGTTTATGGCCTTGTAGGATGCAGGCTTGGCACGACTTTTACAGGGCAGATCTTTGACACATTGTGGACTGTTTTGGACAATAACTAATGCAAAGTGTTGGACTAGCTTTTGTGATGCAGGATAGTAGTAAAGTGGGAAGCAATGTGTAGGGTGTTGGGACTGTTTTGGTTTTTGTATGATGCAAGTTTTATCTTTTCCTCTTTTATCTTTTCATGATGCAAACTGTTTTTCCTTTTTGAAAATTCTAAAGGATTTTTCATTTTAGGAATATGATGACATTAGGGCCATGAATCAATGCTAGCTTGCATTGTTTTGTGAATTGTTGCTATTATTTGGTTTTGGCCTAATGCTATTTTCCAGTCTTGCGATTGTACTGTCTTGGATTGCTTCAGTAGCCTGTTGTCTTTGCTTTTGTTTAGGCTGTTGTTTTTGCTTTATTTGTGTTGCATTTGTTTGGCTTGTTGCTGCCTCGCAGCTATTTATTTTGCTGCAGTTATCTTGTTTTGTTTACAACCTAGTTTGCAGCTTTGGGTTGTGTTGTTTTTCTGTTAGTGTTGCTTAGGAATCCTGCTGCCTTGTTCTACGGCTGCTTGTTGGTTTTTCCTTGGCGTTGTGACTGTTTGCATTGTTTGCAGTTTGACTTTGCTTTTTTAGTAGGAAAATAGTTGCAAACTTCTCTACTTTTTTTTTGTGAACTAAAAAGACCAAACTTTTTGTGATTTGCAAAAAATAGGAGAAGACAACCTATAATTTAAAACAAAACCCTTTTAGTTCTGATTCCAAATTCAAATCCTAATGATGAGCTTTCTTGTTTAACAAATAATCCTGGCTTGAATTTTTAACATGTTGATTGTTTGCTAAATTTTTTCCTTTTCTTGTTTCATGAACACGAGGAGTGGATGGCAAGCGAGGCCAGGTGAAGAGAAGACCATGGCTAGCAAGGAGTGGATGCGTTGCTTGAAGATGAAGCAAAGAATACTTGAAGAAACAAACATTATTTCATTCTTTGTAAACAAAACAATTGTAGTTTGTATTTCACACTGTAATCCCCTTTGTTAAATTGTCCATAAAAAATGTAATTTGAATGATATTTATTTAAATCGTGTGGATGATGAATTTGTTGTACAAAAATTAAACAACTCTTGAATCTTGTTTGAACTTTGAAATTCTTACCTGAATTATTTGAATGTTCATGTTGCCTTTGTAACTTGAATTTCAAGAAATCACAAACAACTATTATAACTTGTATCCCAATAACCTTACACCTTATCTTTCAATCATCAATCTTCATATCACGCCTAAAACAAACTTGCCCTCTCAACCAGAACTTTAACTCTGATATCCAAACCACAAGTAACTTGTAACCACTACTACGAAAATGGGCTTTCACAGCGCTTTTTTTTGCCCTTTAAAAGCGCTTAAAAGCGCTGCCGTAGCCAGCGCTGGCGTAGGCTACGAAAGCGCTTTTTTCTGGCCAAAAGCGCTGTCGTAGGTGGACCTATCCCAGCGCTTTTTCCTTAAAAAGCGCTTTGATAGGGGGGTCTTTCCCAGTGCTTTTTGAAAAGCGCTTTGATAGGTGTGTTATTTAAATTATTTTTTTTATTTATCAGGCCTTTTACAGCGCTTTTTATGGAAAAAGCGCTTTGATAGGGGGTCTTTCCCAGCGCTTTTTCCATAAAAAGCGCTTTGATAGGGGTTCTATTTAATTTTTGTTTTTTTATTTATCATGGCTTTTACAGCGCTTTTTATGGAAAAAGCGCTTTGATAGGGGGGTCTTTCACAGCGCTTTTTCCATAAAAAGCGCTTTGATAGGGGGTTTCTATTTAATTTTTTTTTTATTTATCCTGCCTACGAAAGCGCTTTTTAGCCAAAAGCGCTTTCGTAGCTCATACAAATTTTTTAAAGTGAAACCTATAATTTGAGGTTCCCTGTGCGGCCTGTAATTTTTTTTTGGTCCAATAATTTAACCTGTAATTCAATCCTTATCTATACATATATTTTAAGAAATCGGTATTATATTAACAGAAACCGGTATACCATATAATATTCAATCCTTATCTATATATATGTAACTAAATCATATATAACTAAATTTGTAACCATACATACATTTGTAACCATAACTAAATCACATACAAAGTATCGTGTTAATTTGTAACCATATATATATACATATGTAACTAAATCATATATAATTACATCGAAAATAATGCTCCACCGACACGGTCGTCATCCTGCAAAGTATGAATATGAACAACACGGTAAATTAAACAAACAATATTAAAGGCTCCAACACAATCAAACTAACACGTACAATAATATTTTATTCATACCCATCAGAATAATCTGTTTTCAACATAAAATTGACATATTTCCTCTTTGACTTCTTCCACTTGAACTTTCGTGTACGACATAGTATAGAGGTCATCAAAGTACTACATAAGAAATTATTACTTCAGTATATGCATGATGTTATTAAATGTAGAAATCATACAAAATTATTCTAAGTTATAAATCCATACCGTGCTTGGAATCTCTACTTGATTTTTATGAAGGATTTCTTTCATAAACCTCAAGCAAAAGTATCCGCAATCTACATCGTTATTCTGTAACGGACACTGCATAGAAAAACAGAATATATTTTATAGTTGTCATGTAATTTTATCAAGTAACATAACTATTATTATAAGCAACTAATTTTGTACCTGCACTTTGATCCAAGTAATATTTGATGATTTACTCCGGGGTACCTGTGCGTCCCTTTGACTACGAAATATTTGTATTGATCTAAGAAAATAAAAACATATATTTAGATCAATCTCACAGAAATAATTAAATATATAAATATACACGAATAGTTAGAACGATCTCACTTACTGATCAACAGTTTCCTTCATAGCGGGATAGTTAGTCCATTCCCCGTCTACCGAATTCAGAAAGTACACAACTTCTTTAATCGGATCGATAGCCAACAACAATCAGTGTTTTCTAAAAATTTAAGCAACAGTTTAGAAGAAAAGTTTCTACGCAAAATAAACAAAGATATATTAGAATAAATGAAAAACTCACCCCACTGGAACAGTGTTATACGGCAAAATAAATAAGCTATCTGGGTTGCCGACGTAGGCCGTGTATCGATTCACTAAGTACTCCCTAACTGAACCCGGTTCCCTGACAATTGTCGCTCCGCTGACAATATGGGCAGACAAGAAATGGAAGCGTCTTGCCAATACAGTCTCGCGCATTTTTTTATCGTACAACAACCTTAAATAAAAACATATAAACATTAGACTATTTTCATTGAAATGTGTAAATAAATTGTTCAACTAATTAAATGATATATTTATCGGAATACCGGATGTATGCGTGAACATTGCCGATGCCTAATTCACCATGCGTCATAATCTCAGTCATTTCGTCCATTCCTATCGTTTCTTGGCAGTCAAGACCAAAGATATCTGCATCCATAAGGATTCGACGAATACCACCTGACTTCAAATCTGAGGTTTCCAAAAGTACTCCAAGTGTATTCCGATATCGAGGTACAAAAACGCCTCTTCCCCCGCCTCTTCCCCCCTTATGCATTGACTTTTTCGGGGGTGGTCTGCTACGAACAGGCTGGGTCACTTGTTGTGACACTTTCGTAGATACCTAACAATCATATAACTTAGGTAAATTATAAAATCGTTCAGTTTTAAATTCATATCATATAATAAACAATTTAAGTGTACCTCTGGAATTGATGCCATAGACTCGCCGCCTTGCTGCAAAATCTCCTTACCCTTATTAGCGGGTTTTGTAGGAGGCTAATATTAAAAAATAATTAACTTAACGGTTCAGAATTGACATTTGAAATCTAAATGATTCATATTAACGGTTTTAAACATACCTCATCATCAATGAAAATGAGGTCCAAGGGCCATGCAACAAACGACCCTACTGCGTCTCGCACCGATCTTATATCCAAGGCCACGTCAGGTACCGGTACCAACGCATCGGGATCAATAGGATAATCTACTGATACTCTCAGGTGTCCAGCCGGGATCGGTGTATTATGAATTAAATCTCCCAAAGTGTTGTACACTTTTCCCTTGCCAACAAGGTGATAATCTGATGCCATTACGTATAGTTGGCAAGATGAAATGCCCTAAACCAATATGCATACATATTACTTTTAATTCAATAATAGAAAGAGGTGGAATAAAAATGAGAAACTTGAACAATAGATATTTATCAATATATTTATAATTACCTCAGGAAATTTATTCTGACGGTTGATACTAGCGTTGTCACTAGTTTCTTTCGCCATTGCCGCATTGCCCTTTTCCCTCATTAATACCTCTTTATCTCTTTCCAATGCATTGACTTTTGCTTGTAATTCCATAAGTACATTCATCACTTCTGCATTGGTAGGATTTCTTTTCCGAGGATGCTGGTAGAAAGAGGTTGGAGTCTCACCATGACATTTACCCCTCACCCGACCGGAATACTCAGGAACATTCAGTGCTTTACTAAGTACGCTCCTCATATCCTGGTCGTCACCGGTGGACTCCGTTTGTGACAATGTCTCCTGAAAATAATGGAGATAAAAAAATCAATTAAATAGTCATAAAAATTTGATTTAATTAAAGACACAATGTTATACTTACGCATTCATCATAAATTCTTAGAACACTTGGATCAACAGCTTGATTCTTGCCCACACGAGCTTCCTTCCACAGCAAATGTGCTGGAAGTGAGGTTTCATCACTTTTCGTCTCCTCTAACTATGCATAGAAACAAACGTTTAGATCGTCAAATACAACACATTTAGACAATTAATAAGAACATATCATTTCTATTTATTACTTACAATTTTTTCCTCTAAGCGTGCATATCCCAAACGCCCTTTTTTGTATGGATACGCGGGCTTTGATGCTCTCTCACTATTTTTGGCACTCTTTTGCCGGAATTCGTCATCTCTTTGTCTAATAAACTCAGTCCAATCTTCTTGTTTAATGAAAAGATTATACTTTTCTGGCCTTCCGGCCGGGAACTCTTCCAGCCACTTTCCTTTGTCATCCTTAAGATAGGTGTTCGTCAACAGATTTTTCCACCCTCTAAATCTTTTCCCGGCCAACCCAAGTACGAAGCCTTTACGCTCATCTGGAACGTTAAAAGACCGCTGCGTATAAACCATATAAACATATAAGTAATTTAAAAACCATATAAACCATATAAACATATAAGTAGTTTAAAAACCATATACACCATATAAACTTATAAACTTATAAACATATAACCATATAAACCATATAACATACATACCTTAACATCTTCCCAAAACATTTCTTTTCCTTGCTTCAATGCTTCGCATTGTTTCTCATTCCATCTAGATATGGAGATTGGCACATGCATACGAACAAGTGTACCAACGTAGCTTGTGAATTTTGAAGCATTAACCCCAACTACTTGATTTGAATGATTCCAATCTACATTATATATCACTCCCTTATCTCTAGCACGAATGATTTCGCGCATTATGGTGATGCCTCGTGCAACATCATTTGCTGAAGTATCATCCGCTGCATGATTTGATTCTTGTGAGTTTTCATGATCTTGTTGGTTTCCTGGTGGGTTTTCTTGTTGGTTTCCTTGCGGGTTTTCTTCATTGCTAGCCATTAGACCTGTAACAAAAGTCAAACAAGCACATTAGTACACTACATGAAAATGGATAGTCGAAAAAGATATGAATAGCACTAAAGGAACTCAAAATTGAATAAAATGCTAAAAAACCAAACTTGCAAGAAATAAACCTCACCATCAGCTCCGGAAACATTGTTCTACTAAATAAACACTAGTCACATTCGCAAAAATTCAAAACGGTTCAAAAGATATGCCAAAAATTCAAAACATTATTCACATATTACTTACAATATTAGGCTATAATTATAATAATACCTTTTTCACTAACGTCTCTTTCTTTTCTTGGTAGCAATATATTTTACGCTTCTGTTAACAACTCGGATGGTTGGATTGATCCAAATACCCTCATTATGATCATCTCTAGTACAAGGTTCATTCTCATTTTGATCGTTTCTTGTACAAGATTCAATGCCAACGCCAATATCACCTTGATCTCCAATGTTTTCATCAATTACTTTGTTAGACAAAAGCACTATAGACCATTTCGTACTTGTCGGATCATTGACATAGAACACTTGTTTAGCCTGAGAGGCTAGAATAAAAGGTTCATCTTTGTACCCCACCCTATTGAGATCCACTTGCAAAAATCCTGACTTATCCATTCGTACGCCATTATTATTTTCAACCCACTTGCAATCAAATACAGGAATCTGAAACTTCCCGTAATCAAACAACAAAATGCGCTCGATAACCCCAAAATATGATAGATTTGCAAATTTCGGGTTTAAGTCATTCGCACTTGATATGTGCATCGCTTCAGCTACCAAGGTAACACCACTATTCTGCATAGTACTTTTATCATCCTGTTCTTTGGTATAAAATGTGTATCCATTAATTGCGTATGCGCTATAAGAAAACACAATCATACTTGGACCATATGCTAAACATCTCAACCTTTCTGTTACTGAAGCAGGATCCGAACGATACTTTGAATAAATTTGTTCCTTAAACCACGGTATGAAACTTCGATTGTGCTCTCGTACTATCCAATTCTCATTTCTATTCATATTTAAACCTCGAAGAACACCCTTGTGCATTTCAGCATACGGCTCAACCTCAATCTCATTGTGCAGAACATACAAATGCACCTGATCCCGTTCGACCATTGACACTGTCACAACTTTATTTCCAATTAGTCTTTTTCCTTCTTTTTTCTCGACAATATGAGATTTGGGGAGTCCAATTGATTGAACATTTGACAGATATTCAGTGCAAAACTCAACCGCTTCTTCAACAATGTATCATTCCGCAATACAACCCTCCGGTCGACTTCGGTTTTTCACGTACCCTTTTAAAATTTTCGTATAACGTTCAGCAGGGTACATCCATCTCATATAAGCTGGTCCGCACAACTGTGTCTCTTTGACAAGATGAACGACTAGATGAACCATTATGTCAAAAAACGAGGGAGGAAAATACATTTCAAGCTCACATAAAGTAACAACCACCTCTTTTTGCAATGTTGGTAAAATCGCAGGATCGATCACCTTGCTGCAAATTGACTTGAAGAAAAAACACAACTTAGTTATTGCGCTCCTTACTTTTTCTGGCAGAATAGAACGTATACCTATTGGTAGAAAATGTTCCATTATAACATGGCAATCATGAGTCTTTAAACTCTTTAACTTTAGGTCTTTCATTGACACAAGTCTTCTAATATCTGATGAGTAGCCTTCTGGAACTTTAACTTCACTGAGGAACTTACACAATATTTTCTTCTCCTTTCTAGATAGAGTGTAAACAGCAGGTGGTAGATATGTGCGTCTTCCTTTCGTCACGGGTGCCAATTCAGTTCTAATTCCCATGTTTAACATGTCCTTCCTTATGTTAATGCCATCCTTAGACTTTCCTTGTATATTGAGTAACGTACCAATAACAATATCAAATACATTTTTTTCAATATGCATAACATCGAGGAAATGTCTTACGTACAACGACTTCCAATATGGAAGTTCAAAAAAAATCGACCTCTTCTTCCACCCACTCGTGACAAGTCTATGTGCAAAAGGCTTGCCAAACTCAGTACTCACATCTTTCACCTTTTCAAAAATCTGATCACCTGTCAACATATGTGGAGCTCTACCGTGTTCTGCCTCTCCATTGAATGCCTTTCTCCACCCACGATAGTGATGATTAGAATTTAAGAATCTACGATGACCGAGAAAAACATTCTTCTGACAAAAGTTCAATCGCATCGTATCGGTTTCATCTTCACAAACAGGACACGCTTTTTGACCCTTAATGCTGTACCCTGATAGATTTCCGTACGCCGGAAAATCATTAATTGTTCCAAACAACATCGCCCTCAAGTTGAAACTTTCTTTCCTATACCCATCGTAAACCTCCACACCGGTCTCCCACAAAAACTTCAAATCTTCGACTAAGGGTGCCAAGTACACGTCTATGTCATTCCCTGGTTGTTTGGGCCCAGAAATTAACATAGATAGCATCATGTACTTACGCTTCATACATAGCCACGGAGGTAGGTTATATATCATAAGAATCACAGGCCAGGTGCTATGCGAGATACTTTGAATACCATGCGGGTTCATTCCATCAGTAGACAACGACAAGCGAAGATTTCTTGCTTCTTTTCCAAATTCAGGATAATCAATATCAACTTTCGTCCACTGTGGTGAGTCTGCCGGATGTCGCAACTTCCCATCAATAATTCTTTCATCTGCATGCCAAGTCAAGTGTCTTGAATCGGTCTCACTACGATACATGCGCCTAAATCTCAGAATTATAGGAAAATACCATAACACCTTTTCCGGAGACAACTTTTCCTTATATCGAGGGGCACCGCATTTAGGACACTCATTTAACACTGCGTACTCGTTTCGAAATAAAACGCAATCTTTTGGACATGCATGTATCTTTTCATAGCTCATGCCAATAGAGGACAACATCTTTTTGGCCTCATACGTTCGATTGGGAAGAACATTATCCTCTGGTAGCATTTCTTTCACGAGGGCTAATAACTGTGTGAAACTTTTATCCGACCATCTGTTGTCCGCCTTTAAGTTGTACAACTTTAACACCGCAGACAATCTTGTGAATTTTGTACAACCATCATACAACGGTTTCTCTGCATCGCTTACCAACCTCTCGAACATTTTGGGACAATCCTCAAGATCTTCTTCAAGCGCTTCTGCAATCTCTTCGACTCGATCATAATCGTATGCGTCTGCGAAATCCTCATTTGAAGCATACGTCGTATTATAACTCGATTCAACATTCCCGCTACTTTTCTCACCATGCAAATTCCAACATGCATAACTTCTATCAATTCCATGCATCAGTAAATGCGATTCCAACTGAACCGCGTCAACCCGTCTCCCATAACAACATCTCAAGCAAGGACATATCATTCCATTGGGTTCTCTGGCGTGCGCAACGGCAAACTTAACGAATTCTGATACCCCATCCTCATACTCTTTCGACAATCGATTGGCAGTCATCCATTTTTTATCCATGGTTTGACTATAGCAACTAATTAGTCACGCAACTATAGCAAAATAATAATTAATTACCTGTAAAGAAATTTAACATATCAGGTAATCAAATTCATAGTTATTCTTGCCTCACCTTAAGCATGTGCTAAACAACTCATAACTAATTACTAACTAGTGAAGTCGGATACTAGTGATTCAGTCTTGGATACAGGTAATAACAATTATATTCAAACAATAGTGAAGTCGGATTTCAAACCTTACGGTAAAGATTTCATCAGAGGAGAAGCAACCGGAAGATTTAGGAACGGAAAAATCCCGTCAGATATTTTTGGTATAGTCCTATAGTCCTAAATTCTAACATCTACACGCTAACTAATGTGTTGCATGGTTCATTGTGTTTAATATTTTCATTGATGTTTGATGAATCCCTGAAACGTGCTCGTTTCAATGCTATCAATACTGCCATACTGCCATATACAGCCCTATACTGCCATAACAGTCTAAATATAAACAAAAACACAACCGCAGCTCATGAATTCCACTCAACTATAATCATTAGAAATTCACACTGAGCCGGAAAATAAAAGTAAAAACAATCAGTTATTCAAGTCAGTTCAAGAATTGGATAGAAACCTTTGAAAATGTTGAGAGCGTCCCGCGTACACTACGATCAAGGACAGTTCGAATTTCTTCAATCGGAGAAAGTTTCACAGCTTTTTCCTACCACAATAACACTTAAAATCAATCTCCCATAAAGGAGTCACACACAAATTTAAATTACAATAACTGATGTAATTTTTATCTAAAAATCGATATTAAATCGTTGAACTATCACTCATTTGTGGTTGTCTCTAATATTAAAAATGCTATTGGTACACTTTACTAAGTTGCACATAACACAATCAATTAGTTTCAGTAGAAAAAAAAAGTATTGCGGACGCAAGGGTATTGAATTTCTATATACATTATTCTTTTTGAGATTAAATGATATTTTTCAATTCAAAAGTACTCAGACTCTTGCTTTTTTGCGCCAACTAAGAATATCCTTCACATGTGATCAAGTGCCATGATGAAAAGAAGCACTCATTTCTTGAAAAAGAGAGGCAAAAACAAGTAATAGGGGACACAGTTGCTAAAGGCCAAAGCATAGGATCAAACAACTCCTCTTATTATAACCCCTCCATCTCATAGCAAATGCTTTGTAAAATTCTGCACCTTCTTACCAAATGAATTTATAGAACTACTAATATTTAAAAATAAAATACTAGTATTTATATAGTAGTTAATTATTTAAAGTATTAGGAAACGTGATATCCGTTTTTATGGCTATTAGAGCCAAAGTCATTACTGAACCAATGTTCTCCATTATAATCTATATACCATTTAGCTCAAACACATTAGAGAAAAGTTATTTACGTATCACTAAGATCTTGAGAATACATTATTTTAATTTGACTGAATTTCAGTCATAGCAATGAATCAGTAAGATATGAGAAATGATTGATTGTTGCTTCCAGTTTAAAAGACCATTCACATCATTGTCAGATGGTGAATTCTAAACTTAAAAATGATTAGAATTTTTTTATAAAAAAAAAAGTAAGTTGTACTAATTGTAGGGTGATCTCAACGATAACCAAGTGAAAAAGATGGATTAGTTTCAACTAACCAACAAATTGAGTGCAAAGTATCTATCAGCAACAGCATTATTAGCCCATTTTTGTTGTGATTCCAAATTTGTTTTCCATGTTTCCTATAAGTTAATGAAATTGCATCATCAGTAAGGAACATAAAAGCAAAGGAATTAGTGTTAATTTTGATCATGCTCCTATTAAGGTGGGGAATACTGTGCAGGCTAATAACAGGAAAAAAACTGATGGACAATGCATCTACTGTGGTGCACAGGAAAGTTGTAGTCACCTATTTTTTGAATGTGTTGAGACTAGAAAAATATGGTTGCATGTGCTAAAATGGATGCAGCTAGTGCATACTCCCCAAGAATGGAAAGCTGAACTGAAGTGGGTATGCTACGGCATAAAAAAGCGGAACTATCAAATAAAATTTCATAAGTAACTTTTATATAAAATTCCAATTTTAGATATTGAAGGAGATTAGGCAGTAATACATCAGTTGGAAGCCACGGACAATATTCCTCATTTTATCGAACAGTTTGCGTGCAAGATACAAAACAAGATTCCCGGCAACACAGACAAATCGAACAGAAGCAATGTATGAATGGCAAGGATTTTGAAACATACCTTTTGATACGACTCTAGACGAAAAAAGCTTCGTGCCGGCGAGGATGAGGAATCAGAACAAAAACGAGAATAGCTTCGTGCCGGCGAGGGTGAGTTGATGAACGGTGCTGATAAGGTTCGTGCCGGCGAGGGTGAGATGATGAACGGTGCTGAAAAGCTTCGTGCCGGCAAGGGTGAGATGGAGAAGACGATGAACAGGGCTTCGTTCTGATATTTCGTTTTGGGTTTCGTGGGTATTCTGAACTGTGCTGTTCAATATTTCATTTTATTTAATTTTGATATTTGAGCTACCACGGCGCTTTTAGCCTAAAAAGCGCTTTAGTAGCATCAGACCCTATGCCAGCGCTTTTGAAAGCGCTTTCAAAGGCCAATCTTCCACAGCGCTTTTTAAAAAGCGCCTTCATAACCCCATTATTTCGTTTTTATTAATATTTTTATTTGACCTACCACAGCGCTTTTAATGTAAAAAGTGCTTTCGTATCCCCCACCTATGCCAGCGCTTTTAAAAAAGCGCCTTCGTAGGTTTCCCTTTTTTTTAATTTTGTTTTTTGTGAAGGCTATGGCAGCGCTTTTTCAATAAGCGCTTTAGTAGAGGCGCTGCAAAAAGCAGTTTTTGGCGTAGTGAACTTAAGGAACAAAAACACGCCTTGATCGACATGAACCTCAAACCTTATTTCTTACAACCGGATTCCATGTTTATCAATTTAAACTTCAAACTCTTGGCTCAGTGACTTAGAGATCTTAAAAAGAAAACTTTAAGTGAGAGGAGATATTAGACATGAAACCCCTAACCAAATGTACTTGACTTCGAGTTATCTTTGAGGCAAGTGAAGGAAACAATTCACAAAAAACCAGGGATCCAAAACCTTAGCATCTTGACCAACAAATAGGGAAATAAACCCTAATCCCATCTCTGATGAATTCGAGCGAGAAACAGCCTTGTAACTTGATAAGAAAACAACCCATGATACCTCAAGAATCCACCCCACGATCCACTAATCGGGAACCAGATGAATTTCCCTTTTACATGATAAGAGAACTTCAAAACAAAATTAGACATAAAGAGGCACAACCCTAATACCTTAATCCAAGGTGTGTGATTCCATGAGATGCGGGATATGAAAATGACTTAATAAAAATGATGCAAATGGGATGCAAAATTCAAAGCCGAACAAAAGTAAAAAGAGGTAGGGCAAATTTGGGGTACGACACTTTGGGAATGTGTATGTTTGAAAATATTTTGAAAAATGCCTAAGTTCGGAAACTTTGTAATGATTCTCGTATCAATTGAGAATGCATACATAGTGTTTGTTTTGAAAATATTTAATGAAAAAGTGTCGTTGTGTGAAAAATGTTTTGAAATGTTCGTGAGCAAGCGATTAAGAACTATCTACCTACTTAAAAGTCTTTGTTCTTTTCCTCTTTCTTTAGATAGTGTTATCCTACCATTAGTTAGTAGGAATCTCTATCATTGCTTGTTTGAAGGATACGCGCGGGTCATCATACAACCATTAAGGCAACTCGTAAGGCACTTTAGAAATTTGTCGTAAGGGACTAAGATCGTTTACCGAAGGCATCATCGAAGGGTCATCGAGGGACTACGATCTTTTAACTGAGGGTCTTTGCTAAATCCTCCCACGTTTAAGGGACATGACTATTTTCCGAAGTAACCAAGTGGAGTCACCCTAGAGGTGCGTGTGTGAAATGTGCTTTAGATTTCAGTTAATTTGTCTTGATTAGGGTTATCTAGCATTTTTTTAGTCTTTCCATACAAGGCTATTAGCATACATCTATCAAAGTTATAAGGAAAGCGGTAAAGACAGAAAATAACTTCCTACGCTATTACAAAGCTTCGGGGAGGGGAAATACAAACCACAAAATTAGGGGAAATATAAGGCATAATAAAAAACCTATTTAATGTGTTACAACCTTTAGTAGTTAAAATATTATAAATCAACAAATGCAAAAAATAAATAGTGCGCGGAGATTGTAAGAAGAGAAAAATATGGAAACAAAGTCTTGATAAAAATGACGACTAGTCTAACCTAATTGTTCTTAATTTGAGAAAAAGGAGTTAATTTAATCGTAAAATAAAAACCCTAATTTATTATTAATGGAAAATAATTTAATGATAAAACCTAAGGAAACTAATTTAATTAATTCCATTAATCAATTTAAAAAAATTAATTTGATTTAATTAAATTATAAAAAGTCAAGTTGATTTAATTAAATAAAACCTAAATCTAAATTAATTTTAATTAATTGATTAAAAAAGTTAATTATTAAAAAGAAATTAAAATGAGATAATAAAAAGAATGAGGAGATGGGCCTGAAGAAGCAAGTTGGGGGGTGATAAACAGATTTGTTAGGCCTAAAATAATGCCAGCCCATATGTGGTGAATGATCCTGTATGGCTGGTTCCAAGGACTCCATGGTGCACATGCAAGCCTGGGACACTAGATCTGGTCCTGTGATGATCAAGTGGTAAGGAAGTGAGGCGCATGATGAGCATGCTAGGCTGGCTCGTACTAGATCTGCAAGCAAGAAAACATGAAAATGAAAATACCAGGGGAAGGGATCGAATCCATGCTCTAGTATACTAACGCCTTTGCAAAAACACTCCTATCGCATTGGCATCCTTTACATCTGGTTATATAAATCAATTCATAACATTAAATATAAAACTTGGTTTTAATGACCGGAGAGGCGCCAGAGCCCTAGCTCCGGTCGTCTTCTACGACAACATCCTTCCTTAGAACCAGCAAAACACACATGATCAAGTATCCAAAACATTATACCCCCCTAATTCAAAGGTTGTGAATCGAATGGAGGTATTTTCATGGACTGAATCGTACTAGTTTGAGAGCTATAACAAAAATATCTTAAATTGGTATTGAAATGGATATGCCTTTTCCAACCATCATGGGACTCCCACGACGGGTCATTTCTGCACATTGACATCTTATGAACATATTAGTGTAGTTAGTTTGTCTTAAAATACAATAAAACACAAAATGCAAAATCATGTGACATTGAGAAACCGAAGATGCGTGCTAGCGGATTCTGGGAGTTTTGATCATCTAGTTTGATCCATACTTACTCTGTGGAGTTGCTGGAAGAGAAATGAATGGATATTTCACAATGAAGAGGCTTGTAACATCAACCTTGAAGCTCTATGGTTTTTTACAAGAATTTGGATGTTTTTAGATGCAAGGAGGCATCCCTTTTGCTTCTAATCTCGTGTGTATATATAGAGAAAGAAAATGGATCAACAAACATGGAAGAAACCTTTCAATCATAGCCATGTTTAGACAAAATCAAACACATTTACAAACTTCCAATTTGAGATATTTCTTTCCATTTTCATGCTCACACAATTTTTCTTAGTTGTTCAATGATTCTTGGGCCTCCGTATGATTGAAACCAAAAGCCCATGCGCCTCATACCAATATTTCATTTTTTATTTGATTTAATTTGCATTTAAATGAAAAAAATTCTAATAAAAGAAATAAAAATCATAAAAAATATGTGAATGGATTTAGAGGTCCTCTAACACATTGCGAACATGATTAAACATCAAAAGTTAGGCCCACTAGTTTAAAATTTTAAGTTTTCTCATTTTGCACTTCATGCATTTTCTCAAAATTCCCCAATGAAGAGAATACCATTCATTGGAGTAACAAATCTCAGCAACGAACTATCTCCCATAATGACGAGACTACCATTCATTGGAGTAAAAAAAACCTTAACAATGAATTATCTCCCATAATGACGAGACTACCATTCATCGGTGTAAACATCTCAACAACGAACTATCTCTCATAATGACAAGACTAGCATTTATCAGAGTAAAAATATTAACAACGAACTATCTCCCATAATGACGAGACTACCATTCATTGGAGTAAACATCTCAAAAACTAACTATCTCCCATAATGATGAGACTACCATCCATTCGAGTAAATATATCAACAACGAACTATCCCCCATAATGACGAGACTACCATTCATCAGAGTAAACATATCATCAACGAACTATCTCCCATAATGACGAGACTGCCATTCATAGGAGTAAACATCTCAACAACGAACTATATCCCATAATGATGAGACTACCATTCATCAGAGTAAACATCTCAACAACAAACTATCTCCCATAATGACAAGACTACCATCCATTAGAGTAACAAACATGAATCTTATTCGGGAACTAACAAACTTACTGGGGAAGTACATGTTGCTTAAATAAAGAGACCAACCACTTTCCGTAATAAGAAACATGTTCGGAAAAGAATCTTGACTTCTCTGGGGAAATTCCAGTATATTCCTGTTGAGGAGATAAAGTCTTCTCGTGTCAAAATAAATGCACATTCTCAAACGAGGGCTCAAAGCCTGCAGAAAAAAGAATAATAATATTGTCGGGAACCACAAATTCAAACTAGAAATAAACTAGAGTGAAACAGTCAATCAAGATAGCACCTGATGAGAAATAAACTCAAAAGGGGATCACGGATCCATTTAGATAATGGGCTGAAGAGGAAGGATAAAGAAAAATTCTCCCACGAGGGATAACTCAGTGGGGAAATTGAAAGAATATACACTTTTTGCTTAAGGTTGACACTCTATTGGAGAGAGGGTAACATAACTCTGCAAAATAGGGTAATACGCCAACAAAATATTAATGAATGTAGATGAGCAATGAATTTTAATTCAACTATGCATGATGTATGTATGAATGTATATACTCACAAAACAGAAATACAACACTGGGAATAACTAGACAAAACCAGCTTTTGTAAAGTCAACACTTTGCTGAATCATGTCTAGGATGAAAATTTCATAAGAAAGTAACCACCAACTGAGGAAACAAATTCCTATTTCATGGATAAACTTAACCGGGGAGAAACACAATCCGAAATTTAATCAAGTCCTAACAATAAATCAAAACATATACATGGATATAACATCTTCCACCAGGCTTTACCGAGTAATATCATATAGACCTCACTAGGGAAAATAATGTTTCAACGTCTAGACTTTTGCTGGAGATTATAATATTGACTTCACTAGGGAAAACAAAAACCACATCATTGAGATATCAATTGGGGATCTCATGCTGACTTCATTGAGGAGGACAATATCACATTGTCGAGGGGAGCCCCAAAACACATTATTCAAAACCGAGAGTGATGATTACTCAAATTTTTGGGGGAGGTATTATGAAACCAAATGGGGATAAAAACTTTCAGAGAGAATCATTATCTCGACTTTACTTGGGGATTTAAGAAGTCAAACAATATAATAAGAAGTCAAAATTATGGGGATTTTAAATCAAACCCAGCACTTGGCGGGGGATTTTAAATACAGTAAGAAGACGAAGAAGTTGGTTGAAGAAACTAAGGAATTGAGTGAAGAATACGTAAGATAAGGAGGAACTTTATATTCTGCAAAGATGAGGGATCCCCTTTATGATTATTTCTTTCCTTGTATTATTTGATCACCACCAGGATTATTGGTTGGGATCTTTATCATTCATGTTGTAATACGGTGGGTGAACTGACTTTTGGTTTTGCATTTTATCGCAAATGTTGCAGATAGCTAGAGTCACCACCGACATTTTTTCTCCAATAAGAAAATGGTGAAAACAACAGGAAATACCTTTGAGAATTTTTTGAGTAAGGGGGGTAGGTTATGAAAAGGGAAGGTGTTAGCACCCTTTTCATCTGTAGTTACCTACGGGCTCTTAATCACTAGATCACTTTTGAAAATGCTTTGTGAATGTGTAAGTTTGAAAATATTTTGAAAAATTCCAAAGTTCCTCAACTTTATAATGATTCTCGTATCAGTTGAGAACGCACACAAAGTATTTGTTTTGTAAATATTTGTTGAAAAAGTGTTGTTGTATGAAAAATATTTTGAAATATTCGCGAGCAAGCGATTAAGAACTATCTAACTACCCAAAAGTCTTTGTTCTTTTCCTCCTCCTTTAGATGGCGTTATCCTACCATTAGTTTGTATGAAGCCCTATCATTGGATGTTTGAGGGACAGGCGCGGGTCATCGTACATTCATAAAGGCAACTCGTAGAGCGCTTTAGCAATTTGTCGTAAGGGACTAAGATCGTTTACCGAAGGCATCATCAAAGGGTCATCGAGGGACTACGATCTTTTAACCGAGGGTCTTTGCTAGAGCGTCCACGTTCGAGGGACATGACTATTTTCTGAAGGCAATAATTAGAGTCACCCTAGAGGTCCGTGTGTGAAAAGTGCTTTTGATTTCAGTTAATTTGTCTTGATTAGGGTTATCTAGCGTTTGTTTTTATTCTTTCCGTACAAGCCTATTAGAAAACATCTAGCAGAGTTATAAGGAAAGCGGTAAAGACAAAAAATAACTTCCTACGCTATTACAAAGCTTCGGAGAGGGGAAATACAAACCACAAAATTAGGGGAAATAGAAGGCAGAATAAAAAAACCTATTTAATATATTACAACCTTTAGAAGTTATAAAATTATAAGTCAACTAATGCGAAAAATAAAGAGTGCGTGGAGATTGTAAGAAGAGAAAAATATGGAAACAAAGTCTTGATAAAAATGACGATTAGTCTAACCTAATTTATCTTAAATTGAGAAAAAGGAGTTAATTTAATCCTAAAACAAAAACCATAATTTAATTTTAATGGAAAATAATTTAATGATAAAACCTAAGGAAACTAATTTAATTGATTTAATTAATTTATTTAAAAAAAATTAAATTGATTTAATTAAATTAAAAAATTCAAGTTGATTTAATCAAAGAAAACCTAAATCTAAATTAATTTTAATTAATTGATTAAAAAAAGTTAATTATTAAAAAGAAATTAAAATGAAATAATAAAATGAATGAGGAGATGGGCCTGAAGAAGCAAGTTGGGGGGGGGGGTGAAAAAGATTCGGTAGGCCCAAAATAATGCTAGTGCAAATGTGGTGAATGATCCAGTATGACTGGTTCCAAGGACTCCATGGAGCGCATGCAAGCCTGGGACGGTAGATATGGTCCTTTGATGATCAAGTGGTGAGGAAGTGAGGCGTATGATGAGTGCGCAAGGCTAGCTCGTACTAGATCTGCAAGCAAGAAAACATGAAAATGAAAATACTAGGGGCAGGGATTGAACCCATGCCCTGGTATACTAACACCTTTGCAAACACACTCCTATCGTTGGGGAAGACTTTACATCCAGTTATATAAATAAATTCATAACATTAAATATAATACTTGGTTTTAATGACCTGGGAGGTGCCAGAGCCCTAGCTCTGGTCGTCTTCTCCGGCATCATCCTTCCTTAGAACCTGTAAAACACACATGATCAGTGATCCAAACACACTATACCCCCCTAATTCAAGGGTTGTGAATCCAATGGAGGTATTTTCATGGAATAAATCGTGCTAGTTTGAGAGCTATAGAGAAGTATCTTAAATCGGTATTGAAATGGCTATGCCCTTTACAACCATCATGGGACAATCACGATGGGTCCTTTCTGCATATTCACATATTATGAACATATTAATGTAGTTAGTTTGTCTTAAAATACAATAAAACTCAAAATACAAAATCATGTGATATTGAGAAACCAGAGATGCATGCTAGAGGATTCTGGGAGTTTTGGATCATCTAGTTTGATCCATACTTACTTTGTGGAGTTGCTGGAAATGAAATGAATGGATATTTAGCAATGAGGAGGATTGTAACAAGAACCTTGAAGATCTAGCGTTTCTTACAAGAATTTTGATGTCTTTAGATGCAAGGAGGCATCTATTTTGCTTCTGATCTCGTGTCTATATATAGAGAAAGAAAGCGGATCAAGAAACATGGAAAGAAATCATGCAATCATAGCCATGTTTAGACAAAATCAAACATATTTACAAATTTCCAATTTGATAGATTTCTTTCCATTTTCATGCTCACATATGTTTTCTTAGTTTTCCATTGATTCTTGGGCCTCCATATGATTGAAACCAAAAGCCCATGCGCCTTATACCAATATTTCATATTTTATTTGATTTAATTTGCATTTAAATGAATTAAAATTCAAATAAAAGAAATAAAAATCTTAAAAAAATATGTGAATGGAGTTATAGGTCCTCTAACACATTGTGAACATGCTTAAACATCAAAATTTAGGCCCAATAGTTTAAAATTTCAAGTTTGCTCATTTTGCACTTCATGCATTTTCTCAAAATTCCCCAACTTGCACTGGTCATAACTCTCTCAATTATCATCTTTTGAAGGTGATATGTTACTTTCCAGATAGCTTAAGATGTCTTCTACAATCTGTCTTTTGATTATTTTTGCTTTTGGAGACTTTACCTTGATGTAAGTTTCCTTGATAGAAAGTTTCTTTTTGTTGACTTTTGAAATACCCTATAATGTATTGGCTCATATCTCTCTAATGAAGCACGTTTTGGACTTGAGCAAAAATTTCAAAGTTGTAGATAATTGAATTTTCTTCAAAATGGGATTTGATTGGGGGAAAAGTTGATGAAGCATGTGAAATTTATGCTTGGTCAAAGTTCAGTTGACTTCTCCTAAGGAAACCCTAATTTGGCAACTTTAGACTGTTGATAATTTGGGGGCTTTCTTTGGGGAATCATGATCAACACTTGATAAAATGATGAATATCAATCCAAAATGTTGATGTTGACCTAAAATATTGAAGTTTGACTGTATGTTGACCATAGTTGACTTTTTACCCAATACAATTGATTTTTAATCATCTGAGCCATTGACTGAGCAAACTTATGATGCAAGACTTGAAACTTGACATGACCATTGTTTAAAACCCATGGAGAATCATGGAAACCACTTGAGACCTTTGAAACCCCATCTTCATTAAGAAACTCAATACCCTAGTTGTAGACCCATTGCTTAGGAGGAGGTTTTGTCTGATCAATTCTTGAGCATCCTTGAGCATTTGAGAACCCTAGAAGAATGTCTTGAAGAAAATGGGAGGGAAAATTTTTGGGCGCAACACATGTCTTACTTTGGCTACCGTTTTTTATGAACTCGTTTGATCTGAGGTTTCTTAATTATAAAAGAAAATCAGTTTTTGGTCACTATATCTCTCCTTGTTTAACATCTCTCTCTATTTATTATGTTGATCGTTATTTTTGATGAAAGACAAAACCCTCAAATTCCTTGGAAATGATAAAACATTACGTGCATTACATACATTTCATGCATATTTTTAGGTATATAAACTTAATGGTGCCCTTATCTTTTGTTCTTATCCAGAATCAATGAAGCTGACTCCTACACACCCGTACCACACCAGACTCAATCAACAGAGGATTATGGACTGTCATGATCAAAGGCCAGGAAGATATTCGTTAGAATGTTTCCAATCATACTGATGCTTGCCTTTTTTTCCATTGGAGGACCCAATGGAGGACCTGTTAACGGACCTAATGTTGTGCTTACTCCTGAAAATCATGAGAAAAAGATAATCGACGATCACACCAATGTTATTGATTTCGATGACTCTCAGGGTCACTTGGTTGCTGACCTCAAGGGTGATATCAATCAGACCACTAAAATGTATCAGGATATTGAAGAACGACTCAACGCAATGGAGGTATCAAATAAAACTAGTTTCAGTGTCGCTGTCATGTGTCTAGTCCCTGGAATTCCGCTGCCTCAGAAATTCAAGATCCCTTATTTTGACTAGTACAAGGAAATTGCATGTCCTGAAACTCATCTCTGCTCTTACTACCGTAGAATGGCTGCCTATTTTGTAAATGAACCTCTGTTCATCCACTGTTTTCAGGATAGTCTTACAGGGGCACCATTAGAGTGGTACATGCAATTGGAACCAACTTATGTTAGTATTTGGGGAGAGCTTGCTGACGCTTTCTTGAAACAATAGCACTACTTTTTTACCCCAGTGTTTTCCCCTAAGATTCCTCTATCATCTTATATCAACTCAATCAAAACAAGATCACACTAGGGTTTGACTCTTATCCCTATCTTTAGGTTTGCTCATGAGGAATCACCAAGCACCTTGATTTATATATTATGATCATCTATGTTTTGTATTGATTAATTTTTAACTAACAAATACAATGAATGTTTGATCTAATTGATGATGTTATAGGTGAGGGCACAACACATTTCATCAGCTGAATTCATAGGTTCATGAGTCTATTTCCATGCCTTCTTCAAAAAATATTTATTGAGATTAAAGCTTCATTATTGAAGATACTTTAAAGTAATATCATGACAAGGTCTACTATGATTCATCATGTCTCAATTTGTCAAAGAAAGTCAAAAGATGCAAGGGTTAATTGAAGAAGTTTGACCCAATTGGACAAGTTCTTGATTTCTTGATCACAAGTGCATAACTATCTCAATTATTAACATTTGGTAGTGGTTTTTGGTGCTATGGTTTCTTATTATTATCCTTAACAACTTCTACTCACATGGAAAAAGTAATTATGCAAGAAAGTTTGTCAAAATTGAAAAGGGTTTCCAAGACATTTTGGTGCTTGAGGAGCTAGGGTTTGGAACTTTTAAGGGATATATCTTGCTCATCTTTTGAGATTTTTAAGTGATTATAAATATATGCTTCTCTTTAAAGGTTTATTAACCAATCACTTCAAAGGTTTCAAGCAAATTTTGTGTGGAAGATTCCTAATGATAAAGAAAGATTACATGTCCTCTAGATAGGCTATCAAATTCCCCTATGTGACTTCAAAAGATCATAACTTTGTAACTTTTTATCTCCTTGAGCCCATTAGTTTTCCATAATGATCTTAAGGACGTGAAAATCAACTCTTCTTTTATGTGAAAAGCTTGAAAATAAGTGGAAGATGCCCTAAGAACTCAAAAGATTATAGGTCACCTCATGGATTTTTACTAATTTCACAAGGCTATAACTTTTTCAATACTTGGTATTTTTGAGTGATTCAAGTTTTATAATTCTCTTTGGGAAGTCTAATTCAAGGTAGCATAAATGATTGAACCTCAATTTTGGAGGAATTCCTTGTTTGAACTCAAAACATTATAGGTCACTTTTGAAGAAAAACTTAGAATTTTTCTAACTACAAAAAGTCAACATCTTTTTATCAACTTTCACTCATCACAACTTTTAGCTCAAGCATCCAATTGATCTCACTCTTGGCACATTGTAATGTTTGTGACCTTATCTTTCAAATTCTTCAAGAATCATGCCCTAAGACTCCTTGAGTTGTGAACACCATGGATTCAAAGATTGTACATTGAAATTGCAGTTTTCTCCAAATTCTGAATTTGATATTCATAATTTGGCTTCTAATCACCAAATTTCCACGCGTTTTCCACTTAAACATGATTAGAAAATATGTTTGGATCATTTATAAAGATAAAACACACTGTTTGATTGAGTTTTGATGCACATGTGATCACACTTTCTTCATGATCACAGGTGTGCACAAACTCAAGGGAAATTGCATCATTCACCACTCCTCTTGATTCCATTCGCTTCTCCTATAAATATGGGATCTATTCCACTCATTTGAGCAAGATTTGATAGATAATTGACCCCTGTTCAGATCCCACACAAACTCTGAATTTGAATTTCTGATTTCTTACATTCTCACTCCAAATTACTAAAAGCTCCATTCAGTTAGCTTCATTGAACTTCTCTGAAGCTAACCATACTCTTACCTTCAAGAATTATGACCTATAATGATTTACAGAAGTCCCGTTTTAGAGCCACATTTTGCTACTTCGTTCAGGTAGATTTTTTGGCCAAATCGATCCAAATAAAAGACTAATTTGCTCTCTGCATCCTTCTGATTCTCATGCTTTTTATAATTTGCAATTTCATTGAGATTTGATTGAGATATTCCAGTATTGGGTGCTCACTATTATTTCTGCATTTTCTCAATTTAAACTTTGCTCAATTTATATAAATTTGGTGAGATGGAACCATTAGAATAGTCTTGAAGAGACGAATCTAATGGTACCGGTCTGGTCCTCTAATTTTACAGTTTGAGGAACCCCATTCTAGGGCGTCCGGAGGTTGAAGACGACCTACGTGTCGTGCTTAAACAAATGAAGGCGTGACATGTAATTTTTTTTAATTCAATTAAGTGTTTTTGGTTTATCATATGCACGCTTTGAGAGCCCTTACATCTGATTACTTCTCTTAGTCAGACTTCATCCAACGTGGCAGAATTTTAGTTGTTTTTAAATATTAAAAGGTGATTCGGTGCAATTTCCAATGCTGACCATGATATGCACAGCGTGCCTGATCCTTTGGATCTGATTACTAGTGTGTTTTGACTCTCATCCAATGGTCCACATTTTTTTAAACTTTATTTTATTTTCTGTTTTTTTACACCAAACTTAAAAAAATCATAGAAAATTCATTCCTGACTCAAAAATTATGAAAAAATTCTAAAAAATATTTTCAAATATTCTCTTTTTGATTTTTATTTTTTCATGATTTTATTTTCATATTTGATATTTTTTATAATTTTTCATTTATTTTGACTTGTTTCTAATTATTTAAAAATACTTTTTGATATTTTTTAAATTCTAAAATGTTTTATAAAAATCATTTTCGTTATTTCTGAAATTTTTCTAGAATTTTATTTTGACTTCTATTATTTCTCGATTTTTTTAGTTATTTGAGTGATTTTAATTAGTTTAAAAATACTTTTCTGATTTAAAAAATTACCAAAAAGTTTATAAAAATATTTGAGATCATTTCTGATTTTTTTTATGGTCTCTTTAATTTTTCTTTGATACTTTGAATATAGTTTTCTATTTTACCTTTTATTTTCATTTTAAAAATACATTTAAAAAATTATTTTTCCTCTTTTTGTTATTCATTAAATGCAATTTATTTATTTTAATATATTCTGGCAATGTGATTGTTGATCAAAAACTTCATTAACATCATTGGATCTTGAGTGTTGAGTTTAACTCCACTAAAATGGATGGATGATTTTAATGATAGTTTGATTAAATTTTTTGATTCAAATATATCCCCTCCCTCTTCATCTTATCCCCTTCTCTTTTGTGCTACATGTTGTTAGAGGATGATTTACATATCATCACTACAAACATATGGCACATGGATTGCTATTGACCGGCCTCAAAATAGGTGCGACTTCTACATAACTCCACTTACAATTTCTTAACATATCGCTAAATTTTGTCCCGATTCAAAAAATGGTCATTTGTGGCCCAAACCTATGTTTGCCAGCCCAAGTATGTTTAATTGGAAACCATTGATCTAATAACCTTGAGGTTAATTGTTATAAGACTTTGGTCTTATCAATCCTCTAATAAATCATCATAAATTTTGGACTAAGTGGATCATTTAAACATCATTGATCATTTGTTGTTGCCTTGAGAATTTGAAATGAATGATATACTTGAAAAAAAGCAAATGAAACTTGTTGTTGAGAGGCTATGATTTTATCAATCTTCGAAAGAGGTTTCAAATGCAAGATTCAAGATGGTCATTCAACTAACCTCTAATTTATAACTCATTAATAATTGACTTTTATTTTTATTATTTTACTTTAAGCAACATTTATTTTAAGCATTTTCATTTCATGCTATTTTCATCTTTGCTCACTTGAGCATTTATCTTTATGTCTTTTTATTTGTCTCACACGAGCTTTAATTTTTCTTTTTGAAGATACCTAATAACCAACTTAAACAATAAAAAAACTTTAAGGTCACTTGGAATACTTGGTTACTATCCTTGGCATGATGGAGTTATGAACTTCTTGCACTTAGGAGTAGAGACATTGACCTACCTTGAGACCTTGTGACTTCTATTGTTGTTTTGTCTGGAGTTCTTTGGGTTTACACCGAGACATTGGGTTGTTTTTCTTTTTGTGCGGGTTATTCTAATTATGTGCTTTGTCTATGATTGGGAATTCATCTATATACAACCGTTACTCTATCCAATTTTTGTGAAGACTTAATGCCTTTGAAGCTTGGTTTTCTTAAGATGTTTATTATCTTTGCTTGTTTGGTTTCAATCTAAAGGATGGTGTTGTACCCCAAAATTTTCCCTCCCATTTTTCATACAAGATACAATCCTAGGGTTTCTAGGATATTCAAGTTAGCTCAGAAATCGATCAGATAGATTCTCTTCCGAGGCAGTAAAGTCAGCAATTAGGGTTTTGCATTTCTTAAAAGAAAATGAGTTTTCAAAGTTTCAAACGGCCATGGTCCTCCATGTGTTATCAAAGATGTTTGTGCCATGTTTCAAGCCTCGTATCGTGAGTTTGCTCAGTCAGTGGTTTAGACGACTTAAAATGACTCCATTAACCCAAAAGATGACCTTTTGCGACATCAAGTTCAAGTGACTGTAACTTCTTCAATTTTCAATATCATGAAGTGATTCTTTTGCAAAGTATCACAAATAGCATTCTCTATGAGATTACTTCAACGATCAAAGTCAAAATATGCTTGGAATACCAAGAAATCTATTGAAATTTTATAGGAATTTCTTGACTGTAGAATGTTATTTCTAGATGTTGATCATTACGTTGAGATAATTCATTGAAACAAGAGTTTGAGTTTGAAAGTCCATGATTAGTTTATTATTCTTACTTCAAATTGTTTGCGTTTGGACGATAATGATTATTGGATCGAAATAGGATTTTTATCAAAATTCTTACAAGATATTCAAAAGGATTAGTATGCTTATGGCGCAATTTTGATATACTTGAAAAAAGAATTCATTCATGTGAACTATTTTGAATTCAAAGAATTCATCAAACTTCATTCATCTTCATCTTCATTCAAGTCTTCAATCTTTCTTTCAAATCAATTGCAAGTGCAGCACCAATTCCATTTCCAAATTCAAGACATCCATTTCAAGTTTGTAAGAATTCATAATTCAATTCTACAAGAAATTAGAAAGCATTATTCAAGTCATGTTTCTAAGATTCAAGTATCGTTCTTTTCTCAAGAGGCATTTTAAAAGAAGAATCCAAATTATGCTCATGATTTAAATTGTATCAAAAGGGAATATTCAAGCTTTATAGAAACAAATTAAAGATGAATCAAGTATACAAGATTGCACCAAAATTCCATTGTATAAATTTACAAGTGAATTGGAATTCATTGTTTAAAATTACAAGGGAATTGATATACACTTTACAAGTTTCTAAATCTTAAAACTCAAATCACAAGTTCACAGTGTTACAAATTCATAACAATGCACTAAACTACAAAGGAATTTCTGCATCATCAAGTTTTCTTCAAGCGCTTCAAGTCGCTCTTCGTCAATTCTCCCTATCATCCAATGTGCTCGTACATGTAAACAAAAGGAGAGCATTAGTTAGAAAAATTCATGTCGGAATAAGAATAAGAAATGTTCAAAGAATCTCTACATTTTCATCATTAGGGATTGGTAAGAAGAATCAGAAATAAGGGGGCAACGTTTCTTCCGTGTTTGGCCCATTGCAAATCACAATCTATTAATTGGTTCACAGAGGACAGAATGAGGAGAAATACAAGTCAAAGTCAATAGTTCATCATGGTTTCAAATGCTGCAAAAAAATAGTTTACATCACAATAAAAAAGGAACAATCACAAGAGGCCAAAATGCTGTCAAAATGGACTGCATTGCAGCCCTCCATAGGCTGTTCATAAGAGGCCAAAATCTGTCAAAATAGCTGCAAACATACAGCCCAAAATTGCACATATATAGGCCAAGTCAGAACTGTAACAAAATAGGGGCAAAGCAGCATAACAAATATGTTCAAACCCAATTGCTTTTTCCCCCCAAAAGTTTTGTTTTTCAGATGAAGAGTATAAGCATATAACAGGGCCATTCGGGATAGAGAAGAATAACAAGATTCATTATTAAAAAAAAGCAACAACAAGAACAAATACACACAAAAAAAGGAGAACATTTTCATTATTCAAAAAGAACCAGCAGCAAGAAGAGATATAACAAAGCATACAAAACCCCAAAGAATCTCATCATCATTTTCTTAATACCACCCTTCAGAAAGGAAGAGAATATAGAAAAAGGATAGAAATCAACTTCCCTTTCAAGCAAAAGCCAGCAACAAGGTAAGTTTCCATCACTCCTCTGCATTTACCATAAAATCTGTCATCTGCATACATTTCTGTTTTTTTTTTGTTAAATAATCAGATCAAAAAACCAGCAATAGAATAGAACAAACCAACAAACCAACAAATCTAAAAAAAACAGTAAAAACCAGTAATAGAACTAACAAACCAGCAGAACAAATCATTATCCAAGAAAGCCAACAAATTCGTCACCATCTCAAACCATTATCATCCAAAGACTAGAAAAATATAACAATCGATCAAAGCTAACAAATTTGTCACCATCTCAAACCATCATCACCCAAAAAACCAGAAGAAAATATAAAAATTGATCAAAGCCAACTAATCTGTCACCATCTCAAACCATCATCACCCAAAAAACTAGAAGAAAATATAACAATCAATCAAAGCCAACAAATCCGTCACCGTCTCAAACCATAACCAACCCACAATCAAAAACCCAATGCGCTAGCCGCTCGCAACTCCCTCCAAACAGCTTCTGCAACTCCCTCTGTCCATCATCACCGTAGCTGGTAACATGCAGAATGGAAAAGAGTGGAAAACCGCGGTAGGATAGATCCGTTTTCAGATAGTGATTCCTCTGTCAATCGGAGAGCGATCATTTTATTCGCGGCCGAGTTTAGTGAGGGTTGCTGCAGCCAAGTTCGGAGAGAGAGGAGAACGATGGTTTAGAGTGAGGAGAGAGATGAAGAATCGTGTTTCAGACCCTGTTGAGAGAGAGATTTCTGTTTGTTTTTGTTTTTTACAGTAAGATAAGAACAAAGCATTGATAGTGGTCTACTTTTTTTTTTCTTTTCCCCATAACAATAATAATTAAATCTAAACATATTTGCCTTCCCAATACAAAACTCCAACAGCGCTTCACCATTAGGTTACATTTTTTTTCTTCTTTTCTTTGTTCAAACGTTAAAATCGGCCCATCATCTTTTATTGTATTTGGCTTTATTTTTGTTACAAAACTTAGGTTGGTTGTTTCTTAAGCCCATGTTCAGATCTCCAGCCTTATACCCCCCATTTTCTATTTTCATTTTTTTTTACTTAGTTTAGATGATATTAGAAATAATTTAGGTTATATTTAATTTAACAATTTCGTAATTAGCTTAGTTTAGGTTTAATTTAATAACTTAGAATTTTAAGTTAGTTTAGAATTACTTTATTTTAGTTTAAATTTAATTTTATTAATCTTTAGTTTAAATTCTAGAATCATAATTTCGAATTATTTAATTTTCTTAATTAGTTTAGTTAGTGATTTTATGAATAATTTAGTTAATTAACATTTTTTTTAGTCAACATTTTTACAATTGTTTAATTTCTTCATGATAAATAAATTTCAAATAAAATAATAGAATAGATTTTTATTTTTCTTTTTAAATTTCCTCACAAACAAAAATATTATTTTGCCTATTAATTTTACTTTAATAGTTTTATCTTAGTCTAATTGACTATTTATGTTTAAATTCTATTTGGTTGTATTGTTTGCTATTTGGACCTTTTAATCGCATTTGACTCATCCCCATTTGTAAAAAATTGTACCCCCATTCCCGAACACTTTGTAATAGCATAGAATTTCAATTCCCGCAATTTACTGTTTTCCTTATACTGTATAGTAATTAGGCGTGTATGGCAAGATTCAAAAAATCAATCGCTAGATAACCTAATCAAAGAACAAAATAACTTGAAATAAACACACTTTTTCACACGCGCACCTCTAGGGTAACCTCGCTCGTTGCCTCGGAAATACAGTCATGTCCCTCGAATATGGGATGCTTTAGCAATGACCCTTCGATAAAAAAGTTTGTAGTCCCTCGATGACCCTCGACGTTGCCTTCGATAAAACGATCTCATCCCTTGCGAAAATTGCTAAAGAGTCTCATAAGTTTCCTTCGATGACTGTAAAATTGACCCGCGCCCGTCCCTTCACATCTAACGACGGGGCTTCTGACCAAATTAATGGTAAGATAGCAACATTAAAAGGAGGAAGAAAAGAACAATTGAAAACCTTTCGAGTAGATACATTCGTTCCTAGTTACTCGCTTGCTCACGATAAAAACATTTTTACACCTACACTTTCATTTCAAAACATTTTCAAAAGACAAAACATTTTGCATACGTTCTTATAGAGACGAGAACCATTGCAAAACATCTTTTTAAAACACTTTCCGAAACACAATCCGCAAACACATCTTTGAACCACTTTTCGAAACAAAACTTTGTACGCGTTCTTATAGAAACGAAAACCATTACAAAGAGATTTTTTTCAAAACACTTTCAAAGCCCACACCACAAGCACACTGTCAAATAAAAGCAAGTCATCTAAATGAGTAACTAAGAGCCCATGGAAAATCATGGATGAAAAGGGTGCTAATACCTTCCCTTTTCATAATCTACCCCCCGAACCCGAGAAATAATCTCGAAAGGTCTTTCCTGTACTTTTTTACCTTTCCTTTTGGATAAAAGAAAAGTCGGTGGCGACTCTTGCTATCCGCACAAATGTGATCGAAATGTAAAAACACGAAGTCAGTTCTCCCACCGTATCACAGATGGGAATTCTACTTTGACTCATTGTGTCAAGTGTTGACTTCTTGTTGGTTAGATGGTTCTTTTCCCTAGCTTTTACCTTATGCTTTAGGATAGTCCCTTCATCTCCTCCCATCTTCTTTAATTTCAAAAATCTTCTCCCTCCTTTGCAAAACTATTATTGTTTTCTAACTTGAACCGCTCTCGCAATAAACTTGGACCTAGGTCCATGCATTTTAAAAATATTTTCTTAATTAAATTTTAAACAACTTAATCATACTTTGACATTTTTTGTGAGAAGACTAAAACTCGACAATCTCATTCAAACCATTTTTCCATTTTGCCTTTTTACCTTAAAACCTTTCTCAAAAGATTAGACTCTTGTCAATACTTGCAGTGATGCGAACTACTATACTTCTAAGATATGTATTGAGGTGAGATATTTTCCACTTGTGTGTCGAGTGGGGATTAGTTGATTTTAAAATCCAAGCCATATCCTCTACTTTGAGATGATTCAAATTCTCCTTTTTCATAATCGTGGGTAGTAATTATGTTTTTCCACTCGGATAAGACGATGATGTCTCGTCTCTTAAAATTAACCAATACACATGTGTTTTAATATTTTTAAAGGTGTACTACGAGTACCCTGATCCCCTATTTCACAGAAGGTGGTACATGGGCACTAAAGGTTCGTAACCGCGGAGGATGAAAAAATTGTAAATAATACTTATTTTCTCAACCCCACAATCTATTTTTGTGTACAACACTTATATAAAAAATACATAAATTTTCAAAGAGGTTCCTGCCGAGTACCGTAGATGTTTAGGATGCTAATACCTTCCCTTTTTATAACAAACCCCCGAACTTAGATTCTCCCCCTCTTTTTTGGTTTATTCTCTCTTTTGCCATTCCTTTAGAAATAATAAAGTGCGGTGGTGATTTTTATTTGATCTGTGTGAGTCAAGTCAATCCAATGGCTTAGTCTCAACATTTCTACCGCTACAGAAAAAATGATGACTCTGCTGGGGAAAGATCGACCAAATGTTGGTCTATCCCTAAGTGTGTTGATCCTATCCTTGCTTATTTGTGTATGTGTTATTGTTTGTTCTATATTATATGATGTATACATGTTTGTGTGGATTTTTCTGGTTTTCAGGGTGCTTGGTAATTTCTCATAAGTCCTCTAGCCGTACTTGGGAAAACATAATATAGGACGGGCGATATAGTCATGTTAAATTTGAGGGAGTAATCCCAAAAAAGGAGAGATAAGATCCCCTACTCAATGGAGGCCCCTTTGCCTGTAGTTTGGTTTACCGCGTGATCAGAAAGACGGGCTGCTTTCGACCTGGGAGTCTGCTGAAACTGAGAACCATAGAACCCTTAATCCATATTGTCCTTTTAGGTGTAGTGCAGAAACTATGACAGAGTAATCTGGAAATGGTTGTCACATGATACTACACTCAGACGAGTTTTTCCTGAGAATATTACTAATTACCGAGTTAATTGGGACATTGGTAATATTTGAAGGAAGGATGTAGACTCTAGGAACCTCTTAGAACCTTGTTCGGCAGGTGATAAACTTTTAGTCCATACCTTATGGGTATTACCTTTAACCTCATGCTCGTGATGTCGAACATATGAACCCCATGTTTGTGATCTTGTGTGTGATTGTTGCATCATGCATCCATGCACCCATGAGTATCCTTTAAAACATTTTTTTCAAGGGACTTAAAGTTGACTCTTTCAAAATATCTCAGGTACTCTTGACCATGGATTCTGGAAAAATAAAGACACGGAAGTACATTTTAAGATAGATGATTTGATAAGTCTGATTCCTGAGATCGAGAGCTCTATATACTTTTGAAAGAAATATGGATCCATCGTGTCTGTTATGAAGCTCAGGATGAAAGAGGGTATTCTCTCGACTTTGGTCTAGTTCTATGGCCCGATGTATCAATTTTTTACTTTCCATGATTATCAATTGATGCCTACATTGGAGGAGTATTCTTACCTACTGGGTTTACCTATCACTGATCATGTTCCTTTCACCGGTTTGGAGGGGGAGCCAAAGTCCCATGAGATAGCTGTTATGGTTCATTTGGGGAAGTCTGGTATTGAGGCCCACATGAGTACCAAATGAGGAGTTAGAGGATTACCCGCTCAGTTTTTATTGGAGAAAGCTCGTTACTTTGCTAGGATAAAAAGTACAGGTGCTTTTGAGGCTATATTTGATCTTCTTTCTTATGGGTTGTTCTTATTTCCTAACATCGACAAATTTGTGGATATCAATGCCATCAGGATATTTTTGATTGGAAATACAGTCCCAACATTATTAGGAGATGCTTATTACTCCATTCATATTTTGGATTCTTATCATGGAGGGATGATCATTTGTTTCACGCCTTTGTTGTATCAGTAGTTTATTTCACACTTACCTCGATCCGATGCTTTTTGGGATGTCAAGAAGGTTCCTTGTTGGGCTCTGAAGATTGTGGCTCTCACTCATTCTGATATTGTTTGTATCATCAGGCTTACTATGATGTGGAGATTGTCTATAGTGGTGCTAGTTCTCTCAATGTACCTCTTCTCGGTACAAAGTAAGGAATTAACTACAATCCCATTCTTGCATGATGACAACTTGGATATCCGATGAGAGATAAGCCAAATAGTATTCATGTGAGTGGTTTCTTTCTCATATAGGGAGAGGATCATAAGAAATCCAAAAAGTATATTTCAAAGGCTTGGCGTCATATTAACAGGAAGAGTAGAAAGGACTTAGGATCTAGAGGAGTTGTTTCTTTAGAGCCTTATCTCCGATGGGTACAGGCAAGGGAAATCTAGTTGAAGATTCCATATTCCTGTGAGAAACCTTTACCTGACATGTTTGTAAAGACCATTCCTCCACTTTTATATGATGTGGAAGAGCTTCAGCTTGCCCTAGTTAGGATGCAGCAGGAGAAAGAGGCTTGGAAGAATAAGTGTCAGACTTTAGAGACATCCTACCGGGCAGACTTGAAGGAGAAAGATGATCTAATTGAGATTCTTGAGAGTCGTGATGTATAGATGATGGAGACGCAAGGGGATTTATTTTCCTATAGAGCTTGATCAGGACTTAGTCATTCACTTCCTGACTCTGGTGATTGGAAAGAGGTCGCTGACAGATATGTAAAAGAGAACAAGCAGTTGAAGGCTCAGATTGCAAGACTCACAAGAAAGTGTCAGTGTGTGAAGTGATCTTCATCAGCTTTTCTTTCTTAGGGTTTTAGATTCTATCTTCTCTTGTACTTTGGATTGTTGAAACTTGTACTAAAAGTTGTAATCCATTTTTGAAATTATTATAATGAGATTTTCAGTTTTTCAAAATGTGTTTGTACTTTAATTTTTTTGAATTGTCTATAATTCTTTGAGTCCCTTGAAATATTAATAAATAATAAATAAATCGTGTGCATTTCATATCATGCATCATCTTGCGCATGTTTTTTGCATTTCTGTTCATACCCAGGTGTCTTATTATGTTTTGCTACTTCGCTCAGAAAGTTGTCTCACCAGTACAATACTCAGCAAGCTGAAATTTTGGAAGTATATATTCCCCAACAAAGTTCTTTCAAGTTTCTTTCATTGATATGCACATGATCTTCTTGTGTTTCTCAAATAGTTGGAGATGATACCAATTGATGTATGGTGCGGTGTTAGCTTTGTAATCCCATTTTCTCCAATCAAGTCTTGATTCATCTTTTCTCCAAGTTGATTGTTTTGATTTCGGGTTTGCATGGTCTGAAGCCTCTATCCAATATTCCCCAGTAAGGTCTTCGCTCATATGACGAAAGTCTCTTCTCCCTTTGTGTGTTGAGGTAGAATCATTTGCAAAACATCGCCCTTTTGCAGTGTTGGTATTATTGTTTTTGTTTGGCAACTAGGAAAGGGTAGTATCTTTTATAAGAAGTGTTGAAACAGGTGTCAAATTTTTGGGTTTTCTCCTGCCAAGGGCTGGGTTTGATTTAAAATCCCTATAATTTTGATTTCCTATTGTATTATTGACTTCTTAAATCTCTAAGTAAAGCTAAGATAATGTTTCTCTCTGGAAGTTGTTATCCCCGTGTGGTTTCATGATTTCTCCCCTAGGAAGTTTGTGTAATCATCACTCTTGGTATTGAAGAATGTATTTTCGGATAATCTCGGCGATGTGGTATTGTCCTCGCCAATGAAGTCAGCACGAGATCCCTAGTTGATATCTCAACGATGAGGTTTTCATCTTCCCTAGAGAAGTCAGTATTGTAATCCCCGGTGGAAATCTAGACATTGAAACTTTGTTTTCCCCTTTGAAGTCTGTGTGATATTCCCTGGTGAAGCTCGGAGGAGGATGTTATATCCCTGTATCTGTTTTGATTTACTATTTTCACTTGTTTATTTTCGAATTATTTTTCTTCCTAGAGGAGTTAAGCTGTGAAATAGGAATTTGTTTCCTTAGTTCGTGCTTACTTTCTTATGAAATTTTCATCACAGATGTAATTTAGACGAGTGTAGACTTTACCCAAGTTAGTTTTATATGGTTATTCCCAGTGTTGTGTGTCTGTGTTGTCAGCATATACATGATAACATTCATACATTCATACATTCATACATCATGCATAACTGAATTTAGCAATTCATTGATCATTTGCATTCATTAATATTTTGTTGGCATATTACCCTATTTTGTAGAGTTATGTTACCCTTTATCCAATAGAATGTCGACTTTAAGCAGAAAGTGTATATCCTTTCAATTTCCCCACTGAGTTATCCTTCATGGAAGAATTTTGATTTAGCTTTCCTATGCAGCTCATTATCCGGTTAGGTGTGTGTTTCCCTTTTGAGTTTATTTCTCATCACGTGCTATCTTGGCTGACTGTTTCGCTCCGGTTTATTTCTGGTTCAAATCTGTAGTCCCCGGTAACATTATTATTCTAATTTTTGTAGGCTCTGAGCCCTGGTTTGAGAATGTGCATTTATTTTGCACGAGAAGTTTTTATCTCCTTAGCAGGACCGTATTGGCACTTCCCCGGTAAGTCTATTAGTTCCAACAGAAGATCAAAATTTTGTTACTCCAATGGATGTTAGGCTCGTTATTATGGGAGATAGTTCGTTGTTGATACTTTGTTACTCTAATGGATGGTAGTCTCGTCATTATGGGAGATAGTTCGTTGTTGAGATTTTGTTACTCCAATGGATGGTAGTCTTGTCATTATGAGATATAGTTCATTGTTGAGATTTTGTTACTCCAATGGATGGTAGTCTTGTCATTATGGGAGTTAGTTCGTTTTTGAGATTTTGCTACTCCAATGGATGGAAGTCTCGTCATTATGGGAGATAGTTCACTGTTGAGATTTTGTTACTCCAATGGATGGTAGTCTCGTCATTATGGGAGATAATTCGTTGTTGAGATTTTGTTACTCCAATTGATGGTAGTCTCGTCATTATGGGAGATAGTTCATTGTTGAGATTTTGTTACTCCGATGGATGGTAGTCTGGTCATTATGGAGGATAGTTTGTTGTTGTGATTTTGTTACTCTGATGGATGGTAGTCTCGTCATTATCGGAGATAGTTCATTATTGACATTTTATTAGTCCAATGGATAGTAGTCTCGTCATTATGGGAGATAGTTCGTTGTTGAGATTTTTTTACTCCAATGGATGGTAGTCTCATCATTATGGGAGATAGTTTGTTTTTGAGATTTTGTTACTCTAATGGATGATAATCTCGTCATTATTGGAGATAGCTTGTTGTTGAGATTTTGTTACTCCAATGGATGGTAGTATCGTCATTATGGGAGATAGTTTGTTGTTGAGATTTTGTTACTCTAATGGATGGTAGTCTCGTCATTATGGGAGATAGTTCATTGTTGATATTTGTTACTCCGATGTATGGTAGTCTCGTCATTATGGGAGATAGTTCGTTGTTGAGATTTCTACTCTGATGGATGGTAGTCTTGTCATTATGAGAGATAGTTCGTCATTGAGATTCACTTTGCTTTTGAACATTTCATAATTTTCCAGTCATAAGTACTGATGCTAATCATTTTTTACCTACCCTAATATTAGTATTTACCGATATTATTTTACCCTTTCTATTCCCTGTGAGTCGACGTTACTTTTTTTGCTATCTTCTCAGTGAGTGGATAGTTCGCAAGTATCTGTCGATCTTTGTCATCCATTACTTTTTTCCTTGATATTTGAGTTGATGATGTTTTATCTCCTCCTTGGGCTTTACCCCAGTAGAGTTGAGTCTTTTGTTCACCATCGACTTATTTTCCTGGTCGGACTTTCCGTTGATCCTTTATTTTATTTCCCACATCCACAGTGGTGTCTTGTGTCACCTTTGAATTTGTTTGTTTGAATGCATGATCATAATCATTTCATGGCATCTTAGGGCCAAAAAAAAGATTTGTTTTATATTTAAGTATCTTCAATCGCGTCGACACAAAGATTTTAACCTTCGTATCTCTGGATAGAAGACACTTAAATAAGGGAAGTTGTTGTACCCCAATTTCCCCCCCTAAGATTCCTCTATCATCTCATATCAACTCAATCTCAAAAAGATCACACTAGGGTTTGGATCTTCTCCCAATCTTTAAGTTTTCTCATGAGGAATCACCAAGCACCTTGATTTTTATATTGTAATCATCTATGTTTTATTGATTAATTTTTAACTTACAAATACAATGAATGTTTGCTCTAATATGTGATGCTATAGGTGAGGGCACAACACATTTCTCCAGGTGAATTCATAGGTTCATGAGTCTATTTCCATACCTTCTTCAACAAAGCTTTATTGAGATTCAAGATTTATTATTGAAGATACTTTAAATTAATATCATAAAAAGGTCTACTATTATTCATCATGTCTCAATTTGTTAAATAAATTCAAAAGATGTAAGGGTTGATTGAAGAAGTTTGACCTAATTGGACAAGTTCTTGATTTCTTGATCACAAGTGCATAACTATCTCAATTCTTAATATTTGTAAGTGGTTTTTGGTGCTATATTTTCTTATTATTATCCTCAACAACTTCTACTCACATGGAAAAAGTAATTATGCAAGAAAGTTTGTCAAAATTGAAAAGGGTTTCCAAGTCATTTTGGTGCTTTAGGAGCTAGGGTTTTGAACGGTTAAGGGCTATATCTTGCACATCTTTTGAGATTTTGGAGTGATTCCAAATACATGCTTCTCTTTAAAGGGTTATCAACCAATCACTTCAAAGGTTTCAAGGAAATTTTGTGTGGAAGATTCCTAGTGATGAAGAAAGATACATGTTCTCTAGATAGGCTATCAAATTCCCCTATGTGACTTCAAAAGATGATAACTTGGTCAATTTTTATCTTATTTAACCCATCCTTTTTCCACAATGATCTTAAGGATGTGAACTTCAACTCTTAGTTTATGTGAAAATCTTGAATTAAGTGGAACATGCCCTAAGAACTCAACAATGTATAGGCCACCTCATGCATTTTCACCAATTTCACAAGGCTATAACTTTTTCAATACTTGGTATTTTTTAGTGATTCAAGTTTCACAATGCTCTTTGGGAATTCCATTTCAATCTAGCATCAATGATCAAAGCTCAATTTTGGAGGAATGCCTTGTTTGAACTCAAAACATTATAGGTCACTTTTGAAGAAAAACTTAGAATTTTTTTAAGTACAAAAAGCCATCATTTTTTTCTCAACTTTTAGCTCAAGCATCCAATTCATGTCACTCTTTGCACATTGTAAATTTTGTGACCTTATATTTAAAATGCTTCAATAATCATACCCTAAGACTTCTTGAACTGTGAACACCATGGATTCAAAGATGGTACCTTGAAATTGCAATTTTCTCCAAAGTCAAAATTTGAAATTCATAATTTGGCTTCTAATCACCAAGTTTCCATGCGTTTTCCACTTAAACATGATTAGCAAATATGTTTGGATCATTTAGAAAGATAAAACACATCGTTTGATTGAGTTTTGATGCACCTGTAGTTAGACATTCTTAATGATCATAGGTGTGCACGAACTCAAGGGAAATTGCATCATCCACCCCTCCGCTTGATTCCATTCGCTTCTCTTATAAATACAAGCTCTATTCAACTCATTTGAGAAATATTTTAATATTCAATTGACCCCTGTTCAGATCCCACACGAATTCTGAATTTGAATTTCTGATTTCTTACATTCTCACTCCAAATCACCAAAAGCTCCTTTCAATTAGCTTCATTGAACTTCTCTGAAGCTAACCATACTCTTACCTTCAAGAATTGTGACCTATATTGATTTATAGAAGTGTCGTTTCAGAGCCTCATTTTCCTACTTCATTCAGGTAGATTCCTTGGTCATATCGATCCAAATAAAAGACTAATCTACTCTCTACATCCTTCTGATTCTCATGCTTTTTATAATTTACAATTTCATTGAGATTTGAGTGAGATATTCTAGAATTTCGTGTTCCCTATTATTTATGCATTTTCTTAATTTAAACCTTTCTCAATTTATATAAATTTGGCACGATGGTACCATAAGAATCGTCTTGAAGAGACGAATCTAATGGTACTGGTCTGGTCCACTAATTTTACAATTTGAGGAACCCCAATCTAGGGAGTCCGGAGATTGAAGACGACCTATGTGTCGTGCATCAACCAATGAAGGTGTGCCTTGTAATTTTTTTGAATTCAATTCAGTGATTTTGCTTTATCATATACGCGCTTTGAGATCCCTTGAATCTGATTACTTATATTAGTCAGACTCCATCTAACGTGCCAAAATTTTAGTTGTTTTTAAATATTAAAAGGTGATCCGGTGCAATTTCTAAAGATAGACATGATATGCACAATGTGCCTGATCCTTTGGATCTGATTACTAGTGTGTTTTGACTCTCATCCAATGGTCCATATTTTTTTTAAATTTATTTTATTTTCTGTTTTTTTACACCAAACTTCAAAAAATCATAGAAAATTCATTCCTGACTCAAAAATTATGAAAAAATTCTAAAAAATATTTTCAAATATTTTCTTTCTGATTTTTAGTTTTTCATGATTTTATTTTCATATTTGATATTTTTTATAATTTTTCCTTTATTTTTACATGTTTCTAATTATTTAAAAATACTTTTTTTATATTTTTAAATTCTAATATTTTTTATAAAAATCATTTACATTATTTCTAACTTTAGAAATTTTTTTTAGAATTTTATTTTGATTTCTAATATTTTTTTTATCTTTTTTTAAATTATTTGAGTGATTTTAATTAGTTTAAAAATAATTTTCTGTTTTAAAAAATTACCAAAAATTTTATAAAAATATTTGAGATCATTTCTGATATTTTTATGGTCTCTTTAATTTTTCTTTGATAATTTGAATATAGTTTGCTATTTTACCTTTTAAAAAAATATTTTAAAAATCATTTTTCATTTTTATTTTATTCATTAAATGCAATTTATTTATTTTAATATATTCTTGCTATGTGATTGTTGATCAAAAACTTCATTAACATCATTGGATCTTGAGTGTTGAGTTTAACTCCACTAAAATGGATGGATGATTTTAATGATAGTTTGATTAAATTTTTTGATTCAAATATATCCCCTCCCTCTTCATCTTATCCCCTTCTCTTTTGTGCTACTTGTTGTTAGAGGATGATTTACAATTCATTATTCTTAACATATGGCACATAGATTACTATTGACCAGCCTGAAAATAGGTGCGACTTTGACATAAGTCCACTTACGATTGCTTAACATAGTGCTAAATTTTGTCCCGATTCGAAAAATGGTCATCCGTGGCCCAAACCTATGTTTGTAAGCCCAAGTATGTTTAATTTGAAACATTTTATCTAATAACCTTGAGGTTCATTGTTAGGAGGCTTTGGTCTTATCAATCCTCTAATGAATCATCATAAATTTTCAACTAAGTGAATCATTTAAATATTGTTGATCATTTGTTGTTGTCTTGAGAATTTTAAATGAATGATATACTTGACAAAAAGCAAATGAAACTTATTGTTGAGAGGCTTTGATGTTATCAATCTTCTAATGAGTTTTCAAATACAAGATTTAATATGGTCATTCAACTAACCTCTAATTTCTAACTCATTAATAATTGACTTTTATTTCTATGCTTTTACTTTAAGCACCATTTATTTTAAGCATTTTCATTTCATGTTATTTTAATCTTCCTCCCTTGAGCCTTTGTCTTTATGTCTTTTTATTTTTCTCACTTGAGCTTTTCATTTTCTTTTTGAAGATACCTAATAACAAAATTGAACAATAAAAAAAACTTTAAGGTTACTTGGACTACTTGGTTACTATCCTTGGCATGATGGAGTTATGGACTTCTTGGACTTAGGAGTAGAGACCTTGACCTACCTTGAGACCTTGTGACTTCTATTATTGTCATGTCTGGAGTTCTTGGGGTTTACCCCGAGACATCGTTTTGTTTGTTTTTTCTGTGTGCAAGTTATTCTGATTATGTGCTTTGTCTGTGATTGGGAATTCATCTGTATACAATTGTTACTCTACCCAATTTTTGTAAAGACTTAACGCCTTTGAAGTATGGTTTTCTTAAAAGGTTTATTATCTTTACTTATTTGGTTTCAATCCAAAGTATGGGAATTCTACTTTGACTCATTATGTCAAGTGTTGGCTTCTTGTAGGTTAGATGATTCTTTTCCCTAGCTTTTACCTTGTGCTTTAGGATAGTCCCTTCATCTCCTCCCATCTTCTTTAATTTAAAAAATCTTCTCCCTCCTTTTCAAAACTATTCTTATTTTCTAACTTGAACCGCTTTCGTAATAAACTTGGCTTTTTATCTTAAAACTTTTTGCCACCTTGGCTTTTTACCTTGAAACATTTCTCAAAGGATTAGACTCTTGCCAATACTTGTAGTGATGCGAGCTACTATACTTCTACGATATGTAGTGAAGTGGGATATTTTCCACTTAGGTGTCGAGTGAGGCTTTGTTGATTTTAAAATCCAAGTCATATCCTCCACTTTGAGATGACACAAATTCTCCTTTCTCATAGTCCTGGGTAGCAAGTATGTTTTTTCACTCGAATAAGACGGTGATGTCATGTCTCTTAAAATTAACCAACACATATGTATTTTAAATTTTTTAAAGGTGAACTACGAGTACCATGATCCCCTATTGCATAGAAGGTGGTACTTAGGCACTAAAGGTTCGCAACCATAGCTGGTGCAAAAATTGTAAAAAATACTTCTTTTCTCATCCCCACAATCTATTGTTGTATACAACACTAATAGCCAAAATACATAAATTTTCAAAGAGGTTCCTGCGGAGTACCGCATATGTTTAGGGTGCTAATACATTCCCTTTGCATAACCAACCCTCGAACTTAGATTCTCTCCCCCTCTTTTTTGGGTTATTCGCTATTTTCCCATTCCTTTGGAAACAATAAAGTGTGGTGGCGATTTTTATTTGATATGTGCGAGCCAAGTTAATCCAATGGCTTAGTCTCAACATTTCTACCGCTACAACTACAATACTTCCATGGCTCCCATTCGCGCCCAATTGCAAAATTGTCACAAAAATCTGATGAATCCTTTAAAGAGTACGTCCAAAGGGGTCAACCTTCGCTCCTTCACGGCGAGTTAGGTGATTTGTTCAAGGGTAGTTTAAAAGGGTTGTATCTTCAATATGCAATCAGTAGTACTTTTTTGTCCTTTTTCTGACATAGTGATTATTAGGGAAAGGGTTTAAATATGTATCAAAGTTGGTTTAATTCAGAATATATCTTGTGCCACTGGTAACAATAATAGTTCTAGCAGTGGAAAGAAACCATATATTTGAGGGTCTAAGAAAAAGTAGGGTGAGTCAAGCCATCTTTTTGCTGATAAAGGAAAAACTCCAGCCGTCCAGTTTCCATATTACTCAAATCTTGTTGCCATTCCACATCCAGTATATGCTGAAAGTTCTCTTCAACCATGGGTGGCTCCACAACAGTCTTTCACTATGCAACAACAACAACCACCACAACAACAACACCAATAACATCAACAATTTTATCAGCAAAATCAAAGGCCTCAAAATCTACAGAGGCAAAGATTCTACCCAACTAAGAGAATTGATCTTATCCCTATGCAATATTGAGAAACCAGAGATGCATGCTAGCGGATTCTGGGAGTTTTGGATCATCTAGTTTGATCCATACTTACATTGTGGAGTTGCTTGAAGCAAAATGAATGGATATTTCCCAATGAGGAAGCTTGTAACAAGAACCTTGAAGCTGTAGGGTTTCTTACAAGAATTTAAATGTTTTTAGATGCAAGGAGGCGTCCCTTTTGCTTCTTATCTCGTGTGTATATATAGAGAAATAAAATGGATCAACAAACATGGCAAGAAATCATGAAATCATAGCCATGTTTAGACAAAATTAAACACATTTACAAATTTCTAATTTGATTGATTTCTTTCCATTTTCATGCTCACACGGTTTTTAATAGTTGTCCAATGATTCTTGGGCCTCCAAATGATTGAAACCAAAAGCCCATGCTCCTTATACCAATATTTCATATTTTATTTGATTTAATTTGCATTTAAATGAATAAAAATTAAAATAAAAGAAATAAAAATCATAAAAAATATGTGAATGGATTTAGAGGTCCTTAAACACATTGTGAACATGCTTTAACATAAAAAATTAGTCCCACCAGTTTAAAATTTAAAGTTTGCTCATTTTGCACTTCATGCATTTTCTCAAAATTCACCAACTTGCATTGGTCATAACTCTCTCAATTTTCATATTTTGAAGGTGATCTTGGAATTTTTGGAGAGCTCAATATGTATTTTAAAATCTCTCTATTTATAATTTTTCATTTGGAGAATTAATCTTAATGTAAGTTGCCTTGACAAAAAGTGTCTTTTTGTTGACTTTTGATATGACGTGTAATGTATTGGCTCATATCTTTCAAATGAAGCACTTTTTGGACTTGAGCATAAATGCAAAGTTGTAGAGAATTGAATTTCCTTCAAAATGGGATTTTGTTGGGGAAAATTTGATGAAGCATGTGAAATTTATGCTTGGTCAAAGTTCAGTTGACTTCTCCTTAGGAAACCCTAATTTGGCATCTTTTGACTTTTGATGATTTGGGGGCTTTCCTTGGGGAATCATGATCAACCCTTGATTAAATGATGAATATCATTTTAAAATGTTAAGTTGACCAAAAATCTTGAAGTTTTACTGTATGTTAACCATAGTTGACTTTTTACCCAATATAGTTGATTTTTAATCATCTAAGCCATTGACTGAGCAAACTTATGATGCAAGACTTGAAACTTGACATGAACATTGTTGAAAGCCTACGGATAATCATGGAAACCACTTGAGACCTTTGAAACCTAATCTTCCTTGATAAACTCAAAACCCTAGTTGTAGAGCCATTTCTTAGAATGAGGTTTTGTCTAATCAATTCTTGAGCGTCCTTAAGCATTTGAGAACCCTAGAAGAATGTCTTGAAGAAAATGGGAGGGCCAATTTTGGGGTGTAACACATGTAGTACTTTGGCTACCGTTTTGTATGAAATCGTTTGATTTGAGATTTCTTAATTATAAAAGAAAAGAAATTTTTAGTCACTATATCTCTCCTTGTTTAGCATCTCTCTCTATTTATTGTGTTGATTGTTATTCTTGATGAAAGACAAAACCCTTGAATTCCATGGAAATGATAAAACATTACATGAATTACATACATTCCATGCATTTTTTTAGGTAGAGAAACTTAATGGGGCCCTTATCTTTTGTTCTTATCCAAAATCAGTGAAGCTGACTCCTACACACCCGTACAACACCAGACTCAATCAACAGAGGATTATGGACCGTTTTGAAGAGAACCAGAACTTACTCCACCAAGATATGGATTCCATGGGGGATCGAATGAATCAACTTCTTGAGACACTTCACATTGTGATCAAAGGCTATGAAGATCTTTGTTAGAATGTTTCCAATCTTACAACTGCTTCCCTTTTTGCCAATGGAGGACCCAATGGAGGACCTGTTAACAGACCTGATGTTGTGCTTACTCCTAAGAATCATCAGAAAAAGATAGTCGGCGATCACAACAATGTTATTGATTTCGATGACTCTCAGGTTCACTTGGTTGCTGACCTCAAGGATGATATCAATCAGACTGCTAAAATGTATCAGGCTTTTGAAGAATGACTCAAGGCCATGGAGGTATCAAAGGAAACTAGTTTCAGTGCCGTTGTCATGTGTTTAGTCCCTGGAATTGTGCTGCCACAGAAATTCAAAATACCTTACTTTGACAAGTACAAAGGAACTGCATGTCCTGAAACTCATCTCCGCTCTTACTTTCGCAACATGGCTGCCTATGCTGAAAATGAACCTCTGTTCATCCATTATTTTCAAGATAATCTTATAGGGGAATTATTAGAGTGGTACATGCAACTGGAACCAACTTATGTTAGTACTTCGGGAGAGCTTGCTAACGCTTTCTTGAAACATTATCACTATAATACTGCCATAGCTCCCATCCATGCCCAATTGCAAAATATGTCACAAAAATATAATGAATCCTTTAAAGAGTTCGCCCAAAGGTGGCGTAGCCTAGCTGCAAGGGTTCAACCTCTACTCGTTGACCGCGAGTTAGTTGATTTGTTCATGGGTACTTTGAAAAGGTCGTATCTTTAACATGCAATCAGTAGTACTTCTTCGTCCTTTTCTGACATAGTGATTATTAGGGAAAGGGTTGAAATATGTATCAAAGATGGTTCAATTCAGAATATAACTTGTGCTACTGGTAACAATAACAGTTCTAGCAGTGGAAAGAAACCATATATTTGAGGGGCTAAGAAAAAGTAGGGTGAGTCAAGCCATTTTTTTGCTGATAAAGGAAAAACTCCAGCCATCCAGTTTCCATATTCCTCAAATATTACTTCCATTTCACATCCAGTATATGCTGCAAGTGCTCTTTAACAATGGGTGGCTCCACAACAGCTTTTCGCTATGCAACAACAACAACCACCACGACAACAACACCAATGACAACAACAATTTTATCAGCAAAATAAAAGGCCTCAAAACTAACAGAGGTGAAGATCCTACCCTCCTAAGAGAATTGACCGTATCCCTATGCCATATGCATAACTCTTGCCACAGTTGCTTGCCGGTAATTTGGTTCAGTTGAGAGGACTTGGGCCACCTCCCAAGGTTCTTTCTAGAGGATATGATGCCAACATGCATTGTGCATTTTAATTAGGTTCTCCAGGTCATTCTACAGAAAATTTAATAGAATTAAAACAAAAAGTTTAAGATCTTGTTGATGCTAAAGAAATATCCTTTTCTCCAGTAGGGCCAAATGTTCCAAACAATCACATGCCTCCACATGGTTGGGCAGTTGCAAATGTCATTTTAGTTGAAGAGGTTTTACAACAAGGGGTTTTGCAAGACCTTTGTGAGTTTTGTTTATAATGCTCTTTTAAACTAGAAGAATGTGGAGATCTAAAGAAATCTATTCAACAGTTAATGGATGATGGTTCATTGCAGGTTAAGAAAGTTCCTTCCAAAGGTGAGAAAGTGTCTTCCAAAGGCGGTGTTGTCGTATTAGAGATTCCATACTATCCATTGCAAAGAGTTCAGAATGCTCCATTGATAATCCAAGTCACAGCTACTACTACAACTCAACTAGTTCAGACTCGATCTACTCCTCTGATAATTTAGGCTCCTATCGTTCATGTTTCTACTCAAGTCTTAGCTCCTCCCTCTCAAGGTGTAGTTGTTGATCTAACATTCCAGACTTTGTCTTCTTCATCTCTTGTTGTTACCCCCCCCCCCCCCCCCCCTGTTGATTCCAAAGTTATCCCTTATGAGTATAATGATTTATAAATCCAAGGGAATAAGGTAGATTGTCCTCTAGTAGGTGATACAAATATTTCCAACATTGCAGGAACCAGTGGAGTTACCCGTAGTGGCAGAGTTTTCACTCCCACTCCAGCATGTCCTCTAAAAGAAATTGGTAACGATGTATTGGTTCAAGATAAGGGAAAGCAAGTGGTGAGTACCCCTGATATGACATTTGATCAGGAGACAGAAGAACTTTTAAGGTTGATAAAGAGAAGTGACATCAAAATAGTAGTTCAGCTTAATCAAACCCCTACGAAGATCTCTATCTTGACCCTCATGTTATATTCTGAAGCACACCTCAACGCTCTTTTGAAAATTCTACATAAAGCTCAAGTAATTCCCGACATTAATGTTGCTCAATTTGGAGGGATTGTGATTAATATATCTGCAAGCAATTGTTTGGGTTATTGTGATGATGAACTTCTCCCTGAAGGACGAGAATGCAATAAACTTTGAACATATCTATTACATGCCTGGATATTGTGTTGTCACGAATTTTGATGGATACGGGGTCATCTCTCAACGTGATGCCCAAAAAACCATTTTTCAAACTGAATATGGTTGGGGTGATGATGAGATACAATACTTTGTCTGTGTGAGCATTTGATAGATCCCACATATCTTTAGAAGGGGAAGTAGACTTACCTATCAAGATTGGATCCCATGTGTTTTATCTATCCTTTTATGTCATGGAAATTTTCCCTTCTTATACTTGCTTGTTGGGAAGACCATTGATTCACGTGGCAGTAGCTGTAACTTCAACTCTCCACCAGTGTCTGAAATTTGTTATTGATGGTAAGATTGTCGTGATTGGTGGAGAAAAGGACATAGTAATTAACAATGTGACATCTTGAGATCGAATCAGTTGAGATGTTTCCTTATGTTGATGAAACGAAAAACTCTGAGAGTACCCTCTCTTCTCTTAATGATGCTAAAGCCTTGCTAGAATTTGATACCCCATGTGATGGTTGGGGAAAAGTGATTAAAGTAACAAAAAAGAGAGACAAACATGGTATGGGTTATCATTCTTTCTCCTACTCCTAAGGAAGTACATCCTCTAAAGCAACGTAGATTCCTCCAATCTCCCAGATATTCACTAGTGCGGGTACAAGTCAGGGAATGTCTTAGAAGCAGATGATAAAGTTGGCGATGATACATACATTTTTCATTTTATCTACCAGATTGCACCAGATCAGGAGCTCGACAACTGGATCGTCATGAATGTTCCATAAGTTTCTTTATATGAAGTGTAATTTTCTTGTTTGAAAAAGTCATATGCTCTTCCCAAGGCATATTAACAGCTTGTAAAAGGGCCCCTTTGTTTTAATCATTTCTTAATATTGAATAAAAATCACTTTTCGCATACAATTATTTTATCTTTGTCTTTTAATTTTTTACTTTTACTATTTTAAAAGTGGCAATGCTTTTCCTTCTTTTTCTAAAATAAAGCATGATTCATTCAAACATGCAGATCCACCTCAAATTCCATCAGAAACGATAATGCTATATTCCCTGACATCAATATCCTTGAGAATCCGAATGACCAAGCTGGTAAAGATGGTGGGGAAGATTGTGATGTTCTTAAAGAATTTTCCAGACTTGTAAGACAAAAAGAGAAAGTTATCCTGCCTCATCAAGAAGATAAAGAAATCATCAATCTTGGTACTGAACAAGTGAAGAAGGAAATCAAGATAGGTGTTGCCTTGCAAGACGATGTAAAGAAGGGGTTGATTGAGGTGCTTCGATAGTATGATGATATCTTTTCTCGGTCGTATGAAGACATGCCCGATTTAGACACTGACATAGTTGTGCACAAGTTCCCACTCAAGTCAGAATGTCCTTCTGTAAAGCAGAAGTCGCGCCAAACTCTACCAGAATGTCTCTCAAGATCAAAGAAGAAGTTGAAAAGCAACTAGCCATGGGTTTCTTGGTTGTGGTTGAGTATTCTGATTGGATTGAGAACATCATACATGTTCCGAAGAAAGATGGAAAGGTACATATGTGTGTGGATTATCGAGACTTGAACAAAGTAAGGCTAAAAGATGATTTTTTGTTGCCTCATATTAACATCTTATTTGATAACACAACTCAGATCTCGGTATTCTCTTTTATGGATGGTTTTTCAGGCTATAATCAAATAAAGGTGGATCTAGAGGATATGCTGAAAACAACGTTTACCACTCCTTGGGGTACTTATTACTACAAGGTAATGCCTTTTGGATTGAAAATGCTGGTGCAACATATCAATGTTCTTTTTCATGATATGATTCATAAGGAGGTCGAGGTGTATGTCGATGATATAATTGCAAAATCATAAACTAAAACAGAGCATTTGGTCCAACTTCAAAAGTTATTTGCTCGATTCCGGAAATTCAAATTAAGGCTTAATCCAAACAAGTGCACCTTTGGGGTGCGATCTGGCAAGTTACTTGGTTTTATCGTACGTCAAAAAGGAATTGAAGTTGATCCCGACAAAGTAAGAGAAATAAAAACATGCCAACACCAAAGAATGAAAAAGAAGTCAGAGGGTTCATTGTGAGATTAAATTAAATTTCTAGGTTCATTTCTCATCTCACAACTACTTGTGAACCTATTTTTAGATTGCTATGCAAGAATGAAAAAGTATGTTAGGACGACAACTACCAAGAAGTCTTTGAAAATTTTAAATAGTGATCTTACCAGTTGATCAGACCTGCAAGGTGGCCGGATGATAATCTTCTGTCAGGCTAGAACATCGAGGAGGAAAAAAGGGGGTTGTATCTTCATGAACTCCGACGATCAAGTAAGTGTGAGAGCAAAGAGATATAAGAGAGAGTTTAGGGTTTTTGTGGTGAATAGTGAATATCTGATTCCTGGCCCTCACATGTGTAAGGGTTTATATAGTCCCCCTAGCGCTTGGCCATTGGTTCCTATTTTTTGGCCTAGATATGCGGGTCCGCAAAAATAGGTAAATGACAGGACTTGGTCAAATCGAGCAGTCGTGCCTGTAACTAACCGTTGGTCTCTTGGAGGAGGTAGGTTAGGGGAAGCGGTATGGTTGGTTCCTTGTTGTCTGGTCAACTTGAGGCCTGTCAGACTAACAGGCGCTCATCGGGTGTCGTAGGTCAGTGTCGGTCCAAGAGAGCAAACAAACGGTGGTGTCCGACAGAGGGCGGGGAAATCCGAGTCACGGTCGTACGGGTCATATTGAAGGAGGAGGCTAGACTGGGCCCACTCTAGTTGTCGAGACAATCTAGAACAGTAGCCCCCCAAGTTGTTGCTTATGGGCATAAGAGTGATGACTTTAACACCTGTTCATTAGATAGGGCGCTTCCTACGGGGAGCATGAGCGTCGCTCGTTGCGACTTTCTCGTGGGGAGATGATGAGTTGATAATTTTGAGCTTTGAAAATTGAAGAGGTAGCATGTTTCGGGTAGTGCACTGACAAACTGACTCAATGATGGTCTAGGGGATAGGGTGCAATGATGATGACCATAGGGTTCCCTAAGCGTGTGTTTCTCACACGCAGGAGATTTCAGCTATAAATATGAGAGGAGTATGGTATTCTGTACTTTTCATTCTTCTCTCACACTGCTCGTTACTTCTTGTCGGTCGACCATCATCGTTTCTTTAGATTCACTTCTCGCCACAAAACTTTTTATCTTTCTTTCTTCTTCAACTGGTAAGATTTCAATTTTTCATTGTCATTTGGCTTTTGTAGTTCATATTTTCAGAATTTTTGCCTTAGAAATGTATGTGTTTAGGGTTAGGATCTTGTCTGTTGGGACGTTTTTAGAGGAGTGTTGGTAGCAGACGGTGGTTTTGTAGTTTTAGAAATGTCGGAGCCACTATGGTTTTTTCCTGATATTCACGACGCACCTTGGGTGACCCTTGAGGATTTAGGTTGTTTTTGCTGACTGGAGCTTGTCTTGTTGAAAAAAACATGTATTCATTCAAATGCATTAGTGAGGGTTCTGGTCAGGGAAATGGTCCTCGTTTATCAGTTCCCTTTCACTTGATTAGTGGTGGAAGGATGGTTTTGGCATTGATTTCGAACTCATCTCTATCATGTGTGTAATACGGCTAGAGAACTGACTTTTGGTCTTGTGTTTTATCGCAAATGTTGCGGATAGCAAGAGTCTCCACCAACTTTTCTTTTATCCAATAAAGGAAAGGGTGAAAAGAACATGAAAGACCTTTGAGAATTTTCTGAGTAAGGGGGTAGGTTATAAAAATGGAAGGTGTTAGCACTCTTTTCATCTGTAGTTATCTAAGGGCTCTTAGTTGCTAGCTCACATTTGAAAATTCTTTGTGAATGTGTAAGTTTGAAAATATTTTGAAAATTCCTAAGTTTGGAAAACTTTGTAATGATTCTCGTATCATTGAGAACGCATACAAAGTGTTTGTTTTGAAAATATTTAGAAGAGAAGTGTTTCCTGTGAAAAATGTTTTTGTTTGTGAGGAAGTGACTACGAGATATCTACCTACTTAAAATTCTTTGCGTTATTTTCCTCTTCCTTTATATAGTGCTATCCTACCATTAGTCAGTAGGAAGCCCTATCATTGGATGTGTGAGGGACAGACATGGGTCATCATACAGTTATAAAAGCAACTCGTAGGCGCTTTAGCAATTTTATCGGAAGGGAATAAGATTATTTACCTAAGGAAACATCGAAGGGTCATCTAGGGACTACAATCTTTTTACCGAGGGTTTTTGCTAAAGCATCCCACGTTCGAGGGACATGAACTTTTTCCAAAGGCAACAAGTGGAGTCACCCTAGAGGTGCGTGTGTGAAAAGTTAATTTCATTTCAGTTAACTTGTCTTGATTAGGGTTACCTAGCGTTTGTTTTTAGTATTTCCATACAAGCTTATTAGCATACATCTAGCAAAGTTATAAGGAAAGTGGTAAAGACAGAAAATAACTTCCTACGCTATTACAAAGCTTCGGGGAGGGGAAATACAAACCAAAAAATTAGGGGAAATAGAAGGCAGAATAAAAAACCTATTTAATCTATTACAACCTTTAGCAGTTACAATATTATAAATCGACTTATGCGAAAAATAAATAGTGCGCGGAGATTGTAAGAAGAGAAAAATATGGAAACCAAGTCTTGATAAAAATGAAAATTAGTCTAACCTAATTGATCTTAATTTGAGAAAAAAGAGTTAATTTAATCCTAAAACAAACACCCTAATTTATTTTTAATGGAAAATAATTTAATGATAAAACCTAAGGAAACTAATTTAATTAATTCAATTAATTTATTTAAAAAAAAATATTATTTTATTAAATTAAATTTAAAAAAAGTCAAGTTGATTTAATCAAAGAAAACCTAAATCAAAACTAATTTTAATTAATTGATTAAAAAATTTAATTATTAAAAAGAACTTAAAATGAAATAATTAAAAGAATGAGGAGATGGGCCTGAAGGAGCAAGTCGGGGGGTGTGAGAAACAGATTCGTTAGCCCCAAAATAATGTCAGCCCAGATATGGTGAATGATCTTGTATGGCTGGTTCCAAGGATTCCATGGTGCGCATGCAAGCCTGAGACGCTAGATCTGGTCTTGTGATGATTAAGTGGTGAGGAAGTGAGGCGCATGATGAGCGTGCTAGGCTTGCTCGTACTAGATCTACAAGCAAGAAAACATGAAATTGAAAATACATGGGGCAGGGATCGAATCCATGCTCTGGAATACTAACGCCTTTGCAAAAACACTCCTACTGCTGGGGCGTATTTTACATCCGGTTATATAAAACAATTCATAACATTAAATATAATACTTGTTTTTAATGACCCGAGAGGCGTCAGAGCCCTAGCCCCGGTCGTCTTCTCAGGCAGTATCCTTCCTTAGAACCTATAAAACACGCATGACCAGTGATCCAAAAACTATATATCCCCCTAATTCAAAGACTGCGAATCCAGTGGGGGTTTTTTCATGGATTGAATCGTGTGAGTTTGAGAGCTATAGCAAAAATATCTTAAATCGGATTGAAATGGCTATGCCCTTTCCAGCCATCATGGGACTCCCACGATGGGTCATTTATGCACATTGACATCTTATGAACATATTAGTGTAGTTAGTTTATCTTAAAATACAATAAAACACAAAATTCAAAATCATGTGATATTGAGAAACTGTAGATGCATGCTAGAGGATTCTGGGAGTTTTGGATCATCTAGTTTGATCCATACTTACTCTCTAGAGTTACTGGAAGCGAAATGGATGGATATTTTGTAATGAGGAGGCTTGTAACAAGAACCTTGAAGCTCTAGGGTTTCTTACAAGAATTTGGATTTTTTTTAGATGCAAGGAGGCATCACTTTTGCTAATGATCTCATGTGTATATATAGAGAAAGAAAATGGATCAAAAAACATGGCAATAAATCATGCAATTGTAGCCATGTTTAGACAAAATCAAACATATTTACAAACTTCCAATTTGAGAGATTTCTTTCCATTTTCATTCTCACACGGTTTTGCATAGTTGTCCAATGATTCTTGGGCCTCCATATGATTGAAACCAAAAACCCATGCGCCTTATACAAATATTTCATATTTTATTTGATTTAATTTGCATTTAAATGAATAAAAATTCAAATAAAAGAAATAAAATCATAAAAAATATGTGAATGTATTTAGAGGTCCTCTAACACATTGTGAACATGCTTGAACATCAAAAGTTAGGTGCACTAGTTTAAAATTTCAAGTTTGCTTATTTTGCACTTCATGCATTTTCTCAAAATTCCCCAACTTGCAATGGTCATAGATTTATCAATTTTCATCGTTTGAAGGTAATCCTTGACATTTTAGAGAGCTCGAGATGTCTTCTACAATCTCTGTTTTGATCATTTTTGCATTTGGACACTTTATCTTGATGTAAGTTGCCTTGACAAAAAGTGTCTTTTTGTTGACCTTTAAAATCACCTATAATGATGTATAGGCTCATATCTTTCAAATGATGCACTTTTTGGACTTGAGAATACATATTCAAAGTTATAAAGAATTAAATTTCCTCAAAAAGGGTTTTGGCTGGGGAAAGTTGATGAATTATGTGAAAGTTATGTTTGTTCAAAGATCAGTTGTCTTCTCCTAAGGAAACCCTAATTTGGCAACTTTTGACTTTTGATGATTTGAGGGTTGTCCTTGAGGAATCATGATCAACCATTGATCAAATGATGAATATCACTTCAAAACGTTGATGTTTAACCAAAAATATTAAAGTTTGACTGTATATTGATCATAGTTGACTTTTTATCCAATACAGTTGATTTTCAATCATCTGAGCCATTGATTGAGCAAACTTATGATGCAAGACTTTGAGACTTGACATGAACACTGTTGAAAACCTATGGAGAATCATGGAATCCACTTGAGTCCTTTGCAATCTAATCTTCCTTGAAAAACTCAAAACCCTGGTTGTAGACCCATTGCTTAAGAGGAGGTTTGACTGGTCAACCCTTGAGTAACCTTGAATACTTGAGACCCTTAGAAGAATGTGTGAAGAAAAATGGGAGGGAAAATTTTGGGGTACAATAGCTTCCCCTGTTCAATCTTCTTAAACCTGAAGAGTTAGATTGACATGTCTATCATTCATGACTAGAAGGTAGAAGATGATTGAACACTTAAGAGCCCTGAAATTTGTGTTCGCCTATGCACAAAGTATTATTCTTGGTTGATTATACCGAGAATGTGCTTAAATATGCCATTTGGAGAGGCGACAAAGAGTCGTCAGAGTAACTGTTGATAAATCTATTATAAGAAGTCTATGCTTAACTATATCTAAGGATGCTTTTTAGAATGAACCTATTCGATTATGTCTGAAGGAAATGCTTTTTTAGAGTGAATTTCTGAAGGAAAGTGATTTTAAGAATGAATATCCTGAAGGGAAGTGTTCGTCATGTAGATAGTCTCCCTGTCCTATTTCGGGAATTGATCTACAATTCGTTTATTGGTAAACCCGCCATGTTTCGGGAGTTCATGCCACTTGGTGATAAAGATAGTCTCTCCGTCCTATTTCGGGAATTGACCTTTATCTGGCCATAAAGAAAGAAAGATAGTTTCTCCATCCTCGTTCGGGAGTTAATCTCAGATTTGTTCATATAGATAGTCGCCTCGTCCTGTTTTGGGAATTGATCTACAATCAGTTTGTTGGTAAACCCGTTATGTTTTGGGAGTTCATACTATTGGTGATAAAGATAGTCGCCTCATCCTGTTTTGGGAATTCATCTTTATATGTCCATAAAGAAAGAAAGATAGTTTCCTTGTTCTGTTTCGGGAGTTAATCTTTGCTTGGTTGTATAGATAGTTTCCCTATCCTAATTCGGGAGTTAATCTTCAACCTATCTAAAAATTCTTGATGATGTTCGTCTGTTGGTAGACTTTACCTGAAAGGATAAAGAGTTAGTTGTATGCAATATTATGATGTATGAAATGCATTGTGTAATGATTTTCTCAAAGTAAATGAGATTGTGCCATATGCATTTCATATGCATATGCTATGATGTTTGTAAATGATGGAAGAATGTGAAATGTCGTTGAAGTGTAGCTTTGTATAACATCTCGCTGGGGAAAATAAATCCCTGAATGGTGTTGGGTATGAAGAATATGTGTAATATTCAACCTTGACTTGAATGTTGTTGCTGGGGACTCTTGATCTCTGTTTGAGGAAACTCCGCTCGGGAACGTTGATTTCTACTTGGGGAGAAGAGTTCAAAATCATTGGCTGTTCATCACTCTACTAGAGAATTGAATTCTTATATACCCTGGCTGGGGATAAAAGAGATGGACAACCTTTCGAGGCGTTGTATAACACAATTTCTGATATGGACGGTTACTCGTTTGGAGAGTGTGATCGGTGGATCTGGAACTGACTGTTTAACGCTGGTTCACGAAATGTCGCGGAAGCAAGAGTCGCCACCGTCTTTTATTTTCTCCAAATGGAAAGGACAAAATCACAGAAAAATTCCTTATAGAGATTGCTCTCGGTTCGGGAGGTAGATTATAGAAAGGGAAGGTGTTAGCACCCTTTCTATCCATGGTTATCCATGGGCTCTTAGATACTTGCTCACTTGTGTTTTCAAAAATGGTTTGTTTGCTTTTTAACTGTGGGTTTTAAAAAAAGTTTCTTTGAAAATTCCAGTTCGACTCTTGTATCGGTCCTCAAGAGTGTTTGAAAAATTGCTTTCGAAAGCTTTTTGAAAAGGTGTCGGTGTGAAAAGTATGTTTGAATTTTTGTTTCGAAATTAGAGCAAGTATCTAGAGTCGTCTACCTACCCTAAGGAATTCGTCTGTGTAAATGTCCTTTAAAGCAGTGCCATCCCACCATTGAGAGGTAGGTAGCACCACCGTTGGAGGTGTTCGGGTCAATTCGAGGTTCGGGACATGGTGATCACCAGAGCAATGGGAAGATACCTTAGAAGCTACCCTCATGCCAGGTTCCCGGATCATGAGGACTTACTAAGACATCCTCTACTCGACGATCACCTTTCGAGGCAAGCCAACAGTGAGGCGTACCCTAGGGGTGGTGTGTGCGATTTGTGTGTCGTTTTCATTTGCATTTATCTTGTCATGTTATTGGTGTTCTACGCTTGTTTTTATTTTGTCCATACATTCTTTCATGCTTTGATTTAAAAGTTAAAAATATTGCGGGAAAAGTAAATTCTAAGCTATTACAAATGGCGCGGGTCCACATCGCCAAAATTAACCAGGACCCGATTTGACAGAAAAAATAAATAAAGTAAAGAAAATAAAGTGCGAGAAGTAATTAGAATGTTACAAGGCCTTGGGAGAGATACATAAGTATTTAAGCGAAATAAAAGAAACATGTGAATTAAGAATCAAATCGAAACGAGGGCGTTGGACCCTTTTGCAAAATTAAATTACATGGAATTGATTAATTAAAATTAAAAGAAAGAAAGAACTTGTTTTTTTGGTATTTTTAGTGTTTTAAGATTTAATGTGAGAGAAGAATTAATTAAAATTAAAATAAGATGCAAACCCTAATTCTAGTTATTTTTTAATTTATTAAGAAATATTGAAGTTTTTAACCTAAATTAAACCTAATTTTTATATGCAAATTTGATTATAAAAAACAAATAAAATAAATATTTATTTATTGATGAAGGAAAAGAAAGAGAGGATGAAAAATTATTAATTAAACCCTAATTCTATTTTTTTTAGATTTTTATTAAAAAGTATTAAAATTAAACCTAATTTACACTAAATTTAATTATATGCACATTTATTTATAAAAATACTAGAAATAAAAATATTTATCATTTTTCTCTTTTCTGATTTTTAGGTATTTTGTGATTTTGTGAAAAATAAGTAAACTTAATTAAACAAATAATAATTTTAATAAGAATAGAAATAATGCAAAAAAAAGAAATATTAAAAAAAGAAAACCTAGGGGGGTGTCAGTCCCCAATATGGAGGTTAAGTCCAAGCATTTTGAGCCCAATTCAATTCATGGCCTTGTGGACTTTTTTACTCACGTGCAGAGGCGTTGACCAAGATGTACCATGTTCCTGGGATCTGAGCCGTTGATTTGATCTCCCTGGCTTTGTGAATGGTTTGATCTGGAGGGCGTATGGTACGCTCCAATCTTGAAACTGCATACGAACGTGGATTGCAAAATAATATGAGAAATAATACAGACCTAGGGCTCGAACCCAGGTCAGGACTGTTGCTACCACTATGCCTTACCACTGAACCAATTGTTGCGCTTTGTATATAAAATGAACGAAGAATAATATAATAAGAAACAATGGTTAGTGGTTCAAAACGCGCGAAATTTAAAAGAGCCAATGGTTGCTGGCCACGAGTTCGTCTTCTTCGCGTGTTTTATTTTCTTGAAATAAGAACATATTAAGCAACGGTTTTCTGAACGTTTTCCTAGGCCGGTTTTGGAAAAATAGCGATTAGGCCTAGGAAGCTCATAAATTGAGCGCGAGCATGGCTTCTTCTTCGTCCAGACACGCTGATTCCAATGGTGGTGGTTTCACACTCTAATTTTTCCTCATTTAAAAAGCCCTAATCCAAGGTCTTGTAAACCCTAGAAATTGACAATGGTATAATCGTCTATAGCTTGCAAAAATTCAATTAAGCGCATGGGTTAGCTTTAGAATCACACCAGGAACATGAATCAATAATTAAAATGCCATGAAAATGCATAGATTTTAAAACACGATTATGAATTTTTCATGAGATATTTCAGGTTCTGTATACCTATTCTTGAGGTTTTGATGAATGTTATTGATTGGAGATTGTTCAGTGATGCTTAAGGAAGCTAATGAGATGGGAATTGTGCCTTGAAACCACCTGCAAATTAGTTTTCAGTATTGAGTTTTTTAGACAAAATTTCAAGTTTGATTTCCAGTTTTCTCAGCAGCTGCGTGTGTTTTTTGATTAGGGTTGTGATCCTTGCATATGTAGTAGTGAATTAGGTTAAGAATATTGATCCAAATCTCTTGCAATGATGGTTTTTTAAAATTGATTTTCAAAGATTTTTTCAATCTTTTTCCATGTGCTTTTTGTTCTCAATCATACCAATCAATCCAAATCTTTCCATATTGGTACATGCACGAAATCTTGAGGGTAAAACATGCACAAAAAGATTTAAAACTTTAGGTTAAGTATTTTTCATACATTTAATTTGATTTAAATGAATTATTATAAATAAAAATTCAAATAAATAAATAAAAAATGAAGAAAGACTTACCTTTGGGCCAAGTGGTTGTGCACATGCCATGGATGATGATTTGTGGAATAAAAATGGGCCCATTAGCAATTTTAGACCATTTGAATCAATGTTGACTTTTCAAAATATCCAAAAATTTCCCAACTTCCACAAGGCATAACTTGCTCAATTTTTAAGCTTTTCTCATGTTCTTTGACATTTTGGAAAGGACTTTGAGTCCTCTAACCAATGCCTTTGGTCCCATGTCATTTTGATTTACCAATCTCAAGTTATGGCCTTTGACTTAAAGTCCCTTTTTGTTGACTTTTGAAAATGACCTATAATGTTGAAATTGATAACTTTTTGTGAGAGCATTTCTTGGACTTGAAGTATGAAGATGAGTTGTAGGAAATTTCTTTCTCTTCAAAATGAGCTATGGATGGAATTTTTCTGATAATCCATGTGAAAGTTATGCCCTGGTCAATTTCAGTTGACTTTTTCAACTGTCCAAATAATGAAACTTTTGCATCTTGATGATTTCTGAGCCAAATTTTGAGAATCATGATAAAGCATTGATCAAATGATGTTTGTGGCTTCAAAATGATATGTTGACCACAAATTTGAACTTTTGACTGTCAAATGACCATTTTGCCCCTACAGTTGACTGTAGTGCAATTAGGGTTTTTGACTGTGCAATTTTGTGCTGAAAGTCTTGAAACTTGATATGAGGATACTTGACCATGTTTGTAGGCATATGAGACTTGATTGGACCTTTGAAAACTTCATTTTCTTGACCAGAACACAAACCCTAACTTTGACTGTTCAGGAGGCCCTTGCATTGTGCAACCCTTGGGGAATTTTGAAGCTTGACTTGGCAATTTCATGAAGAATATGGGAGGGAAAATTTTGGGGTACAACAATTGCCCCTGTTCAATCTTCTTAGACCTGAGGATGCAGATTGGCTGACGTGCCCTTCGTAATCCGAGGGTAGAAGATGATTGAACACTAGAGTGCCCAGAAATTTGCGCTCACATAGTGGCAGTGTGATGATGGAATGGGCTTACAGATGCCATTTAGAGGTTGATGAAATAGGATGATGGGCTTATAGATGCCATCTGGGTATTGATCGCGTAAGAGATTCCTTAGCGAGAACCTGCATACCTACAACAGAAAAATGAGTACCTGACACGTTGCAGGAACTGGTTTTCAGATGCTTGGTATAGATGTGTCTTGACTGATTACAGGAGCTGGGTCTGGAGCTTCAAATGGCGATGAATGAACCAGGGATGGTTACTACTTCAGCATGAACAGTGAGAGAACCTTGGGTGACTTTAACTTCAACAACGCTCGTTGAGAAAATCTTGGTGGGAATTGCCATCTTCGCAGTATCGGGAAGGGAACCATAGGCAATTATAATCTCAAAGAAAAACCTAAAATGGAAATCTCATGCACCGTCGGAGAGAGAACCAATAGGACATTATAATCTCAAAGGAAAACCTAAAATGGAAATCTCATGCACCGTCGGAGAGAGAACCAATAGGACATTATATTCTCAAAGAAAAACCCAAAATGGAAATCTCATGCACCGTCGGAGAGAGAACCAATAGGAAAATATAATCTCAAAGAAAAACCTAAAATGGAAATCTCATGCACCGTCGGAGAGAGAACCAATAGGAAAATATAATCTCAAAGAAAAACCTAAAATGGAAATCTCATGCACCGTCGGAGAGAGAACCAATAGGAAATTATAATCTCAAAGGAAAAACCTAAAATGGAAATCTCATGCACCGTCGGAGAGAGAACCAATAGGACATTATAATCTCAAAGAAAAACCTAAAATGGAAATCTCATGCACCGTCGGAGAGAGAACCAATAGGAAAATATAATCTCAAAGAAAAACCTAAAATGGAAATCTCATGCACCGTCGGAGAGAGAACCAATAGGACATTATAATCTCAAAGAAAAAACCTAAAATGGAAATCTCATGCACCGTCGGAGAGAGAACCAATAGGAAATTATAACCTGATAACTTCTACTGAGTCTTCATCAGAAAAATTTGTTGGGAGTCGATTTGGCTGGACTAGAGAAGGCCTTGGACGGGATAAGAAATCTTTGGAGTCGATTAACTGAACCGGTCTAGGTCTTGAAATACGATGGAGAACTTAACTGTATCTTTCCTGAAAGGTAAAGGTCAGTCATATGCAATGCATGATATAGATCAAGCGATGATGTTCTCAACATAAATGAGATTTGTATGATATGATGCGTATATGCATGATGTATGTGATGTTTATGTATGTATGTTTTCGTCTAGGAAAGTAGATCCTTGACGGATGCCGGGGAGTCACATCCTGGGCTGATATTGAAGAATAAGCTTTCGCTTCCGCTAGGGATGATAACTGCAAGAATACCGGTAGGAGAAGATGACTCCGTTGAGGAATAAACTTGGCAAATGGAAGATTATGCGGGGAGAAAAGTACTCTAGCGACCATGCTGGGGAGTGATATTCTGTGGGGATAGAGATATCTTGCTGAATTGTTGATAGTAACTTGCTGAGGATATCTTTGTTGTATTGGAAGTGTTGATAGACTTCGCTGGGGAGTAAGAGGACTTCGTCGAGGGCGATCTTTCCGTGGCTTTTGGCTGAGGATAACCCAGTTATATCCTGTTAAGGAAATAACTCTTTTAATGAAGCCGGGCGACGCGTTCGTGCTTTGCGAGGATAAGCTTCCAGAATTTGCTAGGGATAAGCCTGCTGCTTGGGGAGATGGATTCCAACTTTTCCTGGGGAAACTGGATTGGACTCTCCTGGGGAGATTTTGAACTGTAATTTTGTAAGTTGAAAGAGGGCACATATGTAGGGTTTCCTGCTGATGAGCTCGTGTAAAACCGTATCTGAAATGGGGAAGGAACCTGGGCAGGGTTACTTTGATGATGAGTTCGTGTAAAACTTCGTTCTTGGAAAGGGAGAACCTGTGTAGGGTTTCTGGGTGATGAGTCCATGTAAAACTGCATCTTGAAGAGAGGGAACCGATGTAGGGTTGCTTGGTGAGGTAAGTTCATGTAAAACTTCTTGATGAACCGGGGTGAGGTTATCTTGAGCTAAATCCATGTAAGACTTCTGGGGGGAACCGGGGTTAGGTTGCCGCAGGATAAGTTCGTGTAAAACTTCTTGACGAACCGAGGTAAGGTCATCTTGAGATAGGTCCATGTGAGACTCTTGGAGGAACCGGGGTTAGGTTACGGCAGGATAAGTTTGTGTAAAAACTTCTTGATGAATCGGGGTTAGGTCATCTTGAGATAGGTCCATGTAAGACTTCTGGAGGAACCGGGGTTAGGTTACTTGGATAAGTTTGTGTAAAAACTTCTTGATGAACTGGGGTTAGGTCATCTTGAGATAGGTCCATGTGAGACTCTTGGAGGAACCGGGGTTAGGTTACGGCAGGATAAGTTTGTGTAAAAACTTCTTGATGAACCGGGGTTAGGTCATCTTGAGATAGGTCCATGTAAGACTTCTGGAGGAATCGGGGTTAGGTTACTTGGATAAGTTTGTGTAAAAACTTCTTGATGAACCGGGGTTAGGTCATCTTGAGATAGGTCCATGTGAGACTCTTGGAGGAACCGGGGTTAGGTTACGGCAGGATAAATCCATGTAAGATTTCTAGGAGGAACCGGGGTAAGGTGGCTTCGAGATAAGTTCGTGTAAAACTTCTGGATGAACCGGGGTAACGTTACTTCGGGATAAGTTCGTGTAAAACTTCTGGATGAACCGGGGTAAGGTTACTTGTGATAAATCCATGTAAGATTTCTAGGAGGAACCGGGGTTAGGTTACCTTGGGATAAATCCATGTAAGATTTCTAGGAGGAACCGGGGTAAGGTTGCTTCGAGATAAGTTCGTGTAAAACTTCTGGATGAACCGGGGTAAGGTTACTTATGGAGGGTGAGTCTGTGTAAGACTTTGTCTAAAAATTGAGAAGGAACCGGTGTAGGGTTGCATGATTTTGATTAAGTGGATGGTTGTCCTGTTTGGTTTCGAATGTTAACCCACGATCTGGAATTTGTAACGGTAGATGGTAATCATCCTTATGTTGATCTTTCCTTTGTACTTTGGTTGACAGAGCAATTGGATCGCCTGGATAACTCATTATTGCCCCTGTTTCGGAGGTGACGGGAGAAGATACCTTGGAGGTCATCTGACAACTTTTCTGGCAGACAAGTGACGAGATGCCGGGACATAGTTGTACGCTTTGATCCCTAACTTTTGCCTGGACCGCCCTTTCGGGTTTTCAGTCCACCGGGATACCCATTTTTGCCCAAGCCTCCTTTTCAGGTTTTCGACTTGCCGGGTGTACATATTTTTCCATTTTCGTCCCTTATTTTTGCCCGAACCCTTTTGGTTCGCCGGGAAACCCTTATTTTTGCCTAGGTGTGTCAACCTAGCGGGTCTTTGATTGTGCGTAGCATTTTTTCGACTATGTCCACGCTCTCAGAATGTAAGGGGTTGCCCCTGTTGGAAGTACTTTGTCATGCCCCAGATACTGGGCGATGCTCCTACTGTGCCCTTGGTTGGAGGTACTTCTGTTCACAAGGTGTTCATCGTGCGAATTTCCTTGCTGTTCAAACAAATAGTTATATGCAAACAAGGTTATTTTAAGAATGCAAAAGCCTATGTCTGTCTTTGAATTTTGAAAATGTATTTTTTGTAGTACAGTGCGGTGTCAACTCAAGATTTTATAGCAAACCTTCAGGAGTCAGGATACCTTCGTAACAGTATGCTTTCGAACTAACCCATGCTTCAGCTAGGACTTTTAAGGGTTGTAACGTGGCCTGGTTCATGGTTTCAGAAACAAAGGATAAAGGCTCAAATTTTTTGCACCCACCCGCTCTTCGTGATGTTCTCCAAACCTAAACTCAGTTGATCATATGTTAGACCTTGTTCGAGTCTTTGCTCTGATATTCCAATGATGGTTCAGATATTGATGATTTATTCTGAACAGGCAGTCATTTTTTTTTGTTGAGGGTTTGTGTGACCTCCTTTGTTATCCCTATTTTTTTTGCCTGAACTGTTTCCTTTTTTGGAATTACAGTCAGTGGGATGCCCTAGTTTCGTAAGTCTTATTCATAGGTATTTTGACTTATTGGGCTTTTTATTTTTTTGAGATAATGACTGCCTTTCTTCACGATTGTTCGGAACCATCATTGTCTTTTGTTTTTTTTGGAAAAACTCATCTGGTGCCATTCATTGTGCACTTGGATCAACTGAGAAGACTACCCTGCCCCGGGTTATGATTAAGGGTTTCAATTTTCGAAAATAAAAACTCCTACTTCTTTGGCTCAGAGGGGTTGACGAGGGATTATCTTCCTTATAACTCCAGTGTTTAGGGATTGAAACAATGCCTGTACCTCCTCAGCGGGGTCTGTTCAAAAGCATACTGTAATGATCGCGGTATCGTTTTCGTCATCCTCCCTCAAGAGGCTTAGAATTTTAGATCAAGAGTTGACATTAGAAAAAATATGAAAATAATTTGCATTTAGTGAATACGAATATTTTGTTTCAGAACAGACATATGCGATGCATTAATGAAATAACAATGTTTAACATGAATAAATGTTTGAACAAAAGAAAATTGCAACTTGAACATTCGAATGAACAAAAATTTCCTAGTCTCAGGGTTTGTCACTTCACATAGTGGATCCTATGAGGATGGTAGAAGTACTCAGCCTGGCCCTCTTGGGTGAATTCCACAGCTCCTTCCTCAATCAGGTCCTGGATTTTATTCTTCAAAGTCCAACAATCCTCTGTAGCATGCCCCGGGCTGTCAGAATGATAAGCGCAGTGAGCGTTGGGGTCATACCTTGAAGGTGTCCTATTGGGATTCTTAGGAGGATCCTTTAGAGTTACCAAGTTCAACCTCAGCAGTTGTTGTAAGGCTTGAGGCAGCGACACGTTGAGCTTGGTGAATTGCCTTTTGGGCTTGTCTGGCTGAAGCTCGTGAGGTTGATACTGAATTGGTGATACTGGAGCCATATGAGGAACTTTCTCCTTGCCTCTTTGTCTCAAAGATGGTCGAACGATGACTGGCTTTTTACCCTTAGATGTTTGCCCCAGTTGGTTACCCTGAAGCAGTTGGTTGACGAGAAACCGGAGCTCATCTTGTCTTTGAGCTAAACCTTGAATGGCATTCCTCTGCCCCAGCATCTGGACCCTCAATGCATCCACCTCAGCTTGTAGGTGTTTCAGCCTTTCATCCTCAGCCCTGTTCCTGACCAAAGTCTCCATGAGAAGTGTCCTTAGCTCCTCCTGCCCCTTAGATAAATTCAGGAGGATTTCCCCGAACCGAGTCTCTTGAGCAAGAAGATCCTGGTTGTCTGGTTGGAAAGCCATTGCTGAAATAAACAGCGGGAAAGGTAAGTAACCTGCAACAAGGGTACCTGTTATGCAATGATAGGTATGATATATATGCAATGTTTTCAAGGATCTCGCGGGGTAAACAAAAATTGTTAGAACTAGGTAGCTTGATTGAGGGAACTTCATGTTTGCTGAGAGTCCTTCTTCAAGGGTCAAAGGCTCACCATATCAAGTGGGTCATAGCCCCTGACAACCTTGGCTAGAGGAAAATAAATCCTCTTTGCCCCTTGCTGGGATAGTTGATTCACCATGACCTGCATCACAAGCCCTTGAGATCCTTGAAATGGGTTAGGATGTATGCAATGGTATGATGTTATGGTACATGGGGTAATATGAATAAACCCTGTTATGAGTCCCAATTAAGGACTACAAACCAAAACCTGCAAGAAACTCAAGTAAAACCTGTCATGAGCCCCAATTAAGGACTATAAACAGAACCTGCAAGTAGTTAGATGTCAGATAACAAGCATGCAAGTAGTCAAGTTTGAAGGCACACAAGGCACACAAGACAAGCCCTTAGGGTTAAGGCCAGCATGGGGTCTGGGTAGTACCCTCTTGAAGTTGGTGGGTTCAACCTGTCCTATCAGAAGTAACCGGGTTCTAAGGTTCCCAATATCACGGGATTGCTTTCATTGTTCATCGTTTCGATTTAGCCACTGAACTGGCGACCGAAATATTCCAGGAAAGCAACCCTCAATTGAGTGTAGTATCGAGTATCAACCAACCTCGGACTGCACCAAAGTCAGTTATCTCACTACCCTAAAGAGGCCAAGATAGTTCAATTAAGGTTCCTAAGGTCTGTTGATGCTTCACGACACCACGTGGAGGCCCCGTACTCTCCTTGACTGAACTCAAGGGTTACCGGTACACACCAAAGTGCCACATCAACGTAGCAGACTGTTTCAACCATGTCGGTATACCCCGCACAGTTCCCTCACAGCCTTGTTGCTACTTTCTAAGAAGGTATCCCCCAGATCCGGGTTAGGATCTATAGAACTCCCAAGACAATCCCATAATTTAAAGCAAGCAAAGCAATACAATTGAAAACACAGTTATGAACTAACCCTAAGGTACACCTCACTTTAAAAGAGTCCCCAGCAGAGTCGCCAGTTCTGTGATCGGTGGATCTGGAACTGACTGTTTAACGCTGGTTCACGAAATGTCGCGGAAGCAAGAGTCGCCACCGTCTTTTATTTTCTCCAAATGGAAAGGACAAAAGCACAGAAAAATTCCTTATAGAGATTGCTCTCGGTTCGGGAGGTAGATTATAGAAAGGGAAGGTGTTAACACCCTTTTTATCCATGGTTATCCATGGGCTCTTAGATACTTGCTCACTTGTGTTTTCAAAAATGGTTTGTTTGCTTTTCAACTGTGGGTTTTAAAAAAAATTTCTTTGAAAATTCCAGTTCGACTCTTGTATCGGTCCTCAAGAGTGTTTGAAAAATTGCTTTCGAAAGCTTTTTGAAAAGGTGTCGGTGTGAAAAGTATGTTTGAATTTTTGTTTCGAAATTAGAGCAAGTATCTAGAGTCGTCTACCTACCCTAAGGAATTCGTCTGTGTAAATGTCCTTTAAAGCAGTGCCATCCCACCATTGAGAGGTAGGTAGCACCACCGTTGGAGGTGTTCGGGTCAATTCGAGGTTCGGGACATGGTGATCACCAGAGCAATGGGAAGATACCTTAGAAACTACCCTCATGCCAGGTTCCCGGATCATGAGGACTTACTAAGACATCCTCTACTCGACGATCACCTTTCGAGGCAAGGCAACAGTGAGGCGTACCCTAGGGGTGGTGTGTGTGATTTGTGTGTCGTTTTCATTTGCATTTATCTTGTCATGTTATTGGTGTTCTACGCTTGTTTTTATTTTGTGCATACATTCTTTCATGCTTTGATTTAAAAGTTAAAAATATTGCGGGAAAAGTAAATTCTAAGCTATTACAAATGGCGCAGGTCCACATCGCCAAAATTAACCAGGACCCGATTTGACAGAAAAAATAAATAAAGTAAAGAAAATAAAGTGCGAGAAGTAATTAGAATGTTACAAGGCCTTGGGAGAGATACATAAGTATTTAAGCGAAATAAAAGAAACATGCGAATTAAGAATCAAATCGAAACGAGGGCGTTGGACCCTTTTGCAAAATTAAATTACATGGAATTGATTAATTAAAATTAAAAGAAAGAAAGAACTTGTTTTTTTGGTATTTTTAGTGTTTTAAGATTTAATGTGAGAGAAGAATTAATTAAAATTAAAATAAGATGCAAACCCTAATTCTAGTTATTTTTTAATTTATTAAGAAATATTGAAGTTTTTAACCTAAATTAAACCTAATTTTTATATGCAAATTTGATTATAAAAAACAAATAAAATAAATATTTATTTATTGATGAAGGAAAAGAAAGAGAGGATGAAAAATTATTAATTAAACCCTAATTCTATTTTTTTTAGATTTTTATTAAAAAGTATTAAAATTAAACCTAATTTACACTAAATTTAATTATATGCACATTTATTTATAAAAATACTAGAAATAAAAATATTTATCATTTTTCTCTTTTCTGATTTTTAGGTATTTTGTGATTTTGTGAAAAATAAGTAAACTTAATTAAACAAATAATAATTTTAATAAGAATAGAAATAATGCAAAAAAAAGAAATATTAAAAAAAGCAAACATAGGGGGGTGTCAGTCCCCAATATGGAGGTTAAGTCCAAGCATTTTGAGCCCAATTCAATTCATGGCCTTGTGGACTTTTTTACTCACGTGCAGAGGCGTTGACCAAGATGTACCATGTTCCTGGGATCTGAGTCGTTGATTTGATCTCCCTGGCTATGTGAATGGTTTGATCTGGAGGGCGTATGGTACGCTCCAATCTTGAAACTGCATACGAACGTGGATTGCAAAATAATATGAGAAATAATACAGACCTGGGGCTCGAACCCAGGTCAGGACTGTTGCTACCAATATGCCTTGCCACTGAACCAATTGTTGCGCTTTGTATATAAAATGAACGAAGAATAATATAATAAGAAACAATGGTTAATGGTTCAAAACGCGCAAAATTTAAAAGAGCCAATGGTTGCTGGCCACGAGTTCGTCTTCTTCGCGTGTTTTATTTTCCTGAAATAAGAACATATTAAGCAACGGTTTTCTGAACGTTTTCCTAGGCCGGTTTTGGAAAAATAGCGATTAGGCCTAGGAAGCTCATAAATTGAGCGCGAGCATGGCTTCTTCTTCGTCCAGACACGCTGATTCCAATGGTGGTGGTTTCACACTCTAATTTTTCCTCATTTAAAAAGCCCTAATCCAAGGTCTTGTAAACCCTAGAAATTGACAATGGTATAATCGTCTATAGCTTGCAAAAATTCAATTAAACGCATGGGTTCGCTTTAGAATCACACCAGGAACATGAATCAATAATTAAAATGCCATGAAAATGCATAGATTGTAAAACACGATTATGAATTTTTCATGAGATATTTCAGGTTCTGTATACCTATTCTTGAGGTTTTGATGAATGCTATTGATTGGAGATTGTTCAGTGATGCTTAAGGAAGCTAATGAGATGAGAATTGTGCCTTGAAACCACCTGCAAATTAGTTTTCAGTATTGAGTTTTTTAGACAAAATTTCAAGTTTGATTTCCATTTTTCTCAGCAGCTGCGTGTGTTTTTTGATTAGGGTTGTGATCCTTGCATATGTAGTAGTGAATTAGGTTAAGAATATTGATCCAAATCTCTTGCAATGATGGTTTTTGAAAATTGATTTTCAAAGATTTTTTCAATCTTTTTCCATGTGCTTTTTGTTCTCAATCATACCAATCAATCCAAATCTTTCCATATTGGTACATGCACGAAATCTTGAGGGTAAAACATGCACAAAAAGATTTAAAACTTTAGGTTAAGTATTTTTCATACATTTAATTTGATTTAAATGAATTATTATAAATAAAAATTCAAATAAATAAATAAAAAATGAAGAAAGACTTCCCTTTGGGCCAAGTGGTCGTGCACATGCCATGGATGATGATTTGTGGAAGAAAAATGGGCCCATTAGCAATTTTAGACCATTTGAATCAATGTTGACTTTTCAAAATATCCAAAACTTTCCCAACTTCCACAAGGCATAACTTGCTCAATGTTTAAGCTTTTCTCATGTTCTTGGACATTTTGGAAAGGTCTTTGAGTCCGCTAACCAATGCCTTTGGTCCCATGTCATTTTGATTTACCAATCTCAAGTTATGGCCTTTGACCTAAAGTCCCTTTTTGTTGACTTTTGAAAATGACCTATAATGTTGAAATTGATAACTTTTTGTGAGAGCATTTATTGGACTTGAAGTATGAAGATGAGTTGTAGGAAATGTCTTTCTCTTCAAAATGAGCTTTGGATGGAATTTTTCTGATAATCCATGTGAAAGTTATGCCCTGGTCAATTTCAGTTGACTTTTCAGCTGTCCAAATAAGGAAACTTTTGCATCTTGATGATTTATGAGCCAAATTTTGAGAATCATGATCAAGCATTGATCAAATGATGTTTGTGGCTTCAAAATGATATGTTGACCACAAATTTGAACTTTTGACTGTCAAATGACCATTTTGCCCCTACAGTTGACTGTAGTGCAATTAGGGTTTTTGACTGTGCAATTTTGTGCTGAAAGTCTTGAAACTTGATATGAGGATGCTTGACCATGTTTGTAGGCATATGAGACTTGATTGGACCTTTGAAAACTTCATTTTCTTGACCAGAACACAAACCCTAACTTTGACTGTTCAGGAGGCCCTTGCACTGTGCAACCCTTGAGGAATTTTGAAGCTTGACTTGGCAATTTCTTGAAGAATATGGGAGGGAAAATTTTGGGGTACAACAGAGAGAATAAGTTTGAACGATATCTGGTCCAATTTCAAATTCTATAGGAACTTTCTGGTAATAAAAACCTAGACTACCCTTTGTTGGAGAAAGGGATTTTTCCGGTGATTTGTAGTAGTCAGAGAAATAAGCTCAAGCTAGGGAGAGTGTTTTCTATTGGGGAAATGAACCCGATTGGGGAAATAAACCCTATTAGGGAAATAAACCTTGTTGGGGAAATAAACCCTAAACCTATTAGAGAAACACTTTGCTAAGGAATACTCCTGCTGAGAAAATAAGCTCTGCTGGAGAAAAGAATTCTGCAGGGGATTTTACAGTTTTGGAGGAATAATCTCGGCTAGGGAAGATAATTCCTATGAACTGTGTCGACAATATAATCTCTGAAAAGGGTTAGGAATATGTTAGTTAGCTATATTTTCGGGTAAAATATCATATTCCCTCATACGCTAGGGAAATCTACTGGCAAATTAAGTTATTTCAGCCTTACGGGGAGTGTATCTTTGTTGAAAATGAGCTTGCGAATATGATTCTGTGGGGATAATCCTATGAGGATTTATGGGTGATTTCAACATTATCCCAACTCCTAGAGTCTTGAGAAAATGCTTATTCCTGTTTTTATGCATATATTTGTTAACAATAATCATATTCATATGCATATGCTCATTCAATTTAGCCATTGGACGCTTTTGCAAACAAAACAGAAAAAGTAAAAAAAACATTTGAATTTTGAAATAGTATTTGTATTGATAATTTTCCTATAAACAAGAAATTTTATACAAAGAGACAGAAATCCAAGTAAGAGGAAATCGTTGCGAAAATAAAGAAAGATTAGAAAGTTAAAACATATAGCTATGTGAAAATAATCTCGTCCGGTTTCAACTCTGCTATTGCCCCTATGTCTTCGAGCATCTCATCCCTTATTGTCGGAAGAAGTTAATTGAATTGATCTGTACCATTTGAACCTAATGTTGGTAACAAGGCTTATTGTAGGTGATCCAACGGGACATAGTCGTACACTTTAATCCCTAAATTTTTCCTGGACCGCCCTTTCGGGTTATCAATCCACCGGGATACCCTTTTTTCCCAAGCCTCCTTTTCAGGTTTTCGACTTTCCAGGTGTACACTTTATATACATATTGTTGTACCCCAAAATTTTCCCTCTCACTTATCAAGAATTTTCTCACAAAAACTCTTTCACTCAAGGCTGCATTAGGGTTTGACCAGCTCAAGACACTTCCTCAAGCACTGATGACCAAAATTAGGGTTTGAGTTTGCACAAGTATTTTAGGACTATCAATGCTTCATATGACTTTCAAGGATCATTAGGGACCCCAAGATTACTCATGTCAAGTTTCAAACCTTGAATCACACTTTAGAATAGTTAATTGGACAGTTGACCTAAAAATCAACTGTATTGAGGAAAGAGTCAACCATGGCCAATTTACAGTAAAACTTCATAATTTTTTATCCACATCAACATCTTAGGCTCATATGTATAATTTGATCAAGTTTGGGCCACAATTCCTCAAGAAATTTGATCAAATCATCAAAAGGGCAAAATGGTCAAAATTTAGGGTTTTGACTGGGAAAGGGGAAATTTCTGATTTTTGACCTAGAAAATGATCAATTGGTTTGAAGAATGATTTCAAGAGTTCAATTTCATCATTTTGACCTAATAACATGATTCAAAACATTGCAAGTCCATTGGATTGACAGATGAATTTTTCAGTCAACTGATCAAAAGTCAACTATATACTGAAAAGTTAAACTTTTAATTTTTGGTCAAAATCAAGTGCCAAAGATCATAATTCATCAAAACATGTCAAAATGTGAAACTTGTTCATCAAGAAATCAAGGATTTAAGATTTTGTTTTGAAAAGTTGAAATTTCTTAACTTAGAAATTTTTCTAAGTATAGAAAATTTCTTATTTTTTCTAAACTTTGAGCCAAATTTTCACCATGATGCAAGATGATTCAAAGGAAACTTCCAACATAAAAGTTGTAGATCTCCATGAAATATACAACTGTGCTTCACACAATTTACCCTAAAAATTCTTGGATCTCAAGAAATAATTTTGTGAATACATGCTCATGAACTAAAATAACTTAGTTAAATTTTGCTCTAGTTAGGCAGATTTTTGACCTAACTTCATGGCAATTTTTCTCATAGTTCTAAAGGGAATTTTCAAAAGAAATTCAAATATGAGTTGTAGATCACATTGCAAGCTTTACAAAATGTCCAAGAACACCTTGAGATCATTCTTGAGTAGGGAGAATCAAAGAGATGAAGTTGGTGATTTATCACTTTGATTTCAAGCCATTTCATGATGAACAAAAATTCAAATCCAAGTTTAGGCTGCATAATCTATGCTTTGCAAGCCTCAAAATTGTTTCTCACTCCATAATTAAATTTCTACACAGTTTCTAGAGCTTTAATCCAAACACTTGAGCCTTTATCCAAGCTACAACTCCATTTATGGCACAAAGTTGCCATTTCCATTTTGATAAAGCATTACTTTTTTGTTTGTCAACTTCTTGAGCCTCTTAATTGTTTTCTCTGCACACAAGCAATGTCAAAACCAAAAGCAACTTGTCTAAGGCCTCTACCAACTCAGATCATGCTTGTACAAACTTAGAGACTTGTCCCCTCACTTTTCTTCAAAAGCAAGTTATAGAGCCAAAAGGCTATAACTCAGAAACTTGGAATGAAGTTGATCTCTAACCTTTTTCATACATATACACAAGTGTATTTCAACATAACACACAAATGCTAAGACTCAAAAACACTCCCAAACACTTTGCAACTGAAAATCTTCCATAGCTTGACAGTTTGGAACCTTACGTAGCCATCTCCAAATCCACTCGTGCGTTTTGAGTTTTAACCACCCAAATACTTATAATACCTCATATCTAAATGATCCAGACCCCTGTTCCCTCACTGTAACCCCTCCTCCACCATCCACCATTTTTAAATATCAAGCTTGCATGTTTACTTGATTAGGGAGATTCAGGGACTTTAAAGACAAAGTAAGGATTGGAATACACTCAGGGAGGTCCAGGCAAGCTAAAAAGATCCTCAGGCCTTCTCAAAACTTTCTCAAACTCCATTCACGATCCTAGCTGCAAGAGATAAAAACTCAAACTTCTATCTTTTCATACAAGCATCATTTGGTCCTGATTTGTGAAAGAAAAATTTAGATATCCTTGCTCTAAAGCTAACCATGTTCATAGTTTTCATTTATATTAACCGTGTATAGAGAATTTTGGATTTGAAATTTCAGTAAAAATTAGGTTTCAAATTAGGGCCAGTAAAATTAGATTCATCTTTGACTTTTAGTTTACATAAGTTATATGTTTGAATTCGTGGGAAGAAGCACTACAAGTTTCATGTTTGGACTTTCCATTTTTATGGAGAAATGAGAGAGATACAGGTGGTCCAGTCATGGCTCAAGGTTGAAGACGAAGTTGCCTTCAGGAGGCATTTTCTAATATATATTTGTGCTTTTGTTTATATAAACGGATGTACAGCCACCCCAGTGGTAAGGCACCACGCATAAATGCTAGAGGTCATGGGTTCGAGCCTCAGCGTGCTGCCTTTTGCATTTTTCTCACTTTTTCCATTTTTTTTGGTTTCTTGCACCGCATGGGTTTCCTGCTTCATGGGCCTTAGATTTTTTTCTAACAATTACCCCTCTGTCTTCTTATGATACCCCTGGCCCAACATGATTTTATTTATTTATTTTACTTTCATTTGATTTATTTAAATATATTTTTCTTAATATTAAAAATCATAAAAAATATAAAAATGATAGATTTATATTTTAGCTTATTTTATTTTATTTTTCCCATGAAAAATATTTTTATTTAGTTATATATTATCTATTTTTTTAAATAAACTTGTAAATTAAATTAGAACTAGGTTAAATATTTATTTTTCTTCACACCCATTAAATATTCATTTTAATATAAAAAAGGACCAAAAATATTTCATAATGCCATATATTATTTTCAAGACAAAAATTACAAAAAAAAATACTTTTTTTTTTCATAAAGGAATTTATTTTCTTTTAATCAAATGAAATTAGGGTTTATTCAAAAATCTTTTCTTAAATAATTCCTTTCCTTAATTAATTTAAGTTAATCTTAATTTACTTATTTTCTAATTAGGTTTTAGGTAAAACTTTTTCACATAAAAAACCAAACAAAAATCTTCTTTGCATTTACACATCTTTGCATTTTAATTCATCTTGTATTTTATTTATTCTAATATTTGTACATATTCAATTTGGTTGTAATATATTAATTAGGTTTATATTGTTGCAATCCCCATTCATAAATTGTATACCTCCCACAAGTTTTGTAATAGCGTAGTAACTTTAAATTTCACAATTTATCGCTTTTACATAACACGCTAGTAATTAGGGTTTGTATGGCAAGATAAAACCAATCAAACAGAAAACCCTAACTCAAGACAAAACCAAGCATGAAAATGACACACTTGCACATAAAACACCCCTTGGGTTATCCCACTTGGTTGCCTTATACAAAAAATGGCCATATTACGCATGTAAGGTGTCTTAGCAAAACAAACAAATACAAGATCATAGTCCCTCGATGACGCTATTAAAAGTTGCCTTACCAAATGATCTTAGTCCCTCAAAAATGCTAAGATACCTTGCAACATTGCTAATCATGGTTATACAATGACCCACGCCCGTCCCGTTTACATCCAAATATAGGGTTGCTTACCAAATCAATGGTAAGACAACAATATCAAAGGAAAAGAAAATGAAAAAGAAAGACATTTGAGTAGGTAGATTGTTTTTAGTTACTTGCTCCATTTCAAAACAAATATCCTTGCTATTTTCAAAACAAACACCTACACATTTCAAAACATCTTACAAAATTGAAAACATTTTCAAAAGATCAACATCTTTGTATACATTCTTACAAACGAGAATCATTACAAAGATTGCCTAAACAATGGCTTCTTTTACAAAATACTTTCAAAACCACACAAAGCACAATTTCAAACAAAAGCAAGTGATCTAGCAAGTAACTAAGAGCCCATGGAAAACCATGGATGAAAAGGGTGCTAATACCTTTCCTTTTCATAATTTACCCCCCCCCCCCGAACACAAGAAACAATCTCAAAGGTCTTTCCTGTGCTTTTTTCACCTTTCCTTTTGGATAAAAGAAAAGTCGGTGACGACTCTTGCTAACCGCAACATTTGTGATAAAACGCAAAATAATCAAGTCAGTTCTCCCATCGTATCACAGAACTGGCAACTCTGCTGGGGATTTCTAAAACTGGGGTTACCTTAGGGTTTAGATTACATTTACTTGCTTACATTGTTTGACTTGTATGCTTTACATTATGGTTCTTTGTTTGGGTTTGAATCCTCTACCTGGATTTGGGATACATTATAGGTAAGTAGCAATACATTGTGGAAAATGTGTGGGGTATACCGACATGGTCTAAGCAATAACTACGTTAGTGTGACATATTTGTGGGTACCGGTAGCCTTTGAGTTAATAAAAGAAGATACGGGGCCGCTGTGTGATGTCATGAAGCACTAATGAACTTTTAGAACCTTTACTTGACCAACTTGGACTTTAGGATGTAGTGAGATGACCGGCTTTCGTGCAGTCCGAAGTTTGTAGATACTCGATACTACACTCATTGAGGTTTGGTTTCTTGGGATATTTCGGCCACCATTGAGTGTCATGAAGCACTCATTCAGATTCAACTTTCAGATACAATACAGATACGCTCCAGACAAGGACGCCAGTCTGATACTCATTTAGATTCAACTTTCAGATACAGTACAAATACGCTCCAGAAAAGGACACCATTCTGATACTCATTCAGATTAAATTTTCCAACACCGTTCGGATACGCTCCAGACACGGATACCATTCTGATATTCATTCGGATTCGACTCCCAAATACAGTTCAAATACACTCTAGACACATACGCCATTCTGATACTCATTCTTTCAGCTTAAAAATTACAATTCAATAATCACTTTTGGATGGTATCTTTATGCCCATCTCCCACGGATTTCTATCACATCTCCAAATGGCATCTTTAAGCCCATTCCTTCTATCATCGCATCATCGAGTGCAAATTTCTGGGCACTCTAGTGTCCAATCATCTTCCACCTTTGAGTCATGAATGATAAAACTCGCCAATCTAACTCTTCAGGTCTAAGAAGATTGAACAGGGGAAGCTGTTGTACCCCAAAAATTTCCCTCTCACTTATCAAGAATTTCCTCATAAAATCTCTTTGACTCAAGACCGCATTAGGATTTGACCAGCTCAAGACACCTCCTCATGCACTGATGAACAAAATTAGGGTTTGAGTTTGCACAAGGATTTTGGGACTATAAATGCTTCATATGACTTTCAAGGATCATTAGGGAGCCCCAATATTACTCATGTCAAGTTTCAAACCTTGAATCACACTTTTGAACTGTCAATTAAACAGTTGACCTAAAAATCAGTTGTATTGAGGAAAAAGCCAACCATGGCCAATTTACAGTCAAACTTCATATTTTTTGATCCACATCAACATCTTAGGCTCATATGTATCATTTGATCAAGTTTGGGCCACAATTCCTCAAGAAATTTGATTAAATCATCAAAAGGGCAAAATGGTCAAAATTTAGGGTTTTGACTGGGAAATGGGCAATTTCTGATTTTTGACCTAGAAAATGATCAATTGGTTTGAAGAATGATTTCAAGAGTTCAATTTCATCATTTTTACCTAATAACATGATTCAAAACATTGCAAGTCCATTGGATTGACAGATGAATTTTTCAGTCAACTGATCAAAAGTCAACTATATACTGAAAAGTTAAACTTTGACTTTTTGGTCAAAATCAAGTGCCAAAGATCATAATTCATCAAAACATGTCAAAATGTGAAACTTGTTCATCAAGAAATCAAGATTTAAGATTTTGTTTTGAAAAGTTGAAATTTCTTAACTTAGAAATTTTTCTAAGTATAGAAAATTTCTTATTTTTTCTAAACATTGAGTCAAATTTTCACCATGATGCAAGATGATTCAAAGGAAACTTCCAACATAAAAGTTGTAGATCTCCATGAAATATACAACTGTTCTGCACACAATTTACCCTAAAAATGCTTGGATCTCAAGAAATAATTTTGTGAATACATGCTCATGAACTAAAATAACTTAGTTAAATTTTGCCCTAGTTAGGCAGATTTTTGACCTAACTTCATGGCAATTTTTCACATAGTTCTAAAGGGAATTTTCAAAAGAAATTCAAATATGAGTTGTAGATCACATTGCAAGCTTTACAAAATGTCCAAGAACACCTTGAGATCATTCTTGAGTAGAGATAATCAAAGAGATGAAGTTGGTGATTTATCACTTTGATTTCAAGCCATTTCATGATGAACAAAAATTCAAATCCAAGCCTAGGATGCATAATCTATGCTTTGCAAGCCTCAAACTTGTTTCTAACTCCATAATTAAATGTCTACACAGTTGCTAGAGCTTTAATCCAAACACTTGAGCCTTTATCCAAGCTACAACTCCATTTATGGCACAAAGTTGCCATTTCCATTTTGATAAAGCATTACTTTTGCGTTTGTCAACTTCTTGAGCCTCTTAATTGTTTTCTCTGCACACAAGCAATGTCAAAACCAAAAGCAAATTGTCTAAGGCCTCTACCAACTCAGATCATGCTTGTACAAACTTAGAGACTTGTCCCCTCACTTTTCTTCAAAAGCAAGTTATAGAGCCAAAAGGCTATAACTCAGAAACCTGGAATGAAGTTGATCTCTAACCTTTTTCATACATATACACAAGTGTATTTCAACATAACACACAAATTCTAAGACTCAAAAACACTCCCAAACACTTTGCAACTGAAAATTTACCATAGCTTGACAGTTTGGAACCTTACGTAGCCATCTCCAAATCCACTCGTGCATTTTGAGCTTTAACCACCCAAATACTTATAATACCTCATATCTAAATGATCCAGACCCCTGTTCCCTCACTGTAACCCCTCCTCCACCATCCACCATTTTCAAATATCAAGCTTGCATGTTGACTTGAGTAGGGAGATTCAGGGAAGGGGCAAGAAGAGTTGAAGACTCTGCTGGATGAAGAGAGGAAAAAGAAAACAAAGAAGGTAACCAGAGTCTTAAACATGGGGAGAAGATTTCATGAGAAGACAATAAGGACTTTGAACTTTGCAACAACATCCGATAAAGGAGAAGGGAAAGGAAAGGAAACAGTTGTCCCGTTAGAATCAAAAGAAGAAGTGGAAGAAGGAGACTACTCTGAGGAATAGTATCCTCCAGCTGATGACAAGTATAGACATCTCGAAGAGCGGTTGAGCGCGATGGAAATCCAAAAGGTGCCAGGCTTGGACTTTGAGGAATTAGGACCAGTATCGGGGATTATGATTCCTATGAAATTCAAAGTACCTACATTTGCCAAATATGACGGAGTGTCATGCCCTAAAATGCATCTCCGGTCATATGTGAAGAAAATACAACCCCATACCGCTGATAAAGACTTATGGGTGCACTTCTTCCAAGACAGCCTGTCTGGAACTCAGCTTGACTGGTTTTACCAACTAGAAAGAGCCAACATCCACAATTAGGAAGATCTTGCCGCAACTTTCTACAAGAAATATCAATACAATGCTGATTTGGCGCCTACCCGCACTCAACTCCAGAGTATGGACATGGCTTCCAATGAAGGTTTCAAGGACTATGCACAAAAATTGAGAGATTTGGCTGGAAGAGTTCAACCCCCTCTGTCTGAGAGATAATTGGTAGACATGTTCTTAAGCACCTTATCTGGTCCCTTCTTCAATCATTTAATCGGAAGTTCATCTGCAGGCTTTCTTAAACTAATATTGACCGGAGAGAGGGTAGAAGCCGGCATAAAAAGTGGAAAGATTCAGAAAGATGCATCTTCTTCTACAGCTATAAGGAAGCCTTTCATCGAGAAGAAAGAGGTAGCTGCTGTATATCCGTAAAGAAACTAAGATAGGGCCGAACGCTGACCAATGGTGGGGGCTGTTATGATTCCTAAGCCTACGTATGATCAACAAAGAAGTAATCAACTAAGGATGGAAAGGCCGGTCAGGCAATTCACCATAATTAACATGACTTTGTCTCATGTATTATCGCATCTACGAAGATCCAACTTGGCAACCTTGAAAGAAGCTTCGAAAAACCCTAATACGACATCCCCTTATTATCATCCCAATGCCCATTGCGCATATCACTCTGAAAGTCCTGGTCACGATACTAATAACTGTTGGGCCTTGAAGAAAAAAATACAAGACCTCATTGAAGCAAAAGAAATTGAGTTTGATGCGCCTGAGAAGCCAAACGTCATTTCTGCTCCTATGCCCATACATGGCCATAATACTAATTCCATTGAGGAAGATTTGTTTATTACCTCAGTTGATGAACTCATGACCCCACTTCTGACTTTTAAAATGAATTTGTTGAATGTTGGTGTGCTCCCGGGCTGTGATGAAGTTTGCCATCTCTGTTTATCCTCAACAAGTGATTGTCCTTTGTTGAAAGCAGGCATTCAGCGCTTGATAGATAACAAAGAGATTTTGTTTGAAAAGACTTCTGTTTCACCTATTGCTGTTGATGATGTTTCTATCATTACCATTTCTGCCAATTCTTCCAGGGTCTCCACCAAAAGACCCGTTAGAATTACATCAGCTCTGAAAGCAACTCCTTTAATAATCACATTGCCTGGACCTATCCCATATGAATCAAACAAAATCATTCCGTGGAATTACGGAGGGGACATTTACTACCATGGTATCAAGAAAGACTGGCCGGCCGCTGAAGAGATAAATTCCGAGAAAGAATACTATGACATCAGTAATATTGCCGAAACTAGAAAAATTACCTGAAGTGGTAGGATCTTTTCTCCAGAAATTGCTCCCCCAAAAGCAGTTTTTGGATCCGTAATTATCCCTGTGGCTGCTCCAAAGGTTGCTCCCATACCCATAATCATCTCTGCAAGTACTGCTATTGACGAAGCCGTTACAACCCCTATTATCATTCCTACCAACACTCATGCTGCCGAAACTCGAGGAAAAAGTATTTTGGTTGAACCTGTCCGGACGAAGGCCCAATCATTGACTATCCCTGAGACTTCCAAGAAAGAAATGTAGGAGATCCTAAAAATTATAAAGAGGAGCGACTATGATGTAGTTGAACAATTGGGGAAAACTCCCTCTAAAATCTCCATGCTGGAATTACTATTGTGTTCCGAGGTGCATGCAAAAGCCTTGGTGAAGTTCTTAAAAACAGCCCATGTACCTCAAGAGAAGTCTGCTCATTAATTCCAAGACTGTGTAGCCAGCTTGACATCGGATAATGGCCTAGGTTTTTCGGACGCTGATCTGACACCAAGGGGGACAAAGCATAATGAGGCATTGCACGTCTCGATTGAATGTATGGGCACAACTCTAGCCCATGTTTTGGTGGACACATGCTCATCTTTGAATGTATTACCCAAAAAGGCCCTTGATAGACTTGACTGTGAGGGACTGACATTAAAGCCAAGCAACATAGTAGTAAGGGCTTTTGATGGCTCAAATAGGATGGTTCATGGGTAGGTGGATATCCCCATAAAGGTTGGAACCCAAACTTTCAATTCAACCTTTTATGTAATGGACATTCTCCCTTCATACTCCTACTTGCTAGGTTGGCCATGGATCCACAATGCTGACGTTGTTACCTCTACATTACACCAGATGCTGAAGTATCCGGTTCAAGGGAAGATTATCACTGTCCATGGAGAGGAAGTATACATGATCAGCCATCTCAATTCCTTCAGATATGTGGAATTGAGTGGTGAATTCATTTAAACTCCATTTAAACATTTTGAAGAGGTCCCGCAAGATGTGGCAGTGACCAAGGCTGTATCTCAGATTCCCAAGATTACAAGGCCTCCACTCCGGATGTCATCTCTGAAGGATTCCAAAGCAGTGGTAGAGGAAGGTGGATGCACTATCTGGGGGCAACTCCCGGATATCTCGTATAAGTATGACAAGTTCGGCCTAGGCTTCACTTCAAGTGCTCAAAAGGATGTAAGTCGTGCCCGTGCTGGAGGACCACCCCTGAAGATCAGCAATCGTGAAGTCAACGCAGTAGAAGATGGTGAAGATGATTGTAACCTGGAGGATTGGATCTTTTCGACTGTCAATGGAGGGCTCAGCAATTGGGATGCTAGAGCCTTTGTCCCGATCACTTTTATCCCACAATAATTTATCTTTACATTTTGTTCGATCTGTAATATTCAAAACAATTCGCACTCTTAAAACCTTGTATCTTACCCGAGGCACAATGGTCCATTTGTAAGGGTTATTATCTCATTTTCATATGACATCAATGAATCATGGATGTTTTCGCATACAAACTTTTATGCTAATTGTTTTTCTTTTAAATTTTACTTTCTTTCAAAGATAGATATACCCTTACACACACCTACACTCACAATGCAGGTATACATCCATTATGGATCCCATGGGTAACGATACTACTATGGCCTTTTGTGACTCTAACAATCTAATCTACCAAGCCGAAGACGAAGGTGAGGAAGATTGTGAAGTACCAGGGGAACTTTCCAGACTGCTACAACAAGAAGAGAGAACCATTCAACCTCACGAGGAACCCGTGGATGCAATCAACCTAGGTACTGAAGAAGACAAAAAAGAGGTCAAAGTGGGTGCCAATCTGGAACCCAGGGTCAAGGAGCATCTGATTCGATTGTTACACGATTATGTTGAAGTCTTTGCCTGGTTATATGAAGACATGCCGGGACTTGATGCAGACATTGTGGTACATCGTTTGCCTACGAGAGAAGATTATCCGCCAGTAAAGCAAAAGGTTCGCCGCATGAGAACTGATATGTCTGAAAAGATTAAAGTAGAGGTCATGAAGCAATTCAATGCTGGATTCTTAGTTGTCACTTCTTACCCTCAATGGGTTGCCAATATTGTTCCCGTACCCAAAAAAGACGGCAAAGTGTGAATGTGTGTGGACTACAGAGATTTGAATAGGGCGAGCCCTAAGGATGATTTTCCACTCCCCCATATTGATATCCTAGTTAACTATACGGCACAACACAAAGTGTTTTCCTTCATGGATGGATTCTCAGGTTACAACCAAATCAAAATGGCGCCTGAGGACATGGAGAAAACAACATTTGTCACACAGTGGGGCACATTCTGCTACAAGGTGATGCCATTCGGACTGAAGAATGTTGGGGAAACCTATCAGCGTGCCATTGTAGCTTTATTTCATGACATGATACATCACGAAATAGAGGTCTACGTGGACGATATGATATCCAGATCGCAAAAAGAAGAAGAGCATCTTGATCACTTACAAAAGCTGTTTGAGAGACTGAAGAAATACAAGCTAAGGTTGAATCCAAACAAATGCACATTTGTTGTACAGTCTGGTAAACTCTTAGGCTTTGTCGTCAGCAACAAAGTTATCGAGGTAGATCCTGCCAAAGTTAAAGCAATACAAGAGATGCCTTCTCCTCATACTGAGAAGGAAGTCAGAGGATTCTTGGGACGTTTGAACTATATTTCCAGATTCATTTCTCACCTGACAGCTACTTGTGAGCCAATCTTCAAGCTATTGAAGAAAGATCAAGTAGTCAAATGGAATGATGAATGCAAAATTGCTTTTGACAAAATCAACGAATACTTACAAGAGCCTCCAGTATTAACGCCACCAGTCGAGGGAAGACCGTTGATCATGTATCTGAATGTTTTAGAAAACTCAATAGGGTGGGTATTGGGGCAGCATGACGAGTCTGGCCGAAAAGAGCATGCTATTTACTACCTGAGCAAAACGTTTACCGACTGTGAAACTAGATATTCACTGCTCGAGAAAACTTACTGCACTCTGGCATGGGCTGCTCGCCGGCTAAGGCAGTATATGCTGACTCATACTACTTTGTTGATATCTAAAATGGATCCAATAAAGTACATCTTCGAGAAGCCTGCTCTTTCTTGGAGAATAGCGAGATGGAAGATGATCCTGACAGAGTACGAAATACAATATACTACCCAGAAAGCTATAAAGGGGAGTGTACTAGCTGATCACCTTGCCCACCAAGCTGTAGAAGACTACCAGTCCATGAAGTTTGAATTCCCAGATGAAGACATCATAACATTAGACAACCGTGAAGAATTCAGGCCATATGACGGACCTGAACAAGGATCCTGATGGACCCTGTTCTTTGATGGAGCCTCCAATGCACTCGACAATGGTAATGGTGTTGTACTCATATATCCGGAAGGGTGTCATACTCCCTTTACTTCCAGACTCTTCTTCAATTGTACAAACAACATTGCGGAATACGAAGCATGCATCTTTGGTCTCAAAGTTGCCATAGACTTGGAAATCAAATCATTGGATGTATTCGGAGATTCAGCCTTGGTCATCAGTCAGATCAAAGGGGAATGGGACACCAAACACCCAAACCTTATCCCTTACAAAGAACATGTTTTGACATTGCTACCACATTTTGAAAAGATTACCTTCGAGCATTTCCCGCGAGAAGAAAATCAGCTAGCAGACGCACTAGCCACAATGCCATCTATGTTTAAACTTAATTAGGATAATGAGGCTCCCCAGATAACCATTGAACGAATGGATGAACCAGCACATTGTCACGAGATTAATACTGAAGAAGTAGTGGACCAGCCTTGGTTTCACGAAGTCAAGAGGTACCTCGAAGTTCAAGAATATCCAGAAGGAGCTTCAATCAATGATAAAAAGTTCTTAAGGAGATTCTCTGCTAAATTCTTCCTTAATAATGGTATCCTGTACAAACGCAATCATGACTCTGTGTTGCTTCGGTGCCTATATAAGGTTGAAGCTGAAAGGATCATGGCTGAATTGCATGAAGGCACTTTTGGAACCCATTCCAGTGGGCATACGATGGCCAGGAAAATCCTACGGGAAGGCTATTACTAGTATACCATGGAAGCAGATTGCTATCAGCACTCTCGAACCTGCCATAAATGCCAGATTTAGGCTGACAAAGTGCATGTACCCACGGTTCCTCTGAATGTCTTGACAGCTCCTTGGCCCTTTGCTATGTGGAGGATTGATATGATTGGGGAAATCAAGCCGACAACCTCCAATGGACACCGCTTCATCCTAGTGGCCATTGACTATTTTACAAAATGGGTTGAAGCAGCCTCCTTCGCCTCCGTTACCAATAATGTTATTGCCCGTTTCATCAAGCAAAACCTTATTTTCCGGTACGGTATCCCGGAAAGGATCATCACTGACAATGGTACAAATCTCAACAACACTATGATTACCGCATTGTGAGAGCAATTCAAGATTCAACATCATAATTCTTCTCCTTACCGGCCAAAGATGAATGGTGTTGTCGAGGCTGCAAATAAGAACATTAAAAAGATCATACAGAAAATGATAGTCACATACAAAGACTGGCATGATATGCTACCATTCACTCTCCACGGTTATGGTACCACGACTCGCACATCAACTGGGGAAACACCTTATTCTTTGGTATACGGCATGGAAGTCGTCTTGCCTATTGAGGTTCAGATCCCCTCTAAGGATCATGAAAGATGCGGGATTGAATGAAGACGATTGGATCCAAACTCGACTTGATCAACTAAATTTGATTGATGAAAAGAGACTTGCTGTTGTTTGTCATTGTCAAATGTATCAAAAACGGATGATCAAGGCTTTCAGCAAGAAAGTCAGACGCCAAGTGTATCAAGTTGGGGATCTAGTGATCAAACGCATCATATTGCCACAAGGTGATCCCAGGGGCAAATGGACTCCTACCTATGAAGGACCGTTCGTAATCAAAAACATATTCTTCGATGGGGAAATGATCTTGACCACCATGGATGGCGACGACCTGCCACACCTTGGAACGCATACATAGTCAAAAGATAATACACATAAGAGACCTGCTAGGTTGACATACCTAGGTAAAACAAGGGCATCCAGCAAACCAAAAAGGTTCGGGCAAAAGTTAGGGATAAAACAAAAATCTGTACACCCGGCAAGTTGAAAACCCGAAAGGGCGACTTGGGAAAACAAGGGTTTCCCAGTGGATTGAAAACCCGAAAGGAAGGTCCAGGAAAAAGTTAGGGAATTAAAGTGTATGACTATGTCCCGTTGGATCACTTTATGGACAAACTTTGGCTTCCACTGACAAACTCAGAGGTTCTGACCAATTCAATCATCTTCGGACAAGGCAACAAATAGACAAGAGGCTCAGAGATACGAAGACTATAGCAGAATGGAAACCCCATGGGATTATTACACATAGATATTTTTCTTTGTATCAAAATTTTTGTTATGACAGTATTATCTTACTAGAATGTTTGTCCCCTTGTACAAAAATACTTACTCAAAGTCAATACAAATATATCCCTTTGAAGGTGCAAAAACTATTTGTCTTTTTCTTTACGCTTATGTTTATTTTACAAAAACGTCCAATGATTCATTGTTGAACATATGCACTTGAATATAATTATTGTTTACAAATAAACAAAAATGAAAAGAGGAAATTACTAATAGGTTGAAAGGATAGGAAAATATCTCTAGGTTATTCCATAAGTAATCCCCTGCAGTACGTTGTTTAAATCCCCAGCGGAACAAAGCTTCAAATTGTTAATCCCTAGTAGAAGTCGTCAAAATTCTCAGGATTCCCCAATAGGATTTTACAAGCAGTACATGGCATTTCCCTTACAACAGAGTTTATTTCTCTCGACAAAAATTCATCAATACTTCGACTTCAAGAGATCAAGACTCACGCATCCTCAACAACATTTAGGGATTTATTTTCCTCAACATAACAGCAATGCAGCAGATTAGCTCACATACGCATACATCACATCCATATATCATAAACATAGATAAAAGCATGTGTCCCGTTACACCATGCATTTCATACAACATGACTTTGCATATTAGCTAACATTTTACCCTTTTTAGGATAAGATTAACAGCTACCATTAACAATGTTCAAAGTTTTCAGATACAGTTCAGATACGCTCCAGACAAGTTTTCCATTCTGATACTCATTCAAATCAAACTTTCAGATACAATACAGATACGCTCTAGACAAGGACACCATTCTGATACTCATTTAGATTCAACTTTCAGATACAGTACAGATACGCTCCAGACAAGGACGCCATTCTGATACTCATTCAGATTCAACTTTCAGATACAGTACAGATACGCTCCAGACAAGGACGCCATTCTGATACTCATTCAGATTCAACTTTCAGATACAGTACAAATACGCTCCAGACAAGGACGCCAGTCTGATACTCATTTAGATTCAACTTTCAGATACAGTACAAATACGCTCCAGACAAGGACACCATTCTGATACTCATTCGGATTCAATTTTCCAACATCGTTCGGATACGCTCCAGACAAGGATTCCATTCTGATATTCATTCGGATTCGACTCCCAAATACAGTTCAGATACACTCTAGACACAGACGTCATTCTGATACTCATTCTTTCAGCTTATAAATTACAATTCAACAATCACTTTTGGATGGTATCTTTATGCCCATCGCCCACGGATTTCTATCACCTCTCTAAATGGCATCTTTAAGCCCATTACTTCTTTCATCGCATCATCGAGTGCAAATTTCTGGGCACTCTAGTGTCCAATCATCTTCCACCTTCGAGTCACGAATGATAAAACTCGCCAATCTAACTCTCCAGGTCTAAGAAGATTGAACAGGGGTAGCTGTTGTACCCCAAAAATTTCCCTCTCACTTATCAAGAATTTCCTCATAAAATCTCTTTGACTCAAGACCGCATTAGGGTTTGACCAGCTCAAGACACCTCCTCATGCACAGATGAACAAAATTAGGGTTTGAGTTTGCACAAGGATTTTGGGACTATAAATGCTTCATATGACTTTCAAGGATCATTAGGAAGCCCTAATATTACTCATGTCAAGTTTCAAACCTTGAATCATACTTTTGAACAGTCAATTGGACAGTTGACCTAAAAATCAGTTGTATTGAGGAAAAAGCCAACCATGGCCAATTTAAAATCAAACTTCATATTTTTTGATCCACATCAACATCTTAGGCTCATATGTATCATTTGATCAAGTTTGGGCCACAATTCCTCAAGAAATTTGATTAAATCATCAAAAGGGCAAAATGGTCAAAAATTAGGGTTTTGACTGGGAAATGGGCAATTTCTGATTTTTGACCTAGAAAATGATCAATTGGTTTGAAGAATGATTTCAAGAGTTCAATTTCATCATTTTTACCTAATAACATGATTCAAAACATTGCAAGTCCATTGGATTGACAGATGAATTTTTCAGTCAACTAATCAAAAGTCAACTATATACTGAAAAGACAAACTTTGACTTTTTGGTCAAAATCAAGTGCCAAAGATCATACTTGTTCATCAAGAAATCAAGGATTTAAGATTTTGTTTTGAAAAGTTGAAATTTCTTAACTTAGAAATTTTTCATAAGTATAGAAAATTTCTTATTTTTTCTCAACTTTGAGCCAAATTTTCACCATGATGCAAGATGATTCAAAGGAAACTTCCAACATAAAAGTTGTAGATCTCCATGAAATATACAAATTTGCTTCACACAATTTCCCCTAAACATTCTTGGATCTCAAGATATAATTTTGTGAATACATGCTCATGAACTAAAATAACTTAGTGAAATTTTGCCCTAGTTAGGCAGATTTTTTACCTAACTTCATGACAATTTTTCACATATTTCCAAAGGGAATTTTCAAAAGAAATTCAAAGATGAGTTGTAGAGCACATTTCAAGATTTCCAAAATGTCCAAGAACTCCTTGAGATCATTCTTCAATAGGGAGAATCGAAGAGATGAAGTTGGTGATTTATCACTTTTATTTCAAGCCATTTCATGATGAACAAAAATTCAAATCCAAGCCTAGGCTGCATAATCTTTGCTTTGCAGACCTCAAACTTGTTTCTCACTCCATAATTAAATGTTTACACAGTTTATAGATCTTTAATCCAAACACTTGAGCCTTTATCCAAGCTACAATTCCATTAATGGCACAAAGTTTCCATTTCCATTTTGATAAAGCATTACTTTTTCCTTTGTTAACTTCTTGAGCCTCTCAATTGTTTTATCTACACATAAGCAAAGTAAAAACTAAAAGCAACTTGTCTAAGGCCTCCACCAACTCAGATTATGCTTGTACAAACTTAGAGACTTGTCCCCTCACTTTTCTTCATAAGCAAGTTATAGAGCCAAAAGGCTATAACTCAGAAACCTGGAATGGAATTGATCTCTAACCTTTTTCATACATATACACAAGTGTATTGCAACATAACACACAAATGCTAAGACTCAAAAACACTCCCAAACACTTTGCAACTGAAAATCTGCCATAGCTTGACAATTTGGAACCTTACATAGCCATCTCCAAATCCACTCGTGCGTTTTGAGTTTTAACCACCCAAATACTTAATATACCTCATATCTAAATGATTCAGACCCCTGTTCCCTCACTGCAACTCCTACTCCACCATCCACCATTTTTAAATATCAACCTTGCAGGTTGACTTGAGTAGGGAGATTCAGGGACTTTCAAGACAAAGTAAGGATTGGAATACACTAAGGGAGGTCCAGGCAAGCTAAACAGATCCTCAGGCCTTCTCAAAACTTTCTCAAACTCCATTCACGATCCTAGCTGCAAGAGGTAAAAACTCAAACTTCTATCTCTTCATACAAGCATCATTTGGTCCTGATTTGTGAAAGCAAAATGTAGATATCTTTGCGCTAAAGCTAACCATGTTCATAGTTTTCATTTATATTAACTGTATATAGAGAATTTTTGATTTGAAATTTCTACAAAAATTAGGTTTCAAATTAGGGCCAGTAAAATTAGATTTCATCTTTGACTTTTAGTTTACACAAGTTATATGTTTGAATTCGTGGGAAGAAGCACTACAACTTTCATGTTTGGACTTTCCATTTTTATGGACAAATGAGAGAGATACAAGTGGTCCAACCATGGCACAAGGTTGAAGACGAAGTTGCCTTCAGGAGGCGTTTTCTAATATATATTTGTGCTTTTGTTTATATAAACGGATGTACAGCCACACCAGTGGTAAGGCAGCGCACATAAATGCTAGAGGTCATGGGTTTGATCCTCAGCGCGCTGCCTTTTGCATTTTTCTCACTTTTTCCATTTTTTTGGTTTCTTGCAGCGCATGGGCTTCCTGCTTCATGGGCCTTGGATTTTTTTCTAACAGTTACCCCCCTGTCTCCTTATGATACCCCTGGCCCAACATGATTTTATTTATTTATTTTACTTTCATTTGATTTACTTAAATATATTTTTTCTTAATATTAAAAATCATAAAAATATAAAAATGATAGATTTATAGTTTAGCTTATTTTATTTTATTTTTCTCATAAAAAATATTTTTATTTAGTTATATATTATCTAATTTTTTTAAATATACTTGTTAATTAAATTAGAACTAGTTTAAATATTTATTTTTCTTCACACCCATTAAATATTTATTTTAATATAAAAAAGGACCAAAAATATCTTATAATGCCATATATTATTTTCAAGACAAAAATTACAAAAAAATACTTTTTTTTTAATAAAGGAATTTATTTTCTTTTAATCAAATGAAATTAGGGTTTATTAAAAAATATTTTCTTAAATAATTCCTTTCCTTAATTAATTTAAGTTAATCTTAATTTACTTATTTTCTAATTAGGTTTTAGGTTAAAACATTTTCACATAAAAAACCAAACAAAAATATTTTTTGCATTTACACATCTTTGCATTTACACATCTTTGCATATTTAATTCATCTTGTATTTTATTTATTCCAATATTTGTACATAATCAATTTGGTTGTAATAGATTAATTAAGTTTATATTATTTCAATTCCAATTCATAAATTGTATACCCCCTCCCACAAGTGTTGTAATAGCGTAGTAACTTTAAATTTCGCAATTTATCGCTTTTACATAACATGCTAGTAATTAGGGTTTGTATGGCAAGATAAAACCAATCAAATAGAAAACCAGAATTCAAGACAAAATCAAGCATGAAAATGACACACTTGCACACAAAACACCCCTAGGATTATCCCACTTGGTTGCCTGATACAAAAAATGGCCATATTACGCGTGTAAGTTATCTTAGCAAAACAAACAAATAGAAGATCATAGTCCCTCGATGACGCTATACAAAGTTTCATTATCAAATGATCTTAGTCCCTCAAAAATGCTAAGATACCTTGCAACATTGCTAATCATGGCTATACGATGACCCACGCCCGTCCCGTTTACATCCAAAGATAGGGTTGCTTACCAAATCAATGGTAAGACAACAATATCAAAGGAAAAGAATATGAACAAGAAAGACATTTGAGTAGGTAGATTGTTTTTAGTTACTTGCTCCATTTCAAAACAAATATCCTTGCTATTTTCAAAACAAACACCTGCACATTTCAAAACATCTTGCAAAATTGAAAATATTTTCAAAAGATCAACATCTTTGTATACATTCTTACGAACGAGAATCATTACAAAGATTGCCTAAACAATAGCCTCTTTTACAAAATACTTTCAAAACCACACAAAGCATAATTTCAAACAAAAGCAAGTGATCTAGCAAGTAACTAAGAGCCCATGGAAAACCATGGATTAAAAGGATGCTAATACCTTCCCTTTTCATAATGTACGCCCCGAACTCAAGAAACAATCTCAAAGGTCTTTCCTGTGCTTTTTTAACCTTTCCTTTTGGATAAAAGAGAAGTCAGTGGCAACTCTTGCTAACCGCAACATTTGCGATAAAACACAAAACAATCACGTCAGTTCTCCCACCGTATCACACACACACACACACACACACACACACACACACACACACACACACACACACACACACACACACACACATATATATATATATATATATATATATCCAAAAAATTTGCCCAAACCCCTTTGGTTCGCTGGGATGCCCTTATTTTTTCCTAGGCCAGTCAACCTAGCGAGTCACTTTTTCATGCGTAGTATTTTTTGTCTATGTCTGCGTTTACAGGGTGCGGGAAATCTTTAACGTCCATGGTGGTTAGTATCATGGCACCTCCTGAAAATATCTTCTTGACTATAAATGGCCCTTCGCAGGTGGGAGTCCATTTGCCCTTGGGCACCTTGCGGTAGAACGATGCGCTTTATTACCAAGTCACCAACCTGATATACCCGATGATTGATCTTTTTGTTGAATTCTTTGATCATACACTTCTGATACATCTGAGCGTGACAGCCATCCGCAAGCCTTTTCTTGTCAATTATATTTAACTGATCCAACCTAGTCTGAATCCAATCGTCTTCATCGAAGTCTGCATCTTTCATAATTCTCAGAGAAGTAATCTGAACTTCGACGGGTAGAACGGCTTCCATAACGTAAACCAGAGAGAATGGGGTTTCTCCAGTTGATGTTCGAGCTAAAGTGCGATACCTATGAAGAGAAAACAATAACATCTTGTGCTAGTCTTTGTAGGTCATAACCATATTTTGCATAATATTCTTTATGTTCTTATTGGCAGCTTCCACTGTGCCATTCATTTTTGGTCGATATGGAGAGGAGTTGTGGTGATTGATCTTGAACTGCATGCAGAGTTTAGTGATCATATTGTTGTTGAGATTAGTACCATTTTATGTGATAATCCTCTCGAGGATGCCATACCAACAGATAAGGTTATGCCTAATGAACCAGGCCACGACGTTCTTGGTACCAGAGGCGAACGGGGCTGCTTCAACCCACTTTGTGAAGTAATCAATGGCGGTGAGGATAAAGTGATGTTCGTTAGAAGCGGTAGGCTTAATCTTTCCAACAATATCAACATCCCATACCACATATACCCAAGGAGCAGTCAAGACATTCAGAGGTATTGGAGGCATGTGTATATTATCAGTGTAAATCTGGCATTTATTACAAGTTCTCGAGTGATGGTGACAGTCGGTTTCCATAGTCGACCAATAGTAACCTGCTCTCAAAATCATCTTAGCCATAGTATGCCCACTGTAATAAGTACTAAAGATGCCTTCATTCATATCTTCCATAATCTTATATGCCTCTTTCTTGTCCACACAACGAAGCAGAGTCGAATCATGATTTCGCTTGTATAAAATTTCATTGCTCAAGAAGAACTTAGTTGAGAACCTCTGTAGGAATTTCTTTTCATTAACCGATGCTTCTTCAGGGTACTCTTGAGCCTCAAGATACCTCTTCACTTCATAAAACCAAGGTTTCTCTTCTACTCCGTCGGTATCAACTTTGTAATAGTGCGTCGACTCGTCTAGTCATTCAATAGTAATTTTAGGAGCTTCATTGTCCCATTTGACTTTGAACATAGATGACATGGAAGCTAATGCGTCTGCCAACTGGTTCTATTCTCGTGGGATGTGCTCAAAGGTAATTTCCTTGAAAAACGGGATTAAGGTTGACACATGCTCTTTATAAGGAATGATATTTGGGTGCTTTGTATCCCATTCTCCCTTAACCTGACTGATTACTAGGGTTGAGTCCCCATATACATTCAAAAACTTGATTCTGAGGTCAATATTTACTTTAATACCCATAATGCACGCTTCGTATCCAGCCATGTTATTGGTGCAATCAAAGCATAATCTGGCAATGAAGGGCGTATGGCAACCTTGACGATAGATGATTAGAGCACCAATTACATTGCCAAGTGTGTTAGAAGCTCCATCGAAACCATAGTCCATCGGGATCCTGGCTCAGGTCCTTCATATGGTCAGAGTTCTTCATAATTTGTGACTAGCATAATGTTCTTGTCTGGGAATTCGAAATTTATAGACTGATAGTCGTCTATGGCTTGATGTGCCAAATGATATGCCAATACACTTCCCTTGATTTCCTTTTAAGTGGTATACTGAATGTCGTATTCTGTCAGGTTCATTTACCATTGGGCTATTCTTCCAGAGAGAGTTGGCTTCTCGAATATGTACTTGATGGGATCCATTTTATAAATTAACAGAGTAGTATGAGTCAACATATACTATATAAGTCGGCGAGCAACCCATGCCAAATCACAACAAGTTTTCTCGAGCAGTGAATATCTTATTTCACAGTCGGTACACATTTTTCTAAGGTAGTATATTGCATGCTCTTTTTGACCAGACTTTTCATGTTACCCCATCACATAGCCCATTGAGTTCTCTAGAACTATTAGGTACATGATCAGAGGTATTCCTTCAAATGGTGGACTTAGAATAGGAGGTTCTTGTAGGTACTCCCAGATTTTTTCAAAAGCTATCTGACAGTCGCCGTTCCACTTTACTACTTGATCCTTCTTTAGTAGCTTGAAGATTGGCTCAAAAGTAGCAGTCAAGTGAGAAATGAATCGGGCAATGAAGTTTGGTCATCCTAAGAAACCTCTGAATTCCTTCTCAGTACGGGGAGCAGGCATTTCTTGAATAGCTTTAACTTTTGCGGGATTAACTTCAATACCTTTACCGCTGACAACAAAGCCTAGTAGTTTACTGGATCTTACCCCAAAGGTGCACTTGTTCAGATTCAATCTCAACTTGTATTTCTTCAGTCTTTCAAATAGTTTATGTAGATGATCAAGATAATCTTCTTCAGTCTGTGATCTCGCTATCATGTCATCGGAGTACACCTCTATCTCATGATGAATCATGTCATGGAATAAAGCTACCATGACACGCTGATAAATTGCGCCGACATTCTTCAACCCAAAAGGCATAACCTTGTAACAAAAAGTGACCCACTGTGTAACGAAAGTAGTTTTCTCCATATCTTCAGGCGCCATCTTGATCTGATTATAACCCAAGAATCCATCCATGAAAGAGAATAATTTATGGCGGTGTTGTCGACCAGAACATCAATATGCGGAAGTGGGAAATCATCTTTGGGGCTCCCCCTATTCAGATCCCTGTAATCTACACACATATGCAACTTGTCGTCTTTCTTTGGTATCGGACCAACATTATCAACCCATTGAGGATAGGTTGTCACAGCTAAGTAACCTGCATTAAATTGCTTCATAACCTCGGCCTTGATCTTCTAAGACATCTCAAGATGCATGTGATGAACCTTCTGCTCAATCGGAGAACAACCCTCTTTCATTGGCAGGCGATGGACCACAATATCAGTATCGAGCCCCGGCATGTCTTCATACGACCAAGAAAAGATCTCAATATAGTCATGAAACATCAGAATTAACATGTTCTTGACATTTGTCTCTAAGTTAGCGCCTATCTTGGCTTATTTCCGGTCTGTCTCAGTACCCAAGTTTACAACTTAGATTGGCTCTTCATGTGGTTTGATAGCCTTTTCGTCTTGTATTAAGAGTGAGGCAAGTTCTCCAGGTATTTCACAATTTTCCTCACCTTCATCCCCGGCTTAGTAGATCGAATTTTTAAAGTCATAAATGGCAATAGAAGAATCGTTATCAATAGGATCCGGAGTGGATGTGGATCTGTAATGAAATTTGTGGGTGTGGTAAGAAACACATAGCTTTTTGAAAGTACAATAAAGTAAAACAAAAACATGGAGCACAAAATTTAAATGCAAAACGTCCAATGTTGTTATTAAATAAATAATCTTTATGAATTTTAAACCCTTAACAAATGAACCATTATGCCTCGGGTAAGACACAAGGTTTAAGTTCATTGTTTATTACATAAATAAAATGTTTTAAAGCAATAAGACATGAATGTAGCTATTACTCCTTACTAAAGGAGATATAGATGATATCTTCCGCCTTCCAATTGTTGAGTCTGTTGCCAATGGTAGTGAATATCTAGTTCCTGAAGTCATTATCAACATCTTCCGTAGTAGAGACAACATCAATAGCATTCACACCTTGGTCATGCTTTGGCATAGGTGCAATAATTACATTCGGGGTCTCTGAAGGATCAAACTCAATCTCTTTGTTGTCAATCAGATCTTGAATTTTGTTTTTTAGGGCCCAACAGTTATTAGTGTCATGCCCAGGACTATTAGAATGATATGCACACTTCACATTCAGATTGTAATTAGTAGAGGAGGTGTTGGGATTAGGAGGAAGATCTCATAGTGTTATCAATTCTGCTTTTAACAGATGTTGTAATTCCTGAGATAATGGCATACTGATCTTGGTGAACTTCCTCCTCAGAGCATCTTACCTACGCTGATTTCCCTGTTGTTATTGTTGAACAGGCGTCAGATTAGAGATCAACACTGCTCCCATAGATTGATGGAAGTCATTTTTACTACGGCCCTTCTGGCCATAAATTGCATTGATTTCCTTATTATTATTGAATGTCTTCTTTAAAGCATTCGAAGACACAACAACTGGAATATTTCCACTCTTGATACCACTTTTAACCTATTCCCCAATTAGAATCAACTCAATAAAACCAAATGACAAACTCCTAATCAGTAGATTAAAGAATGGAACTCTCAGAGTTCCCATGAACATATCAATAAGCTCTCAATCAGACAAGGGAGGTTTCACCCTTCCAGCTATGTCTTTCCACTTTTGTTCATATTCCTTCAACCCTTCAGTCGAGCCCATAGACATGTTTTGCAATTGCACTCGAGTTGGTGCAAGGTCACCATTATATTGATACTAGTAAAAAGCAGCAGCCAAATCTTCCCAAGTGCGAATGTTGGTTCCTTCAAGTTGGTAGAACCATTCGAGTTGAGTTCCAGACAAGCTTTCTTGAAAGTAATGGACCCATAACTTCCTGTCAGCAGTATGGGGTTGGATCTTTCGAACATACGATCTCAAGTGAAGCTTGGGACAAGAGACACCATCATATTTATAAAAAGTAGGGACCTTGAACTTATGAGGGATGACAACCCCCAAGATAAGGCCCAACTCTTCAAAATCTAATCCAGGCACTTTCTGGATCTCCATACCCTTGAGATGATCCTCCAACTGTTTGTACTTATCATCCGCAAGAGGGTATTGCTCATTGGAATAGTCTTCATCTTCAAAAATATTCCCGGAGCCTTGATTTTTCCACCTTCAGCCCTGACACTTCTACCATCTACTTCTTGGTTGTCTTTATCAGAGGAGATATCAGTAGTTGGAAATGGTTTAATAGGACCTTTGAATCTTATCCCTATATTGAAGAGAGAAATTGGCTTCCGAGTCTTCTTTTTCTTGGCGATGAGCGCCATCATGCCCTTCTGTCCTTGTGCTAAGTTTAGGAGAGTCTCTTGGAATTGAGTGTTCTGGGTTTGAAGTTATTTAACGGTTTGTTCGAGGGCCATATTTTACTGAAATAAACAGTAAGAAGATGAGAAAACCTGTATCCAGAAAACCTGTGATGTAATGATGCATGATATGTATATGTTGAACCCCAATTTTTGCCCTTAAGATTCCTTCATCATACCATATTTTTTCAATCACAACAAAATCACATTAGGGCTTTTGGTTCTTCTACCTATCTTTAGCTTTGCTCTTTCAGGAGTTACCAAGCACCTTAACTTGTTTTCTTTTGTGATCATGGATGTTTTGCTTTGATATTCTCTCTAATTAACAAAATGCAATATTGGTTTGTCTTACTTGTTAATAATGTAGGTAAAGGCAATGAGGTTTAGCAAGTTGCATCATGGGTTCATGAGTTTATTTCCATGCCCTAGTCAATAGCTTGAGAAATTCAAACCTCAGCATTGAAGTTTTTTTGGAAGAATTGGTATGGAAGTTGGTTTTGGTGGCCATGAGTCCTCATCATCATCCTCAACAATTTCTATTCACAAAGGAAGAATATTGGCACAAAAAGTTTGTTCAAACTTGGCAAAGTTCCTCAAAGCATTCTCTTGATTTTAAGGCTAGGGTTTTGGACTTCAAAGGAGCATATCTTGATCATATTTTGGTATTTTTGAGTGATTCCAAAAACATCCTTCTCTTAAAAGAGTTACCAACAAATCACTTCAAAAGTTCCAAGGAGTTTCCATGTGGAAGAAACTTGGTGAAGAGGAAAGATTACAAGTCATCCAGATGAATCCCCAATTTTCCATATGTGACTTCGAATGGTCATAAATTGGTCAATTTTTTTCACCTTGAGCCCATTATTTTTTCATGATGATCCTAAGGATGTGTACTTCATGCTTTCTATTATGTGCAAAGTGAGAAAATGGATGGAAGTTTCCCTAAGAATGCAAAAGATTATAGGTCATTTCATGATTTTTGGCCAACTTCAACAAGTCATAACTTGCTCAAATTTAGGAGATTTTGAGTGGTTCAAATTGCAAAATGTCATTCAAGGGATCTACTTCATTCCATCTTTTTGGGTCAAGAGCAAATTCTAAATGGAAGGCCATGTTTAGATGCAAAAGATTATAGGTCATTTTTAAAGAAGAATTTGAAATATTTCTAAGTATAGAAAGTCAACTCTTTTTCTTCAACCTTGACTCCATGTAACTTTCAGCTCCAGCATCCATTTAATTCCATTCTTTTTCCATTGCAGAGATTTTAACCTCAACTTTCCAAAGCATCAATAATCATACCCTAAGACTCCTTGAGGTGGAAATGCCATTGGATTGAACTTGGTAACTTGGAACTGAAGTTTCTCCATAAGTCAGAGTTTGAAATTCATGTTTTGGCCTCTAAACATCAAATTAGCATGCTTTTGTGATCTAAACATGTTTAACCAAGTTGCCAAAGTGGATTAGAGCCTTGAAACACAAGGATTGGACGAGTTTTGATTCAAATCATATCACACTTTGCTCGTGCATCAGGTTCACACAATTTCCCTCCAAACTTCATCATTTCACACGCTTGAACATTCCATTTGATTCCCTATAAATAGAGGGTCATCCACCATTCAATTTCCCAAGCTTAGATAGCCAGAATCACCCTGCCAAACTTTCTTCACAACCCAGAGTTCAACTACTTTGAATTCTATTCTCAAGCCTTTTTCAATCCATTTTTTCTCTCAATTCACCTTCCTTGATCTTTCCGGAAGCTAACCATATAACTACATTCAAGAATCGTGCCCTATATTGCTCCATAGAAGTCCAATTTCAGAGCTCTGCAACTCAATTTCAATAGGTAGATTCCTTCATTAATTCTTCAAAACTCTGATATCATTGTGTTGCTCTCATTGCCTTGGTTCTAGTTGCAACACTTACATTTCACTGGAAGCACGTTTTGACCATGAATTTTCAAATCCCTTTTCAAAACTTTCTTTCCAAATTGATTGAGCTACAGTTTATATAAATTTGGTGTGAGGGTGTGGTAGTCTTCGTCTTGAAGAGACGAAGCGAATGGCATAGTTCTGAGCTTCTGATTTTATAGTTTGAGAGACCTGTAATTCGTGATAGCTGGAGGTTGAAGATGACCAACGTGTCATCTTCTAACCAATGAAGGCGTGCCATTTGTTATTTTCAAAAATCTGATTTATTATTGATTTTGTATATTATTCACTAATGACCATGATATGCACAGCGCGCCAGATCCCTTGGTCCACATATTTTACTTTTATTTTCTTTTTCTGATTTTTATATTTTAATTGTTTTAAATTTCAAAAATCATAGAAAATTCATTTTTAGTCCAAAAAATATGAAATAATTATGAAAAATATTTTTGATTATTCTCTTTCTGATTTTTATTTTTTCACAATTTAATTTTGTGTTTTGGTATTTTTTATAAATTTTACACTTATTTGATTTGTTTAAAATATTTAAAAATACTTTATACATTTTTAAATTCTGAAAAAAATTATGGAATGGTCCAATGGAATTGTGACAAATATTGGTGACCTTATTTTATTTTTGTTTCCGAATTTACTAGTTTTTACTATTTTTGTTTATTTTACCCATTTATTTTATTTTTTAAAAATAGTTTCTGACTTTTAAAAATTCCCAAAAATTTCATAAAACTACTTGGCCTCTTTTCTGATTTTTCTATGGTCTTATTTTTCATTTCATGATTAATTTGAATATAATTGATATTTTCCTCATTATTTTCCATTTTTTAAAACATTTTTAAACCCTTTAATGTATATATTAAGTATATTATTATTTTTTGAATATTTTCTGGCTGTCTTGGGTTGATTTTTTTAATCATGGCTTTATTAACATCATTAGATCCATGTATTGAGTTTAACTCCACAAAAAATGGATGAATGATTTTAATAATATTTTGATTAAATATTAATTCAAATGTGGTTTCTCTTTTACCCTAAATCCCCTTCATCTCATCCCTTTCTCATTGTACTAAATGTTATTGGAGCATGATCTCTATATCATGTCTCAAAACAAATGGTGCATAAATTGCTATTGACCGGCCTCAAAATAGGTGTGACTTCTATATAAGTCCACTTACGATTGCTTAACATAGCGCTAACTTTTGTCCTAATTCGAATAAATGATCATTCGTGGCCCAAACTTATGATTGTAAGCCCAAGTATGTTAATTTGATCTCTTTGATCCAATAACCTTGAGATTCATTGTGTGGAGGCTTTGGTTCTACCAATCCTCTAATGGATCTACAACACCTTTGGTCAACGCGGATCACTTAAACATCGTTGATCATTAAAAGGTACTTATGAGAATTCCAAATGGATGATATACTTGACAAAAAGCAAATGCAACTTGTTGCGTGGAGGCTTTGGTTCTACCAATCCTCTAATGAGTTCCAAATGCAAGTTTAAAGATGGTCATCCAACTAACCACTAATTATTAACTTGTTTTATCTTATGCTTTTATTCTTTTATGCTTTATGTACTATTTATTTTTTCGCATTTACATTTCATGCCATTTTCATCTTTTCTCATTTGAGCATTTATTTTCTTGCCATTTTTTACTTTGCTCACTAGAGCTTTTCTTTTCTTTTCTTAAGATACTTAATAATCAACATAAACCCTAAAAAACTCTTAATGGTACTTGGACTATTTGGTTACTATCCTTGGCATTATGGAGCATGGGACATTTACTTGGACTTAGGATTAGAACCCTTAGCCTATCTTGGAGACTTTGTGACTTTATCTGATTATTTTGTCTGGAGCTCTTGAGGTTTACCTCAAGACATTGGGTTTCTTGTTTGTTTTTGTGTGCAGGTTTTTGGGATTACATCCTTTGTTTGTAATCTGGAATTCACCCGTATACAGCCGTTATTCTGCCTAATTTTTGCGAGTACTTAATACACTTGAAGTTTGGTTTCTCTCAAGAGGTCTAGTATCTTTGCTTACTTGGTTTCAATCCAAAGAATGGGAATTCTATCTTGACTCATAATGTCAAGTTTTGGCTTCTTGTTGGTTAGATGGTTCTTATACTTAGCTTTTACCTTATGCTTTAGGATAGTTTCTTCTTCTCCTCCCATCTTCTTTAATTTCAAAAATCTTCTCCCTCCTTTTGAAAACTCTTCTTGTTTTGAAACTTAAACCACTTTCATAATAAACTTGGACTTATGTCCATGCATTTTCAAAATATTTTCATAAATAAACTCCAATCAATTTAATAATACCTTGACATTTTTTGTGAGAAGACTAAATGTCAACCAATCTCATTTTAAACCATTTTGCTACTTTGGCTTTTATCTTTAAAACTTTTTTCAAAAGGTTAGACACTTGTCAATCCTTGTAGTGATGCAAACAACTGTACTTCTATAATATGTAGTGAAGAAAGATGTTTTTCAATTGGGTGTTGAGTGAGGCATTGTTGATTTTAAAATCCAAGCCATATCCTCCACTTTGAGATGATGCAAATTATCCTTTCTCATTATTGTGGGTAGTAAGTATGTTTTCCACACAGACAATGACGATGATGTCTTATCTCTTAAAATTAACCAACACACTTGTGTTTCAAACTTTTAAAAGAGGAACTACGTGTACCCTGATCTCCTATTGCACGAAAGGTGGTACATAAGCACTAAAGGTTCGCAACCGCGGCGGGTGCAAAAATCATAAAAATATATTTCTTTTCTCACCTCCACCATCCATTTTATATACAACACATTTGATAGCCAAAATATATAGATTTTACAAAGAGGTTCATGCGGAGTACCGTAGATGTTTAGGGTGCTAATACCTTCCCTTTGCATAAGCAACCACCTTACCTTGAATCTTTCCCCCTTTTTTGGGTTATTAGCTCTTTTCCCATTCCTCTGGAAACAATAAAGCGCGGTGGCGATTTTTATGTTGGATATGTATAATGTCTAGTCAATCCAATGGCTTAGTCTTGAACATTTCTACCGCTACAGAAAAAATGGCAACTTCACTGGGGACAGATTGACCTCTTACTGGTCCATCCCTAAGTGGGTTGATCCTATCTTTGTTTATTATCTGTATATGTGTTATTGTGTTTATGTGTTATATTTTGTATATATGTTTGTTTTGATTTTCCTGGTTTTCAGGGTGCTTGGTGATTACTCATAAGTCCTATACCCGGACTTGGGCAATCTTTAAGAGAGGACGGGCGGTATAGTCATGTTAACTTTGAGGGAGTAATCCCAAAAGTGAGGCATGAGATCCCCCACTCAGTGGAGGCCCCTTGGACTGTAGTGTCGTTTACCGAGTAATCGGGAAGACGTACTGCTTTCAACCTGGGAGCCTGCTGAAATTGAGGACCGTAGAATACCAAACCCATGTTGGCCTCTTAGGTGTAGTGCGGAAGCTATGACAGAGTAATTCAGAAATAGTTGTCACACGATACTACGCTCAGACGAGTCTTTCTTGAGAATATTACTAATTACCGAGTTAATCGGGAAGTTGGTAATATCTGAAGGAAGGATGTAGACTCTGGGAACCTCTAGAACCTTGTTCGGCAGGTGATAACTCTTAGACCAACACCTTATGGGTAGTACCTTCGACCTCATGCTCGTGACGTTGAACCTATGAACCCTATATGCGTGATCTTGTGTGTGATTGTTGCATCATGCATCCATGCACTCATAAGCATCTTTTGAAGAAAACAATATTTCAAGGGATTTAAAGGATTGAATATTTGTGAATATCTCAGGTACTTCTAACCATGGATTCTGGAAAGAGAAAGACCGGGAAATACAGTTTCAAGGATCCCAAGATAGATGAGTTGATCAGTATAATTCCAGATATCGGGTGTCCTGCAGACTTTAGGAAGAAGTATGGATCCATTATTCCACTCTTGAAGATGAAGATGAAGGAGGGTATTCTCTCGACCTTGATCCAGTTCTATGATTCGGTGTATTACTGCTTTAATTTTCCCGATTATCAGTTGATTCCTACACTGGAGGAGTATTCTTATCTATTGGATTTACCTGTTACCGATCGTGTTCCTTTTACTAGTTTGGAGGGTGAGCCAAAACCACATGAGATTGCTGCTTTGATTCATCTTGGGAAGTCTGAGGTGGAAGCCCATATGACTATTAAAGGAGAGATTAGAGGATTACCGCTCAGTTCTTATTGGAGAAAGCTCGTTACTTTTCCAGGATGAAGAGTACGGTTTCTTTTGAGGCCATCTTTTCTCTGCTTGCTTATGGATTGTTCTTATTTCCTAATGTGGACAAGTTTGTCGACGTTAACGCTATCAGGATTTTGATGATTGGAAACCCAGTTCCTACACTGTTGGGTGATTCTTATTACTCTGTTCATCTTCGGAATTCTTATCATGGGGGAATGATTATTTGTTGCACACCTTTGTCGTACTGGAGGTTCATCTCTCATATGCCTCAGTCTGATGCTTTTTGGGATGTCAAGAAGGAACCCCGTTGGGCTCCTAAGATCATGGAACTTACTCACTCGGATATTGATTGGTATCATTGAGCTTATCAGGATGTGGAGATTATTGACAGTTGTGGTAGTTTCCCCAATGTTCCGCTTCTTGGTACAAAGGGAGGAATTAACTATAACCTTGTTCTTGCACGGCGACAACTTGGTTATCCGATGAGGGATAAACCGAATAGTATTCATTTGAGTAGTTTCTTTCTGAAGGAAGGAGAAGACCACAGGGAAGCCAGCGAGCAGATTGCGAAGGCCTGGCGTCACATTCATAAGAAGAGTAAGAAGGATATGGGACCTAGGGGTGTTGTTTCTTTGGAGCCATATCTTCAGTGGGTCCGATCGAGAACCATTCAGTTGAAGATGCCATATACTCGGGAGACACCCATGCCTGACCTATTTGTGAAGACCACTCCTCCTTTATTAGATGATCTATAAGAATTGCAGCTTGCTTTGGTCGGGATGCAACAGGAAAGAGATGCTTGGATGAACAAGTTCCAAACTTTAGAGAGTTCCTACAGAGTAGACCTGAAGGAGAAAGATGATTTGATCGAGATCCTTGAAAGTCGAGCGGTAGAGTCTATGGAGAGGCAAGGGGATTTATTTTCTCCTAAGACTTAAACAGGTGATGATCACTTACTTCCTACTTTAGATGATTGGAAGAAGGTTATCATCAGGCATGTGGAAGAAAAACAGAGGTTGAGGTCTCAGATTGCCAGGCTCACAGGGAAGCGCCAGCGTACAGATTGATCTCCATCAGTTCTTGTTCTCAGGATTTTTAGATTGTATTTTCATCTTGTACTTGGGATCATTGAAACTTGTAATCCATTTTTGAAGTTATTATAATAAAAAAGTTTCAGTATTTCAAATGCGTTATTATTTTGATGTTTACAATATGTCTATAAATGTTAAATCCCTTGAAATATTAAATAATAAAGTAAAAATAATCATATGCATTACACATCATGCATCATATTGCACATATTTCTTGCATTTATTATGCATATCCAGGTGTCTTACCCAGCTTTTTACTACATTCAGCAAGCTGACTCATCACTACAACACTCGGGCTAACTTTAAAAAGAAGATGGACAATTTGGAACAGGAAAATCGCGAGCTACACGAAGAAGATACAGCTTTGAAGGCTAGCTTGGCCAACTTGACTACTCTGATGGAAGCTCTGGTGGTTGCTCAGAATCAGCCACCGAGTGTTCAACCTCAACCAACAAGGGCAAATGCTGAAGTTCCTATTGTTCATGTATCCGCTACTCCGACTGTTGTTCAAAACCGTATGCCACGGGGTTATCCGTGGGTGTGATCGGTGGAAATAGAACTGACTGTTTTGAAATGCTGGTTCGCGAAATGTTGCGGTAAGCAAGAGTTTCCACCGTCTTTTATTTTCTCCAACAAGGAAAGGACAAAAGCACAGCAAAATTCCTTTTCGAGATGTTTCTCGGTTCGGGAGGTAGATTATAGAAAGGGAAGGTGTTAGTACCCTTTCTATCCGTGGTTATCCACGGGCTCTTAGGTACTTGCTCACTATGTTTTCAAAAATGTTTGCTTTTCTTGTGTATGTGGGTTTTGAAAAAAGTTTCATTTTGAAAACTTCTAGGTAACTCTTGTATCAGTCCTCAAGAGTGTATGAAGTGTTTGTTTGAAAACTTTTTGAAAGTGTAAGTGCGAAAAGTTTGTTTTGTTTTTGAAAGAGCAAGTACCCAGGAGAAATCTACCTACTATAAGGAATTAAGCTGTGTAAGAGTCCTTTAGACAGTACTATCCCACTATTGAGAAGTAGGTAGCACCGTCATTGGAGTTATTCGGGTCAATTCGATTATAGGGACATGTGGTCACCAAAGCAATAGTAGGACGCCTTAGCGGTAACCCTAATGTCCTAGATCCTTTTTATCCGAGGCAACCGTTTCGAGGCAACTGGATCTTTAGATAGGAGGGCGACCTCTAAAACACCCTATGCTTGACGACCACGTCAAGGCAACCAAGTGAGGCGTACCCTAGGAGTGGCATGTGCACGTGTGTCCAGTTTCAGTTTTAAGATTATCTTTGAGCATGCATCATTGTGAGCTACGGGTTGATTTTATTTTTTCTTACAAGTCTTGTCATGCATAATTAACAGTTAATAATTGTGCGGAAAATAAATTGCGGAAAGTGAATCTACGCTATTACAAGGCGTCAGGTATTTACATCGCCAAAAACATAACCCTTGAAAATAAATGCGAGAAAATAAATAAAGCGATAAAAGCCCTAATTAACTATTACATTCTCAAAGCAGATACATCAATATTGAATGAAAATAATAAAGTGCACGCAAAGAAATTGAATCAGGACGTCCTTAGGGTGTTGACCCTTTTTTGAGAAAAGAATGGAATTTGGTCCTTTTTTGCATTTAATTAAATATTAAGCCTAATAACTAATTAATTAATTAATTAAAAGAAAAAGTATTTTTGTGTTTTTTATGTTTTTAATGAAAATAAATAAAAATAAATTAAAAGTCAAGAAAACCCTAATTCTAGATTTATTTTACATTTGTGAGAAAAAAGTCAAAGTTAACCTAATTAATAAAAAGACTAAATTAATTAGTTTACATTTATTTACAAAATAATAATTAAAGGTGAAAATATTAAATAATAAAAATAAATAATATTTACATTTTAATGGTCTGAATTTATTATGAAAATTAATTAAGTTAATTAAATAATAGTAATAATAATAATAAAAATAATTAGTTAAAAGAAAATAAAAAGAAAAGCAATTAACCAGGGGGGTGTTGACCCAATAATGGAGTTATGTTAGCAATTCCAGCCCATTAAGCTTCCAGGCCTGTTTGACTTTGGGAATTGTCCAGGTACGTGTTTACTAGGGAGCATGGTGTTCCCTCTCTCATGGCCTTTGGATTGCTGTTCAAGGACACCTGGCACCTGGGATGTAGGAGTCCATGGTGGAACGCCTTTGAATATCCTGCACATGAACATGTTGGAAAAAATATTATGAGAATTTTGGGTGGACCTGGGAATCAAACCCAGGTCCCAATAGTAACCAGCCAGATCACCAACCACTGAGCCATTACGCTGCATTTGTTATTACAATAATCAACAAATAATATATTAGGAAACCAAACAATATGCAATAAAATAAAACACGCGCGCCCTGATTTGAATGGACCAATGATATATCAACGCGTCATCGTCTTCTTCAATTGCCTGCATAAAAATATATCAAATAGCAGGGGTTTTTAACCCCCACAACCTGCATCAACAAAAAATAGCGAATAGGCGTGTGCTGTATATAAATTGTTTGCGAGGGTAGATTTAGGTTCGTCTGGACGCAACGATCTCAACCATAGGTCTCATGAAGCCTAATTTTTCCTGGGCTGTAAAGCCCTAATTTGAAAGCTTCGAAACCCTAAATTTCATCAATGGCAATTTATGATTCTGGACACCATAATGCAATTCATCTGTACCATTAGCTTCAGAGAAGTTCTAGCAATGTAAAGCACACAAAAAATCACGTTAATGATGCATGAATAACGAGTTACGATTATAGAAAAAATCACCAAACTGTGAGTCTGTTCTGGGCGATTCCTATAGCTTTAGCACGTGGTTTTTATTCCAAAAGGTTTCTGAGAGGTCCAACAATGTGTTTGAATCCTTAAATTGCTTTGAATGGGCCTGTGAGTGAGAAAACAGTTTTGAGTTTTCTTGATTTTTTTCAATATGGTAATGGCCTTGTGCAGCAATTCTCACGTATATATTGAGCTTGTTTGCTTCACCAAAAGATTGCAAAACCAAATGTTGATATTTTCCTACAATTAAATTAATTAAATGAATTAAAAATCAATTAAAAATCCAATTAATTAATAAAAATAAGAAAATAATTCAATTTAATCTCAATGGGTCGTGCATAGGCCTTGGACAAAGTTTCAAGAAGTAATTTGAGGCCCATTAGCAAAAATGATGTGTTTTGAGCAAAGTTGACTTTTGCAAATTCACAAAACTTTCCCAACTTCTCCAATGCATATCTTGCTCAATTGTGATCCTATGAACATGTTCTTGGACATTTCGGAAATTTCTTGAAGTCCTCTAACCAATACCTTTGGACCCATGTCATTTGGATTTACCAATCTCAAGTTATGGTCTTTGACGTAAAGTGCTTTTTTTTTTACTTTTGAAATTGACCTATAATGTAGAAATTGATAACTTTTTATGAGAGAATTTCTTGGACTTGGAATGTGAAAATGAGTTGTAGGAAATGTCATCCCCTTAAAAATGAGCATTGGATGGGATTTTTCTGATGAACCATGAAAAAGTTATGCCCTGGTCAAGTTACAGTTGACTTTTCTACTGTCCAAAAATAGTAACTTTTGCATCTTTGATGATTTTTGAGCCATGCTTGAGGAATCATGATCAAGACTTGATCAAATGATGATTGTGGACTCAAAATAATATGTTGACCAAAAATTCTGACTTTTGACTGTAAAATGACCATTTTGCCCCTGCAGTTGATTGTGGGTCAAATGGAGCTTTTGACTGTGCAATTTGACATTGTGAGTCTTGAGACTTGACATGTAGATGCTTGACAATGTATATGGGCACTTGAGACTTGATTGGACCATTGAAAACCTCAAATTCCTTGTAAGCATCAAAACCCTAATTTCAGCTGGCTTAGGAGGCATTTGGATTGTGCAATCCTTGAGAAATCTTGAATCATTTGAAGATGATTCTTGATAAATCTTGAGGAATATGGGAGGGCAAATTTTGGGGTACAAAAGTTGCCCCTGTTCAATATTCTTAGACCTGAGGATGTAGATTGGCTTTCGGGCCTTTCGTGATCCGAAGGTGGAAGATGATTGAACACTAGAGTGCCCAGAAATTTGCACTCGCATAGAAGAATATCAGCAATGTGATGTCGAGAATGGGCTTACAGATGCCATTTGGAGATATGATGGATAGGAGGATGGGCTTATAGATGCCATCTGGAGACGTGACAGAATCTTGTCGAGGATGGGCTTATAGATGCCATCTGGAGATGTAATGGATAGTTGTGGAGATGGGCTTATGGATGCCATCTGGAGATTGTTTGTTGAATTATAATTTTGTAAGTTGAAAGAGGGAACCTATGTAGGATTGCCTGATGATGAGTCTGTGTAAAACTGCATCTTGGAAGGAAGGAAACCTGTGTAGGGTTGACTGATGATGAGCCTGTGTGAAACTGCATCTTAGAATGAAGGAAACCTATGTAGGGTTGACTAATGATGAGTCCGTGTGAAACTGCATCTGAAATGGAGAAGGAACCTGTGTGGGGTTACTTTGATGATGAGCCCGTGTAAAACTGCATCTTTGAAGGAAGGAAACCTGTGTAGGTTTTCTTGATGACGAGTCCGTGTAAAACTGCATCTGAAATGGAGAAGGAACCTGTGTGGGGTTACTTTGATGATGAGCCCGTGTAAAACTGCATCTGGAAGGAGAAAGGGAACCGGTGTAGGGTCGCCTCATGATGAGTCCGTGTAAAACTGCATCCTGGAAGAAAGAAAACCTGTGTAGGGTTGACTGATGATGAGTCTGTGTAAAACTGCATCTTGGAAAGAGAGAACCTGTGTAGGGTTTCTTGATGACGAGTCCGTGTAAAACTACGTATGGAGTTGAGAAGGAACCGGTGTAAGATTACTTCGGAATAAGTTCGTGTAAAACTTCTGGATGAACCGGGGTAAGGTTATTGTGAGATAAGTTCGTGTGAAACTTCAGGAGGAACCGGGGTAAGGTTACTGTGAGATAAGTTCGTGTAAAACTTCTGGATGAACCGGGGTAAGGTTACTTTGAGATAAGTTCGTGTAAAACTTCAGGAGGAACCGGGGTAAGGTTATTGTGATAAGTTCGTGTGAAACTTCAGGATGAACCGGGGTAAAGTTACTGGATGATGAGTTCGTGTAAAACTGCATCTTGAAGAGAGGGAACCGGTGTAGGGTTGCCTGATGAGGAGTCCATGTAAAACTTCATCTAGAGTTGAGAAGGAACCGGTGTAGGGTTTCCTGAGGAAGAGTCTGTGTAAAACTTCGTCTTGGAAGGGGAGGAACCGGTGTAGAGTTGCCCGAGGACGAGTCCGTGTAAAACTTCGGCTTGGAACTAAGGAGGAACCGGTGTAGGGTTGCCTGAGGACGAGTCCGTGTAAAACTTCGTCTTGGAAGGGAGGAGGAACCTGTGGAGTTGCTTGATGACTACCGGTTTGACAAATCTTCTTCTGGTAGGCAAGTGACGAGTTGCCGGGACATAGTCGTATGTTGTGATCTCTAACTTTTGCCTGGACCGCCCTTTTGGGTTTTCAGTCCACCGGGATACCCATTTTTTCCCAAGCCGCCTTTTCAGGTTTTCGACTTGCCGGGTGTACAGATTTTTTTCATTTTCATCCCTTATTTTTGCCCGAACCCTTTTGGTTCGCCAGGAAGCCCTTATTTTTGCTAGGCCAGTCGACCTAGCGGGTCTTTGATTATGCATAGTATTTTTTCGACTATGCCAATGCTCTCAGGATGTAGGGAGGTGCCACTGTCGGTAGTGTTGTGTCGCCATACTACCAGAATATGTTTGATCGTGCAAGATTCGTTGCTGGAATTCATGTCCAATGCCCCAAGTGATTCAGACGGAGATTTGCCCCTGGCTATTTGGCATTTTTGAGAGATTCCTTGATTCTTGACTGGACTGCCCCAGATGACAGACCATGATCATGTCTGCCCCTTGGTTGGAAGTGTTTTTCCACTTGAGATGACTCTTGAGAAGCTTTTTGTTCACTAGATATTCGGCGTGCGAATTTCTCTGTTGTTTAAACAAATAGTCATATGCAAACAATGTTATTTTAAGAATGCAAAGCTTATGTCTGTTTTGAAGTTTTTGAAAATGCAGTTTTCAATAAAACAAGTGAATTTTTGTAAAATGTGATGTCAACTCAGGATTTACAGCAAGCCCTTCAGGAGTCAGGATACCTTTTGTAACAGTATTCTTTCGAACTAACCCATGCTTCAGCTAGGACTTTTAAGGGTTATAACGTGGCCTGGTTCACGGTTTAAGAAACAAAGGATAAAGGCTCAAATTTTATTTGTACACACCCGTTCTTCGTGATGTTCTTCGATCCTAAACTCAGCTAATCATGCATTAGATCTTGTTTGAGTCTTTGCTCTGATATTCCGGTGATGGTTCAGATATTGACAGTTTATTTTGAATAGGCAGTCATTTCTTTTTTTTGTTGAGAGTCTGTAGGACCTCTTTCTTTTCGATTTTATTATCCCTGTCTTTTGCCTGAACTGTTTCTTTTGTGATTACAGTCAGCGGGATGCCCCAGTTTTTGTAAGTCTCCTTCATAGGTTTTGACTTATTGGGCTTTTATTTTGAGAGACAATGACTGCCTGTCCTTATGATTATTCGGAACCATCACTGTCTTTTGTTTTAGAAGGACTCCTTTGATGCCATTCATTGTGCACCTGGATCAACTGAGAGAACTACCCTGCCCCAGGTTATGATTAAGGGTTTTAATTTTTGAAAAGAAAAACTCCAACTTCTTTGGCTCAAAGGGGTTGACGAGGTATTATCTTCCTTATAACTCCACTGTTTAGGATTTGAAACAATGCCTGTACTTCATCAGCGGAGTCTGTTCAAAAGCATACTGTAAATATTGTGGTATCGTTTTCGTCATCCTCCCTCAAAAGGCTTAGAATTTTTAATCGAGAGTTAAACATCAAAAAATGAAAGCAATTTTAAACATAGTGAACATAATTACTTCAAAACAGACACGTGTAATGCATTAATGAAATAAAAGAGTTTGAAATGATAATTGTTTGAATAAGCAAAGAAAAATACAATATTAGAATTCAAATGAACAAAATCCTCTCAATCCTAGCCATGTTTTGGCAAGGGATCAGTGATCACATTAGGAGTCTCAGAAGGCTCGAATTCGATCTCCTTAGTATCAATCATATTCTGAATCTTGTATTTCAGCGCCCAACAATCGTCAGTATCGTGCCCCGGGCTACCAGAATGATAATCACACCTCGCATCTGGGTTGTAGTTTGGAGAAGAAGTCTTAGGATTCGCAGGAGGGTTTATCACCACAATCAGATTCATCTTCAACATGTGCTGCAATGCTTGTGACAATGGCATGTTGATGTTGGTGAATTGTCTTTTAGGCTCGTCTGTCCTTTGTTGATTTCCCTTTTGCTGTTGTCGGCGTGACGCAGAACCAGAGATCAGGACTGCCCCTACGTGTTGGTCACGGCGACTCTTTTGACTGTACGCAGCATTGGACTCTTTCTTCCCACTGTAAGGCTTTTTCTGAGCATCGGAAGGTGTAGCCTCTTGAATCTTCCCATCCTTGATACCAGCTTCAATTGTCTCACCAGTCAAGATAAGGTCTGTAAACCCGGCTGAAGAGTTTCCAATCAAATGGTTGAAGAATGGACCAGACAGGGTCCCCAAGAACATACCCACAAGTTCACGGTCAGTTAGGGGTGGCTGTACCCTTCCAGCAAGGTCTCTCCACTTTTGAGCGTACTCCTTAAATCCTTCACCCGTCCCTAGGGACATACCCTGGAGTTGGGTACGCGTAGGAGCGAGGTCGGAATTATACTGATACTTCTTATAGAACGCAGTAGCCAAATCTTCCCAGTTGCGGATACTGGCCCCATCCAGCTGATAGAACCATTCGAGTTGAGTCCCTGAAAGACTATCCTGGAAGAAATGGATCCACAAATTCTTGTCAGCAGTGTAAGGTTGGATCTTCCTTACATACGAACGAAGGTGCAACTTAGGACAGGAAGCTCCGTCATACTTTGCAAAAGCAGATGCCTTGAACTTATGTGGAATCACCACCCCAGAGGATAAGCCTAGGTCTCCAAAGTCCAACCCGGGCACATTCTGTATCTCCATAGCACTTAAGCGGTCCTCCAGCTGTTTGTACCTGTCCTCAGCAGGAGGGTATTGTTCATCATTATAATCCATCTCGTTATCGGAGACCACGGGACTAGGAACCTTTCTCTCTTGTGGACTGTCTTTGCCTACAGATGAGGTAGTCAGCTCAACCTCATTCTTTAATCCATTCCCAGATCTGCATCTAGTGTTGAACAGGACGGTCCTTTTCTTCTTCTTATTCCTCTCTTTCAGAATCAAAGTCTTCAAATCCTGTTGACCCTGGGCTAGGCTCATAACCAACTCTTGGAACTGGGCATTCTGGGCCTGGAGGGCCTTGATAGCTTGTTCAGCGGAAGGTTCAGAAGACATGATGATTGCTGAAATAAACAGCGAAGAAGATAAGTGACATGTAGAAAGGGTACCTGTTATGTATATGATGGCATGAAATTATGTATGCAATGTTTTCAAGGATCTCGCGGGGTAAACAAGAAACTTGTTAGAATTTGAATCTGGTAGCTTGATTGAAGGAACTTCATGTTGTTGGGAGTCCTTCCTCAAGAGTCAAAGCTCACCATATCGAGTGGGTCATAGCCCCTGACTCAAATTATCATGTTTTGATCTCCAGACAACCTTGGTTAGAGGAAAATAAATCCCCTTTGCCCCTTGCAAGACATTTGGTTCATCCTGACCTACATCACAAACCCTTGAGATCCTTGAAATGGGTTAGTCCTTATGTAGGATGTATGCAATGGTATGATGGTATGATGTTATGCTATGCGTGGAGTGATGTAAGTAAACCCTGTTATAAGCCCAGATTAAGGACTGTAAACAAAACCTGCAAGGAATTCATGTTGTCAGATAACAAGAATGTGCAAGTAGTTTGAAGGCACACAAGTCACACAAAAGAGCCCTTAGATTTCAGGCCGGCATGAAGTTTAGGTACTACCCTCTTTCAGTTTCAGTTGGTTAAGACCTGTCCTAAAAATAGTAACCGGGTTCTAGAGGATCTCAATATCACTGACTACCCTCAATCGGTCATAACTCCAGCTTCGCAACCTTTTCTTGGGGCCGGAACCATCGCGAGAGTTTAGCCTCAACGAGTGTAGCATACTGCTACTGTTCTATGGCCAAGTTGGGTCAATTTAAGGTTCTAAGGTCAGTTGGTGCTTAGTGACTCCTCAGAAGACCCATATTCATCTCGTTCCAACACAAGGGATATCGGTACAGACCAAGGTGTCACACCAACGTAGCTACTGCTTCACCTGTGTCGGTCTACGCCGGACAGGTCCCTCACAGTTTATTGCTACTTAAAGGGTATTCCCCAGATCCGGGTTAGGATCTATGAAACTCCGATGCAAGCCCACAATATTAAAGCAAACAAGGCATACAATTGAAAACATAGAATGATCTAATCCTAAGGTACACCTCACTCATCTTTAAAATCCCCAGCAGAGTCGCCAGTTCTGTGATCGGTGGAAATAGAACTGACTGTTTTGAAATGCTGGTTCGCGAAATGTCGCGGTAAGCAAGAGTCGCCACCGTCTTTTATTTTCTCCAACAAGGAAAGGACAAAAGCACATCAAAATTCCTTTTCGAGATGTTTCTCGGTTCGGGAGGTAGATTATAGAAAGGGAAGGTGTTAGCACCCTTTCTATCTGTGGTTATCCACGGGCTCTTAGGTACTTGCTCACTATGTTTTCAAAAATGTTTACTTTTCTTGTGTGTGTGGGTTTTGAAAAAAGTTTCGTTTTGAAAACTTCTAGGTAACTCTTGTATCAGTCCTCAAGAGTGTATGAAGTGTTTGTTTGAAAACTTTTTGAAAGTGTAAGTGCGAAAAGTTTGTTTTGTTTTTGAAAGAGCAAGTACCCAGGAGAAATCTACCTACTCTAAGGAATTAAGCTGTGTAAGAGTCCTTTAGACATTACTATCCCACTATTGAGAAGTAGGTAGCACCGTTGTTGGAGTTATTCGGGTCAATTCGATTATAGGGACATGTGGTCACCAAAGCAATAGTAGGACGCCTTAGCGGTAACCCTAATGTCCTAGATCCTTTTTATCTGAGGCAACCATTTCGAGGCAACTGGATCTTTAGACAAGAGGGTGACCTCTAAAACACCCTATGCTTGACGACCACGTCGAGGCAACGAAGTGAGGCGTACCCTAGGAGTGACATGTGCACGTGTGTCCAGTTTCAGTTTTAAGATTATCTTTGAGCATGCATCATTGTGAGCTACGGGTTGATTTTATTTTTTCATACAAGTCTTGTCATGCATAATTAACAGTTAATAATTGTGCGGAAAATAAATTGCGGAAAGTGAATCTACGCTATTACAAGGCGTCAGGTATTTACATCGCCAAAAACATAACCCTTGAAAATAAATGCGAGAAAATAAATAAAGCGATAAAAGCCCTAATTAACTATTACATTCTCAAAGCAGATACATCAATATTGAATGAAAATAATAAAGTGCACGCAAAGAAATTGAATCAGGACGTCCTTAGGGTGTTGACCCTTTTTTGAGAAAAGAATGGAATTTGGTCCTTTTTTGCATTTAATTAAATATTAAGCCTAATAACTAATTAATTAATTAATTAAAAGAAAAAGTATTTTTGTGTTTTTTATGTTTTTAATGAAAATAAATAAAAATAAATTAAAAGTCAAGAAAACCCTAATTCTAGATTTATTTTACATTTGTGAGAAAAAAGTCAAAGTTAACCTAATTAATAAAAAGACTAAATTAATTAATTTACATTTATTTACAAAATAATAATTAAAGGTGATAATAATAAATAATAAAAATAAATAATATTTACATTTTAATGGTCTGAATTTATTATGAAAATTAATTAAGTTAATTAAATAATAGTAATAATAATAATAAAAATAATTAGTTAAAAGAAAATAAAAAGAAAAGCAATTAACCAGGGGGGTGTTGACCCAATAATGGAGTTATGTTAGCAATTCCAGCCCATTAAGCTTCCAGGCCTGTTTGACTTTGGGAATTGTCCAGGTACGTGTTGACTAGGGAGCATGGTGTTCCCTCTCTCATGGCCTTTGAATCAATCCGTACAGAATCTTCGTTCTTCAACGGGAATAAATTCTAAGTATTCGAAAAGGAAAAGAAAACTGGCTGGAAAAAAAAAACTACTAGGAATCGAATTACACTGGAAACTATTAAATTGCAATGAAAGTCAAAATTCTGAAAACTGGAAAAATTCTAAGCAAAAACGGTCCCAATTTTCACTTTCTAATGTCTTCTTATAGTCCTTGAACGTAACCACCTCTTCAGATATTTTTGTGTCCCACGTATCCTTGAATTTCTCGTTTCTTACTTGCCCATGTTGAGACGGGCGCCCCAATTGACTTGTTCTTCCTTTGACCATGCTGAGACGGGCGCCTCCCACTAAGGGGAAAGTCCGAGGCGGGCGCCTCAATTGTAGGAGGAGAGTTGAGACGTGCGTCTCACTCTTGCATGCACTTTTAGGGTTTTCTTGCCTGCGTGGGTTTGATTTCTATTGGGCCCGTTTGGAGATAATAGACCCTTTTTGATCCATCATCATTGCTTTGCACACCCCTTCTCTTCATTTCTTGCGCCTTTAGTCCAATAATTCTTGAATTTCTTCACTTTGCTCAATCTGTCTAATTAAAATAAAATACCTGAAACAATAGAAATACCGGCGTAATATGGAAATAAAAATGAAATAATTAGATAAAAATACTAACATTACCTATGAAAATTAAATCAAATATACTATATAAAATTGCGTTATCAAACTCCCCTATACTTAAACCGTTGCTTGTCCTCAAGCAAAAGTAAAAAGGTGAAAATCACTGACGCGCAGTTAAACACAGATATAAGAACATACATCACTTCGTACCAGGTTGCTAGTTGAAATTTTTTTTTTTGTTAGAGAATTTAAGTCGAACTTAAACACCAAAGTTACCGTAGGAACACTGGATAACCCCGTTTAAGCAGACCAATTTAAGTCATGTCATTATAGCTTAACCTAATACTATGTTTTATTTCACCCGTTTTCATTCTAGTGCAATCACATTAAGCCCTTTACCTTACACGCACATAGTGGAGTAACTGGTTAGTGAATTTGATCTTAGTAAGCCAGCTAGGAGTTCTGGTAATTTAATCATATGGTACTCCCTTTTTCCAATTAAAAATTGCGGGGGATCGAACCGTGATTCGCCCTACCAAGTTCAGCACCAGGGACCACTGAACCAATTTATAATGGATTATTATGCATTTAAATTTATAGTTTCTGCAACTGTTGGATTAAATGATCTGGTAAGGATCATCTAACTTAATAAGTGCATCTTCAGATAAAAGCAATTTCTTAAGAATATTTGATCAATCACTTATATTCATCAGCTCTCCACGTAGTTTGTGTTTATGGCGGTGCCGACTGCTTAATAAACTACTCAGGGCTAATCTAAGACTAAGTTTTAAAGGTTTTGGTATAATAAGTACTTAAATCGATCCAACACATCGGGGGTTTTGAAGTGTTAAGACGATAGAAATTTTGCTAAGTTTCTCGAATTCTTGTTTATAATAGGCAACCTTAATACTAATTGAATAATGTTTTATAAATGCGTGTTTAAAATTGTTTTATTTTATTCGTTATGGCTCAAAAACTAGGGGGAATTCGAGTAAGCACAAATTTAAATTTTTGTATAAGAGATTAAAATTTGCATAAATAAGTATTTTATTGAATTGAAATTTTGCAATACAAGAAAAGAAAAGAAATAAAAGGAAAAATACTACAAAGAGAGCAAGGGAAATGGAAATGAATAGGGAAATGATCTCTGAATCCCCCATACTTAAAAGGAGCAATGTCCTCAATGCGATAAAAACAAAGGAGAAGCAGATGAAAAGAGAAAGACGATCACTCGTGGTTTTGAGAATCATGAGCTCTTGTTCTTCGTCCTCTAGTACGAGGTCTTCGTCCGACGTCAGAATTAGAATCATTAAGATGAAGTGCGTCTGCTATGCGAGCTTGTAAGGATTCGAGGTTACGATCATGGCGAAAAGCATATTGTTGCTGTTCGCGTCGCATCTCTTGTTGATCACGTTGTACTTCTTGTACGAGACGTAAAGTCTCAGCTTGGTTTTGTTGCATGGCATGGAACAACTGATCTTGACAAAGCATATGAGCCTGCATGGCTGCGAAATTTGCAGCGGTATTATCTGGTTGTTGGGCGGCAGGTGCATCGAGAGCATAACGCCAATTTGCGCGGACTCGGACGTCGATACGATGTGGACAAGGTAACACAATATCAGGAATTGGACAACGATTTATCACCAATGTAAATCGGCCATCATGTCTTGGAGAGATTATGTGGGAATCCCGACAATAGATGACATCGAGAAGAGTGGCTGGCATCATGTATGGTAACAAAGAAAGTAGCTCGGCGGAAAGGCCTAAAGCAAATGCTAAAGATGTGATGATGCCGCCAAAAACAAAGGGATTAGTACCTGCCGCGTTCGCGTATGTGTGGATGTGACTGAACATGAAAGGAGCAACGTTGACTGCCTGACCATTAAGGGCGCAGAAAATGAGGAACAACTCATTTTGGTTGACCTTGTGATTATTGGTCCGACCAAAGATGGTGTTAGCAAGAACGCGGTGAAAGTACCTTAATGCCGGGTTATGTATTTGAGAAGCATAGAGATCGCGCCAACTTTTTGTTGTTTGACCAGTTAGATCATTCCATAAGGTGAAGCCGACTTGATCCCAAGAAAGATCGTTGTCATCGTCGAAAGGTTTGTAATGAACATGCTCGCCGCGAGTGAAAGATAAGAGTTCGGCGACTCTTTCTTGATCAAGAGAGTACTCTTGGTTGAACATGTGGAAGTTGGCGGTTCCGGTTGTGTAGGGATCGTCGACAGGTGTTGTGTAAGAGAAGGAACTATGAAATTCAAGCACGAGTGGTTCATAAGTTGGACATGGGTTTGTGCATATACTGGTTAAACCGGTGTTATTGAGCATTAATACGATGCTATCGGTCATTCCTAAGGTTTCCAAACACTCCGAACTTATGTATTTTGTAGGGAGGACAGAACGGGTATAGAATTTGGTATACTTTTGTAGTTGTTGGCCGTCGTCGTTGTCGCGGAAAATGATATTGGATAGGTCGGGTGGTGGTCGGTCGGGCTTAACTTGTCGTTGGTTGTTTCGTGGAGCCATAGATGGATATGGGTAGAAGAAGAAAAAAGGTAGAAAATATGGGTGTAGGAGAGGAAATGGTAGAGATGGTTAGAAATGTTGTGAAAATAGAAAGAAGGATGAATGGTATTTATAGTGGAGGGAGATTTAAGAGTGATAAATTATAATAAGTGGGTGTTGGAAAATGGAGGGGAAAATTTGAATGGAGATTAATGGTGGGAAATGGAAGGAATATAGTTTGAATGGGAATAAAGAGTGTTGAATATGAGTTAATGGGGTGAATGGGAAAACAAAACGGACAAGACAAGTAAATGCAGGGAGACCAGCTTTTACTGCGCGAGACAAAAGCTGAGGCGCCCGCCTGACATAGGAGACCACGCGTGAGGCGTGCATCTCAAAGCTGCATGGGAAGTTGGAGGCGTGCGCCTCCTGTCAGCGCGTTAGGCTGCGGCGTGCGTCTCAGCTTGTTTGGGGAACAGGAACAGGCGAATAATACTAATATTCCTATAACAAAATATATTTATAACATACAATATATTAAGCTGCAATATAATTATAGGAAAATAACGTGAACGACTTTTTAAAATGATGACCAAAATTGCTTACAATCTTCAGAATCATGTGTCTGGAAAGTAAATCATAAAAAAAAAACATAACGAAAATATTGTAATTCCTAACAAAATCAAACTAAGCTAAATATAACGAACCACTTAAAAACTCTAGCCACCACATGGTCCTGCCTTAGGAGCGGAGGAAGAATGAAAGTAGGAGAAAACTTCTTGAAATTGCACAGAAACAGTATCCATAAAACCGAAGAAGTCTGCTCGCAAACTAGTCAAATCTTCCCTCAAAGCCTGATGTTCCACCTGGAGAGCGTGGATGACAGGTGCATAATCAGTGGTAGGAGCCTCATGCATAACAGTGTCAGGAGCAACAGAGTGAGCGGTAGAGTCGTGTTGAGGAGGGCCCAGATCATAATAACCTGAAGGAGCAGTGGGATCTTCCTCAGAATCTTCCAAAACCTCATAATCTTGCGGAGTCTCAGGAGTGCGGGGCGGAGAAGGCTGCTGATCAAGACCAAAAAGCCAGTTGGCTTTGTTATGCACACTCGTAGCAGGGTTAGGCAAGGTAAACAGCTGCATAACTTTACCATTAATCAACAAGGTAAACTCAGTCGGGCCAAGATCACCTATTATACCAGTGTTGAAACAGAACTCGATGGTCATGCAAGCAATACCCGTAAAAGCATTCAGATGCTTAAAGGATTGTCGAGGTCCAACAACATTTGCAATCATAGTGACGAGACCTCCCATCCGAATGGCTGCATGATCAGTATCAATGAGATCCACAAAGGTACGAATCAGATAAGTGATCGCATTAACCGGACGGTTTTGCGAAGCACAATACATGATAAACAGCTCATCTTTAGAAACAGTAGTGACATTCTAGAGTTTTCCAAAAATGGTGTGGGCCAGAATCTTATGAAAATACCTGAAGGCCGGGTTGTGGATATTCTCTGATACAAAGTCCTCGGGCTCAGGGTTAAGGATTCCAGAAATAGATCCCCAAAAATAGTCAAGCTCTCTAAATCCAAGACACTCCTCCTGAGTTTCATGATAAACTCCTATGCCATTAGGAAAACCAAGAAGCTCACCCAATTCTTTATGGTTAAACTTGAAAGTGATGCCAAAAAGTCTGAAGATAATAAGTCCACGGCGTAAAGCGAAACCATGAGTAGGAAAGTACATCAAAGAGCTGAGGAACTCTAAAGTAAGGTTCCGATAAGTGGCATAGCAAGTCATAAAGCGTGAACTATCCCACCCAATCTGATTCAGCAGAAAAAGCACACTATCACGAATACCAAGAGCAGTCATAGCACCGTGATGAGGGTAGATAGTGGGTAACATCTCACGCTCGGATAAAACTCCATATTTGGTGCGTTGATTTCTCCCTCTGAAACTAACCGGCATATTGTCAACTCGAGACATAGCGGGAAGAGAAATAAGAAGCAAGAATATAGCCTGGCGAGAAGAAAATAAAGAAGATCAGCATTGGCCAAAATGCCGATAAGAAGAAAAAAACATAGAATAGAAATAAATAAGACAAAGAGGAGAAATATAATGAATAGATAAAGAAAAGAAATAGATATATTTTTTTTTGTTTTTGTTTTTGTTTTCGTTAAAAATAGACTAAAGAAGAAATGAAAAATAAGAAGAAGGAAAATAAAAAATAAATAATAAAAAAAGGGTGGGTTGTCTCCCACAAAGCGCTTTGTTTTATGTCGTAAGCTCGACAAATAGGACTAAAAACTAGGCTTTTAATCGAGCGTGTGGCTCGTCTAGATTTATCGTTTGAGAAGTTCCCTCGAGTTCATTTAGATGGTAATGTTTTAAACGCTGCCCATTTACTATAAACGGTTCAATCGAAGGTCCCTTAATCTCTATCGCACCATTCGGATAAACTCGAGTTATTTCAAAAGGTCCGGACCATCTAGATCGTAATTTTCCAGGAAATAATTTTAATCGTGAGTTAAATAGTAATACCAAGTCACCTATGTTAAAATTCTTCCTAAATATATGCTTATCGTGCCATTTCTTTGTGCGCTCTTTGTAAATCCTAGCATTTTCGTACGCATCCTGTCTAAGTTCTTCCAATTCATTAATATCCAGGATACGCTTCTCTCCAGCGGCAGTGTAACTTAAGTTCAGATTCTTAATGGCCCAATAGGCCTTGTGTTCTAACTCAACTGGGAGATGGCATGACTTACCATAAATAAGCTTGAAAGGGGTGGTACCGATGGGAGTTTTATAGGCAGTTCTATAAGCCCATAAAGCTTCGTGAAGTTTAAAGGACCAGTCCTTTCTGGACGTAGCGACAGTTTTTTCAAGGATTTGTTTTATCTCGCGATTTGAAACTTCAACTTGTCCGCTAGTTTGAGGATGGTAAGGTGTAGCTATGCGATGTCGAACTCCATATTTTCCTAATAATTTTTCAAAGATTTTGGAAATGAAATGAGATCCACCATCACTTATAACGAGTCTGGGTACACCGAACCTAGGAAAAATTATGTTCTTGAACAGCTTAATTACCACTCGGGTGTCATTTGTTGGAGAAGCTATAGCTTCGATCCATTTTGAGACATAATCCACAGCCACGAGTATATACTTGTTGCCGGATGAAGATGGAAAGGGTCCCATAAAGTCTATCCCCCACACATCAAAGATTTCGACTTCCAAAATGCCTTTTTGTGGCATTTCATCACGTCTAGATATATTACCGGTGCGTTGGCACCGGTCGCATTTTAAGATGGTGGCATGTACGTCTTTCCATAAATTAGGCCAATAGAGGCCGGATTGTAAAATCTTTGCACAAGTTTTGGATGTACTCGCATGTCCGCTGTTAGGTGCAAAATGACAGTGTTTTATAATGTTTTCAATCTCTTCTTCTGGCACACATCGGCGGAAAATTCCATCGGGACCTCTCTTGAAAAGTAAAGGTTCATCCCAATAATACTGTTTAAGATCATGGAAGAATTTCTTCTTCTGTTGGTAGGTAAGTTCAGGTGGTAAAACGCCTGCAGCGAGGTAGTTTACGAAATCGGCATACCAAGGCACTGAGGAGACGGCTAAGGTGGTTTCCATGAGTTTATCTGGTTCTGTGTCTTCCAAGTGGGCAATTAGTTTATCATACTGGAATTCATCATCGATCGGCACTTGTTCATGTTTAATATTTTCTAGTCTAGAGAGATGATCTGCTACCACGTTTTCGGTTCCTTTCTTATCTTTGATTTCTAAATCGAACTCTTGCAGTAGCAATATCCATCTCAGGAGTCTAGGTTTAGCGTCCTTTTTGGTGAGGAGATATCTAATAGCAGCATGATCAGTGTATATGATTATTTTGGATTCTACTAAGTAGGAACGAAACATGTCTAATGCAAAGATCACTGCTAAGAATTCTTTCTCGGTTGTAGCATAATTCATCTGCGCTTCGTCCAGGGTTCTGCTTGCATAATATATGACGTGGAGTCTTTTATCCTTTCGCTGTCCTAAAACAGCTCCTACAGCATAATCACTTGCGTCACACATTATTTCAAAAGGTTCATTCCAATCTGGAGTTTGCATTATAGGCACAGAGATTAATGCTTTCTTAAGTGTTTGAAATGCTTCTAAACATTTTTCGTCGAAGATAAATTCAGCGTCTTTCATTAATAGCTCAGTTAGGGGTTTAGTTATCTTAGAGAAATCTTTAATGAATCGTCGATAAAAACCGGCGTGTCCTAAAAAGCTTCGGATTTCTCTAATAGTTTTCAGAGGTTGAAGGTTCTCAATAACTTCGATTTTAGCAGAATCGACTTCAATTCCTCTTTTGGATATAATGTGTCCTAAAACAATTCCTTCTTGTACCATAAAATGGCATTTCTCCTAATTAAGCACTAGATTAACCTTCACACAACGTTCTAATACCCTTTCTAAATTTTCTAAACATTCTTCGAAGCTTTGTCCACAGACGGAAAAATCGTCCATGAAGACTTCCATAATATTGTCCAGAAAATCAGCAAATATTGCCATCATACATCTTTGAAAAGTTGCAGGAGCATTGCATAAACCAAATGGCATTCTTCTATAAGCAAAGGTTCCAAAAGGGCATGTGAAAGTTGTTTTCTCTTGGTCATTAGGATGAATAGGTATCTGAAAGAAACCTGAATAACCGTCCAAGAAACAAAAATGAGAGTGTCTAGCTAAACGTTCTAACATTTGATCAATAAATGGTAAAGGGAAATGATCTTTTCTGGTGGCCTTGTTAAGTTTACGATAATCGATGCACATCCTCCATCCAGATTCGAGTCTTTTAGTTATGATTTCTCCTTTCTCATTTTCGACTACTGTGACACCTCCTTTCTTAGGTACAACATGCACAGGACTAACCCATTTGCTATCAGATATAGGATATATGATTCCTGCTTCTAACAACTTCATAACTTCCTTTTTCACAACCTCGCTCAAAATCGGGTTTAGTCTCCTCTGGTGTTCTCTTGAAGTTTTACAATCTTCTTCTAGCATAATGCGATGCATACAGATAGAGGGACTTATTCCTTTAAGATCAGTGATATTATATCCTAAGGCTGTTGGATATTTTCTCAGAGTTTGTAAAAGTTTTTCAGTTTCGGTTTTGCCAAGTTCTGCGTTGACTATCACTGGTCGTTCAAGCTCGGAATCTAGGAATTCATATCTTAGATTTTTATGAAGTGTTTTGAGTTCTAGGGATGGTTTCCTTAAACATTGTGTAGGATCTGGTGCTATAACTAAGCATTCACTTAGATTACTAATCAGGTTTTCATCGAGATTGTCTTCATTTTCAAGCTCAGCTTCTTTTCTACATTCATCGATGATATCCATGAAGTAACAAGTATCTTCAATTGCAGGTGCTTTCAGGAATTGAGAGAGGATAAATTCGATTTTCTCTTCACCTACTTCAAAAGTAAGTTTTCCTCTTTTTACATCTATAATTGCACCGGCTGTAGCTAAGAAAGGCCTTCCAAGAATGATTGGGGTAACTTCGTCCTCCCTTATGTCCATGATAATGAAATCGGTTGGTATATAGAATTGGCCAATGCGTACAAGAACATTCTCGAGAACTCCTGCAGGATATTTAATTGACCTATCTGCTAATTGAACGGACATTTTGGTTGGTCTGAGTTCTCCCATTTCAAGTTTCTTGCATATAGATAACGGCATCACACTTATACTGGCTCCAAGATCACATGAAGCTTTATCTATGACAAATTTGCCAATTACACATGGAATAGAGAAACTTTCAGGGTCTTTGAGTTTAGGAGGCATTGTGTCTTTAATAATTGCACTACATTCAACAGTAAGCATGACAGTTTCATTATCCTCTAGCTTTTTCTTATTGGATAGAATCTCTTTAAGGAATTTAGCGTAGGAGGGTATTTGAGTTATAGCTTCGGTAAAAGGAATTGTGACATTAAGTTGTTTAAGAAGATCCACGAATTTCTTGAATTGACCCACATTCTTAGTTTTAGCTAACCTCTGAGGGTATGGGATACGAGGCTTATAAGGTGGTGGGGGTACATAAGTTTCATCTTTTTGCGTGGTATCTTCATTATTATCTCTCTGATTTTCCTTTTCTTCTTTATCTTTAGTTTCAGATTGTTTATCATAATTTTGTTGCATAGCTGGGCTATTATTTCTGTGATCTACAGGTCCATCATACTCTGTTCCGCTTCTTAAGATAACAGCATTTGCATGTACTTTGGGATTAGGTTGAGGCTGTCCAGGAAATGAGCCAGCAGGAGCAGCAGAAGCCGCTTGTTGTTGAGCTACCTGAGAGATTTGTGTTTCTAACATTTTATTATGTGTAGCTAAAGCATCAAGCTTGTTAGATAATTGCTTAATCTGCTCATTAATGTGTATATTCTGATTTTGAACCTCCTTATTAGTCTGGGATTGAGTATTATTGGTTTGGTTTTGAGTAGCGATGTAGTGCTCTATCATGACTTCCAAATTAGACTTCCTAGGAGCATTAGACGTGTTAGGACCATTATTAGGATGATTTGGGATAGCCTTAGGATAACCAGGTGGTATAGCAGGAGCTTGTCCAGGTGCGTATAACGTGTTGTTATTCTTGTATGAAAAGTTAGGATGATTCTTCCAGCCAGGGTTATATGTGTTGCTGTAATGATTACCCTGTACGTAATTCGCTTGTTCAACTGGAACTCCTGTTAAAAGTGGGCATTCTGGAGCAAGATGTGATTGGATACCACATAAATCGCAAGTTTGAGGAATTGCAGCAACAGTAGCTGCGGGAGCGGTGGTAAGATTCTCGAGCTTTTGAGTGAGAGCTTCCACTTTAGCGTTGACTTGATCCAGACTATTCACTTCAACCATGGCACCTTTCGTTTGAGATTTCTCTACGCTAACTCTCTCCGTACCCCATTGGTAATGGTTTTGAGCCATGCTTTCGATAAGTTGTCTTGCTTCAGTATATGGTTTATTCATCAGTGCGCCACCAGCTGCGGCGTCTATAGTCAATCTCGTATTATACAAGAGACCATTGTAGAACGTGTGAATGATCAGCCATTCTTCTAAACCATGATGAGGATAGAGTCTAAGCATGTCCTTATAACGTTCCCAAGCTTCAAAGAGTGATTCATTGTCTTTTTGTCTGAAACCATTGATATTGGCTCTGAGCATAGCAGTTTTGCTTGGAGGAAAATATCTAGCCAAGAAGACTTTCTTCAACTCATCCCATGTGGTGATTGAGTTGGAAGGAAGGGATTGGAGCCATGCGCGAGCTCTGTCTCTGAGAGAAAAAGGGAATAGGCGCAATCGTATCGCCTCGGGGTTAACACCATTCGCTTTTACAGTGTCTGCGTACTGCACAAACACTGACAGATGAAGATTCAGGTCGTCAGTAGGAGCTCCAGAAAACTAGTTCTGCTGAACGGCGGAAAGAAGCGAAGGTTTTAGCTCGAAATCATTTCGAGCGATAGCAGGAGCAGCAATACTATTATGAGGCTCTGCTTGAGAAGGAACAGCGTAGTCCTTAAGAGGACGAGGAGCAGGAGCATCAGGATCAGCCATCTTCTTGAGTTCTTCAACGTCAGGAAGTTTGGTCGGAGGAAGGTTGTTGCGTTCTAAATACTCTTGAATTCGTCTCCTTAATCTAAGGTAACGCTCGATATCGTATATAGGTATATGCAAAGGCGCGCCTTGAGAGCGAGTATTTGGCATACACAGAGGGAAAAGAAATAGTTGCTATAGTCTATACTTCGTAATAAAATTACGATATCAACTTAAATAGTCCCCGGCAACGGCGCCAAAAACTTGATTGCGACTTTATCGTCTAAATTAATCGGGAGACTGCAAGTATACATCCCTATCGCGTAGTTTTAAAAGATATCGAACCTAAGGGACTATAAATCGAACTAACGTAACCTAAATTACTGTGTAAAGCTATAGCTATCGAATAATTAATTTGGGGAATTTTTGGGTAATAAAACTTAATTCTAATTGAAATAATAATAATGTGAATATCGGTATGTACGTCATTAACACTAAAGAATCCGGCTTTCTACAGGCTTGTTTTCTAAAAAATGATAATAATATCTTTTTCAGCAAAAAGTATTTATTCAAAAATCTTTTCTCAAACTTTCGCTCTATTGAAGTAAATTATAATTTTAAACTCTGATGTATGCTTTCGCTATCCCATTGATTTTAAAATTACTTTTTGAAAATAAATAAAGTTTAATTGGTTTTAAAACGCTGTCGCAGTCTTTAAAAACAATACCTAGCATCTACTATCTGATTCTAAACCTCAAACTGTCGCTCTGTTGGTTTCTAATCTTAGTCGGTTTATTAACCTCAAACTGTCGCTCTGTTGGTTTCTAAACCTTTTTAACAAAATAAACTAGATAACTAAATCAGAAAAAGTGTTTATTTTATGAAATATAATCAAGCCTGTTTATTCCAGATACTATTCAAATTAACTCGTTACATACCGATATTTAAATGATTTAGCCAGACATACTCAGAAAAACGGACATGGATACATTAAAGGAATTAATAATCATAAATAAATTCATGGCTAAATAAATATTCTCATGCAAATAATTAATTAAAGGATATAAATAAAGAACCTGAATTAAATAATGCTGGAAACAATCTTTGAAGCTTGAATCAATCCGTACAGAATCTTCGTTCTTCAACGGGAATAAATTCTAAGTATTCGAAAAGGAAAAGAAAACTGGCTGGAAAAAAAAAACTACTAGGAATCGAATTACACTGGAAACTAGTAAATTGCAATGAAAGTCAAAATTCTGAAAACTGGAAAAATTCTAAGCAAAAACGGTCCCAATTTTCACTTTCTAATGTCTTCTTATAGTCCTTGAACGTAACCACCTCTTCAGATATTTTTGTGTCCCACGTATCCTTGAATTTCTCGTTTCTTACTTGCCCACGTTGAGACGGGCGCCCCAATTGACTTGTTCTTCCTTTGACCATGCTGAGACGGGCGCCTCCCACTAAGGGGAAAGTCCGAGGCGGGCGCCTCAATTGTAGGAGGAGAGTTGAGACGTGCGTCTCACTCTTGCATGCGCTTTTAGGGTTTTCTTGCCTGCGTGGGTTTGAATTCTATTGGGCCCGTTTGGAGATAATAGACCCTTTTTGATCCATCATCATTGCTTTGCACACCCCTTCTCTTCATTTCTTGCGCCTTTAGTCCAATAATTCTTGAATTTCTTCACTTTGCTCAATCTGTCTAATTAAAATAAAATACCTGAAACAATAGAAATACCGGCGTAATATGGAAATAAAAATGAAATAATTAGATAAAAATACTAACATTACCTATGAAAATTAAATCAAATATACTATATAAAATTGCGTTATCACCTCTCTCATGGCCTTTGGATTGCTGTTCAAGGACACCTGGCACCTGGGATGTAGGAGTCCATGGTGGAACGCCTTTGAATATCCTGCACATGAACATGTTGGAAAAAATATTATGAGAATTTTGGGTGGACTTGGGAATCGAACCCAGGTCCCAATGGTAACCAGCCAGATCACCAACCACTGAGCCATTACGCTGCATTTGTTATTACAATAATCAACAAATAATATATTAGGAAACCAAACAATATGCAATAAAATAAAACACGCGCGCCCTGATTTGAATGGACCAATGATATATCAACGCGTCATCGTCTTCTTCAATTGCCTGCATAAAAACATATCAAATAGCGGGGGTTTTTAACCCCCACAACCTGCATCAACAAAAAATAGCGAATAGGCGTGTGCTGTATATAAATTGTTCACGAGGGTAGATTTAGGTTCGTCTGGACGCAACGATCTCAACCATAGGTCTCATGAAGCCTAATTTTTCCTGGGCTGTAAAGCCCTAATTTGAAAGGTTTGAAAACCTAAATTTCATCAATGGCAATTTATGATTCTGGACACCATAATGCAATTCACCTGTACCATTAGCTTCAGAGAGGTTCTAGCAATGTAAAGCACACAAAAAATCACGTTAATGATGCATGAATAACGAGTTACGATTATAGAAAAAATTACCAAACTGTGAGTCTGTTCTAGGCGATTCCTATAGCTTTAGCACGTGGTTTTGATTCCAAAAGGTTTCTGAGAGGTCCAGCAATGTGTTTGAATCCTTAAATTGCTTTGAAAGGGCCTGTGAGTGAGAAAACAGTTTTGAGTTTTCTTGATTTTTTTCAATATGGTAATGGCCTTGTGCAGCAATTCTCATGTATATATTGAGCTTGTTTGCTTCACCAAAAGATTGCAAAACCAAATCTTGATATTTTCCTACAATTAAATTAATTAAATGAATTAAAAATCAATTAAAAATCCAATTAATTAATGAAAATAAGAAAATAATTAAATTTAATCTCAGTGGGTCGTGCATAGGCCTTGGACAAAGTTTCAAGAAGGAATTTGAGGCCCATTAGCAAAAATGATGTGTTTTGAGCAAAGTTGACTTTTGCAAATTCACAAAAATTTCCCAACTTCTCCAATGCATATCTTGCTCAATTTTGATCCTATGAACATGTTCTTGGACATTTTGGAAAGGTCTTGAAGTCCTCTAACCAATTCCTTTTGTCCCATGTCATTTGGAATTACCAATCTCAAGTTATGGTCTTTGACTTAAAGTGCATTTTTGTTGACTTTTGAAATTGACCTATAATGTAGAAATTGATAACTTTTTATGAGAGAATTTATTGGACTTGGAATGTGAAAATGAATTGTAGGAAATGTCATCCCCTTCAAAATGAGCATTGGATGGGATTTTTCTGATGAACCATGAAAACGTTATGCCCTGGTCAAGTTACAGTTGACTTTTCTACTGTCCAAAAATAGTAACTTTTGCATCTTTGATGATTTTTGAGCCATGCTTGAGGAATCATGATCAAGACTTGATCAAATGATGATTGTGGACTCAAAATAAGATGTTGACCAAAAATTCTGACTTTTGACTGTAAAATGACAATTTTGCCCCTACAGTTGATTGTGGGTCAAATGGAGCTTTTGACTGTGCAATTTGACATTGTGAGTCTTGAGACTTGACATGTAGATGCTTGACAATGTATATGGGCACATGAGACTTGATTGGACCATTGAAAACCTCAAATTCCTTGTAAGCATCAAAACCCTAATTTCAGCTGGCTTAGGAGGCATTTGGACTGTGCAATCCTTGAGAAATCTTTAATCATTTGAAGATGATTCTTGATAAATCTTGAGGAATATGGGAGGGCAAATTTTGGGGTACAACAGTGGGGAATGCCAGAGAATTTTTCACCTGAAGGTTTCAATTTGGGCCCCTAAGATGCTCCAATGATTCAAAATGTTGTTACCCAGCACCTCCTGTGGTGCATATTATTCATGTTGCACCTCCTTCGGTGAATTTGGTTCCGTTTGTTAATAAAGATATGTGTCGTCCTTTCCCTCCGCCGAATGAAGACTTGGGTATTTATGACAGAATGGATGATTTCCAAGAGCAGTTTGATAGAATGCAAAGAGAGATGAAGGCTCTTAGGGGAAAAGAGCTATTTGGGCAGAATGTGAATGAGCTGTGTTTAGTCTCGAATGTCAAAGTGCCTGCTAAGTTCAAGGTCCCGGAGTTTGAGAAGTACAAGGGAAACACTTTCCCTCATGCTCACTTTGTGATGTACGTGAGGAGAATGTCTACCCACATCGATGAGAAGCGTCTTCTGATTCACTTTTTCCAGGATAGTCTGACCGGCGGCGCGTTGAAATGGTACATGAGTTTAGACAATGCCAATATCCATACTTTTAATGATTTGGGAGAAGCATTCATTAAACAATATAAGTACAATGTGGACATGGCGCCTGACCGTGACCAGCTTAGGGACATGGTTCAGAAAGACAGAGAATTGTTCAAAGAGTATGTGTAGAGATGGCGCGAAGTATCTGCACAAGTGATTCCTCCCATGGAGGAGAAGGAAATGACTAAAATTTTTCTGAAAACGCTAGGAGCTTTCTACTATGAAAGAATGGTAGCAAGTGCCCCAAGTGATTTTACAGAGATGGTAGGAATGGGTGTTCGCCTAGAAGAGGCAGTAAGAGAAGGCCGTTTGACAAAGGGTGAAGGATCCGGAGGTGTGAAGAAGCCAGCTTATGGGTTTACAAAGAAGAAAGGGGGGATACCAATGCTGTTATGCAAGAGAGGAGAGTGAACGCTCCTAGAATAAATTATCAGCGTCACCAGCAAGTTGCCTCAGTTACTCCTGTTATGAGTGTTGCATCGACTATAGTTGCTTATCAAAGACACCCAACAGTTGAACCAAGGGAATAATCAGAGAAGGGAGAACTACGACCCTATTCCGATGAGCTATGCAGAGCTACTACCAGCATTGATTCAGAATAAGTTGGTCCAGACACAACCACCTCCAGCTGTACCATCACCATTGCCTTGGTATTACAAAGCGGACCAGACGTGTGCCTTCCATCAGGGAGAACCAGGGCATTGTGTTGAAAATTGTTATCCTTTAAGGACTGAAGTGAAAAGGTTGGTGAAGTCTGGAATTTTATCTTTCAAAGACATGGGACCTAATGTGAAAGACAATCCTCTACCCAAGCACGGGGGAGTGAGTGTTGTGAATATGGTGGCCGGTTGTCCAGGTGACTTCCAAATTTTTGACATTAATGTGGTTAGAGGGGATTTAGTGAAGATGCACGCGGACCTCTGTGAATTCAGTTATTATACGCATGACAATGCCGATTGTGCTATTTGCAGTACAAACATACAGGGTTCCGAGAAGATAAAGGATGATTTATAGGAGATGATGGATGAAGGTTTAATCTATATAATCAGGCCTAGGGCATAATATGAAGAGGAAGTGAATATGGTTTCTGGATGTCCGGGTGAATTCAGAATTTTTGATGTGGAACATTTGAATGAGGATCTCGTGCAGTTGCGCGCTACCTTCTGTCATACTGCTGGTCAGGTGGAACACCAATATGGATCTTGCATAGTTTGATGTCGAGACCCCCGAGGATGTTTTATTGTGAGAGAGGGTGTTCAATTGTTATTAGATAATGGAACTATCAAGATCACAGGTCAGAGAGATGATTATCACGAGATTGATATGGTGGAAGTTTGTTTGATGGAAGAAGAGTCAGAGGAAGAGTATGCCTCCGCGGATGAGTATTTCTCTTCAGACGAATATTTGTTTACTGGAAATGACCTTTTGAGGGCTGATTGTGTTGAGAAGTGTGTAAATGTCATTATACCTTGTTTTGGTGCACCCGCTCATCTTGAGGTGGAGTACCATAGCAAACCAATTGTTACCCCATTGGTAATTAGTCTGCCAGGTCATGTCCCCTATAAATCAGATAAGGTTGTGCCTTACAAATACAACGCTACAATTTTAGATGATGGGGTGGAAATTCCCATCCAGCCAATGTCATATGTTGGAAATATAGCTAATAATAGCAGGGTGACCCATAGCGGTCGTGTGTTTGTGCCAGTTATTCGAAGAGATGTTGTTGCTGGAAAGAAAATTGTTGAGAATGATGAGCCTAAAAAGGCTGCAGGAGAGACTAGTGGAGCTACATTAGAGAAAGAAGTGGATGATATCTTGAAGATAATTAAGATGAGTGACTACAAAATTGTAGATCAGCTATTGCAGACTCCTTCAAAGATATCCATCCTAGCTTTATTGATGAATTCCTCTGCTCATAGAGAATCACTGATGAGAGTACTAGACCAAGCTTTTGTGGAGAAAGACATGCCGTTAGATCAATTCATCACCGTAATTGGAAACATTACGTCTTGTAACAATTTGAGTTTCTGCGATGATGAGTTACCAGATGAAGGGAGGAATCACAACCTGACCCTCCACATATCTATGAACTGCAAGAATGACTCGCTATCCAATGTGCTAATTGATAACGGATCCGCATTGAATGTTATACCGAGAAGCACCCTCATGAAGTTAAAGTATCAGGGAACACCTATGCGCCAGAGTGACATCATTGTGAAGGCTTTTGATGGGTCGAGGAAATCTGTCATCGGTGAAGTGAATTTTCCCATCCAGATAGGACCACATTTGTTCCTGATAACCTTCCAGGTCATGAATATTATTCCCGCATATAGTTGTTTGTTATGACGACCATGGATACACGAAGCAAGGGATGTCACTTCAACTCTGCATCAGAAGCTAAAATTTATGCGTGAAGGGAAGGTAGTGATCATAAGTGGGGAGCAGGCGTTGTTGATATCCCATTTATCCTCTTTCAGTATTGTAGAAGTGGATGAGGCTGCTGTTGGAACTCAGTTCCAAGCCCTATCCATTGACAACATAAGGAGGGATGAGAATTTTGTGGTTTCCCTGGAGGACGCGCAATAGGTTGTGAGCAATGGTCATAATGCAGTTTGGGGACGACTTGTGGATCCACCCGTGAACAAGAACAAAACTGGTTTAGGTTTCTCTTCGAGGAATGGCAAAGGAGAAAGTTTGAAGTAAAAGTCTTCTGTGAACAGTTATCATGGTGTTTTCCGCAGTGGAGACTACTTCCATCCAATTGGTTCTGGAATTAATGTTGTTGAAGAGGATGAAGCAGAGCAGGAAGTACCGAATTATGTGACGCATGAAGTCCGATTTTAGAACTGGGTCACCATTGATGTTTCTTCTTACATACATGTTTCAAAGTAATTTGTTTTGTTAATCTATTTCTTTCTTTTGAAAAGCTTTGACTTTGTCCAAGGTGGAAGTATTAATGTTGTAGGGATTATCTGTTTGGTATAATTGTTAAGATCATTAATAAAAGTTGTCTTTTCTTCCAAATTATGTCTTTTATTTTCTTCTTTTTCCTAGGAAATGGTAATAAAAATAATAAAAAAAACTTTTCAAAATAAATAATAACTGAAAATTAATCTGCATGATCACTTGTTATATGTGTCAGTTTCTAAAAGCAATCATAAATCGCATGTGCAGATTAATTAAAAAACATACAATGACCCTGCACCCTCTCCCAACCTTGATTGTCCTGTGTTTGGGGCTGAAGAAGAAGATTATGATGAGATTCCAGAAGAGGTCTCACAGTTGCTTGAGCACGAGGAAAATACCATTCAGCCATATAAGGAGCCTGTGGAAGTGATTAATTTGGGTTTGGAAGAAGATCCGAAGGAAATCAAGATTGGAGCATCGTTGCATCCTGATGTAAAGAGCAGGTTGATTGAGCTGTTGAAAGAGTATATGGATATTTTTGCTTGGTCTTATCAAGATATGCCTGGTCTAGATACAGATATTGTCGAGCATCATTTGCCGTTGAAGCCAGAGTGTTCGCCAGTTAAACAAAAGTTGAGAAGAACCCACCCGGATATGACAGTAAAGATCAAAGAGGAGGTCCTAAAGCAGATTAATGATGGTTTTCTTGTGACATTAGTGTATCCTCAATGGATTGCGAATATTGTCATAGTACCGAAAAAAGACGGAAAAGTCTGCATGTGCGTAGATTACAGAGATCTAAATAAATCTAGTCCAAAAGATGATTTTCCATTGCCTCACATCAACATGTTAGTGGATAGCACAGCAAAATTCAAAGTATTCTCGTTCATGGACGGATTTTCCGGGTATAATCAAATAATAATGGCTCCAGAGGACATGGAAAAAAAAGGTTTATCACACCCTGGGGAACATTCTGTTACAGAGTGATGCCCTTCGGGTTGAAGAACGCTGGTGCAACGTACCAGAGGGCTATGATAACCCTATTCCATGATCTGATTCACAAAGAAATAGAAGTATATATTGATGATATGATTGCCAAATCCCAGACTGAAGAAGGGTATATAGAAGATTTGTTGAAGTTGTGTCAGCGTTTGAGCAAATATCGTCTCTGCTTGAATCCAAATAAATGCACCTTCAGAGTTAGATCGGGGAAATTGTTGGGTTTTATTGTTAGCCAGAAAGGAATTGAGGTTGACCCTGACAAAGTCAAAGCAATTCAAGAAATGCCAGCACCAAGAACTGAAAAGTAAGTCAAGGGTTTCCTCGGGCGTTTGAATTATATCTCCAGATTTATTTCCCAAATGACTGCAACGTGTGAACCGATCTTTAAGTTGTTAAAGAAAGATTAAGGTTGTGTGTGGACGGATGACTACCAAAGGGCATTTGAAAGTATTAAAGATTATCTACTTGAACCCCCTATCTTACTCCCTCCCGTAGAAGGAAGACCGTTGATTATGTATCTAACAGTGTTAGATAAATCCATGGGTTGTATTCTGGGACAACAGGATGAAATGAGAAAGAAAGAGTTAGCCATTTATTATCTCAGTAAAAAGTTCACTGATTGTGGTTCGCGGTATTCTATGCTAGAAAAAACATGTTGTGCTTTGGCCTAGGCGGCAAAGCGTTTGCGGCAGTATATCTTGAATCATACCACTTGGTTGATCTCCAAAATGGATCCAATCAAGTATAGTTTTGAAAAGCCTGCTTTTACCGGGAGAATTTCTCGCTGGCAGATGTTGTCATCTGAATATGATATTGAGTACCACACTCAAAAGGCTATTAAAAGTATTGTGTTGGCAGATTACCTTGCTCACCAGCCGATGGAGGATCATCAGTCTGCAGAGTATGAATTCCCCGATGAGGATGTGATGTTCCTAAAAGTGAAAGATTGTGATGAACCATTGCCTGAGTAGGGCCCCGACCCTGAATCTCGTTGGAGTATGGTATTTGATGGAGCTATGAATTCTTATGGTAAAGGAATTGGTGCTTTGATTGTCACTCCTCATGGATCGCACATTCCTTTTACTACAAGGTTAACATTTGATTGCACTAATAATATGGCAGAATATGAGGCTTGCATCATGGGTCTTGAGGAAACTATTAATCTCATAATCAAGATTCTGGATGTGTATGGCGATTCAACTTTGGTAATAAATCAGATTAAAGGAGAATGGGACACTCGTCACCCTGGCCTGATCCCTTACAAAGATTATGCTAGAAGATTACTACCCTTCTTCAATAAAGTCAAATTCCATCACATTCCTAGAGATGAAAATCAAATGGCGGATGATTTGGAAACTCTGGCTTCCATGTACCAAGTAAATGCTTGGAATTATATACCCTGAATTACAGTTTGATGGCTGGATAGGCCCGCTCATGTGTTTGCGACAGAGGAGGTAACAGATGAAAAGCCTTGGTATTATGATATCCAACATTTTCTTCAAACCCAGGAATACCCGATTGGTGCGTCAAGGAAAGATAGAAAGACACTGAGAAGATTGGCAGGTAGTTTCTTCCTCAGTGAAAATGTGTTATACAATAGAAATTATGACATGGTCTTGCTCATATGTGTGGATAGACACGAAGCAGACATGTTGATGCATGAGATCCATGAAGGTTCATTTGGCACTCATGCTAATGGACATTCGATGGCTAAAAAGATGCTAAGGGCAGGTTATTTTGGCTGACAATGGAATCTGACTGTTACAAATTTGTAAAGAAGTGCCATAAATTCCATATCTATGCATATAAGATCCATGTGCCTCCGACATTTCTCAATGTGATTTCCTCCCCATGGCCTTTCTCTATGTGGGGTATTGACATGATCAGGATGATAGAACCAAAAGCATCAAATGGGCACCATTTTATCTTGCTAACAATTAACTACTTCACCAAATGGGTAGAAGCTTCTTCATATGCCAATGTTACCAAACAGGTGGTTGTGCGTTTCATAAAAAACAATCTTATATGCCGGTATGGTGTGCCGAGCAGAATCATCACTGACAATGGCTCAAATTTGAACAACAATATGATGACAGAACTATGCGAAGAATTCAAGATTGTCCATCACAATTCATCTCCGTACAGGCCAAAGATGAATGGGGCTGTTGAAGCTGCTGATAAGAATATCAAGAGAATTATCCAGAAAATTGTTGTCACTTATAAGGATTGGCATGAAATGCTGCCTTTTGCTCTGCATGGATATCGAACATTTGTTCGCACTTCATTAGGAGAAATCTTGTTCTCCCTACTGTATGGAATGGAAGTTGTACTCCCTGTAGAGGTAGAGATTCCCTCGTTGTGTGTGATAATGGAAGTCAAGTTGAGAGAGGTTGAATGGGTCCAGAACAGGTTTGACCAATTGAATTTGATTGTAGAGAATAGGATGACATCTTTGTGTCATGGCCAGTTATATTAGAGAAGAATGAAGAAAGCTTTTGATAAAAAGGTCAAACCTCGTGAATTCAGAGAAGGCGGCCTCGTGCTCAGGAAGATCATGTCTTTCAACACTGATTGTAGGGGCAAGTGGACTCCCAATTTTGAAGGCCCATACGTTGTTAAGAAAGCCTTCTCGGGCGGTGCATTAATTCTTGAAACTATGGATGGCGAGGAGTTCCCACGTCCCATGAATGCTGACGCAATCAAGAAATACTTCGCCTAAAGAAATAAAAGAACAGCTCACTAAGTTGAAAACCCGAAAGGGCGGCTTAGGCAAAAAAGGAGCGTCTCGGTAGGCTGAAAACCCGAAAGGGCGGTCTAGGCAAAAATTAGAGACATAAACAGAATAAATTTCTCGCTAAGTTGAAAACCCGCAAGGGCAGCTTAGGAAAAAGTTAGGGATTTTTCTTGTCAAGTAACTACGTCAGACAAGACTTGATTGTTGAAGCAACAATCTTCTCGGATCCTCACCATACTTCAACAAAAGCTGCTGCTCAGGATTTCAAAAGTTGTTAGGGGGGATAGTGGTCATTATATCTCAATGTATCTTTTCCACTATGTATTACCATTTCCCAAACTTTGTAATCGTCCATGGAGTCTCTCCATTCACAGACTACCATTCTATTAATGAAATTCGAGATTTTACCCAATTCTTTGTGTTCTTATTTTTATTTAGCCTGCAAAGACTTCATTTATTACTGATAATAATTGTTAAAGCAAAAAGATTAAAAAAGCAAAATTAACTTTTCAAAAAGAAGAGATCTTTACAATTCAATTTACTTTGGGATTTATGATGAAACAATGACAACAAGAATGGTGATCCCAAGAATGAACAAACTCCGGTTGTTTTAAGAAGATTTACTCCCTTCATGAAGGTTTTCTCAGGTCATTTTGCTGGTATGTACGCAATCTTTGTGTGTTTCTCAGATGGTTAAAGACGATATCAGTGGGTACAAGGTACAATATTGGGTTTGTGATCTCATTTTCCCCAGTCAAGTCATGATTCACATTTTGGGTTTGCATGGTCAGAAGTCTCTGTCCCAGATTCCCCAGATAAGTCTTGATTCGCCTTTTGGGTTTGCATGGTCAGAAGTCTCCGTCCCAGATTCCCCAGCGAAGTCTTCCCTCATATAATTAAAGGTTTTATTCCCTTGGTGTGCTGATATGTCGCTCTTCTTGCAGTGTTGGCACTAGTGTTGACTTCTTGATTTCCCAGGAAGGTTATCCCAGGGCATCTCTTGTTGGAATGAGTATTCGTGATGAAAAGTTTCAATCCGTGGTTTTTTCTCTAGAGAGGTAGGCTTGAATTCCCCAGTGAGGTTTGGTTGTTTCGGCGTCAGTATGCTTTATTTGAGGCTGATCTTACCATCTCCAGTAGGCATGTTGCTTTCGGAAAACTATTTTCTCCGTTGAACCCAGAAGAAGGATGTTCTATCCTAGTATCTGTTTGATTTGGATACATCCGAATTATGTTTCTCCTCAGCGAAGTTAAAGCAATAGGTTTGGTTTCTGTAGTTGCTTTTCCTTTCTTGTATTAATCTTTCTGGTTGAAGTTTATCCCAATGTTGTTAGTACCTGAGACAGTTTTGTTTATATTGATTATGTATCCTTTTACCAGCATATGCACGATAGCACTCATACATTCATACATGCATCATGCATGGTTAAAAACCATCATTCATTGACATTGTGTTCTGATCTTACTGCAATGCTCTTTGCTTAGTTAAATTTGGTTTTCCCTCTTGAGTTTATTTCTCAAAGGATGTATCTGCATTGGCCGTCTTACTCTAGTTTATTCCTGAATTGGATTTGTGGTTGTATGACAATATCATTTATTTTGAACTTCTGAGAACTTGGAGTTTTGGTTTGTGCATTTATTTTACACGGGAAGACTTTATCTCCTCATCAAGAATATCGTGGCATTTCCCCAGGAAATCATATTTCTATCCCCAGAAAGCTATTTCTCTTTGCAATTCCTCTCGACAATGAGTGGAAGTCTCTTTATTTGAGACAACTTACATATTACCCTTTCCAAGCAGAGTGCCTTGGTTAAAGAAGAAGTTGAGACCCGTTCTAGGCAAAACACCAGAATCTTGGGGAAACATGCTATATTTTCTCTTCCTACCTTCAGTGAACGTTGGTAGTACATCGACAGTGAACGTTATTGTTTGTTATCTTTTTGTTATCTTCAGTGAACGTTGATAGTTCATCGTCAGTGAACGGCGGTGGTATGATATATTTTATCTTCTACCTTCGGTGAATGTTGGTAGTACATCGGTAGTGAAGGTCGGTGTTTCTTATCTTTTTTCTATCTTCAGTGAACGTTGATAGTTCATCATCAGTGAATAGCGGTGGTATGATATATTTTCACTTGCTACCTTCAGTGAACATTAATAGTACATCGGAAGTGAACGTCGGTGTTTGTTATCTTTTTGCTATCTCCAGTTAACGTTGATAGTTCATCGTCAGTGAACGGCAGTGGTATGATATATTTTTTCCTTCTACCTTCAGTAACGTTGGTAGTACATCGGCAGTGAACGTCGGTGTTTCTTATCTTTTTGCTATCTTCAGTGAACGTTGATAGTTCATCGTCAGTGAACGATGATGGTATGATATATTTTCTCTTCCTACCTTCAGTGAACGTTGGTAGTACATCGGTAGTGAACGTCGGTGTTTCTTATCTTTTTTCTATCTTCAATGAACGTTGATAGTTCATCGTCAGTGAACGGCGGTGGTATGATATATTTTCTCTTTCTACCTTCAGTGAACGTTGGTAGTACATCGGTAATGAACATCGATGTTTGTTATATTTTTGCTATCTTCAGTGAACATTGATAGTTCATCGTCAGTGAACGGCGGTGATATGATATATTCTCTCTTTCTACCTTAAGTGAACGTTTGTAGACATCGGTAGTGAACGTCGATGCTTGTTATCTTCCTCTATGATTCTGTTCTGGTGGTTCACCAGTGATTTATTTTCCTGGTGGGGTTGCTCCTTTATTTCTTCATTTTTGTTGCATCCCCAATGTTACTTTGCGTCTCTTTGGTTCTGTTCATATGCATTCATATGCATAAGCATTTGCATGGCATCTTAGGGCCAAAAATAGGGTTTGGTTTATATTTAAGTATCTTCGATCACGTCGACACGAAGATTTTTAACCATCATATCTCCGGATAGAAGAAACTTATATAAGGTCAGCTGTTGAACCCCAATTTTTGCCCCTAAGATTCCTTCATCATACCATATTTTTTCAATCAAAACAAAATCACATTGGGGCTTTTGGTTCTTCTACCTATCATTAGCTTTGCTCTTTAAGGAGTTACCAAGCACCTTAACTTGTTTTCTTTTGTGATCATGGATATTTTTCTTTGATTTTCTCTTTAATTAACAAAATGCAATATTGGTTTGTCTTACTTGTTAATAATGTAGGTAAAGGCAATGAGGTTTAGAAAGTTGCATCATGGGCTCATGAGTTTATTTCTATGCCCTAGTCAATAGCTTGAGAAATTCAAACCTCACCATTGAAGTTGTTTTGGAAGAATTGGTATGGAAGTTGGTTTTGGTGGCCATGAGTCCTCATCATCATCCTCAACAATTTCTATTCATAAAGGAAGAATATTGGCACAAAAAGTTTGTTCAAACTTGGCAAAGTTCCTCAAACCATTCTCTTGATCTAGAGGCTAGGGTTTTGGACTTCAAAGAAGCATATCTTGCTCATCTTTTGGTATTTTTGAGTGATTCCAAAAACATCCCTATCTTCAAAGAGTTACCAACAAATCACTTCAAAAGTTCCAAGGAGTTTCCATGTGAAAGAAACTTGGTGAAGAGGAAAGATTACATGTTATCCAGATGAATCCCCAATTTGCCATATGTGACTTCAAATGGTCATAACTTGGTCAATTTTTGTCACCTTGAGCCCATTCTTTTTTCATGATGATCCTAAGGATGTGTACTTCATGCCTTCTATTATGTGCAAAGTGAGAAAATGGATGAAAGTTTCCCTAAGAATTCAAAAGATTATAGGTCATTTCATGATTTTTGGCCAACTTCAACAAGTCATAACTTGCTCAATTTTTGGAGATTTTGAGTGGTTCAAATTGCAAAATGTCATTCAAGAGATCTACTCCATTCCATCATTTTTGGTCAAGAGAAAATTTTAAATGGAAGGCCATGTTTGGATGAAAAATATTATAGGTCATTTTTAAAGAAGAATTTGAAATATTTCTATGTATGGAAAGTCAACTCTTTTTCTTCAACTTTGACTCCATGTAACTTTCAGCTCAAGAATCCATTTGATTCCATTCTTTTTCCATTGCAAAGCTTGTAACCTCATATTTCCAAAGCATCAAGAATCATGCCCTACGACCCCTTGAGGTGGAAATGCCATTGGATTGAACTTGGTAACTTGGAACTGAAGTTTCTCCATAAGTCAGAGTTTGAAATTTATGTTTTTGCCTCTAAACATCAAATTAGCACGCGTTTCTGATCTAAACATGTTTAACCAAGTTGCCAAAGTGGATTAGAGCCTTGAAACGCAAGGATTAGATGAGTTTTGATGCAAATCAGATCACACTTTGCTTGTGCATCAGGTTCACACGATTTCCCTCCAAACTTCATCATTTCACACAATTGAACATTCCATTTGATTCCATATAAATAGAGGGTCATCCCCCATTCAATTTCCCAAGCTTAGATAGCCAGAATCACCCTGCCAAACTTGCTTCACAACCCAGAATTCAACTACTTTGAATTCTATTCTCAAGCCTTTTTCAATCCATTTTTTCTCTCAATTCACCTTGTTTTAAAGTACTTTTATTTTCTTTTTCTTATTTTTATATTTTAATTGTTTTAAATTTAAAAAATCATAGAAAATTCATTTTTAGTCCAAAAAATCTGAAATAACTATGAAAAATATTTTTGATTATTCTCTTTCTGATTTTTATTTTTTCACAATTTAATTTTATGTTTTGGTATTTTTTATAAATTTTACACTTATTTGATTTGTTTAAAATGTTTAAAAATACTTTTATACATTTTTAAATTCTGAAAGAATTATGGAATGGTCCAATGAAATTGTGACAAATATTGGTGACCTTATTTTATTTTTGTTTCTGAATTTACTATTTTTTACTATTTTTGTTTATTTTACCCATTTATTTTATTTTTTCAAAATAGTTTCTGACTTTTAAAAATTCTCAAAAATTTCATAAAACTACTTGGCCTTTTTTCTGATTTTTCTATGGTCTTATTTTTCATTTCATGATTAATTTGAATATAATTGACATTTTCCTCATTATTTTCCATTTTTTAAAACATTTTTAAACCCTTTAATGTATATATTAATTATATTATTATTTTGTGAATATTTTCTGGCTCTCTTGGGTTGATTTTTTTTATCATGGCTTTATTAACATCATTGGATCCATGGTGTTGAGTTTACCTCCACGAAAAATGGATGAATGATTTTAATAATATTTTGATTAAATATTAATTCAAATGTGGTTTCTCTTTTACCTTAAATCCCCTTCATCTCATCCCTTTCTCATTGCACTAAATGTTGTTGGAGCATGATCTCTATATCATGTCTCAAAACAAATGGTGCATAGATTGCTATTGACCGACCTCAAAATAGGTGCGACTTCTATATAAGTCCACTTACGATTGCTTAACATAACGCTAAATTTTGTTCCGATTCGAATAAATGATCATTCGTGGCCCAAACTTATGATTGCAAGCCCAAGTATGTTAATTTGATCTCTTTGATCCAATAACCTTGAGATTCATTGTGTGGAGGCTTTGGTTCTACCAATCCTTTAATGGATCTACAACACCTTTGGTCAACGCGAATCACTTAAACATCGTTGATCATTAAATGGTACTTATGAGAATTCCAAATTGATGATATACTTGACAAAAAGCAAATGCAACTTGTTGTGTGGAAGCTTTGGCTCTACCAAACCTCTAATGAGTTCCAAATGCAAGTTTAAGAATGGTCATCCAACTAACCACTAATTATTGACTTGTTTTATATTATGATTTTATTCTTTTATGCTTTATGTACTATTTATTTTTTAGCATTTACATTTCATGCCATTTTCATCTTTGCTCATCTGAGCATTTATTTTCTTGCCATTTTTTACTTTTCTCACTTGAGCTTTTCTTTTCTTTTCTTAAGATACTTAATAATCAACATAAACCCAAAAAAACTCTTAATGGTACTTGGACTATTTGGTTACTATCCCTGGCATTATGGAGCATGGGACTTTTAATTGGACTTAGGATTAGAACCCTTGGCCTATCTTGGAGACTTTGTGACTTTATCTGATTATTTTGTCTGGAGCTCTTGAGGTTTATCTCAAGACATTGGGTTGCTTGTTTGTTTTTGTGTGCAGGTTTTTGTGATTACATGCTTTGTTTGTAATCTGGAATTCACCCGTATACAACCGTTATTCTGCCCAATTTTTGTGAAGACTTAATACACTTGAAGTTTGGTTTCTCTAAAGATGTCTAGTATCTTTGCTTGCTTGGTTTTAATCCAAAGAATGGGAATTCTATCTTGACTCATAATGTCAAGTTTTGGCTTCTTGTTGGTTAGATGATTCTTATCCTTAGCTTTTACCTTATGTTTTAGGATAGTCTCTTCTTCTCCTCCCATCTTCTTTAATTTCAAAAATATTCTCCCTCCTTTTGAAAACTCTTCTTGTTTTGAAACTTAAACCACTTTCATAATAAACTCGGACTTATGTCCATGCATTTTCAAAATATTTTCATAAATAAACTTCAATCAATTTAATAATACCTTGACATTTTTTGTGAGAAGACTAAAAGTCAACCAATCTCATTTCAAACCATTTTGCCACTTTGGCTTTTATCTTTAAAACTTTTCTCAAAAGGTTAGACTCTTGTCAATCCTTGTAGTGATGCAAACAACTGTACTTCTACAATATGTAGTGAAGAGAGATATTTTCCACTTGGGTGTTGAGTGAGGCATTGTTGATTTTAAAATCCAAGCCATATCCTCCACTTTGAGATGATGCAATGTCTCATTTCTCATGATTGTGGGTAGTAAGTATGTTTTCCACACAGACAATGACGATGATGTCTTATCTCTTAAAATTAACCAACACACTTGTGTTTCAAACTTTTAAAAGAGGAACTACGTGTACCCTGATCCCCTATTGCACAAAAGGTGGTACATAGGCACTAAAGGTTCTCAACTGCAGCGGGTGCAAAAATCATAAAAATATATTTCTTTTCTCACCTCCACCATCCATTTTATATACAACACATTTTATAGCCAAAATATACAGATTTTACAAAGAGGTTCCTGCAGAGTACCGTAGATGTTTAGGGTGCTAATACCTTCCCTTTGCATAACCAACCCCCTTACCTTGAATCTCTCCCCCTTTGTTGGGTTATTCGCTCTTTTCCCATTCCTCTGAAAATAATAAAGCGCGGTGGCGATTTTTATTTTTGATCTATATAAAGTCTAGTCAATCCAATGGCTTAGTCTTGAACATTTCTACCGCTACAATATACACAATGTTTTCATGGATTCGTGGGATTTAAATTCGTTAACCAAAAGGAAACAGAAACAAAGACTTTTATTATTAAGCTCAAATTAAAGTTTCCTTTTAGGATTACAATGAAAACAAAAGTATGAACTCCTAAGACCTAAGACTCAAGTATCCCTTGGACGCTTCCTTTTTGTGTTAACATATGCATTAAGGCTTTACTCTTCATGGAGTCATTTTGTCAGCTCCAACACCTTCTTCTCGCTAACATAGAACTGAGTCTCAAAGGTGTCCCGTTCTTCCTTGAGTTAAATCCAGGACTTCCACAATTATTCAAGGTCAGCGGGCATGTCTAGATGGAGGATGGTGCGAGAAACGTCTCCTTTGACAACGTGCTATATGATTACTGATAGGACAACAGGATAAGGAATCATAAGGTTTTGAGCACGAGTTCGTACCCATTTTAAATAGGGATCTAGAAGGTTGGAATTCTCATGTCCTAAAGCCTTGCTATTAATCTTGCTTACCATTCCCCAAGCATGTATAAACCTTTGACGATAACCTTGAGGATCGTTCTGGTAATCAAATACAATACCCTGGATAAGCGTGTCATGAGGATCGTCTCTTCGATAAAAACCAAATTGACGTAGACCTGGAGAAGGGTTGTAAGTAATACCTCCCCTAATGCTAAGGAGTGGAACATTATGGAATTCCCCACAGCGGTCAATGATAGTTACATCCTCGTGAGAACGATAATACCAATAGATGACTGTATTAGAGAGTGACATTCTTCTTTGAGACCACCTCAAACCTTGTTCATTCTTCATTATCGAGCGGGGGATATGCGAAATAAACCACCGATATAGTAGAGGTATACAGCATATGATAGTTCCTTGCCTCTTCGTAGTACGAGTGTGAAGAGAATGCAAAATGTCTCCGAGCAAGGTAGGTAAAGAATTACGAGCAAGAAATATCTTGATGCCATTCACATCTATCAGTTGGTCTGAATTAGGGAACAATACCAATCCATAGATTAAAAAAGCCAAGATCTCCTCGAAGGCCTGGAAACTCATAGCATCCAAAAACAGTTAGGCCTTCTCTATCAGAAATTTAGCAAGAAAACCTTTTACTCCACTTCTTGTTTTCCAATTAGATACAATGTCGGACCACTTCAGATGTAAGGTTGCTGCAATATTTTCTGGTTCCAGAGCTTCCTCTAAACCGGTGAAGGGTGTCTGATCAAAGGCAGGTACTCCCAGTAGTTGAGATAACTCTTCCATTGTGGGTACCAACTGATAATCTGGAAAGGTGAAGTAGTGATGTGCAGGGTCAAAGAACTGCAATAGAACACTCATCATGTCTTCGTCAAAACATGGGGTAACCAAACTGAGTAGTCGACCATACCTTTTGATGAATGGAGAACTTTCGAGAACCTTTGACACTAACTCCTTAAGCTTTGGAGGCACCCTTACAAAGTTGATTTGGATAGTGTTGCTGCGAGCGAAGACATTAACCTATAACAAAGAACAAAGATAAATCCCTTGTTCCTTGAAATGGATAATGAAAATGATATGGTATGATGTCATGATGTTATGATGTCATGTTTGAACAATTAATCATACACAAACAAAACACACAAGGCCTTAGGTTCAAGATTTCATGGAGTTTATAGGCAAGTACCCTGTTGAGTTTTAGTTGGCTTAACCTGTCCTAAGAAAAGTAATCGGGTTCTAGGAGCCTCAATATCAATGATCATTCTCCCAAGCATTGTTTCAGCACAAGCATATGATTTGCGACTGAAATATCCTGAGAGTATGATCTCAATGAGTGTAGTATCGAGTATCGACCAACTTCAGTCTGCACCAAAGCCGGCCATCTCACTACTTTCTAATGGCTAAGTTATGTCAACTAAGGTTCTAGGGTCAATTAGTGCTTTATGACACCACGCGGTAGCCCGACATTCTCCTTGACTTAACTCAAGGGATACCGACACCAACCAATGTGTCACACTAACGTATCCATCGCTTTAATCGTATCGGTATACACCGTACAGTTTTCACGATCTATTACTACTTACCTAAAATGCCCCTAGATCTTGATATATGATCTATACAAGAAATAACCTAGTAAAACCCCAAAATGTAAAACATAAAAATCAAGAAAGTAAAGCATTTTTAAATGTGATCTAACTCTAAGGTAACCCCACTTTTAGTTTTCCCCAGCAGAGTCGTCAGTTCTGTAATATGGTGGGAGAACTGACTTTTGACTTTTCATTTTATCGCAAATGTTGCGGATAGAAAGAGTCGCCATTGAATTTTATTTTATCCAATAAAGGAAAGGGTGAAGAGAACACGAAATACCTTTGAGATTTTTCTGAGTAAGGGGGTAGGTTATGAAATGGGAAGGTGTTAGCACCCTTTTCATCTGTAGTTATCGACGGGCTCTTAGTCGCAAGCTCAATTTTGAAAATTCTTTGTGAATGTGTAAATTTGAAAATATTTTGAAAATGCCTAAGTTTAGCAAACTTTGTAATGATTCTCGTATCATTGAGAATGCATACAAAGTGTTTGTTTTGAAAATATTTAGAAGAGAAGTGTTTTGTGTGAAAAATGTTTTTGTTTGTGAGCAAGCGACTACCAGCTATCTATCTACTCAAAAGTCTTTCGCGTTATTTTCCTCTTCCTTTAGATAGTGCTATCCTACCATTATTTAGTAGGAAGCCCTATCATTGGATGTGTGAGGGACAGACGCGAGTCACCGTGCAGTCATAAAAGCAACTTGTAGGACGCTTTAGCAATTTTATCGTAAAGGACTAAGATCGTTTATCGATAGCAGCATCGAAGGGTCATCGAGGGACTACAATCTTTTAACCGAGGGTCTTTGCTAAAGCGTCCCACATTCGAGGGACATGACTATTTTTCAAAGGCAAAAAGTAGAGTCACCCTAGAGGTGCGTGTTTGAAAGGTGCTTTTGATTTTAGTTAATTTTTCTTGATTAGGGTTACCTAGCGTTTGTTTTTAGTCTTTCCATACAAGGCTATTAGCATACATCTAATAGAGTTATAAGGAAAGTGGTAAAGACAGAAAATAACTTCCTACGCTATTATAAAGCTTCGGGGAGGGGAAACACAACCATGAAATTAGGGGAAATAAAAGGCAGAATAAAAAACCTTTTTAATCTTTTACAAACTTTAGCAGTTACAAAATTTATAAATTAACTAATGCAAAAAATAAAGAGTGTACCGAGATTGTAAGAAGAGAAAAATATGGAAACAAAGTCATGATAAAAATGATGATTAGTCTAACCTAATTGATCTTAACCTGAGAAAAAAGAGTTAATTTAATCCTAAAATGAAAACCCTAATTTATTTTTAATGGAAAATAATTTAATGATAAAACCTAAGGATACTAATTTAATTAAATAAATTAATTTATTTTAAAAAAATTTAATTTGATTTAATTAAATTAAAAAAAATTCAAGTTGATTTAATCAAAGAAAAACTAAATCTAAATTAATTTTAATTAATTGATTAAAAAAAGTTAATTATTATAAAGAAATTAAAATGAAATAATAAAAAGAATGTGGAGATGGGCCTGAAGAAGCAAGTTAAGGGGTGTGAGAAACAGATTCTTTAGGCCCAAAATAATGCCATCTCAGATGTGGTGAAAGATCCTATATGGATGGTGTGATTGGTGGAAATAGAACTGACTATTTTTTGTAAGCTGGTTCGCGAAATGTCGCGGTAAGCAAGAGTCGCCACCGTCTTTTATGTTCTCTAACATGGAAAGGACAAAAGCACAGCAAAATTCCTTATTTGAGAATGTTTCTCGGTTCGGGAGGTAGATTTATAGAAAGGGAAGGTGTTAGCACCCTTTCTATCCGTGGTTATCCACGGGCTCTTAGGTACTTGCTCTTATGTTTTCAAAATATGTTGTTTGCTTTTCAAGTGTGTGTGGGTTTTGAAAAAGTTTCGTTTGAAAAATTTCTAAGTAACTCTTGTATCTGTCCTCAAGAGTGTATGAAAAATTTGTTTGAGAACTTTTAGAAAGTGTGGGGTGCGAAAATATGTTTTGTTTGTTTGAAAAGAGCAAGTACTTAAGAGAAATCTACCTACTCTAAGGAATTAAGCTGTGTAAGAGTCCTTTAAATAGTGCTATCCCACTATTGAGAAGTAGGTAGCACCGTCGTTGGAGGTGTTCGGGTCAATTCGATTAAGGGACATGTGTAGTCACCAAAGCAATAGTAGGACACCTTAGAAGTAACCCTAATGTCCTAGATCCTTTTTTTTTCCGAGGCAACCGTTTCGAGGCAACTGGATCTTTAGACAAAGGGCGACCTCTAAGACACCCTATACTTGATGACCACGTTCGAGGCAACCAGTGAGGCGTACCCTAGGAGTGGCATGTGCTTTGTGTGTTGTGTTTCAGTTAAGGTTATCTTGTACATGTTATTAGTGAGCTACGGATTGATTTTATTTGTCATACATTCTTTCATGCATTTTTTAACAGTTAGGAGTGCGGAAAATAAATTGCGGAAATGTAAATTCTACGCTATTATAAGGCGCGGGTCTATACATCGCCAAAGACAAAAACCCGTTTTGGTAAATAAAGTGCAGGAAAATAAATAAAGCAATAAAGGAGATCCTAATTAACTATTACACTTCCAGAAGCATTTACAAAAATAATCAAAATAAATAAATACGCGCGAATAGAAAATGGAATCGGGAACGTCTTAAGGGTTTTGACCCTTTTGAGAAAGAAATTGAATTTGTCCCCTTTTTAATGAAATGGAATTAAAACTAATTATTTAATTTATTAAAAGAAAAATGTTTTTGTATTTTTATGTTTTTAATGAAATGAAATAGAAGGAATTAAAATTAAAAGTTAATAAAAACCTAATTCTAAATTTATTTTAGTTATTAAGAAAAAATGTTAAAGTTGCCTAATTAAAACTAATTCAATTTATTAGTATTTATTTACAAAATAATTACCTAAATGAAATTAATAAAGTATTTACATTTTTTGGTTTTTTTGAATTTTATTGTGAAAAAATTAATTATGAGTTAATTAAATAATAGCAGTTAATAATAATAATTAGTTAAAAGAAAATAAAATAAAAAAGGAAAGAAATGAAAATATGAAAGAACCATGGGGGGTTTGGGTCTTTTTTGGAGGTGAAAATTGGAATCTGAGGCCCATTTGCACAAAGCCATGTTTGACTTCCTGATCAGGTGTGCCAGCGTTGACTGGGGACTATTGTGGTCCTTCATCTTTTGTCATCAGATCTAGACTCAAGGACACATGGCAACTCAATCCTTGAGGGCATATGGTGGAACGCACTAGCAAGCCTGCACACAATTACATGAAGAAAAAGATTATGGAAATTATGGGGGACCTGGGATTCGAACCCAGGTCCTGTAACCTTTTCCAATAGCATGGCCACCAACTGAGCTGCGCGTGTTAGTCATTATTAAAACAAGGCATGATTATTATATTGGTAAACAAACATATGCCTGAAAATAAATAAAAAAACGCGCGATATTTGAAGATGGCCAACGACAGGACGACACCTCATCGTCTTCTCCAACACTTTGCTGGTTATTTACCTGCGGATTTTTATCCGCAGGTAGTTTCGTAGCTTATCTCAAAAAATGTCCCTAGGCCATAAAAATTCCATCCAATCACATGGGCGTGATCGCCTCTATCTCCTCATTATCCCTGTAACCATCATTCATCTTGATTTTTCCTATATGGAAAACACCTAAAACACAAGCATATGAACCCTAGGTTCGAATATCATGATATAGGGGCCAATAACAAAATTGAATAATGCAATTATGTTAGAAATCAAATGATAAACACGAATATACCAATGTTTTAAAGAAAAGGCGCAAGGACTGGAAGTTACGATTTCGTGTTCAGAGAAAAGTTTGAGACAACTTACAGTGCGATGTGGTTGATGAAAAAGCTTGGTTTTTATTGCAGTAGCACCACTGGATGTCCAGGAAGAAGGCTATGTTCTCTTTTTTGTTTGAAAGTGCCTGCAATACTGCTTTAGATCTCACACTTTTTTGGAAAATTTTCAGTTTTTGCTCTGCCGTTTTAGGGATGCCTCCTTTTCATCCATGAGGGTGGGAAGGCTAGCATATGTACATATGAAGGGAATTAAGTCGACATTAAGAGCCTTAACCTTGTGCCATTAAGCTTTTGGATTTTGTTTGACCACCATTAAAAGGGCATTCCATATTTGGTTCAAATTCAAAATTTTGTGTACAAAAATAGCTTGCACGAATTTGGCAGCTAGTAAATGGCATATAAAGGTCATTCAAACCACAAGATACCATTCTTTTAATTTTTTTGATTTTATTTAAATTATTATGGATTAAAATGAATTAAATCCACAAAAATTAAATAAAAAATGAAAAAATAAAGATATGGTCTTGAAATTAATCACGGGACACGTGGGTGGCATGACAAGGCTGAATCAAGTGGAAGAAAGTGGGCCCTTTTGTCAAAAATTGAAGTTTCAATGATAGTTGACTTTTGCCATTTCACAAAAATTTCCCAACTTCTCCAATGCATATCTTACTCAATTTTGATCATATGAACATGTTCTTGGACATTTTGGAAAGGTCTTGAAGTCCTCTAACCAATGTCTTTGGTCCCATGTCATTTTGATTTACCAATCTCAAGTTATGGTCTTTGACTTAAAATGCCTTTTTGTTGAGTTTTAAAAATGACCTATAATGTTGAAATTGATAACTTTTTATGAGAGCATTTCTTGGACTTGGAATGTGAAGATGAGTTGTAGGAAATGTCTTCCCCTTCAAAATGAGCATTGGATGGGATTTTTCTGATGAACCATGAAAAAGTTATGCCTTGGTCAAGTTACAGTTGACTTTTTCAACTGTCCAAAAATGGAAACTTTTGCATCTTGATGATTTTTTAGCCATGCTTGTGGAATCATGATCAAGACTTGATCAAATGATGATTGTGGCTTCAAAATAAGATGTTGACCAAAAATTTTGACTTTTGACTGCCAAATGACCATTTTGCCCCTACAGTTGATTGTGAAGCAATTAGGGCTTTTGACTGTGCAACTTGACCTTGTGAGCGTTGAAACTTGACATGTGGATGCTTGACAATGTGTATACGCATATGTGACTTGATTGAGCCCTTGAAAACCTCAACTTCTTTGCAAGAACCAAAACCCTAATTTGACTGGCTTATGAGGGTGTTTGAACTGTGCAACCCTTGAGTAGACTTGAGCAAATTGAGATGATGCTTGTTTAAACTTTGAAGAATATGGGAGGGAAAATTTTGGGGTACAACAGCTGGTTCCAAGGACTCCATGCTGCGCATGCAAGCCCGGGACACTAGATCTAGTCCTGTGATGATCAAGTGGTGAGAAAGTGAGGCGCATGATGAGCGTGCTAGGCTGGCTCGTCTTAGATCTGCAAGCAAGAAAACATGAAAATGAAAATACCAGGGGCATGGATCGAACCCATGCTTTGGTATACTAACGCATTTGCAAACACACTTATAACGTTGGAGCGGCCTTTACACCCGGTTATATAAATCAATTCATAACATTAAATAGAAAACTTGGTTTTAATGACCGGAGAAGCGCCGGAGCCCTAGCTCCGGTCGTCTTCTCCGGCAGCATCTTTCCTTAGAACCTACAAAACACGCATAATCAGTGATCCAAAAACACTATATCCCCATAATTCAAGGGCTGCGAATCCAGTGGAGGTATTTTCATGGACTGAATCGTGCTAGTTTAAGAGCTATAACAAAAATGTCTTAAATCAGTATTGAAATGGCTATGCCCTTTCCAGCCATCATGGGATTCCCATGATGGGTCATTTCTTCACATTGACATATTATGAACATATTAGTGTAGTTAGTTTATCTTAAAATACAATTAAACACAAAATGAAAAATCATGTGATATTGAGAAACCGGAGATGCATGCTAGCAGATTCTGGGAGTTTTGGATCATCTTGTTTGATCCATATTTACGCTGTGGAGTTGCTGGAAGAGAAATGAATGGATATTTCTCAATGAGGAAGCTTGTAACAAGAACATTGAAGCTCTAGGGTTTCTTACAAGAATTTTGATGTTTTTAGATGTAAGAAGGCGTCCCTTTTGCTTCTAATCTCGTGTGTATATATAGAGAAAGAAAATGGATCAACAAACATGGCAATAAATCATGCAATCATAGCAATGTTTAGAAAAAATCAAACATATTTACAAACATCCAATTTGAGAGATTTCTTTCCATTTTCATGCTCACACTATTTTTCATAGTTGTCCAATAATTATTGGGCCTCCATATGATTGAAACCAAAAGCCCATGCGCCTTATACCAATATTTCATATTTTATTTGATTTAATTTTCTTTTAAATGAATAAAAATTTAAATAAAAGAAATAAAAATCATAAAAATTATGTGAATGGATTTATAGGTTATCTAACACATTATGAACATGCCTGAACATCAAAAGTTAGGCCCACTAGGTTTAAAAATTTCTAGTTTGCTCATTTTGCACTTCATACATTTTCTCAAAATTATCCAACTTGCACTGGTCACAACTCTATCAATTTTCATCTTTTGAAGGTGATCTTTGACTTTTTAGAGAGCTCAAGATGTCTTCTACAATCTCTATTTTTATCATTTTTGCATTTGGAGAATTCATCTTGATGTAAGTTGCCTTGAAAAAAAGTGTCTTTTTGTTGACTTTTGAAATGACATGTAATGTATTGGCTCATATCTCTGAAATAAAGCACTTTTTGGACTTGAGAATATACACCAAGTTGTACAGAATTGAATTTCCTTCTAAATTCGATTTGGTGTGGTAAAAATTTATGAAGCATGTAAAATTTATGCTTGGTCAAAGTTATGTTGACTTCTCTTAAGGAAACCCTAATTTGGCAAGTTTTAACTTTTGATGATTTGGGGGCTTTCCTTGGGGAATCATGATCAACCCTTGATCAAATGTTGAATATCACTTCAAAATGTTTATGTTGACCAAAAATATTGAAGATTTACTGTATGATGACCATAGTTGACTTTTTATCCAATACAGTTGATTTTCAATCATTTGAGCCATTGACTGAGCAAACTTATGATGCAAGACTTTGAAACTTGACATGAACATTGTTGAAAACCTATGGAAAATCATGGAAACCACTTGTGACCTTTGTAACACAATCTTCCTTGAGAAACTCAAAACCCTAGTTGTAGACCCATTGCTTAGGAGGAGGTAGTACTGGTCAACCTTAAGTAACCTTGAATACTTGAGACCCTTAGAAGAACATTTGTAGAAAAATTGGAGGGAAAATTTTGGGTTACAACACTCTACTTTTCAGGTACTATGGCCGACAATAGCAGAGACGATTTTCAGATGGACATACTAGATCCTCCCAAGGCTCTTCAGACGACACTTGCAGTACGTCGAGCATCCTAAAGATATATGCGGATGAGCTGAAAGGTTTGATCAGCACATAGGGGGTTAGAACGTAGAGATGGAGCCCGTTGATCATGGTGGCTTGTTTCTTCCTGATGACGACGAAGACTTGCGAACATGGGTTGCGCAAGACCCTTGGGATTGGGTTTCTTATTTCTTTGAACACCGTGGTGAGGTTTTCATCGAACTGTACGCGTACGGTGATATAGGTCGGGGGGAGTGGTCGTTTTGGATCCCCGGGAAAGATAGTTGAGTCTGTTCTAAATATGATAAGCGGAGGATCCCTATGTACGACATCGTGTTTTGGGAGATGGGCCTTCGACTCCTCTTCTCAGATTTCCAAGTGGTCGTTATTTGTCATCTTTGATTGGCTCCTTCATAATTGCATCCGAACAGGGTCACTTTCAAGCGAGCGTTCGAGATTTTCTGTGATTACATGAAAAATGGGGCCACCATCCCTTTGTTCTTATAGTGTTTCCATATCCAGAGGGCAAGATCGATTGCAAGTGGGGATGGGTCACCTTGAAGCAAGACAACGAGAAGTTGTTCAAAGCTTACCTGATGTTTATTCGACACTTTAAGGACAAGTACATTCTTATATAGACTCTTTCGAGCAGGGTTATGCTAAAATTTTTCCAGACTTCACCAGTACATAATAAGAATGGGGCCCCCATTTTGAACGAGTTGGGAGAGCACATGAGCAAGTTGGTCTACAAGTTCCCTATTCAGTGAAAGAGGAAGCATTTCGATAATAAATTTGGTTCCTACATCTAGAAGGAGGGGAGCTTGGTGTCGAGGACCAGACGATCTTTGTCGTCTTGACCACTTTCGTTATGCGTATTCCTCGTGTCTAGCGTACGAGCCGGGGAGATAAACTAGTAACAAACAAGAACGGGGAGATCATGTACGAGCACGGTCTGATATTCATTAAGGAGATTCTTGATAGCGAGGATCCTATCAAATACTCGGGTATTTAGTTGTATATTTTGAATAATTGTACATGGTTGATGTCTTTAAGTCCTCGTTCGCTAACTCTGACTTTCTGTTTGTTTTGTAGATATCATGAATCCCGTTCAGGAGCGCATAGCCCAGAATTTTATGCTAAAGCGAAGAAAGCTTTAGCAATTTTATCGTAAGACACTAAGATCGTTTACTGAAGGAAGCATCGAAGGGTCATCGAGGGACTACAATCTTTTAACCGAGGGTATTTGCTAAAGAGTTCGACATTCGAGGGACATGACTATTTTTGAAGGAAACAAGTAGAGTCACCCTAGAGGTGCATGTGTGAAAAGTGCTTATGATTTCAGTTAATTTTTCTTGACTAGGGTTACCTAGTGTTTGTTTTTAGTCTTTCCATACAAGCCTATTAGCATACATTTAACAGAGTTATAGGGAAAGCGGTAAAGACAAAAAATAACTTCCTACGCTATTACAAAGCTTCGGGGAGGGGAAATACAAACCATAAAATTAGGGGAAATAAAAAGCAGAATAAAAAACCTATTTAATCTATTACAAACTTTAACAGTTACAATATTATAAATTAACTAATGCAAAAAATAAGGAGTGCACAAAGATTGTAATAAGAGATAAATATGGAAACAAAGTCTTGATAAAAATGACGATTAGTCTAACCTAATTGATCTTAACTTGATAAAAAGGAGTTAATTTAATCCTAAAACAAAAACCCTAATTTATTTTTAATGGAAAACAATTTAATGATAAGACCTAAGGAAACTAATTTAATTTATTTATTTTAAAAAAATAAATTTGATTTAATTAAATTTAAAAAAAAAAGTCAAGTTGATTTAATCAAAGAAAAACTAAATATAAATTAATTTTAATTAATTGATTAAAAAAAGTTAATTATTTTAAAGAAATTAAAATGAAATAATAAAAATAATATGGAGATGGGCCTGAAGAAGCAAGTTGGGGGGTGTGAGAAACAGATTTTTTAGGCCCAAATCCCAGATGTGGTGAATGATCCTGTATGGCTGATTCCAAGGACTCCGTGGTGTGCATGAAAGCCTGGGACGCTAGATTTGGTCTTGTGATGTCCAAGTGGTGAGAAAGTGAGGCTCGTGATGAGCGTGCTAGGCTAGCTCATACTATATCTGGAAGCAAGAAAACATGAAAATGAAAATACCAGCGGCAGGGATCAAACCCATGCCCTTGTATACTAACGCCTTTGCAAACACACTCCTATCGCTGGAGAGAGCTTTACATTCGAGTATATAAATCAATTCATAACATTAAATATAAAACTTGGTTATAATGACCGGAGAAGCGCTGGAGCCCTAGCTCCGATCGTCTTCTCCGGAAACATCTTTCCTTAGAACCTACAAAACACACATAATCAGTGATCCAAAAATACTATACCCCCCTAATTCATGGGCTGTGAATCCAATGGAGGTATTTTTATGGACCGAATTATGCTAGTTTAAGAGCTATAGCAAAAATATCTTAAATCGGTATTGAAATGGCTATGCCTTTTCCAGTCATCATGGGACTCCCACGATAGGCCATTTCTGCACATTGACATCTTATGAACATATTAGTGTAGTTAGATTATCTTAAAATACAATAAAACACCAAATTAAAAATCATGTGATCTTGAGAAATTGAAGATGCATGGTAGCAAATTTTGGGAGTTTTGGATCATCTAGTTTGATCCATATTTACTCTGTGGAGTCGCTGGAAGCGAAATGAATGGATATTTCACAATGAGGAAGCTTGTAACAAGAACCTTGAAGCTCTAGGGATTCTTACAAGAATTTGGATGTTTTTAGATGCAAGAAGGAGTCTCTTTTGCTTTTGATCTCGTGTGTATATATAAATAAAATGGATCAACAAACGTGGCAAGAAATCATGCAATCGTAGCAATGTGTAGACAAAATCAAACATATTTACAAACTTCCAATTTGAGAGATTTCTTCCCATTTTCATGCTCACACTGTTTTTCATAGTTGTCCAATGATTCTTAGGCCTCCATATGATTGAAACCAAAAGCCCATGTGCCTTATACCAATATTTCATATTTTATTTGATTTAATTTGCTTTTAAAAGAATAAAAATTCAAATAAAAGAAATAAAAATAATAAAAAGTATGTGAATGGATTTATAGGTCCTCTAACACATTTTGAACATGCTTGAACATCAAAAGTTAGGCCCACTAGTTTAAATTTCAAGTTTGCTCATTTTGCACTTCATGCATTTTCTCAAAATTCTCCAACATGCATTGGTCATAATTCTGTCAATTTTCACCTTTTGAAGGTGATCTTTGACTTTTTGGAGAGCTCAAGATGTCTTCTACAATCTCTATTTTTATCATTTTTGCATTTGGAGAATTTATCTTGATGTAAGTTGCCTTGACAAAAGTGTATTTTTGTTGACTTTTGAAATGACATGTAATGTATTGGCTCATATCTCTCAAATGAAGATTTTTTTGGACTTGAGCATATACACAAGGTTATACAAAATAGAATTTCCTTCTAAATGGGATTTGATTGGGTAAAATTTATGAAGCATGTAAAAGTTATGCTTAGGGAAAGTTCTGTTGACTTCTCCTAAGGAAACCCTAATTTGGCAACTTTTGACTTTTGATTATTTGGGGGATTTCCTTGGGGAATCATGATAAACCCTTGATCAAATGATGAATATCACTTCAAAATGTTTATGTTGACCAAAAATCTTGAAGCTTGACTGTATGCTGACCATAGTTGACTTTTTATCCAATATAGTTGATTTTCAATCATCTGAGCCATTGATTGAGCAAACTTATGATGCAAGACCTTGAAACTTGACATGAAAATAGTTGAAAACCTATGGAGAATCATGGAAACCACTTGAGACCTTTGTAACGCAATCTTCCTTGAGAAACTCAAAACCCTAGTTGTAGACCCATTGCTTAGGAGGAGGTTTGACTGGTCAACCCTTAAGTAACCATGAATACTTGAGACCCTTAGAAGAAAGTTCGGAAAAAAATTGGAGGGAAAATTTTGGGTTATAACACTCTAATTTTCAGGTACTATGGCCGACAATACTAGATACGTTTTTCAGATGGATAGACTAGATCCTCCTAAGGCTCTTCGGACGATACTTGCAGTACGTCGAGCATCCTAGAGATATCTGCAAATGAGCTAAACAGGTCTGATCAGCACGTAGGGGATTAGGACGTAGAGATGGCGCCCATTGATCAGGATGGCTTGTTTCCTCCTGATGACGATGAAGACCCGCGAACCTGGGTTGCACAAGACCCTTGGGATTGGGTTTCTTAATTCTTTGAACATCGCGATGAGGTTTTCACTGATGTGTACGCGTACGATGATGGAGGTCAGGGGGAGTGGTCGCTTTGGATCCCCTGGAAAGATAGCTGAGTATGTTTTAAATATGATAAGTGGATGATCCTTATGTACGACATCATGTTTTTGGAGATGGGCCTTCGACTCTTCTTCTCAGATTTCCCAGTGGCCGTTTTTTGTCATCTTTGACTAGCTCTTTCCTAGTTGCATTTGAACGGGGTCGCTTTCATGCGAGCATTCAAGATTGTCTATTATTACATGAAAATTGTAGCCATCATCCCTTTCTTCTTCTACTGTTTCCATCTCCAAAGGGGCAAGATTGATGGCAAGTGGGGATGGGTCTCCTTGAAGCAAGGTGTTGTACCCCAAAATTTTCCCTCCCATTTTCTCAATATTTTCTCATCACAAGGCCCTTGGAGTTCAAGATCCAGTTAGGGTTTCCTCTGCTCAAGACTTCTCCCAGCACTGTTGACCCAAATTAGGGTTTGTGTTGGCACAAAGGTGTTTTGACCTAAAATGCCTAATATGACTTTCATGCTTCATGTTGGACTCCCAAGTCTATCCATATCAAGTTTCAAGCCTTGATTCAAAATTTTGCCCAGTCAATTGGACAGTTGACCTAGAAATCAGCTGTATTGGGGAAAAAGTCAACTGTGGCCAATTGACAGTCAAACCTCATGATTTTTGACCCACATCAACATTATGAACTCATATGGACCATTTGATCAAGTTTGGATCACAATTCCCCAAGAAATTTGATCAGATCACCAAAAGGGCAAAATGGTCATTTTTAGGGTTTTGACTGCACAAAGGCAATTTTTGACTGTTTGACCTAGCCAATGGCAAACCAAGCTCACATATGGACTCAAGGACCCCATGGAATTGTCTTGACATGCTCAACAAGTTCAAAAGATCCCAAATGCACAAGATTGGCAGTTGAATTTTCCAGTCAATTGATCAATTTTGACTGTATACTGAAAAGTCAAACTTTGACTTTTTGGTCAAAATCAAATGTCAAGATTCATTTTTCATCAAAACATGCCAAATCATGAAACTTGTTAATCAAGAAATCAAGAATTGCAAATTAGGGTTTGAAATGAAGATTTTTCATAACTTAGAATTTTTCTAAGTTATGAAAAACCCTAATTGTTTCCTAACTTTGTCCCACTTTCTCACCAATATTCATTTGGATTCAAGGAAAAGTCAAAACATGAAAGTTGTAGACCATTGCAAAATCTACAACTTTTATTCACAAAGTTTTCTCAAAAGAAGCTTGTAGCTCAAGTTACAAGTTTTGGAACAAGGGTACCAAACCATTCTTAACTTAGAGAAATTTTGACCAATTTTAGGCAGGATTTTTGCCCAACTTCATGGCAATTTTTCACATGCTTACACTTGTAATTTCAATTTGAATTTCAAATATGGATTGTAGTACACATTCCAAGCTTTCCAAAATGTCCAAGAACTCATCAAACAACCTCATGGTTAGAGAGAATCGAATTTTGCAATATGGGAAAAACTCACTTTGTTCATGAGCCATTTACATGTTCATAACTTGTGCAACTTTTCAAATCAGCATGCATAAGCTATTTACAGGCCTCTAATCCCATTTGCACTTAATAATTAAATGCCAATCCATTGTGTGTTAGCATTATTTTGTGCATTTGGACATTACATGTTAGATTAAGCTTTAATTAGAAAAAGCACTTTATCCATTTTTGTAAAGTTTGGCTTTATGTCAAGTTTGTGAATCAAGGAGTACAATGCATATCTTTGGACACAAGATTCATGGAGACATCACACTGATCAAGGCTCAAGTGTGCAGCATACTTGAGGGGCCTGTACAAGTCTAGAGAACCACTTGACCTTTTCTTGCTTAAGTGTGAAGAAACATGGCATAACAATACACAACTCTCATCTCAGCAAAAACCAGCTTAAGCAAACTTGTCAAACACATTCCAAACAATCACCCTGACCTGAAACACGAGCTAAACACCTTCCAAACCTCATCAAACCTCAAAACACCCTAGAACTGCCCAAAACAGGGCACCTGCTGCAGATTGAGTTCCATAATTCAATCCATTCGTGCATTCTTGCCAAAACCACTTCAAACACATCCTATATCATCCCTTGAAACTATTCCAAACCTCAAACACGACCTGTAACATCCCTAGCTAACATCACCATTTTCATTTTTCTGTTTTGCAGTTGAAGTACCATAGCACGATTCTCTTGGTTTCCAAACAAACTAAAGCTTGGAATAGCATCCCTGGACATCAAGGAAGTTGTACCAATCATCACCTTGCATTGAAAGCACCTCCATCACCAGATATGATTCCAACTGAACAGGTAAGTTCATGAACTCGTATCTCTCTATCTAGGCATTGTTAGCTTTAGGTTTGTGAAGAAATTATGTCACATTCATGGCCCTGAATCTACCCATATCATTAGTTTTCATTTATGTTATATATGCTATGAGAATTTGAGGTCTGAACTTGGAACAAAAATTAGGTCAGAAATTGGGGGAGAAGAAATTCTCTCTCATTTCTGAGAGTTAGATCATGTTCTTTATATGTATGAAATCGTGAGATGATGCTTTACATTTTTTGTGTTGTAAGTTTTCATTAAAAATCAAAGAATCAGGATCTTGATGTTGAAGCAAGAAGGCGCGAGTTTTTTCAAACAGAGATGGCTGGAGGTTGAAGAAGCTGGTCTTTGGGCTGGGCCTGTTCCACTTTTCCTATTTGCACCTTGTTTTTGCTTTTGAACCCCCCTGGCCCATTTTGATTTTTATGTATTATTTTCCATTTTTTCCTTTTGATTTTATTTCCATATTTTTATTTAAGTATGAAAAAATATAAAAATCATTTTTTCCACATTTTTTGCATTTATTTTGATATTTATTAGTCTTTATTTAGTTTTTGTACATAAATAAATACTTATATACTATTATTTACAATAACTAAAAATAATACAAAGATATTTTATTTCTGATTTTTATTTCATTTTTTCTCTTGAAAACATTTTATATAAAATATACTTTTTTTTTGTAAATATTAAATATTTTATTTTTGTGTATATTTAATATATTTAGTAAATGATACAAATACATATATATTTATTAGTATATTTAGGTTAAAAAATACAAAATATAATATTTTATTTTTATTAATATTTAACATCAAAAATACCTTTTTGACACATATACTTCTCTTTTTTTATTTCTTTTGTACATAATTAATAAATATTGTATATATTAAATAATAAATACCTTTTATTTGCAAAATTAGGGTTTTGCCCTAAATACCTAAAAAACTCCAAAAATTAATACTTTTTTATTTTGTTTATTTGACATATAAAAAACACTTTTTTTTCATACATATAAAAAAACATTTTATGCATCTTGCATATTTATTCCATTTTTATTTAATTGTTGTATATTAAATAATTTGTATAATTCCCCAATTTGATGTAATAGTCTAGGTTTAAATTCCTTGTCAAAATACCCCCATTTGAACATTTGTACCCCTCTTCCCATATATTGTGTTGTAATAACTTAGGAACTTTATTTTTCGCACTTTAAAGTTTTCTAAATATACCATGCTAGAATTAGGGTTTGTATGCCAATCAATTAACCAAAAATAGTTTGACCTAAGTTCAAGATAATCAAGCATGAAAATGGACAACACTAAACACACTTGCACCCCTAGGGTATTCCACTTGTTGCCTTCAATAATGGGCCATATTGCGTGTTAGGTCTCTTTGGGCAAAACAAAACAATCAAATGATCATAGTCCCTCGATGACGCTTTCGAAAAATGCCTAAAAAATGATCAAGTCCCTTGAAGGAAAAATTGCCCAAAGATACTTGGCACCATTGCAATTATGGTCTAAACGATGACCCGCGCCCGTCCCTTTCACATCCTAACACAAGATTGTCCACCAAATACAATGGTGGAACAAAATTGTTAAAAGGGTTAAAACATAGCAAAAATCTTTGAGAACTTTAGGGTAGATAGCTCTTAAGTACTTGTCAACTTGCAAAACAAAAACACTTGCCTATTTTTCAAACCACGCATCACTACACTTTCAAAACAACTTTCAAAAAACCTTGAAACATCTTTTCAAAAAGACAAACACCTTTTGTAAAACATTCGAGTAAAGAATTGTTACAAGGGTAGCCTAGACAAGGCATCTTTTTCAAAACATTTTCAAAATCACGCACAAAGCACCATTTCAAACAATTGAAAATCAAGGCAAGTTGATCTAAGCAAGTAACTAAGAGCCCATGGATAACCATGGATAGAAAGGATGCTAATACCTTCCCTTTCTATAATCTACTCCCCAAACCCAAGAAAATATCTCAAAAGGTTTTTGCTGTGCTTTTTAAACCTTTCCTTAGGATAAAATAAAAAGTCGGTGGCGACTCTTGCTCAACCGAAACATTTGCGAAAACAAACGCAAAACCCTAGTCAGTTCTCCCACCGCATCACACAAGGTAACGGAAGCTGTTCAAAGCTTACCTAGAGTTTATTCGACACTTCAAGGACAACTACATTCTTGAATAGACTCTTTCGAGCATGGTGATGCTAAATGTTTTCCAGACTTCACCATACATAATAAGAATGGGCCCCCCATTTTGAACGAGTTGGGAGAGAACATGAGTAAGTTGGTCTACAAGTTCCCTTTTCAGTGAAAGAGGAAGCATTTTGACAATAAATTGGGTTCCTACGTCTAGAAGAAGGGGAGCTTGGTGTCGAGGACCAGACGAGATTTTCCGTCTTGACCTCTTTTGTTATACGGATTCCTCGTGTCTAGTGTGTGGGCCGGGGAGGTAAACCGGTAATAGACAAGAACGGGGAGATCATGTACCAGCCCGGTCTGATAGTCGTTAAGGAGATTCTCGAGGACGAGGATCCTATCAAATACTCGGGTATTTAGTTTTATATTTTGAATAATTATACATGGTTAACGCCTTTAAGTCCTTGTTCGCTAACTCTGACTTTCTGTTTTTTTTGCAGATATTATAAATCCCTTTCAAGAGCGCATAGCCCAAAATTTTTTGTTAAAGCGAAGAAAGCTTTAAAGGATGCTCAAAATTGTTTGGGGACTGCTCCTACGCCAGGATCGGGAAATTCGTCCTCGAGTCAAGCTGTCGTTGCCCTTTCTCTCTCTCTAGTGTCATCGAAGGTGAAGAGGCCGCGCGTCGAGGGAAGTGTTGATCTGACTAGGGAAAAGGGGAAAGGTAAGTATGACCTTCCCCCTTTCTGGTTGGAAAGGTCTTTCTTTGAGGGTGCTCTTTTTCAACTTCCTCGAGCCGAGTCTCTTCACCTCGAGGGTTTGGATCTCACGGAGAAAAGGGCAGTGTTGGCGCAGGATGCTGGTGGCCTAATGAGGATATTGGAGGGGAGTTCTTCTCAAAAGGCCGAACTGAAGAAGCTACGGGCCAAACTGGTTGCGGCTGAAAAGGGGCGAAGCAATGAGGAGAAGGCTCGGAGACTGGCCTAGGAGGACTTGGGGAAGTTATTCGAGGAGTACAAAGTCTGGTTGCTCAAAAAGAAGGCTTTGAAGGAGAGGGTGGTGATCCTGACTGCCGAGGTTGCGCCTGTTGAAGATAATTCAGAGGACACAAAGGATTTGAAGACTCGGGCCAAGTTGGTCGCTCGTTTCCAATTGGCGATGGATGACGCCCAAGCTGCCTCCGAGAGGAGTTTTAAGAACGCGCTTAAGCATCTTCACATGTTGAATCCTAGGGTCGAGCTCAATACCTTTGAGATGAGGGTTAGTTATTATGTTACTGCCGATATGATCCTGGTCCCATACTACCTCAAAGAGCTCGCTGCCCAGCTCGCGGGGGGGACCCTCTCAGATATCGCCTATTGCCGAGGAAAGAACAAAAGAGTGATGTTTTAATGGTTTTCTTAGTATGCTCTGGGCCGTGTGCCGTGATTTTGTAATCTTTTTTCCGGGCTTTTACTCGTTCATGTGATTTTTGAACATTTGTGGTTCTTGTGACCACAAATTTACTTTGGATGTGGGGTCATGGGCCTCTTTTTTGTAAAAAGCCGTACAATGGCAGCCTTAATGATCGTTTGTTTCAAATATTTGTGTTTGCATGTGTGTTGTTATGCTTTCCTACTTGAGACATATTTTATTTTGCTAAGGGTTTATACCAGGGATTTGCTCCTTTAATTTTTATGTTCTCTAGTGTGGGGAAACCAGGAAAATGACCAGGGTGAGTACCAGGCGTGGGCCGAAACTCAGGTCTCGTTTTAAGGGCCTGAGCTCAGCAGCGTGAACTTCTTGTCGTGAGCCGAGTGTTCTACTGTCATGGTACGAGGACGATGGAGCTCGATTGAGTTATCCATGTTGGGATTGGGACACGCTCGTTAAAAGAGCGGAGTCTCGCCCCATCGTTATATTTTTTGGGTGTTATGCTTGTACCTAGACATGCACACGTGGTCGGGCCTGGATGAGTTTATCTTGTCGATGACACTCGCCGACTGCCCAATGTTTTAACTTTAATATCGTTTTAGCTTTTCAGCTTTCCATGATCGAGTGATTTATTCACGTTGTAGATTTTCTAAGTAGTATGTCCCGATCCCTGTTTTTGCATAGACGCGATAAGGGTCTTCCTAGTTCACTGCGAGGTTGCCTTCTTGGGATTCTTTGTGACTTCTCTTTAAGACAAGGTTGGTGACCTCGAACTCTCTTCGTATGACTTTGGCGTCGTAGCACATGGCTATTTCTTGTTTTATAGAGGCCTCTTGTAGGGCCGCTCCTGTCTTGATTTCTTCGACCATGTCTAATTCTTCCAGAAGCGCAACATCATTCATCTCCTCATCTGGGGTAACTTCGGTTCGCCTGGAGGGTTCTTTGATCTCTACTGCAATGACGACTTATGTTCTGTAAGCTAGTCGGAAAGGAGTCTCCCCAGTCGAGGAGTATGTTGTTGTTCGTTATTCCCAGAGTATGTTGTGTAGCTCCTCTACCATCTTTTCTTGGTTTCGTCTAATCTTTATTTGAGGCCTCTGAGTATCACCCTATCTGCAGACTCGGCCTGGCCGTTTGTTTGGGGATGTTCAACAAAGGCGAAGTGTTGCGTTATGCCCAATTGGTGACAAATTCCTGAAAGGTGTGATTAATGAACTAGGTCCCGTTGTTGGTGACTATTACTTATGGGATACCAAACCGAGCAAGGATGTTTCTTTTGTAGAAGCGAAGGTCGTTTTGGGCGATAATTTTTGGCCAATGCTTCTGCTTCTATCCATTTGGTTAAGTAGTCGACAGCTACTATCAAATATTTGATTTGATTTTTCCCCACCACAAACGGACCGAGGAGGTCCAATCCCCACCAAGCAAAGGGCCGGAGAGAAGAGATGGACTTAAGCTCGTTGGAGGGAGCTAAGTTCATGTCCCCGCGTCGCTAGAATTTGTCGCATTTTTTCACATGCTCTTTTGCATCGTGCGGCATGGTGGCAAGTAATATCATGCTCATAGAGCTTTCCTGGCAAGGGATCTCCCGCCCAGATACTGGTTATTTTCTCCCCTCGTGGATTTCGAGCAGGATACGATCCGCGCCACTTCAGTCAACACATTTGAGGAGGGGAATGGAAAATCCTCTCCTGTATAGTTTTCCCTCGACCAAGACATACGAGCAAGCTCTTCATCTGACAATGAAAGCTTCTCTCGAGTCAGCGGGTAGCTTCCCTTTTGTGAGGTAGTCGTGTAGGAGGGTCATCCAGCAGTCATTGTCCCCTATGGAGAATACTTCCAAAGTTGAGGGGAGTTTATGGGTGCTTGGTCGAGGAAGGATTTCCTGTATCACCGACTTGTTTCCACCATTCCTCTTCATGCTCGCCAGGTTAGACAGGATGTCTACACGAGTGTTATGTTCGCGTAGAACATGCAGCATGTCCACTGATTTGAATTTCTTTTTCCTCTCCTGGACCAGGGCATAATGTTCATTAAGGTGGTTGTTTTTCACCTGATATTCTCCCCAAACTTGGGACACAACCAACTGAGAGTCAGTGAAGATTTTCACTTCCTCGGTCCCTAGGTCTTTGGCTCGGTGTAAGGCTGCCAGGAATGCCTCGTATTCAGCCTGATTGTTTGGGGTTGGGAAAGATAATGCGAGAGAGACCTCGATCAAGGTTCCTTCTTATTTTTTCAATATAATGTTTGCGTCACTTCCCGTTGAACTGTAGGCGCCATCGACGAAAATTGTCCACCGGCGCGCTCTGTCCGGCAGTGCGGGCGAGGTTATTTCAGCCACAAATTCAGCAAGTGCTTGAGCTTTGAGGGCCTTTCTTCCCTCGTACTGGATATCAAACTCGGAGAGTTCTAATGACCATTTTAATATTTTTCTCACCATGTCAGGTCTTCTGAGCAGTTGCTTTATTGGCTGATCCATTCGGACGACTATGGTATGCGCTAGGAAATAGTGCCTGAGTCTCCTTTCCGTGTTAACGATGGATAGGGCCACCTTTTCAATTTGTTGAAATCTTATTTTTGAGCCTTGCAAATCCTTTCTTGTAAAGTAAATTGGTCTTTATCCTTCTAGGGTTTCTCTGATGAGCATTGTGCTTATTTCCTCAGAGACGACAGTCATATAGAGATAAAGGATTTCATATTTATATGGTAGAGAGAGGATGGGTGGTTTCGATAGTTCTTACTTCAAGTGGGTGAGATCTTACTCGCATTCGGTCGTCCATTCGAAGGCAGCTTCCTTGCGGAGGAGCTTGAAGAGGGGGAGCGTGTGCTGGACAGATTTCGCCACGAACCGAGAGAGGGAAGTGAGCATGCCGTTCAAGATTTGAATGGACTTTTTTGAAGTAGGCATTGGGAAGTCAGAAAATGCTCAGCATTTGTCGGGGTTCACTTAAATCCCTAGTTCTGTAAGGTAGAATCCGGGGAATTCGCCTGCTCGTGCGCCAAAGGTACATTTTTCTAGGTTAAATCGCATCCGGCACTTTCTGGCCTGCTCAAACACTTTCTTCAAGTGGAGGGTATGGTCGATATCTTCCGTGGATTTGACAATCATGTTTGTTAGAACATAGTTTGATTCTACAACCCTTGATTAGAGTTTTGATGATAACGAAATACAAAGAATAAATTATTTCAAAGATATATACAAAGAACAATTATGCTCCTTAGAAATTATGTTTTATATATGCAGAAGTTCTGATGGAATCAGCATCAGAATGGAATCAGCATCAGAAGATCAGCAATATGTGCTACACGCTGAAGCTACCAGATTATACGCTGAAGGTTGATGACCAGAATCTACGCCTAAACAAATACACTCTGACTCTGATCAAAAACACCCTTACCATGTCATCAACACTTTGAAAGCGTTATCAGCAATTTTGCTAAGAAGACTCTGAAGCGTTACTGATTATTCAAGACAGAATTAAATGCTAACGGCTTTCTTCAGGCAAAGATCTTCTACAAAAGGAAAGTGTGTTATTATCATTAAAACCTGCTTTACGGACAACGTATCCTTGCTTGCCTATATAAACAGGTCTGCTTGTGAAAAGAAGCACGTACGTACGCACTCAACATTTTGCCAAGCTATCCAAACCACGCATATTCAAAGCTTTAGCAAATTCATTTTATTCCAAACTTATTTTGTGTAATTATCACAGTTGTGATATACTGTTTTGTAAGAAAACAACAACACACACTTGTTCAATCATTTGCAAAAGAAGTTCCTTGAGATTAACCGGATTGTGGTTGTACTCAAGAAGACTTTAACAGTTGTTAAAGTAGCTGTTGTAATCCTTTGAGAATAGTGGATTAAGACCTTGTTGGAGAGAGGCGAAATCACCTTGACGGGTGGACTGGAGTAGTTTGAGATCAAACGAACCAGGATAAAAATACTGTGTTGTTAAGCCTTTTGATTTAAGTTTTTCAATTCAACCCCCCTTCTTGTGTTTTTCACATCTTCAATGTCATCCATGTAGACTTCGAGCATGTCACCTATCTCGTTGCAGAAGACTTTATTCATCATGCACTGATAAGTAGCGCCCATGTTTTTCAGGCCAAAGGGCATTACGTTGTAGTAGTAGTTGCCTAACACGGTCATTAAAGTGGTATATTTTTTGTCCGCTTTTGCCATTAGAATTTGGTAGTAACCAGAATATGCATCCATAAAAGATAGAAATTTAAAACCGGCCGAATTATCGACAAACTTGTCAATATTGGGGAGGGGATAAGCATCTTTCGGGTAAGCCTGATTGAGATCGGTATAACCAATGCACATGCGCCATTTCCCATTATATTTTTTTTAGAAGAACTACATTTGAGAGCCAAGTTGTGTATTGGGCTTCAGAAATAAAATGTGCCTCTAGGAGATCTTTTACAGATAGTTCGACGACCTCTATTTTTTCGAGGGACTATTTTCTCCTACAGTGGGCGACCGCCTTGAGGGAAGGATCTATAGTTAGTTGATGTAATGCAATTTATGGATCCAATTCGGGCATCTCAGCCACGCTCAATGCGAAAAGATCAACATTCTCCCATAAGTAAGTATTAAGTTGCCTCTTTGCCAAGTCGGGGAGATCAACTTATATCTTCACTCCTCTGGTGGGATCGTTCCCGAGGGGGATGAGTTTGAAGTCTCCGTCCAGGATTGGTCGCACGGGATCTGAGAGTTCCTAGCTATTTGCAGATCGGGTTGAACCTTCTCCTTCGACCATACACTCTTTCCCTTTCTTTCTCTGTTCTACTGAATCTTCTTTAGAGAAGCGGCTATCGAGATCGTTGGCGTCGACCCTCGGTAGTGGCTTGGCTTCCTTGTAGCTGGAGGGTAGTACGGCCCCAGTAGTCGTTCATGGTTGAATGTTGATAGAATTCAGGCCTCTGTTTGAGGCTTCTAAACATCTTCTATTCTCCTGGAAGTCCCCGTGGAGGGTGGTGATCAAACCCTCTTCAATATATTACTTCATCTTGAGGTGTACGGTGGAGGGTATCGCAATCAGTTCAGCGATAGTGGGCCTCCCAAAGTTGTATTGGTAGAGAGACGGGAAATCCGCTACCAGAAATTGAGTCTTGATGGCTCTGGAAGTCACTCTTCTTCCAAGGTGTCAATTAGCTCGATATATCCCCAGGGTTTGATATTGACCCTGTTGAAGCCCTAGAGATCTGACCTTATGTATGGGGTTAGGTTTCTTTCATTCAACTGTAGGGTAGTCAATATATGGTTGTACATGATGTCTACCGAGCTACCTTGATCGACCGGGATATGCCGAATGTCGAAGCTCGCAATGTGAGCCCTTATGAGCATTGGGATGGTCGAGTTGGGGGCTCTGCCCAGTAGTTCCTCCCTGTAGAAAGCGAGGGGATGGGAGCCTCCTCGGAACTTGTCCAGCGTGGCATCCAAATCAAAGTTGGCTTCAATAAGTTTCTCAAATCTTCTTTTCACGGATCCCATCGTATGTCGGTTGAACCCCCTGCCGGAGATGACCATAGCAGCGGGGAATGACTCCCAAGGAATGTGAGAGGAGAACTACAATAGGAAATTCTCCATTTATGGGAAGTAGAAATATTCTGGTCGCAAGATGCTCATAGCTACCGATATTGTGCTAATGTCAGGGGGACTCCTTCCCCTCTTCGACGCTTTTAGTTTCTGGAGCCTCTTCACGGACACCATCTTTCTTCTTATATGGCTTGAGGTACCCGTTTCGGATCAGTATCTCGATTGCATCCTTGATATGGATGCAATCCTCGGTGTCATGCTCGTGGATTTTATGGAACCTATAGTATTTTCTCTTGTTGGTTCTGGGTTTGGAAGGCGTCTGCCGGGGAAAGCGTACCCCAACCTGTTTGAATTCAGAATTGGCGCATTCAGACAGGATGCATTCTCTCGAAGTAGTTAGAGGATTGTAGTCGTGAAACCGACCAGCAGGCCCCTTGTAGTATTTAGAGTCTCGTGTTCAATCTTCCCGTTTCTTTTCTCCCCGACGGATTGTCAAGGGCTCGTCACTCCTTGAGGACTTTGCACTTTCTCCGTGCCTAGACTCCCTGGCATTTTTGGCGGCTTCCTTCTCCTCGTATTGAATGTATGCTTGAGCCTTTAGGAGGAGGGAGTCAAGCATTACTGGTGATTCGATTCCCACTGTTTTGCAAATTTGCTACGGGGACGAAGCCTGCGCTCAAGAAAGTATTTCTTCATGGTGTCGGTCATGGAGACCTATACTGCTTCCTTGTTGAAGCGCTCGATGTATGCTCCAAGAGACTCATCTCTTCCCTGGATGATTGCTTCAGGTGAAGCCTCTGATTTTGGATGTCGAAGGGAGGCGGTGAAGTGCCTCGAGAACATAATCCCCAGTTGTTTCCAAGAGGTAATAGAATCGTTTGGGAGACTTTTGTACACAAACATTGCTCCTTTCCTGAGGGTGGTTAGGAATAGTCTGCACTTGATGGCGCCCCTGACCCCTTGGTAGTCGAGGAGGGCATCGATATTCTCTATGTGTTCATCAGGATCGATCGTACCATCATATGTTCCCAGCGAGGGTGGCTTTTCTAGGACGATTGAGAACTGGGTCTCTATAATCTCTCTTGATAACAGGCTGTGGGGCTAGTCATTGTCGCTTTCCATGGGAGATGGAGATGGGGAATGCTAGTTCTTTCCCCGTCGGGCATCATTGTCTCGCTGAGTGGAAAGACTCCTTCGTTATTGCTTTGGCAACGGTGATCGGACACGGTTAACTTGGCGGTCGTTCTTCTTCCTCTTGGAGGGAAGACAGTTTTGGTCCTTCATGGGAGGTGTGCGGTTGCATTCCTTGAAGAAATAAATGTCCCGCTTCTTCCTTCTTGCCGGATGACCACATCTAGGTGGTGATACACTGGGGGAATCTTGTCATCCTTGTCTCTGAGGGGGAGACTTTGACTACTTCTTCTCCCAGGCCCATATCTTCGTGTCCTGCTGCAGGATAAGGGGGTTAGTCTGATTGATAACAGCGAGCAATGTTGCAATGGCTAGGTCGGCATTGTGAGGAATAGGAACTGTTTGCAGAATCTCCAATAATTCCTCGGTGGGGTTCATGGGATGCTGCTCATCTGATAATTTATGGTCTTCACGTTGGGAGTCGACTGAATCCGGGGATACAATCCAGTTGTCGCAGAAGCCGAGGTTATCCTTGAGGTGAGGATGTTCTTAACTTCCGTTGATCTTATACGCTGCGGAAAGTGCAGCCTTTCTAGATGAGTGGTGATCATCACGGTTAACCATGATTGTTGAATGAGAAGGATCTTTGGTCTTCAAATTCTGACAGAAAATGGGGAAGTTAGATTCCCATAGACAGTGCCATTGATCTTACCGGTTGATCAGAACCTGTAAGGTGGCTGGATGATGATCTTCTGTCGGGCTGGAACGTCGAGGAGTAAAAAAGGGGGTTTGTACCTATAGATACTCCGACGATCAAGTAAGTGTGGGAGCAAATATATACAAGAGAGAGTTTGTGGTTTTAGTTGTGAATAGTGAATATTTGATACCTGGCCCTCACATGTGTGAGCGTTTATATAGTCCCCCTGGCACTTGGACATTGGCTCCTATTTTTGTGCCTAGATATGCGGGTCCACGAAAATAGGTAACTGCCAGGACTTGGTCAAACCGGGTAGTCGTGCCCGTCACTAGCTGTTGGTCTCTGTGAGAAGATAGGTTACGGGCGGCGGTCTGGTCGGTTCCTGTAACACCCCATTTCTACCCAACGAATTATATAAAATTAGAGTTACAAAATTTCCAACAAACAAATGGAATTCTATACTTTCAACTTAGAAACAACGACATTCAATCACCTATATTTTACATACATAACACATAAAATTCGGACGAACAGATAACAACCTATTTACTCTTTAAAAATAAAACAACTTTCATTGCTACACAGCTGATTCACAAATTTAACTGAAAACACCATAATAACTTGTCCAACTCAAAACGGCTTTAAGAAAACAAGTCTTTAATGAAAACAACCTAAAAATTCAGCAACAAATGCAAACCAACAATAAAAAAACATGCATTCATCCCCCCGAGTGCTACCTATCAGAGCGACAACACCGACTCGAACTAACGAAGATAAAAACTATACTTCTTGATTACCTGTATGTTACCAACAGAAGGAAACATTCAAACTGAAGCGGTGAGATATTGAACCATATAATTGAGTGTATGATAAACAATTTATTAGATCAGATTATATAAAATCACCACTTCACAACTTTCAACCAATATCAATCATCACAAGTCAATAACACAACATGTTAAATATACAACACGTGATGCGACTCGTTACAATGCACATGCATGTGGTTCCAATGGAGCAAAACTCCCAACTTAGAAATCTGCCAATTAATAGAGGAATCAACAAGGCATAAGCCTTCAACTTAATTTGTCAATCTAGTCTAACTTACCGAGCATCAACTCCAACTTGATATTCTATATATGCGACCCGATATGAATGTCATGATAGCAACAACAAATTTCCATAGCAACACAACAACGAACAACATTGGCCATAAGCCCACAACTTAATATTTTGCCCATAAATAGAGGAAATTTAATAAGATACAACATCACCTACAAATTCGTATTGTTCAACAAGGAACATGATACCATAAATCAACCAAAATTTACTACAACCAAACCGCGTAATTATTCAGACTATTTCCGATTAATTAATTATTGGCTAAAATTTCTATTATTTCTACTTACAAAACTTCTACAATATTATTATACTAATAATACTAAATTATTATTATTATTATAATAAAAGTAAACTTAAAACTTAGTACTGGTTTTTCAATGTAGCATACATGTTGCTGCTATACCAATAACTTGTCATTCTCACTCTAAATGTCTACGCTACAGTGAAAGAGTAATACATGTATAGCACTTACCTTTGGTTCCCTACAGTATGCCCAACATATATATACTAATCAGATACCACACTATCACTTTATTATTAAACCTACCACCAATTCCTACTACTTATCTTAATTTGTTCTAGTGGTGTACTACCACAATTGATTAAAAAAATTTCCATACTGATAATAAATCATAATTTAGCAAAGATGTATTATTATTTGGAAACTCCAACTTACCTTACTGACAATTCTAAACATGTCGGAATTACGCAAAACAAATAAAAGTGACTTTTAATGATACGAAACAACTATATTGATAACTTTAACAACACTATTGACAACTCTAACAATCCTATTGACAACTCTATTAGAATATAAATTAACTTAAATTATCCAATTAACTCTAATATTATACTATTATTTATTTTTATTAGTATTATAATTATATATATTAGGAAATTAGGAACATGATTCTCAATTTAATCTCGCATCTAATGTCACAGTACATACCAAAATCTATATATGTCTCATAAATAGGGGTGGCAAAATGGGCGCCCCTCCCAGTTTAGGTCCGCCCCGTTTAAGCCCTTAAAAAAGCGGCGCGGGCAAACATAGGCATCCAAGGTCAAAAGTCAAGCTCGCCCCGTTTACTAACGAGTTGAAGGGTTAGAGGTCCGGTCTATCAATCTTCTTAGGTTTTTTATTTTACAATTTAATTTATTACATAATTTACAAAAAAAATTATTCATTACTAAAGAAGCCGACAAAAGATATTTTTTTAACAATGCATAATATAACTTCAACTTGTCTTAAGTCTAAACACTTATAAAAATAAAATAGATAAAGACCAATTTCAAGAAAAATATACCGAAATAGACTCTAGCACGATAAAAAATGTATCAAAATAAATAAATAAACAACACATATCATCATAATTCTATTTAAAAACTAATTACTAAAAGAACCCAATTAATAATTTGCACAAGACAAACAATGATAATATTATATTGCATAAGACATCACATTCCATAAAATAGTAGTGTATAAAATATTAACACTTGATTCTCTCATTGTTTATGTCATATACACTATTATATTGACTGATTCCTTAATAATATCTTAAATTAGTCACACGTATACTCTAATCGAATTCTTCATTTTCTTAAAATTAACATTTGTTTCTAAAGAAAACAAGTGAGCTAATGTATTGACAACATAATAATTCTTCAAGCCATACAATTGTTCTTGTATTTCAAGTTTTTCAAACCAACACATGTATTAGAAAGTTATATAAAGAACCTTACAATTATAATTCAATTTATTTATATAATAATTTAGAATGTAGTTCAATCACAATAACCCAAAGAGAATAGTATTGTTTTTATAGTTAAAGTTATCTTAATTCTAAGTAAAAAGTAAAAACTTGTAAAAAAAAAGCTCGCGGGTAAAACCCACCCCGCCGCGCCTAAGCCCACTTTTTAAAACAGGTTAGGTAGGGCGAGCCAACTTAAGGTACCGAGTTAAAAACTTCAGCCCAACCCGCCAAAAATGGTGAGTCAAACGGGCTGGCCCGACGGGTCCGACCCGTTTTTCTACCCCTACTCATAAATAACTTTCTACTCCATATGACACTATATATGTTTCAAAACAAACCAATTTATATGGCAGCATATATATCAAGATTTATTTTAAGTTCCAGACTAAGAAAAAACGATTATATATTTCCATTTGAAACCGAACACTACAGTTGAGAAGTAGGTATACCTCTTTAAATTTCGCTACAGTGAGAGAGATATGCATATCACTACATTTTTTATATAAATGTATAAGTGTCATTAACTAACCAATTTTGCTACAGTAGAAGCACATAGATAGGTAGCACTTATCGCTACAGTAGGCCAACAATATAGCTACTTATATTTTTCCACTACAGGAATGATGCAACATATATGTATACGAAATTGAAAAGGTTAGCTCTAAGGTAGTTATATATAAATTAAATTGGGTTCTCAATCATCTCACAATTTCAATAATATATCAATTTCAAACACAAACAGAAACAATTTTAGAACTCAATCCCATATACCATTCATCACATACCCTATTATAGAGTCAGAACCCCACCCTTACCTTGGATTGAACGTTGATCTAACTCTTCGATTGACTCCAATATTTTCTTCTTGTTAGCAATTTTACGTATCTCTTTCTTCTCAAAACCCTTATTCCTCTTCTATGATAACCTATTTTCCTTTAGTGCTACTTCTCTTTGTCTTTGTCTTATCAACTAACCAATATAATAATATTATTATTTTATTTGTCTTATTTAATCTTTTGGGCCTCATTTCTACACCTTCATTATTCCTACTTCTAACTATTGAAAACCCACTTAATTAGTAATAGTATTATTCTAATACTATTTCTATAACTTAATCAAATAAATTAATTCAAATAACAACACAACTTAAATCAACATTTCACAACTTCGAAAATTTAATCAGAAAAATATTCAAAAATATTTAATTAAATAATTAATTAATTATTGGGTGTTACAACTCTCCCCCACTTAGAAATTTTTTATCCTAAAAAATTTACCTTGTTCGAATAACTCAGGATATGAGTCCCGCATCTTGTTTCCAACTCCCACGTCATGCTTTCTCCGGGAGCTCCTAACAGGACTACTTTCACCAAAACAATCTCCTTACCTGTTAGAGTCTTCATTTAACGATCTGCGATTTGTACAAGCATCGTCTCCATAGTAAGATTATCCCGTACTTATATCATCAATACGAATCTCATGAGATAGATCTGAAATATACTTTAAGAGTTGTGAGACATGGAACACATCGTGCATATTTGAAAGATTAGGCGCTAAAGTCACTATATATGCAACCTTGCCAACTCTGTCTGAAATCTAATATGGACCAATAAAATGAGGAGTGAGCTTCTTAGACTTTAATGCACGCCCAACACCAGTCACATGTGTAACTCTCAGAAACACATGGTCACCTGCTTGAAATTCTAAATCTTTTCTTCGCTTGTCATGATAACTCTTCTGTCTACTTTGGGAAGCTTTCATCTTTTCTCGAATTAACTTCATCTTCTCGGTAGTTTCTCGAACAAGTTCAGGTCCTAGTACTATGCTTTCCCCGGATTCATGCCAACATAAAGGAGTTCTATATCTTCGACCATACAAGGCTTGAAAATGTGTCATTCCAATAATAGAATGGTAACTGTTATTATAAGTGAACTCTATTAACGGAAGATAAGTATCCCACGAACCTCCCTCCTCAAGAACACATGCTCTCAATAAATCTTCCAATGAGTGAATAATTCTCTCTGTCTGACTATTCGTCTGAGGGTGATATGTCGAACTCAACCTTAACTTAGAACCCAACTCCTCTTGCAAACTCTTCGAAAAGTATGAAGTAAACCTCAGATATCTATCTGAAACAATACACAAAGGAATACCATGCAGTTTCACAATTACACTAGTGTAAATCTCTGCCAACTTTGATACTGGAAAACTGATGTTAATAGGAATAAAATGAGCTGACTTCGTAAGCCTATCAACAATGACCCAAATTGTATCATGCCCTCTTGAAGTATTAGGTAGCCTCGTCATAAAGTCCATCGAATAATATATCCTATTTCCACTCTTGAACTTCTAACGATTGCATCAACCCTGTAGGCTTTTGATGTTCAACTTTCGACTTTGGACAAGTTAAACATGCATACACAAACTGAGCCACATCACTCTTCATTCCGGGCCACCAAAACAAATTCTTCAAATCTTGATACATTTTTATAGCTCCCGGATGAATGCTCAACTTGCTTCTATGACTTTCCTCGAGAATCACTTTCTTCATCTCCGCATCATCATTAACACAAATTCGATAACGAAATCTCAACACACCTTGCGCATCTAAATTGAAATCATTGATTCCAACCATCGAATAAACAAGTTTCACATCTAACTTCTGAGCTTCTCTAATACTATCCAGAAAATCATTATTAATTTTCAATATTCCCAACATAACACTCTGCAGTGTCACTTTGCAAACTAAGCTCATATCTCTGAACTGTTCAATTAATTCCAACTCTTTAACCATCTTTGTCGACATATGTAAAGCCTTTTGACTTAACCCATCATTCACCACATTCACTTTTCCTGGATGATAATTCAAACTGAAATCATAATATTTTAATAACTCCAACCATCTTCATTGTCTCATATTCAATTCCTTCTGATCAAATAAATACTTTAAATATTATGGTCGCTAAATACTTCAAATCTAGAACCATAAAGATAATCCCTCCAAATATTCAACACAAAAACAATTGTAGCAAGCTCTAAATCATGCGTAGGATAGTTCTTTTCATGAGTCCTCAACTGCCTTGACGCATAAGCAATTACCTTTTCATTCTGCATTAGCACACCTCCTAAACCCATCTTGGAAGCATCATAATATACCACAAAAGGTTCTCCTGAATTAGGTAATGTCAAAATCAGAGCCAACGTCAATCTTTTCTTCAATTCTATAAAACTTTCTTCACACTGAACAGCCCACACAAAAGCTCTACCTTTAAAAGTCAACTTAGTTAACGGAAGTGCCAACTTCGAAAACCTTCGATAAACCTTCTATAATAACCAGCTAATCGCAAAAAGCTTCTAATCTCGGTAGCCGACTTTGGAGTTTCCCATTGCAACATAACATCTAATTTTGATGGATCTACAACAATGCCACTACCTCATATAAAATGACCAAGAAAACTAATCTCCTTTAACAAAAATTCACACTTAGACAGCTTTACATACAACTTCTTCTATTTCAAAACTTACAATACTATTCTTAAGTGTTCTGCATGCTCTTCTTCCGATTTAGAGTAAATCAAAATGTCATCAATGAACACCACTACAAATCAATCCAAATAAGTATGAAAGATACATTTCATTTACTCCATGAATACTCCCAAAGCATTAGTAACACCGAAAGGAATCACCGAATAGTCATAATTTCCATAACGCATTCTGAAAGCTATCTTTTGGATATCTTCATCCTTCACTTTAATCTGATGATAACCTGACCTCAAATTAATCTTACTAAAAACTCGAGCACCCATCAATTGATCCATCAAGCGCACCATGAGGGCTATTTTGTCATCTATTCTCGGAAGTGGATACTTTTTCTTAATCTTCACTTTATTCAATTGTCTATAATTAACACAAAGTATCACACTTCCATCTTTCTTCTTTACTAGATATACTGGAGCTCCCCACGGTGATACACTTGGTCTTAAAAATTTATTTTCAAGTAACTCTTCCAATTGCTTCTTTAATTTTGACAGTTTAGATGCAGACATCCTGTATGGTGCGATAGAAACAGGTATGGTACCAGGTACAAGATCAATAGTAAATCCAACTTCTCTCTCTGGCGGTACATCATGAATTTTGTCAGGGAAAACTTCAGGAAATTCACGCACCACTTGTAATTCCTCAATTATAGCTTGATTCTCGACAGATAGCGACACCATCAACAAGAACATCCGAGTCTCTTCTTGCATCAACTGCCTCAACTGTCTAGCGGATAACAAACCAGCTTCCTCCTCTTCAGGATTAGAAAACCTCACCGACTTGTTATAATAGTTAATATGAACATAGTTATGTTCTAACCAATTCATACCTAAAATCACATCTAACCCACTTAAAGGAAAACAAACCAAATCAACAGCAAAGTCTCTGTCGAAGATCTAAAAAGGACACTTTTAACACACAAGTGAAGTAGTCACTGATCCTTTAGCTGGAATATTGACAACTATTTCTCCATTAAAAGAAGACAACATAAGACCCAATCTTTCAACACAGTCAGTAGCAATAAAGCAATGACTAGCAATGGTATAAATAATTGTAATTTATGGAGTACTATTAATGAAACATGTACCTTTGATGAGTCTGTCCTCATTAGATGTCTGAGTTCCAACCAACACGAACACTTTACCACTGGTTTACACCTTCTTTGGTTTCTGACACTGACTACCAATGTGTCCTTCTTCACCATAATTGAAGAAAATCATCTATTTATGCTTGCACTCGGATATAACATGTCTAGTCTTACTACAACAGAAACAACTCTTCACCTTAGTAGTACACACGTTGCTCTTATGACCAGGTTTTCCACATTTGAAACAAACCACACCAGCAGGAGCATCTCCCCACTAGTTCTCTGACCCTGAGAAACTTTCTTTTTACCTTTACCAGTTGGGGCATCATAAGGCTTACCACGGTTATGTTGGTTCTTACCCCTCTTCTCATTGATAATATTATAGTGAGCATTATTATCTTCTTCATAGATCCTATAACTATCAGAAAAATTGGAAAAGACACGAATCTTCTGGTGTCCAACTACCTTCTTGAACTCAGGGCGCAACCTATTCTCAAACTTTATGCACTTTGAAAACCCAGCATTTTCCTCACTGTAGTGCGGGTAAAACTTAGCCAACTAAAAAAACTTTACAGCATATCCAGTAACCGACATACTCTCTTGCTTCAGCTCAGGAAACTAAATTTTCTTCTTACCACGAACGTCTTCATGGAAATACTTCCTCAGAAATTCCCGATGGAACACAACCCAAGTGATATTTTGACCTGCAGCTTCCAAGCTCGAATGATTCTCTAGCCACCAGTCATTGCCTCAATTGTTAGCATATGAGTACCATATCGAACCTTCTGTGCTGGAGTATAGTCCATCCAATGGAAGATTCTCTCAAACTCTTTTAACCAATCCAATGCTCCGTCGGGATCATACTTACCCTTGAAGGTGGGAGGATTCTCCCTCTAGAAGGTCGCCAAGCTACAAGATCCAACATTCCCGTCAACATTCGGCTGATTCTCCATAACATGCACCATTGCTTCCAAAGCAGCAACAAGTTCATCGTTATTTCTTCCAGCCATCTCAAATTATCACTACAACATAAAAAATGGTTAGAACTCAAGTTAACAATACTCGATTGTTAGACAAAACTACGACTCGACAACTTGGTCGGACGGACTAACCTGCTCTGATACCACTAATGTAACACCCCATTTTTGGCCAACGATTTATATAAAATTAGAGTTACAAAATTTACAACAAACAAATGGAATTCTACACTTTCAAATTAGAAACAACGACATTCAATCACCTATAGTTCAGATACATAACACATAAAATTTGGACGAACCGATAACAACCTGTTTAGTCTTTAAAAATAAAACAACTTTCGTTGCTACGCAATAGATTCACAAATTCAACTGAAAACACCATAACATCTTGTCCAACTCAAAACAGCTTTAAGACAACAATTCCTTAATGAAAACAACTTAAAAATTCAGCAACATATGGAAACCAATAATAAAGAAAACATGCGTTCATCCCCTTGAGTGCTACGTATCAGAGCGACGACACTGACTCGAACTAACGTAGGTAACAACTATCCTTCTTGATTACCTGCACGTTACCAATAGAGGGAAACTTTCAAACAGAAGGGGTGAGATATCGAACCATATAATTGAGTGTATGATAAACAATTTATTAGATTAGATTATATAAAATCACCACTTCACAACTTTCAACCAACATTAATCATCACAAGTCAACAACACAACATGTTAAATATGCAACACAGAATGCGACTCGTTACACTGCACATGCATGTGGTACCAATGGAGAAAAACTTCCAACATGGAAATCTTACAATTAATAGAGGCATCAACAAGGCATAAGCCTTCAACTTAATTTTCCAATCCAGGCCAACTTACTGAGTATCAGCTCCAACATGATATGCTATGTATGCGACCCAATATGAATGTAAGGATAGCAACAACAAAATTCCATAGTTTTGTACCCCAAAAGTTTCCCTCTCTATTCTCAAGACATTTCTCACAAAAGATCTCAAATGCTTAAGGGTTCTCAAGAGTTGATCAGGCAAGCTCACCTCCTAAGCATTGGGTCCAAATTAGGTGTTTTGGTTTTCTCAAGGAAAATTGGACTTTTGATGCCTTAAATGACTTTAATGGTTCATTATAGGTCTCAAATATTTCTTATACCAAGTTTCAAGTCTTGCATCACAAAATTGTTCAGCCAATTGCTCAGATGACTGAAAATCAACTATATTGGGTAAAAAGTCAATTATGGTCAACATACAGTCAAACTTCATGATTTTTGGCCATCATCAACATTTTGAAGTCATATTCATAAATTAATAAAGTTTTGATCACAGTTCCTCAAGAAAAACATTTAAATCATCAAAGGGGCAAAATTGTCAAAATTAGGGTTTTGATTGAGAATGATTTATCATTGACTTTTGACCTAGTACATGACCTAATGACTTGAAGCATAATATAAAGGACTCAAACACAACATGTTGACCTAATTTAATGGCTCAAATCATTTCTCAAGATCATTGGATTGATAGTTGAAATTTGATCAATTGATGAAAAGTGAACTGATACACAACAAGTCAAACCTTGACTTTTTTAGTAAACATTGAATTTTAAAGATCAAGATTCATCAAGACCTTCAAAAATATCAAACTTGGTCAACAAGAATCAAGAAAGTCAAGAAAGTCAAGAAAGTCCACAAAAAGTCAAAGCTTTCAATACTTAGAAAAATTATAAGTGTTTTTAACCTTGATAATTTCACTACTTTGTGACAATTTTTCACCAAGATGCAAGATGATTCATGGAAAACTTTCAACATGAAAGTTGTAGATCTTGATGAATTCTATAAGTTTTTCCCTGATGATTGATGTCCAAAAAATGCTTATATTTGAAGATATAAGCTCATAAAGTCATGACATTTTCCATAAAAACACTTAGTGAAAACTTTAGCAAGTTAGGCAGATTTTTTGTCCTAACTTCTTGTCCAATTTTCACCAACCCCAAGATGATTTAGCGAAAGTGGTGAACATGAAGGTTGTAAATAATGTTTCAAGCTTTCCAAAATGTCATAGAACTTGAAGATATCATTTTTGAGCTAGGAGATTCGAAGCGATGAAGTTAAGCATCCATTCTTGAATTACAAGTCATTTTCTTGATGAACATTGTGATACGGTGGCAGAACTGACTATTTTTTGTTACTACTGGTTTTGCATTTTTTTGTTTGAAAATGTACGGTAAGCAAGAGTTTCCACATAATTGTATTTCATCCAACAAAGGAAAAGGGAAAAAGAACATAAAAAACCTTTTTCGAGATTTCTGAGTATGTGGGTAGATTATAGAAAGGGAATGTGTTAGCACCCTTTCTATCCATGGTTTTCCATGGGCTCTTGGGTACTTGCTCATTCTTAAATTGCTTTTGTATGGTTATGTGTTTGAAAAAGTTTTGAAATTTCCTTAGTGCGGCGCTCCACTTCATGGTAATCCTTGTATCAGTCCTCAAGGGTGTGATAAAGTGTTTTGAAAACTTTAATTTGTTTGAAAGTGTACGGTGTAAAAGATTGTTTGTTTGAGCAAGTACTTAAGAGTTTCTACCTACTCGAAAAATTCTGTTCATTTTCTTATTTCCTTTAGACAGTGTTATCCTACTATTAAGGAGTAGGTAGCTCCATCGTTGGAGTTTGAGAGAATCGAAAGGGACGAGTACGATCACTAAAGCAATGATTAGGAAACCTTAGTAGTTACCCTAGAGTCTTAAAGATCTTTCTGAGGTAACATTTGAATGGGTCATCTTTGATCTTTTGGGACTAGAGGGCAACCACTAAAACTCGATATACTTCATGACCGTTTACTAAAGGCAACCGAAGTGGGGCAAACCCTAGGAGTGAGCATGTGTAAGTGTTTGTTTTTCAGTCAATTTAATCTTTGCATATTTAGGGTTTTCTACTGTTTTAAATTATGATCTTTTGCATACAATCCTATTATCAATCATCTAACAGTTTATAATGACGGAAAGGAAAAGTGCGAGAAATTTAAACCTAGCTATTACAAGGCTCTAGGGAGGGGGATTACATAATAAAAAAACTTGGGGAAACACAGTTAATGCAAATAGTAATAAACCTAATTAACTATTACAAACTCAGAACAATTACATTAATTGGAAAAATAAATAAATAAATAAATGCGTGCGAGAATAAATTAAACGAGGGATTGAAATTAAATTCAAAAAAACATTTAATTAGTGAATAAAGAGATTTTCTTTTTTTTGGATTTTTGAGAAAAAAATTAATTTTGCAAATTGACCTAATTTCTAATTAATTTTGATTATGAAAAAAAAGAATTTAAGTTATCCTAATTAACTTAATTAATTAATGAAATTAAATATTTTATAAAAAAGAACCTAATTCTAATTTTTTTTGTGATTTTAAGATTTAATTAAAAAGGGATATTTAAAACAATTAAAAATAAATAGAAACCATAAAAAAAGGTTAAATAAATTAAAACAAAAAAAATAAAATGGGCCTGATGAAAAGTAATTTTGGGGGGGGTGTATGGCTAAAAATCTTCAGGCCCAGAATAGTTGGCCCAATGGCTGCGCTTGATCCAGTGGGGATCACCTTTGGAAGCCCACAGTGTGTTGCGCTTGTGATGCATTGGATCTGGACTGATGATTGATCTAGTGAACAGGATCTGGGAGCGCATAGCATGGGCATGGGTGTGAGGTACATGGAATCTGTAAAGAAATTGTGAGAAAAATAATGTGCAGGAGGTAGGGGTCGAACCCCTGACCTCCTACACACGTGCGTCTTGAAACCTCTCCCCTTTTCCACTGAGCCAAGCTGATCATTCGTTGATACAAACAAACAAAAAATAATATATTAACTAATAAGTCAATATTATAAGAAAAACGTGCGAGATTTAAACTGTCCAACCAGGCTTGGACACCGCCATCATCTTCTTCGCAAGACCTTCGTTTTAGGTACTGGACTTTTACCTACGGACAAAGTCCATAGCTATAACCTGTGACATTTCCAAAACACAACACAAGCATGATAAATCCCAACCAATGGCATGGGTCAATTGGAAATCAACCATTGAACCTGAATATACCCTTGGTTTGGCTTAATTTAGCCTGTATCAAAAAGCCCTAAAACTTGTTTTGAAACCCTAAGAACGGCGTTTCATGATTCCTGCGCGTAAATTCAAATCAAAGAATCCAAACACATTGCAAACATGATTACAAGAATGAATATATACTTAGAACATGTTGATAATGACAGAATTAATGAAAACAAATTTAGAAAAAAGATGCAAATCGTGAAGTTGGTATCACGTGATTCTTGATGCTTTAAGCTTTGATAATGCTTGCCATCGCATCAGAGGATGCCCAAGGATGTGATTTGATCCTTGGAATGGCTTGAAATGGTCTGTAGAAAGGAATCTGATATGCACTTTTTTGTCCAAAATTTGATACTTGTTCTTGCTCTTAGGGAGGCAGGCTGCACATGAATTCTCCTTCTCTAGGGTTGCAATAAATTGTGTATATGTACTAAATCAAATTAGGTCATTATAATTGGAAAGAATCAAAAGATTGATGGCATGATTTTAAGAAGAAATCAAATCTTGAAAAGTTTCCATTATGAATATTTTGTGTCCTATTTGTCCTTGCATGATTTCCTGGCTATTTGACGGCATATGAGATCTTCAATCAATGCAAAAATTATCCCTAAAACAAATTATGTGATTTGTTTGGATTTATTTGATTTTATTTGATTTTTAAATGAATAAAAATAAAAATAAATTTAATAAATAAGTGAATAAGGCATGGAGGGTCCCATAGGCATGGACCATACTAGGACTGAGATTCAATCTTGAAAAGATGGGCCCATGTGGAAAAAATGCAATTTTGAGCATTGTTGACTTTGGGGCAAATTTCCAAAAATGGCCAACTTTGAAAATGCATATCTCTCTCAATTTTGATCCCAAGAGGATGTTCTTTGAATTTTTAGAAAGCTTATGATGTCCTAT